>CM072891.1:18012222-20412222 GCA_037013685.1 Acridotheres tristis | reverse complement strand
AAGGATGGGGTGTAGCTATCTTGAGTAGCTGAGCTCTGTTGCTCCCCTCTTTTCTTCAAAGCACCTAGAAATTCCATGGCCACTGCCCTGTTAGTCTTGTCACTGGACTCAGAAACTCCCTCTAGGCTGTATTTGGTCCAGCGCTCTGGGTGTGCCACATAGTCAGGCACTGCAGGAGAAGTTTTGGGAGCCTGCACTGGTCTGCCTTGCCTTCCCATGTTTTCTGGGACCGTGTTACCTGAAACTGTGGTCGGAGGCAATGGACGCTTAAACCTCCCATCAACAACATTATCTTCAGGCATTGAGGGCACAGACAGCTTGGCTGCCTCTTCCAGGCAATCAAAAATGCTCTGGCTACGGAGAGAGAACGTAGAACTCATGCCCTTCAGATGGAATGGCTGGACAGGAGATCTGTGCCTGCTGTTTGAAGAGTCAGGTGTCTCTCCTGATCTGAAATCCCCTTCCTCTACAGAGGGCTCCTCAGGAGATATTGTATCAACTTCTGCTTCACCTGGCAGTCCCAAGTCATCAGAGTCAGAATCGCTGAGTGACACTGTGTCTGAGGGCAGAACTCCTTCGTAGTCTCTGGCACCATCAGCCACTATCCCCAGAAAAGGCTCACCTGCCTCCTGGTCTCCCATCTTCGAGCTGTCACTCCACTGAGGTCTCTGATGTAGGCCCAGGAACAACTCTAAATACAGTTTTCCAAATGCTCAGCAAGTTTAGTGCCTAGAATACAAAGGAGCATAAAAACTTAACTGTGAAATGAGAACCAAGAATGAGACCATCATTCTGTGTCATGCAAAGTAATTATAACTGCAATATAACAGTTAGCTGTGCTTCAGGGATTCCCAAGCAATTTTGCTTCAAATGAAAACATTATTTAAGGAATGAATGCACATTAAAATTAAAGATTTACACAAGACTGAATACAAGAATATGAAGTAATTGAAAGTAATGCTACTGGATTTCATTACAGGTTACATCAGGTCCAATTACCAAAAGATGAACATAAAGCTCTTGAGTTTATCTGAATCCCCCAAAGCTGTCTTATACATCTTCCAAGAGACAGCAATGGCCTCTGCATATTACACCCTGTGTTTATTCACACTGTAAAAATCCACAAAAACACATCCGATTTCTCAGGCTTTGATTTGGCCAGTGCAACCCTTATTGCATTAGCACTGTACCTGCTGTCCCAACAGCCATCATGTTCTGCCTGTTACAAAGGACACTATCACTGATCCCCATCAGTGACAGAAAGCCCACAAAAATACCAGGGCCACTGTTCCAAGTCTGCTTTAATGTGGCACAAAGTACAAGCTCCACTCCTTCCTTTGGCTTTATGCTCTCAAGTCATTACTAGGTTCAGGAAAACGAGCCAGCTCAAGAAATCAATCCCACTGGATAAAGAAAACTAATTACACCTGCCATGCTCGCACATGGGAACAAGGAGAGGCTGCGACCACAGGCCTGTGAGAGCTGGCCCTTCTGTCAGTAAATGACAGCGTGATTTGAAGCCTGACATTCAGGAGCAGCTGGAATACCTGACAGTGGCACCTGCTTGAAGGGACCCTCGCTGAATTCAGGTGGTTGATGATCAAGCTACCCATTTTCTGGGCAATTAGAAACAGAGCTGGCGCACACACACGTTTTGGTTCAGCTCATGTGAATTATGGAAACAGCTCTAACATATTATTAGAATAAGCTTGACTACCTAATTATAGGCTCTTCTGAAACGATGCAGTAAACAGACATCGAAAGTCTGTTAGTCACTCACTTTCTCTTGAGACTGAGTCAGCTTCCCCTCCTGAGGGTCAGTTAAAGCCACCAAAGATCTCAGCACTTCCACCCTAGAAAACAAACATTTCCATCATGATACTGGAAATGTAGTTTTAAAAATAATTCTGTCCCCCTGAATTTCTAAAGATGCAGAACAGGGTTCTAAATCTGACACAAACTCATGGTGGTATAAAAGTCTGCAGATATTACTGAATTTTTGGCACAAGAACAGCACACAGCCTAATAAGGCAGGCACCACTATATTTACCCAGTCTCCAAATTCACACTGCCAACTTTATCCTGTAGAATGGAAGAGAGGTTTTAAAAAAATTCAAGCCGTAATTTGCATGTGCAGAAAGCCAGTACTAAATAAACAATATTAAATGCAGCTAAAAAGATACAAAAATAATACTTATGCACTGCAAATATTAAGTGCTGCTAAGTATAAAGATCATGGGTAACATATGCTTCTATTTTCAAAGAAAGGTCATGTTCAAAGTTAGGGTCAGATTTTCATGAAGTATAAAACACAGAGAACCTTCTGAGGAGTGTTATGTTCCATGTCAAGTCTGGCTGTCTTTGACAGAAAGGATCTGACAGCTGCTTTTGAAAACACTGCCCTCCATGTAACCCCTAGCAGGAAATAATCTTCTTAAATGATACAGTCTTCTGCTTAGTTTTGGAACACATGAAAAGTAACAACTACAACTCGGAAAATGCCTTGAAGTATATAATTAAATGAAATAGTTGTTTTCAGATGGCAATCCAAGTGTTCATCATGGGCATCTCTTGGCTGAGGGCACTTACACAGAAAGGAGAAATTCTGCTGCTAAGGAGATGTTTTAGCCTTAACGAAGCGGCCGAACATGCTGGCCCTTAGAGTACCCCACACTCACAGGTTTGTTACGGTGCCGTGACCGCAGCACGACTCGGAGAGGAGGATGTCTCTCCGGATGGGAAGGTTCCCACTGGGCTCCTCCATCCTGCTGCTGCTCACACAGACTCTTGCTGCTGCGTCCTGCGAGGAGGAGGGAGACATCAGTCACCGCACACCACGGGCCTGCTCTCACGGCGCCGAGAGCGCCGCGCCAAAGCTCGGGACAGGGATCCACAGGCTCCGCTCCAAGGAACGGGGAAGAGGAACAGGGAAAGGAACATCGGCCCCGCGGAGGGCAAGCTCAGGGTGCAGCCCCAGCCGTGCTGCCCCTCGGCCGGGCCCCAGCGCCCTTCGCGGCCCGGGATGCTGCTGGATGCGAACCGCCCGCACCACACGCGGCCCTCGCCGGCCCTGCACCCCGGGCACCGCCACCCGCCCGGGCACACAGCGCGAACCGCCGGGGAAGGGAGGGGAGGGGAGGGGGAGAAAACGGAAAGGGAAACGAGCCCCCGTACCCCGGCACCGCTCAGCCCCAACACCTTCCACAGCAGCTGCCGGCCTTGCCGCCTTTCCCACCTCCGCTCCTCCGCCCACTGCCCGCGGCGCGCCGGGACACCGAGTCCTTGCCAGGCTCCTCGGAGCAGCCACAGCGGCGGCAGGACCACAACTCCCGGCGGGGAGAGCGGAGCGGAAGGGGCCGGCGCCTGCCGCCCCTTCACCGCCCCGCCTCCCTGGGGGCTCCTGGGAGTTGTAGGCGGCCGCCTTCCCTCGGCGGGGGACATTTTGCGAGCCGGGGAGCGGGCCTAAGCGGTGCTGAGCGGCGGGACTACAGCTCCCAGGGCGCACCGCAGCGCCGACATTTCGCAGCCTGTGCGGGGCCGGGCTCGGGGCTGGGTGCGGGGCCGGGCTCGGGGCTCGGGGCTCGGTGCGGGGCCCGGTGCCGGGCTCTCCCGGAGAGCCGCCGGGGCCGTGAGGGGCAGGCACGGCATCACCGCCGCCCTCCGCTGTCGCAGTCTGGGAAAACATAAAACCCCATGTCACAGCTTTTGTTCTCATCGGAAAAGCGAGGCTTCCCCTCCACGAACACGTCCAATATTTTTTTTTGTTTTGTTTGTTTATTTTTTGTTTTGTTTTGGGTTTTTTGTTCATTTTTTTCTCTTACATGTTTATTCTCAAACCAGAAAACTCCAAGTCACTTGAGGCATAAAACCACTCACCATCCAAATAATAATAATAAAAAGTTTCCATTCTCCATCCCAGAAGAACATTTTTTGCGCGTGTGTCAAGATGTGGAGCTCTGTCTGAAAATGTTTTATTGGCACTGGCCAAAGACGCTTGATTTTTGTTTTTCCCCTTATTTCAGCAAAAAGTTCAAAATTTCAGCGCAAATACATGTCCCAGGAGGCTTTGGCATTTGGCTTGTTTTCCCTGTGTTTAGGAAAAAGGTTTTGCTGTGCTGGGGGTTTGTGCCAGACAATGTTGCGGCTGTGGAGGCTTCAGTGGCTCCCTTCAAGCCGGGCCTCACCGTGACTCACCCGTAATATAAACTGCAGGCACCTCATACGCATCCTCAGCTTTTAAATACACACTTCTGCCTGCTGGAGTGTTGCTAATTACAGTAATTTATGACACAAGTCTGTGTTTGGAATATACTTGGCAGCAGTGATGAGGTTATTGCAAAATGTCTTCTGTCTAGCTGGAGTCATGCTGTAGTTTTAGAACAGCTCTAGAGGTGTTTCCCCATTTGGCGATGCTATTTTTTAAATGTATATGCATATGGTGGTATGGTCACAGGCATTCAAATGGGTATCCAGATGGAGAGAGGAAAGGAAAACATGAGTCTTGTAGTATGTGAACAAGAATGGAAAGGAGAACCGTAAACAGCAAACAAAGAGTAAACCTGGGTAAGGGCTGCCAGTGCTGTGTGACACACTGTGTCTGGGGTGTTGGGGAAACAGCAGGAGAGTCTCTGAGCTTCATAAGGAGCAGGCAGAAAAAAGGATGTGCAGTAAGCAGTGGCACGTCCCATTTCTGTAAAAGTGGAGACAGGCAGGTACAACAGACTGGTGCAGACAATGGCACTGCCTTGTTTTGATCCTTGGTTCTTTGTTAGATCAGAGAGATCTAACAGGAGAGGGCAACACCACCCCCAGTGTCGCAGTCACCTGTGGATGTGGGTGCCTTCAGGGGACAAGCCCCATGTCTCCATTTCCAGAGGCTACAAGTTCTCACGTTTTGCCTGGATGCTGTGTGTATTGATGACTAAGGAACCTGAATGTATCCTTTTCCTCGTTCCTTTTTGTTTTATTCATTAAATTAGCTTGGCTGGTTTGAGCATGGTGCTAATAAAACCCAAGGCTGTGGGTTTGATCACCATACAGGCCATTTACTTAAGAGTTGGACTTGAAGATCCTTGTGGATCCCTTCCAACTCAGCCTATTCTGTGATAGAATCTGTGATATTTAGTATCACAAGCAGAGAAACGAGGCTGAGCTGCTCGTTCTCTGGTGGCTGAGGACAAGGCAGCTTGCAGCAGTGGAAAAGCTGGTGTGTTGGGACTTTAGCTATTGCTTGGCGACAGCTGAAATAAAAATAATGAGTCAGAGTCTGAAGACCCGGAGATGGTAAAGTGTTTTCCCCTTGCTGGCCTGAACTGAGGTGGCTTGAAAAGGGGGCTGGAAGGTGAAACTGAGCTGCAGCACAGGCCACCATCCAAATGAGCAGGCTGTATCCGTCATGCAGGCTCCAAGGAGCTGCTCATTTGTAGGGATGGCTCCATGTGTCTGCAGGAAACCAGCACATCCGTGTGTGTGGGGGTGGCATGTGAAAATGCACAGCAGCCTCAGCCCCATCATGAGCGCCTCATCCTCCTTTCCTGCAAATAAATCTGTCCTTTGGCCCCGTGCAGGAACTGTTCCTGGCAGGCTCCTGCTGCTGTTCCTTGGACCCTGGGGTACCACTGGTTCCTCTCCTCATGGCTAATAGCAGCAGGCCATTCCCCAGCAGCCACCCAGATCCTGCAAGCCAAATGGAGCAATAAGATGCATTTTTCAACATCTCCTTCATCTGGAAGGAGTGTGGTTACTCAGATGTGGCCACATGCAGCTGATGCTGGAGCTCTTGAGGGGAGGTGGGGTGGGAAATGAGTATTGTCCTGCAGGCAAAAAGGAAAACCAGAGTCATGGCCAGCACAACCTTCTCTGCTGGGAGAAAGCAGTCACACCAAGCCAGACTGGTACAGACTGAGGGAAATAAATGAGTTGTCCTCTCCCATTTGCCAGAATAAAATCCTACAAATGGCCTTGAAATCTCTTGTGGGGTGGGTTTTCAGAATTCAGTGCTTGATACCACCTCTCTTCTACATTGAGCTTCGCTTACCTGTTTTTACTTCATACTTCCATTTGGTCCTGCAAGCTGATTAGATTTATTTCAGTGTTGTTTACCCATGTTGGTGCTATTTTCCCCTAAGGTAACTACATAAAATTAGTTCCTGTGCAGTTAGTTTTAATGCAGGCAGGCTATGAAGGTCTTTATCAACTCTGTTCTTCACAATAACAATGTTATTGCCAGCCTGTAGAGGACCTGCAGGGAGACACCACAACCCCCTTTTTTTGTTAGACACATTGCATGTGTGGGAGGGAACTGAAGTCCTTTATGAGCAAAATTAATACTCTCTGCAATTACTTCAATTTTTAAAAAGAAACAAAACCAGTTGGGGGTGTCTGTTAATTTTGATTTAACTACAGAATATTTGCACTAAGACAACCGTTCTCCCAATCTTGCTGCTTTTTCCTTTTTCCAATCCCTGCCCCAAAGTGCCTGATACTAAAAAAAAGTGTAATGAAAGGCTGAAAAAGGTCACTGGAACCAGCTGAGAGGCCTTGAAGTTAACATTAACGAAAAAAACCCACAGGACCCTAAAACTCCCCAGACGTCTTGTTCCAACAAGACCTATGGGAGTTCCATCAATCAGCACTGAGCCTCGCATTAACAGCATGAATCCTGGCTGGAGGAAATCTCAGTGGTTTGCCTGCAGCTAGCAGGCAGAGTGTTGTGTGCACACCATCTCGCCTGGCCCAACACCAACACCTCTCAGTATTCAGAAAAGCTGTGTTCTGGCATGAGGGAATGCCCTAGCAAAGCAGGGCCAAGAAACACTTAAAAAAAAAAAAAAAAAAAAAAAAGTGAAAGGTGTGATTAAACCTTATCTGTGATTCTGTAATTAGAAGTGTTACTTGCAACCGTTGGCACTTGAGCTGGGTCATCTAAATCCAGTGAGAAACACCAGGCAATCCACAGTAGCTGCGGAGTTTATATACCCTCTAATGTGTCTGCAAGTGTGAAAACAACGTGGGTTTCAGCAGTTTGCAGCAGTTTCAGCACCTGGGAGGTGTTTTCTGTTTGCTCCAGGTCCCTGAGTACTGAAGTGAAAGCATCAGGCTGCCAGAGGTCAGCTGAAGGGGTCACACTGAACAGCACTTCTGTATCCCTTTGCTTAGGTTATGCCTTGTGCAAGGCAATGTGATGCTCCCCAAGCTGAAACTGAGGAGTGGTCAGGAAAAATATGCAGCCTCTACACCTAGTTCAGGTGCACAGTGTGGTACCTATGGGACTTGGGTTTCCTAGCCTGTGTCTACCACTCAATCCAGAGCTGCTCAGGCAGGTAGTTGTTTCCCTCTCCCCTTCAGCACCCACTGGTGGCAGATGTTTCCTCCCTCGGGGCTGTAATTCCACTGGTGCCGACTCCCTGGTGCAGCCACAGTTCCTACCGCAGCCCCGACAGTGAATGAGATTGCTGAAATAGTCACCTTTCTTCCTGCCCTAACTGGAAGGGCCGTGCTGTCATGCCCAGCAAAGGAAACAGTGGATCAGAGCAGGAATGTGAGCACAGCCACTAAACACATCCTTCATCCCTGAGCCCGGCTAGCCGAGCTGGCAGGCACAGGAGGGTGCGGCCACATCCAGCAGTGAGGGTGCTTTCCTCTGCAGAAACCTCCACCATAAACAGCTCTGGCATGGGAGAGCTGGCTGGATTCATTGCCTCCCGTGAGAATACTGCAGCTCTTGGTTACAGCTTCGATAACCTCTGATTAGGGAATGGCACAAGCAATTTATGCATGTTAATCACAGCTGTCTTAGTATGAGACAATTAGGCTCATTGCTACTTAGAAAACAAACAACCCAGAAAAAGCTTACGAAACAGAGCTCATCAAAGCAAAAAATACCTCCAAAACTTCTCGTTAGAAACACTCTAGGAGATTTTAAAAAGAAAAAAATAAACCAGTTTGGGAGGGAGAAGGAAAATAATTTCCACTGGAAAAAATCCTGGCATGGTCTAGTTTAGAAAAATTCATGCTTGTATTTTTAATTCCTGAAAAATCTTGTTTCACAAAAAAAAAAAAAAAAAAAAAAAAAAGATTCCACAGTCACATTCCTAGGCAGCGGAATTCCACAGTAAGGTCTCCAGTGACTTTCCAGGTCCTTCAGACCTCTGGAGAAAAATGTTAAAGAGAAGTGTAAGCCAGGGTTGTCCGTGCACTCCGAGCACAAACAAGCTGCAAGCACTCCAGCCACCCTTCCCCTGACAGTCAGTTATCCACGTGGCCTCCCGTGCTCTGACAAGGCAGGACTGCTGTTTTCCAAGGATAACCCATATCTCCACACAACCTTAAAGGGGCCTGCTTTACCCAGTCCTCTCCCAGTATCATATTCAGCTCATCTGTTTCAAGCACATACTCCAACCTGAAGTGCAAACAAGAGGGGAATGCATTTAGCTGTGGAAGGTTTAAGATCGCAGCTATAATTCCAGGCTGAGGTCCCAAGGCACACACCCTGGACGCCAAATACATGCTGTGCTTTGCCAGTAGGTCTCCACTATTGTTTCTCCCCCTCAAATGGGTCTGACAGTGACTCACATCAGCTTAATCCTAGCTCCAGAGGGCTGGTATAATTTTATCCCCATCTGGAGCAACAATGCAGTGTCACAACCCAAACGTTTTAAGGCACAAAGCAAAAAGCATCACATTCGTGGGAAACCACCTAGAGGGTCAGCTGAGGACGGTCTTCCCTGCAGCCCAAATTCTGCTTGAATACAGAATGAGACAAGCCTGTTCCCTTGGAAGACATGGCAGAAATCAGTACACGATGGAAGGAAACAAGATCTGACAATGCATCGTTAAAAATCCACTAACAAGGGGGAATCGCTTTGTTTCTTTTTTTGTTTATTGTTTTTAAATATAACTTTTTTTCTTTCCAGAAGTCATTATGTCTGACTCCATTAACATTCAGGTAAACAAGTGAAAGAACAACAGATGGGCATGATCTCACAGCACAGGCACAGCCGCTGGGAGCAGGGCTTGCCTTTCTCTGCTCACCGTTGTGGTCCTTCCTTGCTCTCCCTCACCCCGCATCCCCTCCCTCTCTGTACCAGCACAGGCAATGGCTGGCAGCCACCGCAGGACATTCCAACACAGCACAAAGTCCAGGACAGGGCAGGGGAAGGCAGGCGACTGAGGGATCACAGCACCTGGCTTCCCACCAGGCTCTCAGCCAGGCTTTCCCGTGATGGTGTGAAGGGACAGGTGGGAGCAGCAATGGTGGCATCACCAGACCATCCACAGAAAGCAGACCAGCCCAGTCCCTGCCCAGATGGCAGCACAGGGCATTTAGGGCCATTTCTGGTCACTTTAGGAGGAGCCCCTGGAGTGTGTGCAGGATTGCCACCACACCCTCCCCCTCCCCTGGCCAAATTTCAGCACAGTCACCCTTTTTGCAATCCACATTAGCTCCCCTACAGCTGTGCCCCTCTTCCCTTGAGGAGGGGCACAACTGCAGCAGCCACCACTTCTGGCAAGCGCCCTTTTTGCCTTCCCTCAGCACCAGTCCGGCTGCATCCTCAGCCTGCCTGCAGCCCCCCTCCCAGAGGCTGTAAAAACCCATGCTGTCGAAGCCTGGTTCACAAAGCATCCTGGTGTTAAGGTTAATTGGTTGTAAAATTGCAGCAGTTCATCACACTATGCACACTATGAGAAATGTTTATTAAATTGATTTTTGTTTCATTTCTTAAAAAAAAAAAAAAAAAGGCAGAAAGAAGTTAAACACACTGCTTTGTGGCATGCTCCACAGTATGAAAAAATCCCAAGCATTCAGTTAAGCTGTCAGCGGCTCTGTTTGACCTTTCGATGCGGTCTTTGAACTCAGACCTGGATAGTTGACACTCCTCATCCCCACCTCAGCTCACAGCCATTTTCTCAGCTGCCACTAGCTCCAGGAGGGATGCTTCCATGGAGAGGAAGGGGTTTGTATTTACAGCCTGCAATTCCATCCTTTTCTACCTTGAGGGTGCCACATTGCACACACAAAGGCACAGGTATGCAGGAGAGGCGCTGGGGCAGAGCAGGAGTCCTGCCTAGTGGGTTTTCCCCCTTCACCTCAGCCAGCTTTGGGACTGACCAACTGGCAGAAGAGCCCTGTGGCTTTTGGATCCTGAGGGCTTGCAATGGGGTGAGTCCCCTCAGCCCTTCACAGCTCCCTTTCTAGTTTGTGTTAACTCAGGTCCAGCTTCACAGGAGACCCAAGTGGGTAGTTTTTTCAGAGAGGGTTTCTCAACTACTTCACTGTTCTTAAGCATGGTTGTTCCTCTCTGTCCCTGTTCTCCCAGGGCTGACTCCTCCAGCTGAGAACCATCCCATCAAGTGTGGGGACTCAGCTGGTAACTAAAGAATGCATTGTCCTCTCTGCAAACATCTTTCTGTCCCTGCTCTCATGACCCTTCTCTAGCTGTTCCCCTCCTTGAGCACCTTTCCTGCAGCATCCCCAGAAACATGAGAGACCCCAGGAAGCTGCCTCTGGAACTCTCCATAATGGCAAGCCACCTCTGAAATGAGCCAGAGGGTGAATTGAAACCCCTGTGGGACACAGTCTGAGCAAACTTCTCACTCTTCCTCCTCTCACAGCTCTCAGATTCCCTCTTCAAGTACCACTTTCTCCCAATTGCTCCTGCCTGGGACAATTCAAACCCTTAAAGCACAATGTCTGAGGACACACCTGACCTGCATCGAGACCCAGCCTGTCTTCAAACAGAGCTCCAGCTATGTACACAGCATCAACTGAATACTGAACAATATCAAAAATACGGTATAAGGAAAAGAAAACAGAATTGAAATGCTTAATGGCATATTTATACATATTTACCAACAGTCAACAAAAAAGGTGGCAAGTTACACATCCATTCTGTATGCTGACAATCCTGATGCACATAGATGTAAACACACATGCTTGGATGATGCATATACATATGGCCACATAACAGAGCAGATGACCTGAAGGAGCTACGCTGGGGAGCAGGGGAAGGGGTTACCTACTGCAAAACCTTCTCTCATTCTCAATGTGCACAACATGGACATTCAGGGCAGTGTTGCTTTAAGGCTATTTCTAAGGCTGAATCTTTTCTTGTCCAACCCCTTAATATGAAGATCGCTTGAAGCACCTTCTCCTCTTTACCCAGCACAACTTGATATATATATATATATCTATATATATTTACCTATATACTTTTTAAAGGCCCTATATACTAGAAGGCAGGAAGAGGAAAGGGGGGAGTAGAAGGGAAGAAAAACTTCTGAATGGATCAATTTGCCCCAGTGCAGGAATTTTCTATCCTGTAGTGGCAACAGCCTTGACAGCCAGAGGCAGTGGACAAGGTACTAGTTTAAAATGATTGATGATCACAGATCTCCCTCCCTATCAGATCTGAAGCTCTTTGTTGTGACAAAGGGGGAGAGTGAAATTCTTTAAGAAACAGAAATAATCCTGAAGTGGGGAAAGTGATCACTAATTTAAATTCCTCCCCTTACCTGCTTCAAGGTGGCAAAAGAGCTGACAGATACTATAATTTCCAGCTCAAGTGCCCATACAGCTAAGGAAAAGGCTTTGCTTAAAAATATATATCTATAGAACTATACATATAGATCATCTTTTTAGTGACACTCTGATTTTATTACATAGCTCCTGGGTCACTCTCCCCCTCTATCTACATGGTGACAGAGTGGCATATAAAAAAAGCCACAGACATCAAAGTGATAACCAAAGTTACCAGATCACAAGAATGTGTTTCAACTGGTGCGATCTAACATGCTAAATTACCTTGATTTTATAAGCTGATCTGCTGTTAATATAACTGGAAGGTCTTAAAAATAACCTTTTTTTTCATTATCAGATTATGACAATTTCTGAGCAATATTACAGTGTGTGACAATACGCTATAATTAAGAATAATTTCACTGAACAAGAGAGTGATGCAAAGATGAAATTTAAAGCATGTACTCATAGGGCTGGGAACACCCAAGCATCATCCTGCAGTACATAAAAGCAGGATTTCTAAAGTCAAGGACATTTTTTTAATGTTTTCTTCTTTTTCCAATACCATTTCTATGTGAGCATTAGCTTAACAGTGGAAACTTGATATAGAACTAGATTCTCCTTGAAACATATGTCTATAATGAAACACTGAAGGACATTAAAAAAGTAATTTAATTTTCAGTTTGTTATATTTGAAAAACTGGGACTAAAATTCACCCCCAGCCACTGACCTTTTAATGCAATGAACCAATGGAACTGAACCAATTTATAAAGTTATAGCCCCAAGAAAAAAAAAAAATCACAAAACCAAAAAACACTTTTACTCATTAGAGAGTAAAAAAGTTTCAGCATGACTTCTGTTAAGGATTGACCTAGAAATGGAAACAGGCTGGGAAGGAACAATGCCTGTGTTTCCCCTGGGATACATTGCACCCAGGCAATGGAGGGCTGTATCCTTTCCCCTCTCTCCCAGGCTTTGGACAGTCAGCTAGGCTTCCCTACGGACAGCTTGGAAACATCAGGGAGCTGGGGTGATGGTTAGAAAAGATGACTACAAATTAACAAGAATACTAAATTCTGCTTCAGCATCCAATTAAAAAAAGATGGTAAAACCAAGGCAAAGTTTTCTGAGACCAGGCTGCACCCTTCTCCACACATCTTCCACCAATGTTACTTCTGAGTTACTGGGGGTGGGGAAGGGGGAGGAAGGACTTGATCTCCTGCTACAGCAGCTTTCCCATCACACAAAACTGATGTGTAACTAACTCAGCCACAAAGATAGGGGAAAGTTTTATTTATTAAAAAAAAAAAAAAAAAAAGTACTTCAAAATAAAAATGGTAAGTACGGTATGGTAATATTGGAAGCATTTATATACATAATTTTCTTTGTCTGTTGTTGAAATGTCTCCTGGTCACTCGGTGGCACTTGGGGTCCCCTCTAGCGCCGTCCGCCCTGCTCCCCCCTTCCCCTGCCTGGCTCTCACGGCTCAGTAGACGGAGCTGTTCCTTATGCCACAGCACAGCACCATGCTCAGGATCATCTCAAAGATCTGTTGAGAGACACAGGGGCACCAGTGAGGCAACAACCAGTACGATGCAGGAGCTCCCCCCAGCCCAAGGTCCCCCACTGTGACACTACTGGCGAATAACCACGGGCATAACACTTCAAAGTGGCAAAAGCCCCACTTTAATGTTACATCCCATTTTTATACAGTTTTCAAAGACCTCATGTTTAACTCCAATTGCTTAGTAACTCTCTTGCCACTCAATTCATTGGTTAGAAGGTGCTTGTGTGTGTACATGCTAAGAATCTTTACACAGGTGCTTACATTTTTTCTTTGTGTATTCTCACGGGATAGACTTTGTTTTTCACAGATGTAAACTGCCTTCTTACAAGAATAGATTGTTGTGCAAACTGATTTTTATTCTTGTGATTCTTTCCCATGGGAACTTAACATGCTAGCTATTAATTCAGCTAAGCAAGGCCTGATTTTATAAGGCCTTTCTTTTATAAAGTTGTACCTGTATGCAACATTCCACTCCACATTAATACTCTCATGCCAGAAGTAAGAGCAGGGATGCTACGTCTTTGTTGCTGTTTTCATATGGAGTTGGCCAATTTGAGATAAGGTGCTGTCCTCCCATCTCTCACTGGCAGCAGTGGAGGTACCTGACAAGCTTTTTGGCTACACAGCAAATGCCTCGAGATCCCTCCAGCACTACGGCCCAGCCTTTGCAGAGATGCCATGTTACACCCCCACAGCACTCAGCCCTCGCCAGGGTGCCCCAAAGTGGCTTTTCCCTGTCCCACCAGGCTGCCACACTTACCATGATCACAGCAACCACGACGGCAGCGATACCGATCAGGTAGAGCTTCCCAGAGAAGAGCTCATCGATTTTTTTGTGGCAGTTCGTGTTCTGAGGCAGAGAGGCACACCAGTCAGACAGCCTGCTTTCCCCTCACCCACCCCCAGCAGCAAGAAAGGCAGGTCAGCTTCCCCCTGGTCCCAGTTATGTCCCCAGGACTTCTAACCAGACTTCATCCCTCTGCACGTGTCAGCCTACTCAAGCAGGAACAGCAAAGGAAGAACCAAATGGGAATCTTTAACATCCTTCTACACCATCCCCAAATAAATGAAATCTCTCCCCTTTATCTATTTCCCAATAAATCCCCAAATTTCCTTGGCAGCCAAGGTTTCCTGAAGCAGCTGTGCTGACTGAAGAGCTGCTGTGCCTACCTCTAAAAGGCTTTTCAGGGAGTCCTTTCGGCAGAGGTCATCCTTCCACAAAGGAGTGAAAGCCCCTGTTATAGCATCGGAACCACAGCAGTCCAGCTACATGGAGAGAGGAAAAAATAAATGATGGAAGGCCAACATCAGCAGACAGCAAACACTTATGCAATGCTCTCCCCACAATTACACATTCTTGAAGCCACCCAAGACTGAGGAGGCATCTTGGAGGGGGAAACAAGGATAGGAAGTAAGTCACCAAACTAACTTTTTTCTTTCCATGCAATGCAGCTGCTTCCTACAATAGTCCCAGATCTGGCATAGATATGCTGGAGAAGAGTGAACCCAGCTCTCTCCAGGAATTCTGTTTCCTACTGAATGGACCAAGTATCAGGATTAATTCCTCAGAGCTACATTCTTCTTCCACTGAATTTTACTTAAATCAGGGGTGCTGAGGTAAATGAAAGGAAACTTAATCAGCGTTTGGTCCAGACTTCCCAGCACCATGTGATGGAGAGAATACTGAAGAGAGCACAACTCTTCTTAACATATAAGAACAGCAAACTTGATAGGCTAAGACCTGCATGTAACATCTTCTGCTTTAGATTCTGTTTTTCCCATCCATTTTCCTGACCTCTGTTATTAATTCTCCACCACAACCACCACTATCTTACCGTTTCATGAAAGGTCTTCACTACAGCTTTGGCGTTGTTTGCATCTGATTCTCCCATGAGCGCTTGTTGAAGCGCTTGATCGTAGAACTGCTTCACATCTTTGGCTATCTAGAAAAGACAGGAAAAATTCCCTTTCAGCCAGAGGAGGAGGAAACCTATCCAGCAGATGTGCCTGAAGGACAGGTTCCTTCTAATGGCATTTGGAGTAAGATGAGAAGTTTTTGAATAGATTTGGACTCCATTTGTTTGCACATAAAAAAGGGCCTGTCTTTCATAAGGCTCCAGCCTCTTCAGCTGTCTCAAATATTATGAACCTCACCCACCAGCCAGCAGATTCCAGCCAACACTATCCAATGGCTCCACAGGTTCTGTCTAGGAGATAAAGACAGCCAAGGCAGAAGGGTGAGCCACAAGTTGAGATAGCCTTCAGCCCACGTGGATGAGTGCTGGGCTCAGGAATGCAGAAATGGCTCATTTTGAACCACACACAGACAAAGCAGGCAGGAAACACATTTCCCACTGAGGCTGCAGAGGCTGGACATGCTGGAAAAGTCAGGAGGAGGTGGGGTGCCCAGGCAAGTCTGTAAATATGGGCACCTCAGCTTACTGAATGGCTCAGAGGGGAGGGCAGGAATTTGGGAGATTGCACACTAAAGCCTCGTGAGGCAGCTCATCTGGGTCAGGAAGCTTAGGTGCATTTCTATGGATTTAAAACCCTGGCTGGGTCCCCACGGACAATGCTGCCCTGCAAGTGGTTATGTGAGACACCTCATCCATCCTCTAACCCTGCCACCTGGCTGGTGAACTGCAGGCACCCATGAGGGCCTGCTCCACAGGGCAAAAATCTCATAACTTTTAGGGGAAACTGGCCTTGGGATTTCTCCTCTAACACCCTTCAGAAATTTGTGAGAGAGAGATGAAAGAAGGATATACAAGAGAAGCAAAACAAAAACATAAAAGCAAGAAAGGGAAAATGCTTTCTAGAACATCTGCTCTTGGCAGCACAGGCTGGATTAGCATACCAAAAAAGAAATTGCAGCAAGATGATGCATGATTTCAATCAATTATCCCAGAACTACTTCATCACTATTCAAAAAAGTTTGCTTTGGAGGGTGATATTCTCCAACCAAACCATTTTATTCTGGTACACAAAAAAAAAAAAAAATTAAAAATCTATTTATTGCCTCCCCTTTCTGAATCTACAGCATCTCCAAGAAGGCAAGCTGAGGGAGAGACTGCCTTCAGCTTTGTGAAAAAGTGTCTCTTCTGGAAGCACCTCTCAGTGGCTGGGATCATTCAGTGCTTCCCTCCCAGGCTGCTCCCAACCAAGGCAGGGAGAAGCAAGCCTGCCTTGTGAGCAGAGACTTCAGAATAGCCCATTCATCATCAAGGCTGCAAAACTAGCTGATGCCAACAGACTGCCACCCTTCATTTTAAACTGCAAAATTAATTTTAGGGGCTGAGGTCATCACTTCTGTACTGGGAAATCCTGCATTTCTCAGCTTTATGCTCTACTGGCCAAGTGATTTCTCCCCAGGATGGGACACAACAGCCGTGGGGTCCCTCCTTACCCAGCCTTCCCTTTTTTTTTTTTGCTGTCGGTTGCAGTTGCACATCTTGGACTCTTCAGGATTCACAAACTAACATCTGCAGGAGGCACAGCCCCTCTGCAAAGGTTAATTAGTTCGCTAAAGTTGCTAGGAAACAGCACCCTGCCTGCATAATAATATGTTTAGCAACAGACGAGTTTATTCCAGTGAAGTCATGCTCTCTCCTGAATGACTACAAGGGTGTTCCCATTCAGGCCAGCCCGAGCCATTGCTCACATGCATGAGAAAGCTGAGCAGGCCAGCACCTACTTACACAGCTGGCTAACATTTCTTAGGAAAGTAAACAAATTTTTCTGCTCTGTCGGAGAGCCTAACCTTGGCTTTGAGCACAAGCAGTTCCCCTTGTGTCCTCCAAACCCCTGAGCCCAGTGATCAGCACCCAGCCTGCAGCTTGCTGCAGCACAGCTTGGTGCCCATACACGAGCAGTTCTGAATTTCGACATCAAACCTGTGTGTGTGTGAGCACGTGTGACACAGTGAAGGGAAGGTGAGCAGAAACAGAATGTGAAAAGCTGCAATTTTCACTTCCACCCTCCAGTTCAGCTCCTCCAGCCAGCACACCTTATCTGAGCAGTCCCTAGCAGGGTGCCTGGGACAGACACAGGATTTGCACCCCTCATGTGTGCACAGCATATGGATCACAGCAAGCCCAGTGCTGGCAGACAAATGGCCTGAAGCAGGTTATGTGATACTGGAGAAGAGCAGGAAGCACCAAGCCATCCCGTTAATGCAGGCTCTCCCTGTACTCATTCCCTCATTCCCACCCTTTGGCACTACTCGCTGGGCTCGCTCTTTGTTCCCTGGCACCGAGGACTTGCAGATGGCTTTCCTTCACAACTTCATGCATGAATCGACTCCCTCTGTGACTGACAGCGTGGCAGCAGAGAGGAGAACCAAGGAGACAGGCTATTTTTATTCGAGACTCAGCATTACATACCCTAAGGGGCAGCTGCTACTGTCAAATGCTCACACTTAAAGTTCATCAGCCTGGCCAAGAGGACTGAGGTGGCCTGCCCAGGTCACACCTCACTCCAATCCAAGTCCCTGTTACTCAGTCTGGGAGCAGTTTGTGATCCTACCTCATGCTGGGATCTGCTGCAGTTCTGCCCCAGCCTCCCAGTCCCACAAACACAGGTTTTAGAGTCTTACTTGGTCTTTGTTGACAAAACCCCAAATTCCAGCCGCAACTTCACAGGCAAACAGGATCACCAGGCAAGTGAAGAACTGCAAAGACAAATCAAGAGAGGGATCTTTAAAATATCTGCAGCAATTAGGTGGGGAGAGGTGTGGAGCAGCACTTCCACTGACAAATCAGAGCAAAGTGTCATCTGACTTCAAACTATTTTCTATCTCATACATGCAATAAGCCCAGTCCTGTAACTCATGACACACCACCCCATGCCCACATTGTTGAGCAGGGATTAGCAAAACCTTTCCCACAAAGGGACTGGCAGGGATTGAGATGCCCTGTGTACCATAAGATACACTGCTCCACTTCATGCACCTGCAGGACCATTCAGACCAGGTTTCTGCTCTGCCAAAAATGCTCCAAGGTGTGGTGGCTGAACAGTAGGCCTGTAAGGCTTCACAGACTGGACTCTAACCTGAGCATGTGTACCTGTAAGAAAACCTATCAGCCTTTCCTGAGAATAGAATCCTGTAATAGTGGAAAGTAGCTTATTTCCTGGAGAAAGAATCCTAGGACTGTGACAGTTAACAGCACCTGTGTAAACTATCCAGATTCGTTGAAGAGAAATAAGCAAACAAGAGACGCTAGCCAACACGTAGACACCTCTGGTGAACTGACCCATCCAACAGGGTAACAACTAGTTACTGATTGATTAGAAATAGGCACAGTATGTTTGTAAAACTCTGTATAATGGGATGTGAAAACAAACCAATACCTTCTTTCATTGCATGCATAAAAGTGTGTCTTGTCTTTCTAATGCGAGATCATAGCGACACCGAGGACTGGAATTGCCAGTGCAGGGTTAAAAGCACATTTCAGCTGCTGAGGAGCTAGGGGTGTCAGGGTGTGATTTATGGCCATCTCTCTGGCATCCACAGCCCTGCAAGGCTACTGCAGTTTTTTGCATAAATACTAACACTGACGTTTTCCCACAGTCCCACCCTGTTTGTGCAATTCCAGCAGTCCTCCCTGCCATCCCCCCTTTTTGTACAGACTGCAGGAACACATTGTGATGGTTGGTCAGTTGGACTGGGAAGCTGTAAACTCATACATCAGGGTCACATTGAGAAGGCACAGAGAGCCATGCTTCATATGCAGCCAACTTCATCTCTGCAACAACATCTCTCAGTGACTTCTTCCTGGGAAAAGCCCCAAAGTGGGAGAAGTTGCCATGGAAGTCAAGAAGCAAAAGAGGTGAATGTAGTCAAGGAGAGACAAAATTACAGTATAGGGTGGGTAAACAGCCCCTGCTGGCTCCTGAACAGTCTATGCTCAAAACACATCTAGGACATTTTCTCCAAAAACAGAGGAAACAGGAGTTTCCAAAATGATGCCATGACCTGGCTCTCGCATGCAAAAGCAAAGGGTTATCAGCAAAATGGAAACAAGACTATTAACCTGACAGCAGGAAAGGACTTCCAACATCTTTGTCCAGTTCCTGAACAATCAACTCCTATGTAAACATTTATCTATATCTAATTTTGTAGAAACATCCTCCCCAAGGACTCACATCACCCTAAACTGTGGGTGCAATGCCACTGTAAGTCTGGTTAAGCACTAGGGCCCACTCTTGCAGGAGTTACCCTTCAGTGAAGGATGGTTCATTTATGCCAGATTTGGAGATACAACTTCCTGTGGATTCAGTTCTTCTGTAAGTTGGCTGCAGAACACCAGGAGATGCAGTTTGATGCTGTGAGAACACAGTTGTGTTCCTGGCCAGGCAGCTGGCTGTATCCCAGCTCCTTTCCAGAGAGCAGTGCCTGCTCCATGCCAAGTGGCTCAATCCTGTCTTCCACAGGTCTTGCTGCTCAGCTTCCATGCCACCTTTGGCATAGGATTTTAATAGCACGGAGCTTCCTGGTACTTTTCCCTTTTGCAGGAAGCCCAGAGTCACTCCCTCAGCTAGGTGGAGGAAAGGGGAGCACTGCTGCTTCCCTGAAACAGCCTGAGGATGCTGCCTGGAAATGTCCTTGGAACACAGTGGGAGCCTTGGCCAGAGGAAAGCATCCTCATGGGGCATCTCCAGACTTTTCTTGGCAAGCCAAGGTGTGAGCAAACACAGGCAGTGCACAGCAGCTACAGCTGCTCATTTCAGCCAGAGCAGCCAGTTTCCCTGTCAGACCTCGGGTACATTTAACCATCTGCCCTTCTAATCCTCTGACTTCAGGAGGGAGTGAGGGGTAGTTCGGGATCTGTAATCAATTGCATTAACAAAACAAAAGTCCAAAGCTGCCAGACTGTGCTCCAACAACCCCTGTCACATTTGTGTGCAGGCTCCTCATGTTCCCAGCAGCTGGGATAATACCTGCCAACTCCTACAGAAGCTCCCAACCACTATGCTCAGAAGTGCTTTATCAACACTGGGGAAAAGCATCCCCTTATTATTGGGAATCAGCAGCAACCAGTGGTGAAATTATCTGCAAGAGTGAGGGGAAGCAGCTCCATTTCCCTCTGTCCCAGCTGAGCCCACACCCATGAGCTGCTACACCAGTACCAAGAATCCTCCAGCCCAATGAAGCCAAATGCTGGAAAGTCATTTGAATTAAAAAAAAAAAAAAACTCCAAAAAAAAACCCATAAAAAAAAATTATGTTTTACCCTTCCAGTTTTATTTTTTATGCATTAAGTTTAAACTGAACCACATGTGAGAACTTGTTTTAAATAAATGGGTCTCCCTTGCTCCCAAGGTAAAGGCTTTTGGTGTAGCTGCAGTTTATCCAATTAAGCTCATCCTGTGCCAGGAATCCTGAGCTGCTGCCTCACATCAGGGACGCCTGTAGCACTTCAGTAATGGATTTTCCAGGATGTACCTAGATGTTCTCACTAAGAAATTATGGAAAGTTTTTGCTGTTTCCTTGTCCAAACAGATAAAAATAGTAAATGATTCCTTAAAAGAACTAGAATTACTACAGGCAGCCTTGAAACGGAGTGAGGGGATGCTGTAGGGGACACCAGGTAGTAAGAAAGAGGGTGTAGTGGGTGCTTGGTAAGACAGCCACACCACGGGGGATAAAAGCAAGGTGGGGTTCATATATAATAGAGAAAGAATCTCTAAGAATCCTACATGCTCACACGTCCTGCCAGCCCTGCTTGCTGGAAAAGCCCCCAGCAGGAGAAGCACAGCCACGTGCCATCCAGCAGGGAAATCAGGGTGCCAAGTGACTTCCAAAGCTCCGTGTCTCTTACCGTTCCCAGCAGACACTGAGACTCCTGAATAGCACCGTAGCATCCCAGGAATCCCACGAACATCATGACAGCCCCGACTGCAATCAGGATGTAGATTCCTGCAAGGCAAAATGAGAGACACACACGTTACTGCACAGCTTTGTCCAGCAGCACCTTCGTGCCTGGCTGGACATTCTGGCTCCTGGCTGTGCAGAATTAAGGCTGAGGAGGTGTGAGCAGAGGTGGCAGCAGACACAGCAGAACACAACGTGCACATGAGTTGGGTCTCAAAGTGTTTGAAGCTGCCAACACTGGAGCTTTAATAACCCCATCACCGCTGAAATGAGAGGAAATGCTGAGAGTAGCACTAGGCAAAGGATGTAGGAGGCAAGAGAAGGGCTCTACAGCATCCTCAGAACTGTGGCAGGGAGCTCCTCTGGCATGCTGTTTTAAATATTTAAGCAGAGATGTAAATGATTAGTTAGCATATCCCTGTAAAATAAACAGTAAGGCACATGGTTTATTTATATTAAACATCATACAAATATTTATCTGGCTAACATTTTAAAGGTGGATAAACCACAAAACCAAGGGGAAAGTACTGCTTAAGCATCTCACTTAAAATCTGGTGGGTTTTTTTGTTTTAGGCTCTTCCGCAGAGAATACAACATTTTTTACTTTGACTTACTGAATTTGCACAGGCAACTTGCACCATAACTAGTTCAGAGCTTGAAACGAGGCATTGGGAGTGGTTCAGAAAACACAGGAATAAGAGTTTATTCATTCAGGAAACAAGAGCTTAGCTCAAGGCCCAAGTCTGCTGCCGTGAGTAATCACCATGGTCTCACCACCACGAGACTGGTGAAGCCATAGTAATTACTCAGCCAAACACTACCAGCTCAGTTAAACTGGAAACAGCTTTCTGCTGGTGTCAAATTATATTTATCATTAGTGCATTATACTACTTGTATATTATATTATCAAGCGCATCTTTGGTTAACTAATATTCTCAAGTCTTGCGGTTCTACTACTCTTACTTCCCATTCAAAAGCAATTTGATACATGCATAAATTTACAAATCAGGTAAGGCTGCAGTCACTCTTTCTAGTGGACAGTGAAGAAAAAAAAAACATGATGAAGATAAAAGAATATGGGACACTTCAGACGTAACAGCGACACAGTGAATCTTACTAGTGCTTGGGAGACACATCCCTTTAATGAAATGTTTTCTTCTGCTACGAGTGAAAATGTTTTATAGTTATTAATCAGACTGTCAGCTCTCCCTTAGGAACAGCCCTAACATATAAACAGAGCTCAAGATTAAAACTGTTTGTACATGCTTGTCATGTTTAACGTTTTTCTTATCTTTGTAGCTTTTAAAAAATCTTCTGATAATTAAAGTGCAAAGTCTAAAGGCCAGGCATTGAGAGCAGAGTCAAGCGAAGCAAACTCTTCCCTAAAACACCAGATACACAATAACGGTCTCTCCTTGTTTAACATTCCCTTGCAGATTCTTCCAGCTTGGGAAAGGCTGGGCTTTGGCTCCCACTGCTTCCCTGTTTGAGACAGAAATCACCGGCAGCACACCAAAGCACAGGCCTGATGCACGGGCAGCCTTGGCGAGTGGCGGCGACGGAAACGCCGCCCCAGCGGCTCCGGTGCTCTCCAGTGCTTCTCAGCAGCACCGTGCTCACTATTTTTAGGCACTGCAGGAGGGAGGAAGCCAGCTGCAAGGGAAATGCCACAATGGAGCAGGCTGACCCCGCAGGAAGCCCCTCTTCACAAAACCTGACGGGAGCTGTGGCCGGAGACACCGACATCCTTGCCGGCACCGTGGCACCTCCTGACGGGTTCTGGAGGGGCTTCAGCAGCAACCAGGAGCCACAAAACCAGGCAAAAAGCTCCCCAAGCGGGCATGAGACACCTCCTTAGGCGAAGGTGTGCAAAGAAAGGACAAACAAGCAGAAGAAACCTCCCAGGAGGGTTTCTTGGGAAGGACAGGGCCAGCAGATGACGTTCTGTAGGGCTGCCTGAAGTGCAGGGAAGCGGGTTTGTCCCAGTAGCTGAGATTACAGGAGATGGAGCAGCTGGGCAGGGACACAGCATGGCAAACAGCGGGCTGGGCTGTGTGCAGGACAGAGGGGCCCCAAAGGGCTTGGGGGTGGCATGAATAAACCCTGTACAATGAAGGCTGTCTGCTGGACACCTGCCAAGCCCCAGAGAGACTGATGGAGACTGTCAGGCGCTGCAGAACTGCTGTCTCACGGAGAACAACATACCAGCAGTGGTGTCCCAAAAAACAGTCTGCTCACTGTCACCAGAAGCTGCTGACGCCCAGGAACCAGTCCCTGCCACTCCAGCTTGTACCAGTGAAGCTGCTGGCTTGGGTTCTCAACCCAAACCATGGCAGATTTTTCTGTTTTAATTACCGGGTAGTTCAACTGACAAGTTTTCATCACAAGTCAGAAAATCAGCTTTCCTCATCCTCAAGTGCAGCAGTTTCTGACTTTTTTTCCCATTAGGACAGCAGAGAGAAGACAAAGCTGTGCTAGGTGCAAGTCATTTCCACGTCTGACAAGTCACTATTCATGCTAACCACCCCAGTATATGGGTAACAAGCAGATGCAGCATATTTGAAGACCAAACAGCATGATGCTGGGACCCCAGCAACCAGGTCACCACAGACAGAAGGTTTTGTCCTCAACTTTTTCAAAATAAACACTGAAGGCTCCTTCTGGGCTGAACAAATATTGCCAGGAGATCACAATCTTGAGCAGCCCAGGCTGAAGTGACTTCAAATGATCACCTGGTCCAACCTTTCATAAGACTGGGAACCTTAGGAGAGACTATGCAGAACCCTGCCCAATTATATCTTGAAGCCCTTCAGTGACAAGGACTCTATTGTGTCTCTGGGGAGGTTTTTCCAGTGAATGATTGCTGTCACTGTAAAAGATGTTTTTCTGATATTGAGATCATCAGGAAAACCCACTGGTGGCGAGGAAAGTTTTGCTCTGAAAACTAGGAAATGAAAGCCCTGTGAGACCCTTAGCTGATGGAGGGGACTAAGAGGAAACACAGACATCTGCTGTTTTAGAGAGGTTTTCCAGTGACCTCTGTACTTGCTTTTTGCTGGGATTTCTGGCAGCTTAAAAAAAACCAAAACCAATCCTGACCTGCTGAACTCCCACCCCAGCAGGCTGCGAAGACCTTGGACTGTCAAGTGCCTTCCCCTTTCTCTCATCAGAGAGAAGACTTCACCAGCTCCTCTTCAGAGCCAGCACCACTATCAAGTGAGAAAACAGCAAGAGGGAAAGGAGGGAAGGGAAGATGTGCACCACGTGCAGCTTCCTGACCGGAGCCCAGCGGATGCGAGCGGTGCGGTGGGAGCAGCAGGAACGCACAGCCAGGCAGGGGAGAGGGCAGCCACGACTGGCCTGAGCTTGGCAAACCACAAAAACACCCTGGAAGGCTTTTGGAATAAAGGCCAGCTTCATTCCCAGGCACAAACAAGCGGCTGTTATGGAGTCGCCTTTTGTTACCGAGGGCCAGAGCATGACAGCCTCTCCTGGGAGGCAGCAGAGCAGGACTCTGCCCCGGAGTTTATTTAAAAACAAGCACAAAATATTTACTGCAACAATAGCATCTTGTACGAGGAATGCCAGTGGTGTTTCTCCACAAAAATGCCGTGCTGAAGGCTGAGAAAGCAAAGGAAGGCAATCCAAGTGCCCAACCACATGTTTGGAATGGTGTTTGTTTTCCCACACCCATCCTTCCCCTCAAGGGATGGGGCTGGTGGGGGGGATCTCCACTTTCAGACTGGGTGCCAGGCAGCTGGGGGACTATTTCACAGCAATCCCAGCACAGACTGAAACGACCAAGCCCTTTTCCCAGAAAGCAGCCTGACACAGCTTAGCTTTCATTCCTGGCACACAGGGACGATGACGCCTAGTGTGGTTTTGGGCTCCTTGTCTGTGAGCAAAACACCTGTCATCCCCGTCCTGAATGGCACGTTATGCTCCTCAAAGTCAGAGGAGACTCCTCACAAGCCTCCCCCTCCTCTCTGTAAGCATCAGAGACTGGTTAACCCCTGAAATCCTCTCCTGGGTGAGGAACTCCTGACTAAAATGGCATTTGCTCCTTCAGGGCTCCACCCAAACTGGCACAATTTGGCATGAGCAAGGCTCCATCTGCCTTTCACATGCCACTTCCCAGCTCATTTTTTTTGCAGCGTTCTCTGGGGTTTTACAACAAGCAGCGCTGTCTGCCGTAAACAAAAATTAAAATGAGAGAGGTATAAACTGCAATCTGCATGCCTGCAGCCATGCTGCCCCTCACACAGCAGCAGTGCATAACCCTGGCAACAGCTGGAGCTGCAGCAACAGGCACGGTGAGCAAATCACGTACAGGTGTTCATGGTACCAGGGCGTCCTTGAGCAGCACCACACTGTGATTTGTAACCCCATGGCATGCTTCTCTGATAAGGCAGCAGCAAGAAAGGCTGCTACAACGGCCACACATAACCAGCCACGCACCAAAGCAAGCTGTGAGCCTCAGGATCTGTATCTTGGACCTGGAGAAGTCAGAGGAGTGGTGCCAATAATGCCTCTATCTCATTCTGAGATGGAGCCTTAGAGCAGAAAGCTTTAGGAGAGAGACCAACCATGCTTAGCTTCACCTCCTCATCTGAATTCAAAGCAGGAGCACAGGAACCATGATATGATCTCCTCCCTCCTGAGCATGATGATCAGAAAAAGCAGCAGCAGTGGACCAAACACCATCCCCTCTTTCCCCAGTACAACCAGGGCATGTGCTGCTTTGAGCTGCAGGGATCTTCTAAAGCTTTAGGAAAGCCCCCAAACATCAGAGCCAGGAAACTGATAGTAACTGAATGCTTCTCTTGGTTTGCTACAAGCTGGGAAAGAGGAAAAAAAAGCAGCCAAGAGGCCAGCTTAGCTCCCAGCTCAAGCAGGTGACGCCTCCAGGGAAGGCCCTTTACCTGTGGGCCAGGTAGGAAGCAGGATGCTCAGTTCTGGGAGCAGGGGAGGGAGCAAAAACAGGCAGTATTCAGTGTCAGTACTTGCTTTGGCACTAAAGCAGCATAGCTGGTGCCTGCAGGGTTGTAAAACCCATGTCCTGTCCCTGCTGAGAAATAAAGAAAACAAGAAGAAATAAACAGTCTTAAAAAAAGGACACGATGAAAAAACAAATAAAAGAAGGAACAAGCACTGAAGCGTCCCTCTAAAACAAGCAGGGAGCAGGCCAGCCCTGGCTAGCTCTCCTCTCATGCCCCACCATGCCATCAGAGATGCTGTGCAGCTCCAGGCCTGGGCATTCCTGGACAGCACCCTACTTCTCCCCTCATTTCAATCCTCTCCCAGCATCCTTAACTCATTAGGCTAAACGGAAGCCTGTCACTGCCCCCAGGTCGCAACGGCAATATTTCCAAAAAAGACAGAAAAGAAATCAAATAAGAAATGTCCCCCCCCGCCCAGCATGACACCATGTCTCCTGGGAAGGCCAGGCAGCTCTCCAAGCTGTGCCTGCCCTCCCCATGGGACGGGCTTTAAAAAGGGGCTGAGAACAGACTAAAGAGTTATGTTTATTCTCCCAGCAGGCTCCTGCGGAGAGACTCTTCACATCCAAGAGTTTTGCAAGCCTCTGAGGAAAGGAGGGAGGGAGACTTCAATGCCACCCTGCTGTTGCTCCTGGCCTGGAGATGCTGAACTTCACTGGGATCATCACCACTGCTGCTGCAGGGAAGGGTGGGACCATTAGACAACGGCAGGGAGATCCCTCGTATCCCACACCACCCATTATGGAAGAACACCCTTCCCAGTAGCCAAAGAAATGACCATGATGTTCTTCCTGGCAGCCTGGAGGCAAGATACAGGCAGAGAGTGGAAAGTCCCTCCAGGGCAGGGTTGAGGCAGGAAAGAGATGTCTGTGTGATCCAGCCAGCAGAGCAGGGTCTCCCAGGCATTTTTGTCCAGTTGCCTGGTGGAACTGGCCCAGCAGAGCTGGCAGCAGCACTTCCTTCAAAGTGGGGAGAGAGAGGGGGACTGGAAAAAGAGAGGGTTTGCTGGAAGATGACAAGTGGGAAGCCCCTTCATTCCTCTCCACCCTCTTTCCCAAGGAAAACATTGCTGCTCTGTAGCTGCTAATGACTTCCAGATGGAGCAACAGAGTCACAAAACATGGAGAGCTCTCACGGGGAGATGAAAGCCTGGACGTGCTGCCCTCATCTGCAAGAACATGGCAAGAAGAAGCCACAAACACCCCTCTGTCAGAAAAACGAAGAGGTGGTGGGGAAAGCCCTCATGTGCACACACTTGTACCCAAATCCACCCCACACAGATGCCACAGTCAGGTTTCTTCTCCTTTGCCTACCCAGGAAACATGGAAAGGAGACTCAAGTTTTGTAAATTCAGCACAGCTGCAAAAGCTGGGAGGGAGTCTATGGCACATCTCCAGGATGGGAGGATGGATGGACAATGGTGGCACAGCACAGGAGGGCCAGGCTGGAATATGCTGGCCCATCCTCTGCTGCCCCAGCCTACAGCATTTCTGGGCATTTCTGTGTGCCCTGGGATCTCACCACGAAAAGAGTACAAATCCCACTGGAGGATTCCTTGTAGGTTTTGCATGCTTCAAACACGGTGCAGGTTTTCTAAGGAAAACTGCCAAAGCTACAGGTTTAAACAGCTCTGAAGAGCAAGGAGCCACCTCTGGCACAGGTCCAGGGCAGCAAAGCCAATGGGAGGGGACAAAGGAAAACAACAACTACCTTAGTTGTAGTTGGATAGATCTGAACCCAAAATAACCTGATGGTACCGATGTATTTTTAAAGACATAACCAGCTTTAGTCTGCAGAGTAAATGAAGCACAGGGGTTGGTCATGACCAAGATAGAATGAATTACAATTAAATGGAAACTAAATGGAAATGCAATAAAATAACATGTTACTTTCTTAACAGAAATTGAATTCTGTGATAAGAATACAAAAAAACCCTGTACTGTCAGATACATGGTGTAAGCCAGAAAGGAAAATACTAAAAATGTGTTTTGCCTTAAAACTATTTTAAAAATAATTCCAGTATTATTGAAGAAGTTGATCTGATGGTGATTAGAGGAAAATCTAGAAGAAGTAAAACTCAGCTTTTGGTTTTTTTTCCTTTAAGGGACTAAATAATTAAATTGTCTTTAACTCTAAGTAAGTTTATGTCCAAGACAGAAAAATGCATGTACTTCTATTTTTAAAAATCCACATATATAATTTTTTAAATAATCCATTTTGCTCGGTGTGGTTCAAGGCCAAATGCAAACCTTGGTTTCCACTGCCAAGCATGCAAGCCTGGCCACAGCTCATGTGTCTGGTGGAAAATCTCTCATGCAGGGAGCCTTGAAAAAATAGAGCACAAAATGGGTGAGAGAAGAAACCAGTCCTGAACCAGCTGTGTGCATCCACAGGGATCCCTGTAGCGCCTCATGCCAAGACTGAAGGTGGTTTTTGACTGGTGTTTATTACAGAATCAAAGGCTCTTCTTTTGCCCTTTCACGACAAGTCGAGCAAAAGATGTGCTGTTGAGTCTAACCTCACATGTATGGAAGTTGGCACCACCTCTAGAAGATGCCTAACATCTTCAGAGGGATGGGGATAAGGATGAGAGTGAAAACAGAAACCAAGACCTTCTCATTGCTCATGGCAGGTCCACAGCCATTGTAGCACTGCTGTCCTCTAGAGCCTTGGCAACACACTGGAGCTCTGCTGAGCCCTCTCTGCAATGAAAACCTCCCAGAAATCACTGCTTTTCATCCAAGGCAGTCCTGAAAAGGCTAACAGAGCTAAATTAGCTAAAAAGGCTAGTTAAGTTATGGATAGAAGGGATAGATCCTCCACAACCACTCAGCCAACACAAGTCTGGGTGCTAGGCTGGGATGCTCTGCACTGCTGGTCACATCTGGGACCCATGGCAGGAGTGGCCACGGCATCCTCATGTGCTGTAAGGACAATGGACAAACCTGGGGAAAGCTCAGAGAGATGGCCCCATCTCCACCCTATGCACTGCCACTTAGCAGTCCCTCCTCTCTGCAAGGGTCAGATTTCCCTGAGCCCAGCAAAACCTCATGACAGGACTTCCAAACTCCTGAAGACACCCATGAAAGCTTGCAGCTGCAGTTCAACTCAGATATGTATTAATTTGTAAAAAAGACTTCAAAGCCTTACTGTGCTTTCTGGCCCATTTATTCTAGACCAGTCTGCGTGAAAAGCAGCTTGAACTTGTTTCCAGGGCAGAAATCATTATCCTGGATGGCATTTATTCCGAGGAGGATGGTGAGACAGTCTGATTCACTCTTAAGGAAGCCTGTGTTCCCGTTAGCCCATGTCCCTTCCACGCCCCAGCAGCACTCACAGGCACATTCACCACCTCAGCCCCAAGCCATGGCTGCTCTCAGCTGTCCCCACCTGCCTCCCTCAGGCTTTGCTGCCTGACTGGCTTGGGAGCATTACCCCCACCAAAAAAAAACCCTCCTGCCTTTCTGTTGGGACAGTGACACCCAGCAGGATGACAGGGTGTGCTGGCAGCAGCCTCGGTGGCCAAGTTCACCCCACCACTGTACGCCCATCCAAAACCTCACACTCCTCCCCTGCGCCACCATGGTCCAGGGAGGAGACACTGCCCAGCAGAGGATTTACTAACAAAACACACAAAGCCTAGATAGAGGCAAAGCAAAGCCCTTCCACACCCCAAAAGCTAAGTGGAAAACCGCACCCCAGCTCAGGACGCTTCTGCACACTCCATCGTGGCTGGCCCTGCTCCCAGGGCCGAGCTAATTAGAGCCACAGGTCGTGTTGCCCTGTGTGCTGTGAGCAGCTGGAGGCAGATTTCCTATTTTGGATCTGGGAGGAGAGAGTGAAGCTGAGACCATCCGGCTGCTGTGCTCCAATCCTTGCCAGGCAGCTTGAGAGAAAGCACAGGAAGGGCAGCAGCAGGGACCAGCAGCCAGTGATGCTCCCAGCACACAGGCAGCCCAGCAAGGGGCAAGTGTGAAATCCTGGGCTGTGGATTTCAGGCAAACAAGAGTTGAGGTTTCTGTTCCTGCCCTCCTCAAAGCATTTCATCCACAACAAACATCTCCAGGTCTCACATAACCAAATTTTTGAAGGATGGGGAACCTGCCTTTTTCCTTCCACTGTCATCCCACCAAGAAAGAGCAAAAGTAGTAAGTCCAGGGTCACTTGCCTTTTCAAGATCCCCAGATGCTCTTAAAACCAGTGACACCACAGCACTAACTTACTGTGGAGAGATCAGAACTGTTCCAATTTGTACTGGTATCTGCAGAGAGAGACCAGCTCAGCCTTCTACAGGCTCTCATAACACTCTGAATCACAGTTTTGTTGTTTGTTTGGGTTTTTTTCAATGGTACATTATGTGTAGGATCAGTAAGTATCTGAGAAGTGGTTAGCCAGCTGTTAGCAACTTATCAATGCCTCTAGCTATCCCAAAGATGTTTTGGCTTTGTGACCAACATCTTCCCAGCCTCCAGACAGACAAAGCATTCCAGACACAGTTATCCAAGAGCAAGAAGGATTTTGGTTTCTGAACTTCAAATAAAGCAAGTAAGTGCATATCAGACCACAAGCTAAGCTCAGATGAAGAACAAGTATTTTCCTTTACAGTTATGAAAGCATGGAACTAAGGTGTTCCAGCTACCCCCATCCCTGGTACTGCCTGCTCTTTATGGTGCTGAAGCAGTTAAAGCATTTGCTGGAGCATTGGATCCAGAGCCAAAATGGAAGTGTCAAAAGCCAAGACTGCAACAAGTGGTTAGGGGATCAGATGGTTTGCACGCCGTGCTGAGGAAAAGCCCAGGAACAAGGGCCCGTTTAATAACCCCCCAAGGTAGCCCACAAGACAACTTGTGCATGCAGTGCCAAAGTGCTGGCGAGGAGGGGTAGCACTTGTGGGAAACCCCAGCCCGCAGGAGCCCCTTCCCTGGGGCTGGAAAGGCAAGCAGGGGAACAGCTGCCTGTGCCCTGGGAGCTGCTGTGACGGCCCAGGCTGGGAGCTGAGGGCCGGGACTGCTCCTCTCCTCCTGCTGCAGCCTCAAGTATCATGCCTGGTACTCTGCTCCCCGCTGCTTCTCTCTCACGCTTCCCCGTTGCCCTCAAATCCAGTATTTTTCCTCTCCCATAACACACGGACACCCTGGAAAACCAGCCTTTAACAAAGAGCTTCAGCTTTGGGGTAGGGGAAAGGACACAGAAAGAAACCGGGAGACACCAAATCCCTGCTTTCCTACTTCCCCTTCTCGCTCAGGACACACCCTATGATGGAAGCTTTCCTCCTTCGACAGTGTTTATTGCTTCCCCCTGTCCTGCAGCACCGCAGCAAAGCCTGGCTGGCCTTTAAAAGCCTCCTGACAAATCCCGGGACCAGCGCTCTGTGCCAGACACCAAAAAGAGGTTTGCAAAGGAAAAAAAACCAACAAAACAACAGAGCTCTGGAGGCCAAGCCCAAAGAGGTTGCCGTTCCCAAAAGCAGGAACATTGTGTGCATGTGTATATTGCATGCCAGAGAAGAAAAAGGAGGGAGTATTAGTTGTGGGAGAGAGGAAAAATGGGGGGAGCAGGGCTGGGGGGAAGCAAAAAGAAATCCCAGCCTTCAGACTCCAGAGGTCTGGCTGGGAGAGGCAGCAACTGAAAGAAATGCTCTGCTGTTATTACTGCATGGAAATTACAGCTGCCAGAAGGAATCCAGGCCAATCTGTTGCTGAATATAACTTTAAAAAGACAGCCAGCCTCAAATCATGGGCTGCTCACGGATGTTGGAAAGTCAGTGCAGTGATGGGACCCCCAGTCCTTCCCCAAAGCCTTCTGATCAGCAAAGGCTGAGGACAGAGATAAAATAAGGGTGGGAGAGTAAAAGATACTCAACAGGCAAGAGGGAAGGACTCTGCCCCATGCTCCAGGTCCCTCAGGTTTGGGGAGAAAGTGTTAACTACGGAGGTATCAGTTGTTAGCCCCCCCCAAAGAAGTAGAGGTTTGGACTGGTTCCTGGAAAGGAGAGAGTTTAACTTCTTGTGAGCTCTCTTTTCTGTTTTTAAAAGTGAGATCTACAAAGGGGAAAGGCTGCAAATAGAGCTCTGGGTGTCAGGCAGGAGAAGAGAGACAGCAAGGGAGAAAAACCCACAGCTATTTACAGCAGAAGCATCTCCTGTAACCAGGGACAGCCAGGGAGAGGGCTCAGGCATGCTGTTTGACATGGGCAAGCAGGGAAACGCAAAGGAAAACCCTTCCAGAAAGTAATTTTAGCTACAGGTGAGAACAGGACATTGGATCAGAGATCCCGTCAGCTTGTGCTCCAAGCCAACTCCTGACTGGCAGCCAGCCTCTCCTGCAAGCTTCTCCCCCTCGTCTGTGAGGGATCATTGCAGAACAGGGGAAAACGGGGTTTCAGCTTCCAGCATGCTGTCAAATTAACAAAAATCATGCTAAGCTCAACCGTAGTGCACAGAGGCTCCACCTGCCCCGCCTGGAGAACATGAGTCACACGCTCACCAGGCTTCACTTTCTGCTGCCAGGCACTCTGTCGGCTACTTTTACATCCCTTTGGATAGGAAACAAGACACACTTCCAAGAAGTCCCCCTCTTCCCAAATGTGCTCTGGAGAAAACCCACTACGCCACAACACGTCTCCTTGCATTTTTAGCTGATGTGGATTTGGACTCTGTGCTTGGGCCCCAGCCAGCATTTACCGAAGGCTTTGGCTGGCACAGCAGGGGATATTTTGGAGAGCACGAGGGCAGCGGGAAGTACCTTTATTGTGACCCTCTTGTTGCTCACCTGGAGCTCTCTGCCCTGCTTTAAGGTACACTGCAGCCTGCTCTGGGGCACAGCACCAGCACCCCACAGCTACTCACCCACGTAGAAGGTGTTGGGGGCCTGCTTGTCCCCCAGCTGCAGGTACAGGATATTCGTTGTCTGCGAGTCATGGCGGAGCCACAGGGCCACTCCCAGGATGATGCCTCCGGCCAGCTGGGGAGAAAACAGAGGGAAGCAAGGGTTATCCACTGTTCCAGCCACACTGGGGCCAGGCTGGCAGTTTTCAGCCAGGAGCAGAAGACTTACTTTGCATCTTCCCACAAACGTACAGGAGCATTCTCTCTAACCATCACCCCTGCAACACGCTTTGTGCCCCATAGGCCATGAGCCATATGATGTCCCCTGCTTTACGAGAGGATCCCTCATTCTAGGGATGTGCAAAGCCCTTTCCAGTTCTTGCAGGAGATTTCTTTCCCAAGAGGTATTTTATTATGTTTTATTATTATTCTCAGTGGAAGGCTCCGCCTTATCCAAGCAGGAGGAGATGTGCCACTAAGGTTTCTAGGAGAGCTTTTTACGATCAACGTCAGTTACTCCCTTTTTCCAGTGGGCTGTTATCACCCCATTTCATTTCTCTGTGAGGTACAAACAGAAAGTGGGGGAACTGTCCATTTTTCCTCTCTGCCCCCGAGTCTTGCATGCACACTACTTTCCATTCAGGATTAGGCTTCCAGTTCAACACACCCAGTATTGCTCAGGTACAGAGCTTTCCTTAATGTCCTAATACAGGAATTGAAGCAGAGCAAGGTCTGGGGTCAGGCCAAAGCACCACCACACCACTTTTGGGGCCTCCAGGCTGAGACTGCTGCCTTGCCCACGCTAATAGCAGAAGAGCAGCACATCCACACCCATGTGTGCACACCAGCATGCAGGACTGACCAGGGCAAGGACAAAAAACCACTCCAGATGTGGGAGGAGACATTCTGCACACGGGACATCATCTCAGCCACTGGGATACTTATGTACAAACAATGGGAAGTTTTATGACTGACTTCCTCACAGTTTTCTCTTTCAGGGAGGGGCTGGGAATGGCCACAAAGATGGGAGCAGATATGGGGCACTCCATCAGGGAAGGTGTCACTGAGAGGAGCTCAAGGTCGAGAGAGCCTTTCCAGCAGGACTCACTGTGTCCTCTGTGACATCCCCCTTCCATTTAAAAGCATAAGAGACAGGGGAAAAAAAACATCTGGGAAAAAACCCGAGCCCTTACAAATTCCAGTATCACTGCTGTGAAATGCTGAATCACTTTTTCAAATGCCAATTTAATTTTGAGTGTCCTAAATCCCTGAAGCCATTCATCTTAAAAAAGGGAAGAAAACTACCAAAGAGTATAGAAGTGGAAACATGCTTTTGCTAAAAGAGTCTGAATCAGGTCAGCTACAGGCATGATAAGCACCATGAAAGAAAAGGAAAAAAAAAGAGCAGGGCTTTTTCAGTAAAAGTGCAAAGTGTCCCGTGGAGCAAACACAACAGGGAATACAGGAGCACTGGGACCTGCAAGACAGGCTGTCGATGGGAGCCTGGCCTTGCCCCTTGGGAGCTCAGCTGGTGGTTTCCTCCTTGCTCATTTCTACAAATCCCAGCCACAAGACTTTTCCAGGAGTGCCATCGAATGTGGGGCAAAGCCACACGGCAAACTGCTCTTGGGGTTTTTTCATTATCAGAGGGAGAAAATCCCCACCAGCTCCTAGAGAGGAAGGGAAGTCTCTGCTTTTCCCCAGTCTGCCACCAAAGTAATCAGCTTTTAACACTTCTCCCACAAGAACCAGCGCAACTTCCCTGCTGGCACAGTCCCTCATCCCTCCTGCACTGGGGCCAGCCTGAGGTTCTCCAAACACTGGCTATGGAGAAAAGTCACGAAAGCCAGTCTGTGCTCAAGTCCAGCTCCAAATAAGGCAGGTTGTGGCTTCCCACAAAGTTACCCAAATCCAGCTTGGCATGGCTCGTTCATTGTCTGAGGGCATAACAAAGTTTGTGTTTTTACTCTCAGAGGACAGAGTATGTCCCCGAATTAATCCATGCCACTCAAAGTAAGGCTCTCTTGGTAGCTGCTAGGAGAGAGGAGATCCTGAGGAAGGTCTGCATTTCTGTGCTGGCTGGAAGAAGTAAACAAGAAAGGCTGCAGCCTTTTTTGTTTTGGTTTCCTCCCTGCAAGGACACATTGCTCTGCCCTGACATGCTTCCCTCCACACTCAGCAGTGCCACCCAGCACGCCCTGCTACCCATGGCGAGGTTGGGGTGACAGCAGCTCCTTTCCAACCAAAGTTGCCTTAAAATGCCCAACAAAACTAAAAGAAGGCTGCAAGTGGTCCTCAATATATTTTTAATCATTTGGGAACATCAGCTAGAGGGATGAAGCCTCTTCTAATGCATCAAACCCATCCCAGCAGTGAGATCTGCCTAAGACAGCCAGCTGAACCAATTCCAGATGTTCCTGGTTTCATCCTGAATGCACCCCAGGAACATCACACATCCCTCCTGTACCGCCTGACTCCGTTTGCATTTTTAGCAGAGCATGGAAGACCTCTGAATGGAAGCTTTAATCCAATAGCAGCTGGATTTCTTAAGAGAAAATGACATTCACTTACTAATGAAAACAGTGTTTGGGCTATGATGAGTAACTTTTTCCATGAAAACCATACATCCTCCCACCACCAAGAAGCCCAAAATGGAATTAAGGCTCTTTCTTCCCAAAGCAAAGAAAACAAGAGGGAGAAAACATCGTCAGCTTGCCACAGTAACTCTGCCTTCCACTGTACCTTGCTTGGGATAATCTCATTTTTAATAGAACAACTTGTTCCAGATAAAAGCTTGGTATTTTCTCCCCCTTCCATCCTGCAACTGCTCTTTGCCAATACGAGAGCCTGAAGAGCTCCAGTCACTGATGGCAGTGCCATGCTCATCTCTAGGCTGCACATCCTCATACATACCACTGCCTTGTTCTGCTGTGGATATCTCTAATCTCCCACAGGTTATCCCACTGATCTGTGTGTTCCCAGCTCGTCAGACAGCAGTGCTGCACAGGCTGGGGCTATCACTTGTGATACAAGTGCTACACTTGAGTACAAGTGTATACTTGAGTGCCCAGCACAGATCTCCATTTAAGTTCTTGGGGACTGCAATAATCTAAAAGCCGCAACTTCAGTGACGCCAGCAGCATGTGGGACTTTGACCTGCTTTCCAAAAGCTGACCTCCCAGCCTGCTGTCCTGCTGCCAGCGCCATGGAACTCGTACAAGGCACACCAGTGGTGCTGCCCAGGATGGGGCTGGCCCCAGAGCTCACGCCCTGAGCAGCTTCCCAGCGCAGCAGAGGTGCTGATGCAGGCTCTGACATTTCCTCTTTACCGCTATTTTCCAGCTCCCAGAGATTTATTGCTTCTTCCACAGACATCTAGACTCTTCCAGCTGGATCCTGCCTGCCCAAGGCTTGCTTTTTCAGGAATGCTGTTCCTGGTTTGACACAGTGAGGGAAAGTCCCATCAAATGCTGCCTAGGGGAGGGAAAAGGCAGGCCCTGTGTCCCCAAAGGTGATGGGATGGTATTCCATGTGAGGAGGTATCACTATGATGAAAGCAGGTGTGCAGTCCTGGTTTGCTGCCCAATCCACATAGTGAGGCTCCCTTCCTGGACTGAGCCTCGCCAATGGACATGCTGTTCACCCTAAAATTTCTAGATCCAGCTGTGGGGCAACTGAACAACTTAGTCACTCCTCTCCACAAGAAGTTCTTCTTCATTAGGGGTGCAAGGAATGACCCCATTCCCCTTTTAATGTGGTGTACCTCACTTCTGAGCTGCCTGTTGCTCCCTAACTCCCACATGCCAGGATGTGCATCACCTCCCCAGTCCCTTCCGCTGCCCCCAGACTTTTTCCTCCTGCTCCCTTGCCTCCACCCTTCTCTGAAACAGATTTCCTGGAAAGGAAGGAGGAGAAGAAAGAAGTTCTGCCTATGGGGCAGCTTGCTGGGCATGCTAAAGGAGAGCAGACAGACATCCTGTGACTCAGGTCAGCGAAGGGGCCAGCAGTTTCATAATGCTATATTTTAGCAGTGCCCCTTCCCACAGCCATGGCTGGTCCTGCTTCCCAACCTGTGAGAGACCAAGGGCTGGGAGAGGCTCTTGCCTTGCTGGAAAAATGCTGCAGGCAAAGCTCACGCCACCATGCCTGGGAAATACCACAGTTACTAACAAGAAGCAGGATGCTGCCAAGAAAGCTTAATGAATTTTCTCTGGTTTATGATTAAGGAGGATGACTGGAGATTTTTAACAGGTTCTCATGCTGCAGAGGTTTGCAATTTCCCTTACACCACCTGGAAGCAGAGCACCCAGACCCCACCCGAGAAGCCCAACCAGAGCTCCCCGTGGCTCGTCTCCAACACAGCCTGCAAAGCAGCTGAGATGGAGTAACAGTGAATCCTCCTCCTTTCTGGTGTGGGGAACCAGGATGAAGAAAAGCAAAGTGCTTTGCCGAGGTTGAAATATCTTCCCATGAAAGAAGCCTCTCATACGGCCAGGAACAAACTATTTGGGGTTTTTGCTCCCAGGTAATTTGTGGGTCTCTAGGGGAAGCAGCATGAGTGGAGAAAAAGCAAGGAGATAGAGAGTCATAACTTGATGGGAACTACCTTTGGAAGAGCAGTACAAGCCCTTGCAACATCGGTGCTAGCACATTACAGGTCCTGCACTACCAGCCTGAGGACCGAGGCAGGCAAGAGAGGGGAAATTTTAAGGTGAGATGTGCTAGAGATCACTGCTGTGCTGCACGTTGGGGTGGATGGACCGTGGGATGCCCTGGAGCCCCTTTGGGAGGGTGTAAGCAGGCGAAGGGACTTCAGTAAGACACAGAGCTGCAGTCTGACAGGCACACGACACAGAAGGTTATCTTGGCACGGGCACTGACAGGCAGGAGTGGCCGATAGGACTCTGACAGCACAGGCGAGGTCTTTCTGCTGTGCCTTCCACAGCCACGGGTCAGGCTGAAAGTCTGCAGGTAAGGCCTGCCCAGGAATTGCAGGAAAGGCATTAGGGAAGAGCACCACGGCCTGCAGGCAGGAGGAGGAGAGCAGCCTGCAGCCCTGCTCTGCTCCCAGCAGCACACCTTCCAGCAGCGGCTATTAATAGAGCTGCCAGCCAGAGCGAAATTCTCCACTGGTGCCTATAGTTACCAGCCCTACAACACTGCAGAGCTTTTCAAAACAAGCTCCAGAGGAACACTCCCAGAGGAGCAGCATGCCAGAGGCCAAATAAAACTTGATGGATGGGAGGAGGATGGAAATCCAGCACCAAAATCCAGGAGCAGGATCCTACGATGCACGGTGCCCACAGATCGCTCCCAGCCTGATCCCTGCTGCAGAGAGAAGTAGCACTTCCCAGGGTTTAACTGCTCTCAGCAGAGAGAAAAACAATTTGAGATATTGCTTTAAAATTAATTTGGCCCCATACATAAGCATTTAACTACAACGGTGATACAACTGCTTTCCCTTCTTAATAGTACAGTGAAAGGCACTTCCACAGTGCAGGATCAAAGTATTTGTCACTGTTAAAGCTCTTGCAGAAGATAAGCATTACCGTGGCTGATAGGACAATAATGTGAGGAAAACAGAGCAATCCCCATTCCAGCCAGCAGCGCTCTCTCCTTTCAGCTGCAGCCCAGCCCATTAACTGCAATCGGGCACCCCCATAGGGCAGGGAGCACCCATCTCTTCAAAAAACCTTCTGCATGCAGAGACTTCGGGATAGGTTTTGTAGGTGAAGAAAGGACTGTGTTCACTTGGCAGAGTGCCCTAAAACATCCCAGGGAGATATCAGCAACAAAACTTGAGTGTAGGTACTGAGCCTGCTAAAGGAAACCTCTCCCTTGCCCTTCGAGACAGGTATTAAGTAGCTGCAGGGTCAGACACACACAGAAACATGCCTGCCTGTACATTGTCCCAGGATACCGAACAAAATCTGTGAAAGAGGATGCTGGGCCAGCATGAGGTCCTTGCTGCTTGCCAGGCTCTCTGCAATTCGCAGGGAGTCCAGCAGCCCAAGCAGCCAGGCACTATCACCAGCAGCACTGGAGCAGTGCTCAGCCCACGCCTGAACCCACAAACAAGATTTTTGTTAGCCCTCAGTTATTTCAAACCTGGGTTTCAGAGCTACAGAACCGCGAGATCTTCCATTCTTGGTTTAAAGCTGTGGGCAGTGGTACACAGCCACCCTCCTCACCACAATGGGTGACACCGTGGGAAAACTGCCACAGAGCTGCCACCTCCCCACACTGTCACCTCTCATCACCAAGTATCGCTGTGCAGGCTTTGCAGACTCCGAGGTGCAGTTAACAGATCTTCCGGTGCTGCACAAGAAAACAAACACCTCCTCTACCTCTTCCCTTTCAATCACCCCTGTCGAGACAGACTCTCACTTCCACCTTCCCTCTGCCCTTGCCCTTCCTTCCCCTGCACCCAGGCTGTACAACAGCCCCTCAACATACAGAAGAGTTAGGCAGTGGCTGGAAAATGGCATTAGGAACAAGCTCTTCCTTTTAATTAGACACCTCTCTGGTAGGGCAGGCAGCGGTGCTCTTGACCTGGAAGGCTGTCATGGTCTGTATTAGCTAATAAGCTTGAGCAATCCTTCTCCAAGCAAGTCGATTCCTCCTTGGTTATGTTTAATTATATTTTAAAATAGCTCGCTGGCTTCCTTTGGCCTCCCCAGGGACTCTTTGCAGTGGTGGTCAGTTCAGCCCCACGTGCTGAGCTCTGCCATCAGGTTTGGATAATTCAGGAGAGCAGCCATCTTCAAGGAATGGGAGAAGCAGCTCAGACGCCCAGCCCTGCTCGGGCTGCTCATCATACCAGCCAAAGTGCCCAGTGACAGCAGCTACTGCTCCCTCTCACAGGGCAGCATCCACTCGCCACCAGCCACCCCAAGGTTTTGGGACAACCTGGCAGCACAGAAAAGCTTTCGTCTTTCCAGCCCCATGTTTTACTAACCAGGTGAAGCCCCCAGGTGCTGACAATGGCCTCCTTCACCACTTCACTAGGTGGGTGCCACTGTGAAACACGTGGGGACCCTCTCTCCTGGGTTTGTATATGTGGTCCATGCAGCAGCCACTGCTCCCTCAAGAGCCACCTTGGACCAAGCACGATCTTAGCATCTTCTTCTCAAGAATGCATGCACAAAGGAAAAGCAATCACAAAAAAATCAAATAAAACTGAAACATCTCAGGTACAATGAGCTGGCAGCAGGGTCACCTTTTTCAACACAGCAGCTTTGTGAAATTCCCCTGCGCTGCCAGGGGAGGGCAGGGGGAGGAAGCCAGAGGGGTGTCAGTTTATTTACACTCCAGCAGGATAGCAGGGCTACATAAAAAAGTTATCAGAGTAACTAAGGCTGAGAATTGCTTCCTTCTTACTCCTGAGCAGCTCAGCATGGTGCCTGCCAAACTCTGGGCTCTGCCTCTAGCTTGTTTTCATCAGCAGCACCCAGCGTCAGCTGCACACAAGGCAAATCACAAGCAAATAAGCACGGGGAGCCCATGAGCCCTTGCATAATAACCGGCTGGCAGGACTAACGGGCTGCAGGTGTCTGTCTCACACCTCCCTGTTGTTAGAGGTGGCTTCCCAACGCGGCCAGGATGCTCAGCACCACACTCTGTCCTTAAATATCACCCCAGGAAAAGGACCCTCGCATTTTGCTGTTAACCACAGTGTCCTCTCGAGCTGGGATTGCCAGACTGGCAGCTAACCTGCCTTCGTGATAAGCCTAAAATTCCTCTCAACTACTATTTTAAAAAACAATACAAAAGGCCTTGAAATCTCCAAGATCTGGTATTCAACCACCATTCATGGGCTGGCCAGCCTCACAGAAAGCATTGTTAATTCTAATGAAGTCCAGGCTCCCAGTCTGCACAGGAAACAGTGCGAGGAGACCAGTAAGTCCAGCACTGGGAGCTGTTTTGGGGAGCCACTGGGTCCCAGATCATGGGCACCCCTCCTGGGGAGGAACTGAAGCATCTGCTCCTATCCATGCACAGGGAGCACCCTCCAAAAGGGTAGGGCAGGGTACCAGGAGGCATAACGAGGAAATTAAACAGCTTGGCAATTCCTCTTGGAAGCAAAACGACCGTTTATAATAAACCAGCTCTTTTGCAAGACTTTGAGGTGAACAACGGATCTTGCTGAGAAGTGGTGGCTGAGCAGAGCCCCCAGCATCCTTCCTGCCACCCAGGAGACCCTTCCTCCCTCGCAAGAGCAGCCGGCAGCTTCTTCGACAAGAATGGCAGGAAATCGGGACCAGAAGGCAAGAAAAAACCCTAGGGTAAGCACGATACCTCGGAAGGAACAACACTTCACAGACAACCGTACCCGCCTCCGTCCGGCCATTTTAAGGGTGGAGGAAAAGGTTAAAAAAGAACAACCCAGAGCTGTCCCTCATTCACGCAGCCGGCGACACATCAGGTATCAATTAACGCCGCTGTTATCACAGCTTGTCCTCTCCCCTCTGGTCAGTGTTATACCCAGAAACAAGGCGGACAGGCCTGAAGTGAGTCAAGCCCTACAGCTCCCAAGGATGGGGACACCCCCAGGCAGAGGCTCCAGCCAGGCACTGCAACTCCAGGGGCCAAAGCAGGGCTTGCTCTGGAAGCCATCGGTCCCCTTCCCACTTCTCCAGCTGTAAGCAAGCGTTGAGAAAAAAAAAAAAAAAACAACCCAAATCCTCGACAACAGAGCGGGATGTCACAAGGGCCAGAGGGCATCGGAAAAGGGGCATCCAAGCCTGGCAGGGTGGGGCTGGACTCAGTTCCAAGACAAAAAAGCATTGCGTGGAATGGGAAGCGGAGTATTTAAAACACGAAAGCAGCAGCCTGCTCGGGCATATCTGGTTGCCCCGAGCACAGGAGCAGGGGGAGAGGGGAGCCCGGCCAGCCAACCTCGCCCTGCCAGAGGCTGCTTCTAACCGGGACAAACCTGGCTCGCAGGGAAACCGGGACACGCCGCTTTTTGCTAAATTAGCCGCACGTCTGGACGGATTATTTCATGAGAAACTTTCTCAGGAAGGGCAGCCTCTCCAGCCTGGATAGAATTTGCATCCTAAAATAACTTCCCGGGCGGCGGGGCCGTGTCCCGGCTCAGCTGCGGGGCGGGGGGCGCGGAGCCAGCCCCGAGCCGCCCCCCGTGTTTGCCGAACGCCCCCTCCTCTGCGGCAGGGCCGGCCCCTCGCTCCCCTCCCTTCCCTTCCCTCCGCCTGGCAGCATCCCTGCATCCCTCCCTCCTCCCCTCCCTGCCTGCGGAGCGCCGCTTTCCCCAGCGCAGACCCACAGCAAGAGGGGCTGCGGGAACCCCCCAAGCCGGGCTCTGCCCGCCGCCCTGCCGCTCCCAAAGGCGCCCATCAACATCTGGACGCGAGCATCTTAAAGCTCTTCTCCAGCCTCAAACCACCCTACGGTTCTACCTCCCCCGCCGCGTATCTATTTGAAAACCAGACATAAATAGATACACACAATTACATGTACAATTACATACACACGCGTGCATCAGAACGAAAAAGCAAAGGGTAATCAGCCCCTCCGCCCTCCAAAAAAAAAAAAAAAAAAAAGGGAGAAAAAGAAGCAGCCCCTAAGGCACATCCCAGACAGCAAGTCTCAATGCTGGGGGACAAGAAGGAGGCTAAACCCAGGCGCAGGCAGACGAGCTATATATACTACATCCCCCTTCTTTAAAGGCTGAGGGGGTCTCAGGCCCCACTCCCCACCGCCCCTGTGCTCACCCAGAAGATGAAGTTGAAGACGAAAAGGAGGTATTTGATGCACTTGGTGCAGCCTTCCACTCCCATGGCGACGGCTCTCCCAAATCTGTGCTGCCTGGCTGAGCGGGGCGGTGGCGGGCGCTGAAAACCCGCCCCGCTGCCCGCCCCGGAAACGCCTCCGGGACCCGCCCCGGGACCCGCCGGGACACGCCCCGGGACCCGCCCCGAGACCCGCCGGGACCCGCCCCGAGACCCGCCGGGACACGCCCGGGACACGCCCCAGGAACGGGGGACTGCCGCATGCACCCCCCAGGCTTCCTAAAACTGGGGGTCGCCTGCTGTTCCCCATTTTTTCTTCTCTTTTTTCTTTTCTTTTTTTCATTTTTCTTCCCCACTTTTCTCATTTCCTATTTTTTCCTAATTCCTCTTTTCTTCCTTTTTGCTTTCCCCCCTTTTTCTATTATTCCCCCTTTATAAGTTTTCTTTTTTCTTCTTCTTTTGAATTTTCTCTTCTTCTTTTGAATTTTCTCTTCTCTTCTCTTCTCTTCTCTTCTCTTCTCTTCTCTTCTCTTCTCTTCTCTTCTCTTCTCTTCTCTTCTCTTCCCTCTTCCTTTTTTCCTTTCCTCCCTTCTTTCTTTCATCTTCACTCATTTTTTTTTCTGACCTCTTCCCTCCGTTTTTCTTTTTCCCCCTTTTTTGTATGTGCTCTTACCTATTTCTTTGTTTTCCCCTTCTTCTCGCCCTCCGAGGGCAGCTCACAAGAAAGTTTCCTACACTCAAGTAGGAGCCAAGGGGGCAGCTCTTAAAGGGCTGTAGGAGCCCCAAATTTGACCACTGTCCCTTAAAACTCACTGCCACCTCCTAAACATCACCAGGCAGCCTGGGGTGCAGGGAGAAATCTCTGTGAATAGGCTGCAGGAGGTTTTGTATTTCTACACAGAAAGGTTTGAGAGTGCATTCATGAAGGGGTCCCCCTCACCCTCCAAAAAAAAAGAACAAAGGACTTTTGCATTAAAATTATCAGTTTGACATTCAGAGAAGGGTTTCCTCAGTTCCCCTTCTAATTTTATCTCTAAATCTGCTCTGCTGAACAGTTTTTGTCTCGGCTTGTGGCTTTGGTACTGCAAGCAATGGCATCAAGGTCAGTAGAAGCACTCAGGATGTTTCCCCTTGGTTACTGGGTAACATGAGCATCAGCGGGGCTTCAGGGCTGCCCACCAAAGACATTCCCCCCTTTTTTTCTTCTTTTTTTAAATTTTTTTTTCCTTTTCCTTCCTTACTTTTCCCATTTTCCCATTTCCTTTTTCCCCCTCAAATCCTCTTCTTGTTCTTTTTCCCCTTTTCCCCCCAAAAAAGTAAAAAAAAAAGGGTCACACATACCAACAGGTTTGGGAATTTTAGTTAACCCCCTCCCCTCTCAAAGCTACACAGTAGAAGCACGATGAAATTTCCCAGACTTTTGTCTGAGACCCACTTTGGCCCACTCGCTCATCCTTAGAAATAGAAATTGTTCTCACCCCGTGTCATGCTTCCAGGAAGCTCATTCACTTCTCCAGGGGCAGGGCAGGAAGTCACACCACCGGAGCATAGGAGGATGCCTGGAAAAGGCATCAGTGAGCAGCTCCAGCCGAGGTCAGCACCTCACCGAGCTAAATATGAACCTGGCACCTGTGGAAACCTGCCCTCTTCCTGCCTGGGCACTTCCCTCCACTGAAGGATCTCACTTCTGAGCAGCTTCTGAGCCAAGTATTTTCATACTCTGATAGAGTGTTCCCAGCCACGCATCCCATAGCCAGGAATGAGCTGTTAGCTATCACACATTTCCTACACGTGTATGTTGAAATCAGGTTAGCAGCTTCTTCCAAAATCATTCCACTGCCCTCAGGATGAGTTGGTTCAAGGCTCTGTCATGTTCATCAAAACTTTCTGTGCCCCTCAGTAACAGCCCATGCACTACATGGCAGCTGGAACCAGGAATGAATAGAAGTTGGCCCCATTCCCTAATTACTTATGCTGAGTATGTCCCCATTGTGGGCTTGCCATGGATTCATAACCCCTTTGTCTCTAAGCCACATTCACTCATCCAGACTTACCAACAAAGCTGGAGGTTCACCAGGCTATTTATGCATGTAACTGCTGTCCCAAATTATCAGCATGACCCATCTGGTTACAGCAATAGCTGTAATCCTGTGTGGCTCCTGCTCATCAATCCAAATGATAACGGCAGGATACCAAAGTGGCTCACTTGCCACATCACCCCACAGTGTCTTCTTTTCTGCACCTCCATCCTTCACAGCTATAAATAGTAAATCCCCTCCAAAAAAAAATAAATTAAAAGAAAAGAAAAGAAAAGAAAAGAAAAGAAAAGAAAAGAAAAGAAAAGAAAAGAAAAGAAAAGAAAAGTAGAGTCTCCTGAAACTAGGAGACTATATGAACCAAGAAACCTCCTGTGCACTTTAGCAGCTGTTCCCAGAAAAACTCTGAGATGATGCTTGGAGAGTCTGTGAGTGGGAAAGGAAGGAACCAGCAGCAGCAAGGCCTTCAGCAGCAGCAGTCTCACTGACTATGAGGGAAAATAACTCTTAAATCAACTTTTGTGCACTGGAGGGCAGGCAACCCCAGCTGCCATCACTGCCACAAGGTTGGCACTGAAATTGCTTCCAGGGAGCTTAAGATTGCTTTTTTGTGTGTGTTGTTTTCATCCCTCACACTGTAGCTTTTCTTTTCTTGCTTTCTGCCCTTTTTTCCTCCTATGTTGACGAGTGAAGGAAAATGGAAAACAAGAAATAAACCTTTTTGTATTCTCCAAAAATTGTATTAGGCAGCAATTTCGTTTGGAGCCAACACGGACGGACCTGCTGCTGGGACCTTCCTTCAGATTGTGTTGGAGCACATGTTGCTCAGGGGTAGCTGTGGCTTTGGCAGGGGCAGCAGGGGCACTGTCCCATCACCTCCTACATCAAGAAGCTCCCAGTTACAGCCTAAAGCCTACTGGGTTTAAACTGGCCATGCCAACAAAGTCTTCTCCAAAAGTTGGAAGTGGAAAAGTATTTCAAGCTTTGTCTTTTCTTATTGTTGTTGTTACTTGAAGCAGCTCAGCTGGGTATATTTGAAAACTTTTGCCTTTAGGTTCAGGGAGAAAAATGCCATCACCATAGTAGAGGATAACATATACATAGTACATAGATAACATATACTCTTTCCCAGGACTATGTGTGATTTCAGGTGTTGTATACTCATTTCTCGTGTTTCATACTCATTTCTCACACTGCCTTACTTGTACAGCCCATAAAGTACCACAACGACCTTCCCAAGGCTCTCATTGGCTTTAGCAGCTCTTTATAAATAAGTAAAGCTAATTTGCAAAAATTCAGTTTGTGTCTGGGTGTCACATGCCAGTATTGAGTGCGAGTGCTATAAATAGGGCTGATGACTTCCCTCTTCAGGAGGAAAAGCTGGTTCGAGTGCTCAGGGTGTGCAGTCGTTCACAGAGCAGCCAGCTGCAGGCAGGGCTGTGAGGAAGCTACCTACCTCCCCCAGGTCTTTCATACTTGAAAGAAAAAAAAAAAAAACCTCTAAAAATGTTTTTTAAAAATCCCCCAAACCCCAAATAAAAAATATAAACCCATGCCCAAGCAGCTATTTGAATGTGCTTCTGGAATTGGGTTTGCAGGCAGACTGAAGCAGCTGAGAGCAGAGGTGCTTGCAATGTTTTTTAGTGTGTGTTTGGCTTGGGTTGTTGGGGTTTTTTTTGTGAACCTGTTTATAAAAGCCAGTGTCATGCCTGTGGGTTTTGGCACCTCTGGGTATGACTCACCAGGGTTCGTTAGAGCAGATGCTGCCTCCCAGTCCGAGTTTAGCAGAACATCCCTTACCAGCACATCCAATCCCTGGGACTTGGAGCCTGATTATCCCAGAGAGGCACCCACCTGCCTTCCAGCAGCTTCTCCTTAAAACCCCTTTGTTTTATAAAAAGTGAGGGAGAGGGATGAGAGGAGACGACAGATACAGATCCTCCCCAGCTCCTACACGGGCCTGAAGAGCTGGCAAGGAGGACGTGAACTGATCACCATCAAGGCAGAATCTAAACACCTACTGACCAGGGTTTCTGGGAGGTTTGGGAGAGCAGATGGGAATCTCTCATCCAGTGGGGACCACAGGGTGGCTGCTGATAACATACCCTGGCTGCATGCCTTGGGCTTGCATGGCAATCCCCCTGCCCTCCTCAGCCAGCTCAAAACTGACAGATAAACCATGGGGAGAAAATGCACATGATCTTGCTGGTGAGCTTTTAACCACTAGTTAGCTTTTAACCACTACTTCTTTTTTTTTTTTTTTTTTTTTTTTTTTAATTGCAAAATACAACAGAAATAGCCTGAATTTCCAATTTACCTCTGGTGGTAAAAAAACCCCCAAACAACAGCAGCATCACCAAAGATCTTTAAATAGGACATTTTGGAGATGCTTTATAGGAAACTCAGAAATTCGTCCTGTGGGAGTCTAATAGTTCCAGAGCACACAGGCATAACTTCCCTGGCAGCCAACAAGCCACAATGCTGTTTTTCATGGAAGAGACTTGAGCAAGGGCAAACTGCAGTGTATGCATTGGCCTATGGAGCTGAATCACCTCAGGAGAGACCCATCTACATCCCCGGGGAGCCAGCCAATACCTTCATTTGGAGTAGAAAAAAACAATATGAGGGATCTAATCCCATATCTAAGGAGACATTTTCAGAATAGCTTTTCTGTGCCCCAGCAGGAGTGGATGGTGCCTGCTTATCCCAAAATGCCCGTGCCCATCTCTGCAAGCTGAGTCGAAGCACTGTGACAGTGTAGGGCGTTGCACTTGCCTTGCAGCCTCAGGGGAGAGGGATGCAGCAAGCAGAGACCGGTAGCTGAGCCTGAAGTTTCTGTTTCTAATAAACTCAACAAATTGTTCCCATCTGCCTGGCCTGTCTCTCTGCCATCTTTAAATATTTATATCAAAGTATCTATGGTGATAGGTCAGGTTATATAAGTGGGGGAGAAGGACAGCATCAGCTCCTGCTGGAGCTGCAGCCGAGAGAGTGAAAACCCAAGCAGGCTTCCTATCCAAGCAGACGCTCTCTCTTCTCAGCTCATGAGCTCAGAAAGTGAACATTAATTTTTCTTAGGGAGTCAGAGAAGGCTGAGCCACAGCTGGGCTAAGCTGTGCTTTGGGAGGTGCCATGTGACAGAGCAAGAGCCCAGCCCATCGATGCAGAGAGCTCTTATTGTGTAATCAATGTATAATCATTAGTAGGTGAATAAAGCCTGGAATAGTTTATAGCTGATGTAACAGGGCTAAAAAGAAACCAAGCACATATGTGAGCAAGCTGCTGCACACAGGGGTTAAACATGTGATGCTGAGGGGAGACAGGGGAGATTCTTGGGATAATATAAACAACCCAGCCAGCCGACTGCCAGTGACTCCAGGGTGAGCAAGGCAGGGATATGCATCTTCCTGGAAAGAAATGCTGGGAAAGACCTTTCTTCTTTGCTTACTGGAGTCTAAGGGAACAGCAACTAGAAGACAGCAGGGCTTTAGCTGTTGGTAGGCACCTCCAGGCTCATCTGAACTTAGTTCTCCCAAGATGTGCCACTTCCTTGCAAGCTGAACAACCAGCACATATATTCCTTCCAGAGGAAGAGGTGGTTTTTTTCCCCCTTGACCCTGCTGGCAGGGGTAGGATATGCAGTTTGCCTCCAGGTATAAATCTGTTTGAGGGACCCCCAAATGCCAGGTGATGAAGGTAGCAGTGGTTTTGTGCTGGGGGTGAGAGGGATGGCATGGTGGGGAGTGGAGTGGGTTCAGCAGCAGGCCTGCAGTCAATCACGGGTTTCACTGCTCTGGCCAAAAGCTGCAAAACACACACAGCCTGTGTTTTTCCAAAACAGCATCCAAGACTTCTCCAGAGCTCTTTCTCTTCACTCTCAGGCTCTTCCCCACTGTCCCACACATTGTACATTTCTCAGAGGACAAGTTTGATTCTTGCTGCCAGTTGCTCATTCTCCCAGAAGAGGAACTACACAGTTAAGAAATACATCGTTTTTCTGCATTTTACTAGAAGAGAGCTGCAATGACACCTCGTGTGAAAGTTGCAGGATGTGTGTGATCTAGCTGTAGATTCACAGAAGCTTCTGATCTCATCTGCTTTCAGCTGTGCTGGCCGAGATCTGTGTGGGGCATCTTCCACCTCTGGCTGCATTTCTAGTGGAGAATTATAGCCAGCTGTTTTTCCAAATGCATTACTTCTGCACCTGGTTAGAAAAACATGTGTCTATCAACTATTATGTCCAAAAATATTTTGTGGGTCTGCAGCTTACAAACACAGCTTTTCCTTGGCAGGAGTTGGCTTCCTTACACTCCAACACTGCAAGGGTCCACCTAGATCTGCCAGCTTCTAAGGCTCTGGAAGGACTTGCTCAGCAGTACCTTCTCTAGGAGCATGCTGCAGGCAGCAACCCAAGATGCATAGTGAAGGGGCTGCTGCACGAGGAAGTTGCATTTCAAGGACGGTAGGAACTCACAAACACACGCTCAAAAGGGCAGGAAATAGCAAATCAGTTTGGAGTCAAGACAGCACACCACAAGGCTGAAGGATTCTCACTCTCCTCACCACCAAATCACCTGTATTATTTAACCTGTGCTTTCCACAAGTGCTCTAAGTGTCATCTACTGCCATCAGAGCAGGTGCTGGGAAAGCTCCTCTGGCTCATAAGCAAGCTGTGGTCAGTCCAGCCATGAGCATATGGTGAGCCCCATGTAGGGTCTCTATGGAATTTAATGGCCCAGGTTTGTCCTTATGCTGGTCCCTCTTTCTGTGTCCTCAGATAGGGCTGGGGGTTGTCTAAAATAAAAGGAAAAAGGTAACTCATGAGCAGAAGCTAATGCATGGTCAGAGAGAGGCAGACTGCAAGTGCCCAGATGACCTTAGTGGAAATAACTGATAATTGCTGCAACTTAATTGACAAGTAGCTGGAGCCAATTCACAACTAAATATTTAACTTTGCACCTTTGGTCTGAAAATTATATATTTTTTTCTCCCCATATATGCCTACCTAAATAGGATTTCTTTCCTAGCAGAGTGTGAGTGTTGACATGTTTATAACAAACAGCTTCCTCTAGAGCAAGCCTCAGGAAGGCTCACTGCTCTGCAGGTGTTTCCTAGTCTGGCTGCTGGCTTGCAGCCCCAAAGCTCAGCTTCATGCTCTTCTCCCAACAAAATCTCTCTCTTGCTCTTCTCAACACTGTGTAAATCTTGGCACCACTTATCAGTAAGTTCCCAGGGTTTTGCTCTGGTCACACAAGAGCTGTAATTTGCCGCTAGGCAGCAGAAAATTAGGGACTAGTAAGTGCAGAAACATTGACTGTAGGACAGGCATTTTTTGTTGGCAGAGGTGTAAAAACACTGTTTAACACTCACCCACCCCACAAGTTCCATCCAGCCATCCCACGGTGCTGCCACTTCTACAACTGTGAACAAAATGTTAACACTGCACATTTCTGTAACAGGTTTCTAAAAAATCAAGGAGCTGAAGGTATCTGCTTTTCTGCTCCTGAAAATCACAGTGGGATGCCATGGCAGGGTGGCAGAGCTCATTCTGCTACACACAACACAAACTATGGGAGAAGAGCGTGTCCAACTGGGCATGGCTCTGTCACATTGTTGAAGGTGCTGCTCATTGCAGGGGAGTTCCAGCAGCCAGTAAAATGAGAATAAAGTTCACGAGATGGCCAGTGGCTGGACACACTCTTCTCCCAGAGCTTGTGTTGTGTATAGCAGCAGAGGCTCCTGCCACCCTGTAATGACATCCCTCTGTGATTTTCAGGAGCAGAAAAGCAGATACCTTCATCATATACATGCTACTCCTGTCCATAACTATGCCTTTACATTAAAAACTGACCTGGGAAGGTGGAGCTCCTAAAGCTTCAGAAGTCCTGGTAGTGATGCTTTAACAGAGATATTTTGTACCATTGATGAGGCTTTAGCAGGTAACCCACACTGATGACACTGACTCCACCAATTTGTCTGTGATGTTTTTTGATATGGTAGAATATCAGCAGTTAACTAGCCAATGCAGAGCAGTGTGCAAAACTTCCTAATCCTCAAAAAAGTGAAACCATAGCTATTTCTTCCATATAAATACTCTGGTTGTTACAGCTTAAACATGTCCTTAAGCATTTCTCATGCCTCTGTTTGCATTACTCCCTGAGAGGTACCTGCATGCTGTCCAGTCAGCTGGCTGAGGGTGGAAGGAGGCTGATGAGCTGCTCCTTTTCCACCAAAGGACCAATGCCATCCTCTCCCTCCAGCACACTGCTGGGACAGGTGAGCACCAGCTGCCTGGGGAACATCTCTGCCAAGCACTGAAAGAATTACTGAGTCCCCCCCATGTGGCAAACCTCCAAGCAATGCAGGCAGCTTCATGTACAGCACAAAAAAGAGGAGGAATGATGGCCTTTTGCAAGAAATTCATCTTTATTGAAGCAACCATGAGTCACATGAGCTGCCAGCTGGCCTGAGGAATAAATAATAGTAGTGGCCTGACAGTAGCAGCTGGAGCTCACAAGGGAGATTGTCTCTTTCCAGAGATCAATATATGTGATAATACATATACACATACAAGTGAATACTTCCCCACTAGAAAGTGCATATGCTGGGAAGTGCATGTCACACCCAATTCCCTGCCAGACTGAGGTGTGTTGGTGACTGCCAGGAGGTAGCTTGAATATTACACTGGGGCAGTTTGAACTCCATCCTGCCTCTAGTGAAGTCAACAGTGAAGCTCTGCTGGTTCCAAGGGCATGGAATGAGAAGTGACAGCCCTCCCTCAGCCCTCCACAACACAACTCTTTCCAATGCAAGGTATTTGCAGCCCAGATTAAAATGCCAGCCAGGTGCTGCAGGCTGTGCTGCTGTTCTTGTACATGCAGCAGCCCCTGCCTGAGGGCCAGGACTTGTCCTGAACATCAGCAGAGGGTTGTCCATGATTATCTCAGTAAACAATTGCTACTTACCACTATGTATGAGAGGCGTGGAAGCTGTTGCTGGTTCAACAGACATTTCACACAGCCGTATAATTTACAGCAGGTGCTACATATATCACAATGATGGGTTTCAGCTCAGAAGTAGCTCTGCCTCCTCAACATGAGGGCAAAGCATACCAGAGAGCTGTTGTTTCAGCTAGACTGACAGCCTTTTACAAATTCTGTTTATTATTGATAAGGTGATGTAAAAAGGACGTGGAGCTGGACATTGTATTGTTTGACCTGGCTGGAGATCAGTCCTGTTCTCTTACAGATTTAAACTTCAGTTTGTGTGTGTAATATCAAAGTCCTTTTGCCACGGGAGCACAGTGGGTTAGTAAAGCCTGATAAACATAGAGCTGGGTCTGGAAGTTACAGAATCACAGAATCACACAATCAGTCAGGTTGGAAAAGACCTTGGAGATCATCAAGCCCTACCTATGACCTAACACCACCTTATTGACTAAACCATGCCACTGGGTGCCACGTCCCATGTTTTTTAAACACCTCCAGGGATGGTGACTCCACCATCTCCTTGGGCAGCCCATTCCAATGCCCAATCACTTTTTCTGTGAAGAATTTTTCTCTAATGTCTAGCCTAAACTTTCCCTGGCATAGCTTAAGACTGTGTCCTCTCATCCTGTCATTGGTTGCCTGGGAAAAGAGATCGACCCTCACCTGTCTACACCTCCTTTCAGGCAGTTGTAGAGAGTGACAAGGTCACCTCGAGACTCCTTTTCTCCAGAGTAAACAATCCCAGCTCCCTCAGCCACTCTTTGCAAGGGCTTGTGTTCTAGACCCCTCACCAGCCTTCTGGCCCTTCTCTGAATATGTTTGAGCATCTCAACATCTTTCCTAAATTGAGGGGCCCAGAATTAGACACAGCAGTTAAAGTGCGGCTTAACAAGCTGCTGTGAAATCAGTGTGGCATCAAGATTTAGGAGAGTAAATCCTAAGAATTAAAAAAATGTTGTATTGCATTAGCAAGGAGGAATAACAGAGAAATATGTCCTTCTGTTGGTCAGTTGTTTCAAAGCTCATCCACTACTTTCTGACTTTTTGTCCTGATCTCCACCAAAAGGTTCTATAAACCTGGCAACGTTTGAAAATGGGAAAAGTAGTTGAGAGTCACTGGATGCCTATGTACCCCAGCATGATCAGAAACATGCCCAAAGTTAATCATTGCAAGTGTCCAGGCTGGGAGAGCACATTTCCTATCAGTGGTGACAGTTCCTGTCATTTATTTACTGATAGCGCAACATTGATCCTGGGCTGCGATCCAAAGCCATCTTCCTAGAAACATTGCATCTTTGGGGGACACAGGGAACGGCTCAGATGACAGCACGAGAGAAGTTTGATTTAATGCTGTGATTTTCGCTGTGCTTTTCTCTCCATTTGGTTGCAAAGACCTCTTTGTGTCCTTCTTGTGGAGCCACAGCCCGGATGTTTCCCATGGAGGGAATCTGTATCTCTGAGCCCAGCAGTAGTGCAGGAAGGGAAATGTGTGACACACATCCCACCAGCTGACCCCATGCAGCACCTTCCCAGGACATTTTGTGGGTGACTTCAGACATCTTCCTGTGCCAAGAGCTGGCTCTGCCTGGTAGGGATGCCCAGGCATCAGGTTTTTACCTCTCTCGCAGGATGTATTTGCCTTTCCGGTACAGGTTGCTGCTGAAGTGGATGGAGAACCAGAGGAATGAAGTTAGGATCATCCCATAAACCTAAAAGGAAATAAATGAGACAGGCATACAATTAAGTGTGCAACTTATTATGATCCTCCATCTGTGCAAATAAGCAGTCATAAATATTGCCTGTTGTCACATTTTTCTGAAGAGAGCTGGTTTTCACTGAAGCGGTGAACAGCATTTCTGACATGGGAGTTCAGAAAAAAAAAAAGCAACACATGGTTAAAACATCTGAGTGGAATTAGCATAGCATAGCTCAAACCTGGCCCTAAAAATAGAAATAAGATGAAACTGGGAAATTTAGATTTCAAATTCCTGCCACAGAACATTCCTCTGTGCAAGCAAACATCTCTCTCTCATAATAGTAGCCTTTTGTAAAGATGCCATGGGGAGACAAAAACACAACACCCATGTCTTGTTTGAAGTAAAAAACCCAACAAAACAATCAAACAGACAAACTCCTAAGCCAACCCTAAACATTAATGAATGCAGAGGACAGTGTACTTCCTCTCTATTGTGATACTCTGCCTGGTGTATCACACATCAGGATTAACACAGGCAACATATCCAAGGTAAGGCTGCTGTGGGAAGGATAATGAGGGCTATAACAATGTGCTCTTTCCTCAAGTATGCCCTAATGTACTAGTGCCTTTGCTTGCAGCTTGATCTGGGGATATGTGTGCATTGTTGGCCGAGGGACAGTGACATCAGAACAGCTTTAACCCTCTTTACGTGCTTCCCTCACATCCTGCCATCACAATAGTGAACTGTGCAGCACAGGCTTCAAAGACAGCTGCCTTATCTGGATATAGCATCAAGCTGTGAAAAAAGTATATCTATTATAAAAGTACTCCTCCTTTTATCTGAATATAGCTGCAGTGAAATTCTCCCTATACTTGAGAAAAATTGGAAAGTAACACCAAATATTCACTCATGACTTTACTCCATAGCAATGCCTGATTATTTTCCTTATTTACTGCTAGCAGTGTAAAAGACAAATAGTTTGTTCCTCTGGGTTTTACTGAGATGGAGAAGAACCTTCTAATCCATAATTGTTTTATGCCTCGTGTCCACCTTGGCACAATCTCCAACTTCCAGTCAAGAAAGGTCATCCCAGCTAAGGAGCAGCACGAAGATACCACAGCAGATCAAACCTGCCTTCATGGTGGAGAAAGGAGTCTCCTGGCACATGATCTTTTCTGGTGTGCATCACCACATGTTCCTTCCAAGAGCCCTTGTGTACAGGTAATTACAGTGATCCACCTCTGCCAAGCAGTGGGTGGGCAAACAAGAGGGCTGGTTTTATTTAATATCTCTCTCCAGCTCCAAAGAGACCTTCCCCATGCAGCCCCTAAGTCCCCTTACCACTGAAACACATGCTCCTCTCGCAGCATTTAATTTTCTCTTTTGTTCACCCCCAAATTAACTCCAAAGCCTTTCTACATGAGCCATCATCTGAAGATGATTTCACTCCTCCTCTGCATGTTACTCCTTCAAAGACAGAGCCTGGGAGCCCAGGCAACACACTCTTCCCCTCTCCTTTGTAGCCTGCTCCTTATGAGCCTGTGATTTAGCCACATACTGCCTGAGATGAACCTCATCAAGTTCATTAGTGGTCATTAATAGGATGAGACCTTCCCCTTCTGCACAGCTCTCCAGCTCCATTGCTGGCACTCAGTAGCTTTCGAGACCTTCCAGCTCCACCTGCACAAGCAGCTTCCCAGGTTGATCTAGGAGGCAGCAAGTTTCCTAAAATACGGAGGCTTTACTGCATCTCCTTTTCTACCATTGCTGCTGGTTTCCTGCATAATCCACAAACCCCCAGCGAGGTGACATGGCCTCTCACTCACAGGAGAAGTCATGCAGGCAGACCTGAGTGGATGAAATGCAACTGCTGCTGTGTCCTGCTCCCCACTCCCAGATGTCATGACTTGTTAGGGCACAAAAATTGTGCAGGAAGCCTATTCCTGCAGGAAAACCCCTCCACCAAGCAGCCTGGCCAGATTCCTGACCCTTTCCCAATTTCCAAGGTGGAGTCCATCACTGTTTGTTTCTCTGCTGCCAGCATCCAAAGTCACCCAAAATCCTAGCTTCTGGGGGCTAATTTAGGATACTTGTTCCTCACTGGATCTTGCCTTTCAGGGCCAAAATATTAAAGGACAGGCACTGTTACCGTGAAGCCAATGGCGACGCTCAGGAGTGAGAAGACAAAGTCCATGTGCTTTTTCAGAAAGTCCTGGATCTCTCGCAGGCAGTCCTGGGAAGAGAGAAACAAATACCCCTTGCAGCACAGGAGCAGCTTGGTTGGGGGGCTTTATCCCCACAACAGCATTTCCACAGCCTCAGAGAGAAAAGGAGGCAAGAAAGAGGTGCAGCATTGCACAGCTGGGAAGACGAGCATCTGTGGCATCTTTTCTGTTATTCCAGCATGCCTACGATTTTACTGGTGCAATGCATTTTGGACTGTGGGGGATGTGTGCTTAAGTGTGGTCCTACAAAAGCTTTTTTCTTTTCACCCACTGAAAAATGGAAAGAAGGAAACGGAAAGATAGAAAAGCAGAGCACACCGTGATGCCAAATGCATTCCCCAAGGCTTCTAATGAACAGCTCGATTTTGCGAGGTGCTGCAAGCATTAATATAATTAGCCTTAAGCATTCCAAGGGCCCTGTAGAATTCCAAGGGCCCTGTAGAAATTCCCGAGGTCTTAGCCAAGACAGCCATTTCAGAAATGCAAGAGCACGCCCTTGACGAAGGGATTTGCTGAACAAGGAAAGAGCGCTCAAAGCCAGGAGTGAATGTAGTGTTGCCACCAAACTCTGCGGTTTCCTGTATTTCACAAAGCACATCCTCCCACTCACTTCCCCCCCTCCCAAGCCAGGGAAGCACAGACCACGAAGTGGGAGGAATGAGTCGCCCATATGATGCCCAGCTTTGTTCTGCTCTCCCTTCCTGCTCTTTGAGCCGCGTTCGACCCTGCCCTGGGATGTGACATTCCTGGAGGCCGTGCTTTGAAACGCTGCTCCTGCGGGCTGATGTGCATCACATGTGCTGTTACCACTGGGCATCTTCACCTGAAAATGTGTTTGTGTCACTGCAGCAGCGTGGTTTTGTTTTCCCTAGAAACACCATATATTGATGCTGGTGACTTTAGCTACTCTGGTGGAAGAAAAATGATCGTGCAATAGATTTGCTCAGAGTGTGTGAAGTAGCTTCAGTGCACAGCAGTCTAATACTGGTGGCTTTTCCAGCAGCCTCACTCATACTTGAAAGAGCTGGAATGACGCGTTCTTGAGGAAGCTACTGCTGGGCATCATCACCCTGCTTCATGAGCTGCTCATTTTAATACCTATTTAATGCCCCAGGGAAAAAGGAATTACATCAAATCCCACATTTGCTTTTACTGGAACGTATTTTAAACGTCAGAAATTAGTGTCATGTGGAAAAGTCAAACAGTCTTTTTGTGCTCTGATACATGTCTGTGATATCTCACACTCTCTGCAAGCACAGGAGATGAGCAGGAAGCTGGAGGGAAGCGAAAGGCTGCAAACACAAGAATTTTGAAAGCTTTCTAGAGCACTGAAGGAAACTGCATCTGTGGGTCTGAGACCTGCTGATCCACCAGGGCTCTTTGTCCTAATACACAGGATCATAGAGTGATTTGGGTTGGAAGTGACCTTAAAGATCCCATCCAGTTCCAACCCCCCAGCCATGGGCAGGGACACCTTTTCCTAGTCCAGGTTGCTCAGAGCTCCATCCCACACTGCCTTGAACACTGCCAGGGATGGGTAATCCATAAATTCTCTGGGCAACCTGTGCCAGTACCTCACCACCCTCACAGTAAATAATTTTTTCCTAATATTTAATCTAAAACTACTGTCAGTTTCAAGACATTCCTCCTTGTCCTGTCATTACAACCTCTTGCAAAAGAGGGTCCCTCTCCATCTTTCTTGCATCTTTCTCCTTTTCCAGGAGGACACAATTAGGTCACCTCCATGCCATCTCTTTTCCAGGCCAAACAAAAGCAATCCTTTCAGCCATTCCTCATAGGAGAGATGCACCATCCCTCTGATCATATTGGTGGCCTCCCCTGGACTTGCTCCACCAGGCCAATGTCCTTCTTGTACTGGACCCCAGAGCTGAGTGCACTACTCCCATGCTGTGTCCAGTGTTACTGAAACAACAAAACGTCAACAAAACAAATCCCAACCCGTTTCAACCCCAAACCATCAAAAAGCACAATTCTCATTAACCCTTTAGCACCAGTGAGGTTTTGACAGCTAGGAAGTAGAGGCATAATTCCACTATGGCATGGGAGAAACCTTTCCCTTACCTGTCCTTCATCGTGCACTTGGCCAGGTGGGCACATCTTGTTCTCAACATTGGTTGTGTCCCCAAAAGGAGAGTGCTTCCCACAGCACAGGAACTGGAAGAGAGGGAGAATTTGGCCAGCTGCTCACCAGGGCTCTCCCTTTGCTACCAGCTGCTGCAGCAGGAGGTGTTGGCAATGGGCCCCTGCTGCCCCAGGCAGGGCTACCCAACCAGGGTGGCAAGGAGCAAAGCACGTAGGAATCAACAGCTGCAGCAATGCAGGCTAAATTCAGGGGCAGTGGACAGATCTGGCCTCAAACTTGCTCATGCTCCTCCAGGACTGCTGCCTGGGACTGGGGCCAACCCTCCCTTTGGGGTCATACTAATGCTCACAGTGGCTGCTCTGGGAAGCCCAGAGATGCAGAGACTCATGTTTCCAGTGATTGTTATGGGCTGAGGGGATCCCCAGCAACACCCACCGCGGAGCTGGTTTCCTATAGCTGTGGTGCACTGGACAGTTTGGAGCTCTGGCAGAAGGGAAAAACACCCCAGGAGTAGAAAGGTTGCTTCTCCATCAACTCAAGTGGCAACTATAGTAAGTAACTGGTGAAGCCAGGCATTGTGCCTGGCTCTCCTTGTCAAATGGGACCCTGGGAGTGCTGCTCCACAACCCTGAAAGCAAGCACTTCCATGCCTGGGAATGGTTCTGAGGGCCACCATCAAGACTGCAAAGATGAACATTTGCCCTCTTCTGTGTTTTGAGAAGCACGAATAGAAACAGCCTTGAAAAGTACTTGTTATGATGATTTAAGAAAACACAGAAGGACACAGGGAGTTGTGTGGGAGGTGTCTGGAAACAGCTGAGCAGAGCTGACCTCCCTGTCCAGCCTTGCTGAGTGCCATGAACTCACTCCCCAAACAAGCCCTGCTGTGCGAGGGAATGGCATCTCCTTTACTCAGCAGGGACTCGGGAGTTTCTCACTGTGGGGGACATCCTCACTCATCTCCTGTGGCTTTGGGGGCAGGTGTCCTCCGTGTGCTCTGGGAAACCACCCTTGCCTATCTGCTGAGCTACACAGAAATCCTTATGCCAACAGCATCCTGGGTAGTGGTTTTTGGGAGCCTTATAGTAGCCACCAGTACTCCTCCGACAAAAACTTGAGGGTAAGTAGGAATAATCACGTGCAAATACTACTGCTGGACTACGTGCAATTCCTGCCCCCTCCTCTCTACTTGACCAGGTGCATATCCACACTCTTGTACTACAGATAGGGAGACAGTCACAGGGGCTGCTGAGACAGAAAATACTATGGCAGCTGCAGGGTGGAAACTTTGTACATCTTGCACCACCATGATGCTCAGAGAGGTGACTCCTTCTTCCTGTTGGTAATCTGGTTGGTCAAACCTGAGAAAGGAAGAATAGGAAGGGAGGAGCAAACTCCACAGCCGGCTGGAGGACTCAGTTCTTGAGGGAAAATGGCATTGCAGGATTCACGAGACAGAGCACAGGTGTCAGCCCCAGCCTGCCAAAAGCCTCGGGAAGATACCCCAGGGCGAGGTTTTCTCCTGCAGGTGAAAGACAACTTACTGCTTCATGGATGGCAGTCAGCTCATGCCTCCTGAAGCTGGAGGTGTTCCTCCTCACCTCCTCATACACGAAATCATACACATCCATCATGCTGTCTTCCACCTGCAATGAAAGCAGAGGTCTGTACATACAAAACACTGATCACAGTTGTCTCTGAGGGGAATTGTGCTCTTCTTGATTTCCCCAGAAGCTCTCTCTGGTATAGAGATACAAGCAGCACAGCTACTCAAATGACCCCCAGGCAGCAGCAGGAGCTGGTGTGTGATCCACCACGCACTAAGGAGCCAGGGTCTCACCAGCTGATGGCTGGAGTTTTTGGCCAGTTTTGGATTTGTAAGAGAAGAACTTGGGTGCCTGCGACCAGTGTGCCTCTGAGTCCCTCTGCCATCCAGGGCTGCTGCCATCTCCCCATCCTGAAGGTGGTGAGGACAGGCACCCATGACCATGAAATGCTGAAATACAAAGGTGAGAGAATCTCAGATAGTTGGTGTTATCTAAGTGGCAGAGCCATTTATCTGAACAGAGTCAAAAAAATAACGGGAGTGATTCAGTGGTGAGTCAGACCCTAAATATTTACCAAATGTGTGAGAACTTGAAGCTTGACAGATCCCAGCCAACTCCCACTCGGGTGACAGAGGAAAAAAAAAATATGGCAGTTGCCTTCAGTGCCTGGAGTCAAAACCTTATTTCTCCCTTTCATTTTCCCTTGCTTCCTCAGCATCACCACTCTGAGGGGGCCTGCAGTCAGTGCTTGTCTTTCAGGAGGGAAAATCGATGGGACAGACAGGCATAACAGGGCCACACAGGGAAGTCTCTGGGAACAGAGTCATCTCTCAGTGAGGCTTTGCAGCTCAGTCTGAGGGCTCACACTTGGAAATTACTCGAAAGAATAAAACTCCAGCACTCTCTGCTCAGGGGTGGAACCACAATCATTCAAGGTGGTGACATCTATTACTGCAATAGTGCTCTGTCCTGCTCAGCTGTCCAAAACACAAGCAACAAACAGAGGGTGATAGCCAGGGAGGGGGAGTTGAGAAGATTATTTGTATCCAGGTCGGCTCTGTGCTTCCAGGAATAGAGTTAGAAGGCGCACATCACAAGATTTTCCATGACTATCAACATGGCATAAGAGTGTCCAGTGACAGACAGAGCTCAGCTATTACGGGCCAAGAAAAAAATATTCCATAGCAAAATGTGTGACACTGAGCTGTCCTACACAGGTGAGGAAGGAGGATGCTCCTTTTGTCCCCCTGGTTTATCAGAGTGCATAAAGTGGGGTGAGTGCAACAGTAAGACCAGATTTCTAGATGACTTCTGCACCAACCTTTCCCACAGCAAACCTTATAACCCAATAAAGAGGAAAAGATCCAAGCTTTTCTAACTTCTTGTGGGCTATGACATAGCTTTCCAGAAGCAGCAATTAAATAAATGGATTCGATAAAAAGAACGTCAATTTCCACTGAAGAATTGGATTAAGAATAATGAAAAAAGAATTATCTTTTGAGCTCCTCTTGTGGAGAAAGGAACAGCAGAACAGCAGGTTTCTTAAAGTAAGAGATTATTACCTTTTGAATATCCTCATCCCAGTCTAAGATGTAGGAATAAAAACTATTTTGTGCTGGGACAACATACATATGTATTTTGGTAAGGGAAACAGTGCTGCATGTGCAATATTTGTATTTTCATATTTACTACAAGAATCAGGATACTGAGCTTTCCTCCAAAAGGCCTAAATTTGGATGACTTAAAAAGAAAAAGAAAAAAAAAAAAGGCTTCAAGCAAGTGGCTGTGTTCAAGCAAGGGTTTAAGGGGTGAAATCAATCCAAAAGTTTAACTACTTTCTAAAGGCCTCTTGAAACCTGGGCCAGGAAATACTGGGAGAGGTAGCAGTTTGACAGATAAGAACAGATAGGAAAGAACTGAAGGAACAACATGCCCATAACACCACAACAAACAGTGGCTGAAAATTATTTCAGCTATTGGAAACAATAATTGAAGAAATCACAAGCAGTCATAATTTCCCAGCCAGCTCAGCTGCAGTGATGGAAATGATGATGGTAATCTCCAGGTACCTAATGAGTACTAAAGACTTCAACTGCACCATTTCAGAGCTTGCTTGTGAGCTGACTTCTCAGTTATCTACTGATTTTTTAACTCTCATTTTGTCCAGCAACCTCCAAGAGCTGAAAACACAAGTTATTAAATGGAAAATGTTTAATAGCAATAATTTCCTTTTAGAATGTGTGTCTGGGCAAGCTTAAGAGTACAATTTGCTGATTAGTCATTCTCAGCATTTCTATCCAGCAATTATATCTAGCAGTTATATCCAGACACTATCTGAATAGGCTATTCAGATCCTAGTAAGGGAATATCAAACTCTAAATCCATTTTTTAAAGAGTGAATTGCTTGTAGTTTTGCCACATCACCTTTCTGATTTTTGCTAGGATCATTTGATCCTAGAGGGAAAAACTGCTCTTTTCCTACAACATAGTGGTCTGTTTTCAGAGACTACTGCAGACAGCTTTCCCATTTAAATACTTCAGAGGTAGGTAGATAGTAAAAAAATCTCAATATTTATCACTGCTGTTTCCTTCTGTGCAGAAGACTGTGGCACAGAGTGTACAAGAGGTCTGGTTTAATAAGAGGTGACATAGGAGAGGAAACCTCACACTTAGCTGCCTGGGATGGAGTTGTGTTTACACTCAAAGCTGCAGCCAAGCTCTGAAGCATGGGTCATGCAGGGCAGCATCTATGCAGCCCAAAACATTGTGCTTGCTCATGCATGCCTGATGATGTAAAAATTAAAACCTGAAAGTGTGAGATAGTCACCGGGTAGTTTCATGACTTATTTGCAACATTGCTACATCCAGCAGAGGCTCATCCCCATATTTTCCATTGATCCAGCTCCTAACGCAGTGAAGAGCTGGACTGCAGTACTGCTCTGTGCTCAACTGCCATCCTTAACAGATTCCCATTACACACTCCCCTCCTGTGCAACTTTGAGTCCATTGCCTCTGTATCTTACACTGCTTGTTGGGGAAAAAATATTAAAAATAATCAGTGTGCTTTCTCTCATGTTTAAGCAACAGGATGACTGTCGAGTTTGAGTGGTTACACTGACACTGTTAATAGTGTGCTTTAAGATACAGCTGTGCCCCATCACTTAAACAGTACTTAGCACACAATGGGCAGATACAGCTGGAGAAAAGAAAGTCTATCTGTTTTTTGAAACGTCTTTCATTCTTCCCACACATGAGCACCATAATAGTCAAGTGGATTTTCCTGTTCCTAGTGACAGGCTGTGATCCACTGCTGGAGGAGTTCTGCTGGACAAAGCTCTCCTTTGGAGGGAGACTGAGCCCACAGTACTCATCAGGAAGAAACAACAAGAGCTGAAGATAAAGCATCAGCTGGGTTTTGGTTAAGAAAAATCTCCAGCTTGAGTGATATGGAGGTCGCACCTTACAGTAATTCTTTTTCTGGAAGAAGCTGGGTGAAATGTTTCAGCTCTAAATCAGGTGAATAATTGCTGCCTCCCACTTCTGTCTGCATTCCTTAATGAAATATTCATTTAGGAATGATATTGATGGGTTGCTGGATACAACAAATGGAAAATCACCACTGAAATTGATGCAGCTGACTTCAACCGACTCAGTAAGTACCATTTTTCACCTTAAGTAAAAGAAAAAAGGAATTTTGAGATTGCTTATCATCCTCTAAATCCTTTATCCCCCAAGAAGCAGAATATATGACTGCAGGAAGACATGTACTCTAAGCAATTAGAGTTCTTGCTCTTGGCTATTAAACTAAAGCAGATTTCAACCTTACCTCCAAGAGGAGAACTGACATTTTTTACTTAGGTTATTTATCAGGATCATTTTTACCTATAACTGGATTTGGAACAGAAAGATGAGACAAGGTCTGCCTTCAGCTCCTGATACATTTGCAAGCCAAGGGTGCCAATGAATCCCAATCCTGCTGCCAGTGAATGCCTGCGTCTAGGCAACCTGGAAATGTTGCTTAGGTGGGAGCTAACGTAGACCGGTACCAAGCACAATGTTCTGAGTCTTGGTGAACCACCTTTGACACTGCCGATGGGTAAAAATCTCTTGGCAAAGCTCAAGGAGAACATAATGAAAGGAGATGTCAGGATTGTCCCAAAGACAAACTCACCTTCCTCCTTTCTAATAAACAGGAACACTCTTGACACAGCAGAGAAGGAATATGAGTGTGGCAAACAGGAGGAGGATCCTTGTGGGTCTTTGTGCCTTTGAGGAAACAAACTGAGCAGATGTAGTGCAGGCTCAGAAAAAACTGCAACCCCGGCACTTCATGTTCTTTTAGCATCACCACAGAGGATTCATTCAGCAGCCTCACTCAGAAATGTCCCTCTAGAGATGGCTACTGCAGATTCTCACGCTCAGCTAGGAACCACAAGCCAGACAGTTAAGAAGTGAAACTGGAATAAAGTAGTAAACTCAGTCAAAATTATTCCTTGTTCCAGGAAGAAAAACACTTCTGCATTTTGCTGTCCCTGTGTTCATTTTCCTCCCCAGTGTGTAGAAGTGCATGTGTTCACAGTGTCTCAGAAACAGGAGAGGGAACAGTTGCAACAGCTTGGGTTTGGGCAAAGCAATGATGCAACTGCAGTGCAACAGAGGAGAGAAGGCCACTCTGGGGGCGTTAGCCAGGTTACAGAGTGTGGACACACACATTCACACAGCTAGGGAATTACAGCTTGGAAATTCTTCTCAGGCCTGGATTTCTCCTGACTCTCAGGTCCATTCCCAGGCTGACAAGCTGACTATGGCTTCAGTTAGGGAGGAAGTCTCCCAAGGTGATAATATGGTAAAAAACAGAGTAAAATTCATAATAAAGATTAACACCTAATATCTTTCTCGTAGAATACATCCTAAAGTACTGTCCCAAAAATGTTTTTCCCAATTATCCAATAAACTACTGTCCTGTCCTAGCTGCACATAACACACTTTAAATACAAGTTGTCTGAACAATAAAGTTGGCCTTTTTCCCCCAAAAAAGTCCGTGTGTGTTGCTGTCCTTTCTCTCTCTTTTCAGCACAGTAACCACAACAGAGCAACTCCCACGACATGGACAGAACACATGGTAAGATGAGCTTCCCCCACCCATGCTCGACCAAGCCCCATCACTGCAGTGTGCTGAACATTTTTGTTTCCTTCACTGCATGTCAGCTCCTCTCCTTTAGAGCCTTCCTCCAGTCAGTCATTCCCAGATGCAGAAGTCCAGCCAGGCCTGCAAATCAGAGCAGCCTTTGAGGTCTCCCATGGGAAATGGCACAAGATAAGAAGGTGCTGCTCCCCCTCTGATGCCAGAAGATCCAGATGAGGCTTTTAGCCAAATGGTTTTCACCTTTTTTTCGCCCCAGGTCTGTATAGAAATACAGAATTTGTATCTATCTATACATACATACATTAAAAAACCCCAAGCCAAACCATATGGAATTCCCTCTACTATCTGCTATATACACAGAAGGAGAAAGACCAAAAACTGCTGTGGAACAAAAAATTCAGAAAAAGCAAAAACTCTCTTCAGCCTCAGCACTTCCATCCTGTTGTTGCACAAAACATAAAACACGAGCAAGTGCTGAGCTGTTACACTGCTCACCTCCTCATTTCCTATCTCCATATCCCCAAAAGAACAGCAGATTCTAGCTGGGTGGGTGCTGTACATCTCTCTTGGCCCATGGGCAGGGAGACATCAGAGCCTCATGCTCAGCCAAGCCATAAAACCCAGAGGCCACCTCTGCTACTCAAATGCAGCATGGCTCCGTGTCTGTGACAGAGCACCAGATGCTTTATAGGGAAGTGCAGATAACTCAGGCAGGCAGTTAATCAATATCAACAAGGATTTTTTTCCCCCTAAATCCTCCAGATCTGTGGCTGTACACCTGTGAATGTCACCAGTATAGCAAGGTTCTCTTGGATTTTTTGGATTAGCTTTTTATGTTTGATCTGTTTTTCTTTCTGTTTTGTTTTAAAAAACTTCAAATTTTCAGTACATTTTATAACAGAACTGCAAAGCCAACGGGCTGCAAAGGGCCCTTTGTGTTCCTGTCTTTCAAAACACATAACCCAGCAATTTGTGAACTCCCCTTCCCCAAAACTGTGGTCAAATTATCTCAGCCATTCCTACTACTTTCACCTTACATCCCTACTTTCACCTGTAGCACTTGAAAGCAGTGCCAGGCAAGACTGCTTCCCAACAGAAAGCACTGAACAAGACTGAAAAGTTTTAGCTTATAAACCACTGTTATCAGCAATAGAGCCAGTCCCAGGGCAGCCCTGTCGCCTCTGAGCGGGTGGTGGCTGTCCTGCAGTGCTGAGCATCCTACAGGTGCATGAAGGTGGGATGTGCTGCAGCGATGGCAGCCATCTGAGCGGCCTCAGGTGACACAGCTGATGCTACTGGAGACGGCAGCTCCAGCTCTGCCACAGAAAGCAGCAGAAACGGGGCCGTGTGGGTTCAGCGCCAGGGCAGCCATAAATTATAGAAGCCGTGAGTGCAAATGCCTGTGTGGAGGCTCAGACAAAGGAGGGCAATGTCTCGCTGGGGGGAGTGGGCTGTGGCTGAGTGGTGAGAACATAAACACTGGCAAAGAGGCACAGTATTTAAAAACGTTAAGGAAGAGGGAGGGGTTTCCCCCCATTTTTTTTCCCATGGAGTTCAGAGACTGGGAAAAGCTTGGTGCTTTTAAAGCCATTGTGCCTGCTAGATTAGCAGCAAGAGCAAGGAGCGTGTCAGCTCACAGCAACATCAGTGATTTTTGCAAATTCTCTTGGAAGACCCTTGTGAGGGGCTACAATCCTGATCCAGCCCCCCTGAATCAAAGCCCAAAAGGAACCTACCTGTGTGCTTCAGATCTGGTTTCAGAAAACACCTGAGCACACCTTCAGCTTGTGTTTAAGTCCCATTAAAGTCTCTAGGATTTCAGCCTGCATTTATGTCCCTGCAAGACTTTGCCCCAAGACACACCAGAGGCCGCGATGGCAGACACAAACACATCTTAGGGAATCCACAGAGGAAGGACCTCTACAGTCCCACTCAAGAAATTAACTGGGAAGTGATAGGCTGTTCCTTACATACCTGCAGAAACAAGATGCATGTGCTAGTTTTATGCATGGTAAGAGATGATTTCCCTCCTGGAGACCCATGCAATGCTGTCTCTGGATTTGCAAAGGTGCTGCCTGGGAGGGAGACCCACAGACAGAAGACTAGTGCTGATGCCATAATGCAGAGAAGGGAGGAGGAAAGCTGCTTTGTCCAAGAACAAGGCACAGGTGTGGCAATGTTTGTTATTTAACAGCTGAACTGTTAATTCCAACTGTGTAGCCCAGGCTTTTAAACAGGTTAGAAAATCACCATCTCAAAAGATACAATCTTGCTTGCTAACAAAGCATGGAAGACAGCATTTCCACCTCCCAGCATGAGGAGGGGAGAGGAGGCAAGTTCCTCTAAAGGAAGCAGAGCAAGGCTACAGGAGAATCAGGGTGTAGACAAACGGCTTGTATTCATTCCCTGCCTGTAAAACTCGAAATCCTTGCATTTATTCTTGAAGTACAAGCAGTGCAGCACAGAGGGGCTAATGCTTCTCCACTCATGTGGTGCCAAAAGCCATGGGTGCAACTTGTTTTGAAACCATCCAGCAACTTGAGAAACCACTCGATAATTAAGAGATCACCATATCACTGCAGCTAGTGCAAATCCAAGGAAGCTCTTCATTCAGAGGACATGGAGAATCAGGCCTTTACAGAAATCTGGACAACTATTTGCACCAGTTTCAAATTCCTGAGTTGGGAAATTGTAGTTTAATCCATTTTATGCTTTTATCTGTGAATGAATCTCTGTAATTAAAATGCCCATTCTGTTGCAAAACTCCTTATATGTTGCAGCAATTTTAGTGTCACTGACCGACCCTACCATCCTGACTTATGGGGCCAGGGCCACAGGGTTGCTGGAAGAACTGTCTCAGCTGCTCCAGAGAACAAGAACAGCAGAAGGAGATGTGGAACAGAACTCCTCTGGCCTCTTTCACAGCAGAGCCGAGAACATAACCCAAACCTCAGGTTCAGCAAGGTGAAGTCCAGGCACTTCAGTCAAGTGTCAACCTCATGCAGCACTACAGGCTTGGATAACAGTACCTGGAAAGGGGCCCAGTGGAAAAGGACCTGGGGGTGCTGGGTAAGAGCTGACAATGAGCCAGCAGTGCCCTGGTGGCCATGAAGGCCAAGGGCATCCTGGCCTGGATCAGCAATAGTGTAGCCAGCAGGGCTAGGGCAGGGATTGTCCCTCTGTGCTGGGTACTGCTGGGGCCACACCTCGATTCTTGTGACAGGTTCTGGGCCTCTCACTACAGCAAAGACATTGAAGTACTGGAGCATGTCCAGTGAAGGGCAGTGGAGCTGGTGAAGAGCCTGGAGAGGAAATTCAGTGAGATAGAGCTGGGGGTAGTTTAGCCTAGAGAAAAGGAGACTCAGGGGAGACCTGATTGCTCTCTGCAACTACCTGAAAAGATTGTAGCATGGTGGAGATTCATCTCATCTCTTAGGCAACAAGTAATAGCATAAGAGCCTCAAGCTATTCCAGGTTCAGGCTGGACATCAGGAAGAGTTTCTTCACTGAAGGGATGGTAAGGCATTGGAATGGGCTGCCCAGGGAGGTAGTGGAGTCACTGTCCCTGGGAGTGTTCAGGAAATAACTGGACATGGCACTGAGTGCTCTGATCTAGTTGAGAGTCAAAGGTTGGACTTAGTTATCTTAAAAGTGTTTTCCAGCCTTAATGATTTTGTTTTTGTGTTTGTTAGTAAAGGTACCAAATCTTCTCTATGGCAGCTGTAAGTACAGCTTTGCTCTGGTCTCTGCAGACAGGATTGTAAAGCAGCAGTTAATAGATGAGGAGAGAAAGGAAGCTGGGGAGCAGGAGGAGGAAGCAGCCCTCCCCAGCAGCTGTGCTAGATGTGGCTAATCTCTCCTACATCCCTCTCTGCATTCCACATCCCTGCTCTTTTTGGCCATGCTGTGAGCGACAGAGGGACCTCACTTAAACAGGCAGCAGTTTGTGGGAAAGGAATTGCCATAAAAATAACTTTGGAAAACAAGACAGCTCTTCAGCTTCAGGAACCAGGACTTCCTAATGTGGTTGAAAACCATCTGAAAACCTCATGATTTCTGTGGTTACCACAGCAGTTCCAGCAAAGACCTTGTGTACAGGTCATCCCATCCCCTCTGCCCTCCCATGCACGTCAGTGTCTCGTTTGCCTTGATTGCGCCACTGCCCTTCCTCAGACAGGTTTGCAACACTTCCCTACCAAGACCACATCTCCCACCAAGAGGTGGAACAATTGGGATGCAATCTTTTAGGAAAAAGCATGATAAATTTCAGGTTCATGACTGCTGCATGTCTGGCCTACATCACTTTAAGAAAACAGACTATGGTGACATCGAGTCCACCTGGAACGCGGATAACTTGAAATTAAAACATTTGACATCTGTCTGAAAGAATTCGTCCAGAAGCTACAGAAGGTCATGAAAGCAGAAAAGAATGGGAAATGAGAAGATTCATTTTGTTTACAGTGCCCAGGTCTGAGAATATTAAATATTTACAAATAACTCTTCCTTTCTCCCTGCCCAGCTTCTCCATAGGAAAGCCTTGTAAAAAAGGCCCTGAAAGAGCCACACAGGGAAAAATCTTGTTTTCATCATGTTCAAACAACATTTCTACTTATTGTGTCTTGATAATAACCAGGAAAACAATTTTTGAACTGAGTATTGGAGTTTACTGTTTCAGATGATTTTCTGTATGAAAATGAAGAAAATGTAGATTTTTTTTTTTATTTTATTTTTTTTTTACCAAGAGGGGTAAACCACTGAAGCATCTGCCATGGATTAGTGCAGGGGAGACCTCCCATCCCCGGCTTGCAAAGGGAGGGAAGGACTCTGCTTTCAGTTCTGCCTGTGTTCGGCACCTTGCCAGCAGGGAGGGAGAGGACAGGAACTACTGACACCAGCTCCCAGCTGGCATTTCCAAAATGAACAGCCTAATTTTCTGTCTGGCATTCCACTGGAAAGTCAATGTATTTTTCATGGGAAAAACTGAAATTTTTGCTCTAGCCATGAAAATGGGGGCAGTACTCCTCCATGCTCCTAGTGATTTAGGCACATGTAATGGCCATATTCGTCCCTATTTAGTTTCACATCCTCAGTTCCATTCCTTTCTTGATGGCTGTGTACATCCCATCATGCTTACAAGACACCCACCGACTTGGCTGGGCTTGATTCCCCCCCTCCTCAGACTACCACAATTAACTATTTTTGAGAGTGCTGACATGCAGTAGGCAGCAGAGGAAACTTGCTTGAGTTTGGTTCTTTATTTTGAGAAAGAACAAGCAAACAAACAGCTCTATAATAAGACTTTAGAAATCTTCTCCCTGCTTCATTCAATTCTCTGTATCACTATGCTCCTGTCCTGCAGGGGCAGACACATCTGCATTTCTTTCTGTCACCTGTATTTTCTGTCACATCTGCATTTCTCTCTCTAGTGAGGCAGGTTACTTTTCAGCCCAAACTAAATTTCCATATGTTCTGTAAGTGACACTTCTAATTAAATCTTTCTCATTTATATTCCCTGCTTTTCCTTGGATTTTAGGAAGGAGAGAAACACAACATGGTCTCTAACAGTATTTTTTTTCTGTTGTCAGAAACACTGCTGGTTTTCTTTGCCCAGAAATTCAACCTTTTACAGAATCCCCTAATTTTGCCTAGTGGAAGCTGTTTTGCTTACAGAAACCCAACCAATTACCAAAGTTAACAATAACCATGGGTGCATTTGTGGGCAGGGCACTCAGAGCAAAAAACCCCCATGAAAATAATTTGAAGTAAAAACAGATGTTGATTAAGAGATATGCAAAGCAATACTCCTTTAAATATTTTCAGCAAAATATTTTTTGCATGGCACATCCCTGTATTACATAACCCAACCTTTTTCTTGCAGTCTTTTTATGCCCTACACCATGTAGGTTTAACAGTAAAACTAAATAGTCTATTTAGAAAACACAATTTCACATTGTCAACCAGTTTCTGGTGACATTTCTCCTTTATTGATACAGCCTGTGTTTCAATCTACAACTTAAAGTCTGCAGAAGAAGGACAAAAGTGTGCTCCCTTCTGTATTGTTCATGAAAACTAAATTATTTCCATATTAAACTGTTAGTGGGAATGTAACAAATGTTGATAGTCTCGCCTGAAACAATAAGAAAAAAAAATAAAGAGGTTGTGGAAAGGCAATTCTTTCGTGGATGCCTCAGCTCTGATTGAATCCACTTCAGCCAGTTAGGCATACAAGTAAAAGATGCTGTTGTGCCATCAGCACTCACCCTAACATTTCCAAAGCACTTGGACAAATTCACAGAGGAAAAGCCCAGGGAGAACATTAAAGGCAAAAGCACCAGCAGGTGCCACCAGCAGACCCCTGGGCCACAAGTTGCTGGCATGTGAAAAAGCATTGCTTTGTGCTCGCTGGGTTTGGCTAACAGCAGCTCGGTCAAAAGCCTCCTTGGACAACAGCTCCTACCTTGGCCAACAACTTTAGCCTGGTCCAGTGTAGCCACGTGCACATTTCAAAGGATTTTCAACTGCTGTGGGCACTGGCCAGCTCTGGGAAAACTTTCTAGAGAAGCAAGACCTTATCCTTTCACTTCTGCTTTCAGAAGGACTGGGTTTTAATTTATGCACAGCACAGGGCTCCGTGTACCTGCAAAAGCAATTGTCACTGTCCTACTATGGACTGAATCTCTGGGATTTTGATAGAGCTGGGCTCTTCCATCACAGAAGAAAACCTCAAAGCCAGCCTACTGACACTTCAGACTGATCTTTGATCATCCCCAATATATGTAACCCTAAAAAGATGAGCTGGCAGAATCAATCCCTAATTCACTGGGATGATGTTTCACATTACATCCTCATTGGTGCCCAGAACATTGCAGGATATGGCATGTGCCCTGGGCTGGGGAGGAGCAAAATAGAGGCAAAGATTGATAGGTGTTTCATGGAGTGGCTCAAAGTCCCAAGCGTTTATCTGAATTATTTAGGTACTTGCCAAAAATACTAGTGCTCTACTTTCAAAAGAAAGATGTCATGATTTTTTTAGACTCTCAAGTATCTTAAATTTTATATTTTTTGAGTGCAAAGATGCAAAAAGGGGAATAAAGACCAACTTACCCAGCACCTTGCATCTCCCACATCACCCATCTACCACAGCACCTGCAAGCTCTGGGTTAACAATTCAAAACCCAACTTTTGTCCAAATTCAGCCTCCTATAATCTTCTCTTTCTGGTACAGCATGATAGAGACCCAAACCACCATTTTTCACCCTCATGTTTTTCATGTACCACTGCTGCATGTTAATAAACACATCTCCTGGGTGCTTCTCCTGGTCACTGCCAGCAGAACAACCTGCCATTGCCTTTGAATAGAGGCTCCCAATTGACATTAGCAGGAATTAGAACCAGCTAGAAATGACTTTTCAAAAGTCAATCATCTCGTTTAGAACAAAACAAAACAAACATCCTCTGCAAAAACAGAAAAAAAACCATCCCAAAGCTAAGGGGACTTGCATTTTGTTTTGCCTTCAGCACGAAGCATTTGCCCTGCATGAGGTTTTCCATGGGCTTCTCCCTTCAGATGATCCCATTGAAGAGGCAGCTGGTGAAGGTGACTCTATTCTTCCAAAGGACAAATGCAACAGAGCATGGATCTGATAGACTTCAACATGGATGGCTTAATTAACACCAGATGTCCCTTTTATGGGAGAAATCGTTGCTACAAAAAAATCTCTGACGAGATGCTGGTGGTATTTCCTAGCAGCCAACACTTACCTCTGTGCTGTGTGTGTATCTCCAGCAGGCAGCTGGGATCAATCCACAAAAGGCCAGAGCAAAACAGAAAAATCCCTGATGATAAAGAGGAAAAATACCAACAGTTACAGCCTGGGGAGAAAAATACCCATTTGCAAACACAATCAGTACATATTTAATATGCTTGTTTGAGCAAGTTTCATTAAAGTTTAAACGTTGCCTTCTTTTAATATCCCTCATAATGTCAGTTACTTAAAAGAAATTAGATGGACAATAATGTTCTCCAGCAGGAGCCCTTTCATTACACTGTGGCCAATTGAAGAGTTTGACCAACAAACCAGGCAGCTTCCTGCAGAGCAGTTAATCTATTCTGCCCAAATTCCTCTTGGACAAAGAAAAGGAGGTATAAAACATTATATTTACAGTATACTTCCCTTCTACTGCAGGACTGTGCTCCAGAATAGCATTTCCTTACTCACAGGATTCAATCCCCTGCATTTAAAACTTGGCTATTGGGTTGAAAGAGGGGAAAATCCACACAAATTGTCCATAAAGGAGCAAATAACTGGGATAGAGATAGAAATCCACCTGCTCTAGAAAAGGAGCTGGACTTCTTCCGTGGCAGCTGCAGGCCCAAGCTGCCTTCTTTAGATCAGCACCATCCTAGTTAGACAGCAGGATGACAGAAATATAATCAAGGCCAGAAACTGACCCTGAAGTGTCTAAACAATAACAACAATGCTGCAGGACATGGCTTGACTTTTGTCTTCTTCTCTAGGCTTGCAGAGCTGGAAGTTACATGCTCTGTGTTTTTATTTGAACAAATCAGGACAAAAAACCCCACACACCCTGATATAAAAAGCACTCGCCTGCTGTGACAGCTGGACCAAATGATCTTGTTCACGTTAACAAAAAAAAGGAAGGGAAAAGTGCCTGTCTGAAGGCTAAATATGCTCATCCAATATGAATCCACAACTTAGTCTTGGAATGACCAAAGATGATGAATAAGCATCGGTTAAAAATTAATGCCCTTACAAGTTTTTCCATGAAACTGTGCCTCTTTCAACACAACATTATGTGGGAAATTTACCCAGCTGACTGCACCTTATTTTGATTTCTAATTTTTTTTCTATGACTGTTTTCATTGTATGATATAGTTGAAATAACTTGAAAAATTCAAATCTTTCATGAAATTTTACCAAATTCAAGCTTAAGACAGGAAGAAGAAAATTGATTCTACCAGTTTTGCTTCACAAAAAAAAAAAAAAAAAAAAAAAAAAGCTTAAAATATATAGTTTAAAGGTAAAAAAAAAAAGCTCCAAACTCATGCATAAGCAGCAAGAAAGGAAAGTGTGCTACTTCAAATCCTGGAAATGCAAGTGAATGTGCCAGTAAATTCCTTTTGCTGGCTGTTAGCCATCTGCTCTGTTTCTCTGCCCTGCCTGGGGACTTTGCTCCTGGAACAAGACTGCCACTGGCATTCACCACTTTTTTTGGGGCCGCCTTGTTTCAAGCTCTGCATTAGACACTGGGGAAAACCCTGATACAGCTCTTACGAAAAATCTTAAATTATGTATGTCCAGTCTCTCCTTTCATTTATTTTTTTGGCAGCTGCCTGGCCATATAGCTGATGAGATCACTCGTTGCCTTGCTAGGAGCTAAAATGAGATTACCCAAGATCCTAAAGAAGATGAGAGGGAAAGTCTGATCAAACACTGACATGACAAGGTGGCTACAAGTCATGAAGATGTGGAAGAGCTCGTAGGGCAAAATATCTCAGACCAAAACCCAGCTGGAGTGGTGGGGGTTCAACCCTACAGGTACAGCACAAACTGGAGAGATGAGGTGAGGTTACACAGGCATGCCAAGATGCTCCTCAGTAGGACCAGACCTTGCATTTTGCACTGCCTCCAACAACTTCCCCACCAAACAAACAGCATTTTCACCAAAATCAAGTTCAAAGACAAGAAAATTTTTAAAAAAGAAAATTAGTCAGGTAGAAAAACCAGCACTGATAGCAATGTGACCACTCTTCTGCATATAATTCCATTAAAGTTATAATACAGGTGACTCATCATGAACCCGGAGAGCATGAACAACAGGATGCCAGTGACAACCCAGATTTCTTCCCCTGTGCTATCCCTTCCTTCCCTACCAGTTCTAGCACTTAAAACATCTCTCTGGGGCCAGAACTCCCAGCAGATAAAAATCCTCCTTCTCATCTTCCCTTCCTCAGCTCTACCTCACATCTCAGTCCTGTAGCATCAGCTCTCCCTTTATTTCTGTCTGGTTTCTCTGGGAATACCAAGACGCAGCCCCTTGGGAAGCTCTCCCTCCATCCAGCTGGTTCACAGCAATTACATGGCTCTGAGAACATCCTATAAATGAATTATAGCCTGCTTTTTCCCTTCCCAGCCAAAGGGCTTTTGGAAGAGCAACTTTCTAATTACATTAGATGACATTTGGAGGAAAAAAGAAAAAGGCAACGTGCAGTTTGCATACAAAATGTGGAATGGTTGAGGCTGGTTCACCATCTCCCAGACCCTTGGTGCTCCTCGGAGCTAGCCACAGGCTGCTGCCTGCTCCCTTTGCAAGAGACAGCCACATCAGTCCCGTGGAGGGCTGCCACTAGGCAGACGTCAATTACTCTTTTATGAATGACCTTACTTCCATCCTTGCTGCAAGGAACAATTTCTCTTTCACACACTTGGCAGAATCCTGTCTGTTGGCTGGCGTTTCTTTTAATTCACCTTTCTGATGCTTCCTCTTTGGTGAAGGGGGGCTGCTTTGGATGAGGGAGAGATCCTCTAGCTCATACTGGGCTCTGTAGCTGTGTTCTGCCAAACTCTCGTTCTTACAGGGAAAGAGCTGACCTCGGCCCTGCTCTGCTCCAGCTGCTTCTTGGTGCTGCTGTGGTCATTGCAAGGACCAGCTCCCTGCCACACTGCAGAGCCCAGGGGTGGGGAAAAGGGGGGCAAACTTCAGCTGGCATCCATCAGGTTGTGTCCCTCCCTGCCTGACCCAGTTCATCGAAAAGCATGCAGTGTTTTTGCCTTTCCGCAGAGCAAACACGAGTCAGTGACATCAGTCCGAAAGAGGAATCTGTCCTCAGCACCAGCTCTGCCACTGGCACACAGATGCCTCACTCAGAAGTGTTGCACCATGAGGGAGAGGACAGGAGGCAGATTAAATTAGAAAGGAAGATGCTGAAGTGTGCTGCAGTGATATTAAGGACCCTCTACACACTGGCCTACACCTGGGTATAATCAAGCAAACAGCTTGTGCTGTGTGCTGGTGCTACCAGCTCATCAGTCTTGATGAAAACCTGGGTTATATTAGGCATTCAGTAAGGTTTTTTCCACTGAATTTTTTTGGAACATCTGCTCCGTCGTGAACACAAATTTTCCTTTATACTAGGTTTTAGACTGTAAAGTTCAGATGTGAGAATTTCAACTGAGATATTATGGTTGGCATGTTGCTCTCTGTTTTTTCTTTTCTTTCCTTTTTCTATCTCTGTCTGACCAGGTAATAACACATGACACTTTAAACCTCAGCAGTATTAGAGGCTTCCCTTTATGCAAACAGCACTAGGAAAACTGCTGTTTTCCTTCCTTTTCCTCCCTTCAATAGCAACACGGCCTCCAGGGGCTGTGAGAGCTACAGGATATTTACATTCAGGATTGACTACATGATGGGCCATGGACCTCCAGAAAGCAGGATTTGCCTGAGCTGGAGGACAGTCAATAAGCCTGTTGCTATTCTCCCTGTTTAAGAGAAGCTTTAGGTGTAATATTCCTGGATTTTAGAACATAATTTATTATCCAGAAGTTCTCAATTACTTTGTTGGAACCAGCTTCCTCACAAGCAGCACTGGATGCACAGAAGCATCTCTCTGGTCTCATGATGCTGGTAATGCAGTTAGAAGACAATCTCCTGAGACCTGTGTGCTCAAACCAGTTTGACCTGTCCTGGTTTCTAACCACTGTGCACCCATTACTGTTATTAGAACAGCACACAAACCTCCAGATAGCCAGGCAGCATGACAGTATGTAATCCAAACGGACACAAAAATGCTCCTGTAAACCCAATCTGCATCCTTGTCATATTTTCCCCCGAGTAGCTGGTTTACCAAGTGGCATTGTGGTGGACCAGCCACATCAATGCAGACATACCCCACGCATAGCTCGGTTTCCTGGACAGCCACAGATGTCAGGCAAATAGTCTGGTGTCTTTCCTCTTTGATTAAACAGTGAATTAAATGGTCTTCTAAATAAGACAGACTCTATGCAAGGAGGAAAAGGCCTTTAAAATCAATAGCAGGGGATGATGAAAGATTCTCTCTCTTGCAGAAGGAGGAAGAAGCTCCAAGCAGCAGGGCTGATCACGCCTGTGAGCCACAGCACAGCAGAGATCAACAGGGCTGGACAACACAGTGACCAGTTTTGGAGCCCCCCAGGGCCAAACCCACTCCTGCCTGCAATTACATCTCACTGCAGTCGTCAGGGCTGGCTCTCCCTGCTCTCGCTCCTTGCTGGCAGATCAAACTTTAAATGTGTGCCTTGGGAGTGGGAACTGGGGGCAAAACAAGCAGCGAGCTGGCCCCTGGTGGAAGATACATTTGGGAGGGGAGGGGGCGACTTATAGGAATAGGAAAAACCCCTCTTGTGTGATTTAAGCCGTCGATGAGCTCCTTGAACGACTCGGAGCCGAGAATACCCTTGCTAGTGGCCAGCCCTTGAGTGCCTCCCACTGTGGACACACACATTCACACAGCTAGGGAATTACAGCTTGGAAATTCTTCTCAGGCCTGGATTTCTCCTCACTCTCAGCTCCATTCCCAGGCTGACAAGCTGACTACATCTTCAGTTAAGGAAGAAGTCTCCCAGGGTGATAACACGGTGAAAAACAGAGTGAAATTCATAATAAAGATTAACACCTGCTGTCTTTTCCGTGGGATACATCCTGAGGTGCTGTCCCAAAGATGTTTTTCCCCATTGTCCAATGAACTACTGTCCTGTCCTAGCTGCACTAACACACTTTAAATACGGGTTGTCCGTACAATAAAGTCGGCCTTTTTTCCCCAAAGAAGTCCGTGTGCGTTGCTGTCCTTTCTCTCTCTTTGCAGCGCAGTGACCATATCCCAGGGCTCCCGTTAATTCCGGAGGGCTGGGGGCTGTTCCCGTTGGGCGGCGTGTCCCGGAGCTGGAGCGGCCCCGCGCGGCTGCCGATACGGAGCGTAAAGGCAGCCCAGAGGCGTCCCGTTATCCCTGCCGAGAGCAGCCTCGTCGCCACAGCTGCGGGGAAGGCTCCTTGAGCTTTTCCTCCGCCCCCCGCAAGACAGCGATAGCGTGACTTCCCTACAAACGTGCCCAAAATGCAGACGGCCTCATCCCGCAGAGGACCCGAACTGTGGAAGCTAAAGGCAAGCCAACAGGATGCACTAGGAGCCACAAAAATAAATGGCCGGTTTGAGGGTTCTGCCAGCCAGAGTTTGATTTGGCTGTGATACCCCAAACCAGCCAGGCTGGGGGAGATGATGGGTGGCTGGAGGAAATGATCACGCACGTTACAGTGGAAGGGAGAGCAGCACCGTGTGGCCTCTTTGGACAGCAGCTCTGGATTTCACTCGGTATTGTGTTGGCACTCTAACTATCGCTGCAGGAAACGGCAAGGATTTTAACAGCCTGTTCTATGGAGTGGCATGCCCCAAAATATACCAGAGAGTAAGGCAACAAATAAACATTATAGAGAAGTTTGGCTGTGTCTTCAGGCAGCCATGACATTCTCCACTGATCTGTAAGCATTCATCTATTGTTTTAGATGTGGTAATTGCAGGCACACATTAAAGACATTTCAGCAAAAAAGAGTTACACATATTCTGCTTAATTCATGGGAACTCAGGCCCCTTTGGGCATTTCAAACAGAGAAAAGAAGGTGGTGTATTAAGAAGGTGAAAACATTAATTTCAGTGGCTGCTTTGCACTGCATTTTTAAGCGTCAGCTTCTCATTTCTGCCATCAGTATGATTTCCCCCAATTACACAGATTAGATAAATTTCTTTAAAGTTAATGTATGACAGCGATGCAATTATTTTCTATTAAGCAAGATTTCATGCTCAACAACCTACCTGTTAACTCCTGCCCTTCACGTGGGAAAACACGCAGCGAGCAGCACTTTACCACTCATCCCTCCAGCTCCAAGGCTGCAAGCTGCTCTGTGAAGGCTAAGCCCCATTTGCAGGCTCTGTTTTGAAATGGAGCTTAGCTCACAGTGCAGTTTACTACTGTCAACATGGTCCAGACCCAAACAAGCTGATGGAGAGGAGAAAGGGGGAATTTCAACTCTTATGCTACTTCTCCACCCTCTCCTTGTAGGCTGAAGTCCAGGGTCCTACCCAAATCCCCATGCCTGCTGCCATGCTTTGTATGGATGCTTGCACTGAGGTGGGAAAAAGAGGGGGTAATTTTGCTGTCACAAATCAAAGGAAGCATGTGAGACTCAAAATCACACTGCTAAGGTTTCCCCACACAAACCATGTGTTGACTTGCTGAGGAGAAAAACTATCCTGGGAATTGTCATCACCATAGTTGCTTGGCACATAAACACCTTCCTTCTGAAAGCTGTATACACAGGACCTTGGCAAAAGAAACTAGGCACAGAATGATGTAATCCTCAGCCCAAAGAGCTCTGCAAGGTCACACTTTTTCAAAAATGTCCCCTCCCAGCGCAAGGTGAAACAACAGGACCTCCTTTCCCAGGTGTGCATTCTCCCAGGCATAAGGCAACACAGTTCCCAGCACCACACGTTAAGGGGCCAGCCCCAGGTGACCAAAACCCCCTCCCAGCCAGTCCGTGCAGGTACGGATACCCACCATGGCGGTGAGGCACTGCGATTCCCGCACCGTGGCAGCAGAGCTCAGCAGGGCTGCCAGGATCAGCGTCATGCTCAGGCAGATCCCAAAGTAGAAAGCTGGAAGGAAAACAGACATGGGAACTGTGGTCAGATGGCAGAAGCTTAGTCTGATGCTTCACCCAGAGAGGGGCCAAAAAGTGCATTTTGAGGAGCTGGCCACGTTGCAGAACTGAAATTTTTCTGCAATTTATTCAATACCCCCCATCTGTGTATGCTTTGCTGTGTATGTCTGGCAAGGCTGTAAGCCTCTGAGTGGTTCCCACAGCTCCAGCAGAGTGAAGCAGCCTGAAACGGTGTTGGTCCACCCAACAGACCAGAAACTGGCAATTACTTCAGCATTCTGATAAGGATCCCCCCAAATGGGGGGTGCTGGTGTGCAGCAGCTGTCCCACAGCCTCTATCAGGACTCTGGGCGCTGCTAATCTGGTGCAACACTCACCCTCTGGTTTCCTCCTGGCTCAGGCAGGATCACAGCCTGTACCCTGGGGCAGGGCTCAGGGACCACAGTGCTGCAAAGAGTTTTGCTAGCCTAACCACACAGAGGTAATGCTTGCAAACAAGGCAAGTGGAAGCATTGCTGGAGATGGGTGGCTGGGGTGGGAAAGCCTTCAAGGCTGCAGTCAGTGCCAATATATATGTGTAGGAACAGGGAGGGAATGTACCTTAGCCTTGGATTAACAGTTTTTACACATGCCTTGTTAAACTCAAATTGAGAGCCAGGATTTCAAGAGGATATGAATGTGTTTAAGCCCAGAGTGCAGCTTGAGAGAAGTAGCAGATGCAAGTGCAGCAGTGGTGAGCAGGGTATTTTAGTATCTGGGCTATCTTTGCCCTAGCCTTGTACCTGAGTCTACTTCTCTCTTGTGAAAGCAAAAATACCACACATTTCCTCAGAAAAACTCAAGGTGCTGCCATGCATTTCTCCTCTCACCCTCAATTTTCTATGTTCTGCTTCAATTCCTGTAGCTCCTCTCCCCATGCTTCCAGTCTCCTGCCAGCCTCAGTGCACTTCTAGTGACTGAGGAGCTCCTCCTGAGCTCTTACCACAGCACAGGGACCAGAGAATAGAGGAACAGGTGCAAACACAGAAGCACCTGAGCACCCGGTGCACCCACAGCATCCTTTGGTTACAGACATGCAGGTCTGATACGGGGAAAGAAAGTGCCTGTGGGACTGTGTTAGTCCGAATACCCCTGAAAAGTAAAGTCCTAATAGCCCTGAATTTTCTTCTATTGCTTTAGGGAATTTTGCAGCTCCGGGTATCACCAAAGGTCTCACTGGGATGTGACCACAACGTACCTGTGTGGTGGATGACCCTGTAGGCGTTGTTGTCCAGGGAGACGTTGCTGATGAGGGTGAAATGGAGCCCATAGTGAGTGACTGTGCTCAGCGTGGCGATGGAGAGCCCCAGCAGCTGGAAAAGAAGGGTTTCAGGAAGGGATTTACAAGGCAGAAGCTCTTGCTGGGTGCACACAAAGGTTTGAGGTGTATCTGGATACTCCTGAGCCCCATGCAAATGCAGACAGCCTCATCATCCAGAGACCACCAAATGTACCCCAAAATGAACATAAAAGGACAAACCCCAGACACTTAAAAATACTAAAGCTGTTTTTCTCTCTTGCATAATGAGTGCATGTGACACTGTGCAGCCCACAGTCTCTTGGCCAGTGCCTATGGATTAAATTCCTAACACATGAAGAAAACTGAGAGGATTGATGCTCTTGCACTACACCACTGCAGTGCCACTCCACTCTCCAGACTGTGCGTGTGTGGCTGTGAGGGCTGCCAGCTTCAAGAGAGGTTTTGAGCAGGGATGAAATTCTCTGCTTTGCTCTTTGCAATACCAGTCTCGTTTCCTGCTGTTGCCTCTCTTATGGTAGAGTACAAAGATCTGAGTCCTGTACTATTCTAAGCTGTCTGAGGTGGTTTCTGTCTCTGCAAGGTGTTGCTGGCCTGTTTCTGTCCCACCCCTGAGAGCACCGGCATGCCTAAGGCATGGGGTAACTACCTGCACATCACCTCTCCAGGTGATGGAGAGGGAACATTTCTGATGGCACCTGCCTCTAGGGCTGGGCTCCTGGCAGCATGACTGGTGGCAGAGCTGGGACAAAGGCACCAGCAGCAAAACCAGCTCCGAATCTAGTGTAATGAGCCTTGAAAATACAAAATGTAAGGCTACTCCAAGCTCTGAAGATAAGGCTTCATAATTTTTTGCCTTTACAATACAGAAACACGAGGCAGCTATACCTGTGTCAAACGTGACAGTGCAATCTCAACATAATCCCCACAATGTGACATTTTCTAATAGCTTTTGCTGGAGGCTTACAGTCTCAGAGACTAAATCCACCCAAATCATAGCATTTTGTCTAACCTAATTTGTGGCACCTTCTGATCCTTCAGACTGTGCATTACTGCGTATCTTAACCCACGCCCAGCAAAATATTCAGTACAACATCAGTTAGCTCAGATTTCTGAGAAACACAGTCTAAAATCCTCCCAACAGCGAGAATGTGATTCTAACCATCCACAGCAGCTGCACTGTAATGTCTCCTCTAAGGCATGCTTGGTACCAATCCTCCTTTTGTTTCCTCCAAGTGACATATTCTGTTATTTGGAAGAGAGAACCACCTTACAGCCACTGTAGTCCTGGGCCGATGAAATTTGGAAAAACTACAAACTTCATTTGTGGCCCAAAATAAGGTATTACCTTTCAATTGCAGTCTTAACAAGCCACCAACCCTCTTTGAACTAAATATAGATTATTGTTATTTCTGATATTATTATTATTATTATTATTAAACTGGCAAATTTTGATGAAGTAAAAAGGCGACAAGAACATGTAAGTCAAAGCGTCCACGAGAAGTGTTCTTCAGTTTCCACCATTTCCCATCAGCTCTAACAGCAGCTGTCCAGAAACTCCCCTTGAATTTGCTTCAAAAGCTGATAAAGCGTCCCTGGAATTGCTTTCGCTTTGCAGTGTCAATCCACAGGTTTCTTACACACGCTTCTACCAAAGCCTTGCAGTTTCATATCCTCACTGATCCCACCTGCAGTCGACCACCCTCCCAGCAGCAAGCATGACTCTTTTGCTCCAAGGAGACAGGAGCAAATATATTTTTGCTGAAAACCACCCATTCTGCCAGCAGCGACCTTTTCTTTCTCCTTGGAGGCAGCTGCTGAGTTGTGAAAGAGCTGCAGTGGTGTGGCAGCCCTGAGAAACCAGAAGTCTATCACAGGAGGGGGAGGGATGCTGGTGGCCAGCGATAACCGCCCATGGAGCAATGATAACTCAGGCAGTTGGCTGTGCTTGCCCTCCACCCGCCAAAAACAGAACGTGGGAAAACCATCCCCTCTCAGAGTGGGGATGGGAAAGGCAACAGGTCGCCTCAGTTCTGCCGAGATCCCCCCAAATCTGCCTGCTCACCATGACACAGAGGCTGGTCACCAGCAGCTGGCACTTGGTGGTCCTCATCCCGCACCTCAGTCCCATGGCAGCTTGTCCCCAGAGAGAGCTGGCAGTTGGTCCCTCCAGCTCTTGATAAAGCTTGGGTTTCCACCAAAGGGAGGCATGGCCACAGTGGGGCCTCTCAGGAAGTGGAGTCCCCACCACGTGCAAATGCACCTCCTTCTCTCTGATTATTAAATCCTCTTTAGGGCAGTCACCTTCTGAACAGGCTCTCAGCTCCCACACAGCCAGTTGGGAAAGAAGGAAAGGCATACAGGAAAACAACTTTTCACGGAGTTTCAAGCAAGGCTCCTTTAAAAAAAATGAAACTGTTCAGTCAAGAGTCAGTGTCAAAATATCCTGGTTTTGACTTTCACTGGGATGCAGTTTGGCTTAATGAAGATTGTCGGTAACCTTTTATTCCAATCTGCATAAATAATATTTTGGGAAAACATCTAGGAAAACACTATTAAAAAAAAAATAACCTGTTGTTTAAAGAAGAGATTAAACCCACCCAAACAGAGCTGTGTAAGAGTCTTCTCTCCCCATGTAAAACCACCACATGGCAATTACCTTTGGCTGAGCCTCTATTAGAACTTGCATTTGCAGATAAGGGGAAAAAAACACATTTGGTAGTATTTTATTAAAATGGCTATATGGACATATAACCCCCTGCTCAGGAGACCCTCACTGTCCATGGGGATTTTAACTCTTCCTTTCCTCTCTCCTAGCACTGAAGACTCCGTGGACCCATGGCTGCAGAACACTCAGGTGATTTCTGGTCTTCAAAACCAGCTGTTTCCTGAATGCATATTTCTTAAAAGTAAATCGCAAAGGAGCCTCAAGAACGATCTGGCCAAAGTGAGCCTGAATGACTGAGTGCCTTAATAATCCTTACTTTTGGAACCAGACTGGTGGAGAACAGGTGAAACAGACTAATGAAAAATAATTGCACTCCCCCCTAGATGGCAAAGGGAGAAAAAAGTAAAACCATCCCACAACGGTAACTGCAGTAACAGGAAGATGACAAAGGAGGAGGAGAGGAATGAAAAAAGGAAGGAAGATGCATTTTGTAAAGCAAAGAGAAGGGAAAGCGAGTTGCACAAAGCCATGAGCATGGGAAAAAGCATGTAATGATTTTCTGATTACATCCCTAGCTTTCTTGCAAGCTTTCCCGTAGATCATCTTGGTTGCAGCTTCCCAAGACACCAGTGAGAGCTGCCATAGTCACTGCCAAAAACAAGTGTCCCCATGGTTCATGGGTCCCTGCCCTGATGCCCAGGAGGAGACACTGAGGTATCCATGTGCAGACAGAGACCTTCCTCCTCTGGCCATGAGCTGGAGATCATCTGAGGAAAACCAGTGGATAGACAGCAGGGCAGGAGGGCAGTGGGGAGAGGACAACAGGCTCGTGAGGCAGCTGATGCCAAGCCACCCATGTTCAGGAGCAGGACCCCTGGGAACAGACCAGGTAGGGAAAACGCCTTATAAATAAGACACTGTCAGAGTTAGGATTGTGTCAGAATTCAGAACTGGGTACCCATCACTTCTGGTACTAGAGGACAGACGGGGGTGTTGTCACCTGCGTTTTCAAGGGAAGGATTCCTGGTACAAAGATAACAGAGCCAGGTCTCTCCCTCCGGTGGAGTTACAGATTAAATCTGGAAGGGCTGCAAGAAAGTATGAGCACATCTCTGTGTGTGACACCAAGCCACGCCAGCCCAGCCACGAGCGGCAGTCACCGTGTCACCTGCCCTGAGCACACCCCGAGGCTGTTTCACAGCGGCGGACAGGGGGAAAAACGTGGAGCCCATCTCCGTTTCCCCCTAGATCCCACTTCCTTTCCCAGTCCTAAACACCTGCCACCGCAGAGGCCTGTGCGAAGCAAAGTCTCACACTAGAGGTCCCCACAGGCCAGCAGAACCCTTTCCCGAAGGGCGAGGTGATCGACGTGGGCTTTCTGGAGGACATTTCCCTCCCCAGTTCCATAAAAGTCTCCTCAGTTCCTGCAGAAGCCTCGCACCTCACCTCAGGTCCATCCGAGAAGTCCCAAAATCGTCATCTACGTACCTTGCAAGGGCTGCTAGTTTTCCCACAAAATATGTCTTACCTCCTTTTGTCTCCAGCCATAAAAACGGGTATCTTTACTGACTCACGGAGCTCTGAAAGCAGGTCTGTAACTTCAAACACCTGCATTTAAACAGCTCCTTCCTGTGTTTTGGGTGAAAATTACTGTTCCTGAGTAGCTTGACCGTGTCTTCTGATGCTTCACCTGCATCAGCACCTGCAGTGCTTGGTGCCCCACCTTTGTGCCCACTCCCTCCACTAACTCCTCTGCCTGCTGGGCTCAGGGGTGGAGGGATTTTCTGCTGTTTCTCTTTCCTCTCTCTTACCCTCTATCCCATACAAGTATGCCATCAAAGTTTCCTGTTTGGGGCACAGCATATGTGGGTTTCTAACATCACAAAAATAACAAGAGCAAAAGGAGTTGCTGCCTCACACTCAAAAAAACCAAAAGGAAAGTCGCTCCCTCACCCAAAAGAAAGCAGGAGCATCAGTAGAGCTGGGATATTAAGATGTTGGGCTATGATCAAGGAAGGCACATCTGGCACACGGAAGGACACCGCTGAAGGGAGAACAGGGAACTCTGTGTTCTCATCCTACCTGTGCCCACCAACAAGGCAATCTGTGCAGCACTTCCTTTTCTATGGGAATACACTTCCTCTGGGTGCCCTGTTTGTTTAGCACACACCTGCCTCAGCAGGCATGCACCTACCTCTCTGCCCAGAAAGCACCGGTGAAGCAGGGTGTTCCCTCAACCTCATCCCAGTGGGAAGGGTGGTGGAGCTGGTGGCATGGCAGGGAATGACCCTCACAACCAGCATGTGGACTGGATGGCAGCATGCCTTTTCCAGCAAGACTCGGCCTCCTGCCCACCCTGGCAGGTTTCATCAGTTGGTCCCCTTTGGAAGAGCCCAACTTACAGCTCCTGCCTGTGGCTTCCTACCTTATCTCTGGTTATCACTTAGAGCATGGAAAGATGGTAGTGAGTCTGAAAATACCCCAGGGAGCACAAGTGCTCTCTTTCTAGCCTTGTGGCAGCTTGCAGATTTCTGTCATGAAAATATTCACCAGCATCCCCAGCTGCATGGGTCTCAGAGGGATATGCCATCTCATCCAGAAGGGAAGGATTGATTTAAAAAAGGGAACAAGGCCAGATCATATTTCTTTGCAAAGTTATAAAACCCCAACCCTCTTCTGAGCTGGAGGCAAATGATGCCCACTCTGTCAGAGGGATGTTCTGAAAGAGCTGGGGGATTTGATGTGTTAATGCTGCACGGGCTGAACTTGGGACACTCAAAATAAATGGAGGAGAGGAGGCTGAATTCATGCTGGTGCTTTCTTGACATCTGCTTTTCTGGCTCTCACTCCATCCGTGCAGCCACAAATGATGGAACTGCAGCACCCCAGCCTCAGCTGCTTGAACTCTGTCAATGCAGCAGGGAAGAGAAACTTCCCCATTGGCTTTGGGGCACTCATGCTCGTGAGAAAGAATGGGCTGGAAGCAAGAAGGAGGATGTCACTCAGGAGCCAAGTCTATACCCATCATTGAGGCAGGACACACCTGTGCCAGGTCCCTGCTGACTGTCAGGAGCATCCTGCTTTCCCAGCCCACAGCACCATTGGGGAAAATACCTCTCCTCCACAGCAGCAAGCAGCTCCAAATGTGTCAGATTTAGAAGTGTCAGTGGCTCAGCCCATTCAGTCCTTCAGCTACTGCCTGTAACACGGCTGGATTCACCCTAAAGCTCGCTCGTAAATAAAACATGTCCATATCAAACCGCACCGAGCCATAGGGATGATGGGAGGCCAGGGAGACCTCACAGCCTGCATCTGCCTTCCTGGGCACATCACAAGGATGCATTGTAAAGGCTGCTTAGCATTCATATGGCACATACACACAATCAAAGCTAAAAATCAACTTTTAAACCCGGGGCCATCTCTTTTCAAGAAAGGAAAGAGAGGAGAAAGGGGGGAGGGGGTGTGCTGGGTTTTGCCAAGCTTCAGATGCACCATACAACTCTGCTGTGAATGGAAACAAGGCTGGAAGACACAAAACCAGAGAGAAATCATAATATTTCCAAACCACATCTTTACTTATTATTATTATTTTCAAAGTGTGTCTCAGAAATCCTCTAGTGATTCCCAGGCAATTTGAAATTATTATAGGTGAGCAAATAAAATGTCAGAGGAGTTATTAAAAGTAGTTCATCAAGCCAGAGAAAGATTACATTGGAAAAGAGCATAAGCTGAAGACAGGGAGTTTCCTTCAAAGAATAAACTCAAATGAACTTTTCTCCACTGAAAGTGAAAGAACTGTACTCATAGCTCTAAAGCACTACTGCCCTACTCAAATTAAATTATTTTTTGTTTTTCACATGCTACCTAATTGCAAATCATAACTTCCCAGGAGCCAGCTGTGAAGGTGATAGACCTGAAGGAACAATGTGAGCCTTGCCCCATCTAGCCCTGCTTCTGGCAAAACCAGTGTGAGAACAGCCCAGCCTGGTAAATGGCCTCACCAAGAACAGGGCTGCTCCACTGCCCATTACCCTTTATTTCTGGCATTCATCCCCTCAAGCTTTATTGCAACAGGACTTCCATTGCTTTCCACTGAAGTCCAGAAAGTTTCGGCAAAATACCCTAAAAAGCTCATGTCAGGTGTCTCTAATGCATGGGTGACACCAGAACTGACCTGGCACCCCACCTGCAGCCTTCCTGCTGACACATGTGCCAGGTCAGGGGCAGCGCTTTGCTCTCACCTTTGGCAGGTGCAAGAACTAACATGCAGTGTAGAGACCCTTTGCAGAGACCCTTTTCCCTTCTCCCTGAGCATTGTTTGGCCACCTTGCAGCACGGTGGCTGAAGCTACATGGAGCTGCAAGGTGTCCACACCAACCATGCAGTTATCATTTTTGCCTTACCTGCTCCAGGAGAGGAGAATTTCTTCTGCCCACTCTCTGGGGATGGGTAGCACATTGCTGGATGTTCTCCCTCCCCAGATTATGATCAGGAAGTTGATTGTGAACACAGACAGTGTTTAATGATGTCTCATTCTACTGGATCTTTACATAGTCATTAACTTTATAAAGAGATTTCAGAGGAGATTGCATTTCCCTGAGTACAAGATGTACTGTGGTTACAGCACTGCAAAGAGAGAGAAAAGACAGCAATGCACATGGACTTCTTTGGGGAAAAAAAAGCCAATTTATTGTACGGACAACCCGTATTTAAAGTGTGTTACATGCAGCTAGGACAGAACAGTAGTTCATTGGACAATTGGGAAAAACATCCTTGGGACAGCACCTCAGGATGTATCCCACGGAAAAGACACCAGGTGTTAATCTTTATTATGAATTTCACTCTGTTTTTCACCATGTTATCACCCTGGGAGACTTCTTCCCTAACTGAAGCCATAGTCAGCTTGTCAGCCTGGGAATGGAGCTGAGAGTCAGGAGAAATCCAGGCCTGAAAAGAATTTCCAAGCTGTAATTCCCTAGCTCTCTGAATGTGTGTGTCCACAATGTACCTACCTACCTTCCTGCAGACTGTTGGGAAGCCAGCTGCACTGCTGGGAAAGTGTAAGCACTTGCTGTGTGTTGTGCTCAGGCCCAGACCCAATGGCCACATCTGGCTGGAAACAACTGTCGTGATCAGCAGCCCCGAAGCCAATTTGGACGGGTCAAGTTCATCCCTGAGCTGAGCGTGGAATCGCTGTGGCTGGAGGCTTCATGCTCTCCCTTGAGGCTGGGTTTACTGGTGTGTGTTATTAATGAAAAAAAATCCCTGTAGCTATTTTGGTATGATAAAAATCCAGTTATTACTCTTGAGTGTGGCACTTTGATACAGAAGGCTTTCTCTTGAAAAGTTTCAAGGGTAGCAGCTTCCCCTTTCCTGTGAGAAGGGTTTTCAGCAGAAATTAGAGAGGAGGTAATGAAAGAACATTAGTATTACTCCACTGCAGTAATGCCCCCACTGACTAAGCTATGTCTGACAGTGAGCACAAGGGAAGCTCCCTGCTCCAGCCAAGGCAGCTTTGCAGATGCTGGAGACAAGTGCAGAACATGGCCTGAGCTGAGCAAGGGACAAGCAGCTCCCCTGTGCTGCTGGGAATTCACCAGGAAAAACACTCCTGCCTGCACTGCATGCCATGAGCTGTTCCTCTTGGGCCAAGTCCTTCAGAGAAGCTGTAGGGCTGCTCATTGCTTAGCCCCCAGGTCTACAGCACAGCCAAGAATGTCTCAGGAGCTGCTGAATTTGGGTGCTAAGGCTCCTGCATGCTTGACTACCAGAAAATCAAAGTGCTCACAGGCTCCTTATTGTCAGGAATTTCATCTTGGCTCCTGTGACACTGCAGTGGGGCTGGTTCCTTCAAGCCACTGCCACTGCAACCAATCTCCAGGGACAATATTTCTCCTTCAACTTAATGGAGCCTTGCTGGTCCCTAAATACCCCACACAGGTACAAAAAAAGCCTCCTCCGTGTCACATCAAGGAATCATGGATAGCTCTTTGAACTACCATTTTTGCCTTAGGTACACCTGAGGACCAGCAGTAATGTGGTTGGGGGCAGCTAGGGGAATACAGACCCTTTGATTTCCAAATAGTGCTGAAGAGCCTTGCTGGCACCTGTTCATGTGATGACACATCCCCACCACCAAGTATGTGCCAAAGATGCCAGCTTGGAGCATTTTCCTGACATTGGGTTATGTGTAACTGAACTGCCTCACACCGTTGGATCTTTTTTCTTTTTTTTTTTTTTTTTTTTTAGACTTGGTAGGAGCAAAGCCCTGAGGACAGCACATCCTGAAGCTGTGCTGAAGCCAAGAGTGGACCCAGCCCTGGGGCAGTGGGTTGATGTAGCTCCCCTTCCACTCATCTCGTTTATTTAGCAAAACATCATGCTAGTTATTTCTTCCCACAAGTTCCCAGGACTCCAAGAAGAAGGTTCTTTGTCCTGCCCATTCCATCCAGCTATCTGATTGCACCTTACCCTGCTGCTCTTACCACCAGAGCTGGAAGAAGACTTGCTTGATGGAGAGCCAAGGAGGATTGCTTGCAATGGCACAGAGAAGCCGGGCTGCAACCCCCGAGCTACAAAAGCTTTGCATTTTCCTTCTTGCCTCCATGCCTTTATCCTTGAAACTCCCACTGAAGCCCAAAAAGCCGGTCTGTGGAGAAGGGCGTTGGTAAGACGATCCACGCCATTACTATCAATCTTTGTTATTATACATTTTTGGTGGACGTAACAAAGCAGAGCCCCGGTGTGTCCCGTCTCTCCGTCAGGCAAGCACGGACCGGCAGCCAGGTACCGGCACTCCCCGCTCCGCACGGAAAGCCCTGGGAGCAGCCGCCGCCTTCCCCTCACCGGCACCCGCGAGGTTCCCGGCTCGGAGAGGGCCGGCTTGGTGGCACATCTGGAGGGACAGCACCCGCAGCCTCCACCTCATCTAGAGCAGCACGGAGTGCCGGCTGCTCGCGAGTGAGGTGCGGGAAAGGCGTGGCGAGAGTGGGGCCCCACCCCCGTGTAACAATAAAACCCGAATTAAAATGTTCCAAACTGCGCGGGCAGAGGCGGTGATTTGAGGGGAGGCTGGCAGCAGGTGATTTGAGGGGGCAGGGACCGAGGTGCTGGGGCGCGGAGTCTGTTCGCGTGTGTGTGTGTGTGTGTGTGTGTGTGTGTGTGTGTGTGTGTCTGTGTGTGTGTGTCTGTGTGTGTGTGTGTGTGTGTGTGTGTGGGTGGGTGTGTGGGTGGGTGGGTGTGTGCGCGTGAGGGGAGGGGGGGGGCGGCCGCCGGGTGCCGGCGGCGCCACGCGCCGGGCGCGCGCGGAGGCGGGGGCGCGGCGGCGGCGGGCGCGCGTGGCGCGGCGTGCGCGGCGCGTGCGGCCGGCGGGGCCCCGCGAGCGGCGGCGGCGGCGGCGGCGCGTTGATAAGGGGCCGGCCGGCAGCGGCACTCGCCGCAGAGGAGCGGAGCGGCGGCGAGAGAGCACGGGCATGGGGGTGGACTGCCCCGCGCTGCCCGCCCCCGCCTCCTTTGCCTCGCTTTGAATTCAGTTCTGAATTTTTAATTTTTTTTCGTTTCAATTTTTAAAGTTTTGGTTGTTCGTTGTTTTGGGTTTTTTTGGTTTTTTTTTTTTCCTACTCGCCGCCACCGTGGCCGCCCGGCGATGAACGGCGGGGCTCTGCCGCCGCTGCCCCCCGCCGCAGCCCGCGGCCGCCGGCGGCCCGCCTCCCCCGAGCTGCTGCGCTGCAAGCGCCGCCTGGCCTTCGCCGCCCTGCCGGGCACCGGGGCGGCGGCGGCGGCCGCCGTGGCCCGTCGGAACGAGCGGGAGCGCAACCGCGTGCGCCTCGTCAACCTGGGCTTCGCCGCCCTCCGCCAGCACGTCCCGCACGGCGCCGCCAGCAAGAAGATGAGCAAGGTGGAGACCCTCCGCTCCGCCGTCGAGTACATCCGCGCCCTGCAGCGGCTCCTCGACGAGCACGACGCCGCCGCCTCTTTCCCCGACGGCCGCGGGCGGGTGGCCGTCGGGGAGGTTGGCGGCGGCGGCTACTCCTCCGCTTCTCCCTCCTTCGCCTCCTCCGCGCCCGGCTCGCCGTGCTCCTCCGAGGAGAGCGGCTACGACGCGGCGCTCAGCCCCGAGGAGCGGGAGCTGCTGGACTTCACCAGCTGGCTGGGGAGCTACTGACACGGCGGGAGGTGAGGGGCAGCCGGCAGGCAGGGAGGGAGCACCGCTTCCTTCCCCGGCGCTCGGGGGAGCCGGGCACGAACCCACCGGGACTCTCCTCCCGTCTCTCCGCAGCACGTCGGCACCCGCGGTCTCGGCGGCAGCAGCATCCCCCCCGAAAGTACTGACCTGCACCCCGGCGGGACCCCCGGCTTTGCTCGCCGGGTTCAGCCGTCGTTCTTCTGGCTGTGCAAAGTGCAATGGGGTACCTGACTGCGGGGTCCCGCTCCTTGCGCCGAGACAGCGGCGTCGTCTGCCCGCTGGGAGCTGCCGACCCACGGAGAAGATGCCCGAACGAACCTGCTTCCCCCCGCCGCTGCTGTCTGGTGTTGCTTTGGAGGGGTGGAGAAGGACAAAAAAAAAAAGAAAAAAAAGAAATTAGAAAGACTTGATGCTTCCTTGTTTCTGGAGGGGGAGGGAATTTTTTATCATGTCAGATTCTATTTTATATGTAACTTGAACTGCCTATAGGGACACTGGTGTATGAAGACTTATTTTTGTACAAAAAACCTTAGAGAAAAGGGATGAGATGGTTCTATTTTTAGCAGGTCCTATCCACTCGTTCTTGAATACTACCAGCTGGAATGTTTTGGGAACATACACGGTATAGATGAAAAGGTGTTTGTTTGGGGTTTTTAAAATTATTCTCTCCAAACACTTTGGTGAAAGACTGTAAAGTTGCGTTTTAACGTGGTGTCTGAGTTTGCCTGGTGTGAAGTCCACCTCTCTGAAAACTGAAGTTTTTTTAAAAAAAAATGTATTGAAGGCATTTTTGTATGCACTTGCTAGGATTTCTTAACTTGTACATATGCAGTTTTTAAGAGAGTATCATATTTTATGTAAATTGACTTTATAAATAAAAATCTATTTATAAATGGCTTCAGGGCTTTAAGATACGTGTGTATTTGCCAGAACTGCCCAAGGTGACTTAACTGTGGCCTGAAGGGGTGGGAGAGGGGGCGTAAGGAGCAATACAGCAGAGAGGCAGTTCTCCCTGGACCAGGTTTCATGAAGGGGATAAGGAGCGGCATAGCATAATCTCCAGGCTTACTTTTTTCCCCCTATTCAAGTTTTATAAATGCAGCACTTGGAGCAGGTCCTGCAGGGAGCTGCAGATGTGCATAGGAGATGAGGCAGGTTGGGTGCTGGTAACCCCTGTCCTGAACGGGCAGAAGGTGCAGCTGCAGGAGGCTGTGTTAGCCCTGCCTAGGATGATGAGAGAGTCATGGGAAGGTGAAGAGGAAGTGGATATCTGAAGTTTGTTTGTCCTGGCAGCAGCTCTCAGGAGGTAGGTTGGGGTGCCTTTATTCAACAGAGCAGCACCTCTGAGATCAGTGTTGTCCTTCAAAAATGACAGGTAACCCACAGTGTCCCACCTTTTCCTACTCTAACTTGAGCTGCATGTAGAGAGTCTTTATCTAAAGGCAATAAGCAAATGTGAATTGCTCCTTGGAAACTATAGTCAGACTCATAAGCTCTGCCCATTACTTTTGGATTCATGCTGAAGACCTGCTTCGGGGAGGTGAGCCAGAGGTAAAAGCAGTCTGTCTTTAAGGTAAGAATACTGTGAAACAAAACACAGGGCTGATGGCATGAAAAGCTATGGCAGAGACTGTTAATTCCCCTAAAGAGCTCTAGTGGATGTTAGGAGTTGAATGGAGCAAAATGAGCTGGCCTGTAGAATATGCTGAATGAACAAAAAGCATAAATGGTTATTAAAATTGACCTACTTTACAGGGACCCTGTGTATAATCTCTGATGACTTAATACTGGGAAGGTAAAATTTTTCAGGAGTGTCACTCAGCAATTCCAGATTCAGTAATTGCAGTGGATGCTCTGTAATCCAAATCTGTAAGAGTATTCCACATACATGATTCCATTCGAAGAGGAAAAAAAAAAAAACCTCCAAAACAAGCCATGGGAAAATGAAGGCTCTAAGAGCACACAGAATTTAGGAGCCTGCAATCAAGAGAAATAGTTATTGTGCTTCAAGTTCATTCCCTAAAAAAGTTGCTCTAATAAACAGTCTCTTTAAAAAGCACAGGGAATTCAAGTGCCTACTAAATGTTTTATAATAAGCTATGTTATGTTCTTAACAAAGGTTTTATACTCTTTATGGCTCTTCAGCAGTACCCCAGGTAGGAGCGAGAGCTGTAAGCTGACCTGGGCTGTGCTTGGCAGCAGCAGGGAGGGCTGGTGGAATGGAGGAGTAATGTGATACCTTTCCCCAGAGAGAGTTTAAGGGCTTCATCCTCACAGATGACATCCAAAAAGTTAGCCAAACATAAACTCATATAGACTCCCACATATTTGTTCTCAGCCTAAACCAACACCATGTCATCTTTTCCAAGCAGTTTAGAAATTGGGACTACTGCATTGGTCTGCACAAGTGTCCCATTATTGTAGAATGCTTTTGTTTAAAGCATGTTACTACTGTTTGGCAGGGTGTTTGTTTTCCTTCCTTAGGTGCACTGATCATTTTAGTATTTCCAAAACCAGTGTTTGGCTCTCAGTCAATAACTCCCAGCATTGTTACCACGTTCATCTGATCACCTAAGATACCATTGCAGCAACTTTCAAGCAGTATCAAGTGTAACTCTATTGGCAAGAAATTAGCTGTAAGCAATTTTCACTTAAGCAATACGAATATTAGCGGGGGGGAAAGAGCTTAGTCAGCATCACAAGTTACCTTAATGCTGTCAGTCAGTGCTTCAGTCAAAACTAAAGGGAAATCAGGAAGGTACGATTTAAAAAAACCCCGTAATGGTTATGAGTCTTCCAAACAGTTGAGGTGAAAAGGATGTATGTGTTTTAGAAACACAGGATGGACAGAGGGACTCCTTCCCCCAGCTCTGGTCATGGTGACAAGTCATTAGCAGATTCTCAGATGAAGCTGCTGAAGAGAGCTCTGCTACACCAGAGAGAAGGATGCTGAATCATTCCACCCTTTAAGGGAAGCATTAAGGAGGATGCAAGGTTCTGTGGCAGTTGCAGTGTTTACCTTCAGCCAGCCCAGCTCACTCATCTTCAGCACCACCTGAAGACTGCTTGGACCACGTTGAGAAGACTTCTGACCCTAAAAACTCACACCTAGAACTCCATTGCATTTATGCAAAATATATGCCAGTTCAAAGACTTGGAGATGAAAGCCCTCTGACCATGAGAGTCACCTGGCAGCAGCAAGAGCAACAGCAGACCTGTCTCTTAGCCAGGTACTTCTCCTGCTTGGAGGAGCCAGCTACACTTGGTGATGGGACCCTCAGTGTCTGAGTTAGCTGCCATCAACCAAGAGCTGCCCTGAGGGATTCCGGGAAGCCTGGGTGCCTGCCTAAAGCGCTACATGAAACGCCTGTGGCAGGGATGGGGAATGCCTCTGATGAGAACATAATTTCTCTTTAGATGTACAGCTAGAAACTCAGTGCCTAAAATGGAAACTCCAGCTCCCAGCAAGACACAAACCCAGCCCTAAGGTACAGGGCTGCAGGAGAGTCAGACAGTCAGATTCAGCAAGAAGAAAATATGCTGAGAAATTCTGAGAATTAAGGAAAAAAAACCAAAACAACTGGGGGCTCCATGGGCACACGCTTGTCAATGTGCAGATACAAAGCACACTTCTGTACCTCTCACACCTCCATCCACTGATGGGTTCCCATTTTCCCAAGCAGCATTTCACAGGTCACAGACATGGCTAATAAAGCAGAAACAAGTTGCAGGATGGTGTCAAGATTAGCTGTCCCTATACCCAGGCTGAAAGAACCCTTCAATTTTCAACCACGGTCCCCTCCTTGGCATTTTTTTGTTACTCAGACTGAAGCTTTTCTTGTTACACAAAGCACTTAAAGCCTAGTACACAGTAAAAACAGTCCTGTGCATTATTGCCCGGTAGTGTTTAAATTATTATGTTGTCTCTCATGGGCAACCTCAGCTTCGGTTCCATGGCTACACTCCTTCCAAATTTCTTCACGTACTACTAAAAAGCCTGCTTGAAGGCTTGTACACCACACGAATACCTAGGAAGCAGGCAGGAGGATGGGAAGCAGGCAGGAGGATGCCCTGCAGCATCCCCATGGCAGAATGGCACTGCTGGTCCTCCTTGCAGGGAGAGTGGCTTCAGCAGAGCCCAGCAGCACAGAAAATAGAACATCAGGAGATAAGAGTCCAGGGAAAAAGGTCTGTCTCCTGTTCCTACCACCACAAGATACCACCAGTAAATACCCTCTTTGCCACAGATCATCGTGCAGAAAATAGCCCACAATAGGTTTCAATGTAAAACAACTCACATTTACATTAACACCTCATAAAGATCTTGTTACGAGCAGCAGGCAGCGAGTCGAGCTCAGCTTATTGCTGCCTCCCCTCCCATCCGTGAGGAGCAGCCGCCAAGAAAATACTTGTCCTGCCAGCTTTGGTGTGTGTACACCAAGGCTTTTGTGGTGCCACGGTTTGGGGGCAGACGGCTGTGTGCCGAGACTAGTCCCGAGGTCATTTCACTCTTTTCATGCAGGTCACAGAGTAGTTGGCTAACAGCAACAATTTTCAGTCATTTCTTATCGGGATTGGATGCGGGCCAGGAGCCTGGGAGGGTAAGGCAGCCCCTTGCACAGCTGACGACAGGCAGAGCTGGCCGGGCTCTGCCCAGCTTGGGCACTGGCCAACGAGGGCTCGATTTGCTTCCCAGAAACTGCCATCAACAAAGCATTAGCCAAAGGCATACCTGGGAATAATGGGACTAATGATATGAAAGCAGCCCCAGGTGTAATCACAAGTTAATGTCACACCCTAAGGAGGCTATCGGGCAGCACAACAAATGACTTAGAATTCCGGGGGCACCATCAATGCCCAGCTCCTTTGGAGCTTTGTGCACACTCTGGCACACATGAACAGAGGAGCTCTGCCAGGTGCTTTCAGAGCAGCCCTGGGACTTACTGCAGGTCTTCTCAAGCCGGTCCCTGGGGCTTGCTCTTTGGAGAAGAGAGTGGATGCTCCTATGGCTGAGTCTGAGAACACGGAGGGGTTTTACACTTACAGATTCTCAGTCTTTTTATTATATCTGAGTACTTTCTTCCACTCATTATTTTCCCATAATGAAGATCTACTTAGAATAATGGTAAAGCTGGTATAAAAAAGAGAGAGGTGGCATGGTTAAGGCCCTTCCCAGTAAGAGAGGGTGGTTTGCATCTCTGCTGTCACCATCTTCAAGAGAGGAAAATTGAAGGGGAACATCAGCATCCTTAGCTTAGAGAAAGTGTTGCAGAAACGTCAGAGACTGAGTCTTCTGCTGTGAATTAAACTGAGAATCGTTCCTGCTCTTGAGAGCCTACAATCAGGCAGAGATCATTGTTCAGAACAGGATGACTATATTCTCGTTTTCTGCAGGGCACTGCCTGCCCCCTTACTCCTGCTGTCACTTCTCTTTCGTCCCTGGGCACAACAAGGTGGCAAAAGAATAAATGAAGTGACCCTCACCAGTCCTATCACGACTGTGCTACAGGTGAGACAGGAGAGAGAGCCTCAGAAAAACCCCAGCCAGATGGATAGGATCCAATACCAGCATGGCGAGCAGGAAAAACCCAAGACTAGACAGACATTTGTTATCTGCCAAAAACATCAGCATTGTTGTACAAAAGAGGAGAAATAAACAGTCATGTAGAGAAACATAGAAGTGGAAAGGAGAATCAAGTGTAAGAAAGTGGTTAGCAGTGGAGAGCATAGTGCATTAAATCAGAGCAAGAAGCCCAGGGAAATGATTTCAAGTATTGGTCTGTGACACCCTTCCCTCTCCTTCCATAAATGCTTTTGTTTATGGGTAGATGTTAATAACAGCAGAAGCATAAACATCAGAAAAAGGAGGAACTTGTGGTAAGGCTGCAGGGACCAAGGCAGTGCTTCAGGCTTTGACCTGTGAGCATCCACTTTGCTGCTGGAGAAGCCTCAGTTCTCTCGTTTCATCTCCTGGCCTCAGCCCCAGCACTTACAGCCTGCAGTACAACAGTTATCCAGTCACCAGACCCAGTAAATTGTACTTGCTTTTTAAGTTGTTTGGTTTTGCCTTTTTTTTTTTAAGGGAAGAGAAACCAACAAAGAGGCATGATAGCCCCAAGGGGAATTTTCTGTTAAAGTCACTGCCAAAAGAATGACCAATTTGTAAGTGAAATGTTGACACTTTTATAACATAGCAAATATCTTTCCCTTGAATGAAGCACTTCAAGGGTTTTTTTTTTGTAGAAAAGATGAATTTTCTCAGGATGTTAAATACTAGTAGGAAGTGTTGCAATACTATAACACATTTTCCCTTTCACTCTGTATCCCACATACAATTCCTTCAAGGCTCCACAAAGGAGCCACAGCCACTTTAGCAGAACCAGCCACAGAAAAAACAGGTGAAACCCAGAGGGTGTATAAAAGCCTAGCTTAGAAGTATTAGTAAATACCATCATCCCCTTACCAGCAGAGTACCTACAAAGCTCTCTGCACAGGCTGCTGACTCCCATTTTCCTGGCACCAGCCTGCCTTCACCATGGGCTTGTTTTTATCAAAGGAAAGCCAACTGGTGTCAGTGGAAGCAACTGATCCCCTCAGTGAAACACCTGCATGTGATTCAGTGCCAAGGGTGCTTCTGTGTCTTCTCCTCACCCAGGAGACACGAGAGGAAACTGGGTAATGGAGAGGGTGAGATGTGCTTCAAGCAGCTTGAAGTTTGCAGCACATGCTGGTAACTTCAGCACTTGGGCCTGATTTGGATGGAGGCAAGGATTGGGGACTGAGTCTGAGTGACCCAGCACAGCTCTGCACCATCTCCTTGCCTGATTCCCTGAACCCTCTCTCCAGCAGCCCCCAGGAGAGTCCCACAGGCTTCATCCCTGCACACTGCACGGACCTGGAGTGCTGCTGAGGTAGTTTATACCTTTTGGTCTTTGGTCCTGCTAGAGGACAGCCAGTAAAGGGAGGTGAGAGCAGAGAAGCTTTTGAAGTGGAGAGACCACAAAGCTCATTTAGGATGCATACACCACCAAAAAAACCCCAGCCACCAGACAGTAATAACTTCAAAACAGTGCTGACTGGAGTTGAAAACAGTGATGTACTGGCAGAAAAACTGGTGCCTAAGCCAAGTTCAGACGTGGTGTAAGCTGAATTTGACTGCAGAATTTGATGCTGAAGAGTGCTAATGGTTGCCAGCAGGCAAGTCTTGCTGTTAAAGAGAAACACACAACTTGTTAAAGGGACATCTGGGCACCCTTTCAGGCCTAGCAGAAATCATAACCAACCTACTCTGTGCAGTAAAACCTGCTGGAGAAAGCGAGGGCAGTGTCATGTTCCTTGGTGGGATCTGGGGTGTAGGACACAGGCTGCATTTATTGTGCACATTGCAGAAATCATGGAAAGAGCAGAAAGCTGAAGAGGACACAGAGTGTGCCTGTGCCTTCTGGGGGACACAGGCTGGGGCAGGAGGCCACACAGGCTGCCTACAAGAGGTTTTCTTCTGCTGTGTTTGGGGGGACAGGATTTGGGACCGTTCTTTGTAAAAAAAGCAGATGCAGTGAATAAGAAGGGTTTTAGAAGTGAAGCGTTTGCATTAGAAAATGATCCATTCTGGGAGCTGTTGAATGCAATGATTTTTCATTCCAAAATGCTGAACACTTTCTTGAGATTGACAAAGTGCTTCATGGTCAAAATGTACAGCAGATTGTCTGCTGAAGTAAAGACTTCATTCTGGGTCAACTTAGTTTAAAATTTCATTTTAAGATACCTCTGAATTATAGATATATCAAAATGCAGTGATGACATTTGAGCTACCAGAAAAATTCCGGGCTCTGCTTCTTCCTTAACAAAGTGATAGCAAGTCAGTGTGAGTAAAAGTCAGGTGGTCAGCTGAAAAACAGCAGGTTGGAAAAATAGAGGTATGGATGTGTGTGACAGCTTGTCCCCAGACTCCTCCAACCGTGGAGGTAGCCTTGACATTCAAAGTATGCTCCTAAAACATCTCAGAGGGCAGGATCTGTGTGGCATTAACAGCCCTGCCATAGGATTTGCAGCACTCAGCTTGGGGACCAGAAGACTCTGCTGAGACACAGATGTCATGACTTGTGTATAGTGAGAGGTTCTCCTCACAGGGTCCTCCCCAAGGCCATTTTCTCCAGTGCCTTTGGTCTGCCCCTCCCCATCTCTACTTAAAATTAGCCTTGCATTAGACATCAACCCACTTTCTTTCTCTGTGCTTTCACCGTGGGAGAAAGCTGGAAGTGGGAGGTGGAGCACAGGGAGCAAAGGAAAAAAAAGAAAATGGAAAATATAGAGGAAAATGAGAGGCTGAGGAGGGAGGGGAGGAGTGGGGAGGAACGAGTTGAAAAGGCTGGTGAGGGACAGGGGCAGGGTGGCCCCCGGCTGCCCCACATTGTTCTTGGCTCTATCCATCTAAATAAAGGGACCATCCTGACTTGTGTCCCAGCTGGGAGAGGTTTTGTTGCTCTTTGGGTTTTGGTGTCGTCCCCTCCCCCTGTTTTGCTCCCCCTCCTCTCTTCCCTTCCCTCCCTTCTCTGCTTTCATCCAGACTGCATCAAAGTGCCCCCGTGTCTCCTCGGGCGTTTCCACCCCCTCCCTGGAGGCACAATGTTCCCCTTTGTGGCCACCACCCAGATGACCTTTTCTACCTTCTTATCCTGGTTTGTCCCTGCGCCCCCGGGTAAATAAACCCTGAGGCGAGGGATGGGTAGAAGCTGGGTTGGAGAGGGCTGACCCTGGGGCAGGTGCTTCCTTTTGCAGCCCCACTGGCCCCAGTGGGTAACACCAGGGGAATGAGCATGAAAGAGTAATTAGGAAGTGGCTGGTGCACCAGAGACGATCAGCCTGCCCAGAATCCCACAGTGAGGTGGAGATGCGGATTTCACCCCAAAAGAGAGTGCATCCCTACTTCCACTTCATTTAAATGCCCATATCAGCCAGCCCAATAGGAGGGGCAGAGCCAGCCTTGAGTTGGGGTAGCCAAGGGCACTTTCATGTGGACACATGGGCCTTTGAAGAGCAAATGTCCAGCCACAGCCTGCACCAGGGATGTTCATAGGGGAGGGAAAAGGTATTTGCAGGGCTCTGTGCACACATTGAGCCTACCCATAGTCCATCCTGCTGTGCCTGGGGGCTGCTCACTTCTCTCCTGGGTTTTCTCTCTCCCCCCTGCATGTTTCCCTTCAGTTCCTGCTGGTTTATCCATCTTTATTAGTCCCTGCTCGCTTTGGCACAGCTCAGTCACCTGCCAGGGCTGTGGTCCTGCACGGGGCTTCACCTCTGCTGTCTGCCATGTTTTCCAGCCTGGCATTGCCCCCAGCCTGGCACATGTTCCCAAGCAATCAGAAGTGCACTGTGGCTCGATACAGTGCTCCAGCTATGAAATCTCAGTGAAAGCCTTTATTCTGTGTGCCTGATGCTTTCAGGCCTTGACATCCAAGCAGATGTGCCTGTGCCGACTTCTGCTCCAGCTGTGCACACTAGAAAGGATGGACACATGGACACCCCCTATTCCCTGGGGCAGACAAGGATATCAGAGTGGGCTCAGGTGGCTCACCCTGGCTGAGCATCTAGCTTGTGTTACTTCACCAACTTTATTCATAAATGGAAAGCTCAGACCCACACAGTGCCCCAGGTTGTCCAAAACGGAGAACTCTCCACCCCAAAGCCATAGTCTCCATGAGTTTCAGATCCTATTTTGGCTGCCCAAGGTGATACAGTCAGATCTTAAATTAGTCCCCTTATAATCTAAATTGAATTTAGACCCAGAAAATCCCCAGCTTTCAGATGTTTCTGGTTACACAATAACTCTGGCTCTTCTTCTCTGAAGAGTGAAATGGCAGGATTTTGAAATTCCTTGTTGGTTCATGTTTGCATATAAATGCTGATTTTATCTTTTCTGTACACAAAGTAAACACAAAGCTGTTTTACAATAATGTTGCCGTTGGAACATGCACCAAGGATGGCAAAACAACTTAGAGATGTTTCCAGACCCAAGGACCATGCCTCCCTTCACACAAAGAAGCCGCCCGCTCCAAGATGCCCGGCACACCCTCATCCCTGTTTATGCAGATCAACAGGCAGGTTTCATTAGGCAGTAGCAAATTCTGAAGTAAAAACTGGGTGGAGATGACAAAGGATGTGCATTCACCCAGGCTACCTAAGCACAGGTTCCTGAGGGAGCTAAATTTTTCCATAGGTCCCCAAGAGCTGTGGACCCTGCTGGAAGTGCCCAGAATCACTGCAGCTGAGAAATGATGGCTTTTACTTAAACTGGGATTTACATCTCTTATAATGCTGGTCAACACTGGGAATGTAATTTAGATTAAAATAAACATTAAAGTAATGTAGCTATTGATGATTAACTGTCTGAGGGGAAACTCTTATACTGAGAGACGCTCTTTGTGAGAGAACTGAATGCAGTCATGGCCAGAAGCAGAGAAAGGAAAATCTGCTGCTGGGAGGAGATAGCTGTCAGAGAGTAAATTCATTCAACATAATCCCAGATTTACAGAGCCCTGCTGGAGGATCTGAAGTGGCCATACTTAAAAAAATCCGACCCTGCCCACAAGCCTGACAGCCTTAGTTATGGAAAGAATAATGTACAATCAAATAAAACCACATTCTGATGATTTCTTCTTATTTGTCAGTGGATATTGCAGAAACTCAGTTTGAAAGTCAACAGTCTCTGGTGAAAGAGGAGCTCTTGGGTATAATGGGAGAGGATAAAAATCCAGCCCAAATACCTCCCTTCGGCCATCCAGGAGTGCGGTGTCTACTTGCAGTTAGTCATTTGACTACTCATCTACTTTAGCAGCCCACGAAGACAGAGGCATTTTCTGAGAGCAATTCATTCTGCTTGCCCTAGGATGACTGCTTGACATGGGATCAGTGCCCCGGGTGATGCCTGGCCCTCCCAACATCCATAGGTGGGTCTGTGGTGAGGAGATGCGTCAGCAGAAGCCAGCTTTAGGTGGTCAGGGTAGAGGAGTTGCCTCTTGCCCTATATACCTGAGTGCTCATGGAGGATAAAACTCTTCCCCCCCATCCTCGAAGTCATCTCTGAAAAAACACCTACTCACCCCAAAGTTCACTGAAATCCAGGTTGTTGTAGCTCCCAGTGGCCTTTGTATCACATCTGTACCCTTGATGCCTTTAGTTTTAAGTTTTCCTATTCTCCTTGGATGTGCTTTTCTGATGTGCTAGGGTGATGAAGACAAAACAGTCCTGTTCTAGTTAAGAACTCAAGGACAGTTTCTCCAAACTTCAGGCCCTAAGCATGAACTATGTGGAAGGGTAGAGGGTGGGTTCATGCAAATTAACCAGAACCTATGAAAGTGTAAGATTTTGTGACCAGCTCCTCATTTCCTTCCATCTTGAAGCCATCCAGGCAGGGGCCACGACTGTGGCACTTATATTGCTAGGGTGTGGCTTTTGTAGGCCTTTCGTGGGCTCACAATAAATATCCATTTTATTCTCCTTAACTCTGTGTGTAGCCTCTGTTCCAGCTCCTCAAGGCATCACCCTCTGAGGCAGTATCAGAAACAGAACCCAGTTCCCTGCTGGTGATCACCACACCTGATCAGCATGGGACAGATTGAAAAGCCCACGGCCCCGTGCACTGGGCATCAACCCTTCATCTTGAAGCGACACTAAATGCATCCAACAAAATCTGGTTGATATATTTCTTGTGTCCTAGCAGTCATACAAGTTTCAGGTGTTACACTGCCTTTGATGTTGCAAGAGCAAAACTGAAAATGTCACACCAGCTGTTTAAAGGAAAACAATTTTAAAAGTATACTTAGAGGACATTCCTATTAGAAACCACACTTTCCTTCTTGTTGCTTTGGACAATAGGTTTAGGAGAGGGACTGGTGTGTGTACGTGTTCTCAAGGCACTGACTCCTGTATCCAAAGCAAGAGGCAGCAGAAGATGGGATGAAAAAGACAACTGAGAAATGTCTCATTATTTAGTAATACAAGTTGTTCCATCGTTGTTCCATGCCAGAAACAACTGCAGTGGGACAAGCAAATCATCCCAAGCCTCCTGGCACAGACAGGGAGGCTCATACATCTGCAGTGTAAAGCACAAGAAGCTTTTGTAAAGCAACAGGTCCCATTGCAGTGTGTTGAGCTCTGCTGCCAGTCCCAGCTGTCATTTGTAGCCAGGTAGATAACACTGCTGCACATTTCATTTCTGCAGGCAGACCCTCAGCCTGCCTAGAAATGTGAGCAATAGCTTGGGTCAGTATGAAAGAAAGAGTATATTAAATTGTCAGGAATGATAGAAAATGCATATGCCAGTGTCTTGTCTTTGAATGGAGTCACTCGCCCACACAAGCTCCTCATCTGACCTCACTTGGGTGGCTTTTACTGCCTTCATTGTTTCTGTAAAAACCTCAGAGGTATTTCAGTCCATAAAGAAGATGGAAAATCTATTAATTGCCTTATGGCTGCAAGACAAGCCCACCCCTACCTTGCCCTGAGCCCTCCTTCTTTCCAGAATCCACAATCCCTATTCCCCTATTCCTGAAAGCCGGGGGCGTTTTTAAAAGGCTGTGGAGATCTCCTCTCTGCCTCCGCTCCTGCCCTGTGCTTTGCAGGAGGGCATGTATATTTGACACGGCAAGTGAGGGGGCAGATACACTTCTGTCCCTTGGAAGGAGCCCTACCATGTGTATTTTCCGTAGGTGAACAGATGTGGCCATTCTGTGTCTCCCAGCCCGTGTTGGTCTGGTGCCACTGCTCCTGTCCTGGCACGGTTTCCCTGTCCCCAGAGCTCCGCCACCCCCCTCCCCTCCCACCCCCCGCTTCTGCCTTACCTCCAGCCTCTCTGGGCAGTGATTAATGGTGCCCATCAATCAGACACGGCTGCGATGAATGCGGCAGCAGTTTGCGATTAACCTTGGAGAACCTTGTCCCCCTGTCCCCGGCCATCCCCCTCCGGAGCCCCCCACTGAGATTATCGGGTGAAATGAGGCGGGATGAGTTTGTACCGGGGGGAGGTGGGTCCTGGAAAACAGGTCCCCTGCTCTTTTCATATTGAAATGGAGAGTTCTCAATCGCTCCTTTGAACTTTGTTCGAAGGGGTAAAAAGAAACCCAAACCCCAGTGTTTTCCTTCAATAATGCAGAGGGGAATCAGGATTGGAACAGTCAGAGTTAGTGACGACAGTGGTGCCAAAAGGAGTTGGTTCACCTGCCTTGTGGGAGAAGAGAAATTGTAAAACCATGGGTAGTTACGCACAGGAGACAGAGTTTCACTTGACCTTCCCTCTGTTTTCTCTCCTGTCTGTGCAGCAAACCTTGGCTTTGCTAGTGCTGTACTGACACAGGACAGAATAGAGTTCTTGCTTTCAAGAAGTGATGGCATTGATTTCGTAGTTTCTCATAATGCCTTTTCATGGCTTCAACTGCGATTCAGATTGTTCATCCCTGCTGCTGGAGGAGAGTGTAAAGGGAAGGTGTTTCCATTTCTGCTTGTGCCAAGTGCTTATATTTGGGTTTGCTTGGCTGGAGAAGACCAACCAGAGTGGTTCTCCCCAGAGCAGCAGGGTGCACCTCGTGCTGCAATTTGGCACATTGCAGCAGGCTGAGGAGGAAAAGCCAGTGACACCATCTGAACTACACCTGCACTTAACACACTGCCACGGTGTGAGCTGATGCTGGGTGGTTTTGATTTGGAGCTGTTCAAGGGCAAAATTAGGCCTCTGGGTGAGAGGGTTTGCTCGTGGTGGTGGCTCATTGCTGGGGTTGGCATTTCTCAGGCAGGCAATGCTGTTAGCTCGGGGTGATCATCCCATGGGTCACACACCTGTTGTGACGGCAGGGGAGGAGCTGAAACAGCCAACACCTTAAGTAGAGACAACTAGAGATCAATCTAGGGCTTGTAATCCCAGGAGGAAAGCTCTGGTGAGTGACGTCATTCTCCAATAGGTCGGATACCTTGCTGTTTTCACTCCTCAGAAAGTCCTTAGTGCCTCCTCATTTGCTTATAATCACCAAGAGGCTTTGTTGGTAAGAAATAAAGCTTCATGTGCTCCCATTTAGAGTCCCATGGGGCCCTTTTTAGTCTTGTTCCTTGCAGATAAGGATGCAAATTAACAAACGAACTTCAATTAATAGACAAATCCCTTTAAAGAAACAGCTTCATATTCAAGCATTTCTGAACAGGGTTTTACCCATTATTTGTCTCTCATTTGAATGACCATTATGAACATTTTGAACTCTGTTGTTCATACATTTATATACCCACACATATACATACAGTCCTGCATGCATGCAAATGTTTTGTGTGTCCAGCCAGTGTTTTCAAACTCAGGAGGAAGAAACCTTGCTTTGCTCATGGATTTGGCAGGGAACTACTCAGGTTGCCATCAGTTCAGGGGCTGGCCTCCAGCATAAGCCTGTTTCTTCATCTGCAGCCATCCCATCCCTCCTCATCCCAGATTGTGGGTGCTTGAAGGGTGCCATGGGGCTGCTCCTTGCAGGAGTGCTCTGCTGGGGAGTGGACAGACTGCCTGCCCAGGACAAAGCCAGGCTGAGCTTCGCCACAGCACTTGGGGAGGTGGGGCGAGGCAGAGAGGGCACATGACTGTTAAGATCTCCCTTCAGATGTTATTAAATAATGTTTTGCTGCTGCAGCACAACAGGTGTGGGGAGGCACAGGCAGGTAAACACAGCCCAGAGCAGGGAAGCCCGCCAAGTCTGTTTCCTTACATAAATCTCTCCACTTCAAGGTATGCAATTAATCCCGGCTCCAGCCTCCGTTTACCACAGACCTTCTTTGTACACATGATGTATTAATCACCAGAAAGGACTTTTGCACCTCTGCTATCATTCTGGCTTTGCAGGCGGCTGCAAAGATCTTTGAGACCCCGCAGAGACCAAAGGACGGGGTGGCAGGGGTGGGTTGGTGATGGCACCTCACCCCAGAGAGCCAGAGGACGTGTGTGGGTACACACACGTGGGGGTGTGTACCTCTGCCACACTATGCTGTGCTGCAGCTCCGTTGACGCTGATTTTGCCAGCAGATCCCCTGCTCCACTTTCCCTGGAGACAAGGGATGTTAATCAGTAACAGCTCCCCACCCTGGGTTTTACAGGGCTGATTACAAGGAGTGCTCATTAAAAAGCCAGGAGGCCAGCAGATCCCCATCACAAACCCTGATCCTGCAAGAGCCTGCATGTAGTTCTTCATCCCTGGTGTACATAGGCAGCAGCAGCCCTATCTCCTGCATCTCAGCAGAGGGAGAGGGCATGGCTGGCCCACGGTGGAGCCTGCCCACACCAGGCTGCCAGAGCACCCCTGTCCTGGCCCCGTTTTGGCAAGCCCAAACTGTTTGTGGTGCCCAGGTTGAGTTCTGCTGGTACATGACTCTGCAGCCACGGGTGTCCAGCTTGGACCAAGAGCCCAGTTAGGCCAGGCAGGTCAGATGTCAAGAGCTCTCAGTTTTCCCTTTTACTCCCCGTGTTGCCCTCCATGATGTGTGCTCTGTGTGTTTAATATCCATTTCAGAACCGGCAGCAACGAGAGCCCTGAAGTTGCACACTCACCTGGATGCTGGCACCAGCTCTGATGGCCTTTCCCATCCACACTTCCACCAAATCCCTATAGCAGGGCAGGGCATTTCTTGGAGGCACAAAGCATTAGGATGGTGGCAGATTGAAGCCAAGCAAGAGACATGCAAGTGCCAGTCTTGCTTGTCTGTTTGTCCTGCCATCCTTTTGGTTGCCCAGGCTGCCCAGGCTCCTCAGCACAGGCATCCCTCCACTGTCCTCTCCTTCTTTGCCTCCTTCCCAATTGCCTTAGGCAAGGAGCCCATCTCCTTGAGTTTACCTGGCTCACTGTCAGCAGTGAGCCCCCATAAATCTTCACTGAGACAGCGATGGCTGCAGCTCAGTTTGGCTTCACTGGGGAGGGATTTGGGGGTAAAGCAGAGAGAGAGGGCAGCAGATGGCCAGTGTGGTTTAACATGTACATGGAATGCTCCTATCTCCAAGGCCTCATAAAGATTACAGAGGCACTTCTTCAAAGCAGCAGAGAATGGAGCATGGGACAGGCGAATGCCCACCCTGCTCCCACCAGGGCCATGGGGATGCCTTTCCTCCCCATCTGCCTGTGAGGGGTCAAGGGCTGAGCCTTCAGCCCCCATGATAAGTGTGGTGGGAGGGAGCCATGAGCAAGGCTGGAGCTCACTGCCAGCTTCCAGCTGCCTCAGTTTGGCTTTCAGTGTGGCCAGTGCCATGGTCCTGGCTGGGAATGCACGTGCATCAGGTGGCTGAGACACAGAGCTCCTGCTCCAGAGACTTTACCCAGTGGTGCTCAGCACCCATCTGAAACCTGGCTGTCACCTAGGGGACACAGGTGGGTGCTCAGCACCTATTGCTTGTAGCTCCCCAGCTGTACCTGAGGCTTTTTGGATGTTGGCAGCCAGTGCCTGGGTTATGCTGAGGAGGCTCTGCAGCCTGCAGGTAACCCCCTGCTCCTTAACTTGTAGTGCTGTGCTCCTTCAGGCCATGTCTTCCCTCGTCCCAGGGTGCTACCAGCTCCTTACTTCGAGCCATGAATTATTTATTATTATTTATTCATATTATTTATTAGCCTGACCACTCAAAGCCTTTCCACTTCTTGTTTTCCTTTGGCTGTAATGTTTGTCCCTGGATGTACTCAGACTATACACAGCAAGGTAAAAATAGCAACTGGCCTTCTCTGGCTGCTATTTCTTCGGCTGTAGCCTTACTTTCAGGTGAGAGGCAGTCTGCAAGACGCTGGTTCAGAGTCATTTGGTAGGAGCTTGAGCAAAAAAGAACTTTCCCATTTGCACAGTGAAGACTTTCCTGCCCCAGCCACAGAGTGGTAAGGCACAGTGTGAAGGCAGAATGCCAACAAAGTAGCCACCCATCCCAAGATAAAGCTGCTGAAGAGTGATGTTAATTAAATAGAGAATGTTTTTGTTATGGCATGCTTATTAATTATTATTATGACTATTTGCAGTTTATATTGCAGTAATGCCTACAGGTCTGAATTAGCAGCCTGGAGTCACTGCTGTCCAGAGAACAAGCATCCAGGTGGGCAGAGGCCAGGCCCTGAAAGCTTACCCACACAACCAGCTTTTCATCCCAACAAAACTGTCCTTTTCTCCTTGACATGCAGCTTAACTGCACTGTTTCAAGCAGCAGGGATCAGAAGTGTGTCCTGAGGACCACTCTGGACCATTTCTGCCATGTGGCCACCAGTGGGGACGCAGGGTGGGGGTGGATCTGCAGAGCTCAGAGAGGCTGGGAACCAGGTCCAGAAAGGACGCAGGGTTGCCACATTACCTGTTTTTGTTGCAGTCAGTAACAAAGATCTCCGCAGGCAATGTTTTCTCTCTTCAGGCTATATTTCATTGTTCTGTGATGCAGAGGCCACAGACGGGAAGAAGAAGGTAAAAAAGAAGGGAAAAATAAAGAAAGAAAAAGAAAAAAATCAAAGAGGCATGATCTTCTAGGCCCTGCAATGTCCGGGAGACAAGGGATTGTTTTCTCTTTTCAAGACAGGAGCAGAAAGCAAGAATGGATGTGAGGGCATCCAGCGTGAGCATGGTTCTCTGCAGTGCTCCATCACCACTGGCTCCCACACAGGACAGAGCACCAAGGAGAACCTCGCAGGTGACAAAGTGGTGATGTGGGTCCCTTGCAGAGTAGGATGCTCTTTGTTTCTTCTGAGATTAGGAAGGAGAATACAGCTGTTCCTGTGCCCTGGCTTTTGGACAACACCCCTGCAACTGGGGCCCTGCTGAGGATGGAATGGATAGTACATGTAATGTTATCTGGGATCTCTGGAGGAGGAGGCCAGGCAGGAGCCCCCAGGTTCCCTGGGCACAGGGCAGCTGAGCAGCTCTGTGCTCATTCATTGCACATCTCTGCATCCCCATGTGCACCTGTGAGACAGAGCTGATCCCAGGGAAGGGCATCCACTGAGATCTCCAGCTGGGGACCCCAGGAACAGCAGAGTAAGAGTATGCCTGTCCTTGCTTTTAGTTGCCTCCCTTTGTCATGCTTATGAAGAGTTAGATTTTTCTTTTGAAGTCTCCCTCCTCCAGCCCCAAATAAGCTGCCTCATCACCTTGTCCCCCCTCTCCCACCACCTGAGCTTTTCAGTGGCTGGCTCTGGCTCTATATCACCAGCCAGGAGCTCGAGGATCCCTCCTGCTGCCTCCTTTGCACTTCCATCAGGTTCAACCTGTTCAATTAGTGGTGCCTCAGGCACTGTGGGTTCCAGCTTTCTCTTTCTGCTTCATTTAATTTGAACACACGAACCTCTCCCTCCTTTCTCCTCCCTGCTCACTTCAAGGCCCCAGGCTCTGCACTGTGAAAGGCACAAGGCAGGGCATCACTTACACACCTGGAATAGGTTTCAACAAGCCCAACAGCCTTTTACAAGGAAGTCTTGGGCCCAGACGATGAGTTAGAAAGTCCTTTTGCAAAGCCGCCTTTCTTGGGTAACAAAATGCACAGCTAAAACCCATTCACTGATTTCCAGTGATCCTTGGGGGATTGGTTTTCTGACCTGCTTTCTTCTTTTTCTGGGGGGGGTTTAACATTGTCCTGCGTGCACGTGGAGAGCCAGCCAGCCGTGTACACAAGCAACATACACAATGAGGAAAGGATTAGCTGAAACTGCTGGCTGGCTTGTGTTCTGGTTTCAAAAGGAAGCCGCTTTTGGAACACTTCAATGCTTGCCTCACCGTGGAGAGCATTGTAATGGGCACCTCTCTTTGCCCCATGCTGACACTGGCATGGAGATGCCTGCAGAAGATGCAGGGTGGCAGATGCCGTGTTGTGGGCAGGGTCCCCGCTGCTGTTCACTGTCACATAGGGTATGGAGGAGGCCAAGTCTCATTTTCCACGGGGTGTGTGGACAGCACTGGCTCTGGCACAGGGATAGATGCTGTGCCTGTGCACAGTATGTTGGAGTGATGCTCTTCCTGCCAGGGGAATGTGGTGGCAGTGGAGACAAGCTCTGGGTGCTTTGTGTGAGCAGCACGACCTGACAAGCAGCACGCTGCTGCTGGGGACTGGGCTCTGCCACGGGGAACTTCAGGGGTACCAGGCTCTCTGGAGAGGGTGACTCGGAGCATCTGAGCTGTGCAGCAATCCCTCACAAAGGCACAGCCTGCAGTGCTCCAGGGTGGGTAGGTAATGAAACTTAAAGCCAAAAATAAAGAAAATAATCTGATCCGTGAAATTGCACATTCAGGTGCTCTTGGTGTTGGCAGGGAAGAACTGCAGCTCCAGGAACCTGATGGTGGTTTTGGAGCTCCCTCCTGTAAGCCCAGCTGAGACCCTCAGCCAAGCAGAGAAGCCCTTTGCAGTTTCATGGGCAGCTCTTTACTGGCTGCATTGGCTGCTGGGGCTCATGGGGCATTTGCCCTCACAGCCTGGCTGCTTGTCATCTCTGCCAAAGATGTTGATCCCAGTTCAGTAGGATGAATGGGACAAAGACCTATCAAAACCGACACAGTTAGACTTATTTTTGTCAGCAGAAGTGCTGACTGCTGTGTGAGGACCAGCAGCAGCAGCAGCAGAGAAAACAACATGATGATAACGAAGTGACAAAGTCATTTGGCCTGTCATTTCAAGATGAGGATTTAAACATCTCTCTTACTAAAGAACCAGCTGGAAACATTTCACAAGCCTGTGTTAAATCTCTTCTCTGCTGCCACTACACTCAGCTATCCCACTCACATGTTGGTTGTACACTACAAAGCATAAAATCTTGCATGTCTCATTTTGTGCTGGACAGTTTCTCCATGTGGTTTCTTAATGCCTTGGGAGTTTATTCTGCAATATGCCATTTTTTTTCCTGCCACCAATCAACTTAAAGGGTTGTTTGTTTGCTTATTTTACACGCAGAGAAATATTTGGCTGAGCTATACTGCTGCAACAGTTTAACCAGAGCATTCATCATTGTTTACCAAAACTCAGTGACTGGGTAGAACAAGAGTTCAGCCTGACCACTGCTGCTTGGGAGCACTGAGGAGGTGCTGAGTGGATGCAGATGCCATTCAAGGTCACCTTCTTTTTCTGAGTGAATGTTAGGGATGCTCACTCAGCATTCAGTGATGGACTCCTTCAGATGGGGATCTGCTGGAAGCCCCCCTCAGCCCTGCAGGGAGGATCACAGGCTGCTGCTGAGCAGAGCCTTCCTCAGCACGTGCAGCAAAATTTTGGTGGGGATTAAATAAATGGCAATTTTTATGACAGATTTCAGTGTCAGTTTTCACTTAAAAAAAATTTAAAAATGAGTGCACTGTTGCCTTATGTCTCTGTCTTTTACAGCCTTCAAACACTGCCTCAAACCTGTTTCAGCTGCTTTCTGTTTTGAAATGCTGAGAAGATGACCATAAATCTGCCTACAGACTGTCTCACCAGAGTCACTCACTCCAAAATGCCACAGGTTCATGGTGGTGGCTCTGTGGCCCCTGAGTGCGATTTAGAGTGAGGACCAGCCAGGGTGGATGGGAGTGTGAGGTGCCCTGAAGCCTCACCTGCATCTTCCAGGAGCCTTATAGTGATGAGTACGAATGTGCACCCAAGGAAATGGATTTGAAAGGCAATAAAGATGTTTAATGCAGGAACTTGAGTGATTTTTGTTTGTAAGTCCCCGGGTTTGCTGTACCTATCCCTCAGGAAGGTGATACAGCCAGCTACCTAATTTTTCATGCATTTCACCATTAAGAGGGCATGCTTTCAAGAGGGCTGGAAGAAAAGAGGCTGTGCTTATTTCACTGACCCCGTGCTATCTCTTTATAAACCTGACTGAAGGATTTCTATGGCTGAGATGCGTAACAAAAGGCTCTGCAGAGCCACAGCTGGGATTTTTCATGCTCCAAGGAAGGACGAGCATCTTGCATCCCACCGAGGGCTTTGGCTGGAGCTGCCCCAGTTGTTCCCACTTCTTTTCCATATCTTTCCCCCGGGACAACCTGTACGGGTTGGAGGAGAAGGGGGATAGAATGAGTGTGGACACTCATTTACACAGCTAGGGAATTACAGCTTGGAAATCCTTTTCAGGCTTGGATTTCTCCTCACTCTCAGCTCCATTCCCAGGCTGACAAGCTGACTGCAGCTTCAGTTAAGGAAGAAGTCTCCCAGGGTGATAACATGGTGAAAAACAGAGTGAAATTCATAATAAAGATTAACACCTGGTGTCTTTTCCGTGGGATACATCCTGAGGTGCTGTCCCAAGGATGTTTTTCCCAATTCTCCAATGAACTCCTGTCCTGTCCCAGCTGCACTAACACACTTTAAATATGGGCTGTCCGTACAATAAAGTTGGCCTTTTTTCCCCAAAAGAAGTCCGTGTGTGTTGCTGTCTTTTCTCTCTTTTTGCAGCGCAGTAACCACAAATGAAGATGCTGGGCACAGAGCGAGGGAGAGCAGAGAGGAGAGGAGAGGAGAGGAGAGGAGAGGAGAGGAGAGGAGAGGAGAGGAGAGGAGAGGAGAGGAGAGGAGAGGGAGAGGAGAGGAGAGGAGAGGAGAGGAGAGGAGAGGAGGGAGAGGAGAGGAGAGGAGAGGAGAGGAGAGGAGAGGAGAGGAGAGGAGAGGAGAGGAGAGGAGAGGAGAGGAGAGGAGAGGAGAGGAGAGGAGAGGAGAGGAGAGGAGAGGAGAGGAGAGGAGAGGAGGAAGGGCAGGCTGAGCGCACGGCGAGGGAGAGCAGCAAGGCGGCCGGACGGGGTTGGAGGCGAGGCGAGGGGACGGGAGCTGCCCCTTTGCCTTGAAAGCGCCTTTTCAGATGGAAATGGCGGGGTCAGCGGCAGCCCTTGGACAATGGCCCCGCGGCTCCGCTCCCCCCGCAGCCAAGCACGGGCACAAAGAAGCTGAGGACGCTGCCGGGGCAGCCCCGTTCCGCTCCCCCCGGGGCCGGCGGCTCTGCCGCGGCTTCCGCCGCTACTCGGGCTGCTCGCCCAGGGCCCGCGGGGCACGAAAACTGGCTGCAGGAATGCTAACAGGGTGGGGGCAGGGAAAAAAAAAAAAAAAAAGACACAGAGAGAGAAAAGCTGAAAGATTTCAACACAAATAATCTTCAAGGAGTGTTCTGTAAACAGAACGGAGGGCAGGGCGCCAGGAGCACCTGCCTCTCCGCATTGACATTAATTGTTTGGGGAAGAAGGGGGAAAAAACCCCTCCTCTATCCACGCTCTTGTGTGCTCGCTGTGTGCCCGTGCCCGAGCGGCTGGGGATGCTGTGGGTGCTGCCTGGTGCTGGGTGATGATGCCTGGCTGCGGTGGGTGCTGCAGTAAAGCCAGCTCTCGCACCCAAACCCCGCATCTGCTCTGCCTTCCTCTTCCTGAGCGATGCCCGAGGATCCGAATGCTTGCTAAAGCTCTTGGTGGTTTAAACCTCTTAGTGTCTTATATCACCCTTAGTTCCTGCTATTGTTTTCTCTCCCTGTACCGTGTGTAATCCCTTGCCGGGCGCTGCCAGGCTCCTGACCTCGCAGCTCCCCTGCATCGCCCAGTTCCTCAGGCACAAGTTTTGTCCTGTTCTGGGGGTGGGTATGAAGGAGCTGGAAGGCTCCTGCACCCACACGAGTTAGTGGAGAAGGATTAGACCGTGCACGAACAAGTCCCTGATCGCACAGTTTGGCAATCTCACGGTAAGCCACCTCACCCCTCCCAGCAGGGTATTAACCCCCGGCTCTCAGCGTGCGGCAAAGCAGCATCAGTGTCTGCAGGGCTCCAGGAGAGGATGATGCTGTGGCAGCTCTGGTGCCATTTCTCTCTACCCCTTTCCAGCCTGCAACCTTCGGCTGAAGAGCTCTCTGTCTCTCATGAGCACGGCTCCAAGGACCTAAAGCATTGACACACAAGTGTACACATTGGAGTTTGAGATCCTAAGGGTACCCATCATGCATGGCATCTCCAAACAGCAATAACCTGGGAGCTGCTTCTTCCCTTATAGCCACGAAGGACATCAAGGCACACAGGGTTTTTCGATGGTGGTGGGGATGTGGGTGGGCTGGACAAGATGCAAATGCAGATGGAACACAAGGCTGAATCCTTGTGTTTGGTGCTTGGAGTGTAACTGAGGCTGCCAGAGCTGCCTCCGGGGCACCTCCTGTCTCTCTGCTTAAACAAATAATGCTTGCCTGAGGCACACAGCAGGCCCAAGCAAAGCAATCCAGAAATCATCCACCAGTGCTGATAGATTTGTTAGCTGGTGTAAAGGGTATACTGGTTTCATTTGAACACCACAAGGCTGATTACTAAAGAGCTTTCCTGGCTGTTGCATTCAAAGATCTTCCTACAGATGCAGCTAATATCAGCGAAGGGCTAATGTTTGTTTGCTGCTCTGCCTTGGAGCTAGATGGCACGACCAAATTTTGCAGGCATTGCTCAATTACCATGAAACAGCATGTCAAAACTTCTGCATTTGCTCACCTTATGCATGCAGAAGAGTCTGGATAGCAGTGTCACCAGAGGTGACTCTTCAGTTCAGCAACACAAGCTGGGAAATGACCAGCCAAGGCTCTGTGATGGGAAGCAGTTTGTATAGTGCTTCCTCGAGGGAGAGAAATCTACAGCAAAGTTGTGCTTGTAGTAGCATCTCCCACTTAAAATGAAGAGCACTGGGAACAATGTGGTGTGCTGTTGGTGCTGCATTATTCCAAGGTTTTGGCATTGACCAGGTCTCCAAAGCTTAAGGAGATCTGGAGGAAAGTGCTGGTGGAGTCAAATATCTCCTGTTCCTTGTTTTTAACTATGTTTTGTTATTTGATGCCCAAGCTTTCGTTTTTCTGTCTCCAGCTTTCTTCTCTTGATAGTCAACATTCCTTACTTGGGACACTCTTAAATCTCAGTGTTCTGGCTTCAGACTGACTTGACTTCTTTCTGTCCTGCCTAATGTCCTCCTCAGTACATCCTAAAAGTATGTCTCTCTGCCTCATCACTCCTCTTTTGGCCATCCTACTTTGCATGCTGGGCCTGGATGCTTCCCAGTGAATTGCACATCCCCAAACAGTCAGACCATGCTTGGTGTCCCCAGCTGACATCAGAGACCCAGGCAGAATTTCAAGCCCCACAATGGATGGGGAAACCTGTAGGTTTGGGGGGAGGAAAGAGTCTGCCCGTGTCCAATGCCTCTTTCCCCCCTTGCCACCCTCTCCCAGTTTAACCATTAACAGGCTGGCTGGCCCTGCCGAGACAATGGTCTGTTTGTTTAGCATGGGGGGAGCTCATATCGGGGGCCTGGCAGATTTATCAAAGCAGAGTGATTAGCTCTATTAGAGAAGGGATTTGTGTAAACAAAAAGACAGGTGCAAAGAGACGATTCCAGCTGGCAAGGGCTTCACAGAGCATGAAGCATTTCAGTAGCAATAAAACTTCTTCCAGGAAACAAGAGTCAGACTGGAGTGAGCATGTGTGGTTTTAACCTATTTGACTGGCCCTCCCGACCACCGACCCTCCCAACCATTCATCCTCTCTGCTCCAGGAAAGGGGGATGTGGCCTTTGGTGTGCCTGTGTCTCTCACTGCTCCCCTGAATTTCCTCCTGTGGATGGGTAGCACATGGTAATGGAAGCTGTCCCTTGGGGATGTGCCACTTGTCACCCCTGAGCCATATAATGGACTCCAATTTACAGTGGGAAGGCTAAACCCTGTCCTGTCATCCCAGTGGTCTTCCTTCCTTCAGTCTTGTCCTGCTGGAGTGATGCTGGACACCAATTCTCAGCAAAGGTGTTTGTCACTTGCTGACAAATGTGGCTTGGTGCAAGCCTGGTGCCAACCTTTGCAAATAGAGACAAAGGCCCAAACCTTGACCTATTTTGAGAGCTTTCTCTGGAAACAGAAGAAAATAGCCCTATTGACAGCACACATACCATGATCTACTCATTCAAAACATTTCTGTTCACTGCATTTACAAATGTATCCTAAAAGCTGCTAATGTGAAATTATTATTCAGTTTAAACTACACTAAAGCCAGAATATCACCAGAATAATGATTTTCACCCCACTGCCAGAGTGATAAAGCTTTGTCACATGAAACACTTGAAAGCAGAGCACACAGGTCTCCCAGCCCAAGTCTTCAGAGCATTGCTGAGCAGAAGTTGAAGCTTTGATTGTGAAAGGTCATGTGAGTGAAGCAAATCAAGGAAACAGGAGGAAGCTCATCATGGGCTGTGGTTTAGTTTCTCTGATTTGAGATCTCACCAAATGTGACCCAGGAAAGGAGAAATTTTTCATTCCCAGCTGCAGTTCATTGTCACAGCAGAGGACTGGTAACAATAATCTGTCATTTTTTTTCTTCTGCAATAACCTTTCCTGCAATAGCAGATATGTTTTCTGCTTCCCCTGCTACCTGTGTCCTTAAACGATCTCTTCAAAGGAGCTATACTGATGGTGTAACATTTTACTGAATGTAACATGCATTAAACTGTTTCTTCAGACGTTATACTGGCCAAGAATGTATTAGCAATGCTGGCTGAGGGCTGGGGTTTGTAGATGATTCAGTCCCATGAGGCACCTAAGCACCTACTGAGTTTTTTAGAAGCACTCTACATTATAGGCTACGATTCTGAATACTGACTTGTTTGTATCTTTAGGTACCCACCAATGCTTGACTTATTTCTCTCTATTATTATTATTTTCATTTCATTACAATCTAGTATCATTGTCATTATAGTTTGGTTCAGATATTAAGCTGTTCTTATTCTAACCCATGAGTTTTCTCACTTTACCCTTCCAGTTCTCTTCCTCCCATCCCACTGGTTGGGGGAGTAAGTGAGCAGCTCTGTAGTGCTCATATCTCAGCTGAGGTTAAACCACAACAGGTGCCCAGGGAAAAATCCAGTCCTCTGGGTGGCTCCTGAGACCTCTTTTGTACAAAGGCTGCAGCCAAGGTGCCAATGCACACCGATGATTTCTGAGCAGCCTATAGAACTTCAATCCACCTTGCCCTGCCTTGGCTTTTTTTTTTTTAATATACCAACAGAGATGATAAGGTTGGTCTCTGTTTGCAAAGCATGAAAGATTTCATGAGCTATTGCTCTGCTTGCAGCTGGCCACGTGTGTAACTGCATTCTTTGACTGCTTGGATGTACTGGTTATCACCAAAGGTAGCTATAAAATTAAGCCCTGGGGCTATGTCTTCAGAAACAGGTGCCTCAGATGTGGGCCCAAAACAGGCACATCCTTAAGGAGAGCTGTGCAGTGAGCACTGGGCCCTGTGCACACACTACCACTACTGTTCTTGTACAGTACATGTTTCAACTGCCCAAAGTCTGGTGGCACTTAGAGCTATCCTTTGAAGTCCAGCTTTGTATAATTTTAATGATGTTACTTTACTGAGAAATCCAATGGCTCACTCACTGCATCTGTGTCTTTGCTGCACTTGCTGTGTGGATGACTCGTGTGTTTGGTCCCCGGATGAGGATGTTTGTCATTTGTCCCTCCCACCCTGCAATTGTGACCTGTCAGCACTCTGCTCCATGCTGTTTCTCTGTTTATGGGACATGTGGGGATAATAATGACACAGATGCTACAAACAGCTCTCTAAGCCTGAACAGGTTCCAGCATGTGAGTTCCCTCTTATCAGGTTTGCAGCGGTGCCTTTTGCACCTTCCTTCCTGCTAACACTGTTCCACCTCCAGGAGCCTGCATGTCCTCTCTCCTTCTGCTTTGCTGTCTTGCTGGTTTATGACCATTTGTTGTTGTTGTTCATCTCGGCTGAAAACAAAAGAGCGAGAAGAGCTCTGTGTGTGTGTGTGTGTGTGTGTGTGTGTGTGTGTGTGTGAAATCAGAGGTTCAGTGAGAGCAGAGCTGGTGTCAAACCACAGCAGGACCTAAGCAGAGCCCTAAGCACTACACCTGAATTCTCATATTCATGCTTTCCTCACAGCAAACAAGCCTCTGTGCTGCTTAGAGCTACAACCTTTCTGGTTGAAGTGTTCCTGTTTTACCAGTATCACATAATTTGCATTGAGGGTCAGTTCCACTTTCTCTTGGCATTTTGTAGCTATTGAAAGGAGAAAGCTCACAGGCTCTGCTCTTGCCTCAGACTTCAAGGAACAGAGCATATTTCACCCCGTTAATGTGAAAGCATCAATTCCCTTGTGCATTCAAATGGCAAAATAGATCCATCAGTGTGACAGAACTGTCTGAGGGATCTTCATTTATGTCTTTTCCCCAAGGGTCAAACAGTGGACATAGGCGAGAGTGGAAAGAAAACCGGGCTCATGAAAATTCATGCAATTATTTCTTGGCAAGTCATCACTACCATTTTGCTTTTGGGTTAGGAGAGTGTAGAAATGCTAGTGGCTGGGCAGAGATCCTGTGAACCTGGCCTTCCTGCTGCCTTGCACACCCCAAGGAGCCTGAACACAGCACACTGCAGTGAAGAAATGGCCAACCTGTGATTTCCCCTGCTTTGTGCTCCTCCTGGGCTATGCTTTGCCAAGGGTGCCTTTTGCTGCACCATCACTCAAATTTAGTTTGCACATAGGCAGGAAGTGAACGAGAGGAGAGGCAAATGAGATGTTCTGCCCCTGGCTCCTTAACAGAAAGGCTCCAGTCTACTTTGCCACATAATCAAATCCATGCAAATGCTGCGTGTCAGCAATGTCTAATGGTGGCTGTTTCAGAGAAGGACGAGGTAGTGGTTGGTGTTCACTGAAACCTGTGACACCACCTGTGTGTTGTGACCAACAGATGACCAGCTGACAGCCCCCAAAATTGCAGTGCACGTACAAAAGGTGTCTTTTGGATTGCCTGGATGTCACAGATCTCAATGCTTTGAGGAAAGGACAGCAGGAGTTCCTGCATGTGAGTTGTGGCTCTAGGTGGACCTGGGCTAGCTGCTAAGGTGCCAGTGGCCCCGTGCAGGCTGTGCCTGGTATCCAGCAATGTCACATACTGGCTGGTCATGTATTGTCCAGCTGGAAACACAGGGCTAGAGACCCATCACTCTCACTGCAGTCAGAGGGCTTCCAGCTCAGGACACCCTTCATCTCAGATAGCTCTGCTGCCATGTGTCATGCATTTCACCCTCCCAGTGCCAGGCAGCAGCAAAGATTGGCACTGTTTCTAGGAATGGAGGACTGCAAACCTACAGATGCCTTATTTCTGGGTGCCCTATTTGTATTTTAGCCCTCCTTTGGGAAGGGCAAATAACAGAGCTGGAAATGAGCCTGATGAAGCCTCTCTCCTTGAAACCTGTCCCAGTGCTTCCCAGCAGCACGGAAATGCAGCAAGACTCCCGGAGCCCTGCACACCTCTTGTCTGGAATATACACTTGTGTGGAGAGGTACAAGTGCTTCCTATTTGGCAAGTGCTCTTAAGAGCTGTTTACAGCTTGCAGAAATCCCTGGGAGGATGGAAAGGGAGCTGCCACCCGAACCCCTTCTACTTGGGATTAATTCGTGCTTCGCAGCATGTTTCCCTGATGGAGCAGCAGTGGCCCCAGGGATTATTGCTGTGCTAACCAACCCACTGGCTGGCCCCAGCCCCACTCCTCCTGCAGGCAGCACTGCTTCTCAACAGAAGGTCTTGCCCCAGGTTGCTCCATGGCCCCCAGTCCTGGGTTTCCATCAGAAAGGATCATCTGTGATGTGTGGGCTGCAGGCAGGAAACACAGAAAATTAATATCCTTTTCTTCACTGGCTCAGAGGAGGGAGAGTTTCCTGCCATCCAAATCGTGCCATCAGGATTTGCTACAAGAAAACAAAACTAATAATACCAACAGCATCAAAAGCCAGTTCATATGTAAAGGAGACCTGACAACGAGGCTCATGTGTTATGACAGCTCTCAAGGACAGCTCTAGACCTCAACCATCTCTGGGGACATCCGTGGTCCTCCTTCTGGGAGGACAGCCTGGGTACCAAAGGGCACCAGCACTGCAGCTTTGTGACAGAGTGATGCTGGGCTGCTCTGAAACCCTCCTCCCAGGCACTCAGCACTCTTAGTGGGGATGGAAAGACCTGCTCAAGCCATGAAAATTAGGAAAAAATAACTTCAAAGAAAGACTTGAGTGTGTGGAAGGACAAAGAAGTTATGAAGGCTTTCTTCACTATCTTTTATGTGCTGACTTATGAGTCTGGGTGGCTGTCGAGATGATTTGTAGTGGGGGAGCATCAGTGACTGCAAAGGCTGCTGCTGGCCTTGATAAAACCCCAGCTTTGGACCATGAGTCTCTGTCCTTGCCTAGGCTTTCACAGAATCCCAGAATGGCTCAGGATGGAAGGGACCACAGGGAATCATCTGGTCCAACCTCCCTGCTCAACCAGGGCTATCCCAGAGCACATGGCACAGGATTGTGTCCAGACGGTTCTCAAATATCTCCAGTGAGGGAGACTGCACAAATTCTCTGTAATCTGTTCTTCCTCACATGCTTCCCTTCCCTTCCCTTCCCTTCCCTTCCCTTCCCTTCCCTTCCCTTCCCTTCCCTTCCCTTCCCTTCCCTTCCCTTCCCTTCCCTTCCCTTCCCTTCCCTTCCCTTCCCTTCCCTTCCCTTCCCTTCCCTTCCCTTCCCTTCCCTTCCCTTCCCTTCCCTTCCCTTCCCTTCCCTTCCCCTTCTGTCCTACAAAAAGTGGCTGATAATCCTTCTACACATCTGCCGTTGGCTATCCAGCCTTTTTTTGTTTATTTTTATTTTATTTTATTTTATTTTATTTTATTTTATTTTATTTTATTTTATTTTATTTTATTTTATTTTATTTTATTTTATTTTATTTTATTTTATTTTATATTTTATTTTATTTTATTTTATTTCATTCCAGGCAGCTCCCCTACGGTTTGGCAGTACTCACGGTGAACCCTGGCCCATCCTAGGGCAGGGGTCACCTGTCTGGGGAGGGCTTTGCTGGGGACCAGCTCCGTGCTGCCGGTGGAGCATTCCTCATGCCCCCTTTCCGCAGAGGTGCTGCGGAGGAGCAGGATTGCTCAATTAACATATATGTACCTTGGCAGCGCACCAGCCCGCGTCGCTGGCTCCACCCTGCCTTCCCTTCCCTGTAGCCATATCGCTTCCCCCCTCCTCCTTTGACATACCATTCCTCCTCGCTATCTAGGCTAATCTTCATCAGTCATTGCCCCGATGCTCTCCTGCTCTGACACGCTCCGAGTTTCAGTACAATTCCTGCGGCAGGTCGTGTCACGTCCTCTCACGCCGGCTGCTTTACACGGATCCCCGCTGAGGCACCGCGCAGCCTTGAGCAACGCTTCTTCTGCTTGCAGTAATTTAGGGTGTCTTTCTTTATTGCTGGCTGTTCAGCTCCCCGGGAGGAGGAGCCGAGGCTCTCAGTTTGCTTTGGAGAGCTGGCTAAAACGCGGCACGGGGCAGAAACCAGCCAGCATGTTCCAGCTTGAGCTCCCGCCTGTGCGATTTAGACACCGAGAGATGCAGATTTGTTATTTCTGGAATGTCAGTGAGTTTCACTTGGGGTGGTTTTTTGTTTGTTTTCTAGAAGGGCCAGACTGATACCCTGTTTATGGCCAGCACACTGTGCTCTTTTAAGCAAAAAGGGTCTGCTTCTGCCAGGCTCTTTGCCATATCTGTGCAGCTGCAGGAGATACACCACCACGCCTGGCATGTGAACACAGAAATCAAGGTTCTAACAGTGAAGGAGTAGGTCTGTGCCATTCATCCCTCCCTGAACGTCCTATGGCCTCTGCTTCCCTGCCCACCTCAGTCCTGTCCTTCATCTCTCCAAGCCACACCAACCCCTTTTCCCATCCTTCACTTGTGCTCTGTTTCCACATATCCCTCCCTGTTTGCTTCATCTCTTTGCAGGGTTCTGTTTTATCATGTTAAATGGCACCTTTCCTTTTCACCATGCAAGTCAGCTGTGCAGTCCTCAGCATGGCACGTGAAGAGGTGCCACTCTTCTTTTTGGTAAGAGGTAAGAGGTCTGTGAAATCTCCCTCCTGTCCATGTCTTGCTGCTGGAGGTGGGTTTTGCAAAGCACCAAGCAGCACGTTTCAGTGAGGGACCAGTGATGGGGAAACCCTTGGTAGTTTTGGTTGTGCAGGTGAAGAAGTACCTGAACCACTGTAAGGATATGCCTGGAGGAGACAGAGGTGAAACATCTCCAAGTATGAGCCACAGGAGCAAATCAGGAGGCTCGGTGAAACCAAGGCAGTGCTCCTGTGCCCGTGATTGCCCAGCCTGCTCGGTTAACATGCAAAAGAGATCGTGCAACTTTCGTGTTTACATCTGGTATTGCTTCCCTAGGCAGCTCACAGGACTGGGCAATGGGCTGTGATCTGTGGTCTCTGTGCTTTGTAATATAGTGGTTAGATGAGCTGATATTGCAGGGCACTTTGAATACTAATTAGGTGTTTGCATGTTATCTTTTGCCCTGAGTAACTGCCACAGATGAGATGTGGTGGGAGAAGGTTGTGCCAGAGAGAGGACACACTGCATGGAGAGGGGTGAGGCCATGGAGATTGGGACCTATCCTTCCCTTTTGGTAAATTCCCAAAGGAAGTTTAGAGACAAGCTGAGAAATATAAAGTTATAAATACACCCAGCTATAGCAGTCCCACTATGAGTTTCCAGGTATTTCTTTCTTGGTGTTGTTTCTGGGTAACAAATAAACTGATGGAAACGTGAGAAATCCTCTTTCATGAAGGATGCTGGGTTTCCCAAATCTGTGTCCTTTCTAACATGGTGCTGTTCTCTCTGTGATCCTTCTAGCTTGGCTGAAACACTCCACATTTATACTCTTTAGGGCTATATCTTTCCAATGACTTGTAAAACTTCAAACTGAGCAAGGTGGAGCAGCCCCTGAGCCCTGGCTGTCTCGCCTGCTCCATCGGGGGGGGGAAGGAGCAGAGCAAGGAGGGAGAGGGTACACCATCCATGATGGGCATCATTTTGTGCCTCCTCCTCCTATTTCCATCATGGCAAACAGCTGTTGCTTTTATTTTAATCAACAATAAATAAGGAAGAAGGAAGTTCTGAATTCAGGCATATGGAAATGCTTGGCCAAAAAGCAGAAAACAAAGACAAATCAGAGGAACTTATTTCCTTTCACTGTGACAGTTTTATCCCCTCCTGAAAAGAAAAAGGCAAGAGTGAAACATGTCTGGTGTAACCGCTAAACCACTAAAAAGGCCAACAAAAATGGGTTGCTTAACAATTGCTCTTCAAATAAAGGTGGAACAGAGCCGTGGTTGTTGCTGGCCTGTTCCATATCTTTGCTCCCCATGACTAAGACGTTTATCATGTGGTAAACCAGGGCAAGTTGTTGCACTGCCTAAACCACGATGACACCAAATCTGGAGGCACTCTGCAGTGGTGTCTTCAGAGGTGCTGTGCCGAAGCCAGCCTGCTGTAGCTGCTCAGCTTAGGCTCACCAGACAGCCCTGAGTACCTTTAGGGACCCACATCCAACCTGGGCTGCAATCCCGACGGCAAGGGGCCAGTCGAGTCCTGCCACCCTTTGTGCCTGCTTGAGTTTTGGCCATGCCTGGGCAGCCTGGGTCTGCCCCCAGCCCCTCTGCTCCCCTTCCTGTTCGACCAGCCACTGCCTGGCCCCCGAGAGAATGGGGAGGAGGGCATTAGGCAAATATCCCTGACTTCTTAAGATTCCTGCTTAATGAGCACATTTGCTCTGTGCCGAATTGCCCCCCTATCAGCAATCTTATCAGGCTGAGCCTGCCTCTACCACCTGCAAGCACAGATATCAGAACGGGGGGGGCATAAAGCAGTTTGCTTTAAGTTCCTAAGTGCTAAAGTCAAGAAGGAGTTTCAAAGTGAACTTATCACTTTATTTTTGTCATTAAAAAAAAAAACAACAAAAAAAACCCAAACCAAAAACAAAACCAAAAATAAAACAATAAATAAACCAAAAAAGAAAAGGGATAAAACATGACCAGCTTGCTTTATGATTCACTGATTGCAGATGTTTCCTGTCAGGTGGTGGCAGTGCTTGGCTTTCTCTTTGTCGCTTCCGAAAGCTGAAGGTGCTTGGCACCATTGGGAGCACGTGTTGAGCCACCAAGCCATACCAGCTGCCTCCCCAGCAGGGGCCAGGTCTGAAGGCTTCACGTCTCTACGTGCCTGCCTCTGTGCCAAAGGACTTTCATATCTGTTCCTGGGCTAAAAACACATTTCCAGAAGGAGTAATAGGGAGTCGCTGGAGGAAACAAGGTGTGTTAGCAGGTAACTGCCCACTGCCACTTCAAGTGGCTTTTAAAGTATTTTCTGGCCAACTGCTCAGACATGTTACTCATACCAGGTTCAGGTCTGGTCTTGACCAGCAAACAGGCAGAGAATTGCACCTGACCTCAACTGTGACCTTACCAAATCCTGCAGCCTGGGTGCCCAGACACTGTCCAGGGGTCCAGTGCTGGCCCACTACTGACTGCATTAATCTTGGAGCCTGGCACAGGCTTTGTCCCATTCAGGCACAAAACAACATATAGCTACTATCTTCATCATCAAAGAACAGAACAAAACATAAATCCCCTATTTCTACAAATGTATTACAAATATATAGGACCTCAAATATTTGAAAGTAGTCTTGACTATGTCAAGATGAAAATTCTGTTCTATTAAGAAAGTTTTGAAGCCCCATAATTTTTCAGGTGACAAGGTGCATCAAAAATCTCAAAGATCCTGAGTAAGAGAAATCCCAGAAAAGATGTGCTGGACACAGCACTTCTGATGTTAAAAATGTGATTTGTCTCTCTTTTGACTGTTTATCTTATGGATGCAAGAGCATCATAGCCCACTTCCCTCATTAGCCATGCCATGACTGCATCAAGGTGTAAATGCAGGGTTTATGGAAATAGTGAGCGTTTCCAGGGTGTGTTTGGATGAACAGCAATGCTCACCAACAACGTGTGTGCACCTGCTGTGCTGCCATCAATGGCTGCCTGCTGTAAGGTCTTCACTGGGGTCTGTCTGAGGATGAGTGGTGGCAGGGGCATGCAAAGACAGATGATGGAGCAAGAAGGGCATTTTCTACACCCAGCCCTGGCTGCTGGCCTGTGCCTATGTCCAGTCAGGTCTGCTGGTGCTGAGCAGCTGGGCTGCAGCTGCACCGGGGCACTTGCAACCCCGCAGCTTTGCATGCACAGGTTGCTGACATGGGTCTGGGTGAGAGATGCCAGCATTGTTCTGGAGATAGGGAAGGAGCTTTTTCATCTCAGGGATCGCTGGGAGCAGCCTTCACACATGGGCTGAGATCTGGGGGCAAAGCCCTCAGATGAACACACTGCTAAACACACCACTGAACCCTCTCAGAGCCAAGACCTGCATCCAAATGGCATTGTGCTCTTTCTGGTGCTGTTTTTGAGGGGGAAAAATCCCACCCCAAGACAGCAAAATGTAGAGGCTCTAAGAGTTATTTCCCCCCTCTTTCTCCCCTGCTGAGCCATGAGGATGCAGGGTAGCCAGAGGCGCAGCTTGCTCAGGGTCTGTCAGCTCCCCAGCCCTACCCTGTGCTTTAAACAGGACAAACAGGTTATGACATTAAAGTTTCAAAACCTCGGGGGGGTACCTCACACGGGAGAGGTTAATGCAGGGGCACTCTAGGCCCCTGGAGAAGGGAAGGATATGCTTTCAGGCTTGAAATGCAGGCGCAACTTCTCCAAAATTGGAGCTGGCTCAGAAGAAAACCAAGCTCACTCTCCCCTCCCACGTGTCTCAGTCTCTCCTCCTCTGTGAAGCCTGTACCTTGGCAGGCAGAGGCTGAAAAACGCATTGCCCCAGGCAGGGCTGTATCTCACCCAGATCAGAGCAGCCCAGGGCCAGGATCCCTGCGCTGGCTGGAGAAATCCTGAGCGTTCAGCTGCCAACCAGCTGAGGGGGAAAACTGCACTCCCCTGCCTAAACACCCATCTGACACAGCTCAGCTGTACCCAAGGATCAATAGCCTCAAACCCAGAGCCTGTGGGGATGCTGCTGGTGAGGTCTCTGTCCCATTCCCACCACCACGGTGGAACTGAAGCTGCAAGAGAAAAGACACAAGTGGGTCTTGGGTTTATTCTCTAACTGGCATGTTGGCATGGGAATGCTGTGGGCAACCCATAGGAATGTGAAATGTGGGATTTTAACAGAATCAAGGGGGTTATTTGCTCTATGATGAAAGGGGAGGAAAGCTCTTGTCCCTGGGCATAAGATCTCTTCCCTGCCATGCCCTGAGTTCCTCGCACAAAGAGCACTTTATGGAGGGTGAAAGGAAGAAAAACTGGTTTTTGGGTGTTCCAATGACCTGGGGAGCCCCGGTGTTGTGCCCTTGCCTCTTCACTGTGGATACTGAAGCCCTAAAATTAGGCTGCAGCCCACCATCACAGTACAGAGCTGCCCTGGCAGGGTCAGCAAGCAGAAGTTGGGTGTTAAAGCTCCTCTGCGCAGGGTCCATCACTGTGCCTGCCCCAGCAACCGCAGAGCAATCTGCAAAAGAAGCAAGCACTTGGTAAAAGGTGAGAAAAGCTTTGGAGGACTTAGAAAATTTGCTTGTGAGCTGTTAACTGAACTGCAGGCTGGGCAACATACATTAAAGTTGCTGTAGTGGGAAGGATCTCTTTGGGGTCCAAAACACTCTCTAAAGGTCACCCCAGGAATAGTGGTGTCCAAGCAGCCAGCTGGTGTTAGCACAGGTTCTGGGGCTCAGGAACTGCCTCTGCTGCCTGCGAGGGAGAAGGAGAAACAGCAGCTTTTGGGACAGGAGTAACCACTAAGTACTCTCAAGAAGTATTTGTTATACTCCAGCAGCATCCATGCTGTCCTTTGTTTCCTTAAAACTGCTAGGAGACCTTCCATGGGATTTAATACACCATTTTACAGGAGAACAAGATGTGTTCACCCACTTACAGAGCAAAGGCGAGTGACATCAGGAAAGTAACCGGTGTGCCTGGTCCCAGGGCTGCTTGGTGCTCAGGACATGGGGACCTGAGTGGGAAGACCCCAGGGACTCATAACAGGAGCTCCAGAGGTTGACCATTGACCTGGGCTCCCTCTCAGTTCCAGCACAGCTCCATGAATTCCCCTTCTATGCTGTTTCCTAACCAAGAGATGGTGGAGCAGAGAGGGAGGTGCTGTTTGTGGGTGTCCCTTGGCTCTGCTTGGCCATCCTTGTGTTAGGGATGCAGTGGCTGAGCATCCCAGCTGCTCTTCCAGCACTGCAGTGGAGAGGGCAAGCAGAGAGAAAGCTCCACGCTGCTTGAGCTCCCCCCACTGCCTGTGCTCCCCCAGACCCTGGGACAGTGACACCCTGACATTTCCCCTTCTCCTTCTGTCCCTGAGTGCCATTTCTCAGCACAGCCAAGCTCTCTGTCCCCTGCAGTGCTTTGGAGGGCACCCGCTGCAGTCTCTTCATCCTGCAGGAGGGAGGAAAAGGGGAGGGGGGAGAGGAAAATGCAGATGAAAACAGCTGGGACTCCCCCCACCACCATCTGCCAGAGGGTCAAGGTTTCACTCCCAGCCATTGTGGGAACTTTCTCATGGATCCATATACTACTTATTTTTTTTAAATCATTTATTCTAGTTTCTGAAGCCCTCCAGTGACAAGCTGTCATTTTGCTCTTTTAATCGTATTTTGTGCCTGTGCTGCTCTCTAGGCGAGTCTCTGAGCTGCTTCCTATCTCTCCCAACACTTAACCATTTACAGCCTGAAAGACATGCAGAGATGTTTTTCTCTTTTCTGGAGGATGAATCCATCCCCCCTTTTGCCTTCCTTTCAGCAGCTGCTAGAGCTTATTTGCAGTAAGATCCCCGTGAAGGGGAAGGGAGAGCACTTGGAGGAGAAAAGGATGGCAGTCCTCAAGGAAACCCCTTTGTCACTCCTGGTTCAGCACAGATCTAGGTCCAAGGGAAGTAAAAAGTAAATATTCGTATTAATTTACTGTTCTCAGCAGCTCTCTGAAGGGGCCCAAAGCACTGAAAAAATGGTGTGGAAGAGAAAGCTACTAGGGGTTCAGTAATGCAGTTTTCTGTTTGGCAGGCAGCACTTACCAGGAGCCCTGAGAAGAGGTACCCAACCATTGGTATCCTTGTGCTCCTCTGGCTGGGTTTGTTCTTTGCTGGGTGCAAGCTGTACATTACCAGCAGAAATTCTTGAAGCCCGAATATCTGTCAGATCACCTGGAAGCCTGAGCCCTTCCCAACAAGCCTGGAGGAAAGGAAGCAGGATGCTACTCTAACGTAGAAGACACTTTTACACACAGCATCTGCTTGAGCAATCTATAGAAGTGGCACTCAGCTTCTCTGGCATCTTTGCAAGTGCCAGGGAAAATCCACCAAAGAGATATTTTAAATGGTGGAAGAATTGCCTCTTTACAGATGGAAATCAGGTAAGGAGGTGGCCCTGCTGCCCTCATCTTTTGTGCAAGTAAGTGGCTGGCAGGGCATCAGAGGACTTCTGAACCTGCTGCTTTGTATATCCACAGGGACCCTTGTGACTGAATGGAAGCAGGAGGAGCTCATCTGGAGCTGTTGGGAAGCAGAGCTTCCCACACCAGTGATGTCTGTGCTCACCATTTATATGCTGCAGAAAGAGGGCTCTCAGGGACTTTAAGGGAGCTGCTGCAGTGCCTGGGAGGGTTTTGGTGGGGTTTGTACCTCCCTCACCTTCCCCCACTCTCACTCTGCCCTTCTTCTAGCTGTGGGTCCCCTCTGCTGAGTGGTCTCTGCCAAGGGGCTCCTCTGAAATAAGAGGTCTTGCTGCACCTGGCTGTCAAAGTGTCCTTCACTGGCTGTGGCAGCAGCGACATTTAGTGCTCCCCTGTCTTGCAAAGACAACTCCTTTGGGATTCATTCACCACATGGATCGAGCAGTGGGCTTACAGTGCCATAAGCAGGGACAGATGGTCAGGACAAGCGTGTTGCTCAGGTACAAACAGCAGCAAGAGGTGATAAGAAAGGTTGTGTGCGGTTGCTGAGGGAGACCTGCTACAAGCAATTGCCTGTAAAAACTCCTGTGAGATCCAGGATGAGTTTGCAAGGTTGATAGTTAGATTAATAATGTTCTCCCTCACGGGACAGGAATTTGCCTCGTGGCAGATCTCAGCCTCCAGCTCTGCAAGCTGCACAGGCTGTGTAAAATGTAGCTGGGTCTCATCCATGCTCAGGTCAGCAGCAGGGCTGGGGCAAATGCCTGGACCCCCTAAGTGCCACACAATCCCTGCCATGGAACATCACTGCAGCCTCTGCTGCCTTCCCACTTCTCTTACTTGTACTCCACATCTTCTTTGTGAACCTGAAAACTTCATCTGCTCCTCCAACTCTGAACAGTTTATTCTTAATTTTCATGCTATTCTTGTTATTAAGGGCTACCAAGAATCTGCCTTTGAGGGATGTATTAAAGGAGATGATGGCTAAATATGTGGGATTGGACAGGCCCTACCCTACAGGCTTGATAGTCAGTGGTGTGCATCTTCCTGACTTGGAGATGTGCAGTTGCAGTTCTGATTGATTACAGGTGCCACTTTGGTAACACAGTTGCTGAACACAGCATGTTCCTCCTTTCAGATTCTAATTCCCGCTTCCCGGAATAAGTCACAGATAAGATGACCTTGCCAATGCTTGCCTGACAATTTCCAAACCTGTTTACTCCGATCTCTTCCTGCTCATCCCAGGAAAGCACTGCTGGGACGGAGATACTCTATGTACAAACCCCTACAACACGAGCAGAGCAAGGGCAATGACCGTCTTTCGACTTCAGCCTCTTCTTTTTCAGTGCCAGAGCTCTTTGCTCCCCACAGAAAAGCTAAAAGAAAGGAGTGGGTGCAGGGGCAGGAGTGGGGGTGATGTTATGGTGGAGACCCTCAGCCACTCCTCCCCAAGGAGATGCACATTGATCAGCTGGAGCTGATGCCAAGGGGGAAACATTTGTTTCCTCTCCCAGCTGCGTGACGAGGGACCCACAGGCAAAAATAGACTGTGACACCTTCTCATTTGCAGCAAACTTGACGTAGGTTTTCCTTTCTCGATTCCCCTCCTTCCCTCACCTACCCACCTCACCGACCTGCAAGTCACTTCTCAGGAGAGGGGCTGCATTCCTCCCATAGCTCGGCAGCAGAAATGCAAAGAGACAAAGAAGCAGCCTGTGCCTGCCACAGCCTGGTGAGATTCCTACAGCCCTTCAAGCGCTCAGACTGAAACTGGAAAGCAGTGCAACCAGCAAGGAACAGGAGTGCATGGCACAGTAACAAGGCTGAGAAATGCATCCGTGAGTGAGAACAGTTCTAATCCTGCAGTGGTAACAATGGTGTGGGAGTGACTGGGTACATGGCTACATCTGACTCCTGGAGTTGAAATCCAAACTCTTAAGACAGCCTTGAAAACTTTTATGTACCTTTAAAAACCCCAAAATCTTTGAAGCCAGCATTGTGGCAGTAAAGGTGTCCTCTTGGGCAGGTGAATCTGCTCAGTTTAGAAAGCAGCACACAGTTCCTCTGAGCTGGCAGAGGGAGCTCCTGCAGCCACAAAGTCCCAAAGAGAGTAGAAACCATGAATATCCATGTCCCAGGCAAAGGCTTCTTTTTCTTGGGATTCAGAGGGTGCAAGAGTGGGTTGCAAAGGGCTGGAAGCATCAAGAAAGGAGAGAGGTAGCGTGGGAATGGCCATCACTAACAAGTCCTTTGGGCATGTGCCTGGTCAGGAACGCTCTCCTGTGGCCAGTCAAGGATTAGGTCCTCCTCAGGGCAGTGCTCAACCAGTGTCAAAACAGCAGCAACCTCAGCTTTACTCAGGTATGAGGGATGTCTGAGGCATGGCTGTGGGTGCTCACCTCCTAAGAGCCTGAACTGTTGTGACTGTCATGACTCAATCCCTCAAAGCCACCTGCTCCAAGAGAAAGGAGGGAGCCAATGAGAACTGTTCACTGCAAAAAATCTCATCTTCCATTTCAAGGTGAATGGAGGAGTCGCTGAGCATCCAGGGAAAGGACTGCTGCAAATCATTGTCCCAGTGCTTTCTTGAACATCTTGTCATCTGTGTCCTCCCATGTCTCTGCTGGTCTCCATTGATCAGAAACAAACAGAGCCCAGCAATGGCATGGGGTGCCTGGGCAGACTGGACGGGGAGCAGAAAGAAAGGAACCAAATTTTGTAGAAATTTCGGTTAAAATTAATTTGAAATAAAATCCCACTGAGATTTTAAGGCAGATTGTCACAAAATGAAAATCATTTCAACCTCAGGAGTCTGCCATAGGATTACCAAAGCTTTGCACTATATTTTAGAAGTCTGTAACTCCTTAAGTAAGAAATTCATTCCTTGGATTATTTCCCCTGCAAAAATATTACTGCAATTGCAAACTGTGTCCTAGGGCATTTCATAGAATCATAGAACAGTTTGGGTTGGAAGGGGTCTTAAAGATCAACTAGTTCCAACCCCTCTGCCATGGGCAGGGACACCTCCCTCTAGATGAGGTTGCTCATCCAACCTGGCCTTGAACACTTCCAGGGATGGGGCATCCACAGCTTCTCTAAGCAACCTGTTCCAGTGCCTCATCACCCTGATAGTATTTTTTTTTCCTAGTAACTAATCTAAACCTGCTGTCTTCCAGTCTAAAGCCATTTCCCTCCTTGTCCTCTCACTACATGCCCTTATAAAAAGTTCCTCTCCAGCCTTTCTGTAGGCTGCTCTGGGGCCTCCCTGGATCTTCCTCTTCTGAACACCCCCAAGTCTCTCAGCCTGTCTCCTCTGGAAAGGCACTCCAGCCCTCTAATCATCTTCACGGCCCGTTTGCAGCATGTACATTCAAAGGAAAAAAGCCAGGTCTTATATCTCGCAGTAAAACATGAAGGGCTTCGTGAGGGCTGCTGGAGAGGGGCTGGGGCTGTCCTAGGGTGACGTTATGGTGTTTGTATCTCCAGTCGTGTGTTCTGTTTGTGTTTGGTATTATGTCCTGTGCTTTCAGGACTGACTCTGAAAGTGAAGCTTTGTTTTGTCTCGTTATCAGCCGGCTCACCTCCCCCATGGTCTGTGTTTAGGAGAGGCTGGCTGGTTTTGCTGTTTGCTTGCTTGCTCGCTTCTGCCTCTTTTTTCTTTTCTTTTCTTTGCTTTGCCCTTGCTTTTGCTTATTAGTTAGCTCAGCAAGGCAGTCCAGTTTTTACCGCTGGTACCCTCCCACCGACACAAGAGCAGCTGCGGCCCCGGGACAGGCAGAGCCAGGTGTCACCTCTCGGGCTGGCACCGACCCTTGCGCTGTGCCGCCCTTTGGCACAGGGGCTCGCCTTTGCAGTCCGGGCTCGGGGCAGCAGAGGAGCTGCCTGCACTCCCAAAGTCGGGGAGCAGGGAGGGGTGCGAGGGCGGGATGGGTGCGAAGGGCAGGATGCCGTGTATCACGGACGGCTGCGAGGGCGGGATGCCGGGGAGCAGGGACAGGTGCGAGGGCGGGATGCCGAGGAGCAGGAACGGGTGAGAAGGCAGGGTGGCGGGGAGCAGGAACGGGTGAGAAGGCAGGGTGGCGGGGAGCAGGAACGGGTGAGAAGGCAGGATGGCGGGGAGCAGGAACGGGTGAGAAGGCAGGATGGCGGGGAGCAGGAACGGGTGAGAAGGCAGGATGCCGAGGAGCAGGAACGGGTGAGAAGGCAGGGTGGCGGGGAGCAGGAACGGGTGAGAAGGCAGGGTGGCGGGGAGCAGGAACGGGTGAGAAGGCAGGGTGGCGGGGAGCAGAGATAGGTGCGAAGGCGGGATGCCGGGGAACAGGGAGGGGTGCGAGGGCGGGATGCCGGGGATGAGGGACGGGTGAGGAGGCTGAACGCTGGGGAGCAGGGATAGGTGAGAAGGCAGGATGGCGGGGAGGAGGAACCGGTGAGAAGGCAGGATGCCAAGGACAAGGAACGGGTGATAAGACAGGATGGCGGGGGGGTGATAAGACAGGATGGCGGGGACAAGGAACGGGTGAGAAGGCTGAATGCCGAGGATCAGGAACGGGTGGAAGGCAGGATGCCGAGGAGCAGGGATAGGTGAGAAGGCAGGATGCCGAGGATCAGGAACGGGTGGAAGGCAGGATGCCGAGGAGCAGGAACGGGAGAGAAGGCAGGATGCCCGGGCTGGCGGCGGACCCGCAGCGCCTCCCGGTGCGCTGCCGCCGCACTGCGCTGCTGCTCTCGCCCCTCATGGCCCGGCCCCGCCGAGCACCGCGACCCACCGGGACCGCACCGTCCAAAACTCCGGCCCCTCCTTCGCCTTCCCCAGGGTGAAACAGCGGCAGAGCAGCAGGGCTGTCCTTGCACTGAGGCACAGCTCCCGCCGTGCCCTGCCTGCCACTGATTTTGTCTGTGCCCCTGATTCTGTCCAGCAGCACCTGGGCAAAGCGTGTGAGGTGCAGGAGGCGCCCCAAAGCAGATCAGTGAGTGCTCGCACAGCCTCCTTGTCCGCACACCGGGCTGGGGATACCCAGCAAGGCTGTTTTAGTGAGGGTCACCTCACCGCTGGGATGGCACCTTCCAAGCCTGGTGGCATCTTCCTCTTCCAGCACCTTGCAGCCCGCATGGTGCTCCCCTCGAGGCAGTCACTTATTCATCGCAGCCCACGCTATCCTGATAGCCTCAGCCATGCACACATCATCCCTGTCTTGCACAGGTCATCTGTTTTCCACCTTCAAACACTACAGAGAAAACGACAGATTTCTGTGCATTTACTACACCACCAGGTCATTCCTATCTGTAAAGTTTATCAGCCACCACCATTTTGTCTCAGACCCGTGGTTATGATATCAAACTTTTCTAGAGAGGATGCCATCCTCTCTTCTACCAAGGGCACTTTCTTTAGGGCTAGCTTTCCATGGTTTTTAACTGCACAAACTAACTCCTCTTTGCATTTTAACTTCTCATGTCCCTAAACAGAAAAGCTTTCAGTCTGTGATTTGGGGTACTTTCAGTTAAGACTATATTATTTGAGAGGGATTTACCATGGAACTGTCCCAGACCAGCTCAGATGCACTGCCACTCTCCAGGTGATGGTACCACCAAGACCTGCCTTTGCACTGGTGCAACAACTCTGTCGTTTTCCTCGTGATAAAGAGATCACGTCCTGCTATTTTCTTGTGCCTCCCAATTCCACCTGCCTCCGGTGTCACTACAATGCACAACCAAAAATCTATACTTCTGCAATACCCTGTGCCTTGCCGAGGACAGTGCTAATAGGAGAGGCAGACCACTTGAGAGGCCGATCAATAGCCCTGCCTGTGTTTGATGGCAAGTGTCTCGAGGAGCCAAGCACTGTCTAAACCCTCAATTACCCTTCCCTCGCCTCTCCCTGCCTCCTGACAACCACAGTGGTTAAGCCCTCTTCAGCACCTGCAAGTGGACTGCTGCCTAATAAAAGGCTGCAAAATGCCAGCACATCCCTGAGCCACTTCAGCAGGTTGCTATTTAATGCTGAAAAGAAATGCAGTGAAGCAAAACTGACCCATGCCTCCACTTATAAGGAAAGTAGTAACAACAGAGAAAAGAAGGAAAAAGCAGGTTTGAAAAATACATTCCAAGGAACGGGGGTTTAAGGCATTTTAGAAAACAGTTTCAGATGAATCTTGCGGCCCTATTTTTCACAGCAGACAGATAATTTTTTGAAAGCTACCCAAGTGTCCAGCTTTTCCAAAAATCAGGCACAGAACAGTCACTTCAACACAGGAGTCTGAGCTGAAACCTTTTTGGGTGGCATGGGTTTTGAGTGTGGAGAAAGGGAGAGGGATGGCAGCAAGCCCTGCCCCACCGTGGGATATGCTCATCTTTGGAGCTGTTCCCTGTCTGCTGTCAGGATTTATCCCCAGGCTGCAGGTGGGGCTGATGGGGAAGGAGAAGCAGATGCCCATTCCCAGAGATTATTGACAGTCACTCTGAAGTGAAGCAGGACCCATCAGAAGTGTGAAAACGAGGGTTCTCATGCTGTCATGAGAAGACGAAGGACAGGAGGCTTCTGTGGGCTGGGGCTGTGTGCCCAGCTGGACTTAGCATGGTTTGCTTCCTGGAAATTCAACAGGGGAATGAGATTTTAGGCTTCCTCGTGCCCATCTCCACCCATTAAACAAATGAATGTTTACTGAAAGGCAGAAAGCTGTTCCAAGTCCCTCTTGTTTCAGGAAAGCACTTCTTTACGGACATCTCCTGAGTTTGTAAGAAGCATCTGTCAGTGGAAAGGAGGACAGCAGTATCCCTGAGTGCTGCCAAGGTTTTACAATCTTCCCCTGATGTGTCCCCCCATCAAGGCAGAACTCGCCTGCCTTGCCTGGCATCAGAGCCCTCGGGAGCAGCTCCAGCCTTCTGCCTCCCAGTCCAACCCTGGCTGACCACCAGCAACCTGGGGCAGAAGGGAGGCTTCAGAGAAAGGCTGAGGAGAAACTTCCAACATCAGGAACATTTTTGACCAATTCCTTTTGTGGATAGTGAGTCAGGGGAGCTGAGGGGATGGTTTGGATTTCACTTCCTCACGGATGTGTCTCTGATTACATCTCCTTGAGACCTAACAGGATTTTGATAGCACTGACCAAAAGACAGGGTGGAGACAGCCATGGGACTTTACATCTGATTTGCATACAAAATAAACACAGAAGGTTTCTACATCAGCTTTACCTCCTATTTTAAGGCAATTTGACCTGCAGAAGGAGATTCCAGGTTCAGGACCATCTTGCCGACTTTGCCAGGCCACCAGCTCTCAAGAAACACAAAAATGGACTTTCTTTCAGCTATGCACGTGGGGGTGTGAGCAAAAATTTATGTCCTGCACAACTGTGGACTCTGGGAGAAGCTTCAGGCCTTGCTAGCAAGAGTAGAAGCCCAGGGACTGACCTACCCATGGTCAATCCTACCACCTACAGTGCGACAGGAGAATAACAGAGGGATCATGAGAGCTAGTGAGGCACCACTGGGAAACTCAGCCTATTTTTCTTACCCTGTGCTGGAGGCCTGGTAGAACAACCATTATGGGAGACAGGGAAGGGAGCAGTGTGTGATGATTACAGAGGAGCCTTAGAAAGGATGTGAATATGACTTTTCATGCTACTGTTGAACAGAAATGCAGCACCTTCCTGTTCTAGGAACTCCAAAGCCCTTACAGTGATGGACAAATAACATACACCTTCTGAAGAATGACGTGAGCCACCATTTGTCCCTGTCCCCCTGTGCTAACAACGTCTGGAGGATGTAGTGGAAGGTTCCCTGGCTGTGACTCAGCGTGGGGCCAGCCTGGAGCACTGAGTCACTCTGTGGTAGTGGCCAGCAGGCACGTCACAAGCAGCAGCCACTCACCTGTTCCCGTGCTCCTTGTCCCTGCCACATCTCCACAGCTCACAACTGCCCCACGGGCATCAGGGACCCAGTGGGACTGAGAACAGAGCCCCACGATTGATCTGGAAGTAGCTGCAACGTGTCATGGCAATCAGAAGAAGGTAATGAGTTGTCATATTATTAACAAGAGCACTAACTGGTCCTTATGTAAAAACTTTCCCAGCAAATTGAAAAGTGTGTTGGCCAGCTGGAGGGAAGGAGATTTTCTTTTTCCATTATTTTATTTTGCTTGCTTTTGGGTTTTTTAAATTTTTGAGGGAGGGATTGTTTCAGGTGGGCTTTTGAAGAAGATTTTTTCCAAGCACAGCTATATTCCCTTTCTTTTGTATTCTCTCTATTGATGATCCCAGAATGGCAGAATTGTTGAAGTTGGAAGATTGCCCTGTTCCATTCCTTGCTTAGGCAGAGCAGCTGCATGGGACTGGGTTCAGCTGGGCCCACCAGTACCCTTAGGGCCTTTTGTGCAAAGCTGCTTTCCAGCAGGTTGGCTCCCAGTGCTTGCTGGTGCGTGGGATTATTCCCCTGCAGGGGCAGGACTTTGTCCCTTGCTGGAGCTGACCACTTCTTCAGCCTGAAAAGGTCCTTTGGAAGGGCACCATGGCCATCTGGCCATCCAGTGTGTCACATGTCACCTGGGGAACGGAGGATAACCTCATTTCAGTTCTAGTTTTTAAGCTTTCCCTGGGAATGAGAAGTCCTCCAGGTCCTTTTTGAGCCTGTAGAGGTGACCAAAAAGAGACCAGTGGGAACTAGCCACAATGTGTTTTCCATCTTGGAGCATGGATTTCTCTGACAGAGGAGTTCTAAACACTTTCTCACCTGACTAGCCCCAGACATGCTCTAAGAGCTGCTTGCACAGAAGGCCTTTCAAATAGATCTGGACTAGATGGAGAGGTTAATTCGTGAAAACAAGGACTAGGAAGGAGAACCTAAGGATAACCAGTCTCACCCTTGTACTCAGGCCTCCATTATCTCTCTGTGCCTAAGCTTCACTTCTTTGACCGTGGTTTGGTGGCTGCCTGCTGCTCTCTAGGAGGGAGAATAGTGACAGGAGAAGAGGTCTTGTGCACAGCCAGTGCACAGCTATATCCCACTGCTGGGTTCCCAAGCTGTGCTAGAAGAGAAGAGCACTCCTTCTCTGGAATTTTATCCTCAAGGACTAAACCAGGGAGCAGCATTTTATTTGAGCCATCCTCTCCACTACCTGGCAGCTGCAAATTGCCATGGAGACACCCCATGAGTGGAAACAGATGCTTAAGCTGGGGGGGACCATGAGAAAAGGACCAGGTGATCTGCCGACCCGAGGTGTGGCATGGCTCACATTGCTCCTGCCCCGGATGATGTCCCTGAGTCCACGTGAGAAAGGTCTGGCCCTTGGGAGGGGGGTGACAAGGGTGGGACCGTGTCCCAAAACAGACAGTGGAGCCACAGCAGCTCTGCACCGTTTAAGATGTTCCAAGCTGTCATCCTCCCACAGCAGAGAGGCAATCCAAATAGTTCTGGTCCTGATCAAACAGAGGCTGAACAGAGGCCTTCTCCAGGAGCTGCCAGGGCTGAAAAGCAGCCCTATGTCATGAAACATGGGGAAAAACAGGCGGGTGTCCCTGCTCCTGGCCTGTGCTGCTTATCGGCGGCGCAGTGGGAACAGCTCCATTTAGGGATGTTTGCTCTGCCTGACTGCTGCAGTGTGATAGGGAATGTGGTGAGACACCAGGGCCCCTGCCACTCCCCTGTCAGAGCTATGGACAGCGTGTGCACAGGCAGATCCTCACTCCCATCCTCAGCCTCCCTGGCTCCAGCCCATGGCCCTGTGCCCACCTCTTCCATGCTTTCAAGCACATCTGCACTGCTTACACTTGTCCTGTCCACCCCAACCTCCACAATGGGGTGTGGGGAAGCCCCCTCCCCACCTCCTAACCCCTCAATCTCTTTGAAGAGCAGAAAGGACTGCTTGTCTTTTGCCCAGTTATTTGCAAAACCCCAATATAAGAGAAGGAAGCTGGTCCTGCATGTGGTGTTGGGATTGCACTCTGGTCTAGACCCCCTCTGAGCTCCCCTTGGTTCCTCTTCACCTCATCCTCACCAGCTTCTCAGCCAATTTCAGGAATAAATCCCTGGCTAATGGCGGGGGATTCTGAGTCAGTGCATGCCTTAATAAGAGGTTATCAGCCATATAGATCCTGCTCCCATTTCTGAGTGCTGCAGAGAAGGCTTCAGCTCTCCTTCAACTCCAAGAGAAGGATCTCCACGACAGCCTTCTGGAGCCTGTGTACCCCGGAGCATCCCTTAGGACATGGAGAACTTTCTTGGGATGATGGAGACTCTTGGAAGAATTGGGACTGAGTGTCTCTTTTGTGCTATCATGACGGGGACCAACATTCTGCATTTTGTACACAATTGTTAAGCATGGAAATGGGGGGCTGGATAGGGTATTACTTACTTGCTGTGCTGTCCCTTGCCTGCCAGGTAATTCCTGAACTGATGGAGAGCTCTCATTAGTGCATATTCTCTCCTAGTGATGCTGCACTTGTGTTTATCCGGGGTCAAAAAGTGCCCTGCACTTTTTCTGAGGTTCTTTTGTGGGGATACTTCTCAGCATCCCTATGAAATGAAATTTATTCTAGTGGACAGAAAATTGCTGTAAGATGGAATGCTTGGGGACCCGGAGGGATGTTAGGTGCAGTTGTGCAGAAGCCAATGGGATGAGTCCTTTTACACCCAAAGCTATAAATTTTCAGGTATCCTAAAGCTCACTCTGGAGAAAAATTTGGAAAAGATAATAATCTGGGGAAAGATCCTTGTTTTTTATGGCATCAGCCTTTGATCCTCCTAGTTATGCCACATGGGTGACTTGGGAAGCAGAGGTTTGGTTACAGTCTTGAGGAGTATGGGATCTCTAACAGCCAAACCAGCCATAGGAAAGTGTTAAACTAACATTCTGCCATCCCATTATCAAAAAAGAAAAGAATAAAAAAGGAGATAATCCTTGTTTAAATATCACAAGCAGCAGCTGAGTCAGTGGGAGCTTTAGACTGGAAATGTCAGGGAGGAATTTAGATTTTCAGAGCAGTCGCTGCTCTGCAATTATCATAAGGCACTTACAAGGACCCCTTGTCTCTTGTTGCCCTCAACACGCATCTGCAAGGAGGGGGAGCAGAGAAAAAACACATGGCCCTACCGGGGACAGATAAGGAAATCCAAACTGCATCCCACTAAAGGCACAAGGCAAATCCCTTCAGGCTATGGTCAGGCTTCTGCTGCTGTTCAGGTCAAGCGTAGGTAGGGAGGAAGGAAACACGGAGGTGGGGGAGGGCAAACCCACAGGAGAGGCAGGGAATCGATATGAGAAATAAGAGAAAATCACATCCTGCCTCCTCCTATAAAGGTATTTATTTGCTTTTGGTGATGTTTCGGAAGTAGGAACGAGAAGGGAGACAGAACAATGAAGATCCGGGGAGTTTTTAGCCTCTCCCTTGTAGTGCTTTTCCTCCTGGACCATCCCACCTCGTTGCCATCCAGCACGTCCCTGATGTAAATTAAATAAGTGAAAGTACTATTAAACCTCCTGATGCAGGCACTGCCAGCACCAAAGGGAAAGGGGAGAGGATGAGCACTCAAACCACGTAATTTTTACCACATTAAGTGATGTAGAGAGATGAATTTTCCTAGCTGCTCTGCGGGGAAAGGCCAAAGACTTCCTCTGCAGGAGTGGTGTATTCTCACCTGTCTCTTCTCAGGAAACTTGTGAGGTTTCTGAGACCAGTCCTGGCCAGGTGCAAGGTGGAAGGACCTCAGCCATGAAATGCTGGCAGGTCTTGTCTACCTTGCCTTCCTGGGGCTGCCTGGCTGGGGGCAGGAGGTACCCCTGTCCCAGCCTTGTGCCTTGTGGATCATCACAGCTGGATCTCCTCCTGCACAGCACGCAGGCTCTCCATCCCCATCAGTCTGACCCTGTCCTGTCTCACACAAACCCTTCAAGTGAGGTACTGTTCTGGTCAGGACAGCTCAGGCAAAGGGGAACTCAGCATTCCCAATCCCCATTTGGCTTGCTTGCTATCACTATTAAAATCATATGTCCTACTGCTGACTTGAACTTTTCTTTGCCTAACTTTCAGCTATTGACGTTTTTGTTCTCTTCTCCACTGAAATCTGTATGAATTGAAAGATCTGTAGGGATCCAGATGTGTGATCAACAGTCCCACCATTGGGAGGATAGGGAAAATAATCTCATAAATGCTTTTCCATGGCGTCATCCCAGCAGCTTAATGGCAGAAGTATTGAAGTCAGGCATATTGTTCCAGTAGAGATCCCAGGCTCTTTTCTTTCTTTACTTTCCATGGCTGTGAATCAATAAAACATTGTTGATACACCTTGAAGATCCAGAAGAGAAGCACAGGGCTTTGATGAGTCATCCCCTTAAGCCTGCTGAGTGGAATGAACCTTGGCATGGATGATGCATTTGCATTCATCCTTTGAAAAGGAGAGGAAAATATTTTCTCGTGCTCTTTTTCATGTATTTATTTACTTGATGACTACCTGTTAGGAGTAACAGATGAGATCCCAAGCAGATGTGAAGCAGTAGGAAAGCACTGACTTGACTGTGGAATGATGGTGATAATTTCCAGTGGAGGTCTGGTTGTGTCTTTGTAATAAATCTCACTGTTCTATGCTGAATGCAAAACATCTTCCTGTGTATAAAGAGAAAGATGAATAAACGTTTGTATAAAGTCAATATGGTGACATTTTCATAGGTCTGAGACCCTTTGTGTGACACGTAATGCTAAAATCACATCAGACCTTTTGTTTGACAGGTGGATGGTTTTTATCTTCCAGTGCCTGAGGAGAGAGGGAACTGCCTGGGTAAGAAGTGGATGATTTGCTGTTCACATGGGAGTAGCACTGAGCTGCATTTTGCTGGTCCATCTTGGTGACCTGAGCTGTTGTAAGAGAAGATGAGAAAAGAGGTAAGAGGAGGGGGAGGAAGATGTATCAATGTCAAAGAAGTTACATGTTCATGAAAGAGGAGTGTGTTGGGCAAACACTGACAAAGCGCTGATGGAAAACCCTTGTCCTCTTCTGGCACCATTTGCTTCCACAGCTGGAACAGCAGGATGGGTGGCCAGGAAACTGAGGAGAAAACAACACTCAGAGGAAGGGTCCAAGAGCAGATATGAGGCCAAGACCCACCCCAGCCACACTGTGCAGCCCTGAAGCCAGGTCCCACATCACAGGTGACCATGGGCTGAAGTCCCTTCAGGTCCCATCCCATCAGCTTTGGCCACGCTCAGACCAGTCCAACATACAGGGAAGGTTTCCTTCTGGAAGGGCAGTGGGAACTTGCTTTGGTACCTCACCAAGGCTTGTCTTTCTCCTTTCTGATGCTGCTTTGAGTCACATAAATTCTGTTTTACTCCACGGTGTGGGTGAATAAGCAAGAAAGTTAAACATGCCAAATACCATGGTCACCATCCATGAAAAGACAAAATTCTCCAAAACCAGCTTTCAGGAATGAATACTGCAGGACTGGGACTTAACTTGGTAATGAAATGGGGACATGTCCTCAATTTTCTTTTTTCTTTTTTTCATCTACAGTAAGAGTTGAAAAACTGAGGTCACTGCAAACCTCTTAGTGCTAGGACTTCCAAGGGTCTTGAGCAAAGTAAGGAATAGCAGGAGTCCCTTTTCCACATGTATTCAGCAATGCAAAGACCTGATGGACTGTCAGGCATCAGGTGAGGGGAACGAAAGGAGGTGAGAGGCAGATATTTCTATTGATTTCTGCATCTCTTGCCCACCATTAACTGGTTCTTCACAGCTGAAGGTCACAGCAATTACCAGCCTGGTGGCAGAAGGCAGGAAACGAAGCAATGAGTCAAATGACTTGCCCACGGCCATGAGCTGAGCTGTCAGAAAGGCAGTCCTTGTTTTCTGTGGTCGTGGTTGACAATAGAATTAGCTGTGGACATTTGATTCTTCTTGTCATAATGTTTTGGATATTTTCTGACTGCTCTTTAGCTGCACAATATTTTTTTTTTCCCAAAAAAAGCAAATTCACTGTCAAACTCAATGTTCAAAAATTCTGTGCCAGACCTCCATATGATAATTACTGTTTCTTGAAGGTTTTTCCACTTCTCTGGGAGCTCGTAGAATCTTATTCAGTCTTTCCTCACTTTTCAGAAGGGTTGCATTTAATTTTATTTTTTTTTTAAAGAAAGTAAACTCTAGGAACTAGGAGTAAAATATTTGGTGTCACAGACATATAAAATCAGGAGTACTGGTGGTGCAGAAAATCTATTGCAATACACATAAATTACCTTTCTGCACAAAGATGACATTCCCTGATGATCTTGTTAAAGAAATTGTCCACAAGTTGGAATACAGTGGGCCAGAGGTGTCATCAATTAATTTTGCAACATCACTAAATGGCATATTCCAAGAGGTGTGCATTATATTCTGTCACCTGCTCGTGACTCTCTGCTTGCTGGCCACATTTCCAAAGAGAAAATTGCTCCTAAGTGCTTCCCCATTGATCTGAGACAAAATGGTTGCTTTGGATTCTGCAGTGGCAGGTGAATCATCAACACAATATTTCTGAATTTTCTCTGTTCCATGTCCACTTGCTGAAAGAGAGAGCTGGGTTTGCTTCTGAAAACTCAGGGCTACTTTCTCAGTTCCTGGGAAGAGCTGTTTCCCCCCTCCATCCAGGTAGCCTCCAGTTCCTTTGAAAACCCTCCCCAAATAATTCACTGTTTTCCTGGAAATCAGGTTATTTCCCTCTGAAAAGCTGATTGCTGCAAAAATTTCCCAGAATTCTATTTTCACTGTTTTCCAGTGAGTGGAGATTCTATGGGTTTTGAGGCAAGATTTGAACATCCTGAATACAGAATTTTGTGTCTGAATGTGGAGATGAAAGCACAGTTATGAGACCAACCAGCCCCATGCTCCAAAAGAGGGGGCAGAAGGATCTTTTTTGTGGGTTACAAGAATACCCTCAGGTTTAGCTAAAAGCTAATCTGGCCTTCTGAAATGCGAAATCTCTGACATGAATGTTTGCATTCAGCTGCTGAGGGTGTTGGTCTTGGTCCTTAAGCCATTGGTTGGCATCTGTGGAGCAGATCTCTCCTGTACACTACATATTAAAAATGTACTGACACACACTGAGGCAAAATGTCATTGGAAGAGGTTGCATAGCCCTACTCCACCATCTCTAGAAATGTGCATGTTTTGATTTTTTTTTTTTTTAACATAGTTGGCTGTTTTGATTTTCCTTGGAAGAGCAACCCCTGCATGGAGACCCATCATGTCCCACAGGTTGCCCCTGCAGTGGAGGGAATGGCAGAGCTTTCCTGCCAGGGTGGCACAAAGCATCTCCCTGCCCTGACTGGAGAGTTAGCACATCTCTGCTGCTTGCAGCCCCCCTTCCCCAGGGCTCATCTCTCGTGAGACAGCCTGAGCACAAAACTCCATGTTTTCTAGATAATAAGAGGCTGCAAAGTTAAAAGGGAGGTGAGGATTTTAATTATCTCTTTTATTTTTTTTTCCTCCTGATGATGGCCCAGTCTTAGGGAGGATGCAATGATGTGAAGGCCTGAGGTGTCATTATGGGTTATTAAACTCCTTTGTGGCACTTGGGGATGTTGAATGGAGCTGTGAAGGGAGAAGAGGAAAAAAACCATCTTTTGATGGAGCTGGCTCATCCCCCTATAATTGCTTCAAAATTATGGCAGACTATAATTATTCAAGCTGTGGAGGGGAAAAGGTGGAGAGAGAGGGTGGGGGGAAGTAAGAGCAGCGAGGGGGCCTGGGTACCCCTCATGGCTACCAGGGTTGCCTTGGTTGTGATGGGAGATGGAGGCTCTCACATCAGAGTGCACCATCCATCCCTTTCCTTGGGCCTTGCTGGGGACTGTCACAGCACAAACCCTGTCCCTACAGCTCCCTGGACCACCAGAGAGCACCCCCAGCCTTGCCCAGTGCCTTTGCCACTGGTTCACCCTGGGGCTGGCAGGTTGGTTCGTGATCTCTGCAGCTCCTCACAATTAGGGGTGGATGTTTGGCACTTGGGGTTTCCCCTTGGTCCCCATAGCCATGTGCCCAGAAATGGTGATTATTGTAAACAATGCTTGAGGGTACACAAACTGACCCCAGGGATCCAGCCACAGATAATCATATCTTGTTTCTATCTCTGTACCACCAATCCCGCATCCACTGGACCAGCAGGACTTTGCATTTTCAACTCATTCCTGGATTGGTTTTGGGCCAGCTTCACCCTTGAGGGAAGCAGTAAGAGCATCCCAGTTTATGGACTTCTCTGTCTGGGGACTAGTGCAGTGAAACAGTGTCCAAGTGTGTTTGCAATGGCTGCTTTATGTCAGATTAATCCCTTAAAACACACAGCTGGATACACATGGCACCCACACACATTCAAGGATGGTCATGTGGTTGGAGCATGAGAAACAAAGCAGTGATGAAGACCCATCCATCTGTCCTTATTTCCTTTGTAAAGCTTCCTAAAGGCTCCTCTTCCCTATTAGCAAATCTGGTAATTAGTCAAAAATGACAAAAGCTGAGATGGACCTGTCTTGGTTTAACCAAATAGGTTCACACCCCCCAAAAGTCATGTCTGATATCAGCAGAACTTAAACATGGACCCAGACAGGTGGTTTATAGAGATGTAGACACATGAAGAGATGAAAAATTCTAAGATGTGTCTGGTCTCCAAAAAGATGGGGATTTGCCTGGAAGGACAAAGGCGGAAAATATATTGACCAGCTTTGCACTGGACTGGCTGGGAAAAAGTAATGTCTGTCCTTTTGCAGCTGGCTGATAATTGCTCTGCAGGACATCCACACACCTTGCTGCCCAAAAGGAGGACCTGCTGCCACATGGCTTCTCCCAGCTTCCCTCCTCTGTCAGCTCCTCCAGGACAGGAGAACCAACCTGATTTTCAGCTCTTATCAGAGAGTGAAATTCGTGCCATAGCAATTCCTTCATGGCAATCTGGATATTTTGCCCTTGGTTGCGTGGAAAGCAGAACTTTGGCTACACGCTGGACAGCATTTCTATACAGTGCAGGACTTCATCACCACACGGGCAGGCAGATTAGCAGGGTTTAAAGAAGAAGAGAGTTGGATTCCTAATTTACCAGCAGTAGGAAAACAAGGTATTAAAAATCAAGGGCTTTGGGGTGACATAACTAAGTAGAAGGACTGATGATCTTGAATAAAGTACTGAATTTCACAAGGGAAGTAGCAACGGGTAACGACACAAAAGGAAAACAGAAAATGCAATCAGAGAAATTCTATCTAGTCATACAATAATCTTGAAAACTTGTCTGATGGTATTGGCACATTTTAATTCCTCTGCTTGTCAGAAGAGCTTTTATGTGTGATCTCTGAATAGGTTACAGCCTGCAGGAAGGCTGTGGCTCTTTCTCATCCCATATTTATTATTACGCCAATTTTCTCAATGCTTTTCGTGAATCGACATTTTAAGCCTGTCTTCTTAGCAAAGTTATTACAGATTTGGATAACTGGAACTTGCTGTGATGGCTGATTTTAGGCTTATCATCACTGGCAAATACTTCTCTAAAGAGACCTTTAAACTAAGTCAGTTTCTGAAAATAATGGGTCTAGCAAAATGATTTCTCTTTCTGACTTTAAGGTAAGAAAACAGCATGAAGGAAAAAGGATTAAATTAATCAATTAATTTCAATTTTGTCTTTGTTCTTAAATTGAACTGAAAATCTCAAATGAAAAATGTTGTAATTCCATATTCTACATGCTGTTGTAAAAGGTAGTGCAAGCCAGAATAATTCATCCACATTTAAACTTGATTTGGTAAACATATTCAAATGCAATTCTCATAACACTCCTCCTACCCAAGTCCCTTTTTCCTTTCCAAATGAAATCCCAGTGAAACTGGTCCAGCCTTGGCAAGGCCCTTCATTGGCAATGTTTCTTTTTAACAGGGCATTACTCTAGCAAAATCTAAATAGTTTAACTAAATATTTCTGCAGTATCTAGCCTAACTATGCTTTTTCATCCTTAATACCTCTGCAGTTTCATCGTAGAATGTGAGGAAGAGCTGTGTCCTTTGCCCTCTTTATATGTCAACCCTACTGTCATTCATGGTGTTACAGAATCTCTGCTGAGGTCTCTTTGCTGGTGCCTACCACAAAAGATACATGAGCATTATTTTTGTGGCCTCTTTTGGAGCGGGTTCTTTTTTTCCCATATGCTCTTCAGAGCCTTGTTCCCAGCATCTCAGCCTGTCCAGCAACCATGGCTCACCTCAGCCAGCGACACAAAAATAAATCAACCATAGCATTGTGCTAATTTGTATCCCCCAGTCAGAGGGTCCCCAAAGCCACCCCAGCAGACAGGAGGTGACTGAGCCTGCAGTGCTGCTCCATGGCTACCTTCTGGGCAGTGGAAGGTCTTGGAACTTGCCCCCAAAATATTTTCCGAGAAAATCTTGCAACGCTAGGCAGCATTACCCTCCATCAGTTTGGTTTTATCTTGTGTTTTGAGCATCCAAGGTTTAGCAGAGAGCAAATAGACAGTTTGGGAGACTCAGGGGGGATTAGGGATGAAATTAAAGCTAAATCAAGGGCTGTTCTCAATGTATGAGGTGATGCCACACGGGAGGACGTAGGTTGAGGGTAGATGAGCTCTGATTGCTGCTTAACTCCTTCCTCTGGTTTTTACTGTACTGAACAGCCGAGTGCCCTCAGCCCCTGCAATAAGAGAAGTTACTCCACATGACTTAAAATCAATTTTGTCTCAATACTGCACCAATCTTTAGCTGCTGCCAACTCCTTACTTCAGCTTCAACTGCTATCAATGAGCTTCCCAAGCTGCTCTGTGGGACTGGCAGTGTTGGTCGCTGCCTGCTCCCTGGTGTTTGCTAAACATCAACAGCTTTGCATCCTCAAGGAGGTCAAGGGGTTGTTGATCCTCCAGAGCTTTTGGCACTGCAAAAGTCACCAGCAGGCTGGGACGAACTCAGCTGGACAGCAGGATGAGCCACCAACCCTGCCAGATGTCAGTGCTGTGGTCAGCAAGGCTGTAGGTGAGCTGTCGGGCAGCCAGCTGGTGGAAGGCCACCAGCTCCCCTGCCACAGGGATTTGTGCCAGTCCGTGGCCTGTCACCAGGATGGAGGCAGCTCACACAGAGCATGGCCATGCATTCCTGCAGCACTGGTTCGGATGGGACAATCTAATCAGAGAAAAATGCCAGTTTTATTCACAACAGAGCAGAGACCCCGGGATGGGTCTGACCTGTCACACACTGCCACAGCCCCAGCTGTACTCAAGCATTTGGTCTCTTAGGATTTACTGCAAGAGGAGCAAAGCACTTAGGAAGGCAGGACTGAGAGAGTCTTTCCAGGTTATTTCCTCTAAAGCCTTTTTCATTTCTGAGGAGTCAGATTCTGCCCTCCTGCTGTCAGCGACAAGCTCTGAGGTGGTGGGGGAGCCCTGGAAGGCACAGTGTTGTCAGTAGCCGGGCACCAGGAGGTGAATGCATGAGAACAGCATCCAGTCCCACAGCTGCCTTGTGGGAATCAGTGTTATTTTCCTATTACTTTACTGCCTCCATGACAAGGCAAACAAGGGGGGAAAAAAGGCTGGAAAGGGCTACATCTCTCCCTTCCTTTTATTTCTTCCTTTCACAGATGAAAATCCTTGCATGCAACTCCCAAGCTGGGGAAGCAAATGTGCCGGACTGAAACATGTAATGAGAATGAACTCCATCCAGAAGTGGGGGGAGGGGGAAAGGAGAGAAGGGGTAAATTAGAGAAGAAATCTTCTGGATGCAGGCAAACAGGTGGGGGATTGTCTGGTCTGTGAAGGCGGGGTGTCTGCAATCTTTGTAGCGATTAGATTTAATGGGACAGACACGTTTCTCTCCTTCACATCCCCTCCTCCTCTCAGCCTGAGGGGGAGAAAGGAGGGAGGTGGTGATGGGGAGGTGGCAGGGGAAGAGAAGATTTGAAAGAGTCTTTGACGTCAGCCCTGCCCTATAAAAAGCTGGCAAGGAGCTGGAAAGCAGACAGCAGAGCTCGTGGAAGAGCAAAGATGCCAACCCCGAACATCTCCACCTCTGCAGCCAAAGGCTTCCGCAGGGCGGTGTCGGAGCTGGACTCCAAGCAAGCCGAGGCCATCATGGTAAGACAACCCTACCCCACTTCTTTCCCTTCCCCTCCAAAAACCACAGTCCTTCCATAGCTACAGGCAGAGGCAGGCAGGGAGAGACGGACCAACACTTTGTCTGTGGGACTTCCCCGACATGGGCATGCCTGGGCTCAAGGCTGGCAAAGGGATATTACTCCAACAGTTCTCTCTACATACTGATACATGTGAAATGAAAACATTTAAGGGGGTGAAAACTTGAAATAATGAAACCACTTCAACCAAAAGTAAGTAAGAACCCACAGACCTAAGGCAGAATAGCAAGGAATCCTCCTGTGAAAGGCAGTTTGAAGATCTTAACAATTTCCAGGTCTCAAGGTATTAAATGGCAGAGATTTCACCTGTTCTAGCATAATAAAAAAAGTGGGGCTGTCCTCTCAGACAGCACACAAGTCACAGGTGGTGTAACTTGTTTGTTCATGGCTGCTGTATCCAGTTTATCTCCCAGAACATCCTTCCCCCATTTCTGTTCCCAGTCCTCCTTGATATGTTCTCAGCCCTGTGTTTAGCCCAGGGAAAGCTTCTGCACACACTGGATCTGAACGCATCAGGGAAGGGAGAGGAAAACTTCCCACTGAGCTGTCAAGTGTCTTTAGAAAGCCAAGCCTGGCCAGCTCATCAGAGTTGCTGTAGGGACAGGGACATTCCAGCTCTTAACTTCAAAGCCTTGCCAGGCAGGATGAGCTTGAAGACTCCCAATATTGGATGGTCCTGTGGGGCAGAGATGTGGATTGGCAGCAGGTGACAATGCAGGAGCCAGGGCAGCCAGTGGAAATGGGTGCACCAGGAGGGGACCCCCTTGGGATGCTTGGCAGGAGGAAACTTAGGAATAGAGATGGGTTAGGTAGCAGATGCGTTTGACAGATGTCTGCTGTGTGACTCCAGCAGGTCACTTTTAAAGCTCCCATTTCTCTCCCTTATACCTGTTGCCTTTTTCACCATTCTCCTCTTAACCCTGTACAATACTCTGCCTCACTAAAATCAACCACTGCACTGGCAGAAAGATGTTTTGGAGAGTGGAGTTGGCTGGAAAAGAAGGGAATCATTTATAAAACAAGGAGGTAAGCTTGCTTTCTCTAATAAATGGAAATCAGGGAAGGCTTCAGTCTCACACAGTCCTTTTCATTCCAGCAAAATAATGAATACTTGAGTGGCCCTTGAAAACCTGATATTTTCCAGGCAACTTGTAAAATCAGTATTTGAGATGCTCAGTGTCTGGAGAAGTGAAGAGTGTTTGATTATTGCACCCTCTGGGATACTGCTCTGTGTTTTATGAAAAAATGGGCCACTGAACATAGGGGAGGGCAGGTTCAACAGGTGGGCTGACAAGAATGAGGCAACCTGCTTGGGGTGAGTGGCTCCTTCAGCCTGGAGGGTACACAAAACCTTAGTCTGTGTTTGGTTTTGAGTGAAAATTTTCGGAAAAGGGAAAACAAATGAAATTAAAACTTTGCCCTCTGAGGATTGCCCTGAGAGTTGGATGCATGAAAAGCTTTTCTCTTTGCTCTCACCTCCACAACCCTGGCTTCTAGCAGGCAAGAGGCATGACTCTGCATTTGTATGTGACACTGCATGTCCCTGTCCCTCGTGTTGTCACTGTGACCGTGGGTGATCTGGCACACAGCTGTCACCCACCATCACATCACCTCCGGCAGCTCTGAGGGGTTCCCTAGCCAGGGGAAACTGCAAACTAGGGGGAACATCCAGACGTCTGCAATCCCAGAACTCCTCTACACCAGCACATGTCAGCTGGGCCAGCCAGACATCAAACTCCATGGAAAAAGCTTTGATTATGTATTAAGTTTTTCTGCTGCTAATCTTGCAAGAGACTTTGGGACTGTAGCTGGGGCAGAATTTGGTTACAGAGAAAGCCACTGGAGCCAAAAAAGCAGGAAAAAGGACCCAGGAAAGCAGAGGCGGGACATAAATGTCCCCAGTCTTTACAATCCTTCGTGATTGCTGCAAATAAAGAGCCAGGGAAAAAAAAAAAAAGCAACAAAATAGCTCAGAACACAGTATTTTTAATGACAACATGCAGGCTGGACACTGAATTCCAGCAAATTCGAGAAAGGAAAATGAACAAACCCTTCATAAGAGGTGCAAACTAACCTTCAGAAGAGGTGAATGAGTCAGGCCCTGGTTGGGTAAATAAATGCTTTGCAAAATCAAATTACAGTTCTCACTGTAGTCAGATATGCACTCAGGGAGGGAGTCTGTAAGGCAATTCAGAAATACCATATAATGGTGCCTTTGGAAGAAAGGAAGGCATATATAATGGGATCAGTTTAGTTATTATAGATGCCACATTCCTAATTTCCAGCAAAAGGAGATAATAGCCCAATGAGCATGAATGTGAGGGGCAGAGCGAAGTGGGGAACATGCAGCCAGGCAGCCTCCAGCTGGCAGAGGAGGCAGCAGGCAGGCAGATCCCTCCCAAGCAAAATTCAGCGTTTTTCTGCTTTGTTTTGATTTTTTTTCTTTCAATTTACCCACTTAAACTATGCCATCAGGCAGCTAAGAAACTTCCAGGACCACTTGACAGGGACCAAAGCCCCCACTCCTGCCTGACTGTAGTCTCATCACATGTACGGGACCGGTTGAGTCTGCTTCTCCTGGTGCAGCTTTCCAGTCACCCAACTCTGGCATTTCAAACCCTACCCAGTTACATTTTAACCCGATTTACAGCCTAAATATGGAGGTCTAATTTCCCTCCTCTCTGCTTTTCCAACCCAGAAGTAAAATTCTGCTGCACATTGGGGCACAGTGAGACAAAGCACCCTTCGGAAAAGCACTGCCTGGCTTGGGGTGGCTGTGCAGCTCATTTTCTGTGGCTGGCACAGGGCTGTTTGCCCTGCTTATTGCAGGCACTTTAAAGTAAACACCAGCTTAGCTTAAAACACTGCAGTGATGGAAAACACACGCTTAAAGCCAAGCACATGCTCACAAGAATTTTAAAATTACGACGGAGGTCACTTGTTAGATGTCTGCTCTCTTTGGGCACGAATATCACCAATTTAGGCAAGCAGCATCATGCACTTATTTGTTAGAAGGTGTTTTTCTGGGCCCTGAGGAATAAAGGGTGGATCAGGAAATATAATTTCGGAGGGGTCTCTTTACTGAAACAGGATCAGATAGAGGTGCGTGGGCTGGTGCCTCCGTGTGCTGAGTTTTTGAAGCTGCATTTAAAATGTCAGCTTTACACTGCTAAAGTGTCCAAGAGGATTCTCCCAAGAAACATAAGTTACTGATAGTGGGCTTTGAAAATCAGAGAGAAAATAAACTTAGTAGTCAATCAAGCTGTCTTTTTAAAAGGCAAACACTCTTAATTTCCATAAGGTAGGGAAAGAACTACTTACTTAGCATGTTCTAAATATTTTCAAAGTAGTCACAGGGAAAACTGCAGCCAGTCCCACTCAGTATCCTTCTTCAGTGCTGCCCCAGGTTTCTTTTAGCAAGCTCTGGAGGTTTGTCATCTGGTTTGGGTCTTGAACACAGAAAACTGGAGCCAGATGTGTTGCCTCAAAATAGAAAACTGGTTGTAAAAAGACCAAGAACAAATAAGTTGGTATATGAGCCATTTGTACAACAAAAGGAACAGCAGTGATCGAAATAGTTTGCAGCTCACTATAAATATAAACAGGTGTCCTAACATGACCTCAGGCACAGAGTTGCATTTGAGGTTCTATTCCAAGTAACAGAAATCTGCAGGAGTTTGTTGAGACAAAACAAATCTACAGATAAGTGGGAGGAATTTATTTTCTGGGGTATATGGTTGTGGTTTCAATTACACTTCAAGGGATAAGCATCCACTTAATGTCAAAAGTAAATGTCATATTGGATCCTGGGAGCAGTTTTTCTAAGATGCCCTGCTAATACACCTGCAAACAGTTCATGTTTCCTGGCCAGACCACAGCTGTGGGCTTTGCCTGTCCCTCACAAAGTATCTTTTCTCAGATGACTTCAGGTTTATGTCTCTCCACCTGAGTTCATCAGACACCTGAAAACCACATAAGGATTATTTCTGGGTCTTGAGAATTTTTTGGGGATTTTGAAAACCAGTAGTGAGGGTGAAGGGAGAAGCCCCTCTCCAGTTATGTTAAAATGATATTTTACACAGTTTTTTGTCCCCCCAAAGCCCTATATTTCTGTAAGTTCAATTCTAAAACCTCAGTCCTCATGAGCAGATCTTCCTTTACAAATCCAGGCCAGTCAGTCCATCCTTTCCCTGCTTCCTCTGCTGACATATACCAGTCGCATCTCATCCAGCTCCTGGGAATGCCTCTGATCTCCTACATCTCTGTGAGCAGTGTTATTTATTTCTGTCCTGCCTTCAGTCTCCACGGTTCATTGGGAGACGTCAAAGCCTCATTGAAGATGCCAGGAAGGAAAGAGAGGCTGCGGCTGCGGCCACTGATGCTGCAGAGTCCACAGAGACCATTGTGTTCGAGGAGAAGGATGGCAGAGCCATGCTGAACCTCTTCTTCATGCTCAAGGGATCCAAGACTTCACCACTGTCCCGTGTCCTTAAGGTGTTTGAGGTGAGTACCTAACCTGTTGTGTGGTACACGAGGAACACACTGCAGGTTTCATGAGTGGGCTGTGAGAAGCATCACTTGAGTGTTATAAAGAAGACTCAGACTAGGTCTGCCTACTTCAGATTATCAGTTAATTGTCTGATGTCTCTGAAGTCATGCTTTGCCCTGGTGTCTTCTCACTTGCCATCACTAAGAAGGACGTGTACCTCTGTCTTGCAGTGCTGTTAAGCTCTGGCCTTAATTTTGCTCAATTATTTTCAGTTTCACACACCAGGTCCACACCCTTGTGGCTTGTGGTGTACTCTGACAGCCGTCCCCACTGCTCAGCACTTCAGCTTCAGCACAGGGCTCTGATCCCACATTCAAAGCGAGCTGTGTGCCCTGTGTGCCCAGACCAAACCCACCTCCCTTATGGGTCATTACCACAATGGTCCTCAGTCAAACAGTTCCAGAAACAGCTTTGCCCTGGGTATAAAACTGGCATATTGATTTCAAAATTACCTCTCTACTTCAAGGATTATTCTGATTCACTTGTTAAAGGTTCTGTTGGTTCCCCTCAGAGATGCATCCTGTCTATGCCTTTAATACCAAGGAAAACTGGTAAGTGAGCTTTTCCCCCCTAGCCAGCAATGTAACGTTGCATTATATAGGATCTCAGTGCCATGAATGAAAAGACTGAGATAAATGCTGCCTATTTAAACAGTAATCTAAGCATGACAGCTTGCATTCATGTGGTGTGTTTTCATCCAGAATGATTCAAAAGTGTTTTGCACACTGAGGTTCTGAGATGAGTTTTATCTATGGCAGTTTAATTTCATTGACTTCAGCAGTGGAAGGAGAGGACAATTTGTTCCTGTTAATCAGTCACGTGGCTTGTAAGGGGCCTCTGGACATCTCTGGCCCAACATCCTGCTCAGAGCAGGTCACAGCAGGTTGCTTGGAGCTATGTATACTCTACAGTAAACGTGCTACTTAAAAACTGTAAGCATACAAAAAGTGTGTTTGGGAGATATGTATCTCCCTGAAATTGTAGGGCATTCTAGTTGTTCATTGCTCATTTAGTATTACCTCTGATAATTTTATGAAAAACATTTAGATCTTCAGCAATTTCTCTATGAGGACTGTTGCACGAAAAGCTGTTTTCTGGGCAATATATGGTTCTTGTCTCAAGACTAAAAGAACCTTTATGACACTTTTCAGACAAAACCCATGTGTTGTGATGACTGGCGTCTCTTTCACAGAAATGCACAGATGCCAGATAGAGCATGACAAATCCATCAGTGTAACATTCAACAGGCTGCTCAGTGGGTATGAAACAGATGTTTATACTCTTGTACTTGGTAGATTTTATGTTATACTGCATTTAAACTCTGTAATTTAAACAATTTTTAAAACATCAAGCAAGAAGCTGTGGCAGTTTGTGTTCAAATATTGTTTGTTTCTTCCTGGAGCAAAGAGCTCTTTGAGCTTGTCACAGAGAGAGCTTTAAATATAATAAAAAGACAAGCATGTCAAGTCCCAACAGAGGAAGATTCATTTCCCAGATCCCTCTGGCAATGCAGGTACAAGATATGAAAGCAGACGGGCATAATGACATTTGCCTCATCATGAACCAGGCTGCAGGGAAGCTGGTTTCACTCTTCTGTATGTGTTACATGCAGCTGAAGCATAGGTAATGCAATCACAGCTGTCAGATTAATGCAAAGGTATCGATTGTTGAGGGGACAACGTAATAGTGAAGTTGGTAGGTACACTAAAAAACATTGTCCTAAATTTAATTTACCTGTGGCATCGAATCTGTTCCTTCTCATCTTTTTGCCTCTGATTAACAAAAGAAATCGTGTCCCTTCCTCTATCAAAGGTCCTGCGGGAACTTTGGGAAGGTTGGATCGTTGCCTAGGGCCTTGGGCTTGTATTACCAGTTTTCACTGAGCTAAAGAACACACCCACAAATCTACCAGGGCCCTTTGGGAGACCACAGACATCATTTTGTCTCCTTATTCCGTGGGGGAGGTCAGTTCCGAAAGCGAGCCCAAAAGGCATGGGCGCTGGTGGCGAGCCCAGACAGCGCTGGTTCAGCACCACGGGCAGCGCCGGCCCGGGCGGGCAGCGCCGGGACCCGCCAGCCCCGCACCCTGCCCAACACAGCCCCCCAGCACCCACCTCGGCTGTGCCTGCCACGGGAACACGGAAAACGGCCCTCTGCCACATCAACTGCTTCTCCTGGTCTTCTTTGCCATGGTGGAAGTCTCCTGTTGGTAGTTATTGAGCAGCCTCGGTGTTTGCGCAGAAGGAAAAAAAAATGTGGAGCTGGTGGGTAAGTGTGTGGGGGCATGAAGAAAACAACGAGAAGGAATCCATCCCAGAATGGCATTGTTCATCCTGGAAAAGAAAAGGCTTCTTGGTGACCTGATTTCTAATAACTGAAGGGGGTCTAGGGGAAAGATGGAGAGAGACTTTTGCAAGAGCACGTAGTGTCAGGACAGAAGGGACGGATTCAAACTGAAAGAGAGAAGGTTTAGGTCAGATAGTAGGAAACAATTGTTTACTGCGAGGGTGATGAGACACTGAAATAGGTTGCCCAGAGTTGTGGACGGCCCATCCTTGGAAGTGTTAAAAGTCTGGTTGGATGGAGCTCCAAGCAACCTGGTCTAGTGAAAGTGGTCCCTGTCCGTAGCAGGGAGATGGGGATGAGACAATGTTTAAGGTCCCTTCCAACCCAAACCATTCTGTAATTCTGTGTCCATATGGACATCTTTGAGTAGTAGCAGAAGGTGTTTCAAAAGTTGCTTAATTTTTTTTTCTTTCTTTCCATGTCTCAAAAGACATTTGAAGCTAAAATTCACCACCTGGAGACGAGGCTTAGCCGAAAGCCCCGTGAAGGGACTGCTGAACTGGAATACTTCGTGCGCTGTGAAGTCCACAGCTCAGACCTCAATACTTTCATTAGCTCCATCAAGAGAGTAGCAGAAGATGTGAGGACCACTAAGGAGGACAAATGTAAGGAACTTACAAACACTTCACTCGTGTGGAGAGGCTGAGCTTTTCCCGTAGAAACAGGGTGGAGGCTTTGTTGTTCCCAGTAAAGGGAAAGGGCTGCTGTGTGCTGAATTCGAGCAAACCCAAAGGGACTGCCTCTGGGATGCCTGAATCCTGAAAGTAATTTCCCTCCTTGTCCTTTTCTCAACAGACCCCATTTTTCATAGTCCATCCTTCTGGTAAAAGATTGGAAAAAAATAGAAATAGGAGGTTGAATTTCATGCTTTACTCACATCTCTCCTAATGAGTTCTCCATTCCTACTCCAGCATTTTAGATTATAAATGCAAAGTAGTTTCCTACCTACATGTTAGCACCTCTGTACAGATTCCGGCACTAATCTACAAGACACTCCTAGTGCCATCCTGTTCTGAAAATAGGATGATTATTATAGAATAATATTGTAGGACAATATCCCTAGAGATCCGTAGAGATCTGTGACCAGCAGTATCTCTGGATGGTTTTTAACCTGAATCATTCATTAAAATCTAATTTTCATCTTCTTCTTTTATTTCGTCACAAAATTGCTGAGAGATGGGCAAGGAAGTCGTGAAATGCAGATCATGGCATTAGACCTGACTCTAGGAAAAGAGCATTGAGATTGTGAAACTACTGCCTGGAAGCAGCTGTGCCATGTTGTATGTGTTCCTTTGGTACACCAGATGAGGCGTATCTCATTCAGCCTCAGAGCCCCTTCTCTTTAGGGGATCTTCACTTCCACAGACTGTCACTTTCTCTCTCCCCATAGTTCACTGGTTTCCCAGAAAGATCTGTGAATTGGACAAGTGCCACCATTTGGTCACCAAGTTTGACCCTGACTTGGATCTGGATCACCCGGTGAGTCAGTCTGTGCATTCACCCCCTGTAACCGAGCTCCTAAGCCATCCCACAGAACCAGGGAGCTGAGAACCCCTCTTAGTGCAGCTGATCAGGGCACTGGAGCGTGATTGCCACCTTGAGAGACGTCTCTCCAGCCAGTGATGAATTCCTCTGGATGAGAAACTTTAGTAACTGATGAAAAGTCCTGTCTCTGTTCCTATTTGTCACCACAGGGCTACTCTGACCAAGTGTATCGCCAGAGAAGGAAATCAATAGCAGAGATTGCTTTTCACTATAAGCAGTAAGTCTCCTTCCTAATATTCACGTGGGGATAATGACATGTCAATGAACCTATTGGGAAGTCATTGTGCTACCTGTATGATACTTCTCTTCCTTTATGGTTTGTCTCCCCATTCAGCCTTTCCAGCTCCTTTTGTGTCTCTCCTCTCTTTGCATTCCAGCCTCTCTTTAATTAAAAATACCTGTTGTCATTAATACATACATTGGTAAGGTTACTGTAAGAATAAACCTCCTGCATAACAAAAGCCAGATATATATCCATCAGATCTCAAACTTAATTTAGAAATGTACCATCTCTTTAGAATGGCATCTAGTTTTGACTTCAGTGTTTCAAGTACTGACAAAGCTACCCCATGCCCAGAAGATTTGTTCTAAGGGCTCATTATCCATGAAAAAATGTGGGTTTTATTTCTAAGCTGGACTTCGACAGCTTTAGCTTTTACCCAATGGATCACACATGCCTTTTATCTACTAGATAAAATACTGCTATATCTTTTTTTTTTTTTTTTTTTTTACTAAGAGGGTATTTATAGTCTAAATGATTCGCCTCCTAACTCTATCTGCTAAATTAAATAGATTCTGGTAATGTTCTCATCATTGTCTTATATAGATTTAAGACTATGTCTTGTACTCTTACTTAATACTTCTATTCTGATATATGCAGTGATAGCACTCAGTGTGTTCACTACAACATCAGAGTCCAATATTCAGTTAGGTTTGTAAAATATTCCCTAGATCCTATTCAGTGATGCTGCCTTTCACTGTAGCATTCTCTCTCTGAGCAGGACTTTAAGTGCTGAAAGCAGACTACAGAAATTATGTGGGTCACCTGTTTGAGCTACCCCTGCAACTGGTGTGATCCCAGCAAGGGTTTCTGCTGTTGGTTTTCATGTACTTTGCCAGTTTGAAGCCCAGAATATGGACACTGATGTTTTTATCCTGTACAAATACTAAATGCACAGAAAGTCACAGTGCCAGAGGAAGAATTCCAAGTGACAAAGGGATAAATACTGTCCTAAGATGAGGCACCAATTTAAGAGGTCTTCTCTAACATCTCACCTGCATGTTAGCATTTATGAGCCACTGTGTAGCATCCCTTCAGGAACTGTGCTTTACAATATAGAAAAGAAAGATTTAGGAAATATAATCTCTAACTATGATGAGAAAAAGCAAAATTGTAAATTTATCAATGCCCGTTTACATCAACGTTGAAATTTTCCTTTCCTGCCATCCTTAACCTTACTGACAATGTATTTTTCTGCAGGTCAAATGCATTTAGTTTTCCTTATTAGCTGCTTTTATCTCTCAGACACTGGTTCATTCTCGGCGGGTGCCATCAGCTCCCTGAACTTCAGACACATGAAATAAATTTATTTTCACACGCAAAATCTTTCCATTTTTTCCAATGAAAAACATTTTTTTTCCTGGTAGGTATTATGCCTGCTAAACCTTGCTCATCCCTTGTTCATTCATAATCTCTGACCAGAATCATGCTTTTCTTTGTGTCTGTGTATTTGTTGCACCTGTACAAATTACAGCACTAAGGTTTTGTCTTTCCTGTCACCCCCTTGTTTGATTTTTAAAGAAGATTTATGAACATCATGCAGAGCTTCTCCAAAGTGCTTCCTTCTCAGAGGGAAGAGGAGCCTGGCTGGGTTCTGCTTAGTAATGCTGCCTTTGCCTTGCAGTGGGGACCCAATCCCTCACGTGGAGTACACGGCGGAGGAGACAGCTACCTGGTAAGTGCTCATTTCACTTATTAGTGCTCGTTTCACCCTTAGTGCTTCACCACTAGAAGCTGGGAATCAAAACCCAAACATTTAGGGCATGACCTCTTGAAAAATGCATCAGGAGTGCAAGCATACTACTCAATGGCTTGTTATAAAAAACACTTTCCTGCTGCAGCCTCCAGGAGTTTCCTCCAAAGGAGTCTCCCCAGAGAGCAAGGTAGATAATTTGGAGCCCCACTTCTCTAAGGGTCCTGACTCAGCAGCAGCCTCCAAATCGAGATCAGTTATCACAGCTGCAGGAAATATGAGGCCCATGGTGAATATCTGTGTGGTACCCCACAGGCCTCACTTAGGAAAGCTCTCCCTTTGAACGTGATTTTTTTCTGGGAGTGTTGCTGCAGGAGTGTTTCTGAAAACAAGACCAGCTCATATGAGCTGAGGCTTCTCAACAAGGTCATCTCCTTGTTCTATTGACTGTCTTCACAGAGCAACCTTAGGAATTAACCTACTGGGAATATTTTAATTCCAGTTAATACTTTTTATACAGTCTTCTGACCTCCAAAGCAGAAATAGGTCGGTGCAGACACAGCTGCTGGCTTTGCAGGTTCATTTGAATGTGTGTCTGTGTGTTTACATACCTCTGTCGATGTGGAGAGACACAGACTTGGGTGGAGAAAGGCAACAGGACACAGAGCTTAAAGACATGAGTCCCTGATAGTGCATAGCCAGAGCACAGGAGAGGACTGGACACATTAACCACTGAATGTCTGCCACCTCTCCTCCTGAAGGAAGGAGGTGTACAGCACCCTGAAGAGCTTGTACCCCACCCATGCCTGCAAGGAGTACCTTGAAGCTTTCAGTCTACTGGAGAAATTCTGTGGCTACAATGAGAACAACATCCCTCAGCTGGAGGAGGTTTCCTGCTTCCTGAAAGGTGGGTACGAGCCCAGGGAACCCAGGTCCAGGATCTGCCAGTGGGGACAGCTACAGATGGGAAATCTGAACCTAAAGGAGTAGTGTGTGAGCTGAGGTTTAGAAGGAGAGCTGGTGGCTTGTGCACTACCCACAGAGGACAGAGTGGTGCCCAAGTGGTAGAACTGCAGCTAAACACAGCGGGCTGCAACTGAAGGGCAAGCCTGTGGTCAAATGATCCCATTGAGCACCTGAAGAGCAGATCCTAGTAGGAGTGGATAGATTAGGTTGGTGTAGCCCTTTAGCACGTGAAGAGTGGGTGTTTTTCCCAGTAGGAGTGGACAGATAGGTTGGTGTAGCTGAGACCCTGAAGAGCAGGTGTTGTTCCCTAGTAGGAGCAGGTAGATTAGGCTGGTGTAGCCCTTTAGCTCCCAGCACAGGGAGCAGCAGCACAGCCCGAGGGCCATGCACCTTGCCCAGACAGTGTGTGTGCTGTTTCAGAGAGGACTGGCTTCCAGCTGCGGCCAGTGGCTGGCCTGTTGTCAGCACGGGATTTTCTGGCCAGCCTGGCCTTCCGCGTCTTCCAGTGCACGCAGTACATCCGCCACGCGTCCTCGCCCATGCACTCCCCCGAGCCGTGAGTATCACCTGGCCCCATGGCCTCCCTGCTACAAAGCTGGCCAGCAATTACCCTTTTCCTCCAACAGACACACTCTGCCTGCTGCTGACTGTGTTTTCCTCCTTTCCCGCTCCCTTTGGCAGGGATTGCTGTCACGAGCTGCTGGGGCACGTCCCGATGCTGGCTGATAAGACATTTGCCCAGTTCTCTCAGGTAAGGTGGTTATCTGCTTTCTCTCCCCTGAGAGGTGGAATCCAAACCCTGGTGTTGCCGCCTAAACCTTTCTTGCTCTTATCAACCGCAATGTTTCAGAGTTCTAGTGATGGACCAAGACCTAGTAACTGATTCTGTAACAAAGTGGTTTTAGTCTGAGCACGATGAAATACCAGCAGATGCCTGGCACTTCAGGGCAGCAAGATGTGTGGTCTTGAGGCAATAAAACAGAGCAATTAATTGGCATGAGGGTCTAAGGCCCTCACACCGAACCTGTCCTCATGTTTGCCTTCTCTTCCTAGGACATTGGGCTGGCGTCTCTGGGAGCAACTGATGAAGAAATTGAGAAACTAGCAACGGTAAGTTTGCTGGATGGGGGGCACAACACCTCCAGCAGTGCTTCTGTGGGATAGAGGGGATTGATCCAGCCTGGTATTCCAAGATTTGCAGGCTCAGAGCTCCCAATGAAGCTGCCCCAGCCCTGCTTTTTTCATGATGACTGTGCAGAGCAGAGATCAGTTAAACAGCAGAGCTTGCTTGCACATTAACCCAATTTTCTCGGGCACCAGTAGTATCATCAAGCATCATATTTCCAACAGCAGCACTGCTGGGACTCTTTGGGATGGGATTAAATGACATCTGTTTCCTTTGGCTCTCCCCCAGCAAGGTGACCTGTCCTGCTCCAAGGACACCAAACAGCAGCATCTCACAGCAGATAGAACAAGCTTAGGGACATAGACTCTGTCCTGGTGTAGCAGCAACTTAGTTTAGAACTTTTCTGTGAAAGCAAAATTAGGAGAGGGGACCTTTGTTCCTTTAAACAATCCCAGATCCTGATGAGGGTGCAAGGGCTCAGAAGTGACAGGAAGATTAGGATGAGGAGCTGTGTCCCTCAGGAATTTTTCTTTTTCTTTTCACAGCTTTACTGGTTTACAGTGGAGTTTGGGCTCTGCAGACAGAATGGAATAGTCAAAGCCTACGGAGCTGGGCTCCTCTCTTCCTATGGGGAGCTCATAGTAAGTCCCACCAAACTTGCCTCTGCTCTAGACCCTGTAGAGAAAAACACCTTCTGCTTCTGCACGATGACTTTCTTCAATCTGTTCTCCACCTTTGCCCAACCCATATGTGCTCTCCAATCCCCTCAGTTTCATTCTGGGTTTTTTCTGCCCTGTTCGTAGCACTCCTTGTCAGACGAACCAGAAGTGCGGGACTTTGACCCTGATGCTGCAGCCGTTCAGCCCTACCAGGACCAGAACTACCAGCCTGTTTATTTTGTGTCTGAAAGCTTCAGTGATGCCAAAAATAAATTGAGGTAGGATTGGACAATGAGAGAGACCCAAACAATAGGAAATTGAGATGTTAGATATTGGAACACGGCTTGACATTACGGCTGCTTTCAGTCCAAGTTCTCAGAAGTGCTCTGAAAACTTTGATCAGGTCTTCCAAACTAAAGCAGTTCTCCAGTTCCTACAGGGAACATGCTTGACATGAATAGATCTGTGCAGGGGAAAAAATGAACTTTTGCCTCCTAGGCTGGTTAACACGTGTTAGTGGACCCCAGATGCCATCCCACCATGGTAATTGGGTTTCCCCATCCCATGGGACTGCAAACAGGATGGTAAGGGTCAGCTCCACCCACGACATCTGTTCAGAAGAGCATTTTCTTGGTGATACCCAGAATTGCCCACAGGAGGAAAGCTCAGTCCTTGGATTGCTTTGATTGACAGAGGAAAGCTTTGCCTACACCATTTTTATCTTTGCTTAGGAAAGAGACAGGGTGAGGTGAACATGACGTACATGACTTTACAGTTCCTGCAAGAGGGGTATTTAATATAAATAACGCGGTGAGGACTGCTATATTCCAACTTCTGCTTTTATTACCCTCACTTGCACTGTTCATACAACCTGGAGTCCAGCTGCTCAAAAGCAAGCACTGGGGGAGCCCGTGCTCACACATACACACTAGGCTGCTTTGAAAAAACTCCAACTGCTGCCTAATGAGTCATTTCCTTGTATTTAAAAAGGGAAAATACACCACATACACAGCCAAGATTAGGCTAGAGGGTCTTGACTGTGACAAGCACTGTAAATAATCCTCTTTAAAGAGCTCAGAGACCACACAGATGCTACTCTGTGAGGTGAAAACATTAAAGCATCGTCTCTTTTGCATTACTGGCAGCTGCCACCACGGGCCTGACTATCAGCGTTACACCTGGAGAAAAATCTCTTTTCTCGGAAAGGACACACTCCCCAGTGCCCTTCCAAGCAGCCATGCTGTATTTATTTGCTTCAAAAGGTGTCAAGTGAGCACACCTATTTTGGAGGGCAGGTTTCTAGCCACGAGCAGCTGTGCTATGAGCCATGGCTGTGGCTGATGACATTAACAAGAGAGCTGAGCAGGACTTTGCCTGGTAGAACTGAGAGGAACCAGGTCTTTCAGGAGGAGGACAATGTGAGTACGCAGAAACCTCCTTTATTTACACTTTTTTTTTTCGGTTTTTTTTCCTGCAATGCCATGGCAGCTCCCTGCCAGCGCCAGCCTGCGCCTTGGACCGCGTTTCCCCTTGGCCCTCTGTGCTGTGTTTTCCTCCAGATCCCTCCAATTCCGGCCTAGGCATGAAGTACCAGCTAAAGGAACATCTGTCTCCATCTGGGAAAGGGCTGTGCTTGCCCAAGCCCGGTGCCAGAGCAGACCCGCGGTAGCCACAAGAGGGAAGCCTAAGCTAAGCAATCCAGGAGCGAAAGGGTGAAGCCTCCGCAGGGGAGAGCAGCGTGCCTGTTGGTAGCGCTAGTTGTCCCCTCATGTCCCCAAACTTTCCCAGCGTGAGACTGCAGCCATAAGCACCCAACTATAGATTTTCAGCTCCGTATTCACACAACCCCCTAAAGAAAAATCCCTACCTTGTCAAGCATACAAATCTTAGTGCTGGAAGTGAATGTGGGCATCTTTGGGGAAACCCTACCCTTGATTTGCTTTCACTTGACCACATACTTCTCCACTAGAAAATCAGCAACAAGGTCTTGCTCTTGAGAGATACGAGGTAAAGTCAAGATCACCGCTGAGATTCAGGCGGCATTCGGCTTTGGGTACAGCAGTGCATCTTTGCTGGAGCACAAAGCTCTGGTGACTCTATTCTCATCCTCTAGCTCAGGTCTGAGCCACTGCCTGTGAAGTCTAACCTTAATATGCCACACAGCTAGTTCCCCCCTCCCCAAGCAGAGATTAGTCAATAAATGCATGTCAGAAAGGATTTAGTAATATAATACGATAATACCACGGGCTTTCCCTGCAATTAGCTTCTCAATCTCGTTGGCATTTTCTGCAAAAGGAATTGCAGCAGAGGATGCCTGGCAGTGGCCGTGGAGATGACCGGTTTGATGTACCCTCGTGTTTGGTACAACCCACAGAAAGCCACGGTCAAACTCATGCTGCTCCTTGACAAACAGAAGGGATCTCAACTGCTGCTGCAGTGGAGCTAGAAAGGAGGAAGCTGTGCCTGAAGGAGGCATTAACCTGTGGTACCTTCCTGGTTCAGTGGTGGTGAGTGGGAGGGAGACTCAGGACCCATCTCTTGTACCCAGCCCGTGCACCCTTCCCTTGCAGGAACTACGCGGCGCACATCAAGCGGCCCTTCTCGGTGAAATACGAGCCCTACACCCACAGCATCGAGCTCCTGGACAGCCCCCAGACCATCTGCCACTCCCTGGAGAGCGTAAGGGATGAGCTTCACTCGCTGGTTAACGCGCTCAATGTCATCAGTTAATACAAGAACTGAGCGGCTCCCGGCCCCTCTCCGCCCCCAGCCCTGCCCTCACCTGGTTCCCAGCTGGTAATTCCTCCCTGGCTTCTCCAAACATTGGCACTGCTGCCTGGCACCACGCGACCCCAACAGCTTTCCACTTTCCTATGTAGGGCCAGCTCGGAGGAGGGCAGCGGGATGCACCCCAGGCTTGCTGGCTTTTTGGGTAGCTTTTCTGTTGACTGCTGGAGGAGGCTTAGCAGAGACAAAAAGCATGGCCAAGCTAAAAAGTTGAAGTCAAGAGCTGTGTGCTAGACTCCTGGGTGCAAGGAAGAGGAAAAAAAAATCTACTATATTTGAAAAGAAAATTAAAAAAAGAAGATATAATTTTTTTAATTGAAATTTGAGAGAAAAATTTTATCTGCCTTTTTATATCCCCAAAACAACTGCATTAGTCTTTTTCTTAGTTATCCTAATATTACCATCACCTGATGTAGCTCAGGTGTGTAACTAATGCTATTGGTGGCCATTTCCAAGGAAGGTAAACATCTGGTTTGGATGCTCAAACTCACTTTCATGCAGTTTTCAGTGTAGATATTAACGGCTTGATCTGACCCAAAGCTCTCGGTTTTCCTCCCCCTGCTTTTGCCCTTCTTATCTTCTTGCAGGCTGTCTCATAACTTAGCGGTTTGCTCAGAAGTTTGGCCCAAGGTTATGCAGCTGTGCAGTATCAGAGCTGGGCTTGGGATGTGTGGAGGCTGCTAAACAGCTGTGGGGAACAGCGAAGGGGAGAATTACACAGAGTTGTTTGCATGATCATTTATAACATTTCTGTGTCGACTTCTGCCATCCTTATCCACGATATATGATTTTTATAATTTCCTCTTTAAAGAACTGCCAGACTTGGCAGCGAAGTTTTGGCTATTAACACAGCTAACATTGTTCTCCAGTGTTACTTCTTCTGTGGCTCAGTCATAATAGTTTACAATCCATTACTCTTTATCCCATTTCAGACCTCCACATATATGTTCTTTACCCCCAGTTCTCTCAAATTTTAACTCCTTAGCTACTGACAGCATTTAGTCTCCTGCCTGCTTCAGTCTCTCCTTTCTGTTTCTTTTCTCATTTGACCCTTCCTCCTAAATTCCTCCTAAATTGCTTAAAAGGCCATTACTGAAATCAGCAGTTGGACACCAGGGCTAGCTGCTTTTCCTCAAGCTGTTTCTTCTCTTCGGATTTTCCTGTAAACCGATAAAACTACTGAGTTCATTCAGTTATTGTCATTTTAGAGCATTTTTCCAAAGCTGCAGCTATGATTTCCCAATCTGGGTGGATCCAGATCATGAGCTGTAACTCTCAAGGCTCCCTTAAGAGCTGTAACAATTTTTCATTTGGGTTCTTCAGATATTACTATTAGATTAAGTAGCTGGAGCAAGCTATGCAAGACTAAGGCAGGCTAGGCTTTAGTTTATCTAGCCATGAAAATCTTACTGGTGACTTCAGTAAAACAGACTAAAAAAAACCCCAAACATAAAACAAGCAGACAAACTACAACAATGATGTCTGTATAGTCAATGCATGGGTTATGATCTTGTTAACAAGAGCAGAGCCACTTTTTTGGTCTTCAGGTTGCTGTTTCTCCTCTCCTTTGGTAGTGTCCAGCTCCTGCCTTCCTGCCCATGAAAGCAGCAAGGGTGCTCCAAACCCTGCAGCAATGCCAGGCTCCTGATCAGGACCGGGCAGGGAATCTCTCTGTGGAGGCATTTGCTTTCTGGTCTGGCCTCCAGAGCCATAAAGGTCTGAAGGTGATCATCTCTAGGTCTCCAAAGCACTTCACAGTCATTATCTGCCTTCTTAAATATCTAAAATTAATGCAATTTGTAAAAAGACCGAACTCATTAATATGGAGCGGAAAGCCAATTTAGAAATCCTTGAAACTGCAGGAGACCTCAATTCCTCTGCCTTGCCTTGGAGTTTGCATTGCTGCTCCCTGACTCTGTCAGCTGCTGCTTTTTTGAGGAGCTGTAGTAAAATCTGCTGTCCTGCAAAAATAGCAAATAAGCCAAACTTGCAGTACCCCAGCAGCATGAGCGTGCAAGCGCACAAACAGATGTGCTGCAGCCAGGGGAAGGTGAGCACCGGGAGGGTTGCACTCCCTTGCTTTTTGGGACATGAGGCTGAGCTGGGGCAGGCTCTGAGTGCAGGGGCTCGGGCTGCACAGGCGCCAGAGGTCCCTCTTTGGGCCATTTTCAGTGCCTCTGTTCCTGACAAATTCGTAACAGATTCCAGAACTTTTTGGCCCCTTAGGGAGACATCTGAGAAACATGAACCCGTTTGTATTTACTACTGCCCTCACCTATTTAATATCTTAGAGGATTTATCTTATTAGTAACTTAATAGGTCCCCTTTTGCTTTGTCTCTAAGCTTTATTCCTTTTAATCTGTTTCCAAATACATTACTTGGCTCCTTATTTCATAAGCCATATATGAATTGGATCCTTGCTCTCTCCTTTTACACATTTTCCTCATGTTGCTTCTTCTACCAGAGCATTGTTTTCTTCTTTATCTTCCATAATATTTTAGGCTCTTAGACATAGGGCCACTAAGAGACAGGCTATCCAAACAAAATATGGTAAGCCAATCCCTAACCTATCACTGCTTTTAAAGCTACTGATAGAGAGGTTAACTTTTTAGCCCATCAGTTTGGATATTGTCCTACAATTGTCGGTAGATTAATTTTAATAGTCCGACTCATTTCTTTCTTCCTTTCTGGGTGATTGCAGGTGGTTTATACAGTCCCTGCTTAACCCCCAGGCTAGTTATTAAGACTTGAATTCTTCACTTAAAACCTCCCCCTTCCCAACCCTCCCCTCTGTTCATCTTATGCTGTCTCAGGTGCTGTTCCATACCTGTGAACAATTTTGTGTAACAGCACTGTCACAGTTTCAGTAGTTGTATTCCTTTTAGGTGGGAGAACCTCAGCCTGCCCAGGAAAGGTATTTATTGTGGCAAACAGATACTGATACCTTTCTTTAGTTTGTGACATTTATTGAGGTGATCCCTTGGCAGTATTTGTCACAGTCTTTAGTTTAGCCAATGCAGTAGAGCTGACAACTTTCTTTTATTAATCCACTTTTGCACACCTAATACAACTTTTATTTATGTCCTATGTTTCTTACTTCATTTGAGGCCAAGTATAAACTCTTTGAACTCTGAAAAAAGTACCCCACATTTTTATGTAGCTCATTATGACAGTTATCTTAGACAGCCATAATGAGCTACATAAAGAAGTGTAGGATGCTCTTATTCAACTGGCCACACTATTCATACCATCTTTTTTAAGCTGACACCTGGCTGGGGCTGCAGTAAACAAAGTCTGAGTTAATATAGCTACTTGCTCACTAAATTATTTCTCAGTATTGCTTGTGGTCTTCCCATTACTTTAACATCCTTTACATATATTTTATTCCCACTCTCCTTCTAAGCTTGTAAAATAGAACTCCTATTTTCTTCACAGGTGTCCCACCATGTTCTGGCCATTGCTTTTCCCCCCATTATGCAACCAGTATTTTGTTCTACTACCAGACAGTAGTTATCTGTAGGGAGATGTTGGTAGAAGGGTTTGTACTTGGTTTTACTTGGAGCCTGTAAGCTCCTTGGCATGATCCTTTCTCTAGTTTGCCCACTATTTGTTCCCTAATTCCACTGATAAGAGTGTCTTGGGTTATTTCTCCTCTTTGTTCAAATGTAGCATTCCCATGAGTGTGCAGTACCTTTGGTTCATTCCTGGTTTCCTTTCAAAGGATACCCACGCCAGTATCCATTTCTTCCCTTAGTGTGTAAGAGCACAGTATGAGCAGACTGGGGTACAAGTGCACTATTGAGGGAAAAAGCCTTGAACTCCATCACAGCCCAGACTGCCTCTAACCAGATTTTCTCATGGTCAAGGAAATTTTGGTCCAGCCACTGGAGACGACTCACATGCTACTGGTATCCATTTTCCTCCACTATTTCTCTGTAACAGCACTGCTCCCATAGTATCAGCACGTGTTGAAATTCTTGTTATGAATAATTTTCCTTTAACTGGGAATTTGAGTGCAGCAGCTTTTCAAGAAGCTTCTTTCATGTCAGATAAAGCACTGTCTTGGTCTTTGCTCCAGCTCCCTCCCTGGTTCTTTTCCTGTCATTTCCATAACGCTCTGCTGCTATTAGCAAAGATGGATACACTGCCATAAGATACTAGCACAGCTATAGATATGCTGTGAAATTAAATTCTCCCAGCACTCTTCAGAGTTGGAATTGATTAGTGGGAGTCTTTATTTCACAGAAAGCTTAACCTTTCTAGCATTTATCCATCTTCTTGTTTCACCAGTTTCTGAGTCCAGGCATTTAAATTGAGATTGTTTTAATTGTGCCATATTCAGGTTGACATTAAATCCCTTTCGCTCTCTTAATTTTAAAACTCATCTACATCTCTCTTGTACCTCTTCTTCTGTATCTGTGGTTCCCCAAATATCACCACATAAGGCAATCTCTTTCCTTTGTCCCCTGCACACATCATTCAAACACTTTGCTCACACAAGCATGTGCAGCAGGGCAGGTGCTCTGCCCTGTGGGATGCAAGTAAAGGTATATTGTTTATCTCTTAATGTGAAAGCAACTCTGTCAATCGCTTCTTCCTCTGCATTTTGCCATATGGAAGCTTAGTGTAAATTGTGGGGGTGCATTTGTGCCGTACCTCTTCTAATTCATCCGCTGTCCAAGGAGCCTGACTCAGCCTCAGGGCTGCCAGGGACCATGGAGATACCTGTGCTGCACTGGGAGTGCTTGGTTGGTACATGGGATCGTGTCCTGCTGCTCATGTCCACGACATCCAAGCCAGTCCTTATCAGATTATTAAAGACTCTCCATCTTCCTCGAGCTTATGGACTGGTAGTGATTGTGCCAACTGGATCCTTGTCTTACCATCCTGCTGGGATGGCAATTTGATTAAATGCCCATGGTGGCAAGATTAAAGGTTTATCAAGGATGTGCCCGATGTACAGTGGATAAAAGCTGGTGGAGCACACTCTCTAATCAATTTACCACTTAATCCCCATTTAATTCTAAGTATAAGCAGTTTCTCTGCTGTTGTGCCTCCTTTCAGTGGAGCTTCATATCTGCAGCTACCTGCCTTGGGGTCATTTTTTTTTCATTTTAACTGCTACAGCAGTTTGATCTGCCATATCCACCTACCTCGGGACAGCATTTGGAGTCTTTGTGGGATAGGCTGCTATTCTCAACTTCTCTTTCTTTTCTCATTTGCCCATATCAGCCTTGAAATAATCTTCCTGTGATGGCTCCCGATCAAGTTCTCTACACCACTTTCTGGAGCTCCAGCAGTTATTTTTAATTTTTGCATCCCAATCTGCTTTTGCAAATGTCTAATTTTAGCTTTGCATTTACTATGATCAGGTCCCTTTTGAGCTCTCCCTTGCTCCAGGGCGAATCACTGCACTATATATGTTAATCACCCTCCTTACTTCTTCTGTAGTTTTTCCTTCTCTTTTTCTAAATTCATCTGATTCTCTAATTGCTATTGCACATCCTAATTGCCTTTTTGGGCCACTAGATGGTATTCCTTTTCTAAAGACAAGCTTATTTGAAGTCACTGGATAGACCCTTTCAAAACACAGTTTTCCCATTGCTGATGTTCTGATGTTGCCTTGCTATAGATTATTGCTGTTTCCCGTAACAGTCCCACCAATAGAAGCAGTGAATCCTTGAGTCTCTTCTCATCCACTCTCTCATATCAGAAGCATTTGGTCTCTATCACCCATCGGCTTCCTGTGGGCTAGAGAGGCGCCCACAGCCCCTGCTGTAATCTCTGATATTGTTGGGATTTCCTGCAGCCCTCCAGTATTCCTGGTTTTAGGCTTTTTCCTGAGTTGTCTTGAATTTTTCACATGCTTTCAATTTTGTCTTAAGGTATCCTTCAAGCATTTTGCACAAGGCTGGTTATGTTTGCAGAGTTGCCTTGAATGAGATCACAGAATCACAGAATGGTTTCCCGGCCATGGGCAGGGAAGCTTCCACTGGACCAGGTTACCCAGAGCTCCATACAGCTTGGCCTCGAGATCACTCAGAGAAAAAGACTGTGAGGATCTACCCAGTCACACCCTTCACCAAAAGATGTGATGAATTCCCTTTTCCTAACCGTGGAGCAGGTTTGTAGGATTATGTGGCTGCTTAGAGCTAAGCACGAGCTCATGTCCTTTGGGTGGGTCGTGGGATCCTTCACACCATTCCCCCAAACCTCACCAAACAGGACTGCAAGCTCTATGAAAGGTGACTGAGGAAAGCCAAAGTGATGGGTCAGCCCAGGTTAAACCCTCCCCTCGATGGAGCATGGGCTGGCAAGGGAGGAAGAAAGGGGAAAAGCCTTCCTCAGAGCCAGGCCCCAGCACCCCCTCTGGTGTGTGCCTGTCTCAGTGCCTCGCTGAGCGGTCTCACTGCTGTCACTGCTGCTGCTGCTGCTGTGGGTGCATCTGTCTGTCTGTCTCTCTGTGTCAAGAAATACGAAACAGAATTATTTTTCATTTTGGAATCGTGCTGCTGCTCACATGATATTAAGAATAAAAAAAATATATTTCTGGTCTAGCATCCTGAGTTTGACTCTTGCATCCTTCTGCTATCCAGATTCAGGTTGGCTGCCTTGCCTGTGGGTAGTATGCAAAATCCAGCCTGGGGCACATTATAGTGGAAGACCTGCAACTTGTGCTCGTGCAAAATGTTTATTTGGAGGTGGAAAATGCTTTGCAGACGAGATGATCTAAGCCTTTCTTTGGCAGGATATTACCAATTGCACAATTATGCATGAAACAGTAGTTGGGAGGTCTCTTTTAAACAGTAAAACATCAGGGGACTTGCCTTCACTAAATACATTTTCTCCTAGCATTTCTCACTATTTCTGTGTCTGCTGCATCCAAGTGGATGGGGTACAGGATGCCCAGGAATCAGGATGCACCTCCAGAGGCTAGAGGATATACCAAATCACTTGTGTTTCCTACTCCGGAGTTATCCTCATGGTAAAGGAAACTAATTCCAGTCACTACTCAAGCTTGGCTTTTACATGAAAGCCAGACCCTTTCTCCTGCTAAAATCCCTTCCAGAATCACGCACAGAGGTGGATTAATGTATTGCCGGCACAGATCTGGGCCATGCAGCCAGGCACCCCAGCGCACTCTGAGAGGGAGTTTCCTAATTTAGGACTTGTAAGGATACCCTGTATCTTCAACAGTGCTCGTTAAAGTGTTACAGCTGTAATGAATTCATCTTCATTACATGCTTGGGAGGTAGAGGAGTACTCTTGTCCCTGTAAAAAGCTGACAGATAAAAGGAGGCAGAGAATCAGAGACTCAGACCAGGCACAGAGCCGGAAAAGTAATTACATGCCTAAACAGCTTTGGGAAGAAGCGTCTAAGTGGCAGATCTGGGGCTTGAACCTCTGTCAGCCCCCTCAGGACCAAATCTTTCTTCTTGTGCTGTGGTGGTAGGGATCAGAAGAACTCAATTATTTACAAATCCTATAGCCGCAGGTATGCGCACACAACACGCACCGCCTCCCCGGAGAGGGGAATTGATTCGGATAAGGCTGCGGCTGACCTGAGCTGTCATTCGTGCTGCTAATCCAGCTCAAATCAGACTTGGCTTTTTCCCCAGGGACCAGAATGGGTACTGCACTTTCCACTGCAAGGAATTTGTTTTCAGTTTTCCGAGACTTGTTCATTACAGTGCTTGGAAGAACGCTACGTTTTCTAGGTGGAAAGATGATATTTTGACATTTTTCTGGCACTGCTGAAAGCAGAAAGTATCTGAAAGGCTTTGAAAACTGATCAGGAGGGGGTTTTGGGTGGTGATTTTTTTTTTTGTTTGTTTGTTTTGTTTTGTTCTGGTTTTGCTGTTATTTTTAACTGAATAGAGAGGTTTGCAAAGAATCAGCGAGGGACTGAAAAACCCCACGTGTCCACATCCCAGATGTGCTACTGTAGCCTTGCAGCACTCTCATTGTGCAGCTGGTGGGACTGGCGGTGACAGGTCAATAAAACAAACGTTTGGAGATTAGATGTTTTTCAGTCTAGCCAGTGCTGTGCTCCAAATGGATGAGGATTTCTTCCTGTGTCTCTTAACCAATTCACTTTGAACATCTTGTGTAAGGTGTGAATCACTCAGGGGCAGCTGTAGCACATGGATGTTTATTTCTGTGCACAGAGAACCGCCCAAAACCCATGCACATCCCAACAGGGATGGATGACACCCACACAGACTCCTTGTGCATCCCCCGAACACTCTGCCCCAGAGCTGTAGGGGGTTTGGGTCTCAATCTAAATTCTCCCAAGTCCAAAATACTCTCTCCAGCTCCAGCCAGCCACTGTATATGTGTTTCTGTATATTATGTTCAGAGGATTATCTTTAGTTGCTTGGGATGAAGCAACTGCTTTTCAAACTTATGACACAAAGATATGAATTAAACCTGAGCTACGGCAGTGCAGGACTGAACAGGCTAAATGGTAAACTCCATTCTCTGATGGAGTCAAGGCCCATACTCATTGATTTTTCAGGAGGAATAATGACAGAATTTTTTTTTTGGTCTTTTTTTTTTGTTTTTTCTCCTGGTATTAGTTCTACTTGGTGTTTTTGTGATTATTTTCTCTTGGCGCAGCAGGGTGAATTGATCTACAAAATATTTTCAGGGATGGTGGAGGATTAAGTATCCCGTACAGATACTTCAATGCAACAGTTGTTACCCAGGACTGTGAGAGAAAAACAGGGTGGAGTAAGGGAGTTGTTCGTTTTCCTTCCACTAAGGTCAGCCTTAAATAACTCTCCCACCTCCCTCGGAGGCTGAGACAAGATAATAAGACAAAAATGTCAGAGCAAAGCACAGGGCCCCTCTATTTACAGCAAAGGCCAAATCGCTAACCAACAGATCGGAGCTTGCTTTCTAAACACCGATAAGCGGCAACTTTGAATTAACAGCCCCGGTTCCTCTGCTGCTGTAAATCAGCCTGACCCCGGCTGCCCGCAGCACCCCAGTGCCTCCCCCCAGCCAGGGGCTCTCCAGCAGGAGGAGGGGGCTGCACCAGTGGGCTTAACCCTCCTGGCCCCGGAGATCCCTGTGCCTGGCTCCGAACACCCCCCTGCTTCCCCTCCCCAGCCCCCTATCACTAACAAGCCTTATCAGCGGGATTTACACCTCCTTGTCTAGGAACCCATAGGAAAGCCTATGAACTAGTTACCGATGTGCATCCAAATCCCTAAAGTAGCTTTAAGTGCTCAAAACAATCCACTTGCCCAGTGATAATTAATGGTATCAGACCTGGGAGTTCCCGTTCCCTGAGATCAGAACACTCCATAGTGGGGTCCGGCTGACCACAAGAGGGAAAAGGGAACTTTTTCCCTTCTGCGAGTCCTCAGCACCTCCTGGCCCCAGTGCAGCATGCTGTGAGTGAGGAATGGCAGTGCCAGGAAGATGGATGCCTGGGAGCAACCAAAGCTCGTAAGAGCAATGGTGAGCTGGGTTTTTTCCACTGCCAGATGCAGTGTTGGGAAAGGTGCTTTGGCACAGAGCTGTGCCACACAGCAAAACGCCAAATGCCACGTGGATGGTGTTGTAGGAGCAAGGGAGACGGAGGAAAAAATCACAGCTCCTGTCCCAAGCCAGCTGGGGGGACCTGAAGTGCTGAGGCTCGAGGTATACCCTGTGAAGGGGAAGGAGCATGCAGCACCTCCAGAAGTCATGGAGAAAAACAGGGGTTTGGGTCAATGTGCAGTGGCAGAAACCACAGAAGTATGTGACACAATGATTTATTTCCAATTCATGAGACCGCTTTACATCTGGGACAGATCCAGTCTGAGCCAGTAAAAAGCATTCCTTCATTTTTTGGCATTTCCCTCCTTAGCCACTTGCTGCTTTGACTGCTTGTAGCGCCCAGTTTTGGCACCCAGCCACTTTCTGCTGTGTCTGCCCATCCTTTCCAGCACCGTGACCAAGGACCAGGTCACCCTCTCCTCTGGTTCACCAAAGGCTTCTCCAGGTCCAAAGGGTATCTGTGATGCCACCTGCTGTGGAAGCCATGGTGGTGGCACAATTTTGGATAGTGAACAAAACTCCCTGACACACTTGATGGCCCCTCTCATGGCTGTTTCCTGAGGACTGGGTCCAGATCCTCTCTGTTTGCTCCCGTGGACTCGACAACACAAAGGACAGACGTGGTATCAGTGCTGAAAATGGGTATTTTTAGATCAGTGCTGATCAGGCTACTTTTCCAGTGCTCCTCCACTCAGTGGAAGTTATTTGTTACTTTTGTTTCTCAGTACTTGTCCTCTGGAAGGGCGTCATCACCTCTTCTAATGTTTCTCCATCTCCACCAAGGATTACTTCGGGCCATTAATAGCCACAGATTTAATCTTCTCCTCATTGATAAACAAACTAATTTGTTCTGCTGTGTCTGCTAATAGCTGTTTCTAGGAACTAATAACAGCTCTTAGGTGCTATTTTCTTCTTTACCTTCTCAAAAACCATGTGGCTGTTAATATTTTCATAGGGTTAAAAGAAGCATAGCTGTTTTTTCCATCTCTATTTATAGCCTTGCATATGCTCTTCCCAAAGTGGACAGGAAAGATTTTGGGAGCTTTACTCTGGAGTTCATTAAATTTGGTTGAGCTTACTTATGTAGCTGCACTTGTTAAGAGGCTTGAGCCTGCAGAGGCCAGGGGGACTTGAGCAAGGTGCAGCAATACTAATTCGCAAATTCTGTGCTCCCTGGTGAGCTGGGCTTGCCAAAGGCCACCATTTCCCTGTGAGAGGCATTATACATACTCAGGAGGGTTTGAGCCTCAGGAGGCTGTTCTCAGAGCTGCAGCACACCTGGGAACCTCCCTTGTTCTCCAAGGAAAGCTACTGGCTCTTTGGAATTGCTCCCTGGAGCATTTTCTGGCAGTGAGCTGCACCTCCAGGGGTGTGCCTGTAGTCACAGCCCTCTCTGCTCTTCGCAGCCAGCCCCGAGCTGATGGGAACTGATGGGTCACACCTGGCTGGTTACACTGAGCTCTGGGATACTGGGACACCCCCTGCTGTTTTATAAACCCATCCTGTGTGCTCTAAGCAGCAGGATAACGTCCCTGGCCTGGAAGAGCCTGGAAGATTGTGAAGTCCACAGTCCAGCAGGAGCATCTTGCTTGAGCCTGGTGGCCATGGGGCAGTGGGGGTGGCTCACATGTCCTGCAGCCGGATTAGTTAATGGAAGCAGCCAAGATTACTTGTATCCCAGCCAGCATCCCCCTGCTCTGCTTGCACAACGCCCCCTCTGAAGCAAGGGCATCTCTCATTGTGTGACTCCAGATAAGCCAAAGCCTCACCCTTTGCTACAGCAGCCCCTTCTCTCCCCAAGGCCTCCTACCTTTGAGGACATCTTTGCAAGTATTCCAAGAATTAAACCTCCTTCTCAGTGCCAGGTTCACCTCCCTCCCCTTCATCTCACAGCAGTGCCACTGCATATGTGCTTGGACACATCAGTAGGAGCAAAAGAGCTGGAAACCACATGGAAACAGAGAGCACCAAGGATGCTGGCCACCCCCAAAACCTGCTCTTGGGAATGCAGACCCCTCAGGGTGACTGGGCTGTGTTCCAGCAGGCTGCTGGCACAGCACAGAGGAGCATTGAGGTTATTTGCTTCAAAGGCCGCTGAATTCACTCCACAGGGAAGAGCAGGCATATGGTCACTGTTGTGTGGATCCCTGCTATTCCTCTGGGACAATGCACACACAGGCACGGGAAGGACAGTGGCAGAGACTACAGGGCATTAGAGCAGCAAGGGAGATGTGGGTGGCATTTTGGGGTCCCTGGGTGCTGAGAACTCTCTTGCCTCCAGCCCTGACCTTTGCTGTCACTAAGACTTGCACAAACTTGTAATTGTTAACTAGTTCCCCTGTAGTGGGCTTGTTATTTTTTCAGGACAGAGTTTGAAAATGTGAGACATCTACAGTAGTAAAGATTTTATTGTGCTGGCAGTGGACTGTAAAACTCGATTACATGACGCTGGGGATTGCCTAAACTTTGTTCCCACTGATGCAACTGCTCAGGCTTGGGGGGGATGTGAGGAAGGGAGGTGGTTTTGAGTCACGTCTGGAGGTTCTTTAGCATGAAGGGCAGGAGCAGCCCACTCCCACCCAGCTGCTCTCACCCTTCAGCCAAACGAGCCCAACGTGGACATGAGGACCTGGGGGGATCACAGGAGGCATGCACAGCTGAAACAATGGATGAGTGCTTGGCTCATCACTGCCTAATGACATGAGAATCATGGGGAAGCCCAGCTTGGAAAGAGTAAGCGGAGATTTTTCTGTAGAAAAAGCTTTTCCATCTAGAAATGGGCTCCCCGGTTGGCCCCCTCTCTCAGTTCGCTGCTGACATGGGAGTTTTCCCTCTAAGACAAAACTTTCCGCAGTTTGTATCCGTTTTATATCCATTTAAATGACTGCTAGCATTTTTCGTATTCCAGAGGACCATTTATGGTAAGAAAATACGTTTTCCAATAAATAATCAAAGTGATCATATTTTGGAAGGGGAAAAAAATCGTAGTAGGAAACTTCTGGAAAAAAGAAAAATTGGCCTGTGCTGAACATTGAGCCAGCATGATATCTTTTTTCCTTCCAATAAATCTTCTGGCTTATTTCTGTACCCAAACTGCAGTGAGCCAAGAGGAATTCCTGAACGCTTGGGTACAGTCAGCCCTTCCCCTGCTGCGGCATGCTGCAGGAATGCCACGAGCTTTTTGAAGATACCTCCAGGACTCGGTTAGCCAAGAGTAAGAGAAGCATCAGGCCAAGAACATGGCACTTTCAAAGCAAAATAAGGCAGCTTATTTTGCAACATCAGTGATGTAAGGCTCAGGGAAGGGGAAAGTCCAGCAGGGAAGCTGGCTAGAAGGGAGACAATAGTGGATGGAGGAGCCTCCTTACAAAGTCCTTCTGTCAATAAAACATGAGTTCCGGTGAGCTCAGGTAACATCCAAAAGTGCAAGCAGGAAAGCCCTAAATGACAAATCTCAGCACGTGATTAACCTGGGGAACACCCTGCTCAGGAGCCCTTCCAAGGCAATCACTTGACTGAGGTCTGCTGAACCTTGAGGAGTGTGATGACTGCAGGCAAATGATTGCCAAGGGGATCTGGAGGGCAGTCCTGAGCATTGTCCTCTCTGTGTGAGATTCCAGGTGCGAGGTCTCTGCTCTGGAGGAAGCACGAGTCACACAAGACTTCTGCTCTTGGCTCTGCCAGCCTACTTCAGTTGGAGTAAAATGCCAGGTTTTATCCTAGGTAGCTGCTACTTCTCCACCTTTACCCAGTAGTAAGAAAGTCTCAGTAAGTGAATTCCCTGAACCCCTATCTTGCTGAAACCTGAGCCCTTCTCCATGGGTATACCACTAGGTCATTCAAGTACATCCAATATCTTTTTTGAGGGGAAGAGAGGCAGAGATAGTGTTACACATTGTGCAGAAATGCTATTAGCTGTAGTTGAGCATCACAACTTGGATTTATTAGCAGGGGGCTGAAAGACCTACATGGCAAGGGATGTAACTGATAACCTTGTCTTGCATCCGTTTGAGCAAATGGGTCCTGTCCCTGTGTGCTCATCAGAGATTTAGAGCTTCTCAGGAGCCTTTTTGCAATCACAGTCATTTAGCAAACATATGATACTTCACACTCAAAGCCATGACAGGGGCATATGGCACTTCCTACCTCCTAAACGTTGATGGATGGAATTACTTTGACTACTCAAGGAATCAAAGGCCTGGTTTGAATCTCAGGGCCATGAGTTGATTTTGGTGAAGTTCCTTCTGTATATGGAGAATCAGGCTTATTCTAAGTTAAACAAGCAAGAGAGTTTGAACAGATGAAAATATCTCCTACTCAGTGGTGCTGAGCACTTGCAGTCTCAAAAGCTGGAGCAATGGGAAGTTTGAAGATGATCTCATCCCCAGCATTTAAAATGGGCCTTTTCAGGCAGAAAAAAAAAAATAAAAGGAGAAAAGAAAGTATACTTTAAGCAGAAAAAAAGTACAAGCTCGCTATTGCTGGCAGAAAAGTTGAGCACAAAGGTACTTAAAAATTGGATAATATTGTGAAAAAGAGCAAGAGCAATGTCTGTTGCCAAAATCAGACCCATAAAAGCCAGTGAACCACTGTTGACCCACCATCTATCTCCTTTTAAAAGCAAACTTACCAGCCAGAATGGAGATAATCAAATATCTCCTGGTTTTCACTGGGATTTACCAGAAATGTTTCTTGGTGGTGGAGACACCATTTTGGACAGAGCCCCAGAGAGAAGAGCTGAGATACTCAGAGCTCCCACCTGCAAAGGGCAGAGACTGAGCCCTTACTCTGCTTAATCCCAAACAGGAATTTGAAGGAGCAGGTGAAGGAGGGAACCTGACTTTCAGTGGGAGAAGGGGAAAAGGCTTATTTTTTTTTCAGAGACACAATTTCAAATGCTCAAGCTCTGTCCCTGTGCTGAGGCAAGACGACCACCCAGTGTCTCCTGCAAAATGCAGATGTTGTTCCTCCCCCTGCCCAAGCTGTGGACGCGTGTCTCTTGCTGTGCACCTCGTGGCCAGTGAGCCCGAGCACAATAATGTGTTTTCCTTCTCCTAACACCTGACAGTAGCATGATTTCACCAGCCACTTGGTCCCATTGCTGCATACTTTCCAAGGTAATATAAATCAAACAGATTAACATGTTTGCTTTTAATTTTACATTTTAGAAGCAGCTGTTGAGCCACCTCAATGCCAACAGTGTCTATTGCCAGCATTAGTGTCATTAGTGGTCATTGCAGCTGTAATAGCACCATTATCTCCTGCTAAAAGGGTCACTGATGGCTCAGGACAGAGCTTCGGGGAAGCGAAAAGAGCAGACTAAATGAGATGGAAACTGCAAACAGTTGCTTCTATCTTAACTTGCATAAAGACCTGTGGATGCTAAACAGAGAGAAATTAATTTGCACAAGTAGCAAAATTTTGTGCTAGTGTGTCATCAAGGAGGAGGGGCTCTTGGTAGCTCTTGTGTCATTTGGGCTGACATAAAGCATATAAATATGGGAAAGAGAGAATGGGGACATTACTACCAACCATCTTCACCCTTCAGAGTGAACTTCTCTCCACCTCTTGCTCCACTTCTTGGGTAAGTTGGACTGCCTCCCTTTCACTTTCTACCTGTTGTGCAGACCTGTCTTGTTAGGCTGATGAAGTGACAAGTGTGGCTTGTTGACCCAAGAAGATGAGGACATGTCTTTAAGGACACTGTGCTGGTTTTGGGCCATCATCACACATTACAGCCCCGTCTGAATGGGCAGAGGGGGTTTTTCCTCTGAAGGGTCTGCTGATCTTGGCTCTCAAGGGCATGAACATGGTATGGCTTGGTGGGATTGCTCTGCCAGCCTTTTGAGATAGGACAGCAGGGAGCCTGAGACTGATGGAGCATGGAGATGGACTTAGGGTTATATTCAGTAGTCATTTACTGTCACTTGTAAAAAATAAAGCTCTCCTTCCTTCTCAAGCTAGAAGGTCCATCTCCTACTTTGGTCTCATTTCCATGCCAGAGGAGCTAAAAGACATAAGTTGCTTGATTACAACCTATTTTTACCTTCTAGACTTTCCCTGTGCCTCCTCTGCCTCTTCACCCTAGGTCTCCGCCTGCCCACCATGGCTCTCTGGATCCGATCGCTGCCTCTCCTGGCCCTCCTCGCCCTTTCCTGCCCCGGGAGCAGCCACGCTGCTGTCAACCAGCACCTCTGTGGCTCCCACCTGGTGGAAGCTCTGTACCTGGTGTGTGGGGAGCGGGGCTTCTTCTACCAGCCCAAAGCCCGGCGGGATGTTGAGCAGCCTCTAGGTGAGTGCGCTGTGACAGCAGCGATGTGATGCGAGATGCAGCACTGCCTGTCTTTGACAGTGACACCAGGAATGTCTTCACGGGGAATGCCAGGAATACCTTCGGCATACCAACAGCACCACGTTGCTGTTGAAAGGCTCTTCAGGTTGAAAAGGCAGACGAGAGGGTGGGCAGGGAGGGAGGATTTATGAGGCAAAAGGAATTGTGCCTGAAAGCTCAGACTCGTCTATTTCTTTGCATGGCTGTTACACCAGCCTGGGAGTATTCATAGAAAATAAAGGTGGGAGGAGCTCAAGAAGCCTCTTTCTGCCCTAAGACAGCATCAGTTGTCCCCATTCTTTCTTAGCCATATTTGTCTGGTATGTTCATAAAAACCTCCAGAGAGAAAGCTTCTTCTGCCTCCTGGAGCTGCCCATTCCCAAGCTTAGCTGACCTTCTTCTTGAGTGTTTCTTCCCAACATCTAACCTGAACATCCCCTGCTGTAAGTTATTTCTTGACTTCTTAATAGTGGACATGGGGAAGAGCCTAGTCCTTTCATCTCTATGATTGCTTTTCAAAATATTTGAACACGGTTCCCATGTCTAGTTTTGACCTCTCCTCAGATGCACAATCCTACTGCCTTCTTAGGTCACATTTTCTAGATCTCTAAACATGCAATTCTGCATTTTTCCACATCCTTGCTGACTGGTGAGGCCTGGAGAAGCACATTGAACATTCTGTCTTCCAAGCTTCTAATCAAGACTGTGAATAGATGAAGAAGAGACCCCTGTCTAAATTGCATCCATTTCAATCCTCTCGTTTCAAGATCGACCTTTATTTAACATGCCCTGCCTACAATACATCTCTCCCACCATTTCTCTTCCCGTCACATGCTGTTTTCATTTATATCCAATTCCCTCTCCTGTATATGTAACCATCCTGTGAAATAGTCTTAGGGGTCTTTGTAAGGTGAAACAAGCTAGTGCCCTCACAGAGGGCTTGTCATGATTTTTTTTTGGAATGTTATTTGCTCCATTCTCTGATTATTCATTTCCGGAGACCACCACAAATGGGTTGGAGGTTTCATTAGCCAAATTACCTAAATATTGTATAGAGAATTTTAATCATGACAACCAGAATGCAAGTATTTGAGGATTTTCTGCCTTTTTTTTTCAGGACTTTTGCTTGAGCCACCATCTCTTTGTCACACAATCTGGTTGTGTTTACTGTCTGCTCACAGCTGGCTTGAAGGATGAATACAAGTAAATCACGAAACCTTGACTAGCTATTTCCTCTTCTACTTAACATTGGACCAAATTTTTCCCAAATTTCCCTTCTAGCACACTAGCATAATGATTTTGTGTTTCTCTTGTGCCTTGTTCATTGCCTCACACTTTGGGGGCTTGGGGATTTTGCATCTTGTGCTGTACTTGTATCGCCCTAGAAACCACATCTTATTCTCACTTTCCAGGCATTTTCTCTTTGTTGTTAAGGGCTCTTTTCTTCCTGCAGGAAAAAACTCACTGATTTATTTGCCATTTTCCATATTTTCATTGGGCAACTAAAACCTGAACAGATCCGTGCACAAGTTTTCAAGTTCTCACCAGCAAATAAGACGTTCTGTTGAGTGTTATCTGTGTCCAAATACCCTAATTTATCATTGCTTCTAAAAACTTGCCCCCAGCTGTGAACACAGACACACACAAATGCTTTTGCTGACAGCTTGGGGCTATATCCAGGAGCCAACTGAATCAGGCTGCTCAGGAACAGCTGGGAAATGCACCCAGCCTCAGAACTGGACTGTCCCTGCAATCCCATTAACACCCCAGTTGTCTGCCCAGGCTTCCAGAAGAGTGGGTAACTGCCTAAAGGGTTCTGCAGTCCCAAAATCTTCTCTATAGAGCAGACAATCCCATTTTATCACCTCACTTACTAGTTGCTCACCCCAGGGAGGGTGCAGGATTTCTCTTCTTCTCCACACAGCTTCCCCAATAAAGCCCCTTTATCCCTTTATCCCTGGCACTGCCAATAGCCACTCAGCTTGGCATCTTCTGAACATCACAGGATTATTTTGGGAGAGGAAAAAGGGAGACTGAAGATGCTACATGCAGCATCAGCCTGGGGAAACCTGTGCAATTTCCTTCCCGTTTTCCAGCCAACTCTGGATTAGAGATCTGGTGCCTGCTAAGGGGGTGTCTGCAGGGCTCAAGAGCCAGGGCTGATGCTGTGTGATGTCCCACAACTTCTCCTCTTCTTCCCTGGCAGTGAATGGTCCCTTGCATGGTGAGCTGGGAGAGCTGCCCTTCCAGCAGGAGGAGTTTGAGAAAGTGAAGCGAGGCATTGTGGAGCAATGCTGCCACAACACCTGCTCCCTCTACCAGCTGGAAAACTACTGCAATTAGCAGCAGGGCTGGCGCTGGGGAGCTCACGGGCTGCGGGCAGAAACTTGCACTTACGCTACTGCACCTTCAAAGCAATTGAATAAATGTTGTTGGATCTATTGGAAAGACTGTGTTGCTTCGTGTGTCCACATCTTTTTTGTCTGCTTTAGGGTGTCAGTGTCCATGTTTGAGTGAGGCAGTTTTCAGCTATCACTTCAGATTATCCTCCTGCCACACAAATGACCTCCATGGGAGCGAGGGAGGGAGGGGAGAGGCTTTGGAGCAGGTATATGGAGCATCCACACCCCCAGTGCTTGCAGAATGACGAGGAGAAGGCAGAGAGGTTTGAACAAGACTTCTCTTGCCAAGGAAACATTACATCTGTAACAATGTCCTGCAGTTCACAGTCCAAATATAGCCAGGCAGCTGGAGACCCAACTTCCTCAGCTACATAATGGAAACAGTAAAGATTAAGCAAAGGATTATGTCACCTATTCATTGTACTCAGAAAAACCATGGATGACCATCGTGGCCAGTTTAGAAAGTGTGTCTAGTTCCTATTTCTGCTCGTGGGAGGCCCAGGGAGAGTCCCTGCTGTGGGGTGTGCTGCTTGTTCGCAAGGATATGACAAGCCATGCACTGAAAGTGGATTTAATCCAGAAGGAGTTTTGAATCTATTGGCCATGTGCTGGGCAGTATCCTTGCTCCTGGTGCTGCAAGCCTCCTTCAAGTAAGAGGTCCCAAAATTGCCCCTTTCTGTGAGGAAAATCTGCCCAGCAGTGCCAGCTGGCCAGAGTGTCCCCGAGCGTGGGGAAGGGCTGTGTTCCCTCTGCCCAGGGACTCCCGTGGCAGTCTCCTGAAAGCCATGCAGAGGGGCTCCGTGGCATGGGCTCAGCCTGGCAGAGGTGACAGCATTTTGCTGGTGACAGATGTGGAAAGTTGGTCTGAGAGGAGCCTGTGGTTTTAACAGCCTCATTTCCCAAACCAGTTCCGACTGCCTCCAGTGGAGCTGCACAGATGGAAGCTGCCATCTCATCCCTGCCAGGATGCATTACGCCCGATCCTATCACAAGCACAAAACTGGCCAAACCACTACAAACTGAAAGGCTGGAAGAGCAGCTGGAGGAGCTGCTGAAAAGAAGATACAGACATAAAAAATGAAACCAGAAAGCACTCATGATTCCCTGTGGTGACCTTCCATACAAATTCCCTTGATGCAGCCAAAAGCCTGAGACAGGGGCCTCCTGCAGGTGCCACACCAGTGCTGCAGTGCTACGCAGCCAGTCCTGCTCTCCCTGACCACTTTTCCATCCCTCTCCATCACCCTTTCTGCTGGGCCCCACAGAATATTCCCAGCAGCAGAGCTTTCAACTGTGACAAGCAGCCTCAGGCCAAAACCATGTAGTTATGAAAGCACAGTAAGATATATTCTGTTCCCAAGCTACTTGGCTCCCACCAAAACTCACAGTGTATAGCTCCAGTGGTTTCTAGAGGGGGACTCCCTAGAAGCAACTCTCTTACCTGCCCTGGTGAACCATGAGATCAGGACAAGTGTTACTAAAAAAAGGAAAAAAAGACAAAAAACACAAAAAAGCAAAAAAAAGCAGAGCTATTGCTCATTGTAAGGTCACCAACATATTCAGGCATGCAGCCAAGCACCAGCAATCTCATCTGTCCAGGAGATACCACCCTAATCCAAAAGGCAGATGTGATGTTCAGGTCTGCTTGATGTTCTTGAAGGAAAGGACATCCAGCCGTGGTGGTTCCTCCATCTGGCACAGCCCTGTTTATCTGCTGGAATTCCTGCCCTGGCAGCAATGCTCTGCTCGGGTGAGGACAGCTCTTCAGAGATGCCCAGCTCATTTCCTGCCCTCTGCCATTGTTTGGGCTGATCCTTTGTTTGTTTGCTTTTTCTGAATGCTCTCAATTAGGACTTGTTGGGAAATTGCAAATGCCACTTTTTCTGCTGGAAAATGTTGATTCATCAAGACCAGCACACCCCGCAGGTCCAGACTGGTTTTAGCAAGGCAGGATTTGAAAGAATGAAGGGACATAGAAGGTTCAGGTGCCTGCTCTTCACCCTCTGTATCCAATTGCCCAAGACCACAAGCCCACCACCAGGCTCTGGGCTACCCAAGGGTGGATGCTTCTGCTTCTGCTTCTGCTTCTGCTGAGAGATTCCAGAAGGTGACCACCCAGATCAGGGAGGGACAGATATCCCCATGTCCATTTTAGGGACCCAAGCTGTCTGAGCTCTCTGCAAAGCACATGCAAGGTTGTTCCCTTCCTCCCCAGTGCAAGAGCTGTCCTGGAGACGAGTGGCCTATGGTGAGCTACACTGCTCTCCAGGAGGTGCAAGAGAAAATAATGAATCAATTTTAAAAATGTAGAAAGCCTTAAAAAAAGAGAAAAAGTTCTATACTTTTGCTTTCCAGAACTGAAAATAACATAAGAGCCAGCTCTTCACTTTTTAAAAGCTGCAGTAAGGTGAAGGCCAAAGGAGAACAAAGGTCCTTTTTTCACTTTTTTCTGGAACTCCAGGGAAGAAAGCCTGAAGGCAACCCTATGCATTTTCCACCCTGGAGCACATGGCTCCCTGGCTTGCAAACGTGATGCTGCTGGCATGCTGACCCTGTGTTGTGGCAGGGCAGGCAGCTTTAGCCCCCATCCCCCCCAAACCCAGGAGCGAGTGTCCTTAAGGTCCTCCCCAACATCTTTAATGGTGGTCCAGGATGGAATTTCTTTCTAGAACCTCCCTCAAATCCTTGTGCCCTTGCCCAGGCCATTCCTTGTCCTCAGATGTGCTTGGGAAATGCCAGATCTTATTAATTCCTGCAGGAGAAATGACTCAAGGACAGGGAATGCTGCATCCACTGACCTCCCTCCCTGCTTCTCGTCTTGCCAGGCTTTGCATTGTGATCTTTGGGAAGCAAATGCATCCAGTTCCCTTTATTCTGACTCAGCAGTTGCTCTGAAGTGATTTTTTGCAGTAGCGGTGGGGCATCATGCCTGACTAAAATATCTTGGCTCTGCTACTCTTACAACAAACTTCCAAAGGTCTCATGCTCGTGGTGGAGGGCAATTTGAAGAGAATGCAAATAAAGGCTTCGTTTCATTCATGCTTCTTGAATAGAGAATAGAAAGCTGAGCCGCAGAGGGGATTGCAAGGCAAATTCTTTGGGCTGCTGAGTTGTTAACACTGCCTAGAAAAGAAAGGACCAAGTTGCCCCTGTCTGCCACGTGCACAAACCCTCATCCAAACGGGCAGAGCTACGGTTTCGAGGAAAGGGGAATGATGTGCACAGGAATGGGAATGGAGGGGAGCCTCTGCAGGGCACTGGCCATCGGGGTCCCTGGTGGTTGGGTGGCAGATCATGTCCTCCAGGTTGCTGGATGGGCTCTGCTGCTCCAGCTTATCTGGAGAGGAAGGGAAGGCTGCCACTTTCCCGGAGCTAATCCGACTGTATTATTTCCTTTCCGGGAAACCACAGATAGAGAGCTCTCTGTTACTCTGGGAATTTAAGAGATTCACATTAAGAAATAGTCAGGCTATACTCTGGGATTTATTTCTTTTTAACCATCTTATCAGCATTTTAGGAAATTTTAAACCTGCTTACAGCCTCTCTCCTTATCTGCAGAGGGATCCCTAATAACAGGCTTGCAGCAATGACTTGAGCTGGAAAGCATGCACCGAGCAGATTCAGTGTTAAGACATCAAATTCACTCTGATTTAGACCAACCTCACCAAAGACACCTATCTTGAACAAAAAACAGTCCTTCCTTCTCCTTTCCCTCTGGGCAGGAAGAAAACTTTAGGTCAGGCTATAAACTGATCTGGAAAGTCACTGCCAGCGCATTGTCTCTGGCTGAATTATTCCTGCATGCTGTGGGGAGGAAGGAGGCTGGTTTTTTCCAAGCCCAATGCCAGGCTGGCTCTCACATGCCCCCCAGTCCTGTTGGGCAGAGCAGGCAGGAGCAGATCCAGGACAATAACGGGAAGCAAAGCAAGCCCGTAGGAGCACACAAGGAAATGATCTGAGCCTCAATCATTTCCCTCCATCCTCAATCCTTTCCTCCATTCCCAGTCGTCTTCGGGACTGTCAAGAAAAGGTGGACAAACCTCCTGAACTCCTCCAACCTCCTTTCTGTTGCTAAAAAAGGCAGCCAAAATACCACTTTATTTATTTATTTTTTCATGCTTGGCACATATCAGGATTGCCAGGCTTTCAAGAATGCATGTGGTTGGTCACAGTAAAATTTCCCACTAAAGTTTTCATATTTTGGAAGAAAATGGATAACAGAAATAAATTTGGCTTTTGATTTCCAGGTTGTTTTCCTCTGGGCTTTGTAATGCTGGATTTTGGCAGTGGGGGTGTTTTACATAACTGCCAACTTCTGAAATGTAACTTTTTGTCAGAAAATAATGCAGCTTCCTCTTTTCTAATCAGAAAACGGAAAATCAAATATAAATGACACCACCCACCCTACACTGACGATAAACCATTCTGTGGAAGTTTCAATGGAAAAAATTCTACCCTTTTTTCCCCTTATCAGAAACCTCCTCCACTTTGGAGACTGGGACCCAGCAGGGTCCTGGCTCTGCAGACTTGCCTGCCAGCAGGTCTTGTACACTCCAGTTCCAAGCTTTTCCTATGTGATTTGGGAGATTTTAAAACATATCCCAAATAAATGCTGTCTTGGCCCCTGGGCTTCTACCGATTTCAGTGGCAAAAAAAATCACCAAGTGAAAAAGACCAAGATCTAGTCAAAGCACACCCAGCTTGCACACCACTGCCTGCTCCTCTTCTGCTTCTGAAATTGTTTTTTCAGGCTGTATGTCTGCAGCCTAAACCTGGCCGCATTTTTCCAAAAGCTGGCACCTTGTCCCAAAATAATGAATTTCAACCCCAAATAAGGAAAAAACCTGCCCCCATGAAATTCTGATGGAATGTGGGCAGGTTATTTTTCAGTCCTAGTCCTGGTGCAGATGTTCTGAGGCAGATGTTCACTGTGCAAACCTGTGCTCCCATGGCGTTTAGGCTCACCAAGCCATGGGTGCTTCTCTCAGTTGTGGAAGTTGTGACAGGGAGGGGATGAGGTCACCCTTCAGTCCCTGCATCCAGGGTGCAGAGGGGTCATCTGGCTCAGCTTGGCTTATGCCTTGAGCCTATGGGAGGACCACCAAAGGCTGAAGTCCCTCTTGTTAAGCACTCCTCCAGCAGCAGCTCCTTTACCCTGCAAGATCCCTGACCTCACCCCAGAACAGTGAGCAGCACTGAGCGCTGACATCATGCCCATTTCTCCTTTATGGTTGTGACTACACAGCCTGGATATCATTCTCAAGATGCTTGCCCTTCCTCACCCTGTGGAGCTGTTGCTTTGACTGCCCTGTTTCCCTGTGCATCCCATTTAAGAACATAGGACTGGGAGCAACTTCCAAGCTGGTTGCCTTGTACCTTGCTAACCTCACATCACTGCCTTCTTCATCTCCAAAAAGTCCAAAAATGAAGTCCAAAAATACTTTAACATCCCAATTTCTCTTTAGTTTCTGGAACCTTTCCTGAAGAATTCATCCTCTCCTGTTGGGCTTCACAGTCCTCACAACCTGGAAAAGATCCTGAGGTTTCACATATCTGTTCAGAGCAAAGCAATTATCCGTAGCTCTGTCACTGAAATAGGGCAACACAAAAATGTTGGGAATCTGTTAAAGGCAGATTCCTGCGACTTTCCCGGCTTTCCCTTCTGCTGCAGTCCCAGCTGCTGCCAGGGGATGGAGCGCAGGTCAGCCCACAGCTGGATCCCGCACCCCTGCCTGGCAGCATCTACTAGGGCAGGGCAGGGTGGCACGGGATCCCCCAAAATAGGGGAGAAAAACTGATAAACACAGATCGTGTTGGAGAAAAACTCCCTGGAGGTGTGATGCCGGAGTAAGGTTTTGCACCAAGGCCATGGGGCCAGCAGAGGAGATGGCTGGAGCAATGAAAACAAACTTCCTGCATGGCCAGAGACCTGCAGTGATGATGGGCTGGGCTGTGGATGCTGCTCTGGCTCTTCTCTTTATTTAAAGGTAGTATTCCTTCAAGAAAGATTTTGGTTGCCTTTCTGAACCTCCTTGGAGCTGGGACTGCCAGCCTGGCTCTCACAGACCGGGGCACCCTCAGCACCAGTTCGTTGTCACCCCACAGTCCGTCTCCTTTCTGTGCACTCTGCCCAGTGTTTCCTCTGATGTAGCACAGACCTGTGACCCGTTTTGGGTTGCATGGGCCTGTGTTTCCAAGTCACAAATCACCTTTTTGAGCAGAGCAAGGCTTAGGTCTGCAATAACTTCCAGCTGCAAAGAACTTGAGCTATGCTACAGCACCCAGGGCTCTTGTGGCTCGGCCTGGCACTGAAGGGCTGCCAGAGCACAGACACATGTCCTGAATGGAAACATTAAAGTTTTAAAGTGGGACATCTCCCCACCCAGCTTTGCCACAGGGCTGGTGCTCAAATCCTCGCTCCCACACATCACATTTTATGGCATCATGGTCCTCATTCTTGGCCTGACACAACTTTGAGCAGCCATTCTGCTACTGGGGACAGCCAGCACCTCCTCACGGGGGATGAGGCCCTAACGAGGGTCATGAAATGATGCTACAGCCAGCAGAGGGAGTGCTCAGAGCTTCAGGATGCACAGGGACAGCTTGGGAAGTGCCGAGAAAATGAACTAAACCGGGGCGGGAGTGATGGGGTGCTGAAACAAAGGTTCTCCCTGGCTCAGCTGCCAGCCTGGGGATGCTCAGCTGTTAGACGATGGGGAAATGGATCTGCCATGAACCCTCCTGGAAACCTCGGGTACTGAATGAGCCAGAGATGAGGATCCACGGTGAGAGACATGCTTGAGCCTCTCAGGCTTAAGGAATTTTGCTCAATTTAGACTTGAGCCTGTTCTAAACTGCCAAGTTTAATCTCCCCATTCATTCAGTTCTGGCTTTAGACTCTTAACTTTGGGCTTTGGGCTTTCCAAATGAAGTCATTGCTGCATCTCAATTAGAAAGGAATCACTCCTATAGCATTTTATTTCCAAAGCAATTGTCCTTGTGCCTCACATAGGTGCTGGAATGAGGAGAGAGTCTGTGGGCTGGGAGTTGTGGGAAGCTTAGGCTTGGCTCTGCCCACCAAACGAGCAGACCTTAATTTTATTTTAGGCCAAACAGAGCAATTTGTATTACTTTAGTGAATTAAAGACTTAACATCTGGCAATATCTGTAACAGTCTCTTATGTTAGAGAAAGGGTCTAAATTATTCTCCATGAGATGCCTAAGTCATGGCAGGGGCTCTCAACTCACACTCAATATTAGAAGTATAATTAGTTTCCCAAATGCTCACCATCAAAGGCTCATGCCTGCTCCTTTCCTAACCGTGTGGATTCCCCAAATTTTTAAATGAAGGCGTTTCGAGCACCAATGGGCAATTTTGCAACTCGTCTCTAAGCCGATCAATAACTAAAAGCAATGTAATGAAGTCGGGTGTCTCTGGATTGTGTTAGGACAAGCCCACGAGAGGATTCTGACATGGATGAGATCAATGCCATTAAGTCACTCGCAGGGTGAGGTTTAAGTGGGGAAAGCCTAGCACTGAGGGTTAGGAAGGTGTCGTGCATGGTGAGCACCACGGCAGGCTGATTAACACTGCATGCAAACCCTATTGCAAGCCTGATAAAAGACAATGGGACACATTTTCACCACTAAATACATCAGGGATGAAAGGGAGCTGGGGGAAGAAGCAGAAAAGACCAGCAGGAATGACCCGATCTGCCTGAAACCTGCTTTTCTACTGAAGAGCATGGAAGCTTGCTCTACATATCTGAAAAAAACAAAAGTCGAGAGAGACTTGGTGGCAACCAAGATGGTGGTTCTGAGAAGAGTCTTGATGGTGCACACTGGCCAAATGCCTTCTGAGATTTAATATCTAGAAGGTGAAGTTAAACACATCTGGGCTGGACTGGTGTTTGGTGGGCAAGAGGCAGCTACTCAGAGGGATAGCCCAGCTGTCAACAGAAAAGATTTGTAGGGTTTGAATCAATGGAAGATGACACATCTGGAACAGAGCCAAGGCCAGAGAAGGTCTGTGCTCCAAACCCCTCAGCCATACCCCATTACAGCTGAGATGTGGCAGTCAACCCTGCCGCCAGCCCAGGCAGCCTCTTGATCTTACTCTTTCCTTCTCAAAGCCAGGATCAAACGAGGAGAATAAATGCATAGGAAGGAAATGTTCCCCCCTACCTGCAGTTGCTTTCCAATTCAATCTTTCTCCCTGCTCAGGAGAAATCTCATGCAGCTCTGCAGCAGACGACACTGTCTGTCCCACCAACTCTGTCATTTGCTGTGAGTTGGCCCCAGCTTTTAGGCAGAGATGCCTTGACCCAAGACAGACTGGTATTTCCAGCTTATAGTTACTCAAAATAAATCTGGGAGAAAAGACAGCACTTGTTTGTGATGTGGATGACTCCTTCAAAAGCTGAGCCTGTCTCATTCACAGCAAACCAGGACTGGGAAGCCTTCGTGAAGGTGGAAGAGCCAATCCTCTGATAGGTTTGGTGAAGGAATAGGGAAAAAAGGCAATGCAAAATGGCTCAGGCAGAGATTCATTTGGATTATGATTAACTCGAAATCAGCAAGAACCACCAAGCTATCAGCAAATCCATTTTAGATATGAGCAGCCCTCCAAAATCAGTATTAGTAATATCCTCCACATGTGCTACCACAAACCCCCTTTTTGACAACATCTGATGGCTGGTGCAGAAGCAGGAGAAAACTCCATCCTGCAGGGTGGTGGGAGCTCTGGTGTGATGCCTTTCCCCTTGACTGTCACACCCTGTCCCTGCAACCTGTTCTGCAAACCATTTTATTCAGCTATATCTGAATACCAAAGAGCTCATCCTCTGAGCAGTCTAGCAGAGATGTGGGCACAGCTTGGGGCACTCACTGCGGCACAGTGAGGTTCAACACACCAGGGCTTTCCTGACAGAAGCCTCTTGTCAGGGCTGCAGGTCCCCCAACTTTATAGCAGGGCTGTTCTTCCCCGCTCCATCCAGGACCCTGGCTTGCATGCTTTGCTTTACCTCCCTGACAAAGTTACAAACATCAGCAGGGCGGCAGAGTTCAGGAACTGCCTGTGGGGGAGAGGGCTGTCTGTCAGAGAGCCCTGGAGCAGGCTGTATTATGAAAAAAAGGCTGTGTCTGGGAGGCTGGCTCCCCACAGCCTCTGCTGTGGCCACACCAGAGAAGAGGCAGGTGGGAAAGCAGATGCTGTTCGGGTAAAATGTGTGTCAGCAGTGTCTTCTCAGGCAGATGTTGAACATTGGAGCCAGGTAGAGCACAGCCAGGTTGAACCAAGTGAAGTGGATCATTGTGTTTGGTCTGAGTGGCTCTTGCAGCCTCCTGTACCTCCCACTTGCAGCTAATTCTGTGCCTGGAGCAGCTGGATTTGGGATGCAGAGATGCTGCTGCTTGCAAGGGAGTTCCATTCACTATCTGGGCTTAAAACCTCAGGAGATTCTTGCTCCTATCAGATGGTCTTGCAAAAGCACCACAGGATCAATCCTGGTGCTGGAAACCAGTGTGGAGTGAGAGGTAGCACATAGAGGCCAGCACGTTGGTAAGCAGAGGCCATGTGGTCGTGGCAGGGATAAGAGCAGCCCAGGAGATGGGAACCACCACCAAAATCCTCCAAGCATGATGGAAGTGGCTTCCTCAGCCCCAGCTTTCTCAGTGGCCTTGTGCAGGTCACGTAGCCCACTGGCAAACTATCACCATTCCCTGGATCTCACCCCCCATGAGTTACCCATCAACCAGGGCAGACCCTTCAAAGTTACTGAAGCTCAAGGGCTGTTTTCCATTTTATTGCAGGGATCTGGGGCTGTTTCCACTCTGATGACCAGAACCTGTCTGCAGCCATTGCTATCCTGGCAGAATCATGCCCAGAAAACCACGCTTAATTTAAGAGCCAAGTGCCAACATCCCGAGCTGGTTGTTTAGACTAAATGAAAGGTTTTCAGGAAAAAGAAAAAAAAAAATCAGTCTGACTGAAATTCCACCCCCCTTCCCCAGGAGATTACTCCCTATCTGGTTGCCTCCCGAAGGTGGGAGCAAAGGCTTAGCAGTGAGTCATCTTTTACTCTGTGTGCCCCGGCAGTGCTATTACTGCTCTCATGTGGGTCTCTGGGAACGGCGAGGGCGGCCGTGGGTGGGAGAAAGCGGCCACGAAGCATCAGCCACCAGAGTGGGTTTGCACCCCAACTGCACTGCTGCATGTGGGGGGATCAGTGAGGCTTGCCCCGACATATTGCCCACCCCAACACAGTTCTGGCTCAGGCCAGGCAGGACCTGCTGCCCTCCATGAGTGGGGTCTCAGTGGATTGGCATGGGAGCTGTTGAAACACCCCAGTGACTCAGACAAATATGAGATGACGCTGATGTAAGTTAATTAGTGAGCGAGGGTAGCACTCAGCCTGCCCAAATGAGCCCAAAGCCCCTGGGCTGACTCACTGGAAATGGTGAAGTTCCCCCAGAAAGGGATACCAAAGCAGCTCGTGGGAATCAGCAGTTGCAGGCACTCATCATCTCCAGGGACAGGAGCCTTGAGTGGGACCCAGCAGGTCTGGCCTGAAATAATTCCCCATCTTGGACACTGAGGTTTCTTGGAGGGAGAGCAACTTTCCTCTAAAAGGAAAGGGGATGCTTGCTATCCATTGCAGGATTTTTCTCTCTCCTTGTATCACATGTAGAGACAAAGGAATTCATTCTATCTCTGGAAAACATCTTTTTTTTTTTTTTTTTTTTCCCGCTTTGGATTAGGTTAGTGGAGAAGAGATTGTTCCAGTCTGGCACCTCTTGTGGTTACTGTGCTTGTTTTGACTAAAAAACACCCGTGTGATCTCTACATATTTGAAATGGTTGCCTTTAATGCAAAAAAAATCTAAACAAAAATCTCTGCAACTTACTTTCAGGCAAAACAAAAATTTCTGAGGCATGAAGATCTACCTGCCAGACTGAGATGGCTCAGCAAGAGACCCACCTGGAGAAATGAAGGGAGGAGAGGTGGGCAGATTTGGAATAGGGACGTGATTTCCATCGTTGTCATTACACTTGCTGACCATTAGATTTGTCCAGGTAGTTGCACAGCTACAAGGGCTCACTACAGCCACCTCTCATAATTAGGGATGCCCTAAACTGGGATCAGCTGAAGTCAAAATCATTATTTCCAATAAGTTTTGTGTTGTCTCATTGAGCGTTTGCTCATGCAGGTGTTTCAATGACTCTCTGCTACCCCTGCCTCAGCAGCACGTCCTTGCAATCGGCTCAGATGGAGGCAGAGGGGCTGTCACAGGGTTGGGGACGGCCTTGCACACAAGCAGTGTCCCAGGCAGGCAGGGAGTCACCTCCAGCTCGTCCAGGTCAAGGCACCGGGGACGTGCATCCCATGAGCTCCTCCAGGTACACACCACCGAGGTTACAGTCCCGGTGCCGCAGGAGGTGGCTGACGGAGTTGGTATCCACACATGGATTATGCAGGGAAACGTTCGTGGGGGGTCTCCCCTGGCTGTGGTGATATCTTTCACTGCAGTTTTCTTTAAACTGTGGGGAAGTTGGATTAGGTGAGGAATTCCACAATTTCTTAGCTTTTCAAATAACATGTCTGCGATATCACCCGGTCTGACTTGAGCTCCCACCTGCCTTGGGAATTCAGTTAACCCTTTGCATGCTGGCTTCACAGAGAGCCTCTCTGGAGCCCACTGTCTCAGGCTGATGAAGAGACAGGGACTCAAGCGACACCACTGGCGTGGTGCTGGAAATAGGGGGTAGCATCTGAATCACCTGCCATTTGGCTCTACCTACTCAGACAAGCACTCGCTTCCCCCTCAGCCCAAAAATACATTTGGACACACACACACACACACACACACACACACACACTCACACTCACACGCCTGCACGTGCTACACAAGCATACCACCTGCTGTTTTGAAAAGCTTACATGCATGGGCTTTTGGGGAGGGTTACCTTCCAAGCAATTAGTAATTAGCTTAGCAGTCTCAAGGGTCCTACCCTGTGTGAGGTCTCCTGCTCCAGAAGGGCTGGGATCTGGGGAAAATCCTTGTTTCTCTCACCAGAGCCTTTCTGCAACACAGCTGGCACTATAAAAAGCCCTCCACCCCAATCACACAGGACTGTGTTATACCTACTTGCCCTGTGACACAACTCAGAGATGCCGACCCCAGCTATACACCTGTCCTTGAAGGTGAAATAGCTATGAGCTGGTGACATCCCCAGGCCCACCCTGGCTGGGATCTGGCTCAGGGCACAATACCCAGCTTGGCTCTGCCAGCACCACGCCACACTACTGCCACGCTCAGTGAATTTTTCAGCAGCAGAACATAAACATTTCTAGTGAAGTGCACTTAGTGTGAGTTGCTTTGCCAAGAGCTGTTGCCTCCCCTCCTTCACTACGATTGTGAGAGAGAGCTCTGTTTAAGCAAGAAAACAAATTGCCCACACCTCCTCCCTCCCCGTTTGGGCATCCATCACCCAGGGCAAGGGCAGTGTGGTCCGCAGGGGATGCTGGCAGCATGGGTGGGCACAGGGTGTCCCTGTGTCACACACATTGGGAATGGGAATGAGGTGAGGGTGTAAGTTATTGCAAGCTCCCATACAGCCCCTGCCAGCTGGAGGTGCTGGAAGTCCCAGCCTCAAAGGCAACGAGGCAACAGGGGACAGACTTATCAGTGTCAAGAACTGGTGCATGGGGATGAAAATCAGAGGGAAATTAAGTGGCTTGCCCAAGGTGATGTGTGGATGCAGTGGCAGAGGAAGGCTCTGTATGAGTCCCATGCTGCTCCTTGTCCCCATGCCCACAGCCACCTGCCCACGGGACCCTAGCCCCACATCCTACTTTGGGGTCTTCACTGCTCAGCTCAGACATGAGGGCATCAGTTGCTAAGCCTGGCAGCACATTTATCCTTCCCAAAATGCCCCAGAATGAAGAAGTGATCCCTGATAAGGTGTGAAGCCCTGGTCTGGAGGAGATGCTGCCACCCAACCCTCCCACCGAAGACAATGAGAGCTGCAAACAAAGACCAGCACTGAAGCACAGCAGCAGTGCAAAAAGAAAGGGAAAAAAAAAAAAAAAAGGGAAGAAACGCCTGAAAGATACATAGCTGGGATTCCAGAACCCCTCAGAGGTATTTGGGCTTAGCTAACAGGCTCGGGGTGTTTTTTTCAAAGCCATTAATTACACAACAGAGACATATCTGCACCACTCCACCTCTCTGTGGCAAATAAGGGCCCCACGTACATTGTCTAAAATGTGTCACCCTCCATGCCATCAGCTCCCTTGGGCACTTGGAAAGATAACCCATCCCATGGTGGTATTTGCAGCTGGCTCTTGTGTCTGATTTCCTGCAGAGTATTGAAAGGGTGCTCAAACCATGCACCTCCCAAGGGTGCATGTGGAATGCATGAGCTGCATCCATCGGGGCAGAGGATTGGAATCCCACCCTGATCACCTGGGCAGCTTTTCTGAGCTGATTGCACAGCAAGGCCAAGGGCAAGGTCTTCAAGAAGCTGCACCAAGGGAATACTGGTGCATATAGGGACTGCAATCGCCCCTGGCATAGCCCATCACTGGCACCCACTGGCCACCCAGTGATGGCTGCTCTGTTGGAGCTGTTGGAGAGGAGCTCAGAAACAGCTGCTGTGTCTTGTTTTTTGGGAAAGACTTTACTAAAAGCTCACTTGTTTTCTCTCGTGAATCCAGCAGTATGCAGCCAGGCTGATCAGTTCATCCTGACACTCCTGTAAGAAGGATAAAACATTTTTAAGGGTGATCCCTGAGTTTTCCAAGTGCAAACAGAGCAAAGTGGTGTGTATGAGGGTGTCTTCCTGGAAGAAGAGACACAGAGGACATGGGTGTGCTCCTTCTCAGACACGAGTGGAGTTCCTGTACACCACCTTCCCACTGCCCAGCTCCTCCCTGAGAAACACAGGGATGCCTCCTACTAGTGCTGCCTTCCCAGAACATTCCCATCGGGTCATCCACACAGGGACACAGCGATGGGTCACAGTCTTCACCCCAAAGAACTCCTCGTCCAAAGGGTTTCCTGCTGTCTCCTGTAACATGTTTCATTTGCAGGATGTTTTGACTCTGAGCTTGCTCTGTAGACAGATCCATATTTGTACAATGCTGTAAAGAGCCAACTTTATCCCCTGGTGCTTGGAAGAACTAATTGTACCTGCTGGAGCTTTTATTGGTCATTAAACAATCTTGGACCATTTCTTCCCCATGACATTCCAATGGGTATTTTGATGGCAATGCTTAAAAAAAAAGGAAAACAGGAAATGGTGATGTGCTTAGCTGTTAATATAGGCACAGACACATTTTACTTCTCTGCTACTGTTTGTTGCACATTTTTGACACAAATAATTGGACAAAACTTGGAGCCTTCTGGGCTCCCTCTGCAATGAAAAGAAGCTGGGGAGAGGGCAGGCATTTCTCCTTTTTTGCCCTATTCTACCCTTCTTGGAAATTCCTTTCAGGAAGCTGTTAGCTGAGCTGGAGTCCTCCTTGGCAAGCAAGAATAACCAAGAGATGTTTGCTGTTCCACAGTTGATGGGGAGAAAAGAGACACTTCTCCCTTTCTGGGATCACCTGACCCTGGGACCCCTTGTCCTCCTTCTTTTGGGCCATGCTGCAGACAGCATCCCAACAAAAAGACCCACAGAGCTTCACTCGCTCAACATCATTTGTGCTTTTTTCAATTCCTCCCTCACACTTGGCTACAGGGACATCTCTCTACCCCACATGCTCCTTCCCACAGCCTCTTGAGCCATGTGAGGCTGCTCACACTGGAGCTTTTCTCTAGTCACTGGGGACATTGAATTTCAAAAGACATTACAGGAATATCAAGTCTGTCCAGCCCATAAAAAAATGCATAGTTTGTCCTCCATATAAACAGGGGTGAAAACACTACCCTGTTTTCACTGACAGTGCCTTTTACCACTGTCACAAATTCCTCTGGCATGGTGAAATAACTTACGGTGGAATAACTTCATTTTTGCTTTGCTCAGCATACCTCCAGGTCCTTAGGAAGCAAATGCCAACACCTCTCCTGAACACCTCAGTGCTCCAAGGCATCGGTAGATCTGAGCAGGAGTTGATATAAGAGTCCCTCTTCCCCTCTGAACATGCCAAAAAGGTGCCCTGCTGATGCCTAAGGACAGCTGGCTTTTTCACTGCCCATAAAACAATCCTGCAGCAGGAACTCTCTGGGCTGGGAGCATGGCCTCAAAATATTCTTGCTACCCAGGGGTGCCAGGAGTCCTAAAACAGACCTGCCCAGCTTCTGCTTTTGTTTGTTCCTTGTTGACCAGGGGCCCCGGGTGAATTATTTCTCTTACTCTTAGTTCTTTGACTTCAATTTTTTTGCAGGGACCTTCCATATATCACATCCCCTTTTGCCAGTGAATCTTTCCCGTTCCAACAGTTTAGTGTGCCCCAGGATCAATATATCTCAGCATGCAAGGACACGCTGTTATTGTCAGGTTCCTGGGTACAAAGCAAAAGGTATCGCTTTCTTAAAGCCACTGAAAGATGCTCTGGGCCAAGTGCGGCTATTCCTCAGCCATTAAACAGCTGCATTAGCCCTGCATCTGGCTAATCCCTCCCCAGTCTCACTAGGGATGACTTCTTCTAGTCCTCAGTGACCCACAGCCCACCCTCACCTTCCTTTCAGCTCATCTGGGATATCTCAACCTAGACCTGAGGGGCACGTCAGTAAAGCAGTCTGGTTTCTCCTGGCTGTCCTCACTCGTGACATGGGAGAATTTAGGGGGACATATGAGAATACAAACTGGGGGACCTTTGTAGTGCTGCAGGCAGAGCACCTGAACCACGCACTGCAAATCCCAGCTCTGCCCACCTTGTCGTTTGGGCTGCAACTGTGAAATAAACCAAATGAGCGTCACAGGGTGTCTTGTTTGGGCTGGGATTAGGTAAACTCTTCTCTCTCTGGATTCCAGGTGGGAGAGGAAGGGAAAAGTAATGTAAATGTTCCCTTCCCTGAAGGTATCTGCTTGGCTCAGCTCCCTAGCAGCATCTCTAACATCCATCCTGGCCCAGGACCACTGCATTTCTGCAGTTATTTACATTCCTCTGCTTTGCCGAAGCTCACAACCCTCTCTGCAAGGTCCAGGCTGGCCCAAACTTTCCGGTTCTTCCCCCTTTGCCTGGAAAGCTTTCCGGCCCAACGCCACGTGTTGGTGGCCACCCACGAGCCGCTTTGATCAGCTCAGATGGGCAGTGCCGCCAGGAGGCTTTGCAGTCTGCCCCAACGCTTCCAAGCCGCTGCAGCAGCAGCAGAAGTTTTCCCTCTGAGTCTCTGACATCTCCTGGTCGTTTCAGGGCACCTTTCAGATATTGCTTTTATTTCAGCTCCCACTTTAGCTTCACTTAGTTTCAGCTTGCTTTGGTTATCTTTGCTTTGTGAACACTGTTCTCACTCCTTGCAAATTTAGTGGGAACCTGCAACTGTAATTTCTCTCCTGAACTGCAGCGACGACCACGGAGTCAGACAAAAGCAAGAGTCAGTGGTTTATTTTTACTGTATTTTCAATGTTTTCAGGTGATGCTTTGCTGCAGTCCCATCCATTTTCAAACCAAAATGTTTCCTGGGATTTTGCAAGACCCTTGGTGGTCAGTGCCGTGCTCTACAGGCCTTCCTATCCCTCTCTTTCTGCCTCCCTCTCTTCAGGTTTGCTGCGTCCTTGGCTTTACTGGTCCTTCTCCTGCTCCCCCTTGCCGGCCCTCCTCGCAGGCAATGCCAAGGGCTGGAGTTTGGGGTGGAGGCAGCTATTGTTCCAGCTATCTGCAGTGTAATGTTCCTTATGACTGTATTAAATGAAGGGCGGAGGTCACACATCCCTAGTTTAAATTAGATTTCGGCTGACCTTTAACAATATTACACTCGTGGATCCTCTCATAACTCACCGAAGAAACTCCCCAAGGGTTTTACCACCTCACTCTTTTCTTCCTACTGTAAGGATGCCCGAGGCTTAATGTGTTTCTCTCCAATTTCGCTTTGATTTCTAATCCTATCCCCTTCCTCCCCCCTCCAATACAGATATATTCACTCCTTTAAAGGTGGGGGGAAAGAACCTGTTCCTTTTCTCTTCTGGGCGACAGCTCTTTCTTTTGTGTCTCTTTCTTCCCTTCCCCGCCCCCCTCCTCTTTCTTGACACAATGCACTATTTATTTGCACTGAAGGATAACTAAGAAGCAATTAAAAGATCAAAAGGCACAAACACAAGTAGATCCAGTGGCAACTTGTGGGGTTTATTTTGCTGTGGCTGCTGCTGCTGCTGAATCTTCATCAAACTGCTGCCGTGTTTTTCCCCCAGCCAAAGGACACCTCTCTTACTGGGTTGCCTCTTCCTCCAAACCGACTTTTTTATGATCGCTATTTTTCACCCCCATTGTTTGCTATTGCAGTTGTTTACTGGAAAATCACTTGTTTTTCTCAGAGAGATTAACCCTCCAAGCTTTCTTTTGTCTACTCTCAGGAGGTCCTTGTGGTGAGCTGGGGGAAGGGAGCTGGGCTCCTTCAGCTATTAACAGTAGCTTACAGCCCTGCTGACCCCCCTGCCAAGGTTGGGTCCTTTCCTTTGATGGGGTTCTGCTTTTGCAGGGAGGAAAGGTGGCTTGCTCTTTGTTAAGACCACCTCGGCTGAGGACCCACAACTCGGACTTAGTAAGTCCTGGTCATCTAGGAGAAAGTCTAAAAGCCCAAGGTAAGGAGAAATTCCAAAAGCCCAAGGTAAGGAGAAATCTGGAGCCCTGGCACATGCCAGCAGATGCTCAGTCTCGTTGACGGCCAGATCACTTCTTTACATGTTCAAATATCAGCGTAGGAGCTGAGAATTGGTGCCTGTGGTTGAGTCTGATGTGCACGGAACTGCCTCCTCAACATCTCCCAGACGTGCCGATGTTTCGGTTCCAGCCTACAACCCTGACACCAGGACTGCTGGGTGTGATGTGCAGCGGCACATCCCAGAGGACAGCACAGCAAACAGAAGGATGCTAGGGAGGAAAGGATGCCCAAAGCCTGGTGAGAAAGGATAATCCTGCCCACGTTTTCTTGGGCACGTTTAGGGCAATTCTGGCTGCTGAGAGATGCACCAAGCCTTCCATACTTGGGGGAGAAAAACGAAGTACAAACTTGAAAAAAAGCAAAAAAATAAGGGCTTTTTATTGCATGGGGTGAGGACTGCTGCATCCTTGCCCTTCCGCACCACTAGCTATGGCAAGCGCTACCTGAGGTGGGCCAACCTGCCGCTCAGGTAGCCCTGCTCCTCTCTGCTCCAACGAGGATGCGCGCCTGTGGCGCAGCCTGACACGCGTGGCCCTGCAGATGGGCACCCTCCGGGGCAGCGGTGAGGGTGCGGGCACCGCAGGCTGCCCGGGGGCTGCCTTTGGAAGCCAGCGGGGCTCCTTCCCCGGGCCAGACTCGGAAGGCAGATTTTCGGGAGCGGGCGCTGCAGCCCGGTGAGCCTGCCATGCAGCAGCGCAGAGCAGCGGGAGCGCGTTCTGCCCGCGCTGCTGCACACGCACGGCAAAGCCTGGGAAAAGTCCCTTTGGCTTAGAGGCAGCAGTGCTCGCCTGCAGGAGCCGGCGGGAAGCGGAGGCGACCCAGCTAGCGGGAACCACGGCGGGAAGGTGCTCTGCGAGGTGCCAGCTCCGAGTGCGGAGGGCCAGCGTCCATGTTGTCCACACGGACACGCAGGGGTGGCCGCAGGGGCTCGCAGCCGCCCAGGCGGGGCTCGCTGCCCGCAGCGGGGCAGGCACGGCGGCCGGGGATTGCCCGTGCCTTCCTTTGCCGGGGAGCTCCTCCGAGCTGTTCCGCGGCCGGCGCGGACACCTGTGCCCGTGTGCACCTAGAGGGGGACCCGAGAGAGCACGGACTGGGCGATCTCCCCTCTCCCACCCCGCCGGGACTCGGGGCTCGCCACCTCACAGCGAGAGACGCTCAACGGGTGCCCCCGGTGTTTTGGGCAGGGGCTCGCGGCGCGGATCCACAGCTCTTCCCCTCACCTGCGGGGCGGCCGCGGGTGCCCGTAGCCCCCCTCCCACCCGGGGCCGGCAGAGGGGGTAAAGCCCCCAGCCCGGCTAGCAGCACTCAAAGAAACCGTGCGGCAGAAACTTTCTGTCCCCTCTTCCCTCCCGAGCTGGACTCCGGAGGGTTACGAGGGAGAAGGAGGGAAGAAAGGAAGGGAGGGAGGGAAGAGAGGGGGTTAGACCGCTCTGCAACATTATTGGCTGCGTGGCCGGGCTGGTGCTCGCCGGGAGAGCATGCCCATTGGGAGGGTATAAAAGGTATAAAAGCCGGAGCGCCCTGCTTGTCTGCTCGCTCGTGGGGCAGCAGCCGGGAGCAGCGGGCAGCCGGCCCCTTCGCCCCGACCAAAGGGACGCACTCAGTAAACACAAAAGTGAGAGCCACCCAAGGGGCAGCCAAAGCAGGAGAGAAAGAGAAGGGAAGAAAAAAAAAAAAAAAAAGGGCGAAAAACAACCCAGGAAAAAAAAAGAAAAGGAGAGGAAAGGAAAGCGCTCGATCGCTCTTTCTCTAGAATAACAAAATACCTGATCGTAACAAAATAACATCCTTCAGACAAAATCCAGCAGGGACTTGACATACCAAAAAAGCAAGGCGAGGAGAACGTGCCAGGGCGCGGGGAAGGCAAGCCAAAGCCGCGATCGCTGCCAGGGCAGGAGAGCAGCATGTCAAGCGCCGGGGCACACACGGATGAGCGCTGCCGGCAGCCCGCCTTCCTCCCCGGCCCGCCGCCGCCGCAAGAAGTTGAGAGTAGCAGCGGCAGTGCCAAGGTAAGCGCCGCTCCGCGCTGCCCCTCCGCGGGCACGGCACGGCGGGATCCCCCGGGCAGAGCCGAGCCGCGCCGGGCACCGCTGAGCCATCCCGAGCCGCGCCGGCCCCGCTGCCCGCCGTCCCCACGCGTGTCACTAGAGGGACCCCGAGCTCCGGCCCAGCCGCGGCCGGCGGGGCGGCCCCGCTGCCGTGGGGTGCGCGGGGTATCCCCGGGGGCCCTGCCGGCGATGCTGCCGCCGGCGATGCTGCCGCCGGGTCCCGCGTGGGGAGCGGCGGAGGGGCGGCCGCGGCCGTGCGGGGGCCGGGCCGGGGCTATGCGAGGTCACGCAGCGCTGCGCGGCCCCCGGCTGCCCGCGGAGCTCCCTCCGCGCCGGGCGGCTGCGGGGAGAGGGGAGACGCGCGGGGAGGGCACCGGCGGTTCTCCGGCTGCGGAGACCGGCGAGGTTGTTAAACTCTCCTCTGCAAAATACTGCGGTGTGTTTGGTCTCGGGAGGGATAAAAATACAGAGAGGAAAAACAAGAAAGTGAAGCCAAAATGGAGTGAGAGTTAATGGTTGGCGTGCAGCCTTCGACTTTCTGTGATTTTTAAATTTTTTTCTTCTTCTTCTTCCTTCTCAATTGCTCTTCCCTACAGTAATTGTTTTAAGAGCGCCACTGGGAAAGGTTTTAGCACTCTGTTGAGCAGTAGGAATTGGGGCACATGAGGGAACTCGGATTTAGCGTAACTGTACCAGCAGATGTGGCTGCCTCGCCTCCAGCCAGGGGTAGTTCAGCAGGGCTGCTGATACGCCAGGTCTCGCTAGGGTGGTGTGGAGCAATCAAGTGTAAAAACAAGGTTTGTGTGGGTGGTTTTAAACAGACACCTAGGGAGAGCCTTTGCTTTCAACCCAGGCTTCCTATACAAGATCTGTAGTTTTCTTCCAAGTACTGGGATGTGCTTGTGAGCCTGATGCCTGTTTTTCTTTGGGTTTGTTTATTGTCAGGTTGTGTGTGTATGTGGGTGGCTTTTTTTTTTTTTTTCCTTTTACTTTGCAGGGTTCAAAGTGTTGGGATTTTTATTCCTCCTCTTGCCTTGATTTAGAGTGGAGTTGAGGAGCCTGGGTCGTGGGGTTTTGTTAAGAATGACTTCGTGCTAAGGACATCTGGAGGTATAAAACTGACTGACACTTCTGATTTGAGTTCCACTGTGCTGTTCTGGACCCAACTTGACAATTTTGGTGGGGGTGAATGGGTCAGAGCTGTAAATCTTGCTCCGTGTTGTTGACACCCACACAAGTTCACTCAGCCTTTCAAAGGGGCTATCCCAGCTCCTGTGAAAATTCATTAAGGGATAAAAGATTTGACACCGCGGGTCCCCTCCCACCACTGCATGAAATTTGAGAGCCAAAATGTGTCTGCGTGTGTGTCCCAGCGCTCTTTCTGACAGGTGATCTTTTTTTCAGCCTGGCTGGAGGGCTGCTGCTTTGACCAGTCAACCCGGAGTTGTCAGTGTGTGTCTCCCCCTTGATTCCTTTAGGCTTCAGCACGAGCCCAGCTTGCCTCACGGAGCACCAGAGAAAAGCATTTCTGTACTTTTCTTTTTTTAAATAAAGCAAACACAGCAGGTGAGGTCTTATTTTTAGAGGGACCGAGGAGTTGGTGTGTTTCCAGCAGTGCATACGAGCACTGTAAGTGGCCCACCCTCTCCCAGCTCATGTCCTGGGGCTGACCTCTCCGATCCTTCTTTGGATTGTCTTTGCTTTTAAAAGCTGATGAGTGTCTTAGCAGGGAAAGCGATATCAGCCTCCCTCGGCATGGTTGTGTGAGGGGTCAGGAGAGGTGGGGGGCACCATGGGAGGAAGTCTGCCTTGGCCTCACAGCCCGGCTCTGAAAGGGTTAAAGCTGCTCTGCCAAGACATAAAGCAAGTTCAACGTGTTGTGGGAATATCACTTGCCAGTAGACTCCAGTCACCACAGTTCCTGATTTAACAGCTTAACTTGCTGTTAACTTTCCCTGATATACTCCAGGTTTTGGAAGGGAATGCAGAAAGGAGAGAGGAACAATAAAGAAAGGAGTTAAGTGAGGCTACTAAAATGGACTTAAATCCCTTCGCTGGGTCCTGCCAGCTGTCTTTAGAAGAGTTAAGCAAGATTGCATTTCCTTTTTTTTTAATATAATAAATCAAATATTTCTGGGCTGCATACCAAAATTTATGCAATACACTCTTACTCCCCAGTGGGGTGAGTAAATGGTACTGAATACCCCATTCACCTTTTTCGGCTTGATTTTTCCACAGACACAGTAGTTCTCCTGCAGCACATATAGACATGGGGTGTGGGCAGCTCTTCCCTGCCTGCCCCAGCCCCTGTCCCACAGGCAGAGGAGGCAGGTGCCTCTCGGGCTCGCAGGATGGGAGGCAGAAAGGTGACCCCCGGTGTGGGGCTGAGCGGGCTGCTGATGGGGACGAGCAGTGAAGACAAAAAAAGTGAGGGCTAAAAATAGCAGCAGTATTGCCAACCTCAGCCATATGAATGTCATGCGAGCCAGGTGCCAAGAATCAGAAGGTATTTTTTTTTTCCCCAAGCCTGGAACAGCAAAATCCCTCGTCGTCCTGAGTAATTTTTATTTGCCTGACATGTCAGTGGTCAAAAGTTTTATGTTTTGAAGCTTGCTTCTTCCAAGATGTGGAAATCTCCTTTCTGTTTCAGATGAAAAGAGAGGCTCTTCTATGAGGTGATTCCTCTGCCTTCAGGTACTGCTGGGCACCTCATTCCTGTGCCTCTGCCCAAGATGTGGCTCCTGGGTGATTTTCAGCTGCCAAGGCACCTGCCTCTCACGCTGGCTTCCATTATCCCTTTGCTCCTTGGCACCTCGGGGCATCATGGCCCAGCGCCCTGTGTGAGGTTGGGTTGCCCTGTGGGCAGGGCTGGCATTCACTTGGCACTTGTGAGGTTGGCACGTGCCCACATCTTGCTCCTTCGGGATTGCCATGCTCAGAACCGGGTCAGCTCCCAGCTCTCCTGGGGCTGTCCACGGTGGAGAGGAGTAATGCAGAGAGGCAGATGTTCAGCATCTCTCACAGGCAATCCTCAGAGTAGCAAAACATCAGTCTGCCCTTCGTCTTTGGTTTTTTTTTTTTTTTTTTTGAGGGATGGAATGTAAGGGATTAAACTGGGGTTTTCCCCTCTGGCACGTGCCACTGGGTTTGGGCTGATGACTTTTCTTTTGCCATGCTCCCTTTTAAACGCTGCACTGCTCCACAAAAAAGCAAGATTTTGGGGTTTTTTTCTTTTTGCTGTCCAAATCCAAATTTTACAGACTGGGCCATCTGTCAATTCCCTCCTACGTTGTTCTGTTCATATTAAATTGCAATGAAGGCCAGACTGAAGAAGGAATTAGGTCAGACAGGAGGTTTTGTCTCTGTTTTTGGGGAGATATTTGTTGCCCAAGAGGCATCATGGTTTGGTTTGCTCAGCACAAGCCTGGATACAAGGGATGCCTGAGCTGTACTCTGAGACTTGGCAAGTGGGCCTTTTAGCACATTGTGGCCTCTTGGCCCCCGACTCCCCAGCAGCTGGACAGAAACTGTCGGTCCAGCTGATTCAGCAGCAGATCCTGAAAAAATCCTTTAACAGTCTCGGGTGGGAGGGTGACTCCACTGCAGACCTGCCCTCGGGCTCACTCCCAGCCCACCACAGTCACTCAGAGAGAACCCTTTCTCTTGCACCTCTCTGCTGGCTGGAGGCTGCCAGGAGGTGTGTGGGGGTCCCTGGCCGTGGGTGCAGTGACATGTGCTGCAAGGCAGGAATACACAGGAGTTCCAAGGCAGGAGCATCCTGGGCACGGCAGCTTGTGGCTGAGCTGGTTCCAGTGGCAGCCTGGCATGAGAGGAGCATGAAGGATGGAGAGCAAAGCAGACCCTCTCCAGGGAGGGAGAGGCCAGCAGTGTGTGCTTGTCTGAGCCTGCTCTGCACTGATAATGCTGCTTCAGATGTGGGTTATTCAGAGGAGCTTCAGGTGTGATTCACAGGATGGTACAGGTCACCTGTGCAACCAAGAAATCTCTCTTCCATCACCCTCTTGCACACTGTGTGGGCTCCAAGCCTTCCTTAGGAGGAATTTGGTGCTCAGGGTCTTGGGCATCTGGCACATCTCACACTGCCATTCCCACTGCATCCTAAAGCCTTTGAGCTCTCCGTGGCACATGAGGAGCAAGAGCAGTCAGCATGGCTGGTTGGACCTGATTTGACTAGAATGGGACAGTGGTAGCTGTAGCCTCTCTTCTAGCAGAAACAGCACCTTGTCCTTTAGGGAAGTGGCCCACTTCCCTCGTGCTGCCTTATTCCTGTTCCATTTCATGTAAGAGAGGCTTTCTAATAGAATACGAAGGTTCTTCCAACCATTAGTGTGAATTTTTCTCCTGTTCAGCAGCTGAGGAGACTATGCCTGTCCTAATGCTTGGGACTAGAACCCGAAAGCTGTGCAGTCCCATGTTTCCAGTGGAGAATGAAGTCTTGGAAGTATTCACCGGGCTTAGACTCATCATACTGAGCATCCATTCAGTTCTTGCAACCTGTGCAGCTAGCGTGGTGCTTGCACCAACCAGGTCGTGGGCTGCAGGTACCCAGCTGTGCCTTGACACCCTGTTTGGGGAGCAGCATCTGCTCTGGCAGCCATGGCAAGGCAGGTGTGAGCTCTCCCACACGGATCTGCTCATCCCTGCTTTTGAAGGAAGGATCAATTGAGAGGTTATTGGGACATGTTGAGCCAGTGATGGCACCCTGGGAGCCTCTGTAACCTTTGTGTGAAATCTGGGGGCTTTTCATTAGCAGAGTCAGTAGGGCCAAAGGGAGATGGAGTGGCTAATGGGGTTGGGTTGGGTTGCAGCTCCATCAAGCTGGAGAGAAACTGCAGCCCTGGGTAGTAAATAAAGATGCTCTTTGCTTTGCTGCCTGGTTTCTCATTACACAGCTATTGGAAGGAGCATGGAGACACCAAGGTGACAGCAGAGGGAAGGGCTGGTGGCTGGTGCATGGGCAAAGGTGGCCTCAGTTGCATTTCACATCTCCATGTTAGCTGTGCTCTGGATGACAGCACTAGGGCTCTCCCTGTTTCTGCCACTTCAGGGGAGTTAACGGGGTGTGGGCACCTGGAAAGAGCTTGTAGTGGAGGCAGGGAAGGCTGCCAGGGGCTTGCAGTGCGGCTTGTGCAGGAGCAGGTATTTTCTGAGGAGCACAAGTGTTTTTCCACAGAAGGTATCAGGTCTCCCCAGCATCAAATATCACCCGCTGACAAAATCTCGCTCTTCCCTTGTTTAAGAGCATCTCACCCTTTTCTTTAGACTGAATGTGGAGGAAAAATGGTGTTTGTCACTTGTGCCACCAATCAATCCCTTCCTGTCAGGGCTGGCTCTGGCTTGGGGAGGCCAGCGTGCAGCCTGCTTATTAGCCACAGTGCCCACAGCCAGCATGAGCCTAACTGGAGACATGGGATCATGTGGGTGTCCTGAAGTCCCATATGAGTGCCTTGGATGGGAGCACTGGCTGGTGGCAAATCCATCACCCTGGCACTACCTGAGACCTGGGGACACCAGCAATTGGGATCTGCATGTAAAAAACAGGGCTGAAAAAGGGACAGGAACAGGGTGGCTGGTCTGTTGTCAGCTGGAGATCTGGCTCCTGATGCTGCAGCACCAGGGGCATGACTCCAGCAGGGAAAGTGATGGTGTATTCATGTTGGAGAGGCCTAGTAAACACCTGTAGGCCACTTGATTTAAAAAAAAAAATGAGGTGAAAAGGTTCTGGGGCTAAAACGCTGCAGCTTGGCAGCATGGTGTCAGAGTCTGCTGCCATCCCTCTGCTCCTACTGTAATACAGAACAAAGCCCCTGCAGTGTGCTGGAGGGACCATTGCTACTGGAAAAGCTGGTCCTTGGTCCCATCACTTGCTGATTTGAGACCAGTTTGTTCCCGGGGCTGCTTCCTCTCTTGTCCAGAGCTTTGTAGGGCTTCTGCCAGTCCTGCTGATCTCTGCCAGCACAGGCTGAGCAATACTCTTCCCATCAAAACTCAAGGAGGAGGAACATTCCCCACAGCCCACCCAGACCTGAGACCTCTGTTTTGGCTTTTCCTGCTGCTTATCCCTGTCCTCCTGCTGCTCGATAGAGCTCATGACTTGTAAGCGTGATGCATTTCTAGCGGTGACAATTTGAGCTACGTGCCACTAAAAATTCGGGAGCAAGGGTGTCTTTATTGCTGGCAGGACCATAGTGGGGCCTCGGGGGAGCTGGGCTAATTTCCTGGCTGCGCTGCAGACTTCCCCTGTGACCTTGGGCGAGTCATTTAATCTATCCTGGGCTTCAGCTCCATCTCCGAGCATCCCGGGGGGGTGAGGTAATATTCATTAACTGATATTATTCTCGAGTTGCTCAGATGCTATGGTGATGAAAGCTGGATGTGAAACCTAGTGTCTTGGTTGAATATTATCAAGGAGAGAGGATGCTCTGCTTGAGATTAGGGTTGCAACCCACCGTCTGCTATTTTGACATGCTTCTCTTCATTTTGAGCTTACCTGTTTGGTCAAAACCCAGCATTCTTTGGCTGTATGTGTATTGTGAGGCACATCACTGAGGGACTGTAATGTCTGGAACCATTCATGGGTTTTGCCCCATCCAGTGGGGCAATAGCACCTTTGCTTTATAGCTGCAGAGGCTGACACAGAGGTAAACGTGTTTGCTGGAGCCGAGTCTTTGGGCTAGTTAGCAAATATCCAGGGAGTTTCTCTTTTAATGTTCTGCACTGTCTGACACTGCCTTTACCCTCCCTAGTGATGCCTCAGGTGCATTTCCCATGGGACCACATTATTCCTGAGGGATGTCTTCTCAGTCCCAACTCTTGTCAGCAAACAAAGCTTGTGCAATCAGCCTCTTGATTGCTTGAGCCTCATCTCTCTCACATGCCCGGGACAAAAGCTGTTCTTCCCAGCTTTCCTCAAAAGCAGCTCTAGGACAGGTTGAAGCTTCACTTGATTTCGCTTTGCATGGACATATTTTCAGACAGGGCATGAAAACCTGTCATCAGAAGAGGAAAAAAAAATTAATTCCCTTTTAAAAGGAGAGAAAATAGAAAAAAAAAATCGCACTGTTGAAAGAGCAGGGGAAATAAAAGCCTTTTAGAGGTAGGCCGAAGTGGGATTTTCCAATGGAAAAACCGCTTCAATGCAAACCTTGTGTGCCCGGAGCTGCTGCCCGGCGGGCCGAGCGCAGGGAGCTGGCCTCGCCCCAGCGGCTCCTTCCCTGCAGCAGCAGCAGCAGCATCCCGACACGTCTGTGGGCTGGGGGTGGCAGAGAGGGGTCTGTCCCGCCGTGCTAACGCTGTGCCTCTGTCCCCAGGTGCCGAGGATGTGCGCGGCCAGGCGGATGCCGCTGCTGCTCCTGGCTTTCCTGGCCTACGCGCTGGACTCGGCCGCCGCGTACGGCACGGCGGAGACCCTGTGCGGCGGGGAGCTGGTGGACACGCTGCAGTTCGTCTGCGGGGACAGGGGCTTCTACTTCAGTAAGTGCAGGATGCTGCCCACACCACACCACATCACACCACGCCTTGCCTCAGCGGAGCTGGCTGGGAGGAAAGGATGGATTTCCCAGCCTGGTGCTTTTCGTGATTTCCCTGTGTATGGCAGTAGGCCAGGAGAGGAGCGAGAAAATGGATATGTTCAGGGTGACATGCGCCCAGCTGGCACTGGTTTTGGGGACTGTCTGGTACCATGGGGAAGCTGGGTCTCTCATATGATGCTCAGAACAGTAGAATGTCTCTGGGGAACCATACGTGGCTGGTTCACCAGTGATAAGGGCAAGTCCTTACACTAATGGGGATGTCTGCAGCCAGTGCTCTGCTGAGCTTGGGTCCTCGGTTTATTTTGAAACTTTGCTGCCTAAGTGTTGCATCCTAAGAGCAGGCTGGAAACTGAGCTCTCTCCCCTCCCGGGGTAGGCTTTGCTTTGGTATAGCAGCACCTTCTAGGCTGCTCCCAAAACTTTGTGACATAGCTTCGTGACCTCCCAGCTATTGCTGGTGAACTTGTTGCAGAAGAGTGATGTCTTACCCCTTTGTAGTGCAGCTAATGCCAAAAAGTGCAGCACTGCTGTTGTGTGCAGCATGCAGATGGCCTCAGACCAGCTGACTGCAGCGGGCTTTCCACCAGGATGCTTTGGGTCTTTGAACTATTGGCAGTACAATGGATTAGCTGGTAAACTGGGAGGATAAGGAGTAAACCAGTGACAATGGATGCTCAGTAATCTATGGGCAAAGGTGCCTCGAGTGTGATACCTTGTTTTGGTGTTTCAGTCCCCTGCTTTGCTTGGGAGTGGGAAAACATTGTGTCTTGCTCCCCACTGAGGATTGAGCCACAAGGTGGCTAACTACAGGAAAGATACAAAGCCAAATGGGGGGAAGAGGATGGAGATACCAGCTGTGCATGGTGCATTTGGCAGTCTTGCCTCTGCCTTGGGAAAAGGAATTAAAAAGTCACTTTCAAGTAAACAGGGTGGGTTTTTTGAGGAGTGCCATTGAGATCCAGCCTCCCTCTCGTTACAATCTGCCTGTGCAGGGAGCAGTGAGGTGCTGCAAAGTTGGGAAACTACTTTGGATGTCCTTTTCCAACCTGAATGTCCCATCCCAACCTGGATGCTTCACCAGACTTGTCCCCTGCTACCTGCTGATGCTGGGTAGAGAGAGGCACAAGGATCCACACCCAGACACAGCAAGGTTTGGGTTGGGAAGGGCTTCAGGTTCAGTTTTGGTCAGGCTGCAGGTGGCTTTGCAGCTCTGTGGGGGCAATTCCCTTGCCCCATCCTGACTGAGCAGCGGGATCTTCTCGTGGCTCCCTGGGTGCTGTGGGCAGACAGCACTTTTGGGGTGCTCTGGGTGCATTTCCTTGCTGTGATGGAGCCAAGCAGTGAGGGTTTGCGTGTCAGCTGTCCTCCCTCTTTTCATCTCCCCCTTCCCTTACCGGCATGGCAAGGAGGCAAGTGCCTCTCCCTCTCTCACAGCTCTTCCTCTCCCTCTCTATGTAGAGGAGTATCTGTGTCCCTCTCTGCTTTCTCCTCCCTCCTCCCTCTCTTTGGGGATGAAAGGGAATGGGGCTTTTGTTTTAAGGTCAAACTGACCTCCTTTCACCTCAAATAACCCAGCTGCCCAGGCCAAAATAAAAACACTTTTGAAGGCAGACAAGTCTCTTGGTGCCAAGTGGCCAGTCGGGTTCTTGCTTTATTTCTTTTTGTGCTCTCCTGTCCCCCTCCCGTACTTTACCTTTTCTAATATTTCTGATGAGCTCAGGTACTAGGGATGAAGAGTAGTCAATATATTAACCCTTTCAGGATCTGACCAGCCTATGCCATGCAGGGCTGAAGACATTTGGGCAATGCCTCTACTTGATGAAGGTTTTGGACATCCCCATTTCACTTAATTTTTTCTTCTTTACCTCCATCAGTTGGCCTCATAAGTGATTATTTCTGACCATGTTCATCTTCACTCTTAAACACATACCTAAGCAGGAATAACCCCAGGCAGCTGGAGGGCTTCACACTGCTGGGCTTTGCATCACAGGCTACACTATTGTCACCATGTAGATGCAATAGGGCACAATTATGTTGCACCATCGTGGGTTTATGTCTTAAAACCGAGCTTGGGTTTGTATTGAGTGCCTCATAGCATGGGATGTGTGACCTGATGAGCAGCCTGTGCTAAAGCAGCTGTTCACACAGGAAATAAATGACTTGGGGAGCCTTTTCCTGTGCATATCTGACGGCCCTTGCTGGACAAGGGTTTTTTGAGCATCTGATTGGTAATAGTTGGAAAAAATAAAAATGGTACGAAAATCCTTTTTTTTAATTTTTTTTTTCTGAAGCAATTATTTAAGAACTTATGATGCTCTGCTGTCTTGCAAGAGAGCACTTTGCTGGGGAAGCTGGCTGTGAAATACATACGTGCAAGGGGGATGCAGGTACGGATGGTGTTCTGGGAGGCACCGCTGCTGGCAGGTGCTTGGGGCTGAGAATGTTGAAACTGCCTCCAAGAGCTGGGGCTGCAGAAGAGCTGCACTAACAGGGGCAGGGCTGGCAGCACGGAGGTTAGCTAGCCATGGGACACGGTGGACATGGTGATGCCAGCTCTGTATCTATCCCATGGGCAAGCTACAGCTGAATCTGAGCACGCTTTGCTCTGCGCTGGTGATGCCTCCTCTCTGTGACTTTCAAGGTTTTTGGCTTGGCTGGCAGCTGCTGTCAAGGTGGTGGCTTCCTGCCGTGGCTCTGTGGCAGGGTTGGTAGCCCTGCACCCCAGCACCCACCCGGGGACAGCGGCACAGCCCACGGAGGGATGCTGAGTCCAGCCTGGAGTGAAAAGCAGGGCAGGTCGAGAGGAAGCCTCAGCCCTGAAGTTGCTGTCATGCAGCGCTGGCAGGGAGGGAGAAGGGGCTGCAGGGGGAGAGGCGGCCGACTTCTCTGTAAACAACAGCTCCTGTTTCCTCCTTTCCAACAGCTGATAAGAATTTAGCTCTTTGCAGCCGCTTGTGCTGACGGGGCACATTCTTGCGCACCCGCCGCTCCTCCGAATAATACTAGGAAAAAGCAGGGGGGAAAGTGCGGTGCCGGGGTGGGGGAGGGCCAGCCCGGGGGCACTGGGACGGGGCCCGGTGCTGCACAAAGGCCCCCTTGTTGCTCCCAACATTCCTGCGACAGGGGCACGGGGACTGTTTACACCCAAAGTCCCCTTCCACTCGGCTGACCGCCTGATTGACCGGAGGAGAGGGGACCCAGCCAGGGTGGCACCAGCACCGTGCACCCCTCCCTGCAGCATCTGTTCGGCTCCGGTGAGAGTGGGGAGCCAGGAGCAGTGGGGTGTTTGTGCCAGGGAAGGGACCCTCCTGTTCCCCATGGCAGTGGCAGTGCCATTGCCTCTGGCGCAGTGGCATAGCTGAGCTGCAGGTACGTGGCCTCTGGGTTCTCCCAGGAGGGCGTTTGGCTTTGTGCCACTTCTGGGATGCCCTGTCAGGAGAGCCCATACCTAGGCAAGAATAGCCCCAGGCAGCCGGAGGGCTTCACACTGCTGGGCTTTGCATCAGAGCACTTTGCATCTCAGGGCTTTTCCCCTCAGCAGCGCTGTAGGAGGTTTTGGTGAAGCAGAGTCTGGGGAAAAAGGGAGCCTAGCCATTCATTGAGGGCCGAGAGGAAGCGCATTTCCTCAGGAGGAAGCGGTGGCTGCTGTGATGGGAAGTGGCTCGCGTGCCCCGGCGATGCCGCAGCCTGCTGCCCACACAGTTCTCCCCTGCGGGCAAGGGACAGGGCGGCAAAGCCCTCCCTGGGTTTGGCAGTGGCGCTAGAGTGAGATGCCACCCATGGGCAAAAGCCAGGAAATTCAACCTTTAGTCCCTGTGTAAATTGTGCTACAGAACAAACGCTCTTCCCAATCCAGGTCAGCGGCAATATTGCTGTTTGCCAGCAATGTCCTGTCGTTTCCAGGTACTTTCTGAGACTAAATCCCTGTTTGTTATGTTTGCTTGTTTTTTTTCCTAAAGTAACTCTCCCCCGGAGGGTTGTAGTGGCATTTGGCGAGGTCTGTACGGACAATTATGTAATGGGAAACGTGCCCTATCGGAGAGTCACGGTGGAGCTGGCAGCGGTGCCGACAAGGGGAACAGCTTGCAGCAGCTTTATGCAGGAGAGAAAGGGCAGCACACTGGGGCTGGGGAAGCTGTCAGGGAGGAAGAGGCTGTGTCACTGTGGTGGTCCCTGCTGGGAGCTCACCCTGGTGGTGCCACACCTGGGCATTTGCAAGCACACGCTGACATGATCTTCCCGTGCTTACCCACGCCAGAAATTGCCCTTGAAGGCACAGCGGTGAATACAGTCCTGCTTTCCTCATTGTTTTTCTCCTCCCCTCTTCTTTCCAAACAAACACATAACTGCAAGTGGGAAACTTCTGTTTTTGAGAGGAGATATGTAACCTTTGAAAACCTCAACTTCTCCTCAAACCATGTGTGTCATCACTTGTGCAACCTTCTGTTCAGCGGGAGTGTGAATGTAGCCCTTAGGGGATGTGCTAGCAAGAGGGGGAGACTTGAATTTTTTCTCTTTCCCTTCTAAACTCTCCTTCTGCCCATATCAGGATGCCTTTGTAGAGCAGCTTAAAGCTTCAGCAGCCTGCCATGGATTGAGTTTGGCACTGGGATTGACAGGAGCCGAGCAAGTGCAGTGCAGGGTGTTGGTGGAGTGCACTTCTCCCACAGATCTCACTGGGCATTGCATGCACAGAGAAGAATACATGCAGCTGGCTCCTGGACCTGTCTCCTTTGGCCTTCACCACCCAGGTTGCCTACTCTGGCATCACTTGAGCTGTGGGCACGCAACATATCTGCCCTGCCTTTCAGGGGAGGGCCCAATGCAGTGTGTTTATTGAAGACAAGAGAGAAAATTAAACTCCTAACAGTGTTCCTTTTGATGAATCTTTGCCTAGGGGGAGCCATCCTTCTCATCTCCCTATGGGGCTGGTTAAAGGTCATGCCTGAAATTCTTCTAGAGAAAAAGAAAAGGAAGGTAGTGGCACAAGGGGGACGAATGTGGAAAACAAAGCATTTGAAATGGCTCCCAAAGGCAGGTCTCATGGTTTGGGTCAGCTGCCTCACCAACCAGCACACTGATGTTGTGTTTGTTTGTATGACCTCTGTGCATGGTGGAAATGCACCAGCATGGACCAGAGGGCTCCTGGCCTATAGGAACACGACTGATTTTAAGAGAGAGCAGGTGCCCTGCTGCCAGGGTTATTACAGAGGCAGCAGCGAGGCATTTTTGAGGTGTTTTGCATGTCAGCACTGTGCACACAGTGCTCTGTTGTGCATAGAGAACTGTGTTGAATATGCATATCTGCGTTGCACATGTGGGGCTGCATTGAATGCACAGGACTGCATCCCACATGCATATCTATACTGCACATATAGGGCTGCTTCTCACATGTGGGGTTGCACTGTATGCATAGAAACTGTGCTTTGCACTTCGGGTGAGCATCCAGGGTGGGATACCCCCCAGGGATAGAAGTCAGCTCCATTTAAGCAAGCCTTAGATCTTCACCAAGGCCTTAGACTTGAGTGCCTGCCTCATCAGGAGTGCAAGGGGGGAGGATCATGGGTCATGCACAAGGCCAGTGTGGGCAGTCGTGCCTGTTCCTGCAGGCCAGCTGGGAGGTGAGGGCTCAGCGTGCCGTGGTGAGCAGTGTTAGGCATTGCACTTAGACCACTTGCTCTCAGTTTTCCCTATGCCCAAAATCTCCTGGCTGGGATGTGGTACCGGATCCTGTTTGCAAGCCCCACTGTTGCTGGCCTCTGTTTCCCTGCCTTAGAGCACCTTGGCCTGGGACAGGGTGCTCGTGGCAGTGCGCAGAAGCCTGGCTGCAAACCTCACAACAGCACAAGAGCATAACATGTTACGTGCAAAAGCATGGAGAAAATCCATTTATTTTGTGCCAGTTTACGTTCTGGAAGGCACAATTCCCAAGCAAATTTGCTTTGCATCAGAAATTCAACTTTACTCGTCTCTTTTATTTCAAGAGGGGGAGGAAACACGGTAAAACTGATGTAAACTTTTCCCCTGGAGCACTTTGGCCATCATTAAGCAGTGATATGAAATGCACTTGGTCATTACTGCACCAGACATGGGCTTTTGCATCCTTCTGCAGGCAGAAATGGGAGAGGAACCCTTATTAAAAGATTAAGTTTAATAGCTATTCTTGGCGGGTGTGGAAGCTGTATTCTTTCTGCAGCTGTCTCAGAGCTGTCCCATCTGGTAAAATTTAGCCGCCTTGGTTCACTTCACCTGCCTGAGCGTTGATCCGGCCGAGGGAGGTTGGCAGCCACAATGCTGTGCTGCTTCTTTCGAATAAAATTCGCTTGCCAGGATCAACATCAGACACGGTCGTGGTAATCAAGGCAGCGCTGGTGGTCAGGCTGGGCTTGAGCTTCCTCGCCTCAGCTATGCCCCACAAGGCCACCCATGCCAGAGATACAGGAGGGAGATAAACCCCCATCATTTAAAGTGCCTTTAGACTGCTGCTGGAGGCACGTGTTGGCATCAGTAGCGTTTGTCTGGGAAAGTCTTAACGTGAGACTTGGCTGGTTTGTGGGTGCGTGCCAGCTGATCTGGGAGAAACCCTGGTGGCTGGCGGTGGAGGGATGCCTACAAGGAGTTAGGGAGAGGGTCCAGCCCAGGCTGGTGGCTAATGCCAGCGTCTCTGCTGTTGCAGGTAGACCGGTGGGACGAAATAACCGGCGGATCAACCGGGGGATTGTGGAGGAGTGCTGCTTCCGGAGCTGCGACCTGGCTCTGCTGGAAACGTACTGCGCCAAATCCGTCAAGTCGGAGCGTGACCTCTCTGCCACCTCCCTGGCCGGCCTGCCGGCACTCAGCAAGGTGAGGGGGCTGTGCAGGGATGGTGGCCCTCCTCTGAAACAAACAGAGAGAAAAGACAGGAAGGCCGTGGGTGGAGAGAACAAACCCCAGCTGCAAGGTCTGATGTTTCTGCACAACTTTTGAGAGACAGCCACCGTTGGCAAGTCGTGCCAAGTAGCCTGCCAAAAGTCAGCTCTTAGTAAGGTGGGGAACCAGGGGTGGGCTGGGTCACAGAGTCATAGCATGGATTGGAAGTGACCTTTAAAGGTCATCTAGTGCAACTGCCCTGCAATAAGCATCAACTGGATCAGGTTGCTCACAGCCCTGTCCAACCTTTCTGCGACTGTTTCCAGGGATGAAGCAATATTTCCATGGGAGGGATGGAGGTCCAAGAAGGGAATCCCCATCTGGAGAGCAGGCAAGCTTGAGTGGAGGCTAACATTGCTATCCTCGTCCTTGCAGGAGAGCTTCCAGAAGCCCTCGCACGGCAAGTACTCCAAGTACGACGTGTGGCAGAAGAAGAGCTCCCAGCGGCGGCAGCGGGACGCGCCCAACATCCTGCGGGCTCGCCGGTACCGGTGGCAGGCGGAGGGGCTGCAGGCGGCCGAGGAAGCCAAGGCACTGCACCGTCCCCTCATCTCCCTGCCCAGCCAGAGGCCCCCAGCGCCGCGAGCCTCCCCGGAAACGGCTGGCCCCCAGAAATGAACCCTGACCAGCCGTCTCGATTTTTGATCTCCTGGGGGAGGGCGGGAGGACTGGCGATTCCCGACCCCCAAGCCCCTCCGTCCCCAGGGCCACTGAGCCGAGGAGCGGGGCGGCGGGGCCACCCTCACGCCGCTCCGGCCCCAACCAAACAACTGACACAGCAAGGAGGGGATGGCGGTGGCGAGTAGCACCGCTCCCACGGCATCTTCCTTTCGGGGTGGGGGGGGAGGGTTGTTTCGTTTCCCACACCTGTTTTGTTCCCCTGCGCCCCCAGTATTTCCAAACCTGTACTTGCAAAAGGGACAGTTTGGCACTTGAACTTTTTTGCTGCCGGGTGCTGCGTGACATCCCCGGTGCCAACGCCAGAAGACAAAAGAAAGAGCAAGAGGAAAAAAGGATATGAAGTTAAATTCTTTTTTTAATCTTTTTTTCCTCGAGAAGCGTCCATTCCGTGTCTTTCTTGACAATAAAGTGAAAAAAACAATAGAACAGGGAGAAACATTGAGGGATAAAAATTTTTTGCCTCATTCCCACCCCCACTTTTTTTCTTCTTTTTTTCTGTTTTTTTTTTCTTTTGGTTTTTCTTATTTTTATAACTTTCTTTTGCACCTTTAAAAGAAAAACGTACCTGAGAAGAAGTTCCGAGGAGCCCCCATCTGCGTTTTTGTGTGTGTGCTTCATTACAAGATTCCAAATCGACTTGCACCTTTTTTGAAATCACCGATGACGGGAGAAAGAGAGGAAGAGGAGAGAGAAAGCAAGAAAGAGAGAAGGAAAAGGAAAGGGGAAAGAAGAAAAAAAGAAAAAAAAGTGAGCTGATGCTCACTTTAAATGGAGGAGGCGTCTGCATTGCACATTTGCCACGGATTTAGTTGATTTATATATATAATATATTATATAACTTTTTTGGCAAAAAAGCACTATTTTTATGGGACATTTTGTGTAGTATCTGAAGAGGGATTGTAATGTTTAAAATGTGTTATGGTGCTAAAGTAAGTTGGAAGGGAAAAAACCCAGAAATAGCAAGGGAGGGTGGGGAGGGAAGGACAAGATAGCGAATACTGAACTTGAAATTTTAGCTTTTCGTTTTAGGAAAAGTGTGATAAATGTGTTTCTTTTCTCTTCTGAAATATAGCTTGGTCATGACCATATGAGCTAGTTGGCTGTTACTCATGTACACAGATGCACGCACACACAGAATACATCGACACGCATCCTTTTTATTTTTGTTTAAAAAAAAAAACAAACAAACAAAAACAACACAACCACCGCAACTTAGACTAAAGGGAACTGTTCTGGAGACAAACTATTTTGAATGGGGAAGGTGTTGCCAGTTAGAACTCAAGGCCCTGCTTCTGCACGGACCCCCTTGGCCACGGAGCACCCCTGGAGCTTGGCTTCCCGAGCCGTGGGGAATCGTTCTGTTCCCTGTCCCTGCTGGAGTGCCGGTGGTCCAGCGAGCAGGCAGGCAGGCAGCCCTCGCACCGAGCCCCTGCAGGAGCAGCAGTTCCACCCCTGCCATCTCCTTTTCCTTCTCTTGCCCTTTGCGTCCTTCCCGCCGGACCCTCGCGTCCCTGCCCCAGGAGCAGGGGCTGCACCTGCCCCGGGGCTGCTGCATGGGATGGGGGACAGGCAAGTCTCTGGCTTGAGGCTCGGTGGGCAGATGGGTTTGAGAGGTGGGCAGAGGGCTGTAAAATAGGTTGGGTTTAAAATAATATATATTATCTGTCTAGGAACCGTAAAAGGGGGGGAATCAATTACATCTCCCTAATATACTCTCACTTGCTAATAAAATGGGGACACTCTGTTAACCAGTTCTGTACTTGCTTTGTCTTATATATCCATACATTTAAAACATAAAAAAAAAAAAGACTACTTGAATTGTATTCTATTTCGTGGTTTGGAGGGGAGGGCTAGGGGGAGTCTTGAGAGGGGGAGGATTTTAATGTATAATCCTTTTGTTTGTTATTACCTTGCAATGTTGAGCCATGAAGCCTTTGTTTAAAAAAATGGCACTGCAATACACGACAAAGAAAATCCTTTATTTATTTTATTAAATATATATGGAAAAGAATGAAAATCAGTCCAAATTAGGGAGGGGGAAAGGGAAGTGGGTGGGGTGGGAAGGCAGAATAAAAACAGAGAAATTGCAAATAATTGACTTTTTTTTTTTTCCTTTTCATGTGTCTTTTTTTAAAAAAAAACTTAGTTTTTATTTTTTAAAAAGAGAAGTAAAAGCTTTCCTGGATGCTTTGTACCAAAAAAGACAAAAATTTAAAAAAAAATAAAAAAAAAGAAAACCTCTTAAGCAAATAAATATCCATCCAGAATATGAAGCCTGACTTTTTCTTTTACTTTTCATTTATTTTTGCTCCTGGGGTGAGAGTTGGGTGGGAAGAAGGCCACGCCAAGAGCCACTCCCTGTGGAGGAACAGAGTGAGCTGCAGCTCCTCCTTTGGAGCTCAAAACTGCAAGAGAGCGTGCGGTACCCTTAAATACAACGTGATACCTCATTCCTGTGGCAGATGCCCCCCTGAAATTCCCAATCATCTGCCCAGTGATTCTTGGTGAGATCTGGGGCTGTTTCCCAGCAGCTGCTGGAATTTGCTTAGCTTTTGCCAGTTTGGGCTGTTCCCAGGGACCTGAAAGCTGGATGGGAACTGAAGATGGCAAAAAAGAACAAAGAAATGTTGTGGCTAGGTTAAGTTTCCTGATAGATGGAGCTTCTCTGGTTTCTCTGGGTAGATACAGCTTCTCTTCACATTTTTAGGAATCCCAAAGATCTACTTTTCAACACATACAAACATCATGCACCACTGCAAATAGGAGGTAATTCCAGTTTGGTAGTAGAGCAACTATGGGTAAAGCAGTGCCCATGCATCCCAAATCTGGTGAATCAGTCTGACACCACATTGACTCTGCAGCCCCACCGGCATGGCCAAGGGCTCTGTCATGCTGTGGGGCAAAGACCTCGCCAAGTCCAACCTCCTGCCCCACATGACTTGGGCTGGAAAAGATCTTCTGTCTCAAAAGTGGAGTTGCTGATTTAGACCCTCGGGAATACATTTTTTAAACTAGTTTCTCTTAAAAACTTGTAATAAACAACAACAATAAAACCTTTTCACACAGTTTTTCTTCTTGGATTTTTTTGTGGTTGGTCAGGGAGGGTTTTGTACAGCTGTAGGGCTGACTGCTTCCTCCTGGGCATGTACATTATTGTAGGTGAAGAAAGGATGTGTCGGCCTTTCTGACCATGTTCCAAGACCTGGCACAGGTTTTCTTCACATTAAAATGTGTCCCTATGAAGAGTGAGGACTGATTTCATTGTGGCTTCTGGTTGTCACTGATGGAAATTTTGCTATTGGGAGCTTTGGTCGTTTTCTGCTCTTTGTTGTGTAAGCCACTGTGTTGTGGGTTGTTTAGAGCTGATTAAAAAGCAAGAAAATTTTCAGCAAATGTATTGCTGCATTCCCCAGGAAGGAAAGCAGCAAAGCTGGAAGCACCATAAGGGTGGTGATGATGTTTCCAGGCCCTTCATAAACCCTCTGTTTTGCCTTATCCTGTCAGGAGTCACCATGGGGCCAGTCCAGAGCAGCTCATATCTTTGGATATCAAGAGACTTCAAAATTTGGCTTGTCAAAGACTGCCTTTACTTGCAAGGAGAGGCAGAAGCTGCCTCTGAACATCATCCTGGCCAGAGGGTGGGAGTCTGGATGAAACTGAACCTTTGCTTTGTCTCAGGTATCTTCTGTTGCCTGCAAAGGCTCTCTGCAAAGTGGCAGGTAAGTCATGGGTTCAGCTGGGGAATCTCAGACAGCAGGTTTGGGAACAAACCCAAGCCTGCCACTTCTTCTCAGACCAATGGGCAAAATAGGCTCTGATTTTTGTAATGATGCCTCTATGTGCAGGCACAGCTCTGAGTGCTTAGCTGCTGGATTGCAGGAGCATGGGAGGCTGCAGCAGGGATGGCCAGTGACCCCTGAGGAGGCACAACTGGCATGTCTGAGCTTTAATGCACCTCCATGTCCAGCCCAGCTGGTCTGGGACCTCCACCCACTGCTCTGCTGACATGCAAGAGGGTGGGGAGGCAAAGGATAGTTTCACCAGAGAAGTCCTAAATGCTGCTTAGAGACCCAGGAACAACTGAGAAAGCTAACCCTGCATCCTAGCCCAGCCCCACCTCTGGCCCCTGGGTCTCAGCATTATCATGTAGCTCTGCAGGCAGCAAAGGGCAAATGTTTTTTTGCATAAAACATCTCTTTGGAGGGCATTTTCCCAGGTGATACACAGAGGGATAGTGGGAAAGAGGGAAAGTCCAACTTGCTGTGTGGAAGTGGCCACAGCATTTGCAAGATATAGGAATCAGTGTCTCTGGATTTGTCTGGATAGAGGGAAACACAGGAGAAAAAAACCACCTCTTTCCTTCCCCATTTTACATTATTCCTTAGCCCTTTTTTTTTGTTTGTTTGTTTTTGTTTTTAATCCAGAATGCAGTTGAGTTGGTACCTAGCTTTCAGTGCCATCACAATAGACTGAGCCTCCAAACTGGTTCCTGTGTATCTTAGAGCAGCTTCATCCCTTCAATCCTGCCTGTTCTCAGAAGTCTTTCAGTGATGTACCTCACTGCACTACGTTTAGTAGGGCCTAGGTGAAGGGGAAAAAACATGTTTGTTGTTTATTAAAATCACCTGATTTCTTTGTTGCATCTATAATTGTCCATTAATTTTTTACCAGACTGTGAGGAGACCTGAGAAAGGTACTGCTGTACCATGGATTATCTCACTCATGCACTCAGCAGTAGGCAAGACTCAGATGCTTTCTGCACCTTTTGTGCTTTTCATTTACACAGCATCAGTAAAGCAAAGCACTTCTAACAATCTCCTGGCAGCTGATAACTTTTCCCCTTCCACTCTATTTATATTCTAAACAGCAGGTGAGTCATAAACTACCCTGAGGCTGGGGTAGCACAGCAATTCCACCACTCCCAGTGCAGACAAAGGGGGAGGTCTGGTTCTCAAAGATAAATAGATCCCACGTCCTAGGAGGAGTCTGCCATTGCCACCAAGGTGCCAGCATTAGCTCTCCCTCCCCCAGGCTGCTGATGGATGTTCTGACTGCCAGCAGGCAATGTGCAGTGGCAGATATAACTTCAACCTGCTGGAAAGCCACAAGTCCTCACAGGAATCTTGGCCTGCTTTGCTGCTGTGCTCCCAGCTGTGCACGACCCAAGGAATGCACTTGCTCATTAAAATCATGTCAGAGTTTGCAGAGAGCCCTGCGAGAGCCTCTTTCCCTCCCTTCTTCTTGTACCTGCCAACAGCAGACTGAAAGCTGAGGTTTCCAACCTGCCAGGCTCTGGCTCAGCGACCAGCAATAGCCTGAAGGCAGGAAATTTCTGAACCAGGGTGTTTTTTGACTTGGGCAGCAAGGGGGGTCAAACTTGACATGCAAAATGGGCTGTTCTGGTCTCCATCTGGCTGCTTGCAGCTCTGGGTTGGGGTTTCCAGGACAGGCACAGCATGCAACAGTGATCAGAGGAGAGCCCCATGGTAGAGCATCCATCTTCGTGTGTGTTCTGCAAAGGGCAACATGACACATATCTCTAACCAGAAAGTATTAAGCACAGTTTTAGATGGGAAAATACACTATACTTGAGTAACTCACAGGTAGAGCAACCGAGGTAAGTGCAGAACTTGCAGCCTGTCACCAGCAGTAAAATATCTGTTCCACTTTTCAAAATTACTAGGAATTAATTCAGCTTATGCTGACTTTTTAATGCTCTCACATTTTGTTCTTGAGCATGCTTGTGCTTCTTTGTTGGCCAGCTTTAGAAAGGGCATAGTTCACAATTTTAGGTCCCTGAGGTAAAATGACACCAGTGATTACAATGTAAAACAATGTATTTGTATGCCTTTCCACAAAAGTACTGGCACAGTCTCTTTGCCTCCCTGTCCCCTCACCAGCTTGTTTAAGTGAAGGTCGTGCTCCTTCTGTACAAGACCACATGCTTCAGCTGTGTCAAACTTGAAAGCAACTGATTTAGAAAGGCAGTCAGAAGCCAGGGAGCTTATTACAAAGCTTATCATTGCAAACAAATATTATTTAAAAATAATTTGTTAATAGACATCTTCCCCAAAAGCATCCAAGTTTCTTGTCTCATTGCCTCTACTGGAAACGGCCCAGGCGACTTATCACTTCTGACTGGTAGAAACCACTTCCTAAATACCAGATGAAGCCACCTATGATCACACCTATTCCAGTGGCAACCCTGTCTTTTGTCTTCTCTCCCTGGATGGAGGAGCCAACTCCTTCATTTCACCAAGGTGACAGCATTTTGGGCACACTTTTCTTAAGCTCCATGATGTGAGGAGCACAAGAGACCTACGGTGTTTACACCTCCGTCTTCTAGGGCAGACTTCTCACTATTATCCCCCCGTAATAAAAAAAAAAAAATCACCAGGAACAGGAATTTTGGATACTTGATTGTCCTGTCTCAAGCCAGAAGGGCACCCTGATAACGGTAATCTTTGTTTTCTTCGGTAATCTTTGTTTTCTTCGCAGCTGGGGCATAGCTGAAAAGGGAGGAAGGCAATTAAGAGAGTATTAAGACTTCATCTTCCAAGACGTTGTTGCTTCTGTTCCTCTTCCCTGTCCCCTCTGTTCCCCATGTGTAGCAGAGAGAGCGGCAGGAGTATTATTTCTCAAGGCCTACACTGACGTCAATACTCAGGGTATTTATTTATGAAATCGAATCAAACAGTGGGGGAGAGAGGAGTGGAGGAAGATGGACGCACAGAGCTAGCAGCTGCCAAGTTATAATAGAGCAGCAGTCTCCCAGTATTTTTCTCTCCTCTTTCCGGGGGAGGGAAGTGATGATCAGAGCTTTGGAGGCCCAGGAAGAGTGAGGCAGAAGAGCAAAACAGTAGAGACAGGCTTAGCATCGAGAGCAGAAGAAAGGTGTGACAAGGAGGAATCATTACAAGATATAATAGCCCATTTCTGGTGCTGGGATATTCAGGTGCAGTCCTTATGCAGACATCTGCATTCAGGCAGGCTCTGACCAGACTCTAGCAGCCCTTTCCTCTCAGCCTTTAGTCTTTACACAGAAAATTCAGCGTTTCCAGCCTAATAAATAATGATGTCCCATCCTTGTTCCCTGTTTCAGGCTCAGTCAGCAAAACGGCTGTTTGGGGAGCCCAGCACTGAAGTTAACTTGAAGATTAATTTGCTTCCTGCAGTCAGTGAGAAACAGTTTTTCAGAATATAAATTTTGTCCACCAATATTACCATGTGCAGAAGCACAGAAAGATGAAACTCAGACAGGGAGAGCAGTTTTCTTCTTTCCCGGGAAGAATGCAGAGCAACCACAATGGGAAGGCAAAAAGGAGCCAAAGGACCACAAGTGGCCGTGACAACGTGATGCCCTTCAGCTTCAACTCTGGCAATCACTGGGAGAAGATGCCCTTGGGCATCTCTCACCATCCTGGAGGTCGTTCCTAGAAACGCAAATGGCAGTAGGTGAGGATGGCTTTTGTCTTTCTCTCACCTGCTCATAGCCAGCTGGTTAGCATAGGATAGAGCTGGGCAGGGGAAGGAGGGAAGGTGAGTATGGAAATCAAATTCCTCCTCTTGGGCTCTCTGGGCTCCTCCGGGTTTATTATCGAAAGCCTTCCCTGCACAGCTCCTTTCCCAGCCGGAGGAAAGCCTGCTGTATGGCATGAGGTGCAGCTGAAGGAACCCTGCAGATCTCCAGGTTTATTTTTAAAGCTCCTGCCTTTCCTGGGATTTCCCTGCTGACTTCCCATTGCCTCGGATAAGAGGAGGTGATACTTTGGACGAATTTCTTCCTTTAAGGGAGAGACCTTGCAAGCAGCATCAAGGTGTCAGCCAGCCCCGAGTTTATTGTTTTTCCAAAATAAGGGAAGAGAGGCATGTTCTGGAGATCCGTTTACAAGTCGGACTATCTCCAGTTATATAATGACACAAGTCTGGCTGCCAGCAAATTGTTGCTCCGAGCTGGGAAAGACAATTAGCTCGCCTCTCAGGGCGGGCGAGCGTGCACAATGCCGGCTTTGTGCCACCCTGCCACCGGCCCCGGCATGTGCGGGAGAGCCTGGCTCGCCCGTCATCCTCAGAGGTGGCAGAGGGAAGAGGGAAAGGCAAAAGCCCGGCGCTCAGAGGGGCGGGGATCCCTGCGAGGGCTGGGGGCGCCGGGCACGGAGCGCGTCTGCGAGCGCCTTCCTGTCCCGGCACGGCGGGGAGCGACGGCGGTAAATCAATCGTCGCGCCGCGGGGCACAGACAGCTCTGACCCCTCTGCTGAAAATGGGATGAGAAGCTTCGGTGTTTGGCTTCCTGCGCTTCCTGGTGCGCTGATGGATTTAGGCTTTCGCTGAAACTCCTGGCGCTGCCTGCGGAGTCAGTGGAAAAAATGTGACATCTAGAGATGGGAAATACCTAATCAGCTCAAAAATGTGCTCGCTTAAAAGGGAAAGGCGGTTTCCAGGTGAACTTGCATTCCTGTCCTCAATGGATGTGGATGGAAGCAGGGCTCTGGAAAATTCAGACTCTGGTCTGTTTCAAGGCAGCCAGCAATTAACGAGGGCTGGGTCCTGCTCAGACACGCACCTGGGCCAAGACAGGCTTCCAGAACTGCATACCTGGCCAGGGAGCAGGGACCTGCCCCTGCTGTCCACTTGGCACAGTGGGGCAGGGACATGCCATGGACCTGCACATGAAGAACATCTCTCAGCTCTCCTACAAGCTACAGCAACCCTGGTTTCAGCAGGCAGTGACGCATGGAGAAGAAAGATGGTCTGAAATAAAATATCCGATGTCGTCAACAGCCACAGATTAATTCAGTGAAATCGCTCGTTGCTGCAAGGAGTTAGTGAAAGAAAAACACTGGGAAGAGAATGCTGCCTGTGTGACAAATAAGGGTACACAGAGCTGTGTTTCGCAGGGGAAGTGTTGATAAACAACACTAAACCCTCATGCTTTGGGGGAGCTAAGTGATGATAACTTGGGGGGCAGAGGAGGCTTCTGCTAGCAGCTTGTTAGTCTCTGAACACGTTTACCTCATCCTCTACAGTTTTTAATTAAATACAGCACTGCTCTGAACCATTCAGGCGGTTTCTGCTTGCCTAGACAAAGGTGCTTTGCAGAATTTTTTCTGTCAAGAGCATGACAAGAATCCTTATGTTAGTACCACTGGTTGGAAATATTATGTGCAAATCTGCACTGCAGATAAACAAGTGCATCCTCTGCTTGCTGAGCTCCCTCATGTTCTCGTTCATGAAGCACACCTGCTCTGCATGCCCATCACACAGTTTCCTGGGTGTCAGCCCATCCCTGTGGTGCCAGTAAAGCCCCAATGGCAACCATGTACATGCCTAAGACACAATGCTACTCTCAGTCCAGCCCAGCAAAAACAGTTCCTTCTGGAAGTGAGTCATATTTCTTCATCTTTCGAACCACTTCAAGCAATTTGTCTTGCAGACTTTCTGACTACATTTACATAAAATGCATCCTTCCTTTCTTTCTATTCTTGGTTCCATGCATGGGGTTATTTTGGATGGTGTGCTCAGAGGTCACTGTGACATACACACAGAGGGGAGAGCACGCTATGCTTTTGGTAGGTACTCTGTAATGTTTATGCAGGTGGCAGGCTCTTGGTTTCCCTGGGCACTCACCAGGGATTTACATGCCAGCACAATGACAGAAAAGGATAAGTTGCTGGTCACTGCCAGAAAAGCCACAATTTTGTCTACAAAGTGCAGCTTGTAGACATGACTAACCTCACAAGACCCCTGGAAGAGAAGCTGGGAGTATGGGTTGCTGGCTAAACTGGGGAGGTGTAAGGGAGGATGGGATCATGGAAAGCTTCCAGGAATGGCTTGTGCATGTGCACAGCATGGTTAGGAACTGTTCCTGCCTGGAATTTGAGTGCAGGCTAAGGCTATTATTTATATTCTCAAAACTCTGCCAGTGCATGGTGCTTGCAGCATTAGAACTAGAACTCAAGCTCTGAGCAAGTTGGAGGCTTTCATTCACATCTGCAAGATGCAAAAAGACCCTTTGGAGTCTGAAGGCAAGATGAGGCTGGACAATAAAATAGCCCAAGTCCTTCACAAGCTTCACCTTACGTTTAGCATCCTTCCTAACTCAGCCAAGTATCTTCAGGCTGGAAAAGAAATGACTGGGAGGGACATGAGAGAGTTTTTTGAGCTTGTGAGTGGCCTGGGAGCAGGGATGGGTCAAGCTTTGCTGTCCCTTCTTGTACAAGAGCAGGCAGCATTACATTAAGTTGGTAGGAGACAGAAGGAGATGGCTCTTCATGCAACAGGCAGTGGACCTGTGAATCTTCTTACCAAAGGATGCTGTGGATATGAGAAGCTTGCATGGATTCAAGGAGAGTTCACGGAAGATAAATCCTCTGAGAGTTACTAAATACACAGAAACTTAATCTGGCTCAGGAAGTTCCTGAGCTGAAAATAGTTGGAGTCTGGGAGAACACTGAGGGAAACTATTGTACATGCTTGCCCTTGTTCTTACTCTCCCTAGGCTTCCATTCACAGGCTCTGTTGTGGTCTGGATGTTAGGTTAGACAGACCTTCAGTCTGACCCAGTGGAGCTGTTTTTATGTGCTTATGTAACTTCATATACACACAAGATGGATTCTAGCATGGTTGCTTCCCAAAGCTCACTGCCCTCAAGCACCTTCAGCCACTGTTCACCACAGCTCAAGCACCATGCACACCTTTTTCCAGGCTGCATTTCACTGAGCAGCTGAAGATCATGGCTGCTGGCAGATAGATTTTTGAACAGCTTAAGGCTTGTGTGCCTGAAATACGCTCACTCTCGGGGTTTGAGGCTATCAAGTGTTTGGCAATAATATCAGTGTCGGTCACTGCTACCTCTCTCACCTTCTCGATGTCCTATTTGTTCCCATCCTAGCAAGGAGTGTCAAAGCTATTCTGAACCCACCTGTTTGTTTGCAACCAATTATAATTCTGCTCTGGTCACCACTTGGTACTGAGTTGGGCTATGGAAATTGAGTCCTTATTGACATCTGTGTTAAAAATGGCTGAAGCTGCCAAACGTGTAAATCTGCACATATCTCAGATGAACTGCTTTGGGACTTTACTCATCCTACTTGGGATATGTTTTAAAGGCTTTATTTGTAGCGATGACAGTCAGAGCCTTTCTCACCCCTCTCTTCCCTGAAAAGCAGTATTTGAAAGATGAGTCTTTGAATAACAACCAAGTGGCCTTGTTAGTCTTCCCTTTACCTCTTCTCAGCTGCTCTCCTGTCCTGGGTCTCACACTGTGGCTTTGAGAAACTGCTGTAAACTAAAAGCAGGAAGAACGGCAGTGACCTCTGAAGGGGAATTAGGAAAAAATGGTCTGGAAAAAAGAAAGAACATGAGAAAATACATATACCTGTAGCTTGCTGACCCTCTTCTCTCTTCCAGACAGTTAGAGGGAGAAGCATGCATGGTTACAGCAGGAACTATCTTCTGAGCTGAATGCATGAAGATTTTTGGGATTTCATAGCAAGCCATCTGTTGTGGAAACAAAAACCCTAGCTCTCTTGCAGTTCAAAACTTGCTGGGGTCAATGGTGTCCAAGTATCAGCACGTTTGCAGCACTGCAGGGATTACTTGATGCAGAATTAGGGTCCTAACTTTGCCATCCTTTTTGTCACACCAACTGTGGATCCCCACTGAGGAAGTTTCAAAATTAGCCAAGCACCACTCAGATAGGTCTCCAAAAGTGGACTACTTCACAATGGGTGTAGTGGGATACTTGCCTCAGGTGACATTCACATTATTGATGCTCCTATTACTTTTTGCTGCTGCTCGGATAATGGCAGAAGCTATTCTTAGCAGCTTGGACCCTAATGTTTAAGAAAAAAAAATGACAAAAAACCACCCCTTTTTGAGCCATTTCCACAACAATAACTTGTAGCAGGAAGGAAAGAGAGTAGGCCAAAATATGTAGCCCTCTTCACCAAATAAGGACCCTTGTAAGAGCAGGCGCCAAGAATTGCAAGGCTTAGGAAGGACAGGGAGGGCTTTGGACTGGAAGAGTGAATCAGCATGGCCATCAGGTCACACCCACATGAATAATACCTCTCACTTCCCTTGAATTGTACATTGTAATAAAGACCTAGCTGCCTTTTTTGGTATTCCAGCGTCTGCCTGAGAAGAGTCAGATGCGAAATTAGGTTTCCTGTACCTTAATAGATTAATTTAGTTTAAACTAAAAATGAGGGCACATGTGCTGTCAAGAGGCCTCAAATGACATATGCCTCCTTTTTTAATACTGGGTTTTTTCTGTGTGTGTGTGTGTGCTTTGTGAACCTAAACATTGATTAAAATGTTTTCCCGAAAATTTCTCCCAAGTTTTAGAAGTTTACCACTGCTAGGAATCTCACTTGTGCAAGTGCTGTGTGCAAGCGTCTGCAAAACCAGAGGTGATCACGTTTCCAGCTGCTCAGTTTCTTGGGACCCTGTGGAGTCACTTCCATATCAATGGGGAAATATTAACTCCTTCTTTTGTTGTCCTTGAAATTTTCTGTCTTAACAGCTGTGCTTGCCCATATCACATCAGCTCACTTGCCTTCCTTCTGAGCATCTGAAGGAGAATCCCTGGCTTGTGTTATTCTTCCAGTGTGCCTCATGGCAGGAAAGATGCAGAGTCTGTATCTTAACTACTGTGGGATATTACAGCAGGGACAGGACTGTACTTCCATTAGAGAATCACAAAAACCTCATGCTGAAATGTGATGTTTTCCTTCAGAGGCCCATAACAGGTTTCCCTTCTCACAGAGGGAACATCGATGGGAATTTCCCTGGTGACTGTGAGTACACCGTTTTTATCTGAAAGTAACTTAAGATAAATTTTTCCATGGAAAAGATTTCCCTGTGACCTAGTGAAGGCTCTTAAGTGTCTCGGACAGTCCTGGCTGAGCTTTCTTACACTTTAAAGTTCTGTGCTGCTAAAAGAAGAATTTACAGTTTTGCCACAAGATTAGGTCAGTCCCCTTAGTGTTAAAGACATATGACTGGCAGGAGACTGCTGTGCCCAGTTAAAAATGAACATATCCTACTCCTAACTTCACTCAGGGAATACCAGCTTTTTGGACAAGGTACAACGAGAAAAAAATGGAAGAAAAGACGTATAGATATTAGGATTGCTGAGTGCACAGTAAACAGACCATGTCAAAATCTTCTTCAGGTTCAGATGCCTTACTGCCCTCCCATCTTACAAGCAAAGAGTTTCAAAAAGTTTTCAGTCAAAATTGGTCCAATTCTAATTAATGGACAGAAGCCTCTGACATAAGGCTTTTCTGGAGTCTCCGTGCCTCTAAAGATCTAAGATAGTCTGATGGTACCCTCAAATGCCAGAAGGAGTCATATCACCCATTTTTCTGCCATCTTATTTTTTCACCTGTAAATCCCTGACACATCCAGCAACTCTGATATGTTTGGGAGTGGACAGAAGGCTCTTTTCTTGAAATCTTATAAGTAAATCTTGAGCCTTGTTTATTCCACCCACTCTGTGTTTTGGGAGGTGGCACTGGCTAACTCACTGGGTTTACAGCACAGATTTTTCTGCATTGGTTCCCCGATTGCAGCCATAAAAATTGACATTAAGCCACTCCTTTTATAACCAGTGCCACTGGTCACCCAGTCCCAGCTACTCAAGCAAATGGCAGAATAACAACTGCAGGTGCATCCCAAGTCATCTGTCAGGGCCATGTCACATGGTTACACACCATTATTTCCTGAGATGGAGCAAACTCAAACCTAATTTTTAATAAAGTGTGATTTCACCTTGTTAAGAAAGGCACCTTCCCCAGCACTGCCATGTTGTATCAATGCAGTGCTTCACCCAGGGGTAATGACAGATGAACAGTGGCAGCTCTTATGCTGCCTGTGGCTTTTGCTGGCCATAGTTTTCTCCCACGGTTTCCTTGCCTCTGGCCAGTTTGTTTCTGCGGTCATCCACAGGCTCAGCTGCTAAGCCCACAGGGTCAAGGGCCCTCCACATCTGGAAGCCCTGACCAGACCAAGCTCTGGGGCCACAGCAGGAGCCACCACACTCTGCCACCACCTCCTCCTCCGAGCCAGCTGGAAGGAGACGAGAATTTCCATCTCTCTTGTCCCTCTTCCTTCTTACAGTGCAATTTCAAGGAACTGTGTCAAGTCAACAGTCTGGGACAAAGACAAAAAAAACCCCAACAAAATAAAGCACATCCAGGAACACCCTGGAATTTCCTAGTGATTGCTGATAGCAGATGAAAGCCGCTGAAGAACAGCATCGATGATTACAATGATTAATGTTTCTTTCCATGTGAATACTACTGAAAGAGGACAGATTGTATGCCTTGAGAGAGCAACATTCCTTTGTCTTGCTCATCTGCCCCTTGTGAAGACCTCTATCTGTTTTTCAAATCCAAAAATGGCTCATAAGAAAATAAGTCCTCCCAGCCTCACAGGTTGTGTCATTATTCTAAGCCTGTCCTCTGAAGGCTGGTCAAAATTAAACTGACAATACTTCAGGTCTTTCCTCTCCCATTTATTCCTCTCTCTGCTAAGGGGACCCCATTTAAATTATTATTTAGGAAAAGACAGCTGCTTCCTGTTTGTATCATTAATTTATTTTGTTTCCTGAAGGGAAGCTTCGGTGAAAAGAATCTTTGGATAGCTGGAACGTCTTACAAAATATCACTGGCTGCATGGGCCAAGGTTAAATACAATAGCTAGGTTTATTTTTAAATGATTATTATTTTTCTAAATCCATGCCAAAGCAGAGACAAAAATTCTAGCACACATAACTAAGCTTTTACAGTAAATTCTGCCTTTCCTTCAAAACTCCCCAGAAGGGAGACAGACATTCTTAGTTACAACAAAAGCTAAAACACCAATTTCCCTCCAACTATTATGAAAACTAAGGCCAGAGGGAGATGAGGTGCGGTTCCCTTTCTCCAGTTTCTCAAAACCTCATGCTCTGGTGAATTTGATATGCTGAAATAATTCCTGGCCATCATGATAGCCTTCCACAATGAGATGAGTGGCTCGGTGTGCAGTGAATGTTATTTATGCCAATTTTAACAAGGTTTTCAACACTGTCTCCTATAACATCCTTACAGACAAACTGATGGAATATGGATGGCACAAATGGATAGTGAGGTGGGTTGAAACCTGGCTGAAGTGCTGGAATCAAAGGGCTGTGCTCAGTGGCATGTAGCCCATCTGTAGGCCAGTCACTAGTGGTGCACCCCAGGGACTGATACTAAGGTTGGCACTGTTTATCTTCCTCATTAATGACCTGGGTGATGGGTCTGGGGACACCCTTGGCAAGTTACACAAACACAACACGTGGCCGTGGTGCCATTCTGAGGGACTTCAGGAGGCTGGAGGGATGGAGGGATGGGTCAACAGGAATCTCAGAGTGTCTAAAGGGGAATGGGATGTCCTGAACATGGAGGAGGAGAACCTCAGACAGAAGTGTGGACTGGGAGATGGTCATCCAGCTGGAAAACAGCTCTGCAGAAAAAGACCTTAATGTCCTGGCACACAACAAGCTGACCACCAACCATCAACATGGCCTCATGGTAAACCATGCTGGGCTTCATTATGACAAGCATTGCCAGCAGGTCCAGGGAGGTGATCCAACCCTGCAGAGGTGTGTCTACTTCTGGGTGTCCCAGTACAAAACACGGGTGTGCTGGAACAAGCCCAGCAAAGAGCCCTAAAGATGATTAAGGGATTGCAACATCTGTCATGTGAGGAAGGACTAGGAGAGCTGTGACTGCTGAACCCAGAGAAGAGAAAGCTCAAGGGGATCTTATCACTATGTATAATTATCTGATGGGGGAGGAAAGATGGAGACAGACTCTTCCCAGTGATGCCCAATGGCAGGATAAGAGGCCATGGGCAAAAGCTCTTCTAGACTGACAGTGACACACAAGTCATACCCCCAGTGCAATCCTTGACTACGTGAGGAGCTGTGAGCTCCACTTTGCACCAAGTCAAGTCTGTTACAGCATTTTTGGAGGCTGTTAACACTTTCCATTTCTAAGCCCTCCACCCAGCCCCCATTCACCATCTCACTGTTTTGGCCTCATCCCTTCCATTTGTTTTAGCTGAGAGGTACCCACTGGCCCTGGAAGCCACTCTGCTGTCCAGTCTTCCTGCTGGGAGGAATTATTTGGCACCAGCACTATAGATCTTTTCACAAGACCAAAGATTATGGGAGGTTTTATTTAATGCACATGAAGTAACCCCTTGCCCCCCGCCCTGTTTTTTCTGGTTTCCTTCCTTGAGTTTGGTTCTCTTCTTCACTAGGAGCTTTCACATGCCGAGTTACTTTGATGGAAACCACTACTTGAGAAAGAAAAATTCTACGAGCTCTTTCTTTTACTCCCTCTTTCTATACTGAGTATAGCTTAAAATTGAATAACGAGCATTTGTTTTCTTAGAAGAGTATTCAACACTGAAAATTCAGCCATGAAGATATACTCCAAAGAATAGTGTTGAAAACACTTAATAACAAAGTGGACAAGGTTTTATATATAGGGAAAGAGATACTTTATTCCTTGCACATCAAGTGACTAAAATGACTGGCGATCTACTGCACCCTTCCCTGGCTAAATAACTTCACCTTGAAGTGAACGTTTAGTTTGGCAAAATTAAAAGCTACTGAAAAGCAACCTTTCAGGAAAAGCAGCAGATAATTTTTGGTGTGAGCTAAGATAGCTGACAGCAAGCCAGTGCAGGATTTCCAGCAGAAAGTGATTGCTGCACATGGGCTTGAGTAGAGGAAGAAAGGTGGAATGAGCAATGTGCTGGAGAAGGCACATCCTCCTACACCACAGAAACGTGGCACCCTTGGGCTGCACATGACGAGCAGCATGAATGAATGAGTGCTGCAACCGCACACAGATTTAACTTCTGTCACATCCCAGGATTTCTTCCCCCAGGAAAGAAATAATATTACAATGTGCATTAATGAGCAATTCTGTGCAGGCAGGAACCAATGTTTACAATTGTGACTGAGTGTGAGGTTCGTCCCCCCAGGACTAATTGCGACTAGTTGTGATGGTTCCCAGTGTTGTCTGCAAAGTGGTTAACACATACAATGCTGCTCCAGCATTCCCCAACTGCACCCATGTCCAAGGCTGGGCTCCCACCCCACTGCTGCAGCTGGCTGAGGCACAGCCCTGGAATTAGAAAAGACTTGAGCTTTATTTTTTCTCCAAGAGATGGGCGGGAGACTTTTGATGGTACTATTTCCTGCTGGATGGACAGAATTTAGAAGAAAAATAAAACTTTAACCTCTTCACTCAACTATAGTGAGAAGACAATCTCACCATTGGGCAAGGTTTATTCTGCTGGGAAGCTCAGGCTATTCCCATGCTGGGTATAACATAAGGTCAACAGCAGCAGTCTCCAGGAATATTAATCTTTCACCCCTCAGACTGTGCCACGGGTAATTAATCACTTGATTGCATAACTTCTTGTAAGACAGGAAAAATAAGCTGCCTTTGCCAGCTTTTTGGACAAGCTATTTCACATACATTTGAACTTTCTTCCAGTACTTGTTGGGTTTTGATTGCAATGAATGAATTCCATCCAAAGCCTTTCCCAGCCGTGGAAGAGCCAGACAGCATGGAGGCGCACAATGTCCCAGTGCAACACTGGGGAGTGGGTCACTGTGCTGTTTTGAGGGGATCTGTCCAGCCTCCCACTGGGTGGAGAAAGGTACAGCATCCAGCAGAGCAGCTCAGCCCAGGGGGAATAGCAGAGTACCACGTTACCCTGCACTTTACATCTGTATGCAATTGAAAGCAGGATCTGGCCGAGTTGCTGCTGACCCCAGAGAGCTGCAACTTGCTTAAGAGCAAGGAAATCGTGGAGTTTAATCCTAGAAAGTGAAGTTGTGTTTTGCTATGATCACCTGGGACAAACCACTATGATAGGCCCAGCTGCAGGAGGTCTTCAGGCCCTGGAAATCGTGTGAGGCTGTGAGGGATGCTGAGCCAAGTGCGTTGCTGGAGTGGTAGAATATCAGCTAATCCCATCTCCCCAACATGCTGCAGGACTCCACCTTCCTTTCTACAGCTTTATTAAATGGCTGTGAGAAACCAAGGTTTTCTTTGAAAACATTTTATATGAGGTGGCAATGAAATGGGAAACAGTGATCCAAGGCTATCTTATGCCTCATGCTCTCATAAACCAGCTTGCTTCTAACCCTGAGCCTCTAATACTGGGTGAAGGTGAAGGCATTCCTGACTGCCTCAATACTGGTGCACCCTTCAACAGCTCTGAGCATTTCACCACCCCACTGCTGCCTCCCAAAGTGGGTGGTGGTCATCCTTTGGCTCTTCGGATTGCCCCTGCTAAATATTTGGTGAAGCTTCCCACTTAACCGTCTGAGTGGCTCAGAACATTTTCTTCCTGAACTGCCTTGACTTAATGGTGATACATGATGACATGGAAGAAGTCATGAGTTAAGTGTTCTCCTGAGTCCTAAAGTGGAGGGTTCTCAGAAACACATTGAAAAAATATTTAGTGGCCACAAGAACCAGAACTAGATGAGACTGATGGATGCAAGCACTATTCCTTAATAGATCCTGGAAAAACATTCAGGAAGCTTGGTTTGAAAGTGTTCCTCTAAAGATCACTTTGTCCTTTGGCTCTAGGCAGCCCTTTGGCAAAATCTGAGAAAATTTCCCTGTATTAAGTGTTTTGAGATGCTTGCAGGAAAGATGCTAATAAAGTGAGTGCCTTAGATATGGGTATGCAAGGCTACTTCTTGCTCCAAGTGCTACAGGTGACACATGGGGAACTGGCACAGTGGAATGCAGCTTTCCAAAGCCACAGTGACTGGGGACAAGAGAATAGAGCAGAAATCCCATGTACATGCAGTCACAGGGCAGATGCTGCCATAGGTCATGCTTGCAGCTCATCTGCTTAACACAAGGTTCCCCAAACTTCTCTGGCAGAAAGGAGGCAGAGAGCAGCTCCTCACTTGATCAGGGCACCAGAGACCTCCAAGAAACACCATACAGCTTTTTAGCTGCTTGCTCTGCCTTATGCTTCATGGAGCAAAACCATCTATTAAGCAAGCTGTGATGAGAGTTGTGATATATTCCCGGCCATGCACAGTAACTTTTGCTCCTCACTGTGCAGTGTGTGGCCACCAGTGGGTCACGCTCCATCTGGCTACACTTAAAGGGCTATCAAGTATAGGTCACCCACATGAATTTCCTCCAACTCTGATGTTGCACCAATGTAATGACATGACGCTGCTGAAATAGAGATAAATTAAAACCAAGGCCAGGCGCAGCTATTCCCCAGGTACCTTTCACATGAATAAACAAGATAAAGTCTGGGAGGAAAAGCACAGGAAATGGTTCTATTTACAGCATGATCACACATCTTCCAAAAGCAACTGAGCCAGCTGGACAACTTACTATCTTGAAGCACTCTCCTGCTGCAGGATGCTGCCCCTTCAGATTGGTTGGCAAGGAACTGAAAACAGCTCAGAAAGCAACCGCCCAGGCAGTTCAGACACCAAAAAGGATAATAAGTTCCAACAGGCAACGGTGAGATGCAGGTGAGGACAGAATAGAGGGGCTGCTGCCTTCAGCCAAATGGTGAGGAACACAGCAGGCAACTAGGTGATTTTGAGACAGCAGCAAAAGAACCAGTAGGAACCAGTTCACTCAAATATCTCATGGCTCATGGACCATGAAGCATTTCAGTTTCTCTCTGTGGAAACCTTGCTGCCATCTCAGTTTCCTGGAAGGAGAATCGGTTTTAACCAAGGTTTAGCTACTCCCATGGCAGGCAACACAGAACTAGCTTAGCCCAAAACTTAGGAGGTTCAGAGTAACTGCAAAAATCTTCAAGAAATAATATTTCATATTCACTTGGAAAGTGCAAGAAAGCCTTACCCATCGTCTTCCTCACTTTCTCCACTCCTAATAGAGGAGAAGAAAATAGGATCAGCTGGGGAGGATCTCCTTATCATGACCAGCTAGAGAGGCTTTGGGATAATATGACGTAGATGGGTACAGATTAGCTAATTTACATTAAAAGTAACGTAGCATCTAAGCTGAGCAAGCCAAGGATTGTGTTTTCTTAAGCAAAATTCAAATAGACAGCTGAAGGTGAGGCCATTGGTCACTGTTGAGTGGCATCCTTACACTGAGTCTTGACCAGTGGTGGACAAAGATGGTTTTCAGCAAGGAGGCCCCTCTGCCTCTTCTCCAGGAGGCTGAATATCAGACCTCCATGATCTAAGTTTGAAGTAACTGCTACCATCAGGAGCAACTACTTTTTTCCTAGCTGATTGCAAATCAAGTATTCCATTTTGATAAAATAAAGGTTAAATCACCCTGGATTTTGCACATGTGTGCAACAGCATTCAGATGTGTGAGTGCAGGCAGGAATTATTGAGGGCAGCAAGGAAAGCTTCAGGTTATATAATATCTGGAGTCTGTGTCTTAACATGAGACTGCTGCTTCCTCTTGCATTTCAAATTTTCCTGAGCAACTTTGTAAAGCGTTGGTGGGGTAGAGGAAGATTTTGCTTTTCTCACTTATAGGACAGCTCAGCCAACGAAGCAACTGAATCAGTGGCTTTGGTGGGACACTTGGTCCCCAGCACCAGAAAGACATGGACTTACTGGAACGAATCCAAAGGAGGGCCACCAAATCTATTAGAGAGATGAAGCACCTCTCCTATGAGAAAAGGCTGAGAAAATTTGCGTTGTTCAACCTGAAAAGGAGAAGGCTTCGGGCTGAGCTAATTTCAGCCTTCCAGTACCTGAAGGGAGCCTACAGGAAAGATGGAAAGGGACTTCATAGAAGAGAATGTAGAAACAGGACAAGGGGCAATGGCTTCAATATTAAAGAGAGTAGGTTTACATTAGATATTAGCAAAAACATTTGTTTACTTGGAGGATGGTGAGACACTGGAACAGGTTGCACGGGGAAGTTGTGGAAAAGTTGTTGATGGGGCTCCACTTCCAGCCCCATCTCTAGAAGTGTTTAAGGCCAGGTTGGATGGATCCTGAGCAACCTGCTTTAGTGGAAGGAGTCCTCATCCACAGCAAGGGGGTTTGGAACTGGATGATCTTTAAGGTCTCTTCCAGCCAAAACCATGCTATGATTTTATTATTCCCTAGGTTATTAATGTCTAAATACCTACAAAACATTTTAATTGCTACCTGTTTACTAGGGAATGGAGAAGAATCATCTCAATATTATTTCCAACTCAGGCAAGATGAAGATGGGCAACCCTTTTAAGGATAGTGTTTTAGCTGGGTCTTCAGATTTTATTTACTTTCTATGCTAATTTGCTTGCTTTGTTTGACCTTCTAACAGGTACTTTTCCCACTCCTCCTAGAATTCTGGCGTTTTCTGTGAAGGATTTGACATAAAAACTAAGGAAGGTGTGAAGACTCATCAGCTACCTGCTGTAACTAGACTGCATGGCATTGTAAAAGTTTTCCTCTCTCATGGATTGCACAGAGTGGAGAAGTGTGTTATGTGGCAGAACAGCAAAACTTTCAAGAAAGTGAATGCTTCCATCAAAGAGACATGCACATAATTTAAAAGACCTAAATAAATTGTTCCTTCAGCAAGACCTTCAGGGTGTTACTATACCAGCAAAGGGGTGTCCAGGTCACGATTGTCACTACTAGCTCCCTTTTTTTAGGGAAAACTTACCACTAGCAGTGGAATTCATGAAGGTAGAAGAAAATTTCCACAGACAAATAAATCTTTCCAGGGATGCAATCATTATTTTACCATCTATATATTCTAGGCCAGACAGTTGAAAATAAAATTTTAAAAAACGAAAAAAAAAACCCAACAAAAAACCCCAAAACAAAACAAACAAAAAACCCCCAACAAAACAAAACAAAACAAACAAACAACAAAAAAAAACCCAAAAAACAAACAAACAAAACCCAACAAAAAACCCTCAAGGAACTTTGCTTAAAATGAGCCAGTTGCTGTGAAGACGTCAATGTACTGGGCTGGATGGGTGAGTTGTGAATTTGGCAGCAGAAATTCAATAACCAAGAAGAACCAATATTTTGGTTGGGAAATATTGAAGTCACACGTTTTGCTTGAAACACTATCCCTCCAGTTTTTCTGCTAGGTGCCATTAACCCTGTCACTCTTCACACCCTGGTCCATGCCCATTTGAACTGGAGGCCCAGCCTGCAAGCTGAATGGAGCAAAGCTGTGCAGCAGCATGAGGGCTTGGCCAGGATGCAGTGTCCTCTGCTAGCTTGGCCATGTGGTCCTAGTTTACACGTCTCAGGGTCTCTAAGTGACTCCACTGGCTTTGGCAACACAATCTTCTGAAAATGTATTTAGCCCACCAACATGACCTTTACAGGGCAGCTGCTTCCAATCTCCACTGCTTGCTGCTCACTAAAGGGCTCCAGAATGACAAGAAACCAACACCTGTTTCTTGGCCCAGAGCTTTGGATGCTCATAAGACAAAGTTTGTCACAAAATTGTTGTGATGCCAATCAAGGGAGACCTAGAATCTAATGGTAACCCTGGCGTGTGTTCCCACTGTAATATCCCTCACCACACCAGGGTGCGGTGCCTTTGCTTTCAGTCATTCATGTGCCAGGAAAAATTGAGGCAAGAAGAGTAAAAATAAGCATTAAACATGGGACAATTGTTGTCATTTCACGTTAGTAGCTTCACTTCCCTGCTGCTGTGGAGATGGCACATGGAGGAGACTTGGACTGCTCCCGCAGCCAGTTTCAGATCACTTTGCAGATAGATGTATTTTCTGTGAATTGACACCCATGTTTTTTTCAAGGAGAGAGTTTCTGTTTGCCAAAATGCTTCTGGAGCCTGTGCAGACCATGCTGTCCACCCCAGTGCTCACATATGTGCTCACATTGCTACTCAAAACACCTTGCAGACAGCACAACTCCTCTAGCACCAGGGAGAGCAGGTGTGACAGGCTCCCAAAACGTGAAACCAAATCTGAGCAGCCTGCCTGCCAGCAATTAGTCTTTGACACAAATGACTATGGGTTGTCCTATTCAGTCAGCCATTCTTCCATCCTGTGGCTATCAGAGCACAATCAATGCATCTTCAGCCACTGAAAAAAAGTAGCTCTGAATTCTTTTTGGCAACTGTGAGGAGCTGGAGTGTCCAGCAAAAGATGAAATCTCCACTAGGTCAGTAGTTTTGTTTTTTTTCTTTTTGCAAACCCTGTGTTAAAAATGCTTTCCCGCCCAAGGAGACTTCATACAAAGGAAAAGTAAAGCTAAGTTATGACTCCTTAAAAATAGGACACAGTATTTTATATTTTCTTCACTCCCCCAATACCGTGCAGAGCCACCCCACCCACATGAAACTGATGTCTGATTCACTCTCGTGTCTCACTTGGAGAGAGGCTTTCCACCAACGGGGGCACCTGGTCAAAAACATGACATTCAGGGTGGTGCTGCCTCTTTACACTTCAAACCGTTTCAAACAGCTTTATATCTATGACTACAGGGACCTTTGCAGACACACAAGCATTACCAATGGGAGAGACATGTTGTCACATCCTTGCAGCAAGTAAAGAGATCAGATCTTCTGGAAAATTGGTCTTCTTGGGCCAAGCTGACTCAGTGGCTCAAACAATCAGACTTCTCTTCTGTATCGGCTCGTTTGCTGTGTGACGCTCCTCAGGCAGCAAGTTACCCTCTGCTATTCTGGGAACACACATTTGACCTCTGTTACAGGGGTTTATTGTCAACATATGTCCACTGGGAGCCTCAGCAACTTCTCCCATTGTCTATTGTCTTATAAACCGGCTTCTAAAAGCGCTGCAGCAAAGTCAATAATGCACCAAAGTGGAAATTGCTGGTAACTCAAAAGCTTAACTTTCAACTTCTGTGTCTTGCAGTGCTAGGAGAGGCGAGCCAAGGGGGAGGAACATGCAGCTTGCTTTTCTTACTGTCCCTATGCCACACTTGATTGTGTCAGGATGCAGAGCTGCCATGCTGCTGCTGCAGGGTTGCTCGATGTGTGGCAAGGAAGAGACCACTGATGTCAAAAGCACTGTGTGAACGAAGGTTCTTGGTCTTCAATGGCTTCAAGGGGAAAAACTGGAAAAATAAAAAGAGGAAAGCTGGTGCAAAGAAGTTTTGTGGCTGACCTTAAAGTGAAGTGTAATTTCTTTTTTACCAAAATTCCCAGCATGTGGCTGAGCTATTGTAGTAAGCATAGAAAAATTTGTATTTTTGCAGTTTACAGTGGAGTCACTCAATTTAATGCATGAATGAAACAAGCCCCCGGGAGCATGTTCACCCAAGGGAAGGCAATATCCCATGAGATCAGTTTAGTCATCTGCAGTTTCATAACCCTCAACCCCCGGACTTTGATGTGCAAAGGCAAAATCCCTTCTGATTTTTGAGATGGCCCCACCACTTCTAATTTGCTGCTGCGGCCAAGCAAACAAAGGACATGCACAGGCATTTTGGGAAACAGAGCTATGTTCTTCCCCATGCCAAGCAGCATCCACCATATGAGCAAGGCACAGCTTATTTCTCTTCCTGGGCCACCAGATCTGACAGAGGGAGCAGGAAAAGACAACATGGGAAAACCAAAGGCTTGCTGCTTAGTGCTGCTGCCAGAGGCATCCTATCCACTCTGGGGACAGCGAAGGGGACACTACATCCCTCAAGAGCCATCAGTTCCAGGGCCAACCATACACCAACTGGTGGGACACAGTGTGCTGTTAACCACTAATGCTCAGCCATGGGCAAAGGGAAACTATCAGTACAACCAGGGCTACACAAGCATGAGAAGAGCAGAATAGTAATTAAAAAAAAAATCACTTAACAAAGAGGAAAATAGAGCGGAAACATGAAAGAGACAGACAAGACATTGTGGACTCCACTAGACACCCCTGTTGCACCTCTTCCCACATGCCAGCAAAGGTGGTGAGGTCAAGGAAGAGTTTTGAATATCTCTTCATATTTTTAATGCACTTTCACTGTCCTCTCCACTGCCCCAGAGCTGTTTACTGCCCATGCTCATGCTTCTTTCACCAGGAAAGCAGAGGCTCCCATCCCAACTGAGTAAATTCAAAAGTTGCTCAAGTGTCTGCAAAGGTTATGTTGCCCTGTTTTCTGAAGGCAAAGCAGTTTTATCTGGAAAAGGAAGAAAAACATTCAGCAGCAGCAACAACAACAAAAACTGAACAACCCATGGTGCTTGTTTACAAGGGCACATTCATTGGTGTCTGGGGGGTTGACTCAATCCAAAATGAAAAGGGGTGGCACCAGGCAAGCTCTGCTGATAAACAAGTTCACCTCCCACCATGAGGTGGTCTGAGAGCTGTCTTTCCTCACCTTACCAGGCAGCCCTAGCCTTCTCCCTCAAGGGATCCTTCCCTTCCATGAAACCCTGTGGCTTTGGGGTACTTATGGGTGAGCAGCTGCCATCCTTCACTATGTAGCCCCTGCAAGGAAGACAAGGGTCTTGGCATGAAAATCTGGGGTCCACATGTGCGTGGGCATCCCTATGGATGAAATGGGAAGGTCTCACACCCACATCCACTTTGCTCTGCAGGGCTGTGTCCCTCCTTGGGTCCTTGCATGTCTGACTACATGAGGGAAACCTTAGCTTGTCTTACTTGGCACATGGGGAAGAGCAGAAACTCCCACATAGAATGCCAGATATCTCACCAAGGCAGCCATCTCACCAACCACAACGGTGTAGGCAAGACAGAAAGGCTGTGCTTGAGCTGCTCCTGGTGCACAACACATCATCAGATCATGCAGCTTGATTCAGTGATCAAAAGGACACAGTAAAGCCATCAGGATATGTGCTAAGATGGGTATAACATATGTATAAGGAAGGCTAAGTAAAAGTCTCAGAAATAGCAGCTGTGATTCACTGGCCATCCTAACTCAAGTTGTAAAGTACAACTCACCCAGCAGATGCACATCCAAAACACCTCCAAAAGATTAACAGTCATGCACTTTCTGAAGTGTCATTTTTAGCTGTGATTAATATCTGAATTTTGGAGTTACTAATACCATATTACTTCTCAAAAGCAGGGTCAGCTTCCTTAAATTGAGCAAATTTGAGAATTTGCTCTGAGCTCTGAAAAGAAGTAATTTTAAAGGTGCAGAGACTCGGTCTTGCAAAAGAAAAAATAAAAAAAAAGGATCAACTCTTTAGAGCCATCAGCACCTTCACATCTCACTGTACATACAAAGAGAGAGGAGTCCATTTTGTCCAGTGGGAGTGTACTTTGCTCATATGCTGTCCTCTAGAAAAATGTTTTCTCCACATCCAGCCCAACAGAATCTGTGTCCATGTCATGACACAGGTGAGGAGAAGGGCTTTTGGAGGGGAGATATTGCTTGGTTTCAGGACTACCCCACTCTGCATGACCACCATATCACCCTCCAGTAAATGGGTATCCAGCTTTGATTCTACAACTGCACTAGTCAGCTGATCCTCTTTCAGCTCTGATTTCACTTCTTCCTAAAAGTGCTTTGCTATTAAACATGGAAGTAAAGCAGCTGTTTGGACCCTAAAGCTTAAAAACCTCAGGAGTCACAAATCTTCCATTTATGCCTTTCTTATGTGGTCTAGACAGATTTTTTAGGCTTGTAGCATCGTCTGAACCCTATTTTCCTTAATTTTGCCTCTGAAATTGGCACTGAAGTCTGTTTGCACTATGTAATCAAAAGGTATATTTGTCACCGCAGCACTACATCTCGCATGGAAAATGGTCTCTCTCATTTCTTCCCTCTGTAACTCTCAGAGTGGCTTGGCACTGTCAGGGACAGGTGCTTAGGAAATGCTGATATATGGCAATTTTATGTTATTGCATGAAGCTGAAACTTGTTCGCAATACTGATATAACAGAGGACTACTACCCTGCTTCAAGTGAATTTTGAATTTATTAACATCATGTAGGCTGGGAACGTGAATAGCTGGCAAACCTGCATCCTCTAGCATATGTCGAAATTGGAAACCCCTTATTCCATGAAGAAATGGTTTCAGACAAGCAGGGCACAAGTGGCAAGTGCTGATTGGCTATTGGCGATGTCAGACACATGTCAATAATATTACTTAATGGGTTTTCCTCATCTTTATTCATAAGTTCCATTTCATGCAGCCATTGCCCCAAAGGGTAATTATGACACTTTTTGGGTGGCTTTGCTCTTTTGGCCTTTGGCCTCATACCTCAGAAAACCACCCAGGGTATCCAATCTCATAGAAAGTCTTTGTGGCCAGTTGTGCTTTCTGGAGTAAGTACCTTTTTCTTTTTTTCCCCCCCTAACTTAAATAAGCCATGTAAATGTTTCAAAATACCCTTAGTTTCCATCAGTCCTATGACATCATTGCCTACCCCAAAGGAAGAGCTACGCCCCACACCTCTGGCCAGCTGAGGAAAACACCACTGGTAGGATGCTCATTTTTCTTGGAGTGGAATAACACGTACGAGAGCATATTCTAATGTGAAAGGACATTTTGGAGCAACTGTTTTACTTAACACTGTATATTTACACAGTTCTCGTGTCTTCAAACATATGACGCAGTTGGGAGCCTCAGAGCTGATATTTACCTGTTTTAATATATCTCAGGATATATTTGGGTTTGGGTATTTTTTGAAGATGAGTGACAAGACTCTTTACCCATGCACTTTCAGTTTGCTTCAAATTTGAAGTTGGTTTTTATACCATATTATAACCATATTTATTTAAGTTTCCCTCATTCTGTCAAAATCTGTTTACACAAAGAACATTTGTTTTCACTACTGCTTGTGAGGAATGAATATAATAAGTGCCAAGGGATTTTAAGAAGTTGAGAGAATTAGGGTTTGGAAACAATACATTCAGCTATTTCTTAGGGGAAGATTCATGGAGCAGACACATTCTCCACTAAATCTATCAGAATGAAGTAGTTCTCATGGACACAAAGCATATCCAGTCCCTTCTCAAATTTCAAACTTATTATAGAGAGTTTCTGAAAAAAAATGAACAGAACTTTTTCTTTTCTTTTTTTTTTTTTCTTTCCCAGGGAAAAAAAAGCATAAAGTGGCTTAGAATTATATTGCTTGTTGAAGTTGAAAATCTGGAGTCTGGCACTGAAAGCTGGTGTCCACTGCTACCCAACAGCATCCTTTTCCACTTAAATTGCTTTACCATAATGTGTACAGAATAAGAGTTATGACCAAATTATTTGTCAGAGGTTGTTTGTTGTAGCTTTAGTGCACCACTGTAAATTTCAGCCTGTACTGGACTGGGTAATTCTGGTTTTAAGATCATCATAAAGAATATTTTAGCACATCAAATGCTGCTTGCATGTAGGGATTTGCTTCAGCATTTCTGTATCTCAGAGGCTGATGTTGCAAAATATCAGGGATAATTCTGAAGCTTTGATTTGCAAATAAGGAAATGTAAAAAAAGAAGAAAAAAAGAATCTATACCATATTTTGTAGTATTATTTAGAAAATGAACAGAGCAGGTGCTTATAAGACAATCCTCCTCTCATTTGCTACTGAGATGCAGATTGAGTAACAGCTCCCCAAAAATCAGCATTAGCATTACCAGTTGCAAATGCTGACACTTTATCAAAATTCATGTAATTTGATTTTAGATATTATACTACCCTTTATATTTCAAATATTCCTAGGAGATTCCCTCTGCTATCTGGAAAATAATGAAGTGTGTAATGGGTTATTCCCTTCTTGACTGTGTCCTAACAAGCTAGAAACATGGGGTTATTTCCATTGAACCATTAAAAAAGAAAAAAAAGAAAAAGAAAGAAAAAAGAAGACAAGCTGTTTTTACCAAGCCTTTGATTACAGATTTACTTGGATGCAAATACACAGCTGAATGATGTATTTAAGGTATGCATGAATACCAGACAATATCCCATTTTCTGTACTCTCTATGGACGTTTTTAAACACAACTGTAATATAGTTTGATTCATTTGCATGTCTTCTGTAGGAGACATCTCAGTTATTTTGTCTTTTAAAGTCCCTAAGCACCAACTACCCAAAAGCTGTTTCTGGAGGTTTGTTGATAGAGGGTAAGCTAGAATATATTTATGATCCACTTAGTTTCCCTGTCGCCTTAAACCTGGCCGTCCATCATGAGCTGACGTTTTCCTGCAGAAAAAAGCTTTGTGGCAATTGCAGTTTTCTTTACTGCTCAATAACAAATGGTTTGTTTACTTACCAAAAGCCCTGCAGCCCTCTCCTGCCCTGCAGAACACTAATTCCTACTACCCCACCCAGTGCCAGGTTCCCCCACCAAAAAAGCTTTCAGCATGAACTGCACTGACCAAGAAGCACAAAGACTTGCAGGAGACAGGCAGTGCCTCCCAAAGAAAGCGTCCACAGAAAAGTAAACTGTTATCTTTTATCCATTCTTGGTTAGAGAAGCAATATGAATTTTCTCCTCCTTTTCTCAGAGCAGCCTCCAAACCCCTATTCCTGCTGTCAGTCTTAAACCTATGGAAAAATAAAAGTCATCCCTGCTGGGTAGGCTGCAGGAACACAGGTATTGCTAGGGAACTTCACAATGTAAGATGGCAACAAGAGTCCTCAGCTGTCCACAGAAAGACACCAGAGAGAGGGACCAGTCCACAGATCTTCCCATGTGAGGTGTGCTATGATGCTGGACATCATAGTAACTATTCAGTGATCATTGCTATTGATGGAGGACTGCTCCTCTCTGTGCTCGAGACTCGGCCTCCTAATCAACTTTCCTGAGGCAATAAATTGGCAACAGTGCACACGTCTCATATTCCTCATAGGGAAGAACATGGAAATTTGAAGGGTACCTCCCCTGAGTTGCAGGGTAAGATGCCAAGTAATCCTGCTGATGCCTGGACCAGGATGTCTCATGAAGCTTGGCAAAGAGTTTGCTCCGTGCTGTCCTTATCCTAGCATTAAGCCTGCAGCTTATTTGCTTTTCATTTCTGGAAACCATTTCCTAAGAGGCCTCGGCAGGTATCTTTGATACTTTTTCCACCACATATTCAGCACAAGACCCATGAGGCAGGGAGCCTTTTGAGATTACAGATGGTGCACAGAAAAATAATGCAACTTGTGTGACGTGTCAACTGAGTTGGAACTTTCCGAGTCCCAAAAGCGACCACCAACCCTCGGAAAGCCAGTGGAGAGCCCCATCGCTTAAGCCAAGTCACACAACATATTTGTCTCATGACTAGATTGACATGATCCAAATTCAGGGATGTTTTTTTCCAGGCCGCAAGCTGGTGAAAAGCAAATATAATTGTTCTATGAACAGTCTCCTGCATTTGTTTAGGGTTTGTCATTTCCACGGGCCTCTCATTAATAAATGAGTACACAGGAATATTCGCATAACGTTAATAGCCAGAGGGCATTTCATGGAAGATTTGAAGTGACTGGTCCCAGAAAAATCATGTGAAATCTTTCCATGGGTTAAGCAATGAGCCTGCTGGCTCCATGAGGTGGTTCTGGTTTGTTTTGCTACCTTGAGCTCGAAACGAGCAGCTGTGCTCAACCACGACAGCCACAGGAATAAAGCTGGGCAGATGATGCATGCCCTGGCTCAGGGATCATACGCCATGAGGTTGCATTAGGGAAGGCTCCTACCACCGTCTCTGAGCTCCACACACACATCCCTGCCCTCCGTGATAGCCACAGCCCCCTCTCAGCTGCTGTTTATTTTTCCTAGATTTTATAGTGTAAAAGCTGTAGAATAAATAGCTCATGTGGGGGGAAAGCAAAGCAGCAAGCTAAAATAGGAAATGTAGTCTCAACGAGGAGAGGAGAGAGGCAGACTCCTGCAGCTAATAATTCTCTACGTGGCCTAGAATAAGCTAAATCAGGACTGTTGGGAGGTGTCCCCAGGGATCTGCGCTGCCTGGCTCTCCAGATGAAGAGCTTGTCTGGCTGGGCAGATTCCATCCATCACTTCATTAAAGGACAAGACCCTACGCTGCCAAAGATCCTGCATTAAAAAAGGGAAAGAGATTCAGGAAATCCTCTGGTGATCGTCGAACCTTCAGCACCCGTTTCACTGGAGACTTCAGGATCTTTGGCAACCTGAAGCAGGGCAGCCACAGCAGAAATGTACATTTGCACATTTCCCTGGACTAGGCATCCCTACCCCTACCCGCCACCTTTCATCAGCTGCAGCCCCGTGCCCCAGGATGCCTGCTCCTGCAGGGCCAATCCTGGCTGTAATCCCTTGGGTTTCTCAGGCAGCAAGTGACACAGCAGTGCTGGAGGCAGCCAGGCGGATGCCGAGGGGAGAGCGCACTGCCATAGGGGCAGGTCATGACACTGGTGTTCCTCGAAATTGGAGGCAGCCACACCTCTTCCCGCATGCGGCCGGACCCCGGGGCAGGCAGCGCGCCGCTTCCTGTTATTAGAAAACCTCAGGATGCTCTCGCAAGAGGAGAGCTCATTAGCAAGTGAGTCAGGAGGAAAGCAAAGAGTACTGCCCCGTGCAGCCCCGTGCCCAGCTCATGCCACTTGTGGGCTCAGGGCCAAGGAGCAGAGAGAAAGAGCGAGCGAGGGCACACAGCACTGGAACCACCATGGCTGAGCGTGGCGAGTATCTATCTTCATGAATCCATCTAAAATTCCCGAGAATAACAGGAAATACAGCCGTTAATTTTCTGTTTCACTTGCTTTGGGGCGAGCCCACATCCCACAAGGCCTGGAGCCAAGGAGCCCTACAGAGCTTTGGGGCGGGGGACATTCGGATGAGATAATCATCCACTCTTGAGTTGTGAGAGAAGAAAATAATAATGATAATTTAAAAAGCAAGCAGCCACCACGGCAAACAAAAGCAGGGAGGACAAGCAGACACTGAGCAGCCACAGGGAGGGAGAAGTGCAGCCCTGTCCTCGCTGGAAGGGTCCAGGCAGGCAGGGAGCACCTCGGCTGCTGCCGTGCTCGTCGCGCACTCGCTTCTCCCCGCGGCCGTGCATTATCATCATTTATTCATTCCGTGACCTTGAAATCCCTCTCCCCTACCAGGAAAACAACGAATCCCCATCAGAAAAGTGGGCTCTACAAAAAGGAGGGGAAAAGAAAAAAAAAAAAAGACTAAGAAAAAAGATAAAAATCACGCAACCTCCCATGTTGCTTGTATTAGGTCAGATGGGAGAACTTATTTAATTAGTGACTTTTATAGGGCTTTATTTTTCGATACCCAGTGGAATAGTTCAGATTGGTAATAAGAAAGAAGTCTGGTCCCGTGCCAGCCCTCCTAAGACAATGGCGTAGGGAGGAAAGAGCTGAGCAATATACTTGAATGTTTTCAATGCCTTGGGTATTTGGTGGATTTTTTTAAACTTTATTTTTCAGTGCCATATTCTAAAACCATTTGAAGGGTGTTCATGGAGGGGAGGGGAAGGAAATTGTTCAGGGCGGCCCAAGGGGAGGATAACAATGAATAATGGAACAAACCCAGAGAAACTGCTTCTTGCTCTGGTTTCTCCAGGGCAGGAGAATTTTCCCCTGAATGAGACCTGCTCCAGCGCAGGATGAGGATGGCTGGCAGGTGGCCAAGCACCAAATTTTTATTGTATATGGAGGTGGGTGGGTCAGGTGCAAAATCATGATGGATAACTAGGAGGAGGGAGTAAAAGACAAGTGCAATTTGCTGCTCTGTTCATGCTACTGTCTCTTCTCACAACCTGTTTCTGCTGCTCATCCCCATCCCAAGAAAATACTGCAGGCTTTTTCCTCCTATGCTTTCCACTGAAGGAATAGGGAAGGAGTGTTCAGCTTTACAAGCTTCCCATCAAAGGACTATGCATTTCTCAGCCTGTGGGACAAGCTGGCAATGCCAGGGAATGGGGCACCTTCCCCAACAGCCCTGGCTCATGCAGCATACATCCTGAGCAGCTCAAGGCCACTCTCCGAGGTTGAACTGCAGCACACAGAGTATAAACCAAAGCAGATGTTGAGTTACAGATTTTATGGTAGTAGTCTTTTGCTCTCTTTGGGCCCAGAAGCTGTGCTACCCACTCACCGCCCACTGGTAGGGGAACTTCCAGAGGCTGACAGCAAAGCTCTTCAATGCCAAGTGTTTGCAGGACATTCACAGGCCACCATCTAAGACAGTAGCCTCACCAGTGGCCAAAAAGCCCCATGCAGCCTAGTTGTTCAGTAGCCAAACTTTGGGAGAGCAGTCAGCCTGTTTCCTGACAGCAAGAAGAATAATGTAACAGCGTTCAATAAATTCCTAGCAAGCGCAATCAAAAAAAAATCCAAAAAAGAAAAAAAAAAAAAAAAAAAAAAAGCCCTGTTGAGCTTTGTCCTTTGCAAAATGAAAAATATGGTTGTTTTGCTCCATGGGAGGAATAGCAGAATCGGCTCTAAAATCGACAGCAGATTTGGCCAGATTCCACAGCCCTGTTGGCTTCAGCTTCCTTCCAAAAGTCATCTCCCTGCCAATTTGGAGTGCTCAGGACACAGCTACACACCTGATGATACACTGAGTAATGGCCTTGGCTTGCAGCTATCTGGTCCATGCAGCAGGGAAGTGGGAGGGGCGATAATTATCAGAGGCATTATCTGAGCAGTCGTGGCTTCCACAGCTCCCTGGTGTGGGGGCCAGTGCTGCTTCACTCCAGATAGGATGTGTGTGATGTACCTGAAGCGTGTGTGGTGGTGCCCAGGGTCCAGCAGGTGGATGGTTGCAGAGAAACAAGCTCAAATCATTGATGGCTCCACCAGCAACTTCAAAGTAAAGCAAAAGAGGCATTCTGGCGTTTCAAAGTTACGTGGATTCACACTGTGTAAGATGGTATTTGGGGGGCACTCCTGCTGAGTGCCAGCTGAAGTGTCCAGGCTCCCAGCACCCAGAGTGCCTTTTGCTGGTGTTCTGCAAACCCTCGTCTTCTCCCACCTACCTCTCACTCCAGCCTCATAGACGGCAACACCCTCCATGCCATCTCCTTTCCATAGGGAAAGGATTTTCTCAGGAGAAACGTGGAAATATCAGGAGCACTGCACTGCAGCGGCAGCTGAGAGCCCAGGAGGGCCCTTGCGCAATGACAGAAACTTTAGGAGCACGTCCTGGTATCTATATGGTTATTTGTATCAGTGCTGACAAGAAGGAGCTTTCAGCACCGCAGCTTGGGTGACAATATTTCTTTCCTCACTGTTACTGCCTTGACATCAGTGAGAGAGTAGGGGCTCCACAAGGGCATTGTAAGATAGAAAAGACAATTAAAAGAAGTTAGAAATGGGAAAGGACATGTCATAAAAGTCATTATTAAGCCTTCCCTTCAGTCCCTCCACATTTTTCATGGGGATAAATGTTCCCTCTGCAAAAAGAAATTTGGAAGATTTCCACCTATTCTACTGGCTGCATCCATGAGAGTATTTCTGCCTCTGGCAATAGATTCTGAGTCTCACTATGCTGATGAGACATACGGCTCCGACGTATGGCTCCAGTATATTTCTTGAGAGAGGAGGGCTGGTGTGAGCAATACAGCAGGAGGTGCTACAAATAGGCAGAAAGTTTTGCAAAAACATGGAGTGGGAAGAGTGTGCTGTTGCAGCTAAAACCTGTGCTTTCTACATCTAATGCAAACAGTCCTCTGCTTCCAAAATTGCACCAAACCGGCAGCTAAAATAACTGTTTTCTGACCTTTTTATCTTCTCCCATCTCTCTGAGCCTTGCCATACTCCTTTTGCTGTCCCCAGCCACCTGCCTTTGTCATTAGCAATAATCAGCAGCAATAAATAGGAGACATTTCATTGCTGAGGAAGCAGCCTGAGATATTTTGGGCCAAGCCATCCGGGCTTGAGCTCACAGACCCCACTGACCAGCAGGAAAAGACACAGCTAAAGTCACCTTGCTTCCTATCATGGAGTTATAAGTTCTGCTGTGAGCAATGTGCCCACACACAGCAACTGGGAGGGTTGGGTCCCAGCTGGAAGTTGGCTGGGCTGGAGAAGAATTACCACCCGGCAGGGTTTCTGCAAAAGCAAAGGGAAAAACAAGCAGAAAAAGGCCCCCAGGGGCAGCATGGCTGGAGCAAAACCCAAGTACAATGCACCTCTGGTGGGACTAGTGGAAGGAAAGAGTGGAGATCCTGCTGTGGGATGGACAGAGAGGTCTGTGCAGGTCCCTGCAGGACTTGCAGAAGAAGCAACCTCCTGTCGGGTGTGAGGGTCTGAAATGATGTGACTGAGAGGGAATAGGACCCCAGGGGAGGATGGATGATCAGGGCAGTGGGATGGAGGTGCTCTTTTAGGAGCCCAGCTCTAAAGAGCTGTCTGTAGAGGTACCTTTAAGGCTTTGGGTCTCACGTGCTTCAGTCACGTTTTAAAAATAGGACAGGAGGCTTCCACATCACTTAGGTATTTTGGAAAATTTTACTCAGCCTTTCTGCAGCTCCTGTCAATCCTTCTCAGTGTGGTGCCAAGATGCATTCATGGCATGTATACAAATAGCACACTTTCCTGGCCCCTCTCAGCCATGGCTGGAGACACCTTGAAGGACCTGATAGTTGGATTTGATGATCTTAAAGGACCTTAATGATTCTTTGCTTCTATGACTTCCCCTGCTCTCCTCACCAAGAGAGAGGTGTTGGGGGGAGGTACGATGCCTCTGGCTCTTCTGGCAGCAGTGCCCCCCGTCCTTGTGGGGTCGAACAAGACACCAAAAAGCATGAACACCAGAACAAAGGCCATCTCAGCAAGGAGATGCTTTTACCTCCAGGGCAGAGGTGATGTGTGGGTTCAACTTCCTCCTTGTTTCCAGGGACTTTGCCACCATGGGGGAAGCTGACCCAACACAGAGCCTCTGAGGTCTCTGCTGCAACCCAGTGGAAAGATGACAGCACACACCATTTGCAGATCCCTTTACCGGCCCTGCAGTCACTGCTGGACAGAAATATCAATAGAGAAGCAGATCAGGGTAAGGACACTGCCCCGTATGCTGCCAATTACAAGAGTTAGCAGTTGGGAAGGATGTTTTCTATTTGGGCTTTTTCGGATTGGAAAACTCTACGAAGTGCAGCTCAGATAGACCGATCAAGATTGTAGGGACTGTTTGTTCCCAGTTTTGGCAGGGTCGTGAATGATGCATGAGTAACAGCATCCTTTAATTAGTGTAATATGCTGTACCAGGTTAGAAAGCATTCTCTAGTTCTGTTTTTCCTCTCCATGTGTGTGTGTATTTCTCTTTAAAGAAGGGAAGGAACTGAAAACATTGCAGTTGTGTTTTTGTTGGTTGGGGCACTGATGAACCCTGTTCCGATTGGGCTCGTTATGAATCACTGGAGAGCCATATCCACACCAAACAGTACTGCAGCCAACCTGATGTCTGCTTGGCAGTTGTACTGAGCAAAAGCTCCTTAATTATTGGGGTTTTTTTTTGCTGTCTAAATCCTAGTGGAATAAAGAGAAAAGAACATACTACCTTTGAATTTAGTAGACTGGGTGCATAGGAGGGTGTCTGTGTGTGCACCTGCTTATGTACACAGGTACTAACACACCCACGGTTTGCTTTGATTCTTGGGATAAAGGTGAAACCTCTCTCACTGATTTTATTTGCCTTTGCCTATCTAACTCCCTTTCTTCCCTTCCCTGGCTGATTTTGTTTGGGGTATTTGCAACATGCCCATCTCATCCAGGCCATCAGGAATGATACTGTGACCAAAAAGGATATCACCTGCTCTCCCACCCTTCCTCCTATGGCACATCCTGTCAGTGCTGCTGTACCCAGGAGCTGCTCTGCCACTCCCCAGCCACCACCTCTGCCCGCTCTTTGGGGAGGGAGTCTTCATCCACGTGGCACCAGAACCTGTTCTCTGCCCCAGGCATTTCTCCCACAGCAAGAGAAACGCTGACACCATCCCTGAAATCCTGAGTTTAGCCCCTTCTCTGACTCATGTTTTTTCCAGAAAGGGATGTCTTGAAATTCCCCTTTTTTCCCCCCTTTCCTCTGGAGCTTGTGGGAGCCACCAGAAAGGTGCCACTGGATGATGCTGAGCCTCAGCTCTGGCCAGCACCACCACTGCTTTTTCCCACAGGACCCTCCTGGCAAGGGAGAAGTCAGTGGCGTCGAGGGCTGTGGAGCACAGCGACACCGGGATCTCAGATCGGTGTGGTAAGAGAGAGCTCTCTCCCACTGGGTAACCCGGCAGCAACTGCTATTTCAGTAAACATATCATTTTGTGCTCAGTAAACACACATTCCAGAGGAATGCTCTCATTGTTTTTTTGCTCTGTAATGCATTAATGAAGAAATAAAGTTTAGGTTGTGTAATGGTGACAGCTTGAAGTCATTTTGCCTAGTGTTATTTCTCAGCAAAGGCTCAGCTCTCCCTGGAATGGGAGAAAGAAAAGACAACCAGATTTCACTTCAAACTCACCAACATGTGCAAAAAAACAATCAAAAAACGACAGCAATTAACTCACTTCCACATGCCCTAATAAAACTACCTCTCTCACTCACTCCGAGCTTTGTCACGTATGGGGTTGTTTATGGAGGAGACAATACAAAGTGGGTTTATACAAGGCTCTTGTTTTAATTTTTGTTTTATATCCACTGGAACCCTCAAGTAGTGAATTCATTTCCTGATATAGTAAACATTTCTGATGGCCAGGATTCTTTCTCTTTTCCCAAATGAACACAAACCCCTGGTCTAACTCACCAGAAGTGCAGTCTATACAAACAGACCCATCAGCTAAATTTTCAAAGAATGCATCTTAAGCACACAGCTAGGAAAATAAACAAACAGCAACGCCTTCATGAGAGCCCAGCAGACCCTGCTGCAAGCGGGAAGCTTTTCTTCCCCAAAATTGCTTGAGCCTTCAACTGCATGTGGAAAAACTATCAGCTTTTCCCCATTACTACAGAAAACAACCTCGTCCTCGTAGCTGCACACCAATGGGTGCCGGCTCGCTGCTACACGATCTCCACAGCCCCTCTGATTTGTGACCCTATTTGCACTATGCAAATGTCTTCTGACAGCTCTCTTTTCCTGTCATTAAAACAAACAATGGTCCCTGAAACCAAAAAGGAAATCAGTAACAGGCGAAACCCTTTTTCTCTCTTTTTCTTTGCTTTTTTTTTTTTTTTATTTATTTTCAATATTTTTTTCTGGGTCTGGGACTAACTGTTACTAATTATCCTGAAATATTCACAAACCTTTTCTTCTCCCAAACTCTTTTACTCATCCCAGTGGCCAGTCCAGCATGCCTAATATAATTGTACTTCCAAAACAACTAAAATTAAAAAAAAAACAACCCAAAACAATGATCAATCAGGTAACGCCTCCTGTCTTTCTTTGGGTTTACATATCTCTGTATTCGTACACATACAGGAAAAAAATAGTTATATTACTAATTTGAGAAGCATTAAAAATTGACCCTAGTGTATGAAATAATGAGAAATAAGAAGGTATTTAGGACTGGGGGAGGAGATTCTCAGGGAGGAAGACACACCTTTCTCCTTAGTCATGGCTCCATTTTCCAGAGCAGCCATCCTGTCCTAAACTCTACATCCAGCCCCAAAAAGTGCATTGTTGATGGCCATGCCTTGCCAATGGCAGGTAGAGGACACCTAATTCCACACCTCCCAGTACACAGATGCTCTGCTTTTGATTTCAGTGGGAAAAGTCCACATTCAGAGATTTCAGCATACTTACAAACTCCTGGGATTTGTTTCTTTGTCTTTTAAATAATACGATATACATAATCCTAAACTGGGCCAGTTTCCCACCCCATCACACAAGCTTTCTGCCTGTAGGGCTCAGCTGAAGTCAATGGTGTTAATGTTGACATAAAATCATGGTGACCAAGTGGGAAATTAGTCCTGCAACACTTGATTGTCTTTTGCAAAAATTTTCTAAATGGTCTTAATGGTTTTGTTTGTGGTATGCTTTGCTCACTCCTGATTGTATTTCTGCCAAGTTGTACTTTTAACTATAAACACTGGCCTCTCAGAAAATTTGAAGTAAAGCAAACCAGAAAAGATGTTCAAAATAATGCTACAACCTAATTCAATTTATCCCCTGGTAATTGCATTTGTAGATAATGAACAACGCAAACAAAACAGAGCCCAAGCCCTTCCAGCCTTGCAATTGCTTTCACATGTGGACACACCAGTTGCAGCCAGCATATGGTTAAAGTCTCCATCTGCATCAGGAGAAGTGTTTGGAACATGAGGGGCAATTTGAGGTGACACCAGCCCTGGATGTCTGCTTGTAGGTGCCACCTATTGAACATTAGCCCATCTGCCCACCTTGGTGAGCCCACCCGGTCAGCTCTCTCTTTTTCTGCAATACCCATCCTTAATTCTTCCAGTATCAATCGATCCACTCCACGTCAGTCCCAGAGGAAATATAGCTGGGCGACTGCTTGCCAAATTCAATTAACCATGCAATTGTAGTCGTGTCTCCTGGCCCTGTTCCAGCAAGATATTTGCATGGTCTCTTGATTTTAATCTCATGAACTGCTCCAAGTAAATCCTGTTGAACTTAGGCCGCTGTTTGCAAATGCTACAGGAACTTTACAGATGTGTTTGACACGCCGCTATTACGTGAATGGTTTCTTTGGCTGTTTCTCAGTCTTTGGGCTGCTTGTAAACTATGCAGCCTGACTGCAGTTCAACTACTTGTTGTTGCTTCTTTTTTTTTTTGTTAATTTTAATTTGTACTCTTCTGGGTGAGTTTCTGCGTGTGTCCCTGTTTACCTCCGTCATGTGGTAGAGCTTCTCCACTTGGATTCGAGGAGTCTGGAACCCACAGGCAGCAATCAAAACCAGTTATGCAAACCCCTCACTGCACAGATTTGCACAAGTGTTTGTCTCACAGTTCACATTTACACAAGTATCTGCAACACGTCCCCATCCTCTGAATATTTCAGCAAGTGTTGTTGTACCTGCCTGAGCACTTGCCAGAAGCAATCACTAGGAAAATCACTGCCGGTGCCAAAATAAACTCGTGGTTTTTATTTGAGGGAGGACTTGTAAATAGTATTTTTCTAGCATTCACCCATTTGTAAGTGGAACTCCCTGTGTGATGAATGCTGTTTACAGCGCAGCTCTGTTGTGAAACAGGGAAAAAAGGCAGATTCTTGCATTTGCTGGCAGCACGCCAGTGCAGTGGAGGAAGATACATCCCCTCCTGCTGTCACTCCATTTCTTGCCCCATTTCTTGCTCTGCTTCGCACTCAAAGCCCACATGGAGACACAGGATTTTCATGCTCTGGGAATGGCAAATTTTAAGAAAAATGAGTGGGGAAATCTTAATCTGGGTGGAGAAATTTCGACATTTTCTCTACAAGACCAGCCCTGTTTTCACCACTTAAAGAGCAATTAAAGGAAACAGTGGTACACCCTGCAAGGAATGATGAGCCAAGTCAAAGACAGGGAAATGTCCTCCTTAAATAGGGGAAATGCAGGTAGCAGGTGTATTTCTGAAAAACATCTCTTCCTAGGTCAGCAATGGAGCTGCAGGAGTGGGTCAGGACCTGGTGTAGCACAGGAGGAAAGCAGGCCAGAGAGCCAGAAGCCCCATCTCCACCACTTTGTCTCTCCAGGTAATTGTGGATTCTCCTACACACCCCAAGAAACCCACACTTCGCAGTGATGAAATCACACATTTCTCCCACAAGTAAAAATTTTTCTTTCCGCTTTTTCCCATTTTTACTGTGTTTACAGTGAAAGGGAAGTCTCTTTGCAGATGGAGCGTAGGAATGGGAGAGTTGTGTGTCTCTGCAAGAGCCACATAGTCCTTCTGGAACTCTGCACCTTCAACCATTCAAGACCTGCTGTTTTTCCTCTCCATACCATCCTCAGGGAGGAGTCAAAAAAAACCATCTGGAAGCTACTGGTGGCTCCAAGGTGGTTTGAAAAGTTAAAGGATGTGAAGGATTATACAGGAATGTAAGCTTAATTAAGGCCAACACTGAAATCAAGAGCAACTCTGGCAGTGTGAATGGCATCACTCCGTATTTCTAAGACTTGAAGCTGCTTTTGGTCCAAGGTCTGACCACTTCCTCTGCTCCCTCCAACAGTTCTCATGTCTTAATGCTAGAGCTTAGAGCTAGGTGCAAGTGTCTTTTTCTCCAGGGAGTCCATAGGTCCCAGGATGGAAAGTTGTTGCCAGTTTCAGAGACACTTTAACCCTCTTTTTCCATTTGATATATGTCCTCTCTTCACCCACACTTTGCTTTGGTTTTGGGTTTTTTCATTCCCATATTTAAAGCTGATTACTTGCCTTGCTGCATTAGCTGTTCACCTGCTCCTCTGACTGAGGAATGGCTTGAACACTCTTTTGACACAGTCCCTTGAAAATGGGTTGCACGGCTGCGGTCAGTGAGCATAGCGTGGGAAAAATGCATTAATACTCTCACCAGCAACACTGAGGATGGCTATAAATAACCCCTTCATTACAGTATTTATATATTATTACATCATATAGCCACTTAAAACAGAGAGCAATTGGAAGTGTTGAATAATGTAAGGAAAACCGCCTCGACATTAGTTCCACTGTCATTGGCATTATGTATTTCCTGGTGACATTGCCACGCTCGTTGCTTCACGCAGCGTTGCGTGACATTGGTGGTGACGTGAGAGCATCAATGGGAGCTCTGCAGATGACAGACAGCACTTTGCATCACACATGTAGCCTGGTATTATGTAACAAGGATGCTTCACCGGAGAATTTTGGCAGCACATGCTCTTTTCCTAAGTGTTTCATTCCAACCAAGTGTCTGTTTCTTGAAGGTTTGCTTTAAAGCAATGGGCCCATGGTGCAAGGGTCCAGAACCCTCCATGCATGAAGGAGGGAGATTTGCATTACAGTGATCAACCATGCATCATAGGAATCAGCCCATGTTGTGCTGATGAGACATGTTGGGTCCCAGTAGGTCCTGCCCACTCTGGTGCCTTCTCCAGCTAGAGCCAGAGGCATAGCCAAGAGAGATGGTGAGAGCAGGAAACTGGAGATGCTCAGAGCCTGGCAAGAAGAAATTTCAGTAGTGATACTCACACTCATGTCATCTGAATCCAGTTATGGGGTATACAGAGGATTTCCTCCCAGAATGAATCAGATTACTTAGATATGTTATTAAATGACACAGAAGTATCATAATTCTTCTGAGTTTTTTGTTGTTGTTGCTGCTCTTCTTCCTTTTCCAGAGCAGGGCAGTGGGTGGATACACGGTTGGTGTCACTGTGCTTAGCCCATGGCTGAGTAAGCTTTCTTGCTGAGTACGGATTTCAGTTTCCTCAGTTTTGACACGCTTCCCTTTAAGGAAGCCCAGCAAAACAAAACCCCTTTCTCTTGACTTGAATGTCTCACTGCTGGTTTTCGTGGCAGGGATGCTCTTCTCAATTACACTGTGGTCAGCAGCATTCAGTGCCTCACTGATCGTCACTTGTCAAACAAGCTCCTGTGTGGCACAGAAGAGCAAGTCTGGAGGAGGATCTCCACCACAGTGCTTGGAAGGGGCTGCTTCCAGAAGAAGTCATTTCAGATGTTGAGAAATCTCATCTCCAATCCATGTCCTCGCATGACATATGGCCAATTTCTGCACAAAGGTCTGCAGTTGACTTTTATTACAGCTCTGATTTAGCTGCTTCTTTGATTTATCACAACAATGCACATTCAATATCTTTCTTCTGATGTGGAGGCCAGAAGTATAACTCTACTCATATGTTTGTATTCTCAGGACTTCAGATTTCGCAGATTCAGAAACTCATTCATAGAATCACAGGATTTAAGGCCAGAAGGAACCATGAGAACATCTGGTATGACTTCCTATATTTCAAAGCCATTCTGTTGCAGTCAATTAGCCCAGAACCGAGCCCAGTAGCTTTGCTGCATCTTCCAGAAAAACATCCAGCTCCGGACATACCAATATATGGGAATATGAACACATCAGAAGTTGGAGACTCATCAAATTACTTAATTTTGAAGCTCGCATTAATTAAAAAATGTGCTTCATTTCTAATCCGCTTTTGTTTGGCTTCACATGTAGCCATCAGCTTTACGCTTTTCCCCGCTTCATAGCTGAGCAGCATTGCCTGGCACGCTACATTCCTCAAAGTTTGGAGTTGGGTTTTTTTTTAATCCTGGCATCTGGACAAAAAGCTGATATATCAGAAGTATTTGTGAGTCAACTTTGCTGCAGTTTTAGCTACTTGAAAAGTTTTTGCGCTGTTGTTTGCATTATCATTTGTCCTTAACTAATACAGAAAAAATTCACTTGGGATATTAAAAAAAATATTTTTCGAAATACTTTCATTTGGAAAAATGAACAGAAATTGAACTTGCTGATGTAAAAACCAGACAGACATTTTTTGCTGAAACAAGGGCTCTGACCAGCCTTGCCAAAGGACTTCTGAACACCTCAACCCATCTCTCTGCACAGATGTGTTGCACATTATCACATATCTCCCCATCCTCTTTTCACATAGAAATGGAGATAGATCCGTGTTTCACACCATCAAGGCATATCTTTGAAACTATTTCTGCAGCCTTATTCTGCATCCTTTCTGTTTTTCAGTAGCTATACTGTTCACTGGAACTCCTGATCCTGAATAGCTTGATCATGGCAGTAGCTTGTCTTCTGGCTATTTGTCAAGAACATACTTTTCTCACCATTGCAAATTTACACCAGAAGCTTTTAAGTTTGCTTCCTTCCCATTTCTGAGTGGGCAGAAATTTTAATGATATACAAATGGCCTTCTAAAAGAAGTTCATTTCAATTTTCATTTTCTGAACTTTATGACTTTCTGTACTCCATTCAAGTGTCTTTGGTTTTCATTAATTTTAGTGTACTCAATAAATAGCAATGGAAGAGCTGGGAAGCATCAGATACTTGTCTCACATGGATTTCTCCATCTTTTGCAGCACAAGAAATTCAAGAAAGCTGCTGTTAGGACTGAGGAATGCAATAGCTGGACACTGGCAGGGAGAAATGCCAGTGGAATGTGGGTACCACCTATCCATTGTGCTGCTAATATTGTAGGTTTTACCTCTGGGCCTGAAGATCTGCGTCATCTGTGTGGCTGCAAGTCGTGCTCTGAACTTGTTTTGGAGAGCTGGTGGGTGATTCTAAAGACTTACAGCTAAGGAATGTGGCTGTGTCTCATAGCGCTGTTCAAAAGCATCCAGGCTGGGGCTGTTGCCCCCCCCCACAGGAACCACAGAGTGGGGAAGGGGGAGAAAATCATGAATATTATAATAGCACCAGCCTTGGAGGAGCACCCCAGGGCTCCATCAGCGAGCACAACTTGCCAGCCTGAAAGGTGTGGAGCAAACCAGAACACAGATGTACCTGAACACAAAGGCATGGCCAGTTACTGCACATTTCAAAGGCTTCTGGATAAGAGCTATCACTTCTGTGAGATTCATTCTGGTAACTGAGGGTATCCAAAAGGCTATGAAAAATGAGACTTTCTCTGAAACAACATTTTTGCTGGTAAGAGGAGAGCATTTGGACGGAGGCACCCTGGTTGCTTGTAAAAAGCGAGAAGAATATAAAGTCTGTCGCAAAGCCTGACATTTCTGGAAGATTCCAACTTCCTTCTTTCTGGGTTTTAACACTGTTTCATGGTTTATGAAATAGTTGCACATCCCATGCTGCTGATACATGACTCCTCCACCATGGATTCTACCAGTTTTACTGGGAAGGAGCTGAGGTCCAAAAGAGAATTAGAAGAGCTGAAGGACTGAGCCACAGGGGCAGCCTCTGGAGAAGGAAGGAGTTATCCTGCTTTCCTTTGGCCACACTTACTCTATCTTCGAGTCGTGCAACAGCCATGGTAGACAATAGCAAGCTGGTCAGAGTAGTGACCCACTCCTGTAGATCTCCTCTCCTTCACTAAAAAATAAAATAAAATAATAAAAAAAAAAAAAAACCAACCAAAAAAAAAGGAAAATAAAAACAAAAAAAAATTAAAAAGGTATAACACTGCTGTGAGGGAGCCAAAGGTGATTTTTCTTTTTTCTTGGCCCTCTTGCTACTTCTGTGGGAACTCAGCAGTATTGTTTCCAGAAGGCTTGGTCTCTGTCACCCAAGTGTTTGGCATGTTTGGGGACACCCTTACTACTTCCCTTTCCTCCCCTGCAGAAGAGTCCAACTCAGCTTCGACCGCAAAGCCCAGGAGGCCTTGGAGTTTGTCTGAAACAAAAGAAAAAGATTGCGAAAGGCAGTGGTGTCAAATAATGCTTCCATTTAGTAGGAATTTTGCTCCCCTTGCATTCCCAGGCAGCACCTGCTGTGTGAGGCTCTTGGCCAGCTCCTCTGAGCCTCTGTGGTAAAACAAACAAAAACAGCAGGGAAAAAAATTCCTCTTTATAACGCCTGTTATCCTCAGGCTACCTTCCAACACTGCCTTGCCTCCCCATGTTGACTGTACTCTCCAGGGAAACAGGCTACTACAGGGCCAGAAATCCTTGTGCAAATGGGCAGTTGAGCAACGGAGGAAGAGACCCTGTCTTATTGAAAACAAGACTGTTTTCCTTCTCTTCCTTCATGTCTAAATGCAGAAGGGTCCTGATTGTTGTCCCTGCCAAAAGACAAAAAGGAAAACACCCTGACATGTCATTACTTCCATAGCAGAAGCAACTAGGAATTATCCTGCATTAGTGGAAAATAAGGATGGATGGGAAGGGATGGGTATCCTGACTGGAGGGGCAGGGGAACATATCTCTGTAGATGTTTATAGTCCTCTGTTCAACCCTTTTTATCCACTATTCCTTCTTACATGTCTTAGCATTCCAAGGCTCTTCAGAAGCTGTTTTCTGTTTCGAAGCATGGTGGAACTGGCTGTGCTGGAGGTTATTCATGTTTCTCTGGGGACTGGCTCAAATGGCCCACCTGCCTTTTCCCTTCTCAGCCGTCAGCTCTGCCATACCACCAGTGTTGCTGGTGGTGGCTTGTGCGACCTTCAGGAACCAGGTTAACCTCTCACAGGAGTTTGACAACACCTTTCTCACCTCACACCTCCCCTACAATCCCTGCCTGATGTGCTGTGCTTGGCTTTAGGGGTATAGCGGGAGGAAGGGGGTCAGGAGAAGGAATCACAACTGGGGGGTGGCTGTTTAGTGAAGACTCCCTAAGCTAAATAGAGATATTAAATCCCTGGGACAGAGATTCACAGGCTGTTGTGATCCCCTGGCTTGACCTTAGGAGTTTTAGGCATCACTTAAATTTCTGTAGCAGAAAGCTTACCTCTCTCATTAACACTGGAATTTCCATGAGTGCCCCTGCTGAAGAAAGTCCCAAGCCACTTGCCATAGTCCACTGCTCATGCTCACAGAGGCAAACATCCCATCCCTTGAGCATGTCCCCAGCACTGGGGTCTTCACTAAACAGCCACCCCCAGGTTGTGATTCCTTCTCCTGACCCCCTTCCTCCCTCTATACCCCTAAAGCCAAGCACAGCACATCAGCTTTCCCCAGTGACTTTGCAGTTTCAGGCCAGAGTTAGCATTTAACTGGCCAGAATGGTGCAAGGAGCCTGGATAATTACTGCTGGAATTGTGCTGCATAGGCCCCATGTAACAAACTTGCCTCAAATAACCCAGCTTGAATGTCAGAGTCCGTGCTGTATTGTGTTTCACATTGTGGCTGTGGGAGCGCTTCCCCAGCAGGAATCAGGGTAACAAATCCCTTGCTCTCGCAGGAGGGCCCCATAAAATGAATGATTCTGGATCTCACGCTCCTGAGGAGGTCTCGGTTACTCCAGCAGTTGCTGCTCATAGCGGGAGCGACCATAGGGGACAGAATGAGGGAAGGGTGGTTTGGCAGGCTTTGCTGTATCATCAGCCCAGTGTCTGAGCAGGAACGAGCACCAGGGCTCTGCTCTCCCCTCCAATCTATACTTCTGCATAGAAGTTAAACTAAATAGAAGTTTAAAAAAAACCCCAAAAAATGAAGAGTGGACTAACCCCGGAGGCTTAGACTGGATCAAATGCATCTGCTTGAAATCCTACATGGCTGCTGGTGCAGGAGGCTCCCAATTCCTCTTAGCTCAGACTTCCCTGCGAGCAGCAGCAAAGTCAGTGCATTTATGGGGTGGCAAAAAATGAGACATGCTTGTTCCATGTGCACCATGCCAAACTCCCCTGCTCCTCTTGGAGTAGCTTATGGCATCCCCTCTGCCAAGTCCTGTGGCTCAACATCCAGCACAGTCAACTCTCCATCCATATCAGAAACCTGAACTCCCCCACTTCTCCTTGGGAGAGGGAGGTTGTTCCCTGAACTATCTCCAGTCTCTTCTTATCTTGCTTTCCTTGTCAGTCAGTGAACTGTGAAGCGACAGCAGAGAAAAAAATGAACTCTGACCTCACTTTTCCCCCCTACAATTAGCCAGAACTGTGCCTTTTATTTTTTTCCCTCCCCACTTTTTAAATGATTAATAAGACAACTTGGTCCTTAGCTTCTGCAGTGAGGCGAGTGTGCTGACAAAGCACTGCGATGCCTCTTCCAGGTCACCCGGCAGAAGGCCATGCCTTTATGAAAACATAAAAATTGGAGGGACTATTTCAAGAATTTGGAGACTGAGACACAGGAATTTCACCATTCAGACCCTGGCAACTGTGTGTCTGTGGTGGTCTCTGAGCCCCAGCGACTGCCATGGAAAGGAGTAACTACTTAACAGCAACCTGCAAGCTGTGGAAAACAGACTTCCTTTTCTTTCATTATGCTTCCTTTAAATATGCAGCCACTGCTCTTTACCTGTTTCATGTGGCCTCGGGCTGTGCAGCAAGCTGGAAGCAGTGGCAGTGAACACAGATCTGTAAACACCATCAGTGGCAATGAATAAGAGGATCCTCACTCTTGCTCACTCTGCACACGTGAGCATCACTCTTCCATGTGTGCTCATCTGTCTCTTGAGTTTACAAAGCTCCCGTTGCAGTGGGGAGTAGGGAATTAAAGCCAGGTGGGAGTTTATTCTCTTAGATCATCCTTCCTATGTTTGTGTCTTCTTCATGACACCTGTTACATTTGGAGACAGAAAAAGCCTCTATGCACTCCCAGGCATTGCCAAGGTAGAAAGAACTCATCCCAGAAGGATGCCCCTGAGGGAGCAGGCAAGTGAAGGACCTTCACCAGCACAGGCATAAATGGACAAAGCACTGGAAAGCAGCACTTGGGGGAACAATTCTGCATTTGCCTCTGGTTGATGGATTAACAACTGGATTGGCTTTCTCCCCTAACAGCAGGTAGTGCCTGCCCTCCAGTCCTGTCCAACTGGAAAGCATCACTTAAGGAGCTGCTTTCCACACTGCTCCCAGCAGACCCCTCTGTATCGCTGAGAAAACCAATGACAGGCCAATACATGCAATACATTCAAGACATTTTAAAAGCAGACAAGTGCTCCAGTGGAGTTTGCCAAGCTGCAGGGCTGCTGCCGAAGGGGTAGTGGGGTGAGAGGTTTTTTTGAAAGCATCCTTGGCATGTTAGAGAAACAATTTGCTCTTAGCTATATCTGTGGAGTGGCGTGTGGTGCAAGCGATGTACTTGCTGCCCTGTCATGATGTCCTTGTGTACCAGCTGGGGGTCACTTAGTTGAAGGGAAGGCCATGCTCTTGGCTGAGGGACAGCAGTGGCACAGCCAGGGAGACTCAGTAGAAGCCAGTGGGTGAGCATGGAGTCTCCTCAAGAGCTACAAATGAAATGGCAAGCCCTTCATTACACCTTTTGATGCTATCCAGAGGGTAAAAGGGATTTTAGAGCTGCATCACTTGCCTGAGAGAGGTGTATTCTGGAATCAAGACTCTTGTGGTTTCATCTAAAGATGATCTGCCCCACAGGCTTTTGGTGGCCTTGGTTTTGTCTGCTCCATCCCTGACTCCTGGGCAACAGGGCCTGTGTTAGCCCCCACAGCCTCTCTCCACCTTTCTGCCCTTGGTGCTAGCCAGCTCCAAAGTAGAGTGTTTCCCTGCCCTTTCCAGGAGGCCTCCCTGGCTCTTTCAACCTTTCTCACAAGAGCTGTTATCTGTCCAGATGTTTGTGAGGGGGAGGACTCCAAGGGAAACCTTCTTCATTACCTCCAACAAACATTCCCTTTTCTTTGGCAGATGCTTCCCAGTCCTCCCACTGTGCAGCTGGGACAGGGAGAAGATGTCAATATTTATGGGGCTGGTAGATATGGTCTTCAGTGTGGCCATGGAAAAGGAACAAAAGCAGTTGTTGTCCCTGGACAAGCTCTCTGAACTGTCAGAGATGTTCTGCTAGTTCATGTATGCCACTTAATAAGTAAAAACTCCCATACAATTGCTTAGCAAATGCTAGTTTCTAGTCATCATTATGAACTTTTTTACTGTAGTACCTCCCAGAAGCGAGTCTGATTGGGCTCCTGTCATGCTATGCAATCTTCAAGCTGCCAGGGAGGCTGAATTCCTTTCTCTAGGAGTTGACAGTCCAAATAAACAGGGCAGACAAAGAAGAGGAGGGAAAACAGAAGCTCAGGGGAGGTGAAGTGAGTTGTCCAAGGTCACGCAGCAGGTCAGTGCCAAAGCTGGGAGCAGAACCCATGCTGCCAGCTCTTGCTCTCAAGTCCTATCTCCCGGGGGAAGACTGGGCCAAAATAATTCATGAGACAAAGAACTTCTTCTCACATCCCTCCTGGCACCACGAAGTTCTTCAGCCTGTGCAAATAAAGCATAGCCAGATAAACAGGCAGCTGGGCACTAGTTATATTTTGGTTTGCTAGGTCTTTGTTTCTTCACATGTTAGGAAAAGTTTTTACCAGCTAAAATGATCATCTGGTAGAAGTATCAGAGTCAAGGAGGAGCATTGCTTCGGGGCACTGACCTGCAGATCTGGATGGTGAAGGCCAAGGTTGGATGGTATCTGCTGGAAGAAAAGTGCTGACTCCCACCTCCTAATGCAGCATGGTTCATAGATGTGGTCCCCTTCTGCTGCACACTGGCACTGACACTACAGTGGAGGTGCCAACAAACAACCTGGACAGTTGCAGGGAGGGAGAAGGGAGAAAGAGAAGTCAGAGAAAGTCAAAAAAACAGCTGTGCTCCATCATGATTTTCCTATGGAGTGAGCTGAAGAAGCTGATGAGGCTTCTATGAGGCACCTTCTGTGAGGGCAACCACGCAATGGACCTGGAAATCTCCATCTGGTTTCAGAGCATGGTGGAGGCAGTGTGGCTGCTGCTTGCAGGGAGATGATAATCCTGGAACCCACCTCGCCCTGTTCCCCCTGAGAAATAGGAAAAAAAGCAACAAGGAAGGAAAGCAGCCTCCTTAAGGACTCACCTGTTCTTTGCCTGAGGCAGAGCTGTGCAATCTAGAGCTCTCTCAGTCCTACTGGAGGCATCACTACTTTCATGCCCCATAACTAATCTTTCATTTCTTTCTCACGATACAGAGGGTCCTGCTGTAGACAGCATTCATCCAGATGCATGTACTTCACCCAAAATGGTATCAGCCAGCTCTGTCTTAAGCAAGAACTCTGGCTGGCTTGCTCTTATGCTGTTGTGGTAGGGAAGGAGGGCTGGAGGCTGGACTAGGACATCTGACGTGTATGGAGGGGCTGTCAAGCTCAGACTCAAGCCTTGAAGCTCCTTGTATCCCCTGTGTTATGAAGCAATAACCTGCTTGAAACGAAACTGCCCTTTCGTCCTGGCAGTGTCATCCTACAAGGCGCACCACTCTGAGAAGTGTTGTGGCACCATGAGTTTGGGAAGCTGAAGTAGTGACCATACTTGCTTTTGTATTTGGTTAAATGATCTTTCATTAACAGATGTTAAACATAAGAATGTTCACCACCACTTTCCTCTTGCCCTTCAGTTACTTTTCTTGCAGTACAAGAAGGGCCTTGTCTCAATGGCCGGGCTGGGCAGGTGGAAGCTTCTCAAGCCATCCTGGCTGGCTGAAATGCCACTGTCTGATTTTTTTAATTATCTGCAAAAGGTTCATTATCTCCTGCATAATGTTTCATTGCTCAGATGCTTGAGTGCTGTAAGGACATCTGCCAGCATTACTGGGTGGTTCTGATGCCCTCTTACCTCCCTCAGCCCATCTAAGGCTCAGGGCAAGACAAGGACCACAGCAGCATCTGCAGGAGCATATGGTAGTGGATCAGCACTGGAATAGGAAAGACAGCCCAAGAGAAAATATTGGATGTCTTTGCATGGAAGAGCACTCATATCAGCCCATCTTCCCAGCATACTGTTCTGTGAACCAGGCTGTCTGTCAGATAAAAGAGCACGAAGAAGGAAAAAAAAAAATAAAATCTCAGTGTTGTCCCTGAGGTCAGGGTATCGAGTGCCACATCTGAGAGAGGGGTTGTCACACCTGCCCAACATCACCTCACCTCCAGTAGAGCTCATCACAAAACCTCTGTGTGCTGCCAAATCCAGGCAGTGAAAACTGGCAGGATCTGCTCATTCCATCCTACATCAGGCTTTGCAGGAGTGACGTCAGTGTGGTCATGAAATGAAAAATGCTGTACCTTTGATGTCTGTGCCACCAAACTCAGCAGAGAGTTTTCTGACTGATCACTTGTGAATGAGAGCACTTGAAGCTGCTGGCCTGGATGTTTGTTTGAATCTTGCCCAAGTGGGTTTTTGGCCTCTAAATGAGCAGAGTTAACCAGAATCAGAAAGACTGGTTAATCAGCAGGGTCAGAAATTACTGTAAGACAGCATTCCTCAGGGTATTTTGGTGCCTCTACCTCCAGTCAAATCCCAAAGAGGGCAAGAAGAATGTGAAAGTTGAAAAAAAATGTTGACAGAACTTTTCAAACTCAACTGAAGAGTCAAGTTAAGTTTGGTTCAAGTCTGAGGCAAATGTTGGGTATGGGTCTTCATCTACCAGAGGAGGTTCATCTCTGGTTCAAACAGAATGTCATGGCCACTGGGAAGGAGTAGGAAGTGAAGAAGTAAGAAATTAAGGGAGTAGATTCGGCTTAATCCTTATTAAACGTCTGATTGCAAGAATCCGTGGTTTAGCAGATCTGCTGCTCTCAGCAGTTTCAGTTTGGGGAAGGACTGAGACATCAGGGGTTGAGCAGGGGCAAGAGTTACCTGCCACAGCCCCGTGGCCAGGAAAAGCCCCCATGACTCCAGGTGTGCCACGGGGCACCCAGACCCACGAGGCCAGCACAGCTTCAACCCCTCCCATGCAAGAAGGGCAGGGGCCTTTCAAAAAGTGTCACATTTGAGGTGCTCTAGAAGGACTTCGTGGTCACCCACCTGCCATGCCAATAAATATCAATCCCCTGTGCTGCCACCAGTTTCTTGTGTGACTTTGGACAAGTTAGTCAGATTTCATTCTTTTAAGAAGCCCTCAGGATACCACGAAGATAAAGAAGCAGAAAACTGAAGCTCTCTGATACTGTAGAGATAAGGGAAAGATAACATATAAGTAAGAAGGATGGGAGTTAGACACAATACTCATTCACCAGTCTCAAAGCAAGGTTGAGAACTCTGCTCATACATGCATTTCTGAATACTAATAAATGTCCCTTAACAGGAGAGCAAATGACACTTATAGGTAACCTGAGGTGCCATTTAATTGGGTGTCTTGTAAAATACAAGCAGGCCTTTGGTGTTAGTTTCCCTCCATGCTTCACTCTTCCTCCCACTTGAAAGAGTTTGAATTGGTCAGAAACAGCAAACAATGACACAGAAAGTGTTTAACCATTAATAAGGGTGGACAATGGTTAGGAAAGTAGCTAAATACACTAGTTATGCTAACAGGCTGTCTTCTTGTCTCTGTGTTATTGAGCTTGGGTTGGGGTTTTTTTGCAAGCTGGCCCCGGTTAAAGTCTTTTCAGGAGTTAATGAGCCAGAGGGGAATCACCTTCCCCATGGGCATGTTTCAAGCCTATGGTTCTTGCAGGTTTTCTTGGCTATTGTGTGCGGGAGCACAGCAGTGGTCAGGGTTGTAAATGCTGGCTCTCTGCTGAAGGGCTGCACAGCTGGTGACAACCCTGCCTCTTCTCTCAGCCTGGCCTCAAGGCCTGCCTTAGATCTTGGCTAAACTGACTGGTGCTTGGGCAAAGGCAATGTCTGGCCCAGTGCACCATCAGCTTCAGCTGTCAGCAGACACATTTCAGGGCTACTGTAATGCACATCCAGCTGCATAGCTGAACTCAGCTGGGGACACAGGCACACTGCAGCCTCTCCTGCCTTCCTTCACCTCCACCTGGGTCAGTCCCTCCTGGGGAAAGGCTCCGAGTACTCCCAGCTGATCCTCTGGCTGCCTGGCTGTGGCTGCATGGGAAGGACAGCCAGCAGAACTGCTCACAGCAGAACCATCCCTGGGTCTTCCCTCATTTCTCAAAGAAACCAATTCAGAAACCTACCGGGCTCCATACAGTAAAACTCAGCACTAAAGCCTGGAGCCTGGGTTTGTTCTTCAGCCATCTGTTTAGGAATGTCAGCCTGTTAGTAAAAGAAAAAGAAATAAGGTACTCTGAGGTGTTTCTGGATTATGTGTGTATTGATAGTTACATAACAAAAAGAGAAGAGAGACTGTTGCATAAATTGATTTAAAAAGAAAAAGAATTGCAATATCTACATTTGTCAAAGAGTAGGGGTAGGGATAGGGGAAGAGGGGCTGAGCAACCCTTTTTGTGTGGCACTAGAAATTAGCATTTTGGGGAGGGGTCAAAGTTTGTGGTCAGAGAAATGACTTTAACCAGCTGGAGTCTACTGCCTCTCTGCCCCTTGAGTAACAAGCAAGCAGCTTTGAAGACTGATAAAAACAAGTTTTCACTAAAGTCAGCACTCCCAAGACGGGCAAAAGCTAAAAGAGGGAAGTTCAGGCAAGTTTTTGCTTCTCCAACCAGGCAGGCCACCAGCTGAATCCTGACCTCAGCATGTTTTTGGCAGGTGACACTTTAAAACCAGGAAGGAAAAGGACAGGAATATGAATGCACCAAATGCACCAAGAGTCACCTGAATCCTCCTCTGCAATGTGAACTGAAAACCATAATCAACCATTTCAGAAATTCCAGCAGAGTTCAGACGTGGTCCATATAGTTTAGAAACTTAAATAAACATCCTGACTTCTGAATTGCGTAGAAGACTGGAAGCAATCTCGCTTCTTGCTCAGATGCCCATGTGAGACTTGCAGTATTGCCAAGTAGGGGGAAAAAAAGCTATCTTTATTTAACCTATAAGCAGTATTCAACCTGGGAAAAGCAGGGATCATTCAAAGGAAATATATCTGGGTGGTAAAGTAGTTTTGATGAAGTCCTCTTTATTGATTCTGAGGTATGCTTCAGGTACTGGCCCAAACCTGTTGCTATGAGAACTGTTTCCCAAACTTTTGAAAATTTTGTTCCCAGCTTTTCTGTGAGCACCTCAGATCTGCTCCTACTCTTGCCAGTGTTGCTGGACACAATTGTTTCCTAATGAAGTGATGGATCTTGGTAAGTTGTGCATAAAATGCAAAGGGGCTGATAGGAATAATCCCAAACTGGGCTGAGAAAGAAGAAGAATGAGCAAGCCATGTTACACAGATGGACTGGTAGTTTTCTAAGAGCTTCACATAAAACACTTAAGATACCTGCAAAACCTAGAAAAGAACACTCAGATGGTTTATTAATAGGGTCTCAAGGTCTTTTTACTCCATGTTCTCTATATTCAAAATACCGTTACTGAACCTAAAATATTTTTGCTGCAGGATTCCCCGGAGCTGAAACCACTGACAAGAGACTATTTGCATCAGCTGACACTGATTTTTTTTTTTTTTTCCCTCCACGGACAGTTTTATTTTGGAGAAAGTGGTTAAAAGCCTGAAACTTTCAAAGGAAAACTCCTGATCAGATTGAAGAATGAGTTCATAAAAGGGCCCGGTAGCCCTGTACACTGAATTAACCTGACCCTCTGGCATCTGCTGGCTTCCTGGCAAGCCTTGGCAGGTGGCTCCCTCTCCTACACCCTGGAAACTTTCACTCGCTCTCCCTCCCTCTGCTAGCTGCGCTTTGGGACACAGAGCAGGAGCTGGGCAATGTGCTGCAGCCCATCTTTCCCCAAACCACAATGTTTGCTGACGCCAGCGGGTTCTCTCTGATAAAGCACCAACAGCAAGACCTGCTCCAGCCTTTCTTCCTCCCTCTGCCAGGGGAGTGATCTCAGCCCGCCCCGGTGTGCCAGCCAAATCCCGCGGGGGTCACAGGCTCGCATTCCTGCTCCGTCTGCCTCAGTTACCCCACTTGGACATGTTATGTGTCCGTGTTTCCTGTTGTGGCATCCTCGGCATTCCCCAGCGCTCTCCCGGCCGCATTGCTCCTCCGTGTACGTCAGGGCCAGGGCTCGGTGCTGGCTCGGGCAGAGGGATGCATTCCTGACATGCACAGGTAAAAATCTCCCTCAGATCTATCCCAAAGCCAGCACTTGTCAGTCATAGCATAGCTGGGAACGTGAACGTCTTTGATCCTTGCCTTGGCACCGTACTGACAGACAGAGACCACGGGGGAGTCTGGATTTAGTGCTGGTTTTAGGGGATCAATGGGATCCACCAAGAGGGCATTCGTCCCTCGTGCAGTTTGCTGTTGGAAGTTTAGTGAGTGTTTTAGAAAGAGCACAAAACTCGTGAGTGCTGAAAGCTGTTGTAAAAACACCTCCCAATGAGCAAATTAACAGCAGATTCCCAGACCTCATCAGCCAGGGTTCTGCATGAGACCCTAAATGATGGGAAAATCTATTTTAAGAATGTTTAGGGAACTTCTCAGGATGTGATAATTTAATTTTTTTTTTAGTGTGCTGAATATAATATTTTGTGCACTGCTGCAAGTATAGCCTCTGTTCAGTACCCAGTGCCTGTGCAGACACACAAGGTGGTGAAATATGGCGGGCAGGGGTCTCTTATTTGGGGAAGTGTGAGAGAGGAAACTCGCTGTGGAAGCATCCACTTTCAGCCAATATCACTTCACAGGTGAAAATATATTGAACACAAACACCTTGATTTTCAAGGTCCAACTGATCTGTATTCTTGGCCACTTAATTATGACTGAATGAGTGAGTAATTCATGAGTGACTGGGATAAGAAATGGGAAATGGTGCAAATAAGGACATTGGACAGAGTAGAAAGAACACCATCAATAATGTGATATCATTGTCTGCCTTGCAGAAAAAGTCACATAGATAAAATGCATTATTACTAACCTGCAAAGTATCAAATATTATTTTCCATTAGAACTTAAAAATGTCTTCAGATCTTTCTGCAAAATATTCATGAATTGTTGGCTTTTTACTTGCCTGGTTGCATCCCGTCCTGGGGCCATGTCCTTCAGGCAGAGATGGCTGTTTCTGTGGATGGGTAGGCTGTTTCCTCATCCCATCGCCACGTAGGACTCTGGTCCTGTGTTTGTGCTTCTGGTCCTGTTTTTGTGCTGCACAGATGATGGGAGGTGTAGCGACATTAGCCTGGAAACAGGCAGGAGTGTGCTGTGTTGCAGCTGCAATGATGCTCCTTGTGTTGTCTTCCATCATGGAAAATCTGACAAATGAATTTTAAGAGGGGAAAAACAGTCAAATAGAGTGGATAGAGGAGGTCTGGCTTAAGCAAGGAATGTGCAGCTCAACCCTACCTGCCATGGAAATGCCTGAGGGTAGCCAGGGACAGACACATGAAAATCACAATAAATATTGGGCAGAAAGAAGGGAGACTCCATTGTTTGGCTCCTCTTCCCTCCCATCCTGCTCCTGTTTGTACAGTCCCCATAATGACACATGTATCTTGGCCTGCTGGACTTTACACTCGGGTGTATGTGTGTTTTGGGCACTGAGTTCAGAGCCCAAAATTAGAAAGAGGATGAAAAGAAAACACATTTGCAACACCGCTTAGCTGGAATGGAAGCATTTCTGCTACCCTGCCTGACACTCTGGCTGGCAGGAGCACCCACTGGGTCCCAGCCCCACTGCCCAGGCATACAGCCAGTCTCTCCTCACCAAGGAGAGCAATAAATTATTGCTTGTATGGCAGAGCAGGGACCCAGTCCCACCATGCACACTGGAAGAAGCAGACCCCAGCCCTCCTACTGGCCATGCAGAGCAGCTGGGAAACCTGGAAATATAAAAGCAAGCTAGAGGGAGGCAGAATAACCTGTTCCCAAAACCACTATGAGATGCTCAGCCTCAGGAATGTGCAGTCTCAGAGCTGTAAAATGCTGCAGGAGAAAGGCTTACCTGGGCTGTGGGTTTGCCAGATCTGCAGTGCTGCCTCAGCAAAGCCCTGCCAGACAATGAGAGCTGGTCACAGGGAATCTCACAGTGGGTGAAGAGGGTCTTTGGGAAGCTGAGGGACCTGGGAGAAGGTTCTGACTAGCTGCCAGGCATTAAAAGTAGCAGAAGTCATTGCTCAGAATTTCATTTGTACCTTGAAAGTGCTCTACTGTCCAAGCTGATCATCAGCCAGTGAAAAGCTGTGCCAAAAGCTGAACCAGAAAGGGGGACTTTGGTAGGAAGGAAAAATCAAAAACAAATCTGTCCCTTCTGCCCATGTCTCCTGGAGGTGGAGGCGAGAAGCTGCTAAAGGGCTCAAGTGGAAGTGTAGCTTTTGCAGAGAAATTCAACTGGACCCAGATGAGGCAGGGACCATCCTCCTGTCCCATCTCCTCAACCTGCAAACTCCCAGCAGATGGCTGAGACTGAGGACACATGCAGAAGGCTGTAAGAACTACATGGATTTTGCTGATTTGGGGTCTGGCAGCTCTGGTTTTCCTCATCTAAAACCTTGAGAAGACAAAACACATTGCCCCACAGTCGTATTGCATGAGTAGCTCTGGAACAACCAGTGTGGAGTTTTGCGGAAGGTGAGCAAGACATAGGTACAACTTAATCTGATATTTGTTTGATATATTCCTTTGATATAGTCGGTGATTATAAATCTTGCAAGATAGTGTAATGGCCTAATTAGCCTTACCACAGGAGTCTTTGAAAATATCACTGCAGGGGTGATGTCAGCTTTACTTTAAACTCCAGCGTATACTGAGTACCTGTGACATGAACAGAAGCACCAGGACACCAAAAAGGCAACGTCAAGCCCTCACAGGCTGGGGAGCTAGAGCTTTGAGATGTGTGTTGCCTGTGTCTCATTTTGAGTTGCCAAGCACAAGACATGAGAGATTGCATGTGGGAAGGTTGTCAGCCTTTGGGACTGGACCTGGGGCCAACCAGAGCCATGCTGAATAAAGAGCATAAAGAGCTGCAATAAAAGCTAATCAGGAAAATTGGAATTTATATGGTTCTCGCTAGGTAACACGAGGAGTGGTTACACTTTGCTGATAATCTCTTGGTGCCTCATTTCCCTCACTCTGAAATTAGGATGACGGTTTGCTCTTATCTCACAGGTAAGCCACAAAGATACATTCATTAAAGTCTGCATAATACTGGTAAAGGATGCAGACACTGGGATGAGACCCTCACAGAAACACCCAGAAACTAAAGCCTAAGTTAAGACAATATTTTCCAACTGGGAGACATCCATCTTGTGACACTGTTTAGGTACAGTGACTTTTATCTCTGCAATGCCAGTCAAGCCACTAAATCCTTGCATTTGATGGATGCTGGGGCAGCACGGCCGCAATTGCTCATTGTCAGGCTGATACAAAGGTCACAGCTCTGATAAGCTTTGGATCAAAATCCAAAACAGTCTCTCAGGTTTGAAAGAACAATAAATTTACTAATTTAGCTTTAGTGTTGGGTAGTAGCTGGTGCCACCTTTATCTGTTTCTCCTTAGAAAATAAACCCAGCATCACCATCCCCAAAGGAGCACCGTGATGCTGCAACATGCTGTTAACCTTCACAGCATAAGACAAAGGCTTTGCAGGGGAGGAGAAGGAGGGCAGGAGTCTGTAGAATGACCCAAAGGCTCTGCAACACCTCCCTTGCTGAATGGCTTCGTGGAAGTGGCAGTGTGCCCGAGCTTTGTGAGGAGTGAAGGTGCTTGTGAATCACACCCTGGATGCCCACTGGAGCCTGCCAGAGCTGTGGCTCAGTGCCAAGGACACTGTAATTGAAACGATAGAATAAAAAGGGGTCACTGTAGAGGGGATCATCCACTATTGTGGCTCACCCTTAATCCTTTAAAAACTAGTATAGAGTCTCCAGCATTATAATTAGCCCAGGTGCATCTTTCAAGAAAGATGCAAGAAGTAAGCACAGATAAACCATCTCTGATTCTAGCTTTTAATAGCAAAATACCTTTTTTTTGTTTTATTTCCTTTCCCAACTCTGGTTAACAGGTGCTACTATAAGGTCGTTGACACCACTGTTGCCTAAACACACCTATCCCCCATTTCCTCTCGAATCTGGATGTATTCTTGGGGGAGCCCAAGGGGATCACTGAGCCACACAACACACCCAGACTGGGGATGGACAGAGGGGATGAGAATGAAGCCAGAAGAGGATGGATAGGATGGGGGCGATGAAAAACTGAGACCTATGAGAAGGTACAAGTGTGGCAGAAATGGAGGAAGCACTGTGGACTTTATTCTCTGTCTCCGGGAACATCAACACTGAAATCTCTGCTTGGATCTGGATTTGTTGACACAAAATCCACTGCCCAAATGTGGGGGTTGGACACAGTTTACCTGTTACATTCCCAGGGCTATCTCAGGAACACAACTCCACAGGCTGGAGCAGTTGTAGTATATCTGTCTGTCTCTTATCTAGTGTGTAACCTCCTGCACTGAAGACATAATGTACTGTCTAGCCTTTCTGTGATAAAAATAAAGCATATAAAACACACACATATACACACACACACACAATCCCAGGCCAAAAATTCCCTCAGGAGAACATACTGTGACTAGATAAGAAGGTACTAGCTGGCACGTAGTTACCTCTTTGCTTCCTAACTGGGACACTCAGGGAAGGGTGGAGTTGGTTCTGGTGTGGGGCCACAAGAGAAGGGGGAGAGAGATGTCATGGGATGGATAGCAAGATAAAGAAATAGCCATGGAAGGAGCCAGCTCAAGGAAAAAGAAATCAAAAACAGACTGGACTTGCTCCAGGTTTTCATAACCCCTCCAGCCAGCTGTAAAATCTGAGATTTTTTGGGCCATGAGCAGTAAGCCCATGTCTTGAGGGACTGAACAGGAGGTCTTTGGGGCTCAGAGCATCAACTTCTATATGAGATAAAAACTGGAAAACCTTCTGGAAACTGGAAATGCTCTTGGAAAACTCCTGGAGAACTGGCATGTGTATGACACCGCATGTTGGTGGTGCTTGACACACCGCACTCCCTGAAGGTCAGCTTTCCTTCTGGGAGCAATCTGGTCTCTTCTGGGGGATGGTTTTTTCCATCTCTCCTCTGCTACTGGTTCCCTTCAGTGATCCTGGTAAGTTTGTAGACAATATCTTCCTCTGAATGACAGGTGTGACTGGCATCCTCCTGGGCACATGGAGAGGCTCTGCTGCCAGGTCCTGAGAGCTGCACAGCACATCAGAGGCTGGTGGGACTTGGGAAACACTGAAGGAAAGAGAGCTTTGAAGGAAAGGTGGAAGTGAAAGAGAAGGGAAACCAGAGGTTCAGCATGTTTATGAAACAAACCCTGCTGGAGATCCCGAGCCCAACTCAGCATCCCAGGTCACCAGACTCAAACCCACTGCTCAGTTTTTTCACTAACTCTGGGTTCTCTTTGTAGATCCAAAGCAATATAATGGATGAAGGAGAATTGCAGTCATAATCAATCCTTATCTCCAGTGTTTACACAGTGCTTAAAAACTGTCAGAACCACACCAGTGCTTCCCTTCCTGTCAACAGCTTCTGCTGGCTCCACGGCTTGGCAACCAGCAAGGCAGTGGCAGCTCCTACATCCTACTTCTGTATCACTGTGCACCCAGGAACTTCCCCCCACCCCCCGCTTCAAATATCTCCCTTCCTCAACATCTCTTGCCCTCAAGCACCTTCAGGGAAAGCAATTTTTAGAAATCCAGCAGCTGGAAGAGATTTTTGGTTTATCTTTCTTTCGGACAAGGTGACAGCCTAGATTGTAACCTGCTGCTGCCTTGACGCTCCCTGCACAGGAAGGGCAGCTGTGCTGGGACCCTGCCAAGGATGCATTTTACAGGTGTCTGCTGGCTGGAGGATGCCAGCAGCCCAAAAGATCACCAGTCGTGGGCAGGGCTCTTTGGAAACCTTTTCACAACTAACTGGCTTAGATAGTGGAGTAAATCATGCATTTCCCAAAAGAGGGCATCTCATTTTCACTTTGATGGATGGGCTCAAGTGTTGAGTCAGAATGAAAAGATAATATTTGTGGAAAGCCCACATACTTCAGAAGAACTTAAACCTTCTTTTTCCTTTGGTCTCTTTGTAGTATTTTTAAGAAAAAGTTAACTCAAATTTTAAGAACTGTGCTAGGAAGGAATAGGAAAACATTTGGTTCTGAAAATGTCAATATTACATATTTGGACATTTTCTGTATTTGTTTTTTTAAAACAAACAAAACAAAACATTGAAATTTATACTGGCTTTGCTAAAAATGTCAGTTCCATCAAAATGACATTTTGCAACGAGAAACTGGTTTATGCTTCCCCCCCTTTTTTGCTGACTGCTTGCACTTTCTTCAGAAAAAGTGTCCGTCTGGGGTTTACTGGGAACAAACACTTTGTGTGCATCCCGGGGCGTTTGCACGTGCAAAAAAAATGCCTTTGGTTGTTGGTGCCTGCATGGCAATGCCCACACCAGGAAAACACTCTTGCTCTTGGAGACTTTGCCCACAACTTGCTTGGATTGAGTGAAGAATTGAGCTGCAGCCAGCTCATGAAATAAATTCAAGCATCCTCTGCCTCAGCCATGTGGACCAGCCTTCCCGGGAGGGAGATGCAGCCCTTTATTCCTGTGCTGCCAGATGCAGCACTGCTGCTAGCCAGGCCCTGCTGCTGCCCTGCAGTGAAGCCACCTGGCCTGGGCACCCTTGGGCACGGCCAAATCTGCCCTGGCCCTGGGCACTCCGGCAGCAGGCTGTGAGAAAGGACAGCTCAGGAGCCATCACAAACACAGGTTGCACTGTGAACACCAGTCAGTCTGCAGTTTGAGTCAGTGAGGCGTACTTCCCATGGGAACTCTTAGTCCTGGCTAACTTCAGGCAGGACCAATTAGAGCAGGGAGTAAATACACTTAGCATGCTCAGGAAAATACATCTAAAGCTGTTTATACACATTCCTTTGGACCAGTCAGCAACAAAAATGTCTTTACAGCTGTTTCCTCCTTCCTTTCTTCCCTCTCTCTCTCTGTGCCGCTTCAAAAATAAAGCTCTCTGGCCTCACCTAACCCTTGCTGGGTTTACTCCTATTCACTCCCAAGTCTGTCAGGTCTTGTGTGCCACCAGCCCCTCGGCTGCTGAGCTCCCAGCACACTTCTAACTGTGCCATTTTTCTGGCTCCCCTCAAGGAGCCAAGAGGAAAATGCAACGTAAGAGAAGCCAAGAGGAAAAAGTTTTGCATGTTTCCTTATAATCAAGGAGCTGATACCTAGCACCAAATCACCTTCATCACCTTCGTCATCGGGCTGGGGCTTTGCGCACACGGTGCACTTGATCGGTCCTAATGGCACAGTGGGAGCCACTGCCCAAGCCATAAATGCTGTCTGACAGGGATGACCTCAGGTGATGGGGCCATGGCTTGCAGGGAACAGGGAACCAGGATCTCATGTCCAAGACCATTGCCCTACCCACAGGGTCGTGCCTTTTCCTCATTGCTATCGTGCTTGACTCAATGTGCGTGTTTCATGATCATTCACATTAGCTACATGGGCATTTTCCTGTTTTCCAGGTGAGGGACTGAGGCTTTTGGAAGAGAACTCCAACTGAATGATTCAGTTGTGCAGCATAAATAGGGTTTGATCCTAAAGGAAAATCTTCCCATTAAGTTTCACTGTGAACCAGTATTTTGTTTCACAAAAGAAGTGGGGCACTGTAATTTGGACTCATTCAAGATCAGAAGGGTTTTCTCTTCAAAGCCAGGATAAAATTCTCTATGATAAAAAAGACACCTCTTTTTTTTTTTTAATCTGGACAAAACTAATTGGACTTATTTATATTTCATATAACGTATTACACCACATTTTAAAAAGTTGTTTCAGGGTTTTAAAAATAGTACCTTTCATACTAAAAATATTTCAAGATATCTGGAGTTTTGACAGACGTGCATTCCCCAAAGGAAAACCCGCTCTTCCTGTGTTTGCCCTACCAGCTGTTTGGTGATTTTTTATGCAGTACAGCTGAGGTGTCAGAGTGACAGCACCTCCAGAGCTGGGCAGGCAAGAGGGAGAGATTCATCTCCCCCAGCCAACAAGGATAGGCAAGGCTCTTTGGTTTCCAAAGCTTTCTCTTACCAATTCAGCTGTGGTTAAATGGCCAGCTGGTATGTGCCAGACAAACTGGAGGCCAGCTCAGAAGAATCCACCAGGCACTGATGTCACAAGTCCAAGTTTCTGGAAAGAACTCTCTGCCAAGCTCAAGGAGGCTGAGCTTGAGAACATCTGGCTGAAACACACACGTGTGTTTCTGCACACACACACACACACACACACACACACACACACACACACACACAGAGCAATTCTCAGAGCTCAGCTAATACAGCATTTGCTCAGAGTACTTTAAAGCTTAATTCTGGTGATCACAGCGGCTTTGTGAGCACATCTCACTAATGGAGCAGTTCCAGGCTTTATCTGGTCAACCCTCTCCATCTTCCCTCATGCTTGTACAGCAGAGCAGAGCCTAATGAGCTGGATGTGATGCAATGCCTCACTTTCTGGTCCATAAAGTAGGAAGCCCATGGCCTGGATAGACACAAAGACATGATCCTGTGTATGTGTTTAGGTCTGGAAGGTTAAGAGTAGGTAAATATCTGAGGGGAAGGCAGGAACAAATGTGTTCAGATGAGCAAGAGAGGATCATGTAGTCATCAAAATACAAGAAACCTGTGTGATCTGCTTGGTTTTGTCACAGATTTCTACACATCTAAAAACTAAGTGAAGCAAAACCCCTTGTGTGGGGTCTGAAGTGTCTAGGAGAGCTCCCTCTCCATTCAGACATGGTCTCTCAAACACGAAGGAATGAAGAAGACTCTGGTTATAGCTTATATGATTACACCTAGTCCACACAGGAAGAAAGAAATGGTAACAATATCAAGATCTTTGCCACACCATCACACCTGTCTTCCAAACAAAAAACACTCCTTCTGAAACAAATCTTGAAAGCCATGTAGGTGATCAGACAGCCAGCAGACTCCATCAAGAAAAAAAGATCATTTTTGTATGTGTCAAGTCACCCAGAAATGCAGGACAATAATGGGGGTGGTAAGAGGTAGCCAGCACTGCCCAGAAGAGCAGGTGGCAATGTGTGCCTCAGCACCGTCCCACAGGAGCACCTCTGGACAGAAAAACCATTCAATCACTAGTGAACCTAGAGCAAAGAGCAGTCTTGCTGGAAAGCTGAGATTCAGTAAAATCCACATGTTAACAAGTGATTAGTGCCTTTCCTTGAAAATTTTCAATTCTTTTTCTTCTATTGGAAATCTGAAAAGCCTTTAAGTGAAAGATCTTCAGCAGTTGAAAATGTATCTTTCATTTTCCAACAGAACCTGTAAATTTCCATGGAATAAGTCAATGAAAACAAACATTTTGTCACTCACATCAACATTTTCCAGGAAGGAGGGAGAGGATAAGGGGAAACATTATTTTTGACAAGGTCTGCTGATTGGCAGAGCTCTTTAATAAATATATCAGCCTAGAGCATACGACTCCGGCCCACATGGCAGAACGGTTGGTCCTTGAAAGGCTGATAGAGATCTTGTTGGCTTAGTTTCCCCTGTGGTTGACAGAGCATTAGCTAAAGACAGGATACAGGCAACCAGTCCTGCTGAGAATGACTGCATGCCAAACCAGTGGCTGGCAAGATCTCTAAAGGCTTAATGATAGAACGCAAATGCTCACATAGAGACCTGAGCAGCAGAGAATTTGCTAGCTGGGGAACTGCAGGCTACCACATACCGTAACAGGAGCCTGCTCTCAAGGAGTGAGAAAAAAAAAATAACAAAAAAGAGGGAAGGTCGGCTCTTCAAGTATTTCCAAGGTGGTTATAACCTTTCTCCAAAGAGGCAAATCCAACATTAAACACCAGGAGAATAAATCAGCTGCAAGGACTGGCAAAAGGCTGAGAATCTAAATTACAGCAAGGTCAATAGGAAGCAGGGGGCTGCTCAGAGGGAGCCAGAGTGAGAAATTCAGCACATCTGGTAGGTACAAAGCAATGCCCTTCGGGCAAATTCAGCCCCCAGCCCACCCCTATGCAGGGCCTAGAACTCAGCAGAGGGAACAACACGAGCAGAGACGGCCACGGGGAGGTCCTGTCTGAGGGAAATCCGTCTGCAGGAGGGTGGAGGGGGAAAAAAAGAAAAAAAAAAGGCAGGTGAATAAATGAGAAGCAGCAGTGTTGAGGCTGTGCAGCTCGTGTGGCCGCCTGAACAGATGTGAGCTGCTGCCTCTGCTGGCTCAGGGGATGCTCTCCTGCACTGGAGACAGAGCTGGCTGCAGTGTTTTCTTTGGTGTGGCTGCATGTGTGCCAACAGCAGGGCTGCACAGCCCCTGGCACAGCCAGCCGCACCAGGCACCTCACAGGAGAGCTCCAGGGCAGCCCCCTGCATCCCCACTCTAAGGTGTAATGCTTTGACAGCCCTCTGCCTCACACAGCTCATGGGACATAAAAATCAATGCAAGGAAGCCTTAAAGCTCCCCTAAATGTCCACGGAGAGCAGGCAAGCCTGAGCATTGGCACAGCATAAGAGGGAGTCCAAGCAGATCCCTGGAGAAGAAAAGAGTAGTGTGCAGCTGATTTTTCTGTTGGTTTGGAGAGACTTGTCAATCAAGAACCCTTTCAATGTGTAATGGCTGGGTTGCAGCCCAAACCCATATTTACAAGAAAATATCAATAAAAGCTGTATAAGCCTTGAATGCACATGCAGAGGCGTGGCATGGAAAGCAAACTGAAAGCCAGGGCAAAGAGCAGGAAAAATAAGACTAGAAAAGGTTTTGTTGGAGACAAAAGTAGGTCAGAGACTGATGGTGTTTTGAGGGATGTATCACAGAAACACAGAAATGATGTATCACAGAAAGACAGAATATTATAGTGGTTAAGGGATCCACATAAAATCTAACTGCTGTATGGAGGCTGGCATTGCAATGCTGAGCTCTTTTGGGCCGTGGGACCAGCAGAGGTTTGGTGGCCAGGCTCCCCTGGAGGCATCACCACTGTCTGCACATCAGTGGGGCAAGCCCTGCTCTGCTGGGCTCAGTCAGGCACCCCCTGGGAACGCTTCCCAGTATGGCAGCACTTGGATTTGCTCTCAGTTCAGACGGTACCAGATGAATCCTCTGACCTCTGTCTGGGCTTAAGATTTGAGTTTGCCACAATATAAAATAGATAAATTCAAAGTTTGATCTCAAATACCCCCAAGATTGTGAAGTGTTGTCAACACTTATGAGTATTCCATTAACATTTGAATACTTTACAGTGTAATTACCTTTTAACAGTTCATCATTTCTTGCTTGCATTATTTTTTGCTTCTATTCACCATATCTAACAAGACCGCCCTTTGTAACTAATGCAAAAGAACATGGGGAAATAAATAGCCTTTGAAGGTGACATGGGTGGCACAGAAAATAAAAAAACAGGACAATAATATATATTCAAGCTGAATTAAATCTGTAACTCTAGAGCTTTTCTACCTGATGGTGGCAAGGAAAGTACAGGAAACCTTGCAAGGGCAGCTCCTATATATGGACCCACAGGAGTAATTCTTTTCCAATGTCCCAAGGAAGAGATGTTGAGTGTCCCTCCCACTGCTCCCAAATGTACCAACGCCTGCTCCAAATGCAGGGAAGAACACAGGGAATGGGTTCTTTCTCCCCAGCTCTTCAGCCTGGCTTTGAACTAGTTCAAGGTATTAGAACATCAGCATGAAAATAATATGTATAATTAAATAGATAGCCCTACATGTTTATATATATGTATAATTTAAATGTGAACAGACATATAAATTTACATTACCTTTTGGTTAAGCTGCCAACCTCTGCTTAGCCCAAGCCACAGTGACCTACTGAAACAGTGGCTCAGGTGACTGCTTTGCTCAAGGGCTTGGAGGAAGGGAAGAGCTGTGGCCATGACCCCAGAGAAATTGCTGCATGAGGAAGGGAGAGCAAGGAGGTGAGCTGAGGTGCTCAGTGTCGCCAGGACAAAGCCAGTCAGGGTCAGAGTACAACTTGAAAGGCTTATTAAGAAGCGTTTATAAGTTCTCCAGAATGGATTTAATTCTGGCTGTCGATGTAGTGACTAAAGATGCAATCCTCAAAGGTATTTAGGTATTTGATTCAAACCAAACCTTTGAGGATCTGGGCTCCAGTGCAAGGATTTTCTACCTAGACGAGCATGAATAATAGTTTGGGCAAAAGTACTGGCCAGGTGGCCCTCAGGCCAACTCCCCTACTGGGTGTGGTTCTAATAATGGCTTAGACCCTCAATAGGTGGGTCCCAGTTCCTCAGAGCCTCTCTGAACTGAGTGGGTTTCACACCCAGCCTTGATGTATGGCAGCCTCTGCCTTTGCCAGCGCTGCCATCCCCTTGAGCTCCTGTTGCTGTGGCAAGGCTGAGGCTCTGCAGCACTAGAGAGGGAGCAGGGAGTCTTTCTGGGAAGATGGAAAGATATGGGCAAATGAGGAGAGTAAGGAAAAAGCAGCACAGTTAAGGGACTCAGTCAAAAAGCTGCAATAGGGTGGGATGGTAGGGTGGGATGGAAGATTCGCTAAACTACACAGACAATGGAAACATTCTAATTAGAGGTGGCTATCACTTCATCTAGTCAAATATACTCTTTGGCTAAAGCTGACATATCCCTGTGGACCATTTCAGCTTCAGTCAGTTTTAAAAGGAAGCTTTTCTTGGTGGAAAGGAAAGAAAGAGACAGACTGATGCTGTTTAGCTAATGTTTAGGACATTGGCCACGTTTCAAATCCCTATTCTGCCTGATTCAGAATGATATCAAAAACCTCTGCAAGCAGGAAAAAAAATGAGGCTGGGAGGTGATGGTTTAAAAACGCTGCATTGGAATGTTTAAAATATGTCAAAACATTTTTCTTTTTTTTTTTTCTTTTTTCTTTTTTTTAATGGGAAATTCATCAAACCTGACACTTCCCATGAAGAGTTCTGGCTCCAATGAATCAGTATATTTGGACACCCCCTGCATCCCCCCCTTCACCATCACTTCAGCCAAACATTCTTGGCTGGTTCTAATTATACAGCCATATATTTTTATATGCACACACAACCAGTGTGTACACGTGAAGGCTCAATAATCACAGATCAGACGGGGAGGAAAGTGTTGATAAGACCTTAGCTGCTCCACAACATAAAAAATTGCCTGAGAACCCTTTTCCCCCCTGCCTCTTCACCTCACCCTCCCAGGAAAAGGCCAGCAGAAGAGGTGGTGGGCTCTGCAGATGGCAGCCACATGCACTGCCTGGCTGAATCCACATCTTGACATTTCTGCACTTCTCTAGTGCCCTCCTCAGGTTTTGCAGAAGTTCACCTTCCCCTAGATGTGAGACTGCATCTGGCCCTGCTGTTCCACTGCCAGGCATCCAGCACCCTTGTGGGAAGGTGGGAATTGGTGCTTTCCACACCCAGCGGGAGGCCAGGGAATGGAGAAGTCCAGGGAATGCAATATCCTCTATTATGAAACTCAACATCAAGAGCTTCCACGCTTCAGGGTGTGCTTACAGTGCTGGAGAAAAGGGTCCCTGTCTCGAGTCCTGGCACTTCCAGTGATTACCAAGGGCACTCAGCATCCAACAGGCATCCAGCACCTCTCAGGATCAACCCATAGTTCAGGGCTGCTCAACACAGATTGAGGCAGGAGGCATTACCTGAGGCCAAAGCTGCTGACAGGTTTCAATGGGGGCTCCTACACCACATCACATTGACCCTCTGAAGGAAGGGGAGTCGGGGAAAGGGTTTTCTCTGAAAATGATGAAATAGTTAAAAGTTGAAAGCAAACAGGCCACCCAGCTCTCCCTTTAACCCTCCTACAGCAGAAGAGACCCTAGGGCCAGCCAACTCTACCAGTTCTAGGAAATTATTAAAAAAAAAAAAAAGACATACACACATTGGGGGGTGGGAAGACCAATCTATTTTCACAAGAATCTGTCCTTGATTAGAGCAGAAACATGGAAGTGGGGGAAAGAACCGATTATTCAGCAAAGAGTTCAGAAGAACAAATAAAAAAGAAAAAAAAAAAAGGCATATTTGTTCAGGGTGTGATAGAGAGACTTCCAAAGCTCCTGGAGACAATTGGAAATTAGGACTATTGAAGCAGAGGCATTGGCTGCTCAGGGTGAGGAATCAAAGGGCAAGTCCCGGGGAGGCGGCAGGGTGGGGTGGCCACCCCCGGGTGGGCAGTGACAGGCAGGCTCCAGCGTGTGACCTCTCATAAAACCCTTCCAGGGGGCTTTCACATATTGTGTGGAGCATAAGCTGATTTGCACACACAGAGCTCCCTAATGAAGACATCTTTCAGGAGGCGAGGGGAGGAGGAGACGGGGTAATGAAACCAGCCTGTCTGCCAAGCAGACACTCACCCCCATCAAAGGTGGCACGGATGTACAATGGAATATGAAAAGGGATGGGAAAAAATGCTGCTGGCCTCAATGGCATGCAATAAAAAAAAAAGAACCCCATGTGAATTAAATCCGAATTACCTGAGTGCTAGAGGCTTGAGACAAGATCAAGAAACCCCTGGTTTCTTATTGCAGACCAGACCAGGGCAGCTTCAGAGAGTGCCTCTGGTTAAGAAGCAGTTATCATCTGCCTCAGACTGACCTGGCCAGAGTTTGAACCAGTCTGAACAGAGATTTATTAACCCTCACAGTCAGAGATCAATAAATAGCTTCCTCTCGAGCAGGCAAACTGCCTGGAATACAAAAACATGCAGTGAGTCTGCCACCAATCTGCCCTCCTCACATCCAATAAAAAGATGCTTTAATTCCCCAAAAGACAGCAATTTCTTATTTCTATAGTGTTTGGAAGCCAACTGTAATATTCACACCTAATTGCAGGGCCCTGGATCCCTGCCATGTAGAGTGTGTTTGTTAGCAATATGATTTGTACACTTCTCTAGGGTCATTTGGAAACTATCTGTACTTACACCCTCCTCATCTCTGCTGAGTGTGTGCTGGTCACTCAGTCTTATCATGCTGCAAAGGGCAAGGTGCACCAGTGAGATTTATGTGCAGAAAAGAGAGTAGATGATGTTCAGGGTCAAAGCCACCCAGTGCTTCATCTCTCCAATTAACTACTCTGCTAGGGAGAGAGATAAGGTTAAAAGTGGGGTGGAATAAAAGATTTAAATTGCAGTTTGACTTTTTCTTTTATTTTAATTGAAACTTCATTGGAAGAAAGGGTGAAGGCTTACTATACAAAAAAAAAATCAGGCAAAAGTAAAAGTCAAAAACACAGGACTGGCATGATTGTTCTAGAAATCAAACCATGGATAAATGAAATGTGGAGGAAAGAATGATGCTCTAACAAACACGGTGCCACAGGATCTTTTCCATCGGCTCCAGTCAGCAGTTCCACTCGACTTTGAAAATGTCACAATTATTAGATTTTTATCTGTATTCACACTGTATTTCAAGATACCCTAGCCATGCCTGTAAACAAAGGGATGAAGCTCCTTGCCCAAGGAGTCCCTGAGCTGCAAACCTCTAGAAGCTGGAGTCTCTACTAGAGATAATATTCTGCTTCAAAGCTCTCCCATGCATTTTCTGTCAGTGATGGGTGATTGTTTGTACCTTCACACTGAGTCATCCCTAATTTATTTCCCAATCCTTTCCTACATGTCATTATTCTTATTCATTGACTCCTGCCTCACATAATTCTGTTTACAAATCCTGCTGGCTGTCTCCAAGCATCTTAACACATCTCCATCCCCAAAACATGATATACTCTATTTTAGAAAAGTTTAAGAGCTCACGCAGGTGGAAACTGTCAGGAATAGCTCCCTGTTACTCACTCTGCAGAGGCTACACAGGGGTGTGACAACATAAGAAAACCCTTCCTGGTAAAATCAGATCACAGCTTTTGACAGTCAGTGTTTTCAGACATATCCAAGCTGTAGCTAGAGCTTGGCAGGGAAGACTTTCCCTTTCTTATAAAAGTTTTCAAAACTTCAGTTGATGTTCCTCTCCACATCAGAAAGAAAACTGGAATGAAATCTCAGAACTGTTCACAGATCATAAGCAAAAAAAAAAAAAAAAAAAGCAAAACCCAAAAAACAACAAAAACAAAGCAGGGGTAAACAAGAATTGGTATAGATAAAAATAATTTTGAAATATTTGAGTCAGACTTTTCCTTGCTATTTAATGTCTTTCTTCTACTATAAATTAAATTTAAAAATGAAATGTTATTTCAATGTAGAAAACATCCAAACCTCTAACCATTAAAGAAAAAAAAAGAAAACAAAGAAAAAAATTGGTTTAGAAGAGTTGCAACAATTTTGTAAGCTGGAAAATTTGTTAAAACCATCCCATTTACCACAGACAATTACAGTTTGAATATATTTGTCTTTTGTGACAGAAAAAAAGCGCGAAATAAAACTTCCAACCCTTTCTAGCAGTGACTTCATGTTTTTGTAACACTTTTCAAGGTGAGAGATGCACCAAAATAAAATTCTGACTTTGCCCAGCCCCTGAAACTGCTTGGAGCCAAGGATGTTGTCAAAGAAACTGGTGGATCCAAGAGTGTTGATGGGTGAAAGAGAGAGGGTCTGAACTGTACAAAAATACTTGTGCCAGAGAGTGAGGTTTGCCCCTTCTTTCCTGGCTGCTCATGCTGCAGAACACACCCATCAAGGGGCTGAGGCACAGAGCCAGGAGCCAAAAGTGGCCAGGTGACCTTGAACAAGCATCAGATTCAGCAGGGGCTCAAAGGACTGCAAGGGAGCCAGGAGAGGTGCTACTTGACCTGACACTAGCCATGGGGGATAAATAATGCTGCTTCCAGCAACCCCCACCCGTTTTTCCAGTAGGTTTTCATCCACGTTCATTTCTCAACTGTACCTCCGACTCTTCGTAAATTCCAAAAATTAATCCATTCAGGGCATAGGGGTTGAGGGAAAGAAAAGGGTCAGCAGATAGCAGGCAAGCCAGCTGCTGTGTTTATGTAGGGGTGAGGTTGCCAAATAGCTGCTGAGGGATGGGACAGTGGTGTGGCAGTCATTTTTCCTTCAGCAGAGCTGGCACACGTAGACAGAACATATCCAGACTTGCACTTGAGAGCTTCCAGGATTCATTGGCCCTGACATCTTCTGCCAGAAATAGAGAGACGTTCTGGAAACCACATCCCTGTCAAAAGGCCATTACTGCACCACCTTGGCTCTGCAATGTGGCTCTGCTCCTTTCTGCTGCCCTCTCCCATGCCAGACACCTATCCCATCTCCTGGCAACTGCTCAGGAGCCATCCGTGTGCCTTCTCACCCACAACCAAGAGGGATCAAAGCAATTATTAGGGTTAGACTTTCTCAGGCTGGTTTGAAAGTTCAGGTTCTGTGATGGTAGCAGCTTCTTGGGCCATTAAAAATAATCAGGATTTCTGAATCTGACATGTTTTGCTTGCACAAATCCTATTTACACTACTGGGAAAAGTAGTTCTTTGTTGAACACAAAATATATATCTGGTAAAAACCTTTTGGGGGAGTGGCAGAGAACTCAGTCAACCGCCAAGCCCGCTGGAGGTAGAACTGCATGGAAAAGAAAATGTCTGAGAGACACCGACACCAAATTTTCTGGGGTCGTTTTGTGTGCTATCTGCTCAGTGGAGACCACAATGAAAAACAGGGAAGTGCCCAATTCTCATAACAACATGAGTGCCACATTACATAAGACCAAATGTCCAACCAGTGCAGTATTTTGGATGTGACAGTAACTGGTAACAGATATTCAGGGACGAATGTAAAGAACAGGGCATGGACAAATATTTATACTGCTGTTTCCTAGAGGCTAGAGACCAAACAAAATGGGTGTCTGTGTCCCTTAGAGATACCAGGGCACATGAGGGAAACTCCTTCTACCCTGCAGAAAACAAATTGAAAAAAAAATGAATTCACTGGGGGAATGTGCCCAGTGGAAGTGAAGAAAACATTATAAATGACTTGGAGTCTGCCTCCCACTAACCACGGGGCAAGACATTTCATCTAGCCTGTGCCTCAGTTCCCACCATGACATAGAGATGTTGCATCACTGCAGGATGGAGAAAATGAAACCATGTCATGACTGACAAATCCTGAGGTGTGAGGGATGAGGACCAGATGGGACCACTCCAGATGGGTAGGCTGTACTGGCGTCCCCTTTCAGCCACTTTCCCTTTGGCGTCTGGATTTTAGTGTCATGGAAGCATTGCAAAGACACTGTTCATTACACAAATAACTCCTGATTGCCATTCATTGTACATTATTTCCTTTCCCTTACTCACTGTTTCTTCAATTTAAGAAAGATAAAAACAGCTGCCCTTGTCTAGGCAAGAGAATACCAGACTTTCAGCATCCAGTCAACAGAGTGAATCATGCTTGGACTCAAGTTGCTATTAATCTAGGGCTGAAACTTGTCTGGAGTAATGATTCAACTGAGTTTGCACAAGGGTAAATTCAGGAAGTTCCTCAAAGCACCTGAGCACGTAGAGGGAAAACACATCTAATAAATGGCCCCCCATAAACATTTCACTGGGCTGTAAGATCAGATATGATTAAATGGCACAAGAACCTGAGCTCTCCCTGCCCAGCTCTGACTTACTGGGTAACTAGAGTTAGGTGTGCTGCAGATGAGACAAGAGGATTTTTCTTCCTCCCAGCTCAATAAAACCGGGGTTTATATACAACATACCAGACTTACGCTTAAATGTAATGCCCAGAGCATATGGAGCGAGCCCCAGGCTCTGCCCAAATTGCTTATAAGCTGAATAAGTAAGACAGGCAAAGGAAGAAGTGTTGCTAAGTGAGGAGCTGAAGCCAACATGGGACTTCAGTGCTTTCAGCAAGGGAGATTGGGGGTCTCACACTCAGTCCCTCACTGCCACGATGGGAGCAGTGGCCACCCTACCAGCACCAGGTCCCCTGCAGCCATGTACTGACAGCACCTCTGCAGGTGCTGCTGGATCTACAGACTCCTACTAGCCCTTTCCCTCTGTGGAAAAGCATACTGACTGAATAAGTGTATTTACTTGCTCTTGATGTTGGAAATTGAGCTGTTAGCACCTTGCTCTTAGATGGGGAGGGATCACAAGGCCTGAAGAGCCAAACCGTTTTCTAAATTGTAACCTATTTGCGTCACTGCTAGACCCCTTTTTCCCCGAAAGGAAAAGGGGCACTAGATTAAATCCATCCAGGTATTAGAGGAATCCCAGCTCTGCTATAGATAATACCAGCATCACTTTCCGGTTTTAGGTGGACTATTCTAAGCACTCCCAAAGCAGCGTGCCTCAACACCCCAAAATGCATCCTCTCTGCTGAGCATGCCAAGGTTAGCTAGCCAGCCTGGTGGTGACTGTGCAGGGGAGGACCCGAACCAAGACCCCTGACAATAAGTTCTCTGTCTGAAACTACCCCAGCACTCAAGATCTGCCTTTGTTGAAGATGTTGTGGAGAATCTCAGTATACTTGGCTCAATACAGAGGAATTAAAAGGAGTCTGAGAGTTGTTATAGATAAGGTCAGACATTCTAGGGAGGTCTTCCTGGCTTTAAGGTCTGTGAACTTAAAAGAAGTGGCTATGAAGAAATTCAGAGAACCTTCTGCTGGCTGTTCCATCTCTCATGATGGGACATGCTTTGACAAAGACAATAGTAATCTGTACTGGGTGCTTTCATGTGCCTTGTTTCTTGAATTTTCCCTGAGATTTGGTCTGTAAAACCAAATATAGCAGCAATTCTCAAAGAGGGAAGAATTACGATTATTTTGACAGTGTACTGTCAAATTTCCTACTTTTCAGAAGTCTAAATTTGCATTAATTTTTCACATTGTGCTGAGGATTAATCCTTCATGCATTCTGGAACAATACGAGACACCATTAGGCAATGTTAACTTTGTGCTGAAGTTTTTTGGCATAAGGTGCTGTATGCTTTAATCTATTTGCAAATCAAAAGCCAATGCTTTGCACACTTCAGTGAAAAGCCAGAGGCAGCCTGCCCCACTGGAAAGGTCACCAGATTAGGACTCAAGGGAAGTCTTCGAAGTTTTGCCACTGATTTACTGTTCAATCTTGGCCAAGTAATCTCTTTCCTTTGTGCCTCTAGTTTTCCTCCCATTCTTTGTGTTTTCTATTCAGGCTGCAGTTCTTTAGAGCAGGAGCAGCCCTCTCATTTCGTGCTGGTCCTGTGTCTCAGAGCAGGCCCCCCTCTCCCAGCTGAAGAATTCCTACTAGATCCTACCACAACACAAAGGGTTCAGAGCCTAAACAGTTCAAAAGAGTTTGGCTTTCATTGACAGGATCTTCAGTCTCTCTCACTTGCTTCCTTAAAATACAAAGCTTTTCAGAAGAGGTACCAGCCACCTACTGAGTGAGTAAATTCCCAGTCAAAGGGTTAAAATAACAAACTTCTTTGAATTAAGAAGAGAAAGGTGTTTAAGAGGAACTCAGATCATACGGTAAACTAGGTATTAGTTAATCAATAGTACTCAAAGGTGAAGGCCATATGGAGGAGCCAGAAATCATTGCACAAGTTAAGCAAAGTTTAGCAAGCCTGATTTAGCAAAGCGTTAACTATTTTCTGTGAAAAGTTCCACCTTTCCTCTAACCTAGCTCTGGTAATATATACCAATCTTCTCTGGGACTGACTCATGCATTAAAGGCTTCAGTGGAAGCTTTGAGACCAATCCATGGACAATACTTCTTTATTGTCCAGACAGTTCATATACTGCATGTTACATATAATTCTCCTATTCACTGGACTCTTGATCCAAACTCTTCTGGTAAAAGGGCTTGTGGGCAGTTTACTTTCTGTCCAATGACTTCATTGCAAAGGATTTTTCTTCTCTGTTGAGCTTGCCATGTGCAAGCTTTCCTTCCTCTTGTTTCCCTCCTCTTGTTTCCCAGTTTCTGGAAATAATTTGTGGTTTGGAAATGGAAATGCCCTTGTAGGCTTCAAACTGCTTAAAGCCTGCCATACCAGATGAGTTCATTGGATCCATCTAATCTGCTCTCCTCTTGCCATCCATGACCAATACCTGTTGCTTCAGAGGACAACACGACTGCACAGTAGCTACAGGACACTTCAGCATCAGACAGTCTTTTCTCTGTGAGGAGCTGACAATGCATCCACTTCCACCCTCAACTGCCCCAGGTTTTCTGAGAGGGTTTCTCAAGGCAGCAGCTAAAGGACAGAGACCCCCCCACAAGGATAAAGAGACTTGAGGGGGACAAAGTACATTGGCATGTATCAGAAAAGGGCTTCCCAAAACGTAGCACAACAAACACAGATCAACCCCTTCCAGGACTGGCTTGGCTCACTTCCCCTGTTCAAAGAAATTGGCAAGCAAATCTTTATTGTAAGAGACAGAACAGAAGCTGGAGGGGAGGTACTGAAATCTGGGGATAATTCACAAAATCCTGGCCTGTGGTGTAGAAGGAAACTAGTGTTGTGTATCTATCATTTGTATTTCTTTTGTTACTGCTGCTAGATTTAAGCAGATAGAAGCAACCTAACAATGATCACATCTCATTTTCAGTTAACACGTTTCCTGGCTGCTTTTAAACTAATTGGAAGCAGGTATAAGCTAGGACAGACATTTTTTGGCTTGCTCGTTCCTGCCAAGGTCATCTTGTGCTTCGCAGATATCCTACATATTGCAGCAGGATTACTTTTTCAATTAAGTACCATTTAGTAAGACAAAGATACCAGATTTGGTCTCCTAGAAGTCTGCCATTTTGCCCAAAGAGCACGACCATAGCTCTCCAAGCCTGGTGACTCCATAGGCTCACACCTTGTCTTTTCCCATGGTCAACAAGTAGTGTCAGAGTTGGACTTGGCTCTCTGTCCTGAAGACGTGGCAGAGGGCGGTCAGGAAGACCACCTGAACTCACCTCAATATGAGCTGGGCTCGCCTTCATGCCTGCAATGGGTGCACAGAACCAAGGAGCACCACTCTTGGGATGAGGGAAACTTCAACCAGGAGTCATGTGCCAGTGGGAATGGTGGGATGCGTGGTGTTACATTGCCACCTTGTGGAGAGCTCCCACTGGAGACCAATGGAGAAAGATGGCTGACTAATCAGATATGGGCTGCCAGAACCTCTCCCCATCGCTGTGTGCCCATGGCTGGTTAAGCACTCGTGCCCTTGCTGTGACCAAATGGGCCACTACATGTTGCAGTTATTTCTCCTCCAAAGGGTGAAGCACAGGAGCACCATGCAAGGCCTGGAGGTCCTTTGCATGGGCAACATCATCCCATTGCTCCACTGCCTGGATTGGCAGGTTTGGTATTAAAGTTTTGTCTAGGTGTTGCCAATGTGAGTCAAGAGTCTGGTCGTAGCTCAGCCTGCAGGGGTAGGAGTCTGTTATCACAGTTGCCAGTAACTCTTGAAGTGCTGCTGTCCACAAAAGAAGAGTATAGCTGTGCTCTGTGAGTCCAAGCCCCTACAAGCTCAAGGAGAGAATGAAGGAAAATGTATTTCCTTTCATTAAGTGCAGAAGAAGCCTCTGGTGGCAATGCTTTTTATATTAGTGGTATCCCCAGAGAGGTTCAAATACATAAACCCACAACATGCTCCTCCTGTTTGTGTGATGGAGTACTGTGTTGACAGACTGGAAGAGAATTACTGACAAATGCTACCATGTGGACTCTCACAGTGATGCCATGTATTGATTTCCATCTGGTGATGATGTGCACTTTTGCGATCGAATTGACACTATTCTCCCTCTTCAGAATCTGCAGACTGATTTTTTGAGTGAAAAGAATTAGCATTGTTTATTATTTACTCAGTACTAGAGGAGGTCTGCAACTTTATGGGCCCTTACAATTACAATGAGAAAAAAAAATAATCGCAGGTCCCTGTCCCAAAGCCCTTAGCAAGAAGAATTACCCGTGACAGAGAGAGGCAGGCAAACCCTGGGAAGATGGGTTCCAAGAGCAACAATATGTGACAAATGACACATAGCTAACTCCTTATTGCCAGTGCATCAATTTGAAGAGCAGTAATGGCTCTAAATGAGGTAAAATACACCCAGCACTGATTAGAGGGAGCAAGCTGCCCTCCCGGCTTGTCCTCTGCCAACACATCCTGCACTGAGTATCTGGAAGTAAATAAGAAAATCCCTCAGCTCTGGGAATTGTGGTAGATCACACAAGTATCTGAAGTGTGGGCTGAACTTTTCAAGACCTTGAGAGAGGGATAGTCTTTGATTTCAAGGAAATATGATACCTCCTCAAAGAAAGGGTCACATTCTTTGAAATGCAAGATATGGACAACTGAGGAGATGTTGGCCAACAACAACAGGACATGAATGCCAACATCTCCTGGGGGAATAAAGGCAGTAAATTTGAGTTCCAGAGGTTTGCCATGGGACTTTTGCTAAACCCCATTTGCCAGCAAATTCAATGTCTCTTAGAAACAGACCTACAGAGGTGTGAAAATGTGCTGATACTCATGAGAAGCACAGACTGTCACCTTTCTTTGAACAAAGGTTTAGCTTGGTAAAGGCAATGGCATTAGTAGAGAATATTTGTTTTGCTCCAAGGCGTGTAATTTGATATTTCATGAGACCTTAGTTAAGGTCTTAGCTAAATACTTCACAGGGTATGGAAATAGTAAGGCATGTCCTAGACCTACCAACATGTGTTTCAGTGACAGCTTTCAACATATTGTTATTAACTAGGAAGCATTATCATAAATAGGACCATAATTAGCAAGATGCTTTCAAAAACTGGTTATTAATCCAATAAAGTTTAGTATTTTCAGTAATAACCTAGGTAACACAAAATCTCTGATAGTGGGATTTGCAGGTAGTATACAAATTACTAGGATAGTAAAGAAGAAAGAGAACAGCTTGGACTGGGGAGGGGGCTGCAAGAAGGACCTGCTTAAAATATCACAATGCAATATGTGGATTTTACTAGAGGCAAGTGAAACTTATCACACCTGGCAATAAAGGCTGAGATTCAACTCTACCCATTGCCTGCCCCTAAAAGACATTTAAAGTAAGAGCATAGCTGGACTAGCCAATGAAGAAAATGATGAAGAAAAGATGGCACCTCCAGCAGGAAAATCTGACTGAAGTTTGAAGGGTTGAAGCCAAGACTCTGTGCTTAGGGTGAAAAATCTGTCTTGCAAATCTGTGCATAAAGAACATCAAAATTAACCACCTCAGCATGAGATCTCAGTGCAGTGTTTGGTGACTAATATGATACTCAGGTGTAAAAAAAAGGCTTTACCAAGTAGAAACAGAGAAGTGATTTTGTCCCTCAGCTGACCACTATTAAACTCATTAGAAGAATTGTATCTTCAGTCTTGGCATCCCTGTTTCAGGAAGGATATGGACATCTCAGCATTCAAGTAAAGCCACAAAAATGACCTTGCAAGAGAAAACAAGTCTTGCAATGCTACGAGTATAAGCCTTTAATCTGCTACAAGTAGTCAAAATGTGATTTGATACTTTTATATGTAGGTACTTTTGCATGGAAAAGATGCCTTACAGACTTTTCAAGTCTTTCACCAACAGACACAAAAAGATTCAGAGAATTCAGGCTGATGTTAAATAAATTCAACTGTGAAGCAGGATACGATTTCCTCACTGTGCGGGTAGTTAAGACATGTAATGAAATCACAAACATTTGGAGTTTGTCAGACACAAACTGACATTTTAGCACTTTGGCACACATGATTACATGGGAGTGCTTAGGTTTAAAAGCATGTGCTTGGACAGTTACTGCAGAGCAGCTGATGCATGGTAACTCATCAGCTAAAGTTAACCTGTTCTTGGATCAATATATTTCATAAAAACATTCACTCCACAGCAGCTCCTATAAAAACATTTTGCAACCATACTATACCCGAGAGGAAAAATACAGAGATTCCCTAGAGTCTGTTCTTACCTAGAGATCGAAGAAATAGAAGCCTACACTAGAAATAATGGGATTTTAAGAAGAGGAGAAAAATCAAGCTGCACAGCTTTATGTCAAAGCAGTAAAAGTCACATACGGAGGATGAGGGTGGACAGCTCCGTTACTCCAGGCTCAGTCTTCTGCACCAGAGCAGCTCTACATTCTTCTGAAAACCTCAAACTTCATTTTGTGATTTAGATATTCTCATAAACGCTAAAATAATGTCAGCCTGAAGAAGCAGCTCTGACGGCTGGGATCTTTCCTTTGTTTGAGCCAGTGGTCTAGCAAAACCTAAAGGCATCTATTTCAATGGCAGTTGGTGCATCCTTACAATTACCCCTGCAACAAATGCCAGTATTACATGCTTCCCTCTGTTCTTGGGCTGCTTCTTAAGCCCAAAAAACCCTTCCTATTCTCTTCCTCTATGGCTGAGCCTCCAGCTTTATTTTGGACAGCCTCAACAAAACAGTTCCACATTCACTACACATAAATCTGTGCAAGTCGATCATGCAGGGACAACATAAAATAAATGGAATTGAATACCAAGATGGCACAGAGGAGATTGTACTTGAGTGTATTATTCATTTCCATATTTAATTCATTACATTTCTTCTTCTTCTTTTTTTTTTCCTTTTTTTTTTTCCCTTCCCCCCCCCTTCAATTTATACAGAGCTGCAACACATTTTCCAGCCTGCTGTGCTGGAATGCTGCAGTGTCAAGGGACTTAGCAGTTAAATGTAAGACCTTGTTGTTGTATTGTGCACTGGGCCTTCGTCCTCAGGAAACCAACAGCTCCAAGTTAGATAACAACTGGTAAATCATCATCTTTGCTAAGTGTTTGCAAAGGCAGGTAGGGGGGCCAGGAAGGAGCTTAGTTTAGAGTAGGAAAAGAAAGAAACATCTCTCTTAAGGGATTAAGAACTTCTCTGACCATCCATATTTTAAGTTGCCTCCTAAATCTTTGTTTTTTCTGATACCAGTATTTCTTCCCCTTTTTTTTTTTTTTTTTTTTTTTTGTTGGGAGAAGATATCTGTCTGAGGGCTCTCAGCAGGGTGGGAAGAGCAAGGGAGATGTGAATCAGAAAGAGGAAAGGATACCTTTCCCCAGGACTGAGGGGGAAGAAATGCAGAAGCCAATTTCCTTTTGTACTTCAGCAATGATCATTCATTATTCTCTAAGGGTTAACCTTGCCTGGAAAGCCCATGGGAGGAAGTGTACACTGGTTGGTTGCAGTGACCGGATAGAATGACTTAATAGAACATGTTTTCTTTTCTAGCCCTGATTCCCATGATTTTGTAATAAGCCAACCTTGAATCAGCTAGCAAGATTTCCCTTCCATATATTCTCTAACACTTCTCTAAATTCACCCTCGTGCTTCTGGAATGACCTGAAATTTCACATTCTCCCCCAATATGCAGAGAAAGCTGCTGACTTCACTCCCCTGCCTAGGAGGCAATGCTGTGCTTCTCACACCTCTGCTTCAGCCCTGAGCAGTTTCTACCTCAATCCAGCTGATGTTCCATATGAGCACTGGTAACTCTTTTTTCTTACTTTTGTTCATCTGTGTATGAAGTAATATAGTCCCACGGAGGCATGTTGATGCATGTAGAAGAGAAAAACAAGATACTTAATCCTAGCCAGATGAAAGGAAGGGAAAAAACAAAACAATAATCATGAGTTCCTCCACACTCCTGCTTGGTAAATTTTTCTTCTGAAGCCAGCTGTTTGACAGATGGCTTTAAAAGTGAAGTTGTGTTCACTACTCTTAGATAGGCCGATGGTCTCATTCTGCTTGTTCTTTTTTGGTTTGGAAAACTGCAGAAACAACTGGATGGAAGTCATTGTTCTTCAGGTTCACAACTTCATTGTACAGCAAAAAACCCGCTGCAGTGACATAGGGTGTACTGAGGATAGAACTGGCTAGATCTGAAAGCAAATTAGGATGGAGAGGAGAGGCAAGTCTGGACAGGGCTTTTCCAATTGCCTTTCCTGCTCCTGCAATGTCCACAAGCTCAACTTTTGCATGGTAGGAGTTCAGTGAGAACAAAGATTTCTGTCACCTTCAAAAATGATGTTATTCTGTGAGATCAGTCGGTTGTGGGTTTTTTTCTCAGTATCTCTGATTTCTCTTCATACTCCCTACCTCCTCTCCCCCCAGACACACTTCCTGCCATGTAGAAGAGAGAATTTCTAAACCTCCAAACAGTTTTCAAGCCAGCAAATCTAGTTATATCAGTTACTATACTTAATTTCAATAATTCCAGGATGTTCTGCTTTGGTCTTGAACAAAAGTCTCTGTTCTCTGCCCCTGCCATTACTTCTATACAGTTGGTCAGGCTCTTTAGTCTCTTCATGGCCTCCTCCCATTCCTAAAAGTCCTCCTAACACCTCTATTTCTTGTGGAAACTCTGAATAACTATCTATCTTTCTCCACACCTCCCCTTGACCTGCTCCTCCTCAACAGGTCCCCACAATTCAGGTTGAAGGGACAATTAACCGAAGCCATCCGTGACACCACCGACAGCCACCTGCTCTTTCCTGCTCTTGGAGGCTGCTCTGCTCCCCACACCACTGCCTGTGGTGCACCTGAGCAGATCACCAGCTGCTCAAGGCAGGAATATCAGCTTCATATGTATGCTCAACACACCATGAAGGTGCAAGGGGCTGGCCCCAGGTGTAAGAATCCTTTAAATTCGTATTTCTCTTGACCGTGGTAAGGTGAACCATCACTTGGGTAACAGTAAAAGAAGGGGACTAAGAAGACAGGTGACAATATCACCGGGTTTGCCTTCTCTCTTCACCCTGACATTCAGTCGTGAGCAAGCACCTTTCTCAATCAGATGCATCTTCTCCAGCTTTCTAGTCTTCTCAGGGCAAGGACAATTATTTTGTGTTTGCATGTCATCTGTGCTACCCAAAAGGCGGTTCTGGGTCAGTAAATGTCATTGTAGGACTAGCACTCATTATGGAGACAGAAGGGACAGAGAGCAGGAGAGGGGAAAAAGATGGCACACATACTGAGTGTCTGTGGGATCAAGAACAGACAAGGGTGGAGAATAATGGCAAAGACATGGTGGAAAACTCTGTCAGCACAGCCTGAACGGGTCTGTTTGCACAGTGTCATACAGGGACAGATCAGAACTGCTGTATGGCAAGCCAACAGCATTCACTGCCCTCCAAGGAAAGACAACACCTGGTGTGATGGAAGGCAACAGATCTGACATCTCTCTGGCTTTCACTGAACACAGGATTTTTTAAACTGCAGTATATTTCTAATTTATTGGCCACTGGAATCAAGAAGACACTGAAGTGAGCCACCCCACACCCACACATTTGCATTACATTTCCATACTCCAGTTCCAAAAGTCTCTCATAATTATGGGGAAAGAAACTGCAAAGCTCTTCAAGAATATATGACAGTGAAAGAGTTATGACACAACACATATTCCTAGATGACACTTACCACACTTTTAAACTCATCCTCAGTACTAATAAACAACCTATTTTCTTGCTTGTGTGCTCTGACAGAGCAAACACAGAGCAACCCTGATCAGTGAATCCTGGTTTTCCTTCAGTTGACCCACATAACAGTTTACTGGATGAAAGTCTATTGCGAAGTAATGCAAAAGTTACATGGGATCAGCTGTGCTTAAAAGCTTTGTGAAAGAAGTGTATTTTCCAGGAAATGCCTGAGATTAGCTCGGTTGGTGAGAGCATGGTGTTAATAATGCCAAGGTTGTAGGTTTGATCCCCATATGGGCCATTCACTTAAGAGTTGGACTCTGATCCTTGTGGGTCCCTTCCAACTCAGAATGTTCTGTGATTCTGAAAGGTGAGATGAAGGTTCTTTAGCGTGCAAAGGATTTGCTCCAAAGCCCACTGAAGCTGCTGGAAGGACTTAGGTTGATTCCAACGGTCTTTGGATCAGAACCAAGGGGGGAAGGAGTGGCGCCAGGCATAGAGGGTAACATAAAAGAAGGCACAGAAAGTAAAATTCAAATTTATATACAGCAGGAGAAGCCCTAGCCATACCGCAAATTGTTGAAAGATACTGTTATGGATCTGTTGGTAAATTGCCTACAGTGGTGAAATGTCCCAGATCCAAACCTTGTCCATCACACCATGATTCATACAGTGACACTACAAGTCACAGCACATGTTCCTCAACCAGGAGATAAGAAACTATGCCTCATAAGAAGGAAAATCATCTCCTGTGTCTATGCAATGGTGCCTCTGCTGAGATAGCCAGTGTACACCAGCTGTTATGTTTTTCATCTGTTGTACTACACTGACATACTCATTTATTACAGACCACTGCCATCAGATGCCAACAGCTGCAGCTCATCGCCTTACGGTTGTTTCTGATGAAGTGCTTATCAGATCAGAAAATGCCAATCCGTCAAACCAAGACTTTTGATGGGGCGAGAGAGTTCAACCAACTCCCTCCAGTTTTAAATTCCACTTTTGTTTTTAAAATTAAACCGCTGGTAATAAAAGAACAAAACACAAAGCAGAAGTCAATATTGAAATCAAATGTTTTAGCTGATGTTAGAGGAAAAGGATTCAGAACTTGGGTTTTCATTTTGCAAAAATTTTCAAAATTCTGGCTGTTGGCCCAAGTTTTAAATCCAGGTTCGGTTTAAAAAAAAAAAATCCTGAAAATATTCACAGGATAGGAAAGCCATTTCCTGCCAACTCTATATTGGCTTACAGTTCTGACGCATGCAAGCTGGATTTGAATTAGCAGATTAGGCCCAGATCCAAAAAGGGACCTAGGTACTTAAAGTGGGACTGAGGTATGCGAGGCCCAGACAAAGGTCCTCCTCAGTCCCTGGAAACCACTGGGTTTTCAAAATCAGCAATTCTGCTTTGGAGAATGCCTGAAAGCACCTCAGCTTTGACGTGCAGTTCCATGTCCACGTCCCCTCTTCACCTTCATCCACACCTCCCTAGGATCTCCTGGAGTCTGGCCACCAAAGCCAGGGCCCTTCAAACATGCAATGGCAGCTCCACTTTCTTCCAAAACACAAACAGAGGAAGAGGTGGTACCACCTTATCATACAATAGCTCAGAGCTTGGAGCACACACCCAAGGCAGAGCTGGTTTCCCTCAGCTCACGAGGACTCTGCCCTGCACTGCAAAGGGTGCCCTGGCCAGACCCCTCTCTCTTCTTCTCCCTGCACTTAAGTTGCATGGGGATGAAGAAAAAAAAACCCAAAAAAAAAAAAAAAAAAAAAAAAAAGTGTTGGCCCTGGTTTCCTCTGTTGAGTTTTGTATAAATACCTGATTTTGCTATTTTCAATGTGTGAGTATATAAAACACTATCTGAGGAAAAGCAGCCTAAAAGCCATACACTTTCTCTTCAAGAGAGTCTTTTGGATTTAAGGCATCCCCTTGTCCTCAGCATTGCCTTTGCCTATCTCAGGCATCTCCACAATCAGCATTGGGCTGTTTCCTCTTTCCCCACATTTTGCGGGTCAGGACGAGGCCCTGTGGGTCTCACCCCTTGACTCTAGTGCACACAGAAGGTCAGTTCAGCTCTACCCCTTGGTGGGAGGACACAGCCTGCTCTCAGGCCTCAGAGGAGTGCAGCCCCACTGTGCTGTTATTCCTGCCTGTGCATTACAGAGCGGGGAATTAGGCTTTCTTGTTTACATTTTCTCTTTTCTCTTTCACCTCCTCCTTTTTTCCCCCCTTCTTAATAAAGAATGTTTTTAAAAACAAGTGCTTGCATTTGAGCTCCTGCAAACTCTAGTTTCCTTGGAGAAACGTTTGTGCTCTTTAACTTAAAGAATTCCTGAAACATATAGGAAAGGAATTTCATAAACTGCTCATTGAAAAACATTCCATACATTCCCCTCTCATCCAGAGACACCCGTGTGTGGTCTCCGACAAGGTCAGGTTTGGGGCTACATAACGGGGACAAAGATTCCAGCGCTCGGAAAACAACAGATACCACAGACCATGGGACGGGGGGGAAAGGACCTCGTGACTCCCATTGCTGGAGGCCGGGAGACCACCGGAAAGCCAACAGACAGTAAACACTGTGCGTTATCCCAGGGAGGAAAATCCCAGCGCGAACCTCCCACAGATCTGTTGAGAGAGTGACATCAGGCTCTGCAGTGCTAAGGAATGGAGAAGGGGGGGGGGGGGGAAGAAAAGAGGACAAAAAGAAAAAAAAAAATCGTGTTTGCCACTTGTTACTTAATCTAAGAAAGGTGAAGACAATGAAGGAGGTCCTTGAGAGGCAGACTGGATGGCTGCTGCAAAAGGTGGGCAGTCAGACTGGGAGATGATTCAGGATGGATAGAGTGGTGGGAAGAGCACCCGGGGTTTAGATTGCCTCCTCTCTGTTTTGAAATCAGGGAGGCATGCTTGCCAGCCCTGCCATCCCTAGGGGCACTCTGAAGCTCTAGGAATGAGCGCTCTGCACATCTTCAGTTTACACTGTTTGCAGAAACCATAACGTTATTTCCAAACCAAGTACTCTGGGTAATTTTGTTTTAAGACCTGCCGTGAGTCATGTCCATCGTAGTGGATTAGGAATGGTGCCTTTGGCATATTTCAAAGTGAGGAAAAAAAAGCATCAGGGAAATTGTCTCTTGGAGAAAGTTCTTCTCCACTACCTGATGAAATGTCACAAGATGTGTTTTATTACACAATTTTCCACTGAAGTCTACATGCTAGAATTGATTTCTGAGTTTAGATCAACTGGAAACATGTCAATTCAAAGGAGATCTTTTGAGATCTTTGAGAAAGTGCCCTACACAAATAAGTCTGAACTGGAAACCTTCTTTGTGTGGCAATTGGAAAGCAAGGCCACACCTGGATCATCGTTCATGTTGCCCTGCTTATCTTGTATCACCATTCTCATTAGCATGGATTATGCACCACCACTGACACTGTAAAGTGCAGTTGTTTCAATTTCCTGAGGTATTGCTGGCTTTTTAGAGCTCACTAATGACAACATCCACTGGATGCAATCAGGATCCAAAGCTTTTCATTTGCTCCTTGTCACTCCTGCAATTAAGCAAATCCTTCATCCTCAGCAGTCACCAGTACATCAGAAAGATTTGAACCTAGGCTGTTCTTGCTTGGACTTGGCTCCATTCATGAGCAGGGGGAAAAAAATAAGCTTTGACTGAAGATGTCAGACCTTTAGTCACCTTTACAAAAGTTTCAAATTGCATTGAACTGACCACAAACAACAGCCTGTCTAGATTTCTGTAGCAAACCACAAGGAATGAAAAATGGCTGACAACAAATATGCACTCTTGACATTACAGTTGCTTAACTCCTTAAATCTGGGATCCTGAGTCAGGAAAAAAAAAGTGCAAGGCATAATTACAAATATTTTACTTCATCTTGTGCATCATCCTGAATGGATGAAATGGCTGGCATAAATAAAGCTCTGCTAGCAAAGCACAACAGATTGTCTTCATTGCTGCTGCTGGTTGTCTCTGCTCTCCTGTTTGTTCTCTCCTAGCTCTTTATAAATTCAATCCAGATATTAACAATATCCATTAGCTCCTCCAGAAGATTATCTCAGCTTTAGTGACTGGAATGCAGGGATTAGAAAAAAAAACCCATTTGGTTTTGTTTTTAATAAAAGTATATGTTGATTTAAAGTGATGGCTTTTAACATCTGTTGTGCAAGTCTTTGTGGTAATAACCCTCAGAGATTGTTGGAGAGAGAGATCATTTAGTAGGTAATAAACATCAGTGATTTCATTAATGAAATATTCTAGCATAGACATTACAAATGGGAAGAAGCAAGGCTTCCACCTGCTTCATGATTTCATTGCTGAGGCTAAAGCTGGCTGCTGCTGGCAGGGCAGGAGGTGCCCTGGTACCTCTTACCCCAGCTGTGGGCACAGCTACATCAAGGTACGTGCAGTGGAAGAAGAGCTTCTAACTATCAACATGTGAGGCACAGATTTCGAAATGCCTTACCAATAAGGGCTTGTCCTTAGTTCCTGATATTGCTGTAACCCAGCTGACGACTCTTTCTTGGAGCACTGGATGCCTGTTAGCTGGAAAAGGGTGACACAGATTGAGCAGGGAGTACGGGAAGATGATGGGTCACTCAAGTGAATCCAAAGAACTACAGTTCCTGGCAGAAGAGGTGAAAACCTTCTGCAGGAATCTTTTCATCTTCCTCCGCAGGGAGAGGTTTTGAATGCAATTTCCAGCCAAACCCAAATTTCTTCTGGAAGTCTTCATTGATCATGTGTGTGAATGTGGAGGGGAGATCCTTCAGAGACCAGCTCTACAAACAACAACAACAAAGAAGCTGAACACTTCAAAGACAAAAAGATCATGGGGTGGAAGAGAGAAGTTCTTTCCCGTCTTGCAGACTTTCAGAGAGCCAGAAATAAACTGAATGATGGGGAAATGCCCTTTCCCACATGAGGTTCCAGGGCCCCCACTCACCTAGAATATATTCTGGTGCCTGTTCACAGCAGTTGTCCTTTCCCTGTGCAGCAAAGATCAGGGCAAGAGGGAGAAAAGTGTGCCTTTGGATATTGGCTCATAATGTGGCCCTAGGCACAAAGAAGAAAAGTAAATTTTCTTCCTCCTCTTTCCTTTATCAGCTAGTCAGCAGCTCCTGTCCTACCTGAGATACTTGCCACACCACAAGCCATCCAAGGGAGTGTTCAATCCCATTTCTGAACCCTGCTCCCTCCTCAGTGAAGAGAAAGATGCCCCAAAGCCCCTTTCCTCCAGCCTTGATGCTACCACAGAGGCCAGTCCTGGCAGGACGGGCTCTACACACTGTGGAGAAGCTCAGTGCTCCTCTGGAAAAAGCACATGTAGGGAGTGGGATTTGGACCAGTGTGCTGAATCAAAAGCATCTGAAGGGTTGTCCTCCCCCGTGGCTTTGCGGCGAGCTTAGGAAATCCCTTTTGAGCTGTGCTGAGGGGTCTCTTGGAGGCTTCTTGGCTTCCTGCAGCCTTTTCCTCCCTTGTCAGACAGCTAAGAGGAAACTGCTGATGCTGGCTCCCCGCCAGACATCAACTGCTTTCTATTATTTGGGGGCACAGGTTTCCCCACCTCTTGGTGACCAGAGCCTAACCCAGGGCTCTCCACAAACCTCCTGTGGTGCAGAGGAAAGAGCTGGTTGTGTCTGCAGGGAGAAGGATCATCTGCCCGCCTGCTGGCACCTGTGGTCCCTCTGTCTGTGCTCTCCAGCCAGAAGGACAATAGACACTGATTTTTAGTGAGAATCAAGAACATCAGCTAAGATTTTTGAAAACAAAATAGTGTGGTTGAGACCAAGTAAATGCCTTGGAAAGACAGGATGGTTTACACATTTTCAGATGAGCTAACAGGCCAGCCCAAAGACAGCATTTTCTTGATCTGAAAAATGAAGTAAATAATACAATTCCTGTGACTTCTCTGGAATTATAGCTTTAGTTTGGTTTTACCTGTTACTTAGCACAAGATTAGCATGTGCCACCCCATTTTCACCCAGTGAAGACAAAGCCAGCTTTTGTCATCAAGGCTATGACAAAGGAAGGGATGAGAAAGAAAAGGAGAGTAGGATTGTTCATTTTCTTTGTTTAATAAGATCTGACAAACTGACAGTTTTTCCAGCCATCAAGGAAACTGTTACCCAAGGTGTTTCATGCAGTGGATCTCTTACCTTTTTGTCACACAGCATTCAGAAAGAACAGACTAGACTGAGAGGGGTGTATTGAGGCCATACTAAACTGCATGGCATGCTGACTCCTGAGGTCATTGCCACCAGAGACATCCAGGAGAGAGGATATGATTGAAGAGTAACCCATGTTCACAGGTTTCCTTCCCATGACCACTAGGATATGTGCAGGAGAAGAAGGTTTGTGCCCTGAAGAAAAGTCAGGGAGCTGAGGCAAAGTCACACCCCCTCTAATTAAGGGACACTTATCTGGATGCATCATTTACATGCAGGGGTTTCTCATGGACCACTTTCCTCCCTGTCCTAGTCAAGTTCTGGACATCCCAGTTGCTCCCACAGAGAGACCATGGCCCTACTGTGATGTTTTCCACATTTTTATGAAAAGGCACTTTTAGCTCACATTAACAAACAGAAATTCTTTATCCACCAAAGCCAGATGCATTTGAGGATAGACTCGGTGTTATCCATAAAGCTGTCAAGAAATTTTCACAGGTTTTATCAGATTTTCTGAACTGAACAAATCATTCCTGAGTGGTTTTGGAAATCCTAATTTTTCTGTCTGACTACAGAGAGTTTTCACTTTTCAAGACATCAGGGGAAACTGCTGCTACTTTCAAAAGCAAAAATCAGTGTTTATTAAAGATGCAATTTTGTTTGTCAGTAAAACTTTTTTGATTCTCTCTAGAAGACTTTACCATTATTTAAGCATCTAGATCATAAATAAAATATTGGCAAATATAAAAAAGATTACTTTATTTACAACTACTTCTGCCAGGAGCTAACAGCAAGGGCAGCCTTTGCCATGGATGCTGTTGCTACTCAAGCCCTGGTTGTTCCTGTATTTGGTGGCATAGGAAGCAGTGGCACACAATTTAAAGAGATCTGCCAATTTAATAAACCATCGAGAGGGGATACTGGAATGCAATATTTCATCACCCAAATCCCCAAGCTGCAACCAAACTACTAATTTCCTTCCTTGATATCTGTATCTTAGTAATTTTTGCTTTGTTTGTGTGCTCAGAGGAATGACTCTGACCAAAGGACAGCTGCAGACACTCCATCCAAGCAAAGGATGCTGCAAGAGACAATGCCCTCAGCTGCCCAAAGTCTTGGCCCTCATGCTTTGCAGCAAAGGAATCCACATCCTTGGAGATGAAGAAGGGGACCAGGACAATGAGGTGAAAGAGTGCAAAATCTGTTCATCCCAAAGGGAGGCACAAAAAGCAAAACCTTTCGCTCTTCCTCGGGGACTGTGTAAAGCACTTTGATCCAATCATGGCTTTAATGAGAAGGATGCCTCAGCTGTCCCTAAGCACACAACACTCGGTCCTGGTGGACTAAGATACCCAGGGACCCAGACCACAAAAGAGAGAAGTAACCTCAGCAAAAAGAAATTGAGGAGGACATTCAGTTTTGCTGCTTCTTTTATCTCTTCTTAACGGCCTAATTGGAGTGTAATGAATTTAGGGTTGGTGCTCGCTGCCAAACTCACTTCTTTGATGTGTTTTTGGCCTCTGTGCTACAAAAATGCAATGGGAACCAAAACCAAGATATTACACCTCCATAAAGTGTCTCTGGGTTTACCATGAGATTCCAATGCCTGTGCCAAGTGACCAAAGCCACTAACAGGCCGCTGCTCGCCAAGATGTTTGGGTAATGAATAAGAAGCAGAGAGAGATGCCACTGTGAATCAGAGTGAGGAATGCACGCTAATGGCAACAGAGGTGGATCCCGGGCTGTAATGTGGAACAGAAGAGTGCTGTGGTCATGCTTCTCTGTGGCTGCAGCTTGCAGGAGCAGCTGGTGGTGCCTGAAGGCCCGTGGCAGGCGAGGAGGGTTTTAGGAGGTAGGTAGAGGACTGCTGTACAGGGACACAATGACACAGCACCACGAGCTGCTCGTGCTGCCAGCAACCAGGTCACTCTCAGGCCAAGGGTCTTTCCCCACCCCATTTTAACCATTCCTGCCTTAGCTCCTGCAGGCACATCTCTTTCCCGCATGAGCCTGCCATGCTTTGCTTGGCTCTCAGCACGGCATCCCCATGGGCAAAGAGTAGCCACTACATGGCATGTGAGTGCCCAACACAAAGTGCGTGCTCAAGAGGCCATCACCCCTCACTGCCCACCACACACCCTGCCAGGGTCACCATGCCACCAGTGGGGACTGCAGAGTCAGCAGGCTGTGCATGCAAGAAGCAGGCAAAACTCAGAAAGGCGTCCCTGGGGGACATCCAACCCTGCAGAGAAGAAAGGGATCCCCACCACCTCACTTAGATCTTCTGGTGAATGATAACCTGCCCTTGATCACACATGGAAAACCTGGTGATGCTTACCAATTAAAATGTCCAAGGGCCCCACATAAAATTTCCTCTTAGAAACAAATAGATAAGTTATGGGACTTTGGTTCTGAAGAGGCTCCATTAAGTACGGATGTTTTCTGTTTCCATTCAAACACCAACTAAGCAAGCCCATGTTAGATGAGCCAATGCATCTATTCCAAAAATCACGGCCCAAAGGAAAATCCAACTGCTTATCTGTTTCCCTGTCTGCAATGATCTTGCTCATGACAAAAAACGATGTGCCTCCTTGGAAAAATCATGGCCAATGACAGTTCATGTACTTGCAGAATATTCAGGGCTAAATTCCCACCCTATTTAAATCAATACAGCTATATCCATTTTAGGGAAGCTATCCCCAATTGACAGATCCTGGGAACCTGGCCCTGAATCTCTCTCTGACTCAAACAGCATTTACCCTGTGACTGCATGTTTGAGACATGGGCTGCTGATAAGATATGCTTCTAGTTCAATGCAGCCCTCCTTCAGCTATGATTCACATTCAAGAGCAGTTAAGTGGTCCAGCTGTTCTGGACACAAACCTTCCCTCTGCAAGAAAAGCACTTTCTGGAAGAGGTATAGTCACATAGCTTTGGTGGTAAGCAGCTATATAACCAAATACCAGAACTGTGCTCCAAAGCCTGATGCTGGAGGCAGGGACAAACCTTCTTCCTGTCTTGCAGTGGCTACTCTCACCTTAGCTCCATCAGATGTGAGTGGAGAGCTACTTTATACCTTGCTCATTACTCAGGAGAGAAATCAGGGAGTCTCTAACTGAGCCTCTCTGTGTTCTGGAAGACTTAGGCATACACACCAGCCATGCGTGGGTAGCATTTAATGGGCCAGTAGTAAATTAGTGTCCCATGGGACCAGCAAGGCAGCCCCTGAGACCAAGAGGTGTGCAGCTCCTGTGATCAGAAAGAATCCTCATCTTCTCAGTGGAATACATCTGTCAGAGCAAAAAGGCAATGGGACACAACCTGAGCATTAACCCTGTGGTTTCCCCAAGCTCCACAGGGAACTCAGTGCTCCATTTGGTGCTCCTGGGGACCACATTGCTTGGCCATTGCCATGAGCACATCAGACCATACACGTGCAAGCAGACATTCTCAGCTGAAGGGTTGGAACAGCTCCTTCTACTGAACATCTGGACTTACACATATAAACTACTCAACACTCTCTTCCAGAATTACAGAGTCTTTCATATCTTATCTCTCAAAAACCACTTATCAACCCACGGCTTTCAGACTTCAGTCTCTCCCGTCTGCCAGAGTGGAACCCAGCCATGTAAAAACATGAATAACAGCAGCCCCTCTCTCCTCTCCCACGCTGATGGCTGCAGCTCCTCTGATGGGGGCTTGAACTCTGGGGGCAGCAGGAATAGCTCCATCTACCCTTCTGCTGTGGGCTGGCAGAGGAACTTTAGCAGAGTTTAACCACGGTACAATGGATCACTGGAGCATGAATGCCTCTTTCCATCCCAACCTGAGGAAGGTGACAAGCTAGATGTACATATTTATTCTCTTAAATATGATGACAGACAATAAGGAAACATTTGTAAGCTCGTATTGCTGCTTGGAACCTCCACATCAAACATGCACAACAAAAGGCAGGTTTGTACCCATAAATGAATATTAATAATTGGAATTGGACTCTGGAATTTTTGTCAAACAAAGACTTCTTTCTAACTAAATAACTCTTTTTTAATGCTAACAAAATGCTCAGAGAGAGTTTCATTTATAATATTTCAAAAGCGCTGTTCAGAAGGGGAGAGAAATTCTTTTATTGTCCTCTTCTGTTTTTCCTCTCCCTTTTCCTTTCAAAGAAAAGAAAGGTGCAGAGGAGGAAGTGCAGGAAGGGCTTTTGAGCTTGCAAGCTACTAAAACACCTTGAGTTTTAGATTCATTGGGCATCAAAATTTCCACACACCCCCCTTCCAAACTTTTCAAATCTTTCCATAAAAAATTCTGAAATGAAATGGAAATTTCTTCCTCTGAGCCATAAGAGATGACATCATTAGACTTCAGCATGGTGCTAAAAACATGTGTGTGTCCTGCAGCACCAGATACCAGTCCAGACATCGCAGCAACCAGAACCAAAGCAGACCAAAGGGGCTCTGAGCAAGCTGCTGGGGCTGGTGCTGCATCAGGCAGGATGGAGATGGGGCTGGGAGGAGGAAGGCAGTGATGCTGCAGCAGAGGAAAGCTTAACATAAACAGGATCGTCACTAGCTCTGAGCTAGTTCAGCTAACATATTTCTCAGTTGTATGGACCGCACATGGGTCGTACATGTTTTTGTTCAGTCCAAGAGAGGTCTGTCGCAAGAACAACTGTCTCTGCTTTTGTTATGAAACTGAAGCTCAGGCACAAATCTCGCCTGATGGGTCTCATTCCAGCAGCCAATGATATAAGCCAGAGAATAAACATGATCATCAGGTACCAATTGGGAAATAGTGGAAACAAGATCTGTAATAGCAGTGGCAGGAAGAGAGGGTACAGGTGCCTTCCCTTCTCGTCTCCAAGTGTCCCCCCAACCCACATGCACTTTGGCCCCCATCAGCCAGTCCTCTCTGGCAAAAAAACATGCTTTCAGATGCTGCTGCCAAACCTCAGAAATGTATATTGCTGTTCTGGCTATGTTCAGGAGGAAGGGGAAGGGAAAGCAGTGTGCAATTTTCAACAGTTTCTCCTTGGAGAGGGGCCCCCTAATTTTCTGAAAGGGGCCATCGAGGAGGGGGGAGAAAAAGCAAGAGGCTCTGTCCCATTTTAATCCCTTTTCCCAAATTAGTTATACATGGGGAATTCATGATGGAGTTCCCTCTTTGGGCTCTGAGCCTCAAAACATTTCATAACATGCAGAGCCCTTCTAAAACCTTTTGATCACATCCCTTCTGAGACTGCTGTGTTTATGTGCAGAACTGTGCACATGGGCAGATGCTGAAGGGAAAGACAGGGAGCAGAAGTATCCTGCACTTGTGGCACTGCAGGTAGGGTTTGCAGGACAACCCCAGCAAGAGAAAAGAGCCAACAAGAAACCAAAATACACAGAAGAAAACAACTGTGGGACAAAGACCACTGGGAGCTCAGCAACATCAGCCACAAATCTCTTCCATGCTGCTGCCGGGACAACCTACCTGGAAACTTGAAGCTGGCTCTTTGCCACGTTGAAACCTAGTACAGGGAGTGCTGAGTGCTCTTTATTCAGTGGGAAATTACCCAGTCTGCACAGAAACCACCTAAAATAAAGATATTCACTCAACCTTATGCCTTGACCAAAGAGGTTTGACATCAAGCAAGGACCACGAAGTGCCAGGCCTGGAGATGATTTTCACAAACCCATGAGAGGTTGGAGACCTTGGGATTACAGTGCATCTCCCTCTCCTATGTGTTTTGATTACAGTTCTTCATAGCCTCAAAACCTTAAAGATAGAATAAATTGCTGCTGGACTTAAGTAATTTAGGATCTCGCAGTCCAGTCACAGTTTTTCAGCTGACCAAGAAACCTCTCTTCAGATTAACCAGCATGAGGTCTGCAAGCCAAGATCCTTAAAGGCATTAGATCATCTTAGAAATCAATGGTGCTTGGACATTTTAGTAAATGTATTCAAGGACCTGGACTGAAATACCAATGCCCACCCCCTTAAAAAAAATACGTTGTGTCGTCTGAAAAAGTTTATAAAGGTGACCGCAAGACTGTTGCATTTCTGGAAGTCTAAGAAGAGGTATTGTTAATTTGCTAAATTTTACTCGATACTGCATATTAAAAAAAGAGCTCAACCGGTTTAATTAAAATTCATGGTAAATAAATTTCCTTTCTCTAGTGCCAATGCTTTGTATGGACACATTCAAAGGCATTTACTTCCATTTGGTTAAACTTCATAACTGACTCTTCTAAATGTTTCCACATGGTGGCTTGAAATTTTTTTTCTTTTTTCTTTTTAACTAAATCAATTTTAAACCAATTTTCATTACATTGGTGGTTTTGCATGTCCACAAGGCCTGTGGGCCTCTTGGATTTTAAAACTTGGCGTGAAATTCAGCCCAAAATGCCAAGTGCTGAAAGCCAGTGAAAATGAAACCATTATAATCTATAGGGGAAGCTGCCTGCCACTCAGCCCTGCCCACGCTGCTGGCTGGACTGAGAGCACCTTCCCTGGGGCATCAGTCCTACACCAAACTGCGTGCTAGGAATGGCTAAAACTCACCTCTGGACACTGCCATTACTCCATCCTAAGCAGGTTTGGGATTTGGCAGCAGTGAGCTCAAATCCTGGCTGGTGGAAATCGCTTGAAGCACAGCCTGTGAGGAGATCAAAATCCTGATCAGGAGCCTCTTTAAAACTGTGGCTTCAAAGCTGACTGGAAACCTGGCCCTGGGCTTCCCTGCAATTCAGCTTGGGTTTGCAAATTTGGCTGGTGTTAGGTTTATTGCACCTAGTTTGGGGCTTTATTGTGAACATTTTGTGGAGATTCAGCTCTTGAAATTAAATGGGCTCTGTTGTTCAGAGCCTGGACCAGTGTCCCTAACATCCATAAACTCCATACCAACCTATTTAAAAGTAATTGAGGGTCTGATGCTTTATTTTCAAGGTAGAGGTTGTTGCTGTGTATTACCAAGTCAGTAAAATCAGATGGATGGATGGATGGATGGATGGATGGATGGATGGAGACTATTGACTGCTGCATATTGAAGGGCATTGACTTATAAAGCAACTTTTTAAACTGGTGAGAAGGCAGGTTTATTATGGTCTCGTTTTCCACCACTGAGTCTAGTAAGCAAACCAAAAAGCAAAAATATGTCTTGTAGAAGCATCCAGCAACTGGGAAGTTTCAAAACAAAGACAGGAGCCTTAGAAGAAACACCACCAGAGGTGAAGGTCTTCTGCCTTCCAGAAGGTTTGGAGCAATGAAGAAAACCAATAATACTGCTAGTTTCCAACACTACTGCTTTTAATACCTCTAGAAGTAGAAAAGAATGGGTTTATTATTTACTGTTCAACTCCTTTTCCCCCACAAAAACCCTCAAAAATGGTGACCATTCAAAGCAGAGCAAAGATGGTTCTTGGCAAAGGTTCTACATGGCTTCTATTACCAAGGGGAATGTGGTCATGTTGCTAAGATAGTGGCCTAGGAGTCAGGCCACTCTTCTTGGCTATCCCACCACCCCACTGTGTAACCTTGGAAAGTCACGTTTCCCCTCCATGGTTCCACGTTCCTTGCCATCTTGGCTATTCAGGCTGCCAGCTTTATGGTCCAAGTCTGTCTCCTATGGCTCTAGCTACCACCATAATTATGAGAATTTGATACATGCTGCATTCCAGCACCCCTTCCCACAGAGCTCTGTTAGACACCATGCCAGCTCCTACCATCCCTTCCTGGGACACACATGCACTGTGAAGGACAATCTGCCCCCATCACCCATCAGAGGGGCCCCAACTTACAGCCCCAAAGGGACTATGACCCAGGGAGTCACTGTTTAGCAGTGAGCATGCAGAGGTATGCTCTTGAAGCACAAGAAATATGAGGGTTTTACCCCGAGGTGCACCTCTGCCCCAGCATGCATTTGTCACAACTGCTTGAGTAAGGTAAGGGTTTATCCCTGACCTCAGAGGGCTGCTGAGCTTCCTGGCAATCCCTTGACTTTGCAGCCTGGAATGCATGCATGCATGCACCTTTTTGCAAGCAGTACTGCACTGCATGCACTCACAGGGTCCTTTATGACCAGCATAGCTCAAAGCACCAAGAGAATGTCTGAGTGTGACACTAGCACCACTTTTCTTCACAGGTGCTAAACCTGGCTGTGCCAGAGGCAGGACTTCTACAAACAAAACATGAGAACTTTTTCTTCCCTGTTTGGCTCTGAGGATCCTTAACTACAGGAGCTACCACACCACTAAGAGCACAGGTCCTGCTTCTGCTCCAAATTCTCATAGAAAGCTGATCCTCAAATGCCTTTAGGCAGCAACTGGCTCAGTAGCTGCTAAATTATCTCTGGGTAAGGCCTCCCATGCTGGGCACTGGGCACACACACGGAAGGACAGCCCCTGAATGAAAACTTCTCAGCCTCAACAGGGAAGTGACACAAAGGGGAGTAGATTAAACAGTATTAGAGAGATCAACGTGTGGAGAACTGGTGAACGTGGGATTGAAACTCAGCACCAATTAGCTGCCCTGCACACTGGGGTGCTTGGTGCTTTCACTCCTTGCATGGCATTTCCATGCATGGACACACCCACATACACGTGTGTGTATGTTTATATACGTGTAAAGATGGATGTGGACACACAAGCTACATTGACAAAGACTGAATGTGCATGCACAAGCACATCAGGGCTGCAAGTGGCACATTGTGATCTGCCCTGTGCCACCTCCCGGCCCGAGCCAGCAGGAACTGTGCCCCGTTACAACTTCTGCAGGCTGAGCCAGCACAAGAAGCTGGGATTTCCAAAGGTGCAGGCAGCACAGGCAGATGATTGCACTGAGATACTGTCTCAGCTCCTTCTCAGAGCTCGGTGCTGTGTGTTTTATCAACAAATAACATGTCTTTACTACTGCCAGCTCTGCTGAACCACTGAAGCTGCAGACAAGCAAGCTGTGTTTGCTTCTCTTTCATTTGTCATCAACACAATGGCCAGCCAACTTCTCATTCCAGCATCTTACTTGTTGGTAACAACAAAAACAGGCAAAGAAGGGAAAAGCTGATTTTTGACAGGCTGTGGGCATTCAGAAGCGTAGGTTTGGATAGGTAAAGTGAAAAAGACCCAGTATGAAAATCACCGGGGAAATAGAAACACTAGGAAGCAAGAGTTTAAAACCAAAAAGTATGCTAGTTAGGTTTTCAGATTCCCCTGCTTCTGCTCTCTGGGATGTTGTTGTGTATTAATCCTCTCCCTTCACCAGCACAGGGGGGCCTCAAGTTAAGTGACAACTGAACTTGACCAGAAGGAGACCAAGAAACTTTTTTCAAGTGTTTCACTTCTTAAGGGCTGCACCCGGGGACCATTCCAGGTCTGGATTACAGTCCTGCTGTTTACAGGATGCAGAGCTCAGGGCAGGGGAAATGCAGGGAAAAACAGTGACAGACATCACTGAGGGAATATCTCTGGAGTATGTTAGTAGGTTGCTGAAAGGGAAGAACAGTTTTGAAACGTGAGCACAGAGATAAAAATCTATTCCAAGGTGAGGATGAGCTAAATACGTCAAAGGCCTTTCAGCACAATCTGGGCACATGTGAACCCATCTAAATAGAAAACAGCGCATTTACTACTAATAGCCTCCTAATTTATTTATGGAGTCCCATCAGACCGAAAATCTCTGTCATCTCCTTCACACACCAATCACCTGGCACCAGAGGAGCTCTGCTCTGCCCAGCCTTTGCTACCTGCTTTTAGAGATAAGCACTAAACAACCGAGCCCTGCAAAACATGATAAGGCCCACGCTTCAAGATGGTTGACTGAAAATACTAATTTTCCAACTTGGGGACGTTTCACAAGCTGTCTTAGTGCCTTGGAGCATCTCAAGCAGCAGAAAGAAGAGGAAATACAAGCACAGAAGCCAACACAATCAGCCCCAGGGTTGGGGAATCCCTCCTCGCATGTATACATGTGCATATGGATATATATCCACGTTTGTCACTGCTATGGCAACTAAGACAACAAAGATATCCTTTTAAAGGCCCTGCAGTAAGGAGGAAAAATATTTTGCTATATATATCATTGCCTATTGACGTCAAAAAATAACTTAAAATAAACTAACCTGTAAGTTTGGATCACGCTGGTCCTTTTTCCTCCTCTGTGGATATTGGAATAACGTTCACGTCACAATGACCATCTGTTACCTTTCATGGAAAAAGTAACCAAAGAGAGCTGAGCTAGAAAGTTTTCTATCAAACCCTCTCACACACCCTCACTGAAGCAACATAAAAAATCCCCTCTCCTAAAACCTATGGAGCACTGTAATCCTGAGGGTCTCATTTAGTCCTTCCACAGGCAAAACCCATACTGACATCAGAGGGAAATTGCCAATTTTGGTAATTAGTTAAAACTAAGAACCTGTGGTAAGCTGTGATAATGAATTCAGCAGAGCAGCTAGAGTTCACTGGGAAAAAAAAACAAGCTGGCAGAAGGAAGTCTGGGCTGAATTGTAAAAATAAAACATTCCATTTAAAAGTGATTTTAGGAAGTTTATTTCCACAGCCAAGATCTTGCAGATCAGGGCATCCTACCTCCTGTGCATGTGTCTGTAGCACCATGTACAGTGGGACTGACGTGACTTGTGCTCTTTCCACTAATGCCACCAGGGCAATTATTTTATTGACAGCACTAAGTTGCTGCTATACATCCAAGTAATGGATTTATGAGGCAGAGAGGAAGGTAGGGAATTTAAGACCTTACTTTGCACTAGGCTGTACCAATACAACCCAACTAAAGTCAAGGTCCAAGGTAATTAAGTACAAGCAATGCACTGGGAAGCCCTGCAGGGGAACAGGCTGGATGTTGGTGGTGGTTCATACATGCAAGGCATGGGGGCATCTTTGGCATGGGACTGCTCTACAGCTCCTTGCCCAGTGCCCAGAATCAACAAATGCAGCGTCTCCCATCCCTTGGCTAGCAGGAGGAGATGAGAAATACACCCCAACTACGTTTCTGTCCCAAACCATCTATTTCACTCACCTCAGGAAGATTGTGGGGAACTCTCTCAAGTCCCTTTTGGCTCAACGTGTGTTTTAGTCTGGCTTGAAGGAGGCTGAACTGCCTACATGTCCTACCAGAGCCCCACAGAGTGGGTTGAGGTATTCTCGGAGCATGAGATATGCCATGATTCTCTCGAAAGCACCAGGGATATTTCAAAGCGACAGAATTTATTAGAGGTTTTTTTGAAGGCAGATCTCTCTTACTCAGTATGGTGAGTTTGAACAGATATAGCACATGCAATGAGTCACTGGAGCATTGTGGGCCGTTATATACTATTAAGTCATCTGCAAGCCCATGGTGAACCCATTTGCAATGTGGTATTACACGGCCACTTGATGTGTTGTGGATTTGGGTCTGTTCCTCTTCTCCTCAGGGTTTGTTTTTCTTCCCACTTTTTTTTTTTTTTTTTGTAAGTCAAGCTACAGACTACAAATAACAAGAGCTAACACAATTTGAGCAGGTTTGAATCAGACTTATGAAGGAAAATCAGCAATCACATAGGTTTTTAGAGGTTCAGAAACTTGCCTTCTCTCAAATTCTCCTAGGTCACCTGGTTTTCAAAACTGCTGGAATTACTGCAATTGTCACCCCTCCTGCCCATCTGTCCCGTTTCCCTCTAAGCACAGGAAATCAGAGATTTTGGTTTGCCCCTGGGCTGCAGAGGAGCACTGACAGCCCCCACCCAGCAATGTGATACTTCAGTATCCTGTGTTACTTAACTCCCAATTGGTGTGCGTTAAGATACACATCTGATTTTTCTCACATCTCCTGTTATCTCCCAAATTCGTCTGCCATCTCTTGTGCCATCAGTCACTTCAGCTCTCCCCTACAAAGTACTTTACCTAGAGATTGTGTGCAGGGCCTTCACCCCGTGGACTTGCATAAAAGACATAATGGAAGAGCCTCTCCTTATTTTTAATTCTTTATAACATTCAGTCTCCTTGTATATTTTCTCTCATGGTAGAGAAAAACACATAGGCATCTTTTGGAGATCTCCCTACCTTTCCTCACCTGCCTATGTGAAGTTAGGACGACAATATACTAATATTTCTACTGACTGTAGTCTTTTTCAGCCCTGATTCGTGGAAGCTTTCAGAGGAACACCTCTGACACAGCACCACTCCTCATCCTTTTCCCAGCAAAGACCTTGCTTTGCTTTCTTCCTTTACCCCTATTCTATATAACACCCTCCTTCACAGGAGATCACACAGGCATCCAAAAGCCCTGCTGAGTGCTATTTCCACCTTTTATTAATGTCAAGTGCCACTCCTTCTAAACAGGTCCAGATGGGATGTACCAGGTTCTCAAAGGGGCCCTGCACCTCTCTTTTCAAAAAGGGAGCTGCCCTTGCAAGGTCTGTTGCTTTTTTTTTGGAGGAGATGTAGCTGAGACAGGTTTATCTAAAGACCATGGAAGTGCTAGGTGACTGCTGAACACCAGAATAAGGGGGAAAAAAACCCCAAAACTATGGCTGGTGGCTGAACAAAGTAGTTGGATGTTTTACCAAGGCTGAAATACTAAAAATATGGAAAGTTTTTACAGTAGTCCATGCTGTACCTAGCTATAGGATCACTGTGGGGCGAGTCAGACTGGCAACCTTATGTCTGACATAAGTTATGTCTGACAGCTGCTAGTCCTGAGGTGCTTGGCAGGGAGAAATCTAGCTCTGATACCACAGGCCAGAAATCAGAGGAATGCCTTTTTCTCTACCCACAAAGAAGAAACATATAAGCAATATGCTCTAAAGCAGAGATCGCATAAAAAAAGGCTGGCCACAGAATAACTTACAACTGATCTCAAGCTGAATATGGAAACAGGTTGCTTTGAAGATGTCTGTCAAAGACCCTGGTTAAAACCCCAATAGTGGCTAAGATCCAAGAGAAAGAGAAACAGAGAGGGGGTATGGGGAGGCCGAGATTGAACAGTCATTTATCAAGAGAATTGAAGTTGAAAAATACCATGGAGTTCAAAGTCAGTGTCCAGCAAAAAAAACAAAAGAAAAGGCATGTATGGCTACAAGCATAGCTGAAACAAGCCAGACTTGGTGAGAAAATGCTACAGCACAACCCCTGGTATGCATGGTCACTGTGAACAGCAGCTCCCTCCCCCCACCTTGCTTCTCCTCAGCTGCAGCAGAGGTTCCTTGATGGAGAAGGGGAGCACCAGGGAGACAGGAAGGCTTGGGTAGGATGGTGATGGGAAGCCAACTCTGCACACACTCCCAACTGTGAGAAAACCCAGAATGGGTGGGCTTGTTCTCCTCTTTGAGTACACCCCCCTAGATCCACACATTTTGGATTTTTACCCTCTTTGAGATGAACCTAGGCTTGGCTGTGGACATTTCTGAGGACTAGCATGCTGTGGCTTTCTCAGCCCACCAGTGCTACTTCTTATCTTCTAATTCCCAACTTTACAGCAACTTTTCCTGCCTTGCTCTTCTAAAAGCAAATGCAGTTTGTGGTACCTGAAGTTGGCAACACTATTTGCTTCGACACCAGTGTCCAGAGAACAACGGGTCATGCTGGTAAGGGTATTTCTTTGAAAGCTGTTACAGACTACATATATTTGTGTATTGGGATGAGCCATGAAGGCATCATAAACAGCACACTTAGAAAAGCTCCCATTGCCTGAAGGCACAAAGGAGAGAAACTGGATAAGTTCAGTCTGTGGACCAAAAGGGGATGAGGACTTAACCAGCTTCCCATAAAAGACAAAAAGATGGAGCCTTCTCTTTCTGCATGCTAAAGCACCAAATACATTAGAGGAGGATTACCCAGAAACCAGTATATGCTGGTTCGTTTTTTATGCTGAATGTGTCAGCAAGGTCTTGGCAGACTGTGGGGAAAAAACAGAGTATCTATAAGATTTCAAGGTTGTCACAGATCAGTAATCTCAGCTGAGGTCTGTTATAGTCATTCAGCAATGACCCCATCTCTTTTTTCATCTTAGGATTCCACTAGTTTCATCCACTTGCTTGCTTTTCTTCCTTTTTTTTTACTGTTCACCCTGAAAAACACAAGTACCTCTGCCATGTTCCTTCACTGGAGTTTTACCAAGACTGGACCTGCCCAGGGGAGCTTTGCCAGATATGTCCCAAAGTCACAAAATGCATTGCCATGGAGGAAATGGCATGTATATAAATATATAATTTCATGGAGGAAACGTCAGGTCAGCTGAGGACCTGACAAAAAGGTGAGTCACTGCAGGCAAGTTGGTTTAGAAGATAAGGGTAAAGCTCTGCAAAAGCACGTCCTCCTGGGTGGGTATCACTCAAGTTGGCCAGGCCCTCAGTGGATACAAATTGTCATAATTGTCATAGTTCCATTCAAATCATCTGGAAAATGATCCCCTGGTTGGCAAGCTGCTAAGGTAACGAGTATACCCCAGGGCAGTGCCAACTACTGCTGGCTGTGGACCTGCCCATTAGCTGTACTGGTAGTATCAGCTTATGTGAACATATTTGTGGCTCTGGTAAACCTGGAAAAAATGACATTTCCATGGATTTGATGAGAAGTGAAACATTTGATGCTTTGGTCTCAAATTTTCTGCTGTCTTCCACAAGAAACAAAGGGCAAGGTTTTACGAACGGCCTTCTCTTTTTTCCCCCTTTTGGGGAAAATATAGGAAAAAGTGTTATCTATGGAATTTCAGAACTTGTTCTTTAACGCAAAACACCAAAACCACCAGAAATAATATTCTCCTGGAAAATATAAGATTTAACTTTGCCCTAAGCCAAAATTGCATACTGATTGCTATTCATCATTCTGCTCCCCTCCTATGTACTCTATACCTCTCCAAAAGCTTACCACGGCAATCAAAGTTCAAGGAGTAGCTGGATGAAGCCATTCTTTCCAAAACAGGTATTCCCCACGTCTGTTCAGAAATGCCCTTCTCCAGAAGAGACTGGACAGCTGTTCTTTGTTGATATCCAGTCTCCCAGGACCTTCAGCAAACACATCCAGGAACCTGGTTACAGTTTAGGATAATATTTCCTTCCAGACTCATCAGGATGTGACAGGCTTTTTCCAAGTTACCAGTGCATGCACACAACCTGAAGTCCAAAGGACAACTCCACAGTCCTTGTGCTGTTTGTTGAGCCTGCAGCCCACCTCATCTCCCCAGCTGCAGGAGAACCCACACAAGTGGGCTCATCTGTCCAGTACTGGAGATGTGAAAGCCTCTCCAGATCTTGGGGAAATCCAAGAGGTTATCAGCTGCTTCTCCTCATCCTGGCAGTAGGAAACTTCGAAAGATGGGTGTGCACTTTAGATTTCTCCACCAACTTCCACCAGCTGGGCTTTTTTTTTGTCCATCTCTCCTTCTTCGATCAGATTCATTAGGGCTGTCTTTCCATGCCTTAGGTTTTACTCACTCCCCTGTGAAAGGATTCCTACAGGTGTCACTGCAGCTTGAGCACCAAGGAAAGACACAGCTCTACAGGGGTGTGCTGTAGCATCACCGTGTGCCCTGGGGAGGTCTGGAAGAGGTCCTTGCTCCAGGCCTGGCTGCAATAAACTGTGTGGGTCTGTGTGCTTTGCATAACAGGGCGCCACAGAGAGCTGCCAAGGTCCAGCTTACTCAGAGGACACAATCTCAGCACAGCCCTGCCACACTGTACCTCTCTCTGCCCCCTACAACACCCCCAGGGCACTGGAGAAATTCTGCACTGCACTGGGCTCGCTTGTCCTCAGTGTTCAGCACCAGCTGAGGACAGATCTATGCTCTGCTTTGCTTTGCTCTTCCTGTGTTTATTCCTAAGCCAACCAAAACACTCTTTGTGCTGCAGAGCAAGTCACCTATGACATGGGACCCTTATTTTTGAGCTAGGGGTGAACTGAAGACATGAGTCTGCCAGATCATCTGTGGAACATGCTGGTGGCAGATGGTATATAAATATTTGTTTTCTTATTACTCAAGAAGGGAAAACAGTTGGGAAAGCAAAAGTTTCTTCATTTTTTTTTCCAAAAATTTAAGTTAATGAATGGAAAAAATCAACAAACTTCTGAAATTCTTTTTGATAAACAGGATTTTGTCTTAAAAAAAAAAAAAAAAAAAAAAAGAGGGACTTGGCAGGGTAGAAGTCTGCTATTTTTCATTAGGACAAGATGATGGTATGGCAGGAATGCAGGACAGAGTGGTGCAGATGTGTGAAAGCATTTAGGAAAAGGCACCCAGGGATTAGAGAAGTGCCTGTTCCCAAAATGGGTTGATCTGAGGTAAAGGAAACCTTTGGGATAGGAAGATAGTAAACCCCTCCCCCGCCCCTTTTATAGTGAATATAAACAGTTTTACGGTATTTCCACCAAACAGAAGAAGAAGAAGGGGAAAAAAAAAAAAAAAGATTTCTGCAACACACACATGTTCCCCATTAATTAGGACTGCTGTTAACAACACGTTGCGCCAGAGCTGCCAAGAACTGTCAGACGAAGGACAGGGAAGCCCACAGCGGAGGCTCTGCTGCCTCCCGGGGTCCGCCAGAACCCAGTCCTGGCTCCGAGCTGGGCGCAGGGTAGGGCAGGCAGCCGGGCTGGGGGCAAGGAGAAATGCCCAGCTGCACAGGCAGCCCCTGTCTGAATGTGAATTCCTCCCCCCCCACACACACTCCACTTCAGCTACAGACATTTTCCACAGAAATTCTGGCTATGTTCGCTTTTGGTTGAGACTTTGGGACTATTTTTGGCTTTTTTAAAACATGCTTAGGGGAGGCGCCTTCCACTTTTATTCACATAAAGGATCCTTATTTTTATGTATTGAGGGACACGGAAAGAGGAGGGGAGGCAGGGTGAGGGGAGAGCTGATTTATGCTTTCATTCAGCTGTACAACAACAACACAAATCTACATGCAAGCTGCCTTTCCTCTCAGCAGGCTCCAGACACGCTCTTTGCTGTAGCAGAGACCACCCCTAGCATCCCAGTTTTCTCAAGCCATCACTGGGACAGAGAGCTGGCCGCTGGATTTTAAACATCTCTCACCTTTGCATCTCCTTGCAGGCACTTCAAGGGCTGGGAGCAGCTTTATCCTCTTCCTATCAGATCCTGTCTTCTCAGCTCCCTCCTGAACTACTCCCTTCTTCCAAGCTCCCTGAGTGCTGGTCTGGATTCACCACTGGATGTGACCGAGGTTGCACACTGAACTGACTCATGTTAGGGTTAAAGCAGGGTCCTGAACTATCTTTTCCTCTTTGAACAAATGTAGGAAATAGTGTTGCAACAGTGCAGCGAAGTTCACTGCAGGATCTTGAAGGAGGGGGAAATGATTGCATTTTAAAGTAAAAAAAATTATTTCCCCACACTTGTATACTCACCGTGTCCAAGCAGCCAGGCCACCAGCAGGCATCAGGATGTGTGTTCCAAGTGCCCAGTCCAGGATCCCTTGCGAGGACACGAAGGAGGAGAGACACCAGCCATCCACCTGCACGTCTCCTTGACTCCTTGGAGGTTGGTGATGATTTGCTTGTTTTGGATCTTCCTTTTTGTACTGTTTAGGAGCAGACAGGGATTAGCCTCTCCATCCTGTCCCACCTCAGTGAGTCATCCAAATGTACTCAATGTCCTTAGGCTCTCGATCCGAGCATCCTCAGAAGTTGCACTAGACATGTTGAGTGGCTAATTGAGGAGGGTTTTTGTCGCTCTTCTGCTGCTGCCTCCCCACCAGACACCTGCTTCTGCCTCACCAAGGACCAAGGAACACCTCAGCTCCAGGTGTCCCTAGCAGGAGCAGTCAGAAACGGGAGAGCTGAAGACTGCTGTCTTTTCCAATAGCTGCCTTGCAGATGCCCACGAGCTAGAGACATTTCTGTGCAAACAACAGCCCTCTGACTGCTGGGATGCAGGACTCCATGGCTATGTACCTTTATCTCACAAGGTGGGCCAAGCTGAAGAACAACACCTACCCGTGGCAAAAATTTTGGGCTACTAGGATGCTATGTGATTCTCATTCTTCCTTTCAAATCCCTAAAATGCTGCTGTTGGAACTTCAGCCCCACAGTTTTGTGAGGCTTTATAGCTACAGTGATGAACATGGTTTTCAGCCAAAAAAAAATTAACTACATATATTCAGCTACATATATTCAACATCATCTCTGCAAATATCATCTGAGGAAATCCTCATAACTGCTGTCCAAAGCACTGGTGACTTGTTCTTGAAAGAAAAGTACTTTCAGACAGGCAAGAAAACATCCTGGTCTAGACTTTCAGGAGCAGGTAGTGGTTTGAGTGGGTTCCCTATGACTTATCCAAAGGATATTGTTTTCAAATTATGCTGGGTGCATTCCTGCTAACAGCTTTCCTCCTAGGCATCTTGAACCAAGAGTGGAAAAAGCCACCAGAACCACAAGGATTTCTGAACTACTGGAGCGGACTGGACATTTTTCTAGGTTGTAATTTAACAGAAACCATTTCACAGTGTGACTAAAGAACCACTGGATCTCGGTGCACTTTGGGAGAGCTCCTGGGATCACCTGTTCAGATTCATGAGAGATAAGGGGAATGTTCAGACCGAATTTCAAAAGGGCACCACAGAGCTGTTTTGTAGAACTTAAGCTAAAGTTTTTGGTTAAAATAGTTCTGTTTGGGGTAGTTTTTATTTTTGAAAATATAAATAATTTCTGTAGAAAGTTAACAATTTCTCTCTTATATACAACTAATCAATTTATTTTAAAACTTTTTTTTTCTTATTAAGAAAAGAGCAACCTATGTGAAAATTTTCAAATATCTCTTCAAATACCCCTTCGAATGACATTTGAAAATCTAGTTTCCCCTTTGGGGCACGTTGCAAGAATTAACAATAGTAACAGTTTGATGTCTGTCTTGTTTCAATCCAGTGGGGTGGGGGGGAGGGAGGTTTGGCAGAAAGTATTATTGTCATGTGGGAGTCTCAGAAATGAGTTGTCTCCTGGCTAATATTCTTCCACTGCAATGGTAAGTCAAATAGGCTAGTAGCCACGGCAACAGCACAGAATTCTTAACTATTGCTATGGTTATTTCACATCACTTTGGGGCTACCCCAGTTCATACCGTTATCACTCAAGACATTATTTCATAGTGATTTCATTAACTGAGTGCAATTTGATATATGAATAACACCCACATTCAGTTTAACAGAGGTCATGTTAACTGCACTTCTGCCTGAAAATGAAGACAAGTCAAGCTAAAACAATGCTACAGTTTTAAAATGAATACACAGAGACTGACTAGGGTTCACAGGTGCAGACCAGCTGTGTGACAGCTCTCCTTTATCTCACCTACAGTACATATCTTCCCAAGGAAGGTTTTGGGAAAAAGGTGGGGGCTACAGCATCCCTAGCCCTACACCTCTTGTGAACCCTGCAAGGAGGGCTGGACTGGGGGAAGGCATGGAACATGTGAGCAGTCAGTAAGAATAATACCTGACAAAATTAGGAGCAACAGCCCAGCTACCAGCTGTAAAAATCCATCAGCTTCCTAAGAATCATAATTTGATGTTACAGTTCAAAGAAGTTACAAAACATTGCCAGCCCTGAACTAACAGTTTAGGAACACTTCCTGGTCAGACAATCCAAAGAAAGGACAGAGGTAACCACGCCCATAGCTGATGGAGTAACTGGACCGTGGACAGAGAAAAACAAAAAAATAGAAGCAAAATGACAAAAAGAGCCTAAATTTCCAGAACACCATATTGCAAAGCCTCAGCATTGATTTGCTGGAGCATGATCTCCTATGTAGAATGAGCAAAACAGCAAATCCATGGCACTTCTTGAAGACATTTCCAATCAGAGTTTGTTTTCCTGTCCAATGGCACTGATGCCCAAGAAAGCCACAGCACCCCTGAGCTGGTGTTCTGTGCCAGTGCTGCACAGCTGATCAAACAACAGGAGATTCCTGGTTGATCTCCTATGCTCATTTGTATTGCCATTCGTTACTCTTCAAAAATGTACACCAGGTTTCCCAAAGCAGACCTTTGGAGGGCTGTGTGTCCCCCTACAGTGTCAAGTTATGTAATTAGACTGTAATATTTGGGCCTTCACTCACCAAGAAAGCAAAAAGTCCCAGCCAACAAAAATACCAATAGCATACAACAGCAAGTTCGAAAGAGTTCAAAAGACCCATTTTTCATAAAATTGAATAATGATGTATTCTGCAAAGACAAGCTCTTTAAAGTGTTTCTGGTTTCAGAAATATTTTTTAAAACCCAGTGTTCCTGTTGCTTTCCAGAGTTATCTAAATTCCTTCAAAAGCCCACTCAAGGTTAAAGAAGAAAAACAATGTTATTCTAATGGAACAAGGTTTTTTCTTTTCTTTTTATTAGAAGATTTGAAATACAATTGCAAAAGAAGAGCTACAAAACCAGAAAGAGTCAAGTTTAGAGTTTATCTTGTGTTAATTTTTTGCTCTTTTGTCCCCTGAGGTGTTCCTCCTCCAGAGAGCTGCTTCAAAGAAGCTATTAAACCCCCCCCCAATTTTTCCTCCACTATCGTTTTATTCTGCAGCCTTGTTTTAGCAGATTGGGAATATGCAGGGCAGTGATTTTTCTACCTAAGCCCATCATTTTGTTTAGGAAGCCACAGAAACTGCAGCTAGCAGCTCATCACTTTATAAACATCCTAACTGTATGCTCTAGAGATCATTTCTGTGTACAAACATTTTCAGTCCAGTTTCAGCTACTGCAATTTCTCTGATAACAACTTGCCATGTTTACATCCATCCGAAACATTAAAACCCCCTGGGGAACGGTGTGGGTCCTTGATTATTTATCTGTTTGATCGACCTGAACAACCTACTCGCAGTATTTTCAGAAGGCTGACTTCTCGGCAGCTGGAACACCAGGGGGGTTGGTGTTCCTTGTCCTTCTTGCCTCGGCTGCCTCATCTCGCTGCCTGCTCCTTAGTGAAGATGTTAATTCAGAGCAGAGCTGGCAGCGGTCCCCCTGCTGCCCCAGGGGGTTCCTCCTAGCAGTATGCAGGCAGTCATTAGTCTCTGACTATCGTCTGTCAGGCAGGCCAAGCCACTGCTCCCCGCTCAAGCCAAGCAGAGATGTCACATCATGCCAAGTCATGCCATAAAATAACAGTAGGAATAACTTACGTTTTAAATCCCTGAGGGCAGCTACCCCATCAGGCTGGGGGATTAGAGCACAGACGCTAAAGCACAACAAATGGTGCTGGGGTCTCTGGCTTGCTCAGGAGGGAAATGGTTTAACACCAAACAACACAGGAACAAAAGAAGGGTTTGAGCCAGCTTCAGGCTAAGCCATTTTTATGCACCTAACTGATCTGCCTAATTGAAGGCCTCTTCTAAGCAGGAGGCTAACATACCTTAGCTGTCAGGAGGTGGGACAGGTTACAGCCAAAGGTCGTCTGGATCCTGGAGCCGGGAGAACTACTTTCTAACAACTCTCTCTTTTCAGTGACTGTAAGGATCTTTGGGCATTTTGTGGCACACAGGGTGAATGGCTGCTAATCAGAGTGCTCTAGGCATTCTAATATTTTAGAATAATAGCTTGCACGTACCACAAAGGCATGCCCATAATCTTCAATGTGCTAGTGCTATGAGCAGGGTCACACAGAAAAACATACCCTTTGTGAAGGGGATACACCACAGTAAGAGGAAAGCAGGAAAATAAATGTAACTTGGAACAAGCGTAAAAAAAATTCCAATAAAATAGCATTTTCCCCTCAAAATGAATTTTTCCAAGGTCTATAGGGTTTCAAGAAAGCTGGGCACTCTTGAAAAGGGATTTTCAAGAACGGGTAGCAAACTATTTCTGTAAAAATGTGGACATAGGTCTCCCAGGGATCAGGATGATTCAGTGCTGCTGGAAATATTTAGTAGTTATCTGTAGTGAGATGGCAATATTTTGGTTATTTAGACTTCTGACGAGCATGGATCATTACAAATAGCTTATTATGAAGCATATAAAATGAGGTGACAACTGGATAACTTGACAACAAATTATTTTCACTATATATAAGTGCATGACAGCCTATATTGGAAAATGATAAATTACACCATTCATATGCCCTGAATTCACTGTAATCTCTCAAGGGGGGAAAAAATCTAGGTTAAATAATGGGCAACTAAACAGAGACATATGTTCAATGTGCGCCACAGATCAGAAAGGCAATGAGACGTTGGAAATCCTGCAACAATAGCTTTCCTCAAGCTGGAGCTGCCAGTTGAAACTGAGAAATGCCGGCACTTCTTTTTGCCTGATCAATCCTCTGAAATATCCATCTCTCCCTCCACTCCAATGAGGCATGAAGCTGGTGGCACCCCACAGCAGTGCAGAAAGCTTTGATTTGAGTGCTGCCATGCGTGGCACTGGCAGTTCATCCCTGTTCTGCACATTCCCTGCTGTGATTCCAGCCCTTCTTCTGAGGCTGCACTGTGAACTGCCAGGCACTCAGGGGTGAGAATGCAGGTGTCTGATCACCTCTGGTGAAACCATCCGTATCACCTCTGTGAGCTGCTTGTGTTTGGAAGGAAAGGGTGCAGAGCTGACCCCTGCAGAAAAAGGGTTTTTGCTCCCGTGGAGAAGCACTGTAGGATGACACTAGAGGCAGACGCCATCCGGATTGCCAGGGAAGTTTTGGAAGAGGTGGCTCCTCCAAAAACAACCCAAGCTAATGGCACACCTCAGGGTTTTCTCTCTCCATGCCCTCCTGCCAGGTGCAGCTCCGGGGTGTCCATGCAGGCGAGGGTGGGCTCCAGAGGGGAGAGGCACAGGCTGTCCGAGGGGCCGGCTGGCCAGGGGGTGGACGCGGTGAGCCTGCCCCGAGATGCATGTGTGGCTCTGGCCCGGCATTTCGTCTGTGCAGGAGGGGGGCTGGCGGCAGCAGGCGAGCCAAGTCAGAGCATAGCCAAGCGAGAATGTTCTGGCAGCCCTTCCTGGCAGCCTAAGCAAAGTTATTTATCACTTTGTGCATTTTCCTTCTCATCTGTGTACAGCCGGCTCCAATGGCTCAGCTTGCATTTTGCCTTCCAGAGCCAAGCCAGTCCCTTGGCTCTGCTCGGTCTTGGCTGTCCATTCACACCTTCTGTCTCCTCCAGCTCGTCCTGGAGTAGCGCAGGATGGCAAATTAGGAGTAGGTGTCTGCAGCCAGGGAAGAGATCGAAGCATCAGCAACCCATACCAATGGCAAAGAGCACATCTCTCCCGGGGAGGGAGAACATCGAGCTGCTGTTTACTGGGGCTGAGGAGCTGTGCACAGTTTGTGCTGCTCCCAGGCAGCCTCTGCTGGGGAGCTCCAGTGCCTGCCGGCAGCTATGAGACATTTTCTTTTATTTATTTTAAGGATTGTGCCTTTGCGCTGACTTTTTCCAAATTGGTGGATGTAACAACAGCAAATTTACAGCAAAATTTTCCAGTTCTATGGACTCTTTTCCATACTGCTGACGAATTTTGCCAAAATGTCTAACGAGGATACCTAAATTGGGCTTGAAAATAATACCAGCTGCATTCAGATATTTATAAGGTTCACATTTGCTCTTGATAAGGGCACACCACACTGAACATTGCAAAAGCAAATCAATACTAACTCTATTACACCATGCGTCATCAAAAACCTGGACAATAGTTTCAGGACCTTGCCTAAAGGAAGAACCCCTGAATTTAGCTGTCATTTCTCTCCTCCCTGAGCTGCCCCTGCAGTTTTGTCTGTGCCAGAGTAACAGCAAGACTGCTTTTGACCTTGCCGAGTTTCAGGCAGTGAAAATATTTATGGTTTTCTGCTGGATGTCAAACTCTAGAAGATGCTAGATAATTCCCAGCCTCTCTGCAAGGCCAGATCTTGACTACCTTCTAGCCATCTTGATCCCAACAAGGCAAAACCTCCTACTGTTCTTTCAGTTCAGACACTTTTTTTGTTTTTAAATCATTCTGATCAGATGGTGGAAGGATATAAAACAAGACAAAAGTGAGGGTGAAGGAGGCACCCGGTCTGCAGCGGATCCCCAGAAGCACTCATGACAACAAAGTGTATTGAACAGCAGCTTCCCATCATGAGCCCCTGATTTTCACATCCTGAGAGCTTTCCAAAACTGGGCTGCAATTTCTCAGATTTGGTCTCTGCCTGAAGGTAGAAGGGGAAGTTGAGTAAAATCCCTTCAGACCTTCTGAAATGAGGAGAGAATGAAAAATTGCATTTTCTTATTGCAATAAAAATTCTAACCATTTTTTCTCTGTAAAAGGCCACATCAAGCTGCTTGGAATTTGAAACTTGGTGTGGGTATAGCTCTCATTACAAGCCAGATTCAAAGCAAGCTGAGGTCAATAACTGTCTCTCCTTTGATTTTGCCTGACTGAAGAAGACCCTACAGCTAGGTAAACAAATCGTAGAGAAAATCGTTCGGAACAGTTGTGCCTATTTTCTACTTGGGAGTTGCCTGGGAACAAGCTCAGTTTATTTGCAATGTGTCTAGGGTTTAGATGTATTCACCAAAGCCCAGCTTTGCTCCATCCTCCTCAATTTTTATTTTAGAACCTTGCTCCATGAATAATCTCCTCGAAGAACATATCCACCAGCAGATGAAAGGACATCTTTAGGTAAAGAGCTTGTAACTACATCATTTCTACACCTTTTTTTTTATAGATGGGTCACAAGCAGATGATTTGTCAGTATTATGCATCCCTCGTGCGTATCCCCAGCGTATCTGAGGTCCTGGAAGCTGTTCACATTTCTGTATGCTGCAAGGTAGAGAGCAGCAAAGCCCTTGGTGGATTGAGGAGTGACCTCCACATCTCCCTGCAGGTCCAGTTTAGGACCATCCTTTCTCTTGGCATCGGAGCTCAGAGGTCTTTCTTTGTTAAATTCTACTTCAATTGGTTTAATTCTGTTTTCTTGCTGGAAGAGGATTTAGTAAAACAAACAAAACATCTTACCAATGTGAATATTCACAATTAATGACAAAACTCTGAAACAGGAAGGTCATTTCTTGGGGAGGGAGACTGGTATTATTTTGAATGAAGGGAAGAGTGCAAAGATCTTGCAATATTTGCTGTAAATGGGTTGTTATGGTGAACATTCCTGTCAGCAAGTTCATTAGCTCAGAGATCCACGAGTGAACAGAGACCAAAAAATATGTTTAAAAATTCAAGAACAGATTAGTGGACAATATTTTGCAATCTTTGTCTAGCTCTGCTCCTCACCGAGAATTAGTAACTTTACTCCAGGCCAGATTCAAATAGTCTTACTCATGCAGAGCAGCACCGTGTTTTATGAGTAACCCCAGTGACATTTAGGGCTGTATTTTGGAATAAGATTGGAATCAGAGAAGGACAGTGGGAGGCATGGCTGAATCACCTTGATTAATAAGTGTAAGATTGTAAGTTTTTTACGTGTCTATATAAATAAGCATAACGGGAATAAGGAGGGATGTCTGGATTGACAGGCATGTGAGGGAATTTATAAACATCTTTTTGCAATATACAGCAGACTCCTCTTTTAACAGAAAAGGACAACACCCAAAAGTTACTTAATATCAGGAAAAGAGGAATTCACACCTTCAGAAACAATAGAAGATCAGGCCATTCTGTGGGTTTTACTCTCAACAGTTCTGGCTGTTGCCTGTGATATTACATAAGGTCTACACTGCTCTCCATAGAAGTGATGGATGAAGTTTTCAGAGCTGCCCAAATGTCTTGAAAGCATGTGGTCCATTTTGCAAAATAATAGGGTCCTTGGGATTCTAAATCCCATTGAATTTCAGCACTTCTGGGAATGGTCTCATTCACTCCTAAATCAGTGTGCATTTTCCAGTTTGTTATGCTCCCCATTTCATTTTATCTCGGGACTCCAGCCATCGCCATACATCAACCACAGGCTCGTCAGAGGGCAGGATTAGAAAGGAAAGCATGGTTGTGCCCAACTGCTCTGTCAAAATGCCTCCAAGACCCATCACAGGCTCCTGACGTTACCAGTGAGCCAGGAAGGAACCAATTCAAAGCTCGCTGATGTAAAGGAAAGTCCACTCATTTCTATGGATTTCAGTGAGGCTTGGATCAGGCCCTGGAAGAATAAGGATGACATAAAAATAACATGACGTCTGCCAGATTCACCAATATGCTCTGATGTTTTGCCCGGCTCAGTGATGCAAAGCAGATGGGGAGCACTGACAATCCTGGCCCTCTTCAATCACTTACTCCAGCTCTCAGATTAGTTTTCATCAGGCGTTTTATTCACGACATAAATACATTTATCTCATCAGTGCTTCTGCGAGAGTATTTCAGAAGAAAAATCACCACATTTTAACTTTATCGGAGAAAAATTTCCGTATTTTATCACTTGGTGACTACCAATTTTCAACGAGGTTTCTAAGAAGTTTATTATGGAGCCTGTGAATTTTGCTGTACTTGTGCAGGGCTTGTAATTAGTTGAGTTCAGCTGTCTTTTTCCACAGCACTTTGGCCCAAGCAGCGTGCACAATTGTGCCACTTGCCTGTTGCACCGTCAAATGGGGCATTGGGACAATTATTCTGCAAAATACAAAGCTTACCTTTAAGTCCAAGCATATGCTTAAATCCCATCAAAGCTATCATAAATAAAGACATGTACAGTTACCCCAGTGTCTCTGCCCTCTCCTAGCCTATTGCTACACAAAAAGGAGTTAAAATCCATTGGGAAATACTTATACATTGGGAGCTGGTGCACTCAGTGCCTCAAAGAAAAAAGAAAAGGCATTGCCCTGTCTAACGTTATATACCAGGAACAAGCAATAAAGACGTAATACAGCCTGAGCTTTTAGTATGCATGATTATAACAAATATAGGCATTAATAGACATTAAAAGTTGCTGAATGACTGAGAAGCTGAGTAGATTGGATGACGTCCCTCAAAATGAAATAATCTATATTTGGCTGGTAATTCATTTCTTCCGAGATGCTTTCTGCTTGACTCTGCATATATTCCTCATTGCAGAAATAACTTGGGCAATTGCAGTCTGGCTCCAGCCTCAAGCCAGCCAGCCCGGGAGCAAGCATTAGTGCTGAAAGACAAGATCCGAGTTCCATATTCCCACCAGACACTTCTCCACGAAAATGTCCCAAACTATTCGGATAACAGCTGCTGTGCTGCTCAGAGCCTGCTCCCTGGCGTAAGGACTTGACCACAATCACACCACATAAGGGTTGAATTGGCCCCAAGTGTGAGAGCCATCCTGCACTTCTGCACCCATATTTCATGGGCTTTCCCAGAGCATGTCCTGCTCATGAGAGCTGAGGGTGGCTTAGGATGTCTCTGCCCTGCAGTGACAATCTGCTGCCAGCTGTAGCACATCCACCGGTTTTGCCTGCAGTGCTGTTGTGCTTGGGCACACAAAGGGAGGAGACACAACATAGAAATGCACAAAATCAGGCACGATGCTCAAGCCTGGGTTACCTCGTTTTAGGTAACTTTAGGCGACTTTACAATGATCATTCACGTTTTAGAGGTGAACACCAGACTGCAGAAGGATGGGAAAGGCACTGAGACAAACCTGCCACACACACTTTGGCCAAGCAATTTACAGTGAAACTCTACTCCTGGCTGCAACAAAGATCCTGCTGACTTAAAAAGGAAAACAATTAACCCTGTGTGTCCAAATTCTTCCTCTGAAAAGGAAGGATTGCTTGTCACCTCTCTGGACTGTAAATGATTCAAGGCAGGAACCGTCTCTGTATGAGCACAGCACTGTCAGGTCCTAGCCACAGGTGAAGTGTTACACATCACAACTCTTCTTCCTTCAGTCTGAACTGCAATTTTGCCATGTCTAATTTTGTCTTATTGCTCCTAACATTACAGTGGTTGGCCGCACTTCCTCTCTCTTCCATTCTGTTTATTGTAGAAAGGAAGAAATGTCACAGAGTAATGAGTTTGTGCTGCTACATAAAGTCTAAGCCAGAGTCAGGGTATTGCTGGAACAAATAGCGAGACAGAGACCAAATGTTTCTTTTCCTGTTGGGCATAGTGATGATGAGATCACGTCCTATCACAACACGTTTCTGCTCTGCTACACCAGTACCACACCTAGCCCAAATCAACCAGTGGCAGCTCTGCTCCCTAGTCTTTTGGGTAGATTTGAAAGTCCTAGTCTTGGATGTTTCATACAGGATCCAAAGCAGGTGAAAAAATGCTTGAAATACAATGGAGCTGCCCTTCATGGGCCACCAGAGAGTCACTTTGCTGCATGAACAGCAGACAATTGGCAAAGACCCAGGATGGAGTAGCTCTGTGTAAGTTGACAGCATTGTTACTGACTCTAGGAACTCACCAGTCCTGAGGGCATCCAGCGATTTCCCATCCGATCGACAGAAATCTCCTTTGTGGCTTCCACCGTGGCTGGTCTCACTCCTGGGCACTACAGAGAAACAAGAAAAGCTTCAGAAAAACATCCTTATGTGATGTGATCTATCACTACGCTGTGATTTCTGCTCAATTTGAAAGCAAGTCCTCAGCCCCAGAGGCCTCATTTACTCCTGCTTCATCCTCTAGCCCAGCCACATGTATCTATCTTGTTTATTTTTGGAGGAAGAATATATTTTACATGTCTTGAGTGACCTTGGGTGAAACAGTCTTCCTCCAAGGTTTCCCCATCCAGACAGGACTATAAAACAACTGCCCCATTTTCCATGATGACTCTGCCCAACAGCAAGTAAAGCACAATCAAGAGATTATTCAAAAAGTCTCAGAAACAGTCACTGGAGTAGATTTCACAGGCAGCAATGTCAAGACTGTAAAACATGTTTGATGGAGCATTTTACACTGCTTTAAATTTGGAATTCTTTGGAGAGTGTCTGAGGTTTTTCAAGAAACAAACACAACCTTCGTCCTCCATGCACATACACGTAGACACAAAAAGCTCCTTCATGGAGTGAGGAGCTGGCATCCTGGGGTTCTGACCTCAGCTCACTCCTCAACTTTATCAATCATGTTGTACAATCAGTGCAGACTGAACAGCATTTGGAAAATGAGTTGGGCTGGGTTTTTCTTTCTCTTTTTTTTTATTTCCCCCCCTCTCCCCTCCATCTAGGATACCCACAGAAGAGAGACTGTAGCTCAGACGTGGCTTGGGAAAGATCTAATGAGAGTTCTTACCTCACTACAATGAGGTGCTGTGGTGGTATCTTAATAGGAGGCTTGGAGAGTTCCTTCCCCCAGGGCAGATTCTCAGAATATTTTGAGGTTGTCTCTTTGGAACTGAAAATGAAAGGTAGCTTTGCTGCTTCAGATTCTGTGCATCCTTTCCTCTCACTAATCAAGTGAGAGGTAAAACCACCAAGCAGGATAAACCCCAAAGGGACAGTCCAAGGTACAATAGCACAAATTGGCAATGGTGTCAGTGCATCAGGGTAGTGCCTTGGACAGCAGTGTCCCCCCCAGATCCTGCAGATGGGATGAGCCAACCCCACCAGTCCCACTTTCACCTCTGGCTCCCTGGAGTTACCAAACCCAAACAGCCTCACTCCTTGCTGGAGAAACCAGCAGCCAAATGTCCTTTCTCTATCTCCACGACATTTTCTCAGGAAAACCAAAATAAATTGGCTGCAGACAAGAGATGTTTGAGAGTAATTTTCACAGCTCACCCTCACTTCATCCTTCCGCTGCACATCCATCCACAGCCACTTTGAAACCTTCCTAAACCTCATCATTCAACTTCCTTGGCTTTCCACACTCACTGCTTGGTACAACATTTCCCACACACTCTCCTCTCACTCCAAAAACACACTTTACTTGAAGTTCAGTGCTCAAGCCTTGTCAATAGCAAGGAGACTAATCACATCACAGCATTCAATGCTTCATTAGCAGCTTTCCCAAAGCAGGATCCCCTTCACTGGGAGCAAAACACTCACGGTTTTAATCTGGTGACAGCTGCCTCAAATTCTGTACTGCTGTATTAAAACTGACTGCAGGTTGATTTCTCTGCTTAACTCAACTCACCACACGTTAACACACAAGTTGACAACCAATACTTAGAATGTGCCCTGCCTGTAAAGCCACCACTGTTGCTGTCAGTGTGGGCAGCTGGATTGCTGCTTGCTGCAGAGCAACACAGACATCTAGCAATCCTGCTTAGATCTTGTAGTTTGTTTTACAGTTAGAGATATGTGACTACTGCAGACAAAACAAAATCATAGCCAAGACTTCACTTAAAATCTCCAAAAATCCAAATCTTTATTATGCGTCAAAGAAGTTTGTCTAATTCCATTGATTTTAAACACATTCTTTGTTACTTCCTCTCAGCTGGAAGCAGATACACAGAGGGAAAAACCCTTCTGATATACTCACAGCCTGACCCAAGTTGTTCTTACAAGATTTCCAATTTCTGTTCTGCATCAAAAACATGTATTATCCATGAGCTGTTGGCAGGGAGAGAACCCAAGACTTCGAGCAATAAAAACCACAGGGCTGGGGTTTTTCTGCTATTGGAGTTAAAGGACTCCAAACTGGGGTAAGTCCTTACAGCTTCCTCTAGGTGCTAGAAAAGAAAACCATAATCACTAACGATACTTTTGACTAGAGGGGAGCCTGATGCATTTCATGACTAGGTTTAGTCATTATATGACAGCATTCATCTTTAGTAGCAAATGGACTTTGCACTCAGGTCACCGGGAGCAGTCCAAGGTCATGTATGTGTATCAAATTGGACCCTTAAACCACACACAGTCCCTGTGAGGCTGCACAACTGTCGTCATTCTGTATGTAAGAACAGGCAAGTACACAACTGCAATTGCAGTTTCTCTGGACCAAGGTGAAATTTCCAGCCTCTCGATTGAGTTTATTGTCACAAATCCCCAACAAAGTGGCCTTTTTGCTCGGTGTTTTTGAATTCTTTCCATCTTTGCACACTGTGGCTTTCCAGAAGTACCCCTTTCAGTCCCAGCACAGCACCCAATTCTGGCAGCTGCTCTGTCTGCACCACCAGGCCACCAAGTGCCCTGCTGCCAGCAGAGAGCTGGTGAGCAGTGACCCAGCTGAGACCCTGCTCAGAACCAGGGGTACCTGAGCTCATTTCTCAGGTCTGCCATTTCCCTTTCACTGTCTCCCTACTGGACCTCTGTGCTCCAGATAGTCCAGATTTCACACCACATAGTCCTTCATTTCTCCTGATTTTTACAGTGCCCATCGAGGTGACAAACTCTTCTATTCCCTACTTTTGTACAGCAGAGGATGAAATGGAATTTTAATGTCAGCTGGAGCCCCTTGGCGCTATTAATAAAAACAACGATAATAACAAGGGAGGTTTGCAAATTAGCAACCCTTGCTACAAACAGTGATACACCCAATTTAGCACAAATCATTGCAGGCTCTTGCCTGCTTGGTGGCTATTTTAATCACTGGTGAGTAATGCCTGTGAGGGCTATTCCAGGGTTTGACGTGCCTTAAACACAAGAAAATAGGGAAATCTTTGAGAGAGTGAGAGAAAGGAGAGGAGAGGAAGAGGGCAAGAGAAGGAATTGGCCAAAGCCAAAGGTTCATCACCAAAAAACGTTCAGCTCATACCACCCATTTTGCTGCCATTGCTACTGCATTTGCTGGGGTCACTGACCAATTCCTCCTCTGAATAACAGCATCATTTCTCTTCTTTTGGTGCAAATCTAAGAAAAACAGTCATGCTCTGGAACACAAACAAAGGCTACCTGTCCCTTCCTTGGTCATGGAAATGAGGGTCAGCCTTTTTATTTTCAAAGGGGGCAGAGCTGGAATGCTCCCTGGCACACCACCAAAAAGGAAATATCTGCTTAAATATTTGACGGGAAGAGAAAAAAAAGAGAAGAGAGGAAACAATGCAAAGGGGGATGGGGAGAGGGAATTTTTATTTCATGCAGAGGAAAAGGGCTGCATGGCAAACAAAGCCACAGCTCACCTCTGCTGGGCTGTACTGAGCTTCACCTCCATCAAGTGAGCACCTTTCTTTACACCACTCCACTTATTTTTCTCTATCCTAGTTTTCTAAGGACTAAAGGACTTTTCCTAGTTGAGGAAAACTGAACAAAAAGCCACTGAGCACCACATCCCTCAGCTAGACATGTGTGTTTACCTAAGAAACACTTATCTTTTTTCCTGTGGTAGGTCAAGGCTTACAAGCACTTGAACCCACCTGACAATATCCAGATCCCATTAAGCAGCACTCCAGAGAAAAAATAAAACAAAACAAAACAAAAAAAAACCCCAAAGTTTCTGAAAAAGTTTTAGAAAAAAAATTGATTTTTGAAAAAAATAAAATTGCAGGGAACAAAGAAGACATTCTTCAGAGCTAAAAGGTAAGACAATGTTTGATAACACAAGTTATCAAAGTAGGATTTGGCCAACAGCATCCAAACATTATTATTTATGTGAAGGCCATTAAAATCGTGGAACTGTTTAGATGAGGGAGCTTGAAGATCATTTAGTTCCAAACCCTCTTCCACCTTCCAACCAGGTTACTGTAAGTCCTATCCAGCCTGGCCTTCAACACTTCCAGGGATGGGGCATCCACAGCTTCTCTGGGCAACCTGCTCCCATGCCTCACCACCCTCATTGTAAAGAATTCCTTCCTCATATCCGATTTAAATCTACCCTCTTTCAGTTTAAAATCTTTACCCCTCATAATGCTCCCTGATAAAGAGTTCCTCCCCATCTGTCCTGCAGATCTCCTTTTGGTATTAGAAGGTTGCTATGAAGTTTCCCCAGAGGCTTATCTTTCCTTCTCCAGGCTAACTGACCCCAACTCTCTCACACTCTGTCATCAGAGGAGAGGGGCTACAGCACTCAGGTCATCTTCACTGCCTCCTCTGGACTCACTCCAACAGGTCCATGTCTTTCTTACACTGGGGACTGAGAGCTGAACACAATGCTTGGGGTGGTGACTCATGAGAGCAGAGCAGAGAGGGGAATAACCTCCCCTGACCTGCTGGCCATAATTCTTTTAATGTAGCCCAGGATGCTGTTGGCTGTCTTGGCTGGAAGTGCACATGGCCAGCTCATGTCCAGTTCTTCATCCACCAGCACCTCCAAGTCCTCCTCTGCAGGGCTGCTCACAATCCACTCACTGCCTGCCCTGTACTTCTGGGATTGCCCTGATCCAGATGCAGAATCTTGTGCTTGGCCTTGCTGAACTTCATGAGCTTCACACAAGCCCACATAACCTCTCAAGGTGTTTCTGGAGGGCATCCCTTTCCTCTGAAGTATCAGTAGATAACAGCTTGGTGTCATCAAGAATGACAAGAATGGGAGTCCAAGTCTTCTGCTTTCTCTGCTGCATGTCATCTGGCTGACCAGCACCATAAAATCCTTTTACTCAGGTCATGCCCGAATAGAAAACCACTCCTGAGTACCCAACATAATTTCCTTCAGTACCTGCCAATTTCATGGCAGCCAAGGAACTCCATGAACTCTCCAGGGCTCAGAGGGTAGAGATACAGCAAAGTAAAAAGCCTGGAAGACAAACACTGCAAACAGTGGGACAAGAGTTCAAAAAAAAGGCAGCATTCTGTTCCTATTCTTTGAGGGCTAATGTGCAGTTTAACTTTTAAACAGAAGATGTGGGGAGACTGTCTCAAGTCCTCCAGTTTGGCTTCTCCTCTCTATTACACCACTGCAAACATGCATATACTTTGTGGCCCCATAAAATCTTTACATTCACTCAGGTCACTGCAGGTTTAGTTTTACAGAGTTGGAGGCTCCAAACAGGACTGATCATAAACAGCTGCTTCTGTTTTTAACTAAGAGGGGAATCTTTTTGGTTTATTGCTCTTGTGGCCACTGAGTACTAGCACTGGAAAGCTAGTCATCCAAGTTGCCTTGGACCTATTTCTCAAAATATGTTGGGTTGGGTGTTTTTTTCAGTACATGTTTGTTTACCAGTGTGGCTCCAGATTGTTGGCTAAGATCTGTAGACCCCTGGTGTAGCTACAGGAAATATTTCTAAAGTGTTCCTTTTCTGAGAAGTCTGCAGCTTAAATAACCAGTCTCTTTCCATGAGGCTTCTGCACCAGCTAGTTGGACTAAAGTGGCTTCTCTCTTGCTTCCCTGCTCCCCACCTCTCTGTCCTCTTGAGCCATAATTTGGTGACAGAGAAGGTGTCCCCTCTGTAGGTGTTTGTAGCAAGGAGAATGTCATGTGGTGCACAGTGCAAGTCAAACTTTCACCCTTGCAGTTCTTGAGCTGTTTCGCTTGGACCTTCTACTTGTTACTTCCTGTATATTTTTTGTTCAAGCAGTAGATGTGACAGGCTGTCTGCCTGTGCTTGTACTTCACAGATCAGACAGGAACCTCCTAATTGACAAGAGGAAGAACTGGAAATTCTGGGGGTGGCCACAGTTGGCAAAGTTCACACATTCACTGGTAAGCTCTCCAGGAAAATGTACCCGGCAGCTTGTTCGGGCCTGAAATTTGCCAGGTACTCCTGAGTACAGAGTCTTCTGCATCCCTTCATCCTTGACCAGATTTTCAGGAGAACTCAGTGCACTGAGATGCAACATTTATGGTTTCATAAAAGGATCCCTTGGAAACCTGGCATGTATTTTGTTGCAAAGATGGACTCTCTTGGAAATCTGGTCTTAACAATCATGAAAAACTCTGGAAAAATTACTTCTGCTTCTTTTGACACAAAGTGTAGATTTTGGAGATCCTGCAAGCTCCAGTGCAGCTCTTTCACTGAGGCCTGTGCTCTGCAAGGTGATGAAAAAACTCAAAATAGCCTTTTTGTTGTCATCCAGAGATGTAGGGGTTCCATGTACAGAACTGTATCAAAACGAAGAGGTCCCAGTCCTAACTCAGCTGAACTTTCAAAGCTGCTTGGAAACCTAATTCACATTAAACTTTATGGGAACTGGACATCCAAATTCCCTAGGTGGCTTTGCAAAACACAGCTGTAACTAATTGCTGTGCAGAAAGGTTTGGGGGGGAAGATTTTGATCTAGAAAAGGAGAGAGATATTTCAATGCCAAAAAAGCTTTTGCAATAGATTCTCACATGGAATCCACGCAGCCAATTCTACCCTATCTCGTCAATGAAGTAAATTGAGTCATTTTGTAATACCTAATCCTCTCTCTGTAACTCTTCATGCACCTGCAGAGGTTATAAACTAAATGGGAGAAAGAATTTGTTTTGCTGAGTTTCTAGTAATCCCTGCCGCTGCAAACTCTGGGGCTGAAAGGTTGAATAAATCAAAACGACTGATGAACAATTCATGCCCAACTCATTCCCATTGAAGAAATTGTCACATTCCATCAGTGAGGCTGGTAAAATCTCTGACCATCTCAACCCTTATCAAGCCTTAATTTCTTCTTCCTGTTTTGGCAATAATTTAACGTTAAAGGTCAAAGAGTGAAATGCTCAGTCAGGAAGCTGAGGAGTTCTGATTTAATAACAACATTATTTAGCCCCACGAAGCCACACTTGGTATTTTCACCTCCTTTGTTCCTTTTCAAGACTATGATCCATCTTCCACAGAAGACAATGGGAGCATTTCCACTGAATTTAATGAGACTTGGATCAGGCCTAAATGTCAGTATTACTCTATTAATATTTATGCAGTTGGAAGTATGTCAGAAAATATACAGGATGTGCAGAGTGGCTGAGTGAGCGATGAGAATCATAAATTTTCCTGACAGTCACTTCTTCACAAATCCTTAACATTTCTAATCTAACCATGCCAGTATTAAACTAGCAGGATTCTAACCTTCTCCTCTTACTGTACAAACCTTTCTCCCACTGTAATCTGTCTGAGTTGGCTCCAGAGTGGAAAAATCATCTGCATTGCAACTCCCTATCTAGCTCATGTCTAGTCTCTCTTTCTCTCTCACACACATACACAAGAAATTGAAACTGTTATTTTAGAAGTCGCATATTAAGTGGTCAAAATTAAAAGGTTCTCAAAACCGACAAGCTGCATGATTTACTGTCTTTAAAGATCCTTAGCTTCGCAATCTTCCCAGCCTTCAAAGCAGAGGCGCTGAGGACCCAAACCTGTTACTGCAAGGCTCCCACAAACGTGACAAGTGGCAACTGCTCTGAGAAGGTTTCTCCAGGCTGTTTTCCTTGGTGTTTCCTCTCAGCGTGGGGAAAGAGCCAAGCAGTGTGGCAAGACGCAGAGCCTGCTGGCTTGCCACGGGAATGCCTGTCACTGCAGGGTGTGTGGCAACCACAGCGGTCAGCCCCTCTTCACACGGCTACTCCAACCTCCCTGCTGCTGCAGAAGTGATGGGCAAAACAGCCCCAGAGGCCTGAAACTTCTGTTTCCCTGGAATAAGTCTCCAGACGGTCGGATTCCTCCCTGCCTCACCGCCCCTTCCCAGTGAGCAGAGCTTGCCTGAGTGGGTGGAGGAATGCGGGCAAGCTCGCAGCATTAATAGTCAACTGACCACCAGAGCCGGAGAGTAAGGTCACTGGGGAAAAACAGCCATTGAAGAATGTGGCTGAGCTATGCCCCAGCTATGCAGGAGGAGGCTTTGTCTCCTCTGGCATGCTGAGCTCGACCAGGGCCACAGAGAGGATGGCACTGAGACACAGACAGGAGCTCCTCCAAAGGGATGACCTGGCAGGGGTGGCTGCCACATATGTTTGTAGGGCATCACCTCCTAACTCTGCTTAGCTATCTGGTCTAGAACTGAAGTGTAGCATGAGAAAGCACGGAAATTACATACAAATTAGGACATGAAATGGCTAATAAAAGGTAGTTTTGTGGTACTCTTGGAGATAGGCTGCTTCCAGCAGCCAGATTAACTCATTGCAAATTAAGAAACCCACTCTAAACTAAGAGGTTAAATCACAGCATGCTTTGGGGGGCCTTTTGAGGGCATAAGTCTACCCTACTCGAGCAGAGTAACCTTGAGCAGGGTGCCCAGAACAACACAGTGAACTTCAAGAGACAGCTGTTCAAAGTGAGCAGCTTCTTTTGTATCTGAGTGGTGATCTGCTCCTAGGGACAGCATCCTCTGCTCCCGTGAAGCCAGCACTCCAACTCCTCAGCTTGAGCCTCTCAATCCGAAGCCTCAAATCTGAAGGATCCGTTCCTTGAGGGACATTTTTGTCGGTGCAAACACGACACTTCTGACCATTCCTCATGTTGCTAAACAGCAGTGTATGCGAAATCAAAATCTAAGCGTTGAGGCTGAAATTTTCATCAAGTCATAAAAGATTTCAGGCACCAAAAGTCCTGACACACTGGGCAGCTCGCACCAGTACGGTCCCTTTGAACTTCCCACAAAACCAGCTTTTGCAACGTTACTTTTAATTTCTGAAAATACAACACAGCAATCAGTTCCACAGTGCCTTCGGACGGGTGTTTTATCACTGGTGATGGGTGAAAGGGCAGGAAGCAGAGGGACAGGATGGAATTTTGAGCATGATCCAAGTCCTGCCAGGACACAGGGGAGGGACACTTTCTGAAAAAAGAGAAGCTTTGCCATGGGGGAAGTGGACTGCCTTGCCTCCATATCCTGTGGATCCAAACTTCCCCCTGAGCGTGACATCTCTTATGAAAATATGCATGCAGACTTCTCCAAACTGCTTCCCACTCCACTCTGGCAGAAGGGCCAGCTCTTGACAGACTGAGATTTTAACAGAAAATAGGTTTAGCCCTGCCATTCAACCCGTGTTAGTGCAGTGGAAATGAGGGAAGAATCATTCCTATTATTATATTTTGGCTGGAGATTTCCTGTGGAAATCTTTGACACGAAGAAAATAAAGTGTTTGATGAGATAAGATGTGTCACAGAAAGTATCAGCTATCCTAATTGCTTGAAACTGAAGATTCAAATAATGGCAAAATAACCCACAATGGTTTATATCATCTGGGCATGAAGTTTTTCCTTCTTTCCTCTACAGAGCCAGCATATCTTTTAGGAGAAGGATCTCAGACTAGTCTTCCTCACTCTATATCTCTTGAAATATACTGGTGTCTCACAAAAGCAGTTTTTGGTCTTTTTCCTCTCTTTTTTTCCTTCACATGGAAGGAAAATGTTTTCCATGTTTTATGGATCTCACTTTGGAGAATCTTACAAGGGCTTGACTCAGAAAGCATAAAAAGCCCTTCAGCAGTCTTGGCTAAAACTAATTCAAATTTTGGCCTGTGCTTATGTGACTGGGGTTAGTATTTCAGGTACTAGAAAAGCTTATCATTTATGTACCCAGAAAGTCCTTGTCAGGCCTGAAATTGTAGCAAAACTTCAAATTCGAGGAATTTTGGCCCAGCTTTAAAACTTGCATTGAGACAAAGTCAACATTTACAGTCACTCTGGGCCACCAGTAGCTCTTTCAGGAACTTTTTTTTTTTTTTGTTAGGAAACATAACATTCTAGGAATTTAAACAAAGGTGGTGTATCAGCAAATGACTCTCACACAGGGTGATCTCATCTGCCAGCCATGCAACATTTGGGAACAGGAGCAAAGCTTGTTGCCCTTCAGCAGCAGACCAACAAAGAAGACAAGAGTTAAAACACCCATACACAAATGTATCTTCTCAAACCTGCCCCCTTCCTGCCTTTCCCACCCCACAGAAGATAAAAGTGGACTATTTGTCATCTAATAAAAGTTATGTGAACCAGAAGGAGGTACTTGGGCAATTATTTTTGATTTAGACAAGGAGGCAAATACTCAGCACGTATTTTTTCAAACATTAACTTGATGAGAGTATCACCAGGATCACCATAAGCTTGATTACAATCTGGACAAGATTTTGGGGAGTTCTTAGAAGGGCAGCTGGAACCACATGGCCCCAAGGACTCTTGATGAGGAAGAGGAAGCAAGTTCAAAGCCCTCAAGCCTGGATGCACAACAGGAGTGTGAGCTGGTGATCCAGTTTCACTCATCAGCCTGCATTTGATGTTTTAAGCCTTTCAGACCAGGGATTGTCTCTTACTGTGTATGAGATGCAAAGGGATCCTGATCTCTGGGCATCTAAGGTCTGTTGTAATATCAGTCAAAAAATTTTAAAAGTTCCATTGCTTTTTCTGAGACGCTGCTTCCATTTGAGACTTGACCTGGGATAAGTAGAGGTTCAGGGAAATAACATAAATAAGGTAAAAAAGCAGAAGATCTAATGAAACATGGTGTCCTTGGTATGCTTGCTGAGCCCAGGAAGCTTTTCCTGTGAGTTTTTTCCTAAAATCTTCTCTCTATGATTTTTCATGTCTGAGTAAATTCTGAGATTAACACCCATTCATGGGAAATGTCTCCTCACCAGCTCTAAATTTCATTATATCTGCAGAAACTGTATTATCTTTGAAATCTCTACTCCCTTCACAAATTAGGATGGAACCAGCTAAAGAGTCCTTAGGAAGGAGATAGAGGAGCAAGCAGCATCATGAGGTCATAAACAACACACATTCACATTAAACTTATTTCCTTAGAAAATTGGCTAGTAAAAACAAGCAAAATACTTCTTCAGGTCTTGGATGCTGGAATTAGATCTGCCATGCTTGCCTACATCCACCACCCAAAGTGACAGGGTGATGAACGTGCCCACTAATGCACATTGCTGTGAGTTGTACCTGGTTATCTCCTTCAGAAAGGGGATCAGACCCTTGATCAAAAAGCTGAGGTAGACATAGAAAATAAAGAGTGGCCTTACTGAGCCAGACAAAGTTCATCTAATTGGTTATCTTGTCTCTAGCAGTGGCCACAAAAGGAGGAATAAAGTTCAGCAGACATATTTGGTACTTTTCTCCAGTGTTCACTTCTAACAATTTTTACTCAGCAACTTCTTAAGAATGGCATTGCTGCATATACAGCAATCTCTACAGATTTCTCTTCAACGAGCTTCTGTCAACTTGTAATTCAGAGAAGTTTGCTGTGATATGAAGTTTTGCTGTGTTTCCTGAACACATGGGCCACTTCGAAACATAGCTTTTCAGCTTGCTCACTTCTGAAGCCTTGGCAAAGAAGCAGCGGCTTCTTTTGGGATGCAACATCCCAAAATATTCCTCCTCTCCTGCAATATACCACAGGAGAGAAATCTCAGAGACAGCACAGAGCAGAGCAGCTTTAACAACCCTCAAGCTGGACTGGGCTGGAAAACATTAAACCTACAGTCTTCAGACACTTGACAATTTATGAAGATGTGAATAGGTGCTGCCCTTTTGCATTTAAACTCTCTCCCTGGATTAGACAAACTAAAGCAGCTAAAGGATTCTCATCTCAGTGTAGCCTGCACCGACAAAGCGTTTTCCTGGCACAGCCAAGCTGGTCGAAGCTGTGACTCCCCACCGTACTTCAACTCACGTAACCAAGCATGTAAAGCTCTGGAGTGAAGACCTGGCTGTGATTCAGGAGCAGACATGAGCTCTGAGCACCTTCGTTTGCTTTTTCGCTTGTTTTCCACAAGCTGGTCCCCAGACAGGGCTCTGACCCAATTCTTGCTGAAGCCCACAAAGGCGGCTGTAGGAGCTGGATGGCACCCAGTGCCTGCCGGGGTGAAATGCTATCCATGTCTCCCAGCTCCAGGCCTCCTGCCCCTGCAGCTCAGAGCCACCCTGGCTTCTGCATCCCTCCCCCAGCTTAGCAGGATGGCCAGAGCCAGCCCAGCACAAACAAAGCAGCTCCAATCCACCGTCACTGTTCACGCAGGGCATGACTGCCACCATCCCCTGGCACCCTGGCCTCTCCCTGCCAGCCAGCCGCAAGAGCATGCCACATCTTGTGCCCACATTTTCTATCCTAAGGAAGCCCTCAGGGGCTTCTTTGGCACAGCTCACACTGGTAGTGAACAGCTCCCTTTGGCTTCCATGTTTACATCCTTGTGGTTGTTAATTTGAGAGAAGCCTTTTATTTTAGACACACACACACACACACCCCAACTCCCTCTGCGGGGAGGGGGGGGAAATGTGACCTTTAAGATTGTTTATACCAATCAACAAGAAGCCCTCATGCTGCCGGATTCCAAGAAACACGAGACCCGTCTTGGAGCTTGGAAGAGGGAGGGGAGCACGGGCAGGAGAGGGAGCAATCAAGGTCAGGAGTTCAGAGACTGGATGAAGCAGAAGGCAGGATGAGCAGGAGAAATGGCAGGGCATGCCCCCTCCGTTCAGAGAGGCAAGACAAGCGCTGGCAGCTCTGTCCACCACGTGCAGCACACCAGCATCCCGGGACAGGGAGCCCACATCCCAAGGCAATGGGAGGAATGAGCTGGTTGGGGTGGCCTTGCAGAATGAGGGTGGCCATTTCTTCCTCAGAAATCCCTCACGGGTCTTCTGCCAGCCTTGCAGCATTTCACTGAGGACCAAGAGTCATCCAGGACAAGAAGAAATTATTGCAGTCCAGTTTTGTACTCTGGTGCCCGCTGTGATGAATAAAGTGTTTTTGACAAGACAAGGAGAAAGATGAAAATATTTTCCCACTGCTGAACACAGAAGTAAATAAATAAGTAAACAGACAAGCATTCAAATCCAGGAATTTCCTTTCATTGCCAGCATCAGCCTTCAAGGGAGTAGCACCACAAATTTTTTCCTACCATTGTACTGAGCCAAATAAGCAAAGGTTGTGGTTTCAGGGATCCAAACTTCAAGTGTCCTAACAGGCTGAGGAAGCACCGGACTGGCATGAAACCCACGGGTGCCTTGTGCACAAAATGCCTGAACTGACAGAAGGGAGGGCTTGCTTCAACTTCAAAGACATTAACACCACCATCTTAGTAGGTTCAAGACTGAGTCACTGAGGGGAGAAAGAAAAAGGGCGAAGCATCAATAAAAACCATGGGAGCACAAATGCAGTGGGGGAGACTGAGATGCTGTGATACAGCACACCACTTTTGGGCAGCTGGCCCAGCTCAAGGCAGGGGTTTTCAGGACAGAGGTACATTTCTTCCTTTGAGTTCTCTCCCTAAACAACACATCACAGTGGTTGTCAAATTCAGCCCCAAGGTATCTGGCATGAAGTCAGGATTCTGACAATTTCAGTGACTTTTTTGTGGTCAGAGCTCTCTATGATTCTATATAATTACAATTACAGGGCTGCGTCTTGTTCTCATTTACACGTATCTTCTCTATTGGGTTACACAATATAACCAGAGGTGGTATTTGGCCTATACATTTTATTTTGTATGTTGTCTGCCCAGATTCATTATTTATGACCCATTAGATACATTTGTTTCTCAATTAATAAACCTCAGAAAATATTTTTAATGAAAGACTGTGGTTTCTTAACAATCATGTCGCTGCTCCTCTAGTAGCACTCGAGGATTAAATAAGACTGTGAGTAGTTGTTAACTAGCAATTGGTTACTGAAACACATGAGGTTTTTGTCTTCCCATTACTGAGGCTAAAGAAACGATGCTTCTACAACCACATTGATATTGCCCATCTGAGTTCTCATTTCAGGGCACATGCTGAATTTGAAACCACCACATGGATTTCTCACCCATACCTTCAGCAGCACTGAGCATGCTGTGAAGGAGAAAAGCAGACGGATGCCACAGCTGGCCATGCAGACATCAAAAGTAATTATCTTTTTTAAAGACAATTGGTTCGTTTTCCTTGTTTTTCTTCTTTCCCCCCCCCCTTCCCTTTCTGTTTTCTTAAGCAGTGCTACCACAGTTTTTCAGTCAGTTAACACAGGGCTTTGACAGCATCTGGGATCTGTGTGCTAGGACAATTACCCCGTGCAAGCCCTGCACAGCTGCACTGCTGGTGGAGTGACAAATATACTCACTTTCCTTGCTTGAACAAACTACCAGAAGCCTGTTTATGAATACGAGCCTGGAGGTAACATTTGTAGGCTAAGGCCAGTCATGTAATCTCTGATACTTATGTCCATTCCTGTGCCAACATGCTGTCTGCAATCTGAAAGATGCTTCTGTTCTGTTCCTACATTGTCTCATCAATGAAAGAAATTTGCAGGAGGGAGAGAGCTGGCCTTGCTCTTCCGTGGGTCCTGTTTCCAATATAAGCACTTAGTTTAGGTTATTGTTCCTCCTTTTTCCTCTTCATTCATTCTGGCATTCTGTCCTGCCATGCAATTGGAGCTATTCAACTCAAAGATACAAAGGATTCATGAAAATGCTTAAAGGGCAAGCTGGGCTGCTCATCGACAGGGACTGTGTCTTGTTTCATACGACTTAGGGAATAGCAATTCCTCTGAGAAATTATTCTCCATTCAGATCCTCAGGAAATGTGTCCCAATGGGATACAAATGAAATGCAGATGACTCCTTTTTGGCTACAGATCCAAGGAGGCCCGTGCCACATAGCTACCTTTGGTCACATACCTTCTGGTTTCTTCCAGCTCAAGAGTTACTCCTACCTATCCAGGTTTGTAAACATCACCCGTGCTCCCACTGACTGCTGCGCTACTAAGACAGACAGCAAGGGAAACCTGGCATCTCTTCCCGAGTTTTAAGGTCCAATTTTCAAAAACCTTTGAAAGTCACAGCAATCCAGTTGTAGGAGTCAGCTCATCCTCACAAATGAAAATGCAGATTCAGCCTGCCTAAATATTACCAAACCCCATGTAAGCAGAGTTTCCCATTTGCTGGCAACAGCTCTTCGGAAGTGCCTGTGGAGTAAGAAATACCAGGCGCAGAGATTCAGCTGGAAACCAGCAGCAATCTCGTGAATTGTCACTTCTGCTTCCCTTGCTATTTTGACTTCTCTCAAAGCATTGGAAAATCAAAAGGAAACAACGTCAAGGAAAGAACACTCAAATAAACACAGACGTTGACACAGCGAAAATCAGGTTCCTCCTTGTTCCCAAGACACTGAGATACCAAACCCAGAAGCATACCCTTGCTATTCTGACAGAAACATTTAAAGGAAAATTTTTCTCCATTTCATGGTACTTGTCCATCTTATCATGAGACAGCATGTACCCCTATCAAAGGAAAGGTTGAGACAGAAAGGTCAACCACTATCTTCCCTTTTACTTGTTACCCCATCCTGGTGCCCCCTTTAATTCAATCATCAGGAGGAGACACCAGAAAAACTTTGTTATTGAATGAATATTTTGTTGCAAGCACAAGGGTGTCCTGGTCACACTCCCTCCTCTATCACAAAATTTACAGAAATTCTCCTGAAAGAATCCTATCTAAATAGAATATAAGCAGAAAAAAATAAAAATTAAAAAAAAAGTATACTAATAAAATTTTCTCCAAAACAGTCTAAAATCTCCCCAAAAGCAGGGCCAGACTAGGGACTCCAGTGCAGAGTTCATCCCACTGTTGAGGCTGAAAGCTTTTCACACAATGTAAAGATGGATAGTCGAGTCAAACTAATGCAAAGGCAGATAGATCAGCAATCTGGTCATGACCAAAATCTGGTTCAAACCCTGGAAACCCAAACCCACAAAGGACTAAAGCAAAAAATCTAATGATAAATCAAAGCTACCTGATACCTCCCAAGCTCTCTAGCTCGACAATCTTTACAGCCAGTGAAGGGGCTCAGAGCTGTACTTTCTTTGTGGCCATATTCTTAAATGGTCAGTTTAGGTAAAAGAGTTTATTATTCCCAGGCTATGATAAATATCCTAGCTGCAACCACAGCTGTAAAGACACAGTCAGGATTATTTTGGGCATCTATCACCCACCTGACTTGAGCCTTGTGTCTCATCACCGAAGTAGGGGGTGCAAATCTCATTATAACCACCAGAGTGAGTCATGTGTTACAACTTTTGTGCATGTCCATTACATTCAAGAATAACCTCCCAGCTCCTCCCGAGGGAATGGCAGAGATGGACGGACATCTCTCTTTGATCTGGGGAGTTCTTCCTCTACCTCCACTTTGTCTCCAATTGCCTCCAAGGTCATGCTGTCAGGACAGGGACGGCAAACCCCTCCCACCCTTGCATATGAATCTCATCTCCTATCCTCAAAAACCACAGGCTACACATGTTTGCTGTTACTTCCAGATGTGTCCACAACTTGAAAGCAGTGATTTCAGAAGGGAAAAAAACCTTCAGAGCTAGCAGAGGGAAGTCCCCCTCCTCCTCCCTTTCCTTCAGCATCCAGGTCATCAACTCAGGCAACACCAAGCACTTCCAGGGGACTCAACAGCTCCCCACGGAAGCATCTGCACGTGGATGGATTAGAGACACAATGCAACTCCTCTTCTCCCCATTATACTTAAAGCCTCAGTCTCAGCTTACTGTCTCAGAATTTACTCCTAGAGATCCTTGGCTAAAGCCCTGCTAATGGATATCTAACAAGAAGTCGTTTTGGTGTCCTTCCTTCCCCCTGCTGGAAGGAAAGAGACGCCTGCAGAACAATAGAGGCGATGGCACCGACAAGGACTTGATTGCCTCGATGGATGCAGGGGCACGTACAACACTCATATATCTTACTCCCAGTGTCCTCACCCCTGCAGCCCTGGCAAAGGGCTTTGTCCTGCAGACATCTCCAGCCCTGGGTTCTTCTGCAGTAGCCAGACTGGGGGTGCCTTTTTGGTGGCCAGTCACGGGGATTGTGGTGGGTAAGCACACAATGTCACTTCTGCGTGGTATTTAATTTTTCCCTTGGAGAGGACAGAAGGAGGAGGGAGAAAGGAGACAGTCTGACTCACACCAACACCTGGAGCATTGACTGCAGAGCCAACACCAGAGTGCTGCTGACACGAGAAGGGTTTGTCCTGACTTTTGGGAGTCCTTTTCAGAGTCGCTCTCTTCCCCATCAGCTGGTGACAGCCCACCCCCTCCACACCCTGTGCTGTGGGAAGTTAATTTAGAAGCCAACTTTGCCATCTGTGGACTACCCCATGCTGGGAAAACCCTCAGCTGGGGAGATCTGTTGTCTTTGCAGAGTGGCACAAAGAAATTAGAGCGTGGGAGAGAACAGGAACCTAAGAATCCTTCTAAGTCCTTGGCATATTTCTCCATGCATCCTCCAGACTCCACCTCTTCCACTCAAAGTACCTAAAAAGTGTCCTATAGTGATGTCTGCTGTTGACATCAGAGAAGGCTCAGAGCAGCACTCCTGCTGTTGCCCTCAGCTGAGTCACGACTCATGAACAAAGGGGATTTTGACCATTGTTATTTTATTATTTTCATTATTTCATTCATCATCTTAATTTCCTTCTCTCACTCCTGGCCAAAAGAGGAAGAAAGGCATACACACACAAAAGAAAAGGAAGAGAAAAAAAAAAGGAAAAATACGCCAACACAGTCCACATCTGGAAACCGATTTCCCAACCTCAGAACAAAGAGCTCTGAAATTGTGGCTCCAAATCTCCTGTTTGTGTTCTCCCATTATGTAAAAAGTCCTATAATAAAATCTAATGGAGAAAAAGTCCAAAAGCCAGCAAGAATTATTTGGAATTTATTAGTGAACAAGATCCAATCTGAAGTCCTTGTAGAAGTGTACATTGAACTTGCGAAGTTATTAAGCTCAAAAAAACACCGTAGGAGCATTTTGGTTCCAGAAAAGTTCTCCCTATAGATCAGGCTTGGCTTAAATCACTTCTTTAATCCCAGCTGAACTACTGTGCCATTTCTTTTACTTTCCATGTTCAGAAAAATCACTCTTTCCAAAGTTTAGTGCTATACAGGGATGAGAAAAAACTATGGAGACACAAACAGAATACTAAAGGGAGAAAAAAGAAAAAAAAAATCCAGAAATCATCATTTTTCAGCGAGGAAAATGAGGACAGACAATTCTTATGAGAGTTTAGGATATTAGTCATTTTTGACAGCAGAAAGTTTCTTAGAATGGGTTAAAAATCCACTCTGACACTTTTAACAGAAAAGAATTTTGCAAGTCAAAGAAATGTTTGTGTGGGAAAAAATATTCAAACACATTCAGTTTTTAATTTGAAAACTGTAACACCAACCATAGCATTTCAATGGAAAGAAAATGCATGCATTGTTGAGAAATGGCACAGTGCACCCCACTGGGACAGAAAGAAAAGGATTATTAATTGAGAATTGTTGAGGAGAGGATGATCATTTGAGGGCTTCAGAAGTAGATGCTTCTCTAACCTGGTTTTTCACATGGAGAGACACCCAAGAGCCACGTGTAGTTTGGCTTCCACTTCCACCTCAGTTCTCCCAAACAGCAACCCAACACACTGGCACCACATCGAAATCCAGGGCTCGTGTACCCCATGGATTTGTCCTTTAGCTCCAAGCCAAAGTGACCCAGGAAGAGGCACCACAATTGGAGGCACATGAAGGAGTTCAGCAGCCTCCTGGTTGTAAACTCTTTCCTCAATCCTCTCTTTTCTTTGATGTTACTGTGCTTATGTTCAGTGTTGAATCATTGGACTTCGCCTTTCATCCAGACCCTTGGGATGCATTATAGGCATGGAAAGAGAAAGGCACCACTTAATAACACTTTCCAAGTACAAGGGAGAGGAAATTCCTGGAAAATCAGGTCAAGACTGTCCAAAAAACTTCTTCGAAGAAACATGGCAAACTGTATATAGCTATTTATGGTGGAGATGGAAGTTAGACTACCCTTGAAGGCAAGAGGCTGCTGTCCAGAGGTTTTAATCATCATTCCAGTAAGGCACTGAAAACTAAACACATCATAAGTAGCTGGGGAATAAGGGCTATTCCAAATAAATAGCCTCATTATTTTGCAGGAACTGCTCTAGCTCATATATGTTTACCTACATTCATATTTCAAAAGAACCAAGGATCCTAAACTCGAATTCTGAATTGCAGAATTTTAATTCTCAAACCAATCTTCTTTCTCTATGCATGGAATGACTCAAATAACAACTGAATTGTTCAAAACTTTTTTTTTAATGAACAGTGGTTTTTCTTCAAAAGAAAATAAATTTATGAGCATTTTCTCCTACCCTTCCTCAAATTTTTCTAATTTTTACGTAAAAAAATCCCACAAACACAAGAAACTTCTCCAGCTTTGTTTTTCTTCATTCTTCCTCTGTTGCCTTCCCTTCCATGGCAGAACAGAATAAAAGTAGATGAGAAGGAATGGGGAAAAATAAAGAATACTTTCACCAAATATTTTCATTTGTGTCTTTTAAAACTGGAAGTTACCAGAGCTGTTGTCTACTGCTTTTCGGAGATGGTTTTCAATTTTTGCCTTGCTTGCATTTTACTGTCAAATGAGAAAACTAAACTTTTTTTTTTTTTTTGAGCTGTGCTCAAAAGCAGGAAACACTATTCGATGATCTTAACACCAACACACAAACAATCCATGCAAGAAATTCTTGCTACCTGCAGATATGGTCAGCTCTCAAACCCAGCCCAGCTGTGGTCCAAGCACTCAGCTCACTGAATATCACATGCTATCTGTTTTTCTGTGAAACATTTTAATACTGAATCTCAGAGGAGCCATCAGTCTCTATAACGTGGCCATAACCTCCTGTTACCAGCCCTACCTCTGCTCAGAGCAATGCAACTTCAGCACAGGTTATGCTCAGCCTCAGGTCTCTGCAGTCTTCAGTCTCCTCTCTAAAGTCATAATTTCTCCCACTCATCAGCAGCTGAAACACATACCCAGCCCCCTGGCTTCCATCCCAAAGAGCCAAGTTAACCAGGTGAAGACAAGGTCTTGCATCTCCGCATCCCTTCCCTGCACTACTGGTGTTCCACCCAGGATGCCAGCTCACCTCAGAATATGGCAGCCCTCCCTGATTGACCCCAACTGTTTCAAGAGCCAACCCATTTCTCACACTCCAGGTCTTGAAATCAAGGGAAATGCATAATTTTTATTTATTAAAAACATTTTCTAGCCTTGGTGAATGCTAAGGAAAACATGGAGATAACATCTGAATGCAGTAATGGGCTCCCAAACCAGGCAGCAGCTGTAAAGAAGCAGGTACATATTTCAGTCTCGTGATTGTTTTCATTCAGCATCGCTGTTTCTCAAGACTTGACTCATGATTTTTCAACGCTGCCAAGGCCAGCATTACCGACTGTGAGCTCTGAGAAGTTTTGATGATTTGCTACGCAAAAAGTGGAGAATTAAGTTTGTGACGCTGAGCTTTTCAGTGCTGTGAGCAGGTCAGGTCTGCTGTGTGTCCCATGGGCACAGCACACACACAAGCCCTGTCCCACCCGTTCTTGTCCAAGCCAGCCCTCTCCCTCGTGGGCTCGTGTGGGGCACAGCAATCCTCCACGGGTGCAAAAACAAGGCTCAGTCGTGCTCCTCAAAGGAATTCATGAGAATTTTTGCCTTTGGCATATTCATGGAGACAGGGTCTTGCCCAAAACACATACCAAGGGAATAAATCCTCCAGAAATATGAATTCTCTTTGCCTCATACCAAAACATTCATAGTAAGCCCAGGCGGCACTCCACAGCAAAACATTGGCAAGAGGAAATGCTAATAAAACACTAAGACTTTAAAAAACACCGAGAAAAACTTCCCAGAAGAAACAAACATTAGAAGAATATGTTGCCCATTCAGTCAAAAAAATGCTAACAAACTAATGCTGTCTCATGATGAAATCGAAATATTTACAGGAAGAGAGCACAGAATTTTGGCTGACAAACACAAAAACTATCTTTGAGCACAACTTTTTTTTTCTGTGCAGAACAAAGCGGAAAGGAAACAGAGGAGGGAAAGTGGGAGAGTGAGGGCAGGGTGAAAGAAAGGGGACAAAAAGTAGGAGAGGAATATGGATTAGGAAACTGATGCAAAAAGAAAACAACAACAAAAAAAAAAAAAAGCAAAGGAGCAAGGGGGAAGAGAGGGCAACAGAGAGCAGAGCTCACACTAGGAAGACTTGCTGCTCCATAGTTACCTGCCAGTAGCCAGATTCATTGACATCTCCCTTAGGCAAGGAACAGACTTGTTCACCTCCCCCACAAAAGAAGTGGAATCCTAGCGGAGCCTGCCAGCAACACACACAAAACATTAGGCTGCCCAATGGGACAACTGGAGCCAAGTGAGTGGAAAGAACATGTCAGTTATTAATTAATTTGTTCTATATTCATGTCATTAGAGATAATTACACGAGCCTTCCCCAGTCACTGATCCCCATGATTCATGATGGACAGTTGCACAACACGGCTGTCAATGACTTCATCATGTTGCATGGAAAATCCTCTCTAGATGCGTGTGCGTGCAGTGACTCACTTTGACACCTTGGGTTGACATTTGCAACCTGGGCCAAGTCCGTCAACAAGACAAAGGCACTTCTTGTGAGGATTCCAAGCCACTAGGTTGGGTATCAAAGAGCAGAGCACGCAGGAGGAGGCAGGAAAAGGTGGCCCTCAAATGTTCAGTTCATGTGTGCAACAGCACTGGCACTGCAACAAGGAAATACTCAAGGCAACAGCTCTTCTCTGGCAGCAGCCAAAAACAGGACTGGAGAGAGCAAGGCCTCTGCACAGCACTTAAAGTCCACAAGTAGGAACATCCCAGGAAGCTCTCAAGAACTAAGACAGGCCTTTCTATTTAGAGAGAAGAAGTTATTTCATAACTGAGAGTCAGCAGGAACAGCTAAGTGCTGCACAGCAGCCTGAATGAGAAGAGGAAACATTATGTAAAATAGCACTCATATGTCACTTGGGAAGAATAAGCAAGAGCTACCATAAATCCAGGCACATGGGATACAGGAACTTCCACCCAGGACTGGACACCAGAGCAACCCTCTCAATCCATCTCCACCCCAGAGACAACACAAGAAATGGGAGCTATAAACAGAAAATTAAATAGATGATTTCTCCTCTCCACTGGAGAAAGTGGAACTGAGATTTCTCCCAACTCCTTTGGCAGTCCTTTGTAAAGTCTTTCAAAAAAATCAAAATCAAAAGAAGGATCTTGGAAGGAATGGGTAGCATGAGCCCAGTATTGTATCCTGCATTAAGAAAGCATGATGAACATAGAGATGCTCAGAGAGAGAACTAAGAGAAATATTTCAGGGAAATTTTTACTGACCAAAGGTTTTAAACAGTGGATGAAAAACAACCACCTTAGTGGTTCTGGTGATTTGGTTCTTTCTGGAAGAAAATATACATAAGTGAGTAAAAATCAAGCCATTTTGTTTTGTTTGAGAAAAGCTGACTTTTCCATATGAAATGAGATTTTATCTTGCTATACACTTTTCTTTCTGTTTGTGTTGTCTAGAGCCTTGACTACTTCATTCTGCATGGAAAAAAAATTAAAAAGAAGTTCTCAAAGTTTTCAGTTCAGCAAGGAAGCCAGAAAAATATTCCTTGATTCCTCCCATCTTCCCTGTCATTTCAGTCATCCACCCAACTCCCAGGCATTTCAAAAGCAGATGCACCTGCACCCAAGCATCCTGGAACTGAGGCCCCCACAAGAGCCTCTCAACCACTGGACAGAAGAAACCTTCTGAGAAATGTGTGTAAGAAGTTGCAGGTAACAAAAAGAAACCCTGGGTTAGTGCTGGGAAATGAGGCACAAGCAAGGCCTGTTGCAGCTGCTAGGATTTGCTGCAGCTGCCCTGGTTTTGTACCATCACAGATTCTGTCCCAGCAGGGCAGGGCAGGGCAGACAGCCTGATGGACGACACACACACGTGTCCAAGAGAGGGTGGCCAAGCACCCTGCTGCTTCTCCTCACTCCATTGTGCCATCATAGCCATGGGGAAATGCCTTTTTCCATATGACTTCAAATCCCCCAGCCTGGCCTTGACTCCGTGGGGAGAGAAATCACAGTTGTTGATCACTGCACCTATTTGTTCACGTTTTGCCAAGATAATAGTGAGCCAAGGGCAAAATGTGGTCACATCAATTGCATGGCACTTTAAGGCTTTCACACCTTTGTAAGAGCACACAAGAAGGCATGACTGAACCAGACCTCCCCATTGCTCCCAGGGAATACTCTACTCACCACAGCCATACCCATTTCTTTTGCATCCCTTTGGCCCTGCTGCAATAAGTGACACCCATTCACATGCTAGGCAAGCCATGCTGCTGCTCCCCTCACTAGAGCTACTTGTTACCCTAGATCAATACTAAAAAAGAAAAAAAAAATAAAATAGCTTTGCCTTGGGTATCATGCAGTGCATTCCAGTTCCTCCCTAGTCAGTGTTTGTGCAGTGGTTTAAATACGTGAAGAGTTACATAAATGCTAACTATTATTATAATGTTACCCTCCTTCCAGTCAACTCCCCCCACAGACTCACAGAAACATTCCCCACCTCCCATTTTAGCACGTTCATGGCATCAGAAATTACCCTGTTTTCATTTACCCTGCCCTTTGCCATATGATCCTGCCCTCAGAAGCTTTAAATAGTCTGCATTATTATGAAGGCTTGTTAGGACTTGTCCCTAATCACTCCAGGAATAATCCTTGATGGGTTGTTTCAGACTGTGTGTGTGAATGTTTGTACAACCACAGGGCTCTGGCTTGCGTAGGTCCCTCCTAGAAGGGGAATTAAAGCTTTATATTCTGTGCAGGAGTGGCACAGAGTGGGAGCCTGTGTGGCAGTGAACCCATTGTTGTGTCTGCATACTATGAAGTTCTCTTTAGAGAAGATCTGAAATAAAAAAAATCCGTACATTTCAGCAAAGAACAGGCCGACCAGATTATGTGTTGATAGATGTCAAGCAGCAGAAATCAACCTGCCCTTTAAATGCCGAGCAGCAGAAATCAACCTGCCCTTTAAATGCAGGGACACTAAAAATGGTGCAGTCAATGATTCCCAGAATTGTGCTCGTTACAGCTGGTCCCAGAGCTTGCACTGTTTGTCTGGTGCACAAGAATTCCAGCATTAGATACTGAAATATAAGCTCTCTGCTGGGGTTACAACCCCTGTTGTCTACCTTATGATGGTGATATAAATTGAGAAAAGAAATAGAAAAATCTGGTGCTTAATAAATCTGTTTTTAGAAGGCTAGCAATCGTGAATTCAATGTCATCTGCAGGAGAAAATACAAAGCGGAGATATATGTGCTTTTCTGGGTTGGTTTCCAGCTGCAAACTTGAAGAAAAACAAATCACACAGTAGCATGCTAAGACCAAGACTCATGCCATGTAGACTGCAATGTGTATCAGGCAGGGCAAACAGATTGCCAGACCTTTGTTTACCAGGGGTCTCATTGGTCCACTGGGGTAAAACTGCTGGTGTTTGGGGATTTTGCAGTCATACTATGCATTGACAACATTTTCCCACCCACTACGTTCTCATGACACCACAGGTACCAAAATGGTAAGTGAGAGGCAGCTGAGAAACACCTGCTAAAATAATACCATCACAAAATGCCTTTGCACACTACATCAGCATCCAGTTTCCCCAGCCATGTGGTCTTCATGTTTTTAGATTATCTTTGAACGTTTTGCAGCATCTCACCATCTCTAGGACACTAGAAGAGGTATTTGAAGGAACCAAGAAGAAAAGAGAAGGTTTTGATGCTTGTCTTTTCATTTCTCAAAGTCTTCAAAAGTAGCAGGGACAAAGACTTTTGGAATCAGGACGTGCTGATGTGATCATCAGCAGGATGATTTAGAGATTTTATCTGATATTAATGTCCTTAACTTAGTGCTTGGTCAAAGAGCCCTGCTCCCAGAAACAAAAAAATCCCCCCAAGACAAGTCATTCGCAGCACTTCTATTTATTTTGCAGGCTACCAAGATGAAATCAATGTTTAACGAAAAGGGAACAAGAGAAGCTGCCTAAATGCCTGGGTGGGAAAAAGGGCAGCATGAAGGAAGTGCTACATGAAACCACACAGACTAGAACTGACATAGGAGTTAAGCCTGGAGACCCTGGGTGCAGGGGTGTAGGACAAATGTAGGACAATTGAGGGAATCACAGGCTGCCAAACAAAGACATTTGGAAAACAAGAAGGTCTATTCTCTTGATGGGGTGTTCGCTTACTCACAGGAATGCTCACCTTCTAATATGGACATAGCAGGCAAAACTATGAAATAATATTAAGAAAACTCTTTAAAGGGGAAATCCTTGCATTGCTGTAATCCACAGAGGATTTTGCAAAGGAAATGCCATTGTTTTGCACTGCAGGCAGCCACACAAAGACAGGCAGGGGTGAATTTATCTTACCTAAGAGCACCCAGCAAAACCAGTGACAGAGACAAGTATGGAGGAGCTTTTATATTCTGATCACAGAACAAAAGGTGGCCCTTTAGTCTCCTGGCATCCAAAATCCCACAAATCGTAAAGAGTTTCACTCTTTAGAAATGTGAATTTGTGCTGTAATACAAAGGCAGGCTCAAACCAAGTTATTATAGAAGATGGACTTGGCTTCCCCATGAGCAGAACCTTCTGAGGGCCAGCACTGTGTGCCCTCCTTAAACAAAGGTACTGGCAAGCAGGGAAGGAACTCAAACACACTTGGCACTAAAGCACAAGACATTTCTTCAAGGTGCAAAGTCAAACTTTGCACAAGGGTAAAGGTGGAGCAGAGACCCATGGAGACATTGGCTCCTGATAATGCTGCGATGAGCAGGCAGTTACAGAAATTAAAGCAGTGACTCACTCAAGCACAAAATGTTCTCAATCATATGCGAGGAGATCCTAGTCTGAAGAGAAGACAGAAAAGATAAATAAACAAATACACAAATACAAATAAACAGATGTGTGAAAGCAGGTCCTACTTCAAAGTTGGACCTTGAGGTGAAGAATACATTAACAAGCAGTCATTCCTAGAGAAGCTCCCCTCAAAGAGGAGCCTGGGGACACTGGGAGCACAGCCCTATTCTAATGGATGTTCAAGTAAACACACAGGGGGGTCCTCACACTATTTCACCATGTGGACCACACTGAGATATCCAAATTAGAAACTGAGACTCCCTGCAAACTCCAGGGAGAGGGGCAGTCATTTTTTGAGCATGATTCAGAGCCCAGAGGGTAGGAACCTAGCTCCTGTTCTACTTATGTGGTCCAAACCACCCCCAGAGGTGCCTTCCCCTATTCTTAGTCCACACTCAATGTTTAGGCAGCTGGACATAGGTTCCCTACACTAAATGGTGACTATTACACAATGACAGCAAATTCCTGAAATCTTCTCTATGTGGTAAGCATGGTATGAGCCCAGAGGGAAATAACAGAATCTGAGATGGGGAACCTGATGCTGCCTCATAGACTGGAATGGCAAAACTGTAACAAACACTACTTTTATTTTTTTTTAATTTATTTTAGAACTTGGATGAAGTCTAGCACACGTTAAAGATGGAAGAGGGAGAATCTACCCCTAGATTCTACATCACTAGACATGCAAGTAAAACAGAGTCCTGTTTTCAAAACAGAGGGAGTAAAAGCTCAGCTATTCCAGATGATAAAATCAGATCCTCTGTAGAGGTGCTATGGAGAGATCATACAATAACTGCAAACAAGAAATAAAAGATTTTATTGACCTCAGAAGGACTAAAAGGTATTGACTAAACCCATATAAACAGTTGTGGTGGACATGGCTGAATCTAAATTTGAAAAAAGAGCAGTTTCAGTTCTGGATGCATTGAGCATCAGTCACTACTACCACACAGCACATGAATTATTTCGCTATAGTTGACTATTGTATTCTTTACAGGTTATCAGCCAGGAATGCCACATTCTCTTCCAGTAGGGGGAAAAGAAAAAAAAAAGTCTATACAGGAAAAGAGGAGGTAAAACTGCAGAACAGGATTTTGTACATTGGACATTGTAACACCTTATCAGGCCCCCAGACGAATGAGATCAGAAATGCCAGCTGGAACCCACAGGGCTTATCTGGGCACTCAGAAGCATAGGAAGAACGAGAGCCAGAGGAGTTTTATTCTATATGAATCCCTGAATGCTGCTGCTGTAGATAAGGAGCAAAGTCCCAGGTTCCACAAAGTCAATGACAAATCTCAGCTTGACTTCATTTGGGCTGGGATTTCCTGCCCACCATCCAAGGGTAAAAACTACACTAAGCACAGGAAAAAGGCAGCTGAAACCACTGAACTTGTGCATGGTTCATGATTGCAATTGTTTTTGCAGCCAGCATAAGCACACCTGCAGTAGATGGGAAAGGTGGCTGATGGGTGGTTTGGGTTTTTTCCTTCTTGGCTTGTTTTTTTGCTCAGCTAATAGCCAACCTTGTTTTCTGAGGTTTGGGCCAGACTTTTGAGGGTTTAAGGGTCGTTTTTGGAGACTGTTACCCTGTGCACAAAGCAACAGAGTTTAACAACTTGCCTGCTGTTGGAGGAGGCTCTCGAGGTCCTGGGGCAGGACCCCCACGTCATGTGAGTGGAGGAAACAGCAAACTTGGGTGCATTGCCCATCAATACACCAAGAGGAAAGAGCTGTTGGACAGCGAACAAATCTGAAAATTTTAAAAGCAAGCAGCAATCTGCCAAAGTGATAGTCTGGCATCTCACACAAGGCACTGGCTTGCTGGAAGGAAGAGCAGGGCTCACAGCAAAACTCTGCCAGACTCAGTCTCCTTCAGGTGGAGGCTCACAGGCCCCACTGGCTGGGGTTTGACCACCCAGCCTCCAACAGGGACAGCCCTCTGTCCAAGAGGAAACAGAGAAGGTGCTCACACCCAAAGGAGAACAAACTCCCTATCCTTTCAAAGCATCCAAAATGTTTCAGGCTACACCTCCCAGGGTTAAGATTAAGACCTCAAAGGCAACAACAGAAACAGCATAGGTACCATGCTCCAAGTATTAGAGTAAAAGCCCCACCTCTCATTCCAGGCTAAGATGCTGTGCTCTTGGGGGCCCTACTTATTGCCACATGAGACAACATACAACTCGCTGTTGGCATTGGGACTGCCTCCAGAAATGGCCCAAATTCCAAGGGAAAGAGAAGCGAGTACTTCTTCACTTTCTTGTGCCTGTTTCTCATAGAACCTTGACTCTCCTACGACGGCTGTGACAGCAGATGGAGCAGCACCAGCCTGTGCTGCCCATGTGCCAGCAGAAGCCACAACAACAGGGGCAGCAGGGACATAGGGAGCCTCTCCCACCTCTTTCCAGCCACCAGCCACCTTCCAGGCATGAGTTCTCCCCCAGCCACATGGCACAGAGTGCCAAGCAGGAGAGCTGGCAGGGGCTTGATCCCACTTTTTGGAAATACCGGGTGTGTGGGCTTTTTGGTGTGGGTTGGAGGTGCTGAGCTCCCATCCCCTGCCTCCACTGTCACCTTCCATTAGGCAGCTGGTGGCCGGGAGAAGGGGAGGGAAAAGGCGGCGGCATGTTTGGTTTGCTGTTTTTGTGGGCACTTTACAACTTCAAAGGCTTCTCTCTGGTTCACAGGGGGCAAGGGGCAGAGGTCAGTAGGCACGGTTTGACCTCCCTTTCACCTCCTCCCCGAAAGGGAGAGACGCACACACACAGAGGAAGAAGAAAAGGAAGAGGGGATCCTGGCAAACACTTTTATCCTCTAATCTTTCTTCGCCTTAGTGCTGTAGGGGCTTTGTCCGGCAGACAAAGTGCCCTTCGAAGTCTGACACTTCCATGCTGGACTCTTCCTCTTCTTGTACAAGGAGAAAATTAAAGTGAAACAGCAGCACAACAAAGTGGAGGGCAAAACTATTTTAAAAAGGAAAACGCTGTCCTTAGGTGCTGGGTTTTCTCATTTTTTTTTATTTTGGGGGGAGGGGAAGTTGGGGATTTCTTTAGTTGCCTCTTTTTTCCCTAGATAAACTGCTGTCCATCTATGTATAAGCCCACCAATTCCACATGAGGGAGGGAGAAAACAGGCATGATTGTTCAAGATCCAGCAAGAGATGTAAAACATGCATTCTCTTGTCTTTAAATACAGCATTGTTGTATTTATTTATTTATTTTTAATGGCGAGGTCGCTCACCCGGGGCACCGAGGAATAAGTTCGAGTTTCAGAAAGCTCTCCACAGCTGTTGATTACATCCCTTGCAGTGCATACAAAGACATAGAGAAAGCAGCAGAGAAAGTAAACAGTATCACTTCTGGGGATGGAGGGAGAAGGGGGAGGAGGAGGAGGAGGAGAAGAGAGGCAGATGAAATTTAAACTGGCGGGCAGCCCAGGCACCAACTTAAAACAATGCAGTGAGAGGAAGCCAAAAAGGAAAAAAAAAAAAAAAAACAGAAGGGTGTGTATAGAGACACACACAGTGTGTGTGTGTGTGTGTGTGTGTGTGTGCATGCTTGTGTGAAAGTGAGCAAGGCAAACCTACAGCAAGGAAGGGAAGGGATGAGGTTGCAAGCCCAGGGTTTCAAGAGCCATCCCCTGGGGTCCATCACGGAGCAGAACAGCTTGAAAGGGGAGGTTTTGGGGACAAAGTCATCATGCCAGCCTAAATACATCTATGAGCATTTCTAGTCAGCTGGTGAAGCATAGCTATTCATCTCTCTCAAGGTGAGGGAAGGAAAACCACAGGGTCTAGAAACAGCTCTTCCAGCCTTGTCATGTCCTGCTTCCTCAAAACCAAAAGGGACAAGAAAGTGGCAGGCAGACCCTGACTAAAATCTAGTGACTGATGCTCTCCCAGCTGGCACAAGAGGCTTGTGCTAGGCTTATCTGTCAGCTGGCTTTAGGAATCATGCTCCTACTTGGCTTGAGGAAATTTAATGTTAAGCTAGTGCCTTTCTCCAGCATTTTGGTTTGACAATATATGAGAAAACAGAGTCATGACTAGCTGGTGCTTTGGAGAGCCAAATGTTTTGTGTGTCACAGCTCAGGACACAACCTGGATGCAGTTTGGTCCAGGCCCATACAAGCCCTTCTCACACAGACTGGTTCTGGCTGTGTTATATCTTCTCTGGTCACACTGACCGTGATTTCACTGGAATAAGGTTAGTCATCTTAGTGTGGGGGAAGGGAGAGGCAAGCTTTTTGGAACATCCATCTGCCTGGGAAAGGCTAACAAGCCCTCCTTTATAGATGTCTACACATGTAGCTCAGCAGAAATGCAGTCAGAAAGCTTCTGGAGAGACAATGTACCTTAAAAGGTACAGGCCAGCCTGTTCTTTGGGCTGCCCATCAAGTTTTCCACTACCTTTCACACCCAGAGAAGTCAGGCATCCTGCAGGTTGATGTGTTCTCCAAAGTGTTCCAGCAATTGCCCTTCCCTCCAAGAAACAACACAAATCTTGAGGCCACTGCTGCAAGCCCTGACAAACCATGGCTCTCACCTCATATGGGAGTGCAGGGATGCAGCCACACTTCTGGCTGAGCTTCAGCACCCTTGGCAGTGCTTGACAGGACAGGTTGGTCAACAGGCAGGAACTCCAAGTTCTCACTACTCAGTGTGTTGCTCCTTTGAAATAAAGGCCCCTCCAGACAAGCACTCCTGCTAACCTCACTGTCCTCTTGTGCTGCAGGACTGGCTGGCACCATCCTTCTCAGACCCTTTACTGTCTGCCACCAGTTTGGGGAAAGATGCATCATGACAGGGGCCCATTTTGTGCTACACTTTGCAACTTCTACATAGAGCCTGGGCCAGAACCAGAAAAAGCAGATATCACAGGAAAATACAACAAGCAGCAAAGCTGTTCAGTCTACAAAGGACCCCTCAATTCCCCCCACTCCAAGTCTTTGTGACATTTGGTACAGATTCAACTGATGCAGCAGCTTCTCCCAGGGCTTCTTGCCCTGTCTCCTTGACACATGGTGCATTTAAAATCTGCCACCACAAATATTTTCAACTGCTACAAATGATACCTCAAGGTACAGGGTGATGATAAATTAAGCATGCCATTAAGAAGGGCCAATAATTCAATATTACTTTTAAACTTAAGTGGCTACAGTACTGAAATGAGATGTCATTTCATTTACATCAGACACTCCAAAATTTACGCACTGGTTACCCAAAGGTAGTGTTCTGCTTGAACAATGCAAGTTGCAATGGGAGAAAATCTAGCTGGATTTTAGGAAAAAAGATTCACATTTAAGGCCAGTAAAGCAGTCAAGCACTGGAATAGGCTGTTCAGAGATGTTGTGGGATCTCCATCCTCAAGAGAAGCTCAAAACTGGTCTGGGCAAGAAGGCTCTGAGCAACCTGAACTAATTTTGCTCTGTTCTGCGAGGGCTTGAACTGGTAACCTCTGGAGGTCCTTTCCAACCTATATTAGTCTGTGACCAAGAAGACCACGTCAGAACTTGCCCAAGATACACACAGCACCTCAGGTCTGAGTACAAACACCAGCGTGGAGGCACCCCTGTTGAGGTGTTTCCAATACAAACATTGCCATGGTTACCTTTTGATTAAAACAAACTCAGTCCTACTTCTCTGCTTCCCAAGGGTAACTATGCAGGCAAGCCAAAATAAGAGATTCTGAATGCATTAAATCTCCAGGTGTTGTCTGTGAACTTACAACCACTGCATGCACCCAACTGCAACCAGATCCTGCAAAGGGGCAGTCCAGGTGGCTGAACCCAGCAGACCAGCACCAGCACACTTCAGATGGCACTCCAAATGGGCAGAGCCTGATTTTCAGATGAAGGATGGGAGCAGATCACCAATCTCCTCTCCGTTCAAACATTGACCAAAAGCAATTTCACTTTCCATTCTCACAGTAAGAGCAAATTGTTTTGGTTTCAGCCAAAGAGGTCCACGTTCACATTCCTTGTAGGGAGTGCACTGAGGTCTCTTTGTGGTGAAAAAAAAAATAAAATAAAAATAATGTTTTTGTATAAAAAGTAGAGTCTTCGCCTACCTAGGCACGTGGCTAACAAATATAAAGATCACCATCTAGTGGCTTACAGGGAAGATACCATCTGTCATATATCTGCAAGCTTGATGACCAATAAAGTTGTTGTTACAACATATTACAAATTTTTCTTGCGTTCAGCTCTTAAGCAAGTTAAGCACCTACACAACCACAGTCACGGAGAAGTTTCTCACTCACAGAAAACTGAGGTTCATCCCTCCCTGCAAGCAAACACTGACCTCTTCCTCATCTCCCTTTTCTCCATCTCATCTATGCAGGATTTGGGCGTGTGGTGAGGGATCTGTGATTTACTTTAAAGCCCAGAAATTAGGTGCCTATTGTAAATCAGGCAAATTCCTATTGTAGTTAATATAAGGAGACAGATACAACCACAGGTTGATGCATCCCATCATTTTGCATGGAGGAGGAAGACGGGTAGAGTGAACCCTATTTATGAGATCCCACAGCCTGGAAAACCAATTACACAGAAAGCATGAAAGCTTCTGGAAAGCTTGGCCAGTGAGCACCCCTTGGGATAGCCTATGTCAACCCTTTTCCATTTGCCTCACTGGAAATCATTCAGGTAGAAATATTCCTGAAATAGTCCTCAGCGGAAAGGCAGTTCTGCAATTTCTGACAAAACCTCTGTTTGCTGAAATATTTCTGATGAGCTCTACATCTTGCTCTTCAAGAAAAGATGGGCAGAGACATCAACATGGGTACCTCTGGAAAGTTCTACTCTTCCCAGGGAAGGTCTTCCACCAACATGGCTGTGGTGCTCTGAGATCACAGTCAAGCCCAAGCACTTCAAATCTTCGTGCTGGGCCACATAGGCCATTCCTAAAATATCACATGCATCACACACCTCAGAGACACGTAAAGAGATGAAGTACTAGTAGAGCATGGCACTGAATGCCACCAGGTAAGGCCAGATTTGAAGCAAACAGAGGACACAGTTTAACTCTAGACTGCATTCTCCAGCTACTTCACAGAAGCAGCCCTCCACATTTTAACCAAGCCCTTAAAATGGCTTAATCAGAATTAAATGATATATCTAAAGTGTCATTTTAGCACATCTTCATGCCATGTTCCTGATTTTCTGGGCTGTTGAAACACACACTGCTTTGTTTTGGGGAGAAGAAAAATTGTCTAACATTCTCAACCACAAAATACATACTTGTCCGTGCTGCTGTACAGAAACTCAGTTACATTGCATGTTTCTAATGCCTTCCTTTAAAGCTTACACATGGATATCAATCTCTTCCCACATGTAACAAGTGAGAGGAAACATCCTTGGGTTGCACCAGGAGAGGTTTAAATTGAATTGTGGGGAAAATTTCTTCATCCAAAGGGTCATCAAGCACAGGCTGCCTGGGGAAGGGGTGGAGTCATCATCCCTAGAGGTATTTAAAAGCCATGCAGATCTGGCACTTAGGTTTAGTGGTGGACATGGCAGTATTAGATTAGACTCAATGACCTTATGGGTCTTTTCTAACCCAAGCAATTCTACTCTTGATTTCTTTGCATCGCCCAAGATGAAAATCCAGCCATCTGTTACACATCTGTGCTTATCTGGAGATAAAGAAACTAGAGTTTAAAAATCTATGTTCCTCTGTGAAGATACAAGATAAGGAGACCTGTGATCACTAAACCACAAGACAAACCACTTACAGAAGACACCAAATTTGTATGGCATTCATCACATCTATCTCTAGGTGACAAAAATATTTATGATAGTCTCCTGTCACAGGCTTTGGCAAAATGAAGTCCAACAGAAGGAAATTGGCTTGGATGCTTCTTTTAAACTGGGACAAACCAACCTCTGGAGGTGCTCATCACCTTCTCCTCAGAGGGCAGAGAGCCCAGAGAAGCAACTTCAAAGGTGGAGACTAGAACAGAGCTCCATGCTTGGAAACTGAAAGGGATATGGTATCTCTCTGTGGTCTTGGGATCTGAGCAACAATCATGAACAAGAAATCCATTCAGCACTCCTACTGGTTCCATTGTCTCCAGGGGACTTTGCATCCGGCTCAAGAGATGGACAATTTTCCATAGTCTCAGCAATAGCTTTTGTGGGGCACAAGGCAGGACCCCTGCAGACCAGGAGTAAGATTTAGCTCAGTGGGCCTAGAAACCACTGCATGCCTTTAGCTAAATTTGGCTGCTGAAGGGCAGCTCTAGTGGGGTGAGGCAAAGAAGTGCTATTTTCCCTCAGGAAAGCTAGCTTTATTTTCTAAAGGTTAATGAGAAATAGAAGAAAATTAGGCTAGCCAAAAGAATGAAAATAAATGGTTTTTTTCTTCTTCTTTCCCCTTCATTTTTCAGAAAAAATGCATGGCTTTGGTTTTTCTGCAGGCAGTTGCTTCATATCAGTGTACCATGTGGTGACTCAGACATGTTGTTATTATAATCCAAGCCAAAGGGGAGATATATTTTATGAGATCCATGACTCCCCCTTGTCTTTCCATACTCTATGCTTTCTTGAGAGAAGAAAAAAAGCACAGTCCAAGCTTTGAGGACTGTTCATGTTGTCTCTTGGCAGGTCATAATCTGCCGAGCTTCCAGAGAGCAAAGCTAAGAGAAACTGAGGTTGGCAGGAAGCTCACATGTAGCATCAAGGGCAGAATTTGGTTCTAAGTGCCATAAAGCAGCATGGGGGAGGGCAGATAGACCAGTAGACATTTAGAGCTTCTAATACAAACCTGAAGGGAACTCTGAGGAAAGGGGCTTTGGTGAGAGCTGAGCTAGTGTGTGTAGCCTCACCCCTGGAGCCCAGTTACCTTTGCTCAGCTGACAAGCAATAAAGCATTAGGGTGCAATAACTCCAGTGTACTCAAAATGCTTGTCTAGGAGAGCCAAGACCACCTTTAAATCAGATTGCTTCTCCTGTATTTCCTCCTCCCTAGAAAAACTTGAACTCTCTTAGTTGCACAACCAGATAAGAACATCAAAAACCAGTTATATATCCTGAAAACACTCCATGAAGGGCTGCAAAAGCTCTCAGTAATTTGAGTGCAATGGCTAATAACTTGTCCCAGATCCAATCCTATTGTGAAAATTTACAGTGACTACTGTGCAAAACTCATCTAAGGCAGGGGGAAAATCTGGCCTCCAGCTGACAAATTTTTTTCCTGGACACAGGTCTGCCTTTTGAACTCCAGAACCTTTGCTCACTGTGAAGCCACCAGGCCTCAGGGTCACATGAACTAAAAATAAAAGACTCAAGGTACATCTGGTTGAGCCAGTGGTTTCAGAGAGAGGTTACAGGGGAAACATTTTGACTGTCCTGAAGAGCTGCACAAAGACAAAAGGGTTAAACTCCCACCCTTCCCATACAGGTGGAATACAAGAGCTTTTAAAGTTTAAAACAATCATTGGATCAGAGGAGATACCAGATGGCTCCAAGTAACAAAGACATATTCTTTTGAGTCAAATTATGAGAAGTATTCCCTAAAGGAATGCCATACAAATAGTATGATCTAGTAGATATTTGTGGCACTCACCACATGTTTTATGTTCCTTCCCAGAGATGGTGTTTCTCTGGCACTGAGAACATTGTCATTCACAGACTACTCTGACAGGCCAGATGCATGCAAATGAAAAGAAAGTTCAATAAAAATCTACCTCTCAGACTTAGATGCCTGAGTTCTTTGAAGGGAGAGAGGAGAATGAATTCCCACTGCATTTCACGAGGGTTGGGCATCCCAGCACACAACAGCACAGGCCAAAGATTTCGGATAAAGAGCAAAGGAAAAGTTTTGAATTATTCCAGAACTCCTTCCACTACCTCACTTCCAGACAGATATGAAGTGACAACAACCTGAAACAAAGCAACACAACCGAGGAGAACATTATCAGATTATTCAGAACAATTCCCATTGTTAGTGACCCAGAATTCGTCACTTAGAACAACCTAGAATTGGGATCTCGGCAAGTGCTCAAAGCCACTTAACCCTTTCAGTGGTGTACTCCACACCCCCGCCACAGAATGACTTTTTCAAGCAGGAACATAAAAGAAAAACATCTCTGATCACATCTGGAGACAAACTAAAATGAGGGAGTACTTGACTTTTACTGGACATTGCACATTCTCCAAGCAGCATCACTATAATCCAAGAGTGAGGAAAAGCCAGTGATTACAGGCCTGCCAAATTATTTGGAATTGAATAGGATACCATATCGTGACAATGAGTGATAGCATAAAGCTCAAAGACACAGAAAGAAATATCATGTAACCGGCAGGAACACATTCCACATTTGTTTTGGCAGTAGAATACAGGTTTGCTCTGAGACTATGCATTCAAACTCCTCATTGATTTAAAGATACAAAGTATTGCTAATGCAACCTTAACATGAGGAGGACAGTTAGCAAATCTATCAATAATGTTGGTTTTTTGCCATCTTTTTGCATAAGCACACACGTCCACATTTTCTTCCAGTTAAACTTTCAGTGTAACTTTTAGTTAGAATTCAATCAAAGGGAAAAAGAAACACTGAGGGACTTTATTTTTTTTAAGGCCAAGCATTAATGTGACAGTCTGTGAAGCATGAAGGTGAAAGCCAGCAAAACTACAAGCAATGTTATTCAAAGCCAAAGGAGAAGAGCACAGAAGAGAGCTGCAGCAAAAGCAGCCTGTAGTGACCCGGGAGAATGCTTTAAATAATCGACTTCTGGCATCAGCCTTCTCTCTGCTCAAGATAGGGATCAAAACTGTGCTTCTGTGCTGCTGACCTGTCAGGGAACAACAGCCTCTGGATTCCAGTCAGGACACCTGGACCCCAGCACTATGGTACATGTTACAAACTGGACTGGCTGACACAAATAGGATGCATTACCTCACCTCTTGCAAGGCGAGCAGCACAAAAATCTATGTTCCTGGGAGACTTCAAGTCAGCAGATGTATTCATGACCTACTTCTAGGGCACACACAGTCACAGCTGTTAGCTGAGCATGTTTGTAGACTGGCAAGTTCTCTGCTGCCCCTACTCCATCATTTGGTACTGAGAAACTTCATTACTTAGAGCCAGTTTCTACCAGTTTGGAGTCCAAAGCACATGCCTGAAGATCCTCCTCACTTCAAGTGAAAACAGAAATCCACAAGAGCTTTAGGTATAGCAGGCAAGTTTCAGACTGGCCTTTCTCCCCATCAGTGATCGACTTGGATACAGTTGGATATTGGCACATGTTCCCTGTTCACCTTCTAAATGGTTTCTAGTAGAAAAACTAGACCAGGAAACACCAAGATCTCTCCCAATGAGTCGTTGTAGCTATGTAATAATGCTACAGGACAATTACAAGAGGTGCAATACCATGAGTTGAGCCCAGGAAAACTTGAAAAAAGATGGATTCTCCCAAGAAATTATTCTCCATTCTCATAATTCATTACCAGATGTCAACGAGCAGTTTGACTCTCACTTGAGTATGCAGAGAACACCTACACAATAGACACGGGTGCACAAATCAGAGGAACAAGCACTTGACTCAAGCCATGGCAGGCACCAGCATCAGCTGCCAAAAGCAGACCAGGGCCCTGTGACAGATGTATCTGTCACACTCCCCTGCTGACAGTTCATGAGAAATGAAGATTTTCATGGAGAGCAGCCAGAGTCTCTCTATGCAGGACTGACTCTGGGTCGTGTATTTTATGAAAGCAGTTCCTTGAGGAACAAGAAAACGGAGCAGAAAAGAATAGAAACTTCTTAAGAAAGATTAATGCAAGAAGTTAAAATGCAAACACAGCACAAATACACTGCAAACTTCTGCTCCTCTGTTGGCACATGCTGCACTCACATGAGTTAGATCTTTCTTCACCCAAAATAAGTTGATATATGAATAAACAATGACAACAGGGACCACAAGACCGAACAGTGACTGGCTAACAGCTTCCTCTAGTATTCTGCATCACTGTCACATTAAAGGCCTTCCTCAAAAAAATCCAGAAGATGCCACAACTACCACTTGCAGACATTCATGGGAGACAAATCATCACCTGTTCCTCACAGGAGGCCTGCATGGACTACTCTCCTAAATCTCCTCCCAAAGGGAAAGCCCCACTGTGGTGAGGAGAGTGGGAACAAACTGCTCTCTGTACAAGAAGTGCCTTCATCTTTGTATAATCTGTTGAGAGACTGCCTGACTTCAAACAGCCACAGAGTGTCTGGGGCACCTGCAGCCATTTCAGATGTGGGGTACTGAGTCACACAGCAAACACAGACAAAACAGGGATCGAGAGACAAAAAATTCTGTGCAGATAGAGCTGAAGGCCCCATCTATTAATAAATGGCTGCTAGCCAGAGAGACTTCTGAGTCTTGAGCATTGCCTCGCTGCCTGCGGCTGGGGAATGATTGAAGCAGGCAATGCTCAGCCAGGACCCCCCAACAGATTTTATTTATGCATGTCTGCTTTCATCTCCCCCTTGTACACAATAGCCTAAACATTGTCTCCATCCTGAACCATACAACTTGCATATCTGCAAACATCTCTTCATCTTAAGACCACAGACAGACAGATTGGTCTTGGGTCATTAAATTCTGTCTTTTGTATGAAGCCTATTGTATGAACCAACTACCATATAATCCTCCCTGATTTTTATTTTCTTCAAAGAACAAATGAAAAACTGGTTTTGGTGTCAACAAACAATCCCAGAAATTGATTTCTTGACTGTTTAGGAAACTCATGCATATCCTTTTGTCCTGGGCAAATATTCTTCATAGCTAACCAGCACATGCTTTTTCCTTTTCAGTTAATTTAAGCACAGAAACCCTTTCTTGGTTGGCCCCCTACCCTTTCCTGATGCACAGATTCCCAATAACTGCAGCACCCTGTACTTAGAGAATTCCTCCACATCTGAGTGGCTGATCCCTGAAGCCAGCTGAGCACATTAACCTCTCCAAGAAGTCCATCCTTTTGGAATCAATAATCTGAGCTGCAAGGATAGTTTTATTTACTCTTCAATTTCATTTAAAAATTAATCAACTCATAATCACTAGCCATTTTATAGTTTACTAGTTTCTGCACCAAAAATAAGCAGTACCAATGCTGACTGAAGGAGGAAGAACCATCTGAAGAAATAATTCATCAGCCATTACTGCTAACAGTTTCTTGTAGTTTTTCAATCTATACCTGAGAAATCAAAGCCACCACAACCTCAAAAAAACTCACAGCCAAAATTATTTTGACCAAAACATGTCCAGTTTTCACCCATGCTACCCTTACCAGTTTCTTCACTGAAATATGGCACTATTTCTACCTACATAGACAAGGTTATACTTCATCTCTGCCTTTCCTGAGCAACCAATCACTTTCAACGATATTTATTTTCCACCCTTCTTTCTTTTACCCCAAGACGCTTATTTTTGCAACTGATATGATTAATTCAAGCTCCTACATTTTTTACCAGACTCACAACATTTTTCGTAGGTATACTTCAGCTGTCTCTAGCTGATTCAACTCCATATCCCAAACAGACCAGGAAATATTTTACTACAGATCACCCATGCAAATAAGCATCAGTCCTTTCTTTCTCTCTACCTACTGACACATATCCATTCACCATATGCTTATTTACCTGATTTTCTTTCCTGAAACTATAGATATTCTGCTCTGTCTGCAGCACCCAGTTTCTCTGTTTTGGTGTTACTTCTTTAGCATCATTCTTCAGCTCTCATTGTGGGCTACACCTCTCTTCTGGTGGGGGCTAGTTGCTCCTCTCTACTAACTTCTCTTTTGTTTCCATTTCTTTCACTTCTTCAGCAAAACCTGAAAAAAACTTTCACGTTTAGGTCTCCTCCACTAGAAAACCCTTTCTCCCATAATCACACGAGTACAGGTCTTCACCCAAGGAGCACACCTACCCTTTGTAGTCTCCTCCTTGTTTGGAGAACTCCATCACACTGGCAGCCTCATTGCCTGTCTAACACATCAGCTGAAGACAAGTGTTCTCAGCTGCAGCTCCAGCCTACAAATCATCTCTCCACACACTTCAGCTGTTCCAGGTCTCCATGGCCTCTGCCAGAGACCCTCAGTAGGACAATATCCATCCACAGTACCTTCCTCCAGTTACACCCCTGTGCTTCACCATCCTTTCAAGTGTCCCAGTAAACCATTACCTTCCTATCTTTAAAACAAAGGCACTGCCACATCATCCTCTTCCTCAACTACTGCTCCCATAGTCACAAACCCTCAATGATCTCTGGCTAGTCAGTGATGAAAGATGTTAGTGTGGGCCAGCTCCATCACTTAAATAAGCTCACTTCAGGAGCAAAAGTAGTCCCTCACTAGTAAGGCTGCTGTCCTCCAAAGACTTGGCAGACAGAACTGTGACAATCCTGTCACACCCCCTAAACTAGGGTGGTTTCCTTGTTCCCAAGAGCAAGCACCACACAGCCCCCTTCCCAAACATGATAGCACTTCCTAACCTGCTCATTGGCTCCTGTGGGCTGGAGATCTTTCTACCTCCTACTGCCACAGAAAAGGCAAACAAAGCTGAAGTCTGCTGGGATCATATCTGGGAACTTTCTGTCCTTTGTCACAAGGAAGCATCTCTGTTTCATGAGGTGCTCCCCAGGCCCTTTGGGCTGGGGACAGGGAGTGAAGGGTTCAGAGAGGTGGCAGTACCCTCTGTGACAGAGCAAACAGGCACAAGTTTGTGCACACCATGCCTCTACGTGGCCTTCAGAGCTGCCCCTGTGAATGAATGACAAGTGACACCAGCTCTACTTCCACTACCAGCTGCTGTCTGCAGACCAGGGAACACCATCATCCAGCACAATCACCAGCTCAGACCCACTCTATCATCCAGCAGCTCAGAGGCAGACTGATTTTCTTGTTTACAGAGATAAAGGAAAATTACTTTTTCCAGCTCCATGGTGTTCTTGACTCATATTCAGAATTCAATACCATAATCACACCAAGTTCTTATTTTCTAGTATCTCCAGACAGAAAAGGAGAAAGTGATACCCTGGCTCCAAATTCCTGGCATGGCTCTCCACTGTCAACAGCCCTCTCTCAAGATCTGGTTGAGAGTGGATGAGCACTTAGCCCCAGTGAAGAAGTAACCACTGTGTTATTGACAAATGAAGACTCAGGAAGGAAGCAGAGGGTGGAAATGATGTGATTAAAAAAACCACTGCAGTAACAAAGATTCATGTGTTGGTCCGTTCTATAGAAATATTTCACTTCGATTAATTCTAGAATCTTGCATTTCTGAATGCTGTAAAAGAATGAAGAGGTACATGAGAAACTGTGGGGGGGAATGAAGAAAAGGCAACACAGGTGAAGTACTTAATGAACGGAACAAGTGAAAGAAAAGACCAGAAATGCCAAAAATATCTCAAAAGAGACCAGCCTCTCAGTGTATTACAAAAAAATAGATTATTTTACGATTTTTTTTTAAAGGATAGCAGATCAGAATGAATGCAAGAGCTAACAAAAGCAGGCAGTTTTTAGGATGAAGTTGACTACACTCTTACCATCAATTAGGTGCACACAAAAAGGGAGATTCTCCACTGATTTTTCTCAATTGACTATAATGAAACTACCAATTTGCACTGTATTGAGATTATACCTGACCCTATATCTACTTGCTCTTCCTTATGGCAGAGGACTTAGAGAAAGTTCTGTTGAAGTCAGTGGATATCTGCAGCTAAGCATTTACACAGGTGTCCAGCCCAAGGCTTTTCCCCTGTATCTGGAAAGCTTTGAAAATGTGCCACTGTTGATGGTAAAGGGGTAATGTGAGGAAATTTCCCCTTTTCTGGAATGGCTGGGCTTTGCCTCTTCTCTCCATATGGGTAATTGCATTTCAAGTGAAGGCTTTCTAGCCAGCAAAAAGAGGCCCTGCAAAATGAGTTAAAGGAAACCACAAGTTTGGCATCAGAGCCAGCATCCTTCTCTGAATCCTCATGCCGAGTCTGGCTGTCTGAAAAGCTCTGCTTGAAAAGGAGCACAAGATTTTTTTTGCACGTGTGTGACAACAGCTGTAAATATTTCCCTTTGGTATATCACGTGCACACAAATCCATCTCCACTGTCCCCCAGACATGTGAAAATATAAGCCATGATAATAGATTCAACAAACACCTAGGCACTGAAGAAAGTGTGCAAGTCAGAGTAGCTCCTTGTGAAGACATGCACCTATTTTACACACAAAGCTTTCACCTCACACACAACTGGCCATCCACTGAGTACAGATGCAGCATCTGTGGACATCAAGCTGGATCCAGTCCCTGTGAACTCTGTTGCAGCATCATTCATGCTGCCCAGGTAGAGATTTCATCCTTCTGAATTTCAGAGGGGCTCACAAATGAGGCAGCTCCTACTGCCATAGGAAAGGACTCAGCTTCCAGCTCTAACAATAGAGTCTTGTCCTTTCAGATCCATAGGCTCCGGGTTCAGTTCCCACAGATGATCCACCCAGAGTGGTTGTCAGAGCAACCCTGGCCTTAGAGGGAGAGACTTACTGGAAATGACTTTGTAATAATTTGAGCTCACTCAGGAGAGCAGCCCAAGGCTGTGCATACACAACCCTCTCCAGAGCAGAGTCAAACCATGGGAAATCCCTCCTGGCCACCTACCTGCACAAGCCTTTACACAGAGCAGACACAACCAAGTTGTGTGTGATGAAGCAGGAAATCTTTGGCACCTTCTGTGTCTTTTCTCCCTGCTTTCTTTACTTCTGAGGGAGCACCATGGTGGTGGGACCTGCCAGCCCAGCAGCATTGAGGGTTTGTGTTCACCCACACATGTGATCCTCTTCTACCAACATTCAACCTGAAAAAGTGGGGACGAAGCTGGGTGATCTCCAGGACAAGCTGGCCACTCAACTACCACAAAAATAATGGAAGGAACTTCACGATACAAACCAAGCCAACTCATGAAAAAAAAAAAATCAACAAAACCACAAAGATTGGGGTTAAAAATCACTTCAACACCATGCCTGTGCTAAGCACACTGTGTATTTACAGTGTATTTTAATCATGTAACTGATCAGTCCAGTGTAACATACACCACATGTTTAGATAGATGCAGCAGATATAAACCCAATCTGATTTCATACAGTAAAAATGTGTACATGCAAACAGAAATATATTAAATGCATTTCATACAAAGCATTTCTTCTTATTATTTTAAATGCATATCTCAGTTGTTTTGCCCAGTTTGGAGCCCACTTGAATATTCTAGGATTGTCTCAAATCCCTTAAGGGTCAAGAGCTCACTGACTTCAGTGGGTGTTGGGCCAAATCCTACGAGACCAAAATTCCTTTAAGGACCAGTATTTTCATGTGCTGTGTTTGCATTCCGTACAGAATACACCAGGCCAACACCATCCTTACAGCCTAGCTACAACGTAATGTTACAGCTGAACTGCCACAAGCATGGACTGAGAAATTTAGCAGCGTGAATGATGAGCAAAAATACAAAATACAGTGTATCTATTGTCCACCTCTGCCAAGGCTCCTGTGAAGCATCACCAGCAAACATTCAGTGAGTGTGTTTTGGCCCCTTCTTACCCACTCGAGTCATTAATCACTCATGTTAATTATCTCGGTGTTATTTTGTGTTCCTGCCCCTCTCACGCCGCCTGTGTGTTTGTGGTATCCATCTGTTGCTCCTAACCATGATTTGGACCACGGCATCTCTGAGGAAAGGGCCATTTACTCATGACATGGCACAGCACCTCATGCACTTTGGCCTCAGCCACCAGCTGAGACCTCACGTTATGCCTGGCCACAGACCAGACTAAATTGTGATAATTTTGAGATACACCATGCATGCCCACACACACAGACCGTGTACAAGCCCACTGGAGGCAGGTACACAGGTGCCACTCACACCGGGGGTGGGAGGAAAGAGAGGGGCAAGATGAAAAGCTTTGGAGTGTGAAATTTTAGCTGGAACTATCCTCTGCCTGCTCACCCCCTCTAGCTGCAGCCCACAGCCTCGCAGCACCGCACTGCACAAGAGCCTCTTGCCACGCTTGAGCTGCAACACAGGTGCCCAGGGCATGAAAACACCTCTCTTGAATTCAGCCACTGCATTGTGCACAACCTAGAGGAACATCCGAGGTGCTCTGGTGCCAAACACACCGGCACTTGCATAGACTTCCACAGGAGCAAGGTGAAGGAAATGTGTGCTTTTTGCAAAGCTCACCACGTGCACTGGTGCACGGAAGGAAACAGCAATGTCTTCCCTGGCTTTAAGCTACTTCTCAGTTCATAGCTTCCTTTTTTTCCTGTTGGATATAGTAAGAAATGGCTTGAAATGTTACTGAAATGTATTTTCATGAAATATGTAGCTGAAATGAAGCATTTAGCTGAACCTGGTCCGGAATGCATGATTAGACAAAAATTTCCAGAACTAGTTGTCCTCCACTGATACCATTCTCTTTTACATTTTGCTAGCCAAGATGCACTTCTCCTGATTTCCCATATTCACTGATACATAAATAGCAAAGAAGGCAAAGAAAAACTGATCTTTTCCTTATTTGTACTGCAGATCAAACTAAAACTCACCCCTATGTCCTCTGCCAGGTCCCAGCACTTAAGCCTGGCCTCCTTTTCAAGCAAAGACAAGCAAAGTCTAGGAGACACCGAGCTTCAACAAGGTTTAACCCCTTTTGCAAACCCACGTGCACTGAAGACATCCCCACAGCTAGGGCTGGGTGTGCCAGCTCCCTCCAAAACCCTGTGCTCTAACACCAGCCATATCTGGAATGTGGATGCTCAGAGCTGGTGGGAGAGGCTGTGATTCTGCAATTCTGCAAGAGCTTGCAGCTCAGCCTGATGGGTCTTCTCCCAGAAAAGGATGTTGAGACATTCTCCATCACTTGTGGCACCATCTCCCATGATGAAAAAGATGACTGGAGGGTGAGTTGGAAGGGACAAGGAATTGGTTGTTCCATAAATTGACTCCCTGCATGTTTTGGGAACAAACAGAGGACTTTACTTGGAAGAGCTGTCATTCTTCTGCCAACACTGAAGATGGACCCAGGGACTTAGGGGGAAAAAAAATGGTCAGGACAAGGCCTATACAATGAGTATGTCTGGTACACTGCTAATGACTATCATCTGGGTGGAACAACGGTAGGATGAGAAAATATTTCTTCGTGTACACAGAGCAAAGAAAGCCCCTTCAGCAAACATACCAGTGGAACAATTAGATGGCTAATCACAGCATTGGCCACGAGAGGTTTTCTCCATTTTTTCACTTAAAAGGAGCAGTGATTAATAAACAGTGTTAATCTTCTGGAGAGATGAGTCAGCCCCCTGCCCACGCTGGGGTTATCCTCACAGTGCTGCTGCTGTTCAGAGCATGAGAGCATTCCCTGGGGAGAATAAATGCTTCATTTAGCTCACAGGGCTCCACACCAGATCACACAGCACTGCAGTCCACGGCCTTCCTTCTAGCATTCCTTGGAAGGCATCTCTGACTCCTCCTACACACAGACTCTTCTCCAGCTCCAGGTGAAGATAACAGAGGAGAAGCCTCTGGCTGGCTCAGAGGTGCTATGGTGAAGTTCAGAGATTTTGGAATCTCTATTCAGCTTTATTACAGGACAGGAGTAGACTGACAGGCATCAGCAGTCACTGTTGGGTCCATGGGATGAATGGACCACCTCCTGCTTTTTATCCAGCTCAGTTAAAGATGTACGTGTGTTGGGTGACCAGAGCAGACCAGGAAATGGAGACAGTCCCACCTTTGTTCATTACTAGCCCTGAAGAAATGTTCCCAGACCCAGGAGGAGGCAAGCTCAAGCAGTTGTGCATAAAGGGTACTTTGCACAAGTCCTGCCTAACTCTGGAGAGGGAAAGGTCTAATCACAGACGTGCTATGGTCAAGAAAGAGGTCCCACTCTTCTTTCCACCATGAGGAACACATGCTGGTCTATGGTCACTATCAATCTCTGCCTTTCTCTCAAGGAAAAGGGGATGTATCGGGGGGGAGGAGGGCACCAGAAGCTCAGACAACAGCAGCAGCAGATAAACACAGTGTTGCTGTTACTTGTCTCAGGGCACATGCCAAAGAGCTGAGAAAAGAAAAGGGAAGCCCAAGAAGACCAACAAGTCAGTGTGTGTTTCTCTGCCAATGTAATAACAGGCAGGAATCCTAGAAAGCGAACTCCTTTTTTCCCCCCATACAGCCTTTGATTCATGTTCTCACACAAGCAATAGTTGCAGAATCTCCTGCTTGGGTTTGGTGAGCTACAACACTGGTGTGCTACAACACTGGTGTGCACCTATGCAGAGCCTTTGTCAAGCTACTTCTACACACACCATCCACTGTGCCAGAGGCACTGCCACCAAGGTGACACTTGTACATCCACCATCCACTGTGCCAGAGGCACTGCCACCAAGGTGACACTTGTACAGGCACCATCCACTGTGCCAGAGGCACTGCCACCAAGGTGACACTTGTACAGGCACCATCCACCGTGCCAGAGGCACTGCCACCAAGGTGACCCACCCTTCTCAGTTCTGTTCTTGCACTCTGGCCTCAGGTGGTCTCACCTGGTCTAAGCTGTTCTACAGGGCACTGCCAACAAACCAGGTCATCAGCCAGTGTGTCCCACTACAGAACTGTCACAACCAGTGGGGAAGCACCAATTCACACCAGCTGCAATACTCACCTGATGTTCTAATGCACTCTGACCATCATCTCTCTACCCACAATAACTGCAGCATAGACATTAGGTCTGCCACAAATTTCCTCCCTGCCTCTGCTGTGATGGCCCTCAGCTCCTCGGGGCACCCTGCCTGGGGTACACTTGCTGAGCAGTGCACTCCGGAGGACATTGCACTGCAATGACACTTGTTCCCTTCAGCTGCTCTCATTCTCTTCCCAGGGCTCTTCTTTCTCTGCTGGATCTCCAGGAGGGAAGGAGCAGCCACAGAAGAGCTCGCTCTGCTCAGCAGGGCCTCTGCTCATTTCCTGAGCACTTTTTGATGCGTTCCATTTGTGACCAAGCTTGGGCCGGGATCCCAGCTGATATTTTAAATTCAGCCACTGTAAATAATTCCCTGACATGCACTCCGCCTGCTTTTTGGCACTTCTGCTTGTGTCCGGTACTTTTAGGTTTTTTTAAAGTTTCTTAGCATTCTCTGTGTCACCTGTCAAGAAGAAGATGGGCATCTTGGTGAAACTGCCTGATCCTTGGTGAAGTCTGGAGACATCAGATTGGTTTGACAATTCCATGCATAATAACAATCACATTCCCTACTTAACGAGAGACAGATAAAGTGTTGTGCCATGTTCTTGGAGATGTTTACAGGACAGAGAATACTGGAACAACCACATGGCTTCAAACCAGGGAGTGATCAACATGAAGAACCTGGTTTCATCAAGACCAGAAACTAAGCAGTCTGTAAACAAAAAGGGATGTAAAAATCCTGTGTTGTGGGAGTCAATAAGAAATTTTTCCCTCTCAGGCTACTTTTTCTAAGCCTTCTCAGAGTTGACTTGTGCCTTAAGACATCAGAATTCCTCACTGAGCCTTGCAAAGCACTTAATAAGTATTTATTTAGTTTATGTTTATTTTTACATATGCAGCCAGCTCCAGTGGGAAAATTAGTGTGTTACGAGTTTATCAATTCATCGCTAAGACATCTCAAGTCTGGATTCTGCTTAACAAGTGAGAGAGATGTTGCACTTTGCTCTGTGCTTTTGTGTTTCTATCAGGCCTGTCAGATGAGAAGGAATCCTCTCACACAAAGTACAGAGGGACACAGACCACCTGGCCTCAGCCTTTGGGCTCCCCCATGGTGCAGGTGACAACACTGGGGAACACAGCACTTAAGAGGTTAACAGGCATTAGCCTTCCCCTCACAACCACCTTTCCTAGCCATCACAAGGAGGATTAGATTCTCTGGAAACAAGGATTCCACAGCAAAAAGCAATCAGAAGTGCTGCACATGCCTTTCACTGGGTATCATCCATCCCACTGCCTTAACCTTTCATCGGGGTTCCTTTCACAGCATATAAGAGTTGTGCAGACATCTGAGGCCTCCTTCCAGGCTCTCCCTTCTCCTGGGGCTTGATCTGAGGGCAAAGAGTGGAAATTCAAAACAAACAGTAAACAAAACCAAGCTCTCCTAAGTGTAAGCCACACATTTGTTTGGAAGATTCTTGGCTAATTTTACTCGCTGTTTCCTGCTCACTCTGGAATTTCTTTTTCCTTCTTTTTTCCCCCCCTTCCCTGACTTAGTTACAAGAAAAACAAAGGGGAGTGGGAAAACCCAGAAAAACATTAAAGGAAAAAAAATATATACTCCCTCAAGAATCTCTTGTCCTATGTCAGGGACATGCCCAGCTCTGTAGCTGTAGAGTTAATGGACATGTCAGGGTAGTATTTTCTCCTCCTGCTTGTCCATCAGGTGGCAAACCCCTTCAAACATTGCTGCTTCCTCCAGACTGAGTAGGTAGATCTGTGTACGGATGGCCCAAGCCTAAGCCCCAAACATCTGTAGGACTTGGCTCCAAGTCAAGGTCTGATCTGAGCTATCCTAGAAACTCCAGTTTTGTCTGGCCCAGAAGTTGTTGGCCATCTGCAGAATGGAAATATGAGTGGAAACCTGTCATCACAAGATGGGGGTAATTGGAGTGAATCGTAGGCAGGCTACTTTAACCTCTTCAGGATGCTTCCCAACTGGCAGAAAACTAGCTTAGCTGTGAGAATCAGTAAAACCACATTGGATTCACATCACCAAAGATTCTAGCCTTCTTCAGAAAAATTCATGGCATTTCAGGGTCTAATGGACAGCTGAGAGAAAACCTGCCATTTATTCAAACTCTGCAGTTTTTTGCTTTCAGGCTAGAGTGTGAGGATATTCCTGGTACCCGTGAGAGAGCTCCAAGGCCTCCAACAAGCTCAAATTCTTGACATCTGTACCAGGCACAGCATCTGGGCACTCAATCCCTGTTGTGCTCACTGTGTCTCCAGCAGAGAGCAAATAGATTCTCTTCCCCAGAAACTGAAAAACCCAATTTACAGGATATTTCTTTGTACATCATTAAGAAGCAAAGAAATACAGAACCCTCCTGTCTTGTATCAGCAGACTTGAGGATCTGTCAAACAGCTCATGATCATGATAGCACATCATTTCCTTAAGGGGATTGTAGAGGAGAAAGGAAGGCTTTTAAAGCAGCTATTTTTATGCCATGACAGTGCCAATCATGTTGTGTTACTTCCAGTTTCTGTCAAAGGTCAAAGCATTTTGGTGTCACCTTTTTCATATGTCCTAAAGCTTGTACTGTCCTAGGTGAAGCTGCCACAACCTTCATGTCTCCTAACCCACAATTTTCCATGATGGAAAGGGTTATTTGAATGAGGATTCTCTGACACTGAAGAAAATCTCTAAAGTCTGATTTCCTTAAAATAAATAACAAACAAAGCAACTAACTATACAAGGTGACTCTCCATTAATGTTATAGTTGTTTGCACAGTTAAGACATAATTAATGCACAGAGTCAGGAAGAAAGGTGCCTGTCATTGAGCTGTCATTGAAGTGAAAGCACAGACAGAGGCAGCAGTGTTGAAAATTAGGGGGAATAGAGTTTGCAGTGATTTTTTTCCAGGGGTGAAGGGCAAGCCAGCAACATATCAATGCCACTCTCACAGGCCTTCCAGGATGTCCTTTACTACATATTTCTGTGTCAATAGCTTCTTTCAAAGTTTGGTCGCCAAGAAGTGCAACTGTTTGTTCTGCCTTGGCATTGTATTGCTCATGGGTTCTGGAAGAGAGTCCAAACTGAGATCTTTAAAGTACCTAAGCCTTGCAGAAGTTACCATAAGCTGTTTTTCATTGTCCCTGATTCATCAGCAGGGAAACTGAGGCAGCAGGAGGGAATATACAACACAGTGGTAGATGAGAAGAGAGTGTCTTGCCCCAGACTTCCAGCCGTTTGGCTTTGCCTACCAGACAATGTTGGATCCTGAGTAAATAATGGAGCTGTCACCCCCAAATGGTATTTTTAAACTGCAGGTAGTGGAGTTTGGCACAAACTCCAGCAAAGCACAGCGTGACCAGGGGAGTCCTGAGGAACGAGTGCCCTGCACAGATGGAGCTGCTTTGGGGAAACCTTGTGGCTGTGCTGCTTTTATGCCATCAGCTGAATGGGAGCCCAGGCCCCAGCCTGCCAGCGGCACGGAGCACAGGGAGCGCCTGGATAGAAAGGGCAGGACATGGCAGGAGGGCGCAGTTGGCTCCAGCAGCTGCCACCTCCTCCACCCACCCCGGTGCCCTGGCCCAGGCCGCGCCAGTCAAATCCATAGGGGGGCAGCAAACCCTTTGCAGTCATGGGACGACATTCCCAAAATTAGCCTCTTCCACACGCGGTCCCTGTGCTGCTGGAGAGCCCCACGCACACAGCACCCTTCGGAAGGTCAGCATGGGCTCAGGGGGAGGAAGGTGGGCCTCCAAAGTCTCTTGGAGCTGGGCATGGGTGGCCAGTTCAGCCCAGCAGCCCGGCTAGGGAGGCACGACATGTGCCCGAGCCCATCAGTAGGGCTGGCAGGGCTCTGGGAAAGCAGACAACACACAGCTGATTTCAGGTTGCGATACCAACACCTACACTTCCAACTAAGGCTGCCAGAACCCTTTCTTGGGTCAATGGATGCAGACTTTAGAGATTTGGGGTGTGCAGGGTCCAGGATGCTTGAGGCTTTTGCAGTTGTTCTGGTGTGTAACAGCACAGGGACAGCCACACTGGCTCAGCACAGAGGTCCCTCTAGCTACATATCCAGCTGCCATGGTGGTCAACAACAGGAAAGACCATAAGAGAAAAAGCACACATGGACTTACTCCACCCCCAGAGGTGGACTTACTCCTCTGGCTCCAGAGGTACACAATTTCAGTCAATTCTGTGGCACCCCATGTCCTCATGCTCCCCTCTCACAGCTGCAGCTTTGGCACAAAGCAAACTTGAGTTTAAGAAAGGGGCCAGAACTTACATTTAGTCTGTTCATGCAGACAGAGCTCAGATGCAGAAGTAGTTGAAATTGTACCCCAATGAACATGAACCCCTTGTCAATTAAAACTAATTAGGCTTTTAGTGACCCTGAATCTCAGGGCACAAACTTTGCTTTGAAATCCATACTAACTCTCCCCCACCCCCCTCAGATTTCTGATCAAGCATCTCTAAAAACTTAGATTCATGCTATACTCAGTCACCCAAAAAAACGGAGAGACCGATTTACTCCCTGGACAGGTCCAGGAGAACAGACTAGAAAGGCACACAGGTGACTTACCCAATATCCCACAGGCAGCCAGCGGTGAAGCTGGGATTAGCTCAAGCATTTTCCACTTCTCCCCTCCCAAGCTCCAGCCCTTTCCTGCTTGATTTTGCATTCTCCACCCAGCTGTCTTTACTGAACAGTGCCTTTTAGGCAGCTGTCAGGTTTAGATGAGTGTCTCCACTCCATCGAATGGGCTGTCCCCCTTTGTGCTGTCCCTGTGTGCTGTTAACCCTGATTTCTCACTGGAATGAACAAAGAAAAACAAGACAGATAGTTCCGTGGCAGCTGGATAGGAGTTCACCTCTCCCTGTCTCTGCCAGAGAAAATTTTCTCCTCCTTTCCCCCTCTCCACCAAGAGCTTTCGTAGAGACCCTTTTGTCTTCAGCTCCCTCCAGAAAACAAAATTAAAATTCCTTGTTTTCCTTCTATCATTTTAACAGAAGGAGTTAGGATTTCCAGGTCCTAATCCTTCCAACAAGCTTCAGACACGTGTTAATCCTAGAGAGTGGTGGACAGGTGACAAACAGGTCAGCCCTTGTTTCTACTTTCCTCCTTTGAGAGAAAAAAAAAATAAAATTTTAAAACTCGGTTCAACCCGTTCCTTTAAGCTGCTCCAGCTTAGCACAGACATTTCCCCTTCCTCAGCCCCTGAGCAACCCTCTCTCTGCTTGCCTCTACTAAAAACATCCCAGACTAAACAACTCCATCCCCCTTTCAGTGGCTCACCTGCCTGCTCTGGCTGCTGCCTGCCTGAGAGCAGGGAAGAGACACCAGTAGCTAAGCTGTTCACAGCTCCCAGAGGGAAGGAAAAAAAAAAGAATTTTGGGAAGTTAAAAGAAGGGAAAAGGAAGAGGGTTTGAAATGGACATGCAGGTGCAGGGAGATGCAGCCCTAACAGAAGAGGGACCTATAAAATGACCTCAACCATGCTGGCTCTTAGCAGAGGGGTGCCTGCCATCCCCAGATTTATCTCAACATCTCTGCAGCAGTAACCTATCCAGCCACACCTTTCTCCTTTTTACCTTACAACAGCACAGCATCCTTCCCTCAGGATCCCAAACAGTGAGGTTTAAAAAGCCTTCTGTTGGGCCCAGCTGCCAAATGCCCAGGACAAACACAGAAACAGAGGAGAGACTGCCTGATCCCCACACAAACCTCTGTGATCAGTGCTGCAGTGTGTCAGACTAAATGATCAGACTTTGTCATCACTTCTGGCCATGAGGATTCAAGCACTGAGGGAGATGATGGGAATCCATGCAGAAAGCCCACAAAGCATTTGCCTGAAGACACCTGACTTTCAATTCTCCAAAACTTCACAAGCAGAAAACTGCCCTGAGAAATACTAAACCAACAAACCCTGAGCTCTGAAGTTTAAATAGTAAAGGTAGAGCTTAATAAAATTTTCCTTGGTGTTACTCTCTGTGGTGAAGAATGAGGCTAGCTACCTGGTTGATGGAGGAGAAAACAGCCTCCAGAACTCAACTGTGACAAAACCTGGGGCTGGATCCAAGAGGAGAGCTGTACAGAATCCTCTGCAGGAAAGGAAGTTTTATCAAGATCTTTTCTGTCTGCTGGGAAGCTGGTTTCTATTAAAGAAAGAATCGCCACCCGTTCCCTTGCCTTACCCCAGTAACTCATAACACACCATCCCCGTTTCCTTCCCGGGCAGTTAGCTCTAATAAAAAGCAGAATTGTGCCTGAAAAGCATGTTGTGCAAAGATGGACCCGCCAGGCAGCCCAAGAGATGAATCCCTTACTCACCTGCAGCCAGCCAGCCACTCACCTACCCAAATCCCTCACTCACCTGCAGCCAGCCAGCCACTCACCTACCCAAATCCCTCACTCGCCTGCAGACAGCACAGATCGCTTCCTCAGCTGCTGGACAGGAATTCCAGGCTGATGTAGGAGAAACCTCTCTCCTCCTGGGTTTTAATGCCATATGCAAGGTGATTGGGAAGGGCAGGCATACCTGTCTTTGCAAATCTGAGTTCCTCACATCTCCTGGTCTGTGAAAGTTTTCCATGAATGCCAGTGTTTCAATTTCAGACTCTAGCATTTGAATTATCTTCCCCTGAACGACCATGCAGCTCAGCATCAAGCAGAGGTCACCTCAGTGGCATTTATATGACACCTGGCACAGTCACACCAGTATTAGAACAACACCTCAAATGATGCAGCAAGACCTTGCCATCATATGAAGCAGGCTTAGTTAAGTTAAGCATTTATAATGTCATGCTTCTTGGACACCAGCTATTTAACACATTTATTATACTATGAATTACAAAGGGGCTGAAAGCAAAATGAGGGATGGTTTTCCTCCAGAGCTCTCCTGAGTAACTACCAGCAGAAAATCCTTGACAGAGTCAGATAGAGTAAAAGCCTTGACAACAGCCATTTCCACCATGCTAAAAGTTTACAGCCCAGGGTGTAACATTTGAAAACCATTCAGCAGCATCTGCCAGGGAGAAAAGAGGAATGAATTCTGCTGAATCCACACCCAATGCCGCTGTAATGCATGACAGCAAATCAATGAGGCAGAGAACAGCCTCTAAATTATTTGTAGTGATATGGGACACAAATATGAAGCAAGACAACCAAGTGGCACGAGACCTCCCTGGCGAGGAACACATGCACAGACAGTGGCAAGCAGCAGGAAAACTTGGCAGGACAATGAGTGCTCCTGCCCCAGGTGGGCAGAAGGAGAGGGGAAGGCTGAGAGCTGTGCACGCTCCCAAGCACTGCTGCCAGCCCAGAGCAGTCTGCTCTTTCCAGTCACTAGGGGTAGGGCCATGTCAGCAATGCAGAAGAGATGCTCTAGGAGCACACGCCAGCTGCACAGCACACAGACTCACAGAACCTGCATCCTCTCACACAGGACAGCCAGCAGCTCCTCGTCCCTCAAGGGCCACCAGCAGAGAAGTAGCTGCCCATTACCTGGAGGTGGGAACAGTGGCTAGGAGGGGCAGAGGCTTGTGTGCAACATAATGGCAGTGCTAGGCAACACCAAAACCAGCATAAAATAAAGAATCATCAATAATTTGCTCAGATCTATACTCCTGCCCTGGACCTCAGACCCATGGCAGGCACAGCACAGCCATGGCCAGCTGAAGGCTAAGGGAGGAAGGTTTGGACAGCCCAACTGCAGAAGCTGTGGGAAGCCAGAGCAATCCTGAGAAATTGTCACATCCTTCCTTTCCCTCCAATTCTGTCTGGCTTCTCTCCCCTCTCCTCATCAGGAAGCTCATCTCAGTGGTCAGGAACAGATGAAAGCCCTGTGTCCAGCAAGCCAGCTCTCCTCCCCTGGGACAAGCCCCAAGGCACCAGCCACAAGGAATGCTGCAAAGGGCACTTTCCCCCTCCAGTCACCCTCTGCTGCAAGCAGGCAGGAACACTGGCTCTTCCTGCTCTTTCATTTCATTTCATCTTTATTTTCCTTGCTCTGGTTCTCAGAGCTCGAAGTCAGTGGATGGTTCATTAAAAGAAAGGGAAAAGCCATCCCAATGCTTGAATAGCTTTACAGCAAGACTCCCTTATGGAAAACATGACTGAACATACAAGAAGTTTTTTAATCTAGTTTTGAAACATAGGTGAGGGTTATACCCTGGGTTTTATTATACTGCCTATAACAAGGCATGCTCTAGGGAGAAGTCTAGGTATTTTATAGGTGCCTGGTCAGCATTGCCAGTTCCACTCATCCAAATGTGACAAAACACGTTCAAAACATTGAGAGACCTGCTTTAAATAATCACAAGCCCTTTATTATTTAAAACCCCAAAAGACAGACCTTCCTTTCTTTGCCATCTGTTTTTCTAAGGTTTTAAGATTTATGCCATCAAACTCTGCGTGTATAAAGGCGCAGTTTGGTTGCTTTTTTTTCTGAACTCAAACGTACAGATCTCATATAAATCCTCTGACCCCAGGACCTTAGTCTTTGGAGAAGAAAAAACATCAAATACAGGAAGATTGCCCCAGAATTGACAACCCTTGTTGCTAGTTTCCTTCCCAATAAATTTTTTTGCATCTTTCTGACAGCAGGTCACAGGTTGCCCTAATCATATGGCCACAGCTATCAAGGAGGGGAAGGCATTTGGGACAAGGTTTTGAAGAGGAACAGTCATGGACATACATCAGAATAACAAAGTTGACATGTTCACCCAAAGGGTATCTCTCCTTCCGCTATTTCAAGACACATCATGCATGATAAGATTATGTACACTGCATACATCCTCTTACTATTTGGGTGTGCCTAATTTCCTCTCAACTTTGCAAAGGCACCACAGATAACAGGAGAAATCAAGATGGAATTCTGCTCTCACTTCTAGTACTGTCCTACCAGAGAGCTCCACAAATTGTCCAGCCTTACACTGGTACAATGAGCATAAAATCCACTCTGCCCTGGATAACACTGCTAAACCTGGCCACAAACAGAACACCCATGTGCCTTAAGCAGGATTAGGCACTGCCTAAACCTTGCAGCACCTAAACATTTTCAGAAATTTAGAGACAAGTGTTGTAACAAGATCTAGATAGCACAAAGCAGACACATAATGCTGTCTTACTCCATAGGTCGAGGATCCTCCCAAAAAATAGAAACCAACAAGGCATAGAGTTAGTGTGATACCTAAACTTAGTATCAGCCACAGAAAAGAAAGAAGCTGTGGCTGAACTGTTTCTTATTTCTCTTTGATCTGTACCCGACTCTCCAGGAGTCACCAGTAACCAGGAGTAATTTATAATAAGCTTTAGGCTGTTCTGATTTATTCTGAGAGCTGAAGCCAGGTGCAAGGAAGTTCAACAGCCAGCATTTTTTGGCTTTCATTGGGGGGAGCAAAACACTAAACACTACAAATCCCCAGTCTGGCATACTCTGGGCTTCAATACAATGGGCAAAGACAGCACATTCAGAAAGCATGCAAAAAGGAATCAGACTTTTTGCAAGTAGGATGTACGAATTGCTTCTTGAGAGCTCTTTTTCTAGCTCCAAATCCTGACCATGGAACAGCACTTAAATAATACTGTGGCATTAGCAGCAGAAAAATAAAAAACACTGACAAAATTAAGGGTAGGACACAATATTGATGACTTTCAAAAGGAAAAGAATGAGGTGGAGGTTCCCCATCTATTTTCAGTTTCCTGACGTGACATGCAAAAAAAATGGGCAACCCAAAGCTTGATTCAGAGAGCAGAGCTGCAGAAGGTATTCATTATCAGCAGGACTGATTGGAAAGCCCACTGGCTGGGCTTTTTCTTACACTTTCAAATTGTTCCCAAACAGATCCTAATTTTTCCAAAGTAAATCTACAAATTTCAAAACTATATCCCTGCAGGTTAGGAAGCTCACAGCTATAATGGGTCACCATCACCTAACTCCCTCTGACTTCTTCGAATAACTCAGCCTTCACCAGCCCATTGAACAAATCCAATGCTCTCTTGGAGCTACTCACATGCCTTTTTTACTTGGATTTTTACTTTTTGCTATTCAGGGAATGTGACTGCTCACCTGCACTACATGGTTTGATTCTGCAGCACAAACAGATGACCAAAGACTTTTAATATAAGAGAACAAGCAAGGCTGAATGATGGAAAAGATACAGTTCACATTTTTTTGGACAAAAAACGCTTTTGTGCTAAAGTTTGAGAAGCCTTTTAGATTCATAAACATTGTCCCCACTGCCCAAAGGTCATCTGCATACTCATAAATAACCAATAATATAACTCTTTGGAGACCAGCAAAGCCAAGTCAAATTGAGAGCTTGCCAACATGTCCACAATACTGTTTATTCCATTAGTGCACCAGACTCTGCAACAGAGCACTTGACTCCGTCCCTTCCAAATTAAATGAAAGAAATGGAAAAAGAAAAGCAGCAAAGAGAAACCAAAATCCATCTGAATGAGTCAGAACACCATGTGATAGCTGCCCCTTTGCAGACCACTCCACAGCATGTGCTTCCACCAGACTGTATATGACATGTCAAACTATTCAGTCTATAAACCCACTTTATTATAAATACTAGCATCCTGTCCCCGTGGATTTGAGGTTGATTTTTTTCTTAAGTTTTAATTCAAGCCTATTTCCATCAAAACAGCAATGATACAATATTTCGGAGCAAGTGGCTTTGATTTCAAGCATGCCAAAAGGCAGAAGGAGGGAGATTGTAAAGGGGAACAGCTAAATTTCTCTCCTCAGCACCATTGTGAAATCTTTCTCCAAAACATAAGTATGAAGTCAAGTTTCCATGTTTTAAACAAACTCCAATGTGTTATGGTATTACACTTCTGCAACAGGAAATATAGGTCAAGAACTTTTGGACCTTTCAGATTTTAAGGTATACAAACTCTGGCAGCCTTGCTATCTGTACTTTTCCTTTCTCCCCCTCACCTTTTTTTTCTCCACCCCTGATCTTTTCTCACCACTCTATTTCTATTTCTTTTATGTTTCCTTCTTGCTTCCCTCTTTCCTTTTACCTCGCCCTATCCCATCCTAATGCCGCAAAGCTGCTACAAGATGCAGCTTCAATCAAAGGCCCTGAAAGTCCCTTATGTTTATCAACACATTTTCCACTCCCGGGTTTTCATCCAGTGGGAGACAAGTATCCAAAAAAATGCACGTGTGTGTGCAGATAAATGTCTGCCCGCACACGTAGTGCGTGAAAACACGTGCAAAGCGTGTTTGCCTGCATGTCCTTATGCCTGCAGGTTATTTTGTCTTCCCCCCCTCTGCAGCCTGAGGGAAGTTTGCAGGCTGGATGCCACAGGCTGGCTCCGTGCATGACGAAGAGTGTCAGGATGAATAATGGGGGCAAGCGGCTCTGCCAGCGGGTCAGGGAACAGCAAGTGCGTAAAAAGGCGGGATTGTCCGAGCAGCACACGCAGCATCAGCTGCAAACCACACACACACACCCAGATCGAGCTGCAGGCTCCAAGGCCAGCAGGAGCATGCTGCCCATTTCTGCTGACCCCCCTTGCAAGAGTGTGAATTGCAGATTGCCACCCAGGAATACCAGTAACTTGTTCCCAGCAGCTCAAAGTACAAATGCACTTCAGCAGATGTTTAAAATCAACATCTGTACTTTGGACCTTGTTACAGACTGCACTTGGTCTCATTGAGCTGGATGGTCAGAGACAGGTCTTCTGCTCTTAAACCCCCCTTGATTTTAACCATTTGCATGATAATCATTTAAATGGAGGTCCAGGCACAATGCTGATACCCAACACAGGGCTATCAGCTGGAAACTAATGACTGTCCTAGTAAAGAGGTGACAGGCTCTTCCTGAGACTTTCAAGGGTATTTTTCCTGGAAATCATTTTCATACATACCTTTACTCCAGTTAATGAAAGATGAACATTCTTCACTCAATATTTCGAACCCTTTGAACAGCATATGTTCGAGAGTTCAGCATAAACCTTCTTGGGCCCAAAATTTGTTCATGAAAGGCTAGAAAAACTAGTAGAGAAAAACAAGGAAAGGTTAGCACAAGAAATAGAGCAGAGAGAAAAATCCAGATGAAAAGATACATTCAGTCTATACAGTATTATATCCACAAAAAAGCATTATACCCCAAGAGCTAGAAGTCCCATAAGTGCCAAAATCCAGGTTATTCATGTAGCAGTAACTGGTTACCCTGAACACGGTTGTGACACAGCCAGTTTTTCTATAGGACATCCCCAGTCATTCTTCCCTGGTGCCCATGCAAGTCCAAATTTTTCTGCCTGTCTCCCATAGCCTTTGTTCTGCCTCATTCTGTGCAGCTGCCTCCACAACTTAGTTTCTCATCCTCTAGGACTTGGTTTTCCTTGAATTTTGAACCTCTGCTTACTATCCTGAAAGTTCCTTGCCCCATGAACAGCCTCAGTTGCCTTCCCTTCTCACATGTGCAATTCCCATCTCACATCCCATTTTCCATCTGTACAGTTCCTTTCCCAATATCAGTCTCCCCTTCTGATTTTCACGAGCATTTCAAGTCCCAGGCCTCCGGCTGGTCCTCACTTCCCCCTTTGTCATCCCATGCCACACTTGTTGTGTCTAGCTGCTCCCTTTGCTGCCTTCTCCCCCCTGTTCAGCTCCCAGCAGTCCTTCTGCATTTTGAAGTTTGATTGCACACCTCCTCCCTGCCTCCTGGGCATCACCAGAACTGAAGCCACCAAGACTGCAGGGAAAAGCAGACTTTTCAGCTTTTTCACCACCTCCATGAGAGTCATTAGGAAGGTTCAGGGATGAAATACACTCTCTTGCTTTTGGGATAAGTGCCACTTATAGCAATGCAGTATTCAAGTAGACTCATCGCTGCATTTACCAGATTCTCACCACCATGAGCAGACTGAGATATATTTTTGGTTTTTCTCTTCTCCAAAAAGTATAACACAGCTGAAAACAATCAGCTTTTCATAGGAAAAACAGCAGGCTCTTCCTCAGTCTCAGAGGGCTGAACTCATCTGTCTAAAAATGAGGAGTCTGTTTTAAATAATTTTTCTAAACTACCTCTGTCATGAACCCCCAGGATGCAATTCATTTCACTACTATCAGGTACCTATTTTCAGACTGACTGATTTAACACCCTCATCTTTCTCCACAGAGGATGGAGAAAGCTTAGTTCAGACAAATTACATGGAATGAATGCTTAAGAAACAGCCAGCACTAAAAAAGAGATGACTTCTACCTCCTAGTGATTCCTCAACGACATCTCAGACTCATTCAGAAAGAAGAAATCAGCTGCCTCAGTGAAGTAACAACAACAACAAAAAATCTTGCATTTAGTCTTTTTCCAAACACAGAAGGAAAAATTATGGAATTTTCTCCTCATCTTATTCCTGGAAATGAGTGAACCATTTCAGATTACACCATCCCAAGAAAAATCTATCCTGAGGCACATGTGTGGCACTGTAAATGACAGCGAGAACTTGGCAAAATCATGAGCAAATGAATGCAGGATCTTATGATAAGTGTTGAACAACTTCCCAAGAGATATTAGTCCCATTTTCACCTCGGGTAGGATACAAGGAGGCAACTCTCCCTTGCTTTGATTTGCAATCCTATGTCACCTCCATTTCTCTTCAGAGAGAAGGTGGTGTGAAGTTGGTTCTATCTTCCTTTAAATGTCTTTTTTGAGAGGGGGCTGGGGAAGAGAAAGGAGAGGCAGAGTTGCTTAAAAACTTGCAATTCAGTTACAGGAAAAAATGTGCCTGAAAAACGACTTTCCAGAGCCAAGAGCTTCACAGGATTCAACAGTTCTTCCAGGGTTATAGGATATACAGATACATATCACTCACAGTAACATTCTGCAGGCTCCAGACTCCACCAAATTATCAGGCAGTCTTTCCAACAATTAATGAGAGGGTTGTCAAATATTTAAAACAGAGCACGGTGACTCCTTCCAACACAGCCTGCAGAGGTGCACAGCACATCTGCATATTTCAGCATAGGGGAAAGAGTGACTTTTATTTCTTGTATGAAACTAAAATATAGTAGGACCAAGGAAACAACATTCCTCCTTACTCCCTTCTGAGCTAGGTCAATACAGTGAGCAACAAAATGCAACACTGCAGGCCCACCCCTGCCTTCAGCTTCACCAGGAGAGGAGTTCCAGCCTTAACCTCAGTTTTTTTGTTGGCAATGGCTCTGCCAGATACTTGGCCTTCCTCTGCAGCACTTTGGCCCACTGGCAACATGAGCACTAACCAGGAGAAGCTATGGGAAACCTACGCCTAGAATCAATTCAAAAGAGACAAAGAGCAAGAAAGAGCCCACTTTGCTGCCTTTCTGTGCATGGAGGTGGCACCAGGCATAAACCCAGGCAAACACCCAGCCACAGTGGTGAGTCCTATCCATGTCTTCAATGGATATCCATCCCTTGTTACAAGTAGGAAATGGAAAGTCCACAACATGCTGATGCTGGATGTTACCAGACAATACCAGAGAGCTTTGCACGTGCCTTTCCAAGGCAGGACAGCCCTGACCTTCAACAGCAGCTGCCTATGAGCTGCTCTGGCAGCCAAGACTTGGCTACCAGCCTTCTACAGCTCTTCTTAGACCCACAGTTGGTCTCCTTCGGTAGGAAGGCCTCCTCTATAAAAAGGGACACCCTCAACAACATCACAGAGGAAGATGAAGAGCCTGGAAAATCCTTAGATGCTGGCTCATGGCAGGTGTGAAACACTTCTGCTTCACAATAACAGAGCAAGACAACAGGTGTGTGGGTAAAAGTCCAGAGAGATGTGCTGGGTGAAAGCAGTAGATGCCAGGGAGAGGGTAACCCCTGCCAACATGACAGTCTTGCAGCTAGTCAAAAAACCTTGGCTATAACCCTTGCCAATAAATCCCTTTTGGAGGAATAAACCTGTTCTTTTAACAGTCTTCCCCTAGCAACCTTGGCTCTACGCTCTGTGGCTGGTCCAAAGCATTTGTCTTGGAAGATGTGGCCTTTGACAATCAAATTACCAGACACTTCAGGTTTTATTGCAAGCCCTCCTGTCTTGGAAAGAGCTAATGAAGATCCCACTGTGCTCCTGGGCCTGTGAGGTCCAACACCTCATGCTTGTGGCTTGGTGGAACGTAGGTCTGCTTATAGCAGCCACGCTTTGCAGCCTCACCCCACCCTCCCTGTAATCCCACAGCCTCGGGAGGAACCCTCCTTCTGACTCACAGCAGACACTTCTTTTTCTCTTTTCTTTCTTTTCCCCTGCATAGTTTGCTGACTAACATTCGGAAAAGGGGCTTTACCTCCCAGAAAACAGACAGGGCATTTCCCAAGGGCTGCCAGCTGCAAGCATGGGATAACTTCCATTCCTGTCTCAACAACCGGTGACAAGGTGTGGGTGTGTGGGGATGGGGTGGAAATCCCTGGAATGCCCCAGCTGTTCTGCAGACAGCAGAGTCATATTTCACAGCCTGTGCCTGGGAGGCACATGGTAGGATTTGGGACCTGACCTGCACCCCACAGGGCCACCAAGAGGGTGTCTCCAGATCACAGCTTTCACAGTACCCTCCAGGGCAGCACTATTCAGCCTCTTCCCAACTCTGCTGGCCAATATTCTCCTTGTCTTTGGGACAGATGCAAAAAGGCTAGATCACCACTTACCTTGCTCAAAGGCACTCACCTAAAGGTAAGCCCAGATACCCCTTCCCCATGCTCTTAGAGTTGTCTGGAAGCAAAAGACCCACATGCTGTGTCTATGTCCTACTTTTTGACGTCCTCAAGCCTTCCCCTCCCAGATCTCCTCTGGTTCTTTTGTCCTTCTACACTTCCCTGAAAGGCATTGTCATAATGCAAGACAAGGGGGCTGTGGGAAGAGCCAATGCACTCATTTTAAAAGGCAAGAGCAACATCTTTAAGGTGTTGGAGTTTTTGGTAATCACTCCAAACTTCTCTTTGTATGAACTCTGGGTCAGAGCCTCTCTACTTCACATCACTGAAGTCAGGGACCCTCTTCATCCTCCAGAAACTGTGCAGCTTTCTCCCCACATCGGCTGGGACACTTGCCCAGTTGAGTGGATAAAAACTCAGCAAGGGTAGAGCTGTCACAAGCAGGGGATCTCAGGGAGTTTTGCAGCCAAGCTCCACCATGACTGTCACAGAGGAGGTCACCATCCTGAAGGTCACTCCTTGATTCTATTTTGTCCAGAGCATGTGATGAGCTGGAGGCAGAAGGAGGTCTACCCATTCCTGCAGGGGCTTAATCCCAATCCCTGCACTACCCTACAAGAGGAGCACAGGCTGCAAACGAGAGAGGACTCCCCAGCCACGCAGTGTGGCATCTGTACCACAGGGAGGCTGTTCCTCCTCAACAACAACCACCAAGAAAAAAAAAAAGGTCATTTTTCTTCTCCCCCCGCTCCTCCCCCCTTCCAGAAAGTCTTGGTTTCATCCCACTGTGGAACAAAAACAAATGCTCTAAACCGCAACATTTTTCACAAACCGGAATTTCTCGCAGTCTGGCCAGCCTTGGTGGATCAATACCAGGCATTTCTTTCCTCCTCTGCTCTGGCCTTTCCCTTCCAGCCTCCTCCCCCCCACCCCACTCACCGAAGGGAATAAGGGAGCTGGAGGTGTCAAACGGAGGAGTCGGGAACACTCCAGCTTGGTTTTAAAAGGGACAGAAAAAACACTGGCGTCAGCCGGAGCACCAGGGCAGGCGTTGAGACCTTGTTTTGGATTTTGCAGAGACTATCCCTGGGGAGAGCTGTCTTTTTTTTTTTTTTTTTTTTTTTTTTATGCATGGTTTTGTTTGTAAGTTAAAAGTCTCAGGATTTGCAGTCTTTGAAGCATGGTCAGCCTGCCAGATGGAATTAGTCAGTGCCTTTCTGTCGGAAATCCCAGGCAGATGAAGCGGGATGGAAGGACAGCATTTCTCTCATTCACCAGGAAACCCCCTGGGTTGACACCCACAGATTCAAGCAGAGAACTCTGCGGGGCCCAAAAAGCAGGCAGGACTGAAGGCAGGAAGGTGGTAGCAGAGGCCCAAAGCTTTCATGTGCATAGATCAGTGTGGCACCACTGAAGGCAGTGGCCCCCAAGCAGATTTACACTGCTCAAGATCCAGCCCAGATGTTTTTGCTGGTCCTTGCCTGAAGCTGTAAGATGTCAGCAGACTTTCCTCTGCTTAAAAGTGGTGCTGAATTTGGCTGTGCCTTGCTCTGACTCACACCATCTTTCCATTTCTTCCCACCATGGCCTGTTTCAAATCTTCCTATTTCTGGACTCCTCACACTGAGCACTCTCACTCTCAGGTGAGCAGTCTCCCTCTGCCATATTCCTCAGTGAGCTCTTGCCTTCTTTCACACACACCCTCAATCTCACATCTAAGCCCAAGAACCCAAGTGCCATCTTTGGGATTCTACCAATCTCTTCTCTCCTATTTTTCTCTTTCCTGAGCTCCCCATTTGAGTGGGGCTCAACTATTCAACCACGGAGCCTCTTTCCTGAGCTCCCTATGTCTCTGCTAAAGGCTTCAGGTCACTCCTCAGGCAGTCTGCTGACAAAATTACACTTGGAGAACATGCACATATTTCCACATTATCCAAAACACCACCCAAGAGGAGTTAGTACCGCTTGTTCCAAACATGGAATGTATGGGTGACAGCCCATCACAAAAACATCAATGGATGTGGGAAGAGTTCATGAGTGCTAGACTGGAACTGACAGTCTCCTTGCAAGAGAGACCAGAGCTAATCACTCACCAGCTGAGACCTCAGCTTCATTTCTCACAGGGTTTGGAAGGGGCAGAGAGGCTTGCTGTGGTGTTGGTGCCCAGCAGTGCTATCAAAGCAACCATGCATACAAATGCATAGAGACAGCACATTTCACCTTTGAACTCCCCAAACCTCCCAGCAGCACAGTGGTTACACCATCAGGGTGGTCCAAAAGGCACATCACCAAAGTGACCACAGTGCTCAAACACTTGAGGAATAGATGGATCTCTGTGATTGAGGGATGGGTTTCAGTGATGGGTCTCTGAGCAAGGTCTTTTTAGCAAGGCAATAGCCAGTATGTCAAGATCAAGCATATGCAATTTATTACTGGTTTTATAATAAATAACCGAACAACCAAAATCAAAGCCAGTTTTTGAAACCCTTTACAAAAGCCTTGCAACTTCTCTACAATCACATTAGCAGCAGCCAGCCTGTGGGATAAATGCTGACTATCTGCAGGGATGAACATCTTCCTTCCAGCTCCTATCACCCTCTGTACCAGGTCCTCTGAAACCCCCAGTACATCCACAGAGTAACACTGCACTGTGGTGATTAAATGCAGCTCCAGTCACCTGGACATCCACATCTCAAAGTCACCTGCACTACAGGAAGGTAAAAAACAATGTCAGAGAGCTGGAACCATTCATAGCCATTGCCAGCACTGTTCAGGGTACTGGTGAACACCCTGAAAAAAACGAGACCAGTCAAAGCAAACAAAACTTATTTCCAGCACTCAGAATACATGGCAACTCAACAGATCAACCTTTTTCCATCAGGTCTATCCATGAGACCAAGCTGCTGCTGCTTCAATTCCTTGCTCCACATGGTGCCTTCTCTGGGCCCCTGCTGGATCCTGACTAGTTCTGCATCTTTAAATTCTGAGTCAGAGCACAGACAACTGTCTTAGGAAACCTCAATCTCCAAAAACACCAAAGCAGATCTCCAAAGGAGGCAACAGTGTGCAGCTGTCACCTGGGCTATTTATTACTACAGGAGTAAGCACTGAGGCTTGCTCAACCGAGCAAGAAATGCATGCTTGGGGTGGGTAGAGCAGAAGCTGGACTCCTACCTTTTGATTACACTCTGGCTGCTCAGAAAGATATGCTACTGCAGAGCACAGCATTTGGCTTTCATCCACCTCACACCTTTCAGCCTCCCAAACAGCCTGGCCCCATCCATACAAGGATTCACGGAAGCACAGAAGGAGTAAGGTTGAAGGCACCACAGTGGGACATCTGGTCCAACCTCTCTGCTCAAGCAAGGTCACCCCAGAGCACATGGCACAGGATTGTGTCCAGATAGATCCTGAATATCTCCAGCAAAGGAGATTCCACATCCCTTCTAGGCAATCTGTTCCAGTGCTCAGTCACCTGCACGGTAAAGAAGTTCTTCCTCATATTCAGGTGGCACCTGCTGTGCATCAGTTTTCATTGCTTGGCACCACTGAGAAGAGCCTGGTTCCATCCTCTTGACACCCTCCCTTCAGATACTAACAGGCATTGATGAAGTCCCCACTCAGTCATCTCTTCTCAAGACTGATCTGGCCCAGCTCCCTCAGACTTCCCTTTATAGGAGAGAAGCCCCAGACCCTTGACCATCTTCGTAGCCCTCCACTGGACCCAGTCCAGGAGCTCTATGTCTCTGCTGTTCTGAGGAGCCCAGAGTTCAGCACAGTACCCCAGATGAGCCTCACCTGAGCTGAGCAGAGGGACAGGATCACCTTCCTGACCTGCTGACAGTGCTCTTCCTAATGCCCCCAGGACACCATTGACCTTCTTGGCCACAGGGACACACACTGATGGGTAATGGATGGCTTGCTGTCCAAGCAGGACTCCCAGGTCCGTGTGCCTGCAGTGGGGAAAGCCAGACCTAGGCAGGGGTTGCCCTTAGCAGCCTGCAGAGGGGCCCACATGGGCTTTGTTCCCTTGCTGCAAACAGAAGGGGACAGAGAGCAGGAGTGATTTAATTTACTGGAGGTCTGGCTCCATTATGTACTACTTTGTGCATATTTAAGGGATGCTATGAAGCTGCCAACATGGCCCACAGCTGGGCAGAACATGAGTAACCCTAGTTTAGAGGAAGAGGCAACAAAAGAACCTAAGAGAGGTCTGAAACCAGGAAAACAGGCTTGTTTATGAAGCCAAAAACAGAGTGCAGCATATTCCAAGGCCGAGGGAATTTTTCTCGCAACATTACTTTGCCTTGGCTACCTGGCCACTCTCACATAAACAATGGAGACACACCAAGAAAGCAAGGAGACTTCACAGAGGTTATAAAAATATCACTTGTGTAATTAGACTGAATCAAAACTCATGACTTTCTGGTCGGAAGGAATGTGTGTGTTTCCCCTCTCGTTTCTTTTTCTCCTCTTTTCAGTTTTTTTTCCTCATAAAAATCTAGATAAACAAAAGCCCTAGGATATTGGATGGCTCCTTGCATATTGTTTGAAGAGCAGGAACAACAACAGCAACCACCGTGGTGAGGAGGAGAGTCTGCGATGGACGCTGTGATGCCCCTGCTTTTCTCTGTTTGCAGGAGCTCTTCTCAGCCTTGCTCTGCCCCACACAATGTCCAGTCCCAGGACAGGATGAGGCACCTTCCCATTGATGTGCCTTCCCACTCTTCCCCCAGCCACAGCAGCACGCTGTCAATGGGTCACGTATGTAACTAACTGTGGCAAATTGGATTTACATTCCTGCCTCTCTCCTCGGCTTCACGGGCAATGCACTTACTGCCTCCTTCCAGACAGATAACTGTAAACAGAAGAGGGGAAAAGCCACCCCTCTAGACAGCCTTGCCTACCATGAGTAGTTCATGAACTCTGCAAGGCAGACACTTCCCACTGCCATGCACAAGGAGCCCACAGCCCTGCGAGGCGCCGCCTGGAAGATCACCCCCTCGCATCCTCGTCTATAATAGCCACCAACATTCACCCACTTTCTAAAGTGCTTTGGATTAAAAGCACGAGTGTTGCCAACTTTCAGCTTCAAAAATGTTGTGTGTGGCCCTAGAACAGAATTATATAGGCTTCAAAATAATAAGATTTAACCAACCCAAAAGTATTTGGAGTATTTTTCATCTGTTTTCTTATTTGGACCCTCGAGGCTTCATATTTTCAAGTGAAGTTATTTGCTTCCAGAATCAAGAGAGCTGGAAATGCTAGTCTGAAAAAATAAAAATAAATAGAAAGCTGAGAATCTCATTCAGCCTCTTGATTCCAAGGGCTCAAATAAAGACCACAAGTCTCAAATAAAATCCACAAACACCATAAGCTTCACGATGATATTCAACAAGGGATGCCAATGTTTAGAAGCATGAAATGATAATTCCTACCTCACTGGATCTGGTTCTGTTTTCTTTTTCTCACCTCAAATTCAATGGCTGTTTTTCTGTTCCTGTAGGGACTCTATTTCTAGACAAACAAAACAATTTCTTCCCATACATCAGAGGGTGTAATCCTATCTATCTGCTAATTGCTTTTGAAATTCTTTAGTCCTTGATGCTTCATGAAAACAAACAATTCAACAGAAGAAAAAAAAACAAGTAGTGGTCTTAATGAGAAAAACTGCATCAAGAGTTCCCTGTTTACCCTTTCTGTTAGTTTATTACTGCTCAATCAGCTCTTGTGTGCCCCTAGGTTGTTCTCTCCTGAACCAACAGAAGATGGATATAGGGACACATGGAGAGCAAACTCCTAGGAAACAGAGACTCTGAGTGGGAGAAACCCCAAGCTCTTCCGAGCCTCCTTACATTTTGGGAGACAAAAGACAGTGGTGTTAGCAGGAAGCTTCAGGGTTCCCAGCACTGCCCAAAAGATTTATTCTTTTCTCTTTTTTTGCCCAGCTATCATAGATAAGGAGAAAAAAACCCACAAAACTATTTAGAACAACGAGCTTCCTTTCTTTTCCGGTCATCACAGTAGTCAAAGTCTCCTCTTAGAAAAGTGTTTAGAAAAATGGTGATCCCTGCCTCCTTTACACATTTGCTGTAAACACACTCTAAAGTCATGCTGTGTTCCTTTGGGGCACATTTGGCAGTATCCAGATAAAGGACCTCCACTGAGAGGGACATAGAGACATACACTTCAGCTGGGTGAATGTAGACATATCATCACTGCCTTCTAGAGGTGAAACCAAGAAGAGATAGCAGTGTGACACACTGTCGCCAGCTATTCAGATTCAAGCAGCTTCAACTGCTCTCAAAAGGTGTTGATCCAAAGAAAACATGAAATAGAAGTGAATGGATCTGAGTGGAAAATATTATAGCAGTCAAACAGGCTGCTCCAATAACACTACCTCTACCCACAGGTATGTTTGGAGGGGATGGGGAGAGAAGGGGAAAAGAGAGAAGGTTCTGTGCTGAAGATCTGAGAAGTCTGGGCTTGTTTGGGGATGAGGTTTTTCCTGCAGAAATCCCTACCGCTACTTGTGAGCTGTGCAAGAATGCCAGAGGCTGATGGGAGATGGAAATATCCTTCATGAACTGCTACAAGCAGCCACAGGGCCTCCATAAATCACTGCAAGCTCAAATTAGGGTCGCTAACATACAACAAGGTCATGGCCCAACCATTACTGAATGCTCATGGCAGAGCTGTGATGAATAAATTCATGCAGCATCACACTCCACTACTGGTTATCTGTGCCCACCATCCCCCAGCCTCCTGCCAAGGGACATCCTTCTGGGTAAAACAGTTATGTGCAAAACTTGTTCCACAAGCAAATCAGAACAAATGTTAGGGCTGAAAACTTAGTTTACAGGTGCTCTCACTCCAGGGAGCAAAAAAATCAGTAGAAGTCACCCTCTTTCTAGCATCTTCACACACATGCACAGAGATATCCACACCAAGCCAGCACACACAAATCATGTGTTTGCACGAAGACATCCAGAGAACAACTCTGCAGCACCCTCGGGATCCATGGGCCAGCAGAGATGGCTGAGACAAGAAGAAAAGCAAGAAGAAAAGCCCTGCTTGTGCAGCAAGCAAGCACAGCTGCTGTGGCAATGGCATTTCAGCAGGTCAGATCCGAGTCTGGAAAGCAACATTCCATCTTGACTCATCCCTGCCTGGAGGGTTAGCAGTGCACAAAAGGTCTGGGAGCACGAGGCTGCAATAGTCGTGCAGCACATCTGCTCTGTTATCTCAACACATGGACAGCTCCCACTAGTATGATCCACCCCTTATTTTTACATCCACCAAAATACATTGAATTCCTTCCTTCCCCCTCAGAAATCCAGTGCTGGCCTAGCTCACCACCTTCCTGTTGGACAGCTCAGTCACTCCAAATTCATCCCGCCAATGCTGGTGAGAGATGAAACCAGATCCTGGGGCTCCACAGCCGAGAGCTGGTCCCCCTCCAGGTCCCTGAGAAATCCTTTGTGGTCACAGGGACGTCACTGCTGAGGTGGGATCTACCTCAGACTGAGGAGGCTGCCTCTGGTTGTTATTAGCTGTACTAAGGATTCGAAGGACACAGAGGCATCAAGCCAGCTTCTATGCCAAAATGCAGAGATCCTACATTTGCAGAACATGCATCTGGCCTTCATTAATTCTTAAGTGGTCCAACGTGGAATCAGAGTGGGGAGCAGGGAGGGAGCTAACACACTGAACAGGGAACATTCAGGCAACAGGATGTTTTGCTTTGAAGATGTTTCTGATGGGGGAGCGTCTTATCCAACAAGCTCATGCTGCAGCATCAGCAGGATCGTGCATGGCCCTGAGTGCTTGTGTGGGACAGATAGCCTCCAGCAAGGGCTTGGCCTCAAAGCTTATCATGGTGGTCATCACACACCTTAGGATGGTAGCCGAGGGGCAGGCCAAGGAAGGAGATTGGAAATTCAGCCATGAAAAGGTGATGAGACGGTCTTCTACCCAGACAAAAGGAGGAACTGGACTCAAATATATTGCCAACCCTTCAAGAGAAGATCTCAGAGCATGGGCAGGCTGGAGAATTGAGGTGTCAACATTCATCCTTTCCCTCCACATGGCTGGAGGCCTGACCATCTCTTCCCTAAGCATTTGAGAATAAACAGATAATTAAACAGACACACTACAAAGATCTATGTTTCCTCCAAGAGGGAAGAGCATCCCCTGTCTGGAAGACACAGGGGTGGCAGATTGAAGGGGAGTTTCAGTCTGGCTCACAAGAATCAGAGTCCATCTGTGAGCGTGGCTATGAGTGTACATGGAAGAGTGATTCAGCACGTATGAATATCTGGATAGGTGGGTCGCTGAGCACGCAGCTCAGCATGCTTGTGTGGGCAGCAAAGCACATGGCAGAATATCAGGACACAAGCAGCCTGTGGATAAACAAGTGTGTCAGAAGTGAAAGGACACAGCAGAGCAGGGGACGTGTTTGGAGGAAGAAGTCAAGAACGGTGCCAGCTTCTATCTTCCATTAAATCTGGAACATTCCCTCACTTTGCTGTGGCACAGCAGCCTACAGGGAGAAGCAGCCAATAGCCTGTGTCTCGTTGGTGGCATCAGATGGTGACACTTGCACTGATTTGGTGCTCAGAAGTGGGGCAGACCTTGGGTTGACCTGACCTCTAAATGAGCAGAATGGGAGCTGCAGGAAATGACGGTATAAACAGGAAGGTATGAGATAAATAAGAGATGGGGAGGGAAGACATCCATTTAAAGTGGCAGCTGCTTTTTAGCTTCATTTCACCTCTTCTGCTCAGCTAGAAATCAAGGCCCCCACCCTGTTCTGCTCTGTCAGAACAGCATACACTCACCACTCCTAGCTCTTTCCTAGCTGATGCAAAGTCTGCTGCATGCCCCTGTTAACACCACGGCTAAGGTTTTCCAGGAAACTGGGGAGAACATGTTACGTGCTCCAACAACTTGAAGGAGAAGACTGGGTACAAGGTTTCCAGCTAGCTCCTGTCTTAGGAGAGCCAGAACTGTTATATGCAACACAACGATGCCCAGTGATCTCCCCTCCACCTCCTCCAGTCGAGGTTGTGCTGGATGCTGGACAATCATGATATAAGGGCTCCTCCTAAGCATTTAGGGCAGTTAGAGGGAATAAAATACATCAGGGAGGAGTGGCCAATTCCAAGAGATGTAGTGTAATGGAACAGAGGAAAAAAGTGGGAGTAAGTTCTCTTATAGCTCCATCCAGGCTTAGGTGTCTCTAGGAACTGAACCTTGCTCAGCATCAGCCCAACCTCAACTTCTGCAAGCTACAAACTGTGCCTTTAGGGACAGTCTCAGAAGAGAGATCAGTCTTTAGTTTCTGCAGCCTGATACAGCTCCAATTTTAAGCCACTTTTAACATAGCAAATCTACATTTAGATCTTAGACATCCACAGTTCTGTGCTCTCACTCCCAGGTCACAAACACCCTTTGCCCATTCTGATGGCCTAAACAACCAGTAAAAAAGGGATGGGGAACCTTCTGGTGAGCCTAAGCATTTTTGATTCCTCCTCAGGATTGGATGCTTCTTGCCTAGAATGAGATTTCAGTCCTGCAGTTTCTGATCACTCCTGCTGGCAACTGCCTTTCCCTTTGCTCAGTTCTCCCCAATCCCTTCCATTAGGGAAGTGGCAGAAGGCTGTGCCCTGCATTTCTAGGGAAAAAACACAGAGCTGTCACAGGGCAGTGTAGAAGGGATCAGCCCCATTTATCTGGAAAGAAAGAAAAAAAAATTGCCAAACCCAACTATCTCAGCCCTGTTACAGAAACCCAGTTAAGTACACAAGCTAAACAAAACACAATTAGGTTTCCTTTGGCCAGCCTGGAACATATGGTATTCGTCAGCCAGTCGTGTTCCTCTCTCAGTTCTGGCAGGAGATAGCTAACTTGTTCCAAGCACTGAGAAAGCTCCTGGAAAGTCAGCATGCTGAGCAAACTTTTGGAGGGGGGCTAGCTGGGGATATAATAGCTCACACAGACACAGATTTGACAGCATTTCTTCCACATTGTTCAGTGCAGCTCTAGGTTACAATGCCTCTGGCTTTAGCACATTCCTGGTTCACATTGTTCCCAGTGGTATTGCATCTCTAAGCCCTCATTTGCTAAGCACACACACAGTTTGGGGGTTGAGGGCTCCTATCAAGTAGGAAGACAAAGGTGTGGAAGGAAAAGAGGTTCCTGTGGATTTGGGCCCATAAAGAAATCCTAAAACGACAAATTGCTTCCATGAACAGCAGAGCAAGACCTTTTTTACACTACCTTTCCAATGCAGGCTGAAAATGGCTGCTGCCATCCCAGAATGGACTGGTGAGAAGTTCCCCAGCAAGAAAACGACAGTAAATACTGTGGTGTCACAGAGATCAGTGGCTGCAGAAAGGAATAGCCTCTGAATTTGGTCATCAACCAGAAAACTGCTTGAGGAGTCTGGCTCCGTGCTAGGCATAGTCTGCTCTGCTGCAGTTTACAAAGCAGTTAGCAAAGAGCTGATTCACAGAGAAATGAGCCCATGTTCTAATACAAGGAACTGGAAAGTGTGCTGTGGTACAGTGATATCTGCAAAACAACTGCCACAGCAAAATCAGTTATATCTATGGGAAAAGGAAGCTGATAAAGGACCATTGATTTATTCCAGTTTCTGACTAGAAGTGAGCAGAGTGCTTCCCACTGCACAGTCTAGGCCTGCATGAGAGTTTCAGCTGCTTTTTGTGTCCACATAGCCCAGCCTCATGATTGCCAGAGCTGCTCTGATATCCCTTGCATAGGTCTGCTTGGTCTGCTGGATGCCTTTTGTCAGCAAGGAAGCCAATTTATTCCCTCCAGTGCAGTTACAAGACAGCACTGCCTCCAAGTTTCTGCACTACCTTTTATCTTCCCATACACATTTGGCCTTACTGCCTATGTTTTTTTCCCCTGTCCCCACTGATGGACAGCCTGGTTGGCTCAGGCCACTACAGCTTCAGCCTAGTTTTCTTCAGGCTGTGAAAGAGTGGGAAATGTGGTTGTAAAGTAGAGTAAGAGGATTTCTGATGATCATTTCTGTGCTCTTTGGCCCACCTGTTTGCTGCCAGAGTCTGCTTTCCTTCCTCATTTACCTGCTAGGCACAGCCATTCTTGTTCCTTGCTTGCAGAAGACCAGGGTACTTCAATTCCCTAGCACATAGCTTTTCAGTGACATCCTCACCACATCAGTAGCACTTCAGAATTGCATGAGTTTTTTTACCTGCTCCTTGTAATCCTATACTCTTTGTAGCAGGAGGTATTCCCTTGCTCCCATTTCCAGCTTTTTGCCATCTAAGGTCTGGCATAGACAATAAGCTTCTGTATGTCTTCATTGCATTCACCATTGACCCACTTGTCAAGTTTACTGGAAATAAATGCATTGGGAAGGGATATTCCACCCTGCTGGGTTGCTAGTACGAGCCAGCCACACTTGCCATGATCACCATTTATGTGCTGGGGCACATCAAGGACTGAAGTGCTTGCAGAAAGCTTTTGCATCTGTTTCTCTTAGAAACTTAGGGTGCTTAGCCCCACCACATTGCGAAATTTTGCTGGAACTCACATCTCCAATGTGGCATTTCATTAGGATTATGCATGTGCTCTCATTCAGCTCACCTCTGGCCTAACAGACATGTTGCCCTTCCTCTACATTAATAACAAGAGGAGCGATTCTCCACCGAGGTGAATGGGCACAGCACACTGCTCACAATCACTTTTGGCACGAGCTTCACCAATGCAGCCAGACATGCCAGCTGCCCTCTGCAGGAGGGACCAGCTGAGTTTTGGTCTCAGGAGCTGAAAAAATCTACTGCAGCTTCATCCTTCAAGAACATTGTCTATCACCCCTTTAGGAGCTCTGTGGAGTGCAGCAACAGTGCATCACTATCCCTCCCCACAGAAAGGAGACAAGTGTGGCTGGTTTTTGTTCTTATCCACACACAGACTTTAGTAGAGCCTGGTCACTGAGGGCCATTCATCTCTTTTGCTCTCAGGTGCTGCTCAGTAATACCCTACTGGGCTTCCCCATCCATCATTACTGGCAATTTCATCTCTGTCCCTTGCTGGGCACTTCCTCCCCTTGCCTTTGAATCAGAGGGTTTTTTTCCCCTTCCTCAAAGGAGCTTGTAACATTTACTGCATGGTATTGGAATCCTTGGACTGAACCGAGTCACAGTTCAGCAAAATTAGACTGGTTTCAGCTTCCTCACAGTAGGAAACTGGTCATCCTGCAGCTGTCTCTGTTTTCCTTTTTAAACCATCCCATCTTCCTAAGACTCTGTCCTCAGAGGCAGAGGAGCTGCATGACTTCTGAAACAGGAGATGGCAGTTGCCAAAGATCATTTGCAAAACCATTCAAAGCGAGAGGGGACTTCACAATGTTTCCAATCAGTAAGCAGAGTTATAGCACTTGGCTCCTTCCTGCATTTCTCCCAGTATCTCTCATTAACACCGGTTTACTACTGCTCCTCTGGGAGCCAAGTGAAATTTCTCTGGCTTCCAGGATGGAGCTTTCTAATGCAAACCTGGTGCAATGTCCCTGCATGCCCTATTCCAGGCTGCATGACTTCACCAGAGCCACAGCACCCCCTCGGTGTGCTACTTTCAGCACCATAGGACTCCTTGTATTATTTAGGTTATCTTACATGCTGGAAAGTATCACACGGTATTTTACAGGTCTTCAAAACTGTCCAACAGATCAACAACGAAACCACACATACACAGAGACCTCAAAGGGCACCGTTATATTGCCTAAGCCTGTGCTGACAGCTTTCAACCTGCCATGCGTCCAGAATTCCTCCTCTTCCCTGTTAGTTCATTGAAGCCACACAACTTTACATGAAAGAGCTTGGTGCCAAATATTCAGGGCTGCCCAGCACGGGTTACTCATTGGCACGATCCAGATAGGCACAGCAGACAATCTGCTCTTTCATACAGGCAGTGAGGGCAGCTCTCAAAAATGGACATGTGCAAATATATGCCACGTTTGTTTTCTTGTACTGGCATTACTCGGTAGTGAAAACACCTAAGCACGAACATTACTTTTATGTACACTAACAGAAGAATTTGAGAGCCTGTGTTAGCCACTTGTAAATGAGTGTGCCCACCTCGCTTGAAAAGCTGGCGCAGCATGCAAGTAAACGTAAGCATAATAAAAAAATAATAGGAAACAGACAGGCAATAGAATTAAGAGCAGCAGCCAGCTGGGATCTTCTAACCAGTGACATCAAGGGATTGCTGAGGTAATATGCTGATGGGTTTTAAATTAACTGTAACCACTCAGGAAAAAGATCTAGGCGTCACTGCGGACAGCTCAATGAAAACATCTGCTCTGTGCACAGAGGCCATCAGGAAAAAAAGAACCAAAAAATGTTAGGTTGAATAGGATAAAGAACAATACCAAAAACGTTATAAATGCCACCACATAAATCAATGACACATTCACACTTTGAGTATGAGCTGAAGCCCGCTCACCCATTTCAGAGCAGGGGTAATAGGAACAGAGGCCAGAGAAGGATGCCAAAAAATCGTTAGAGAACACAGAAAGGTTTCCAAGGTTGTTAGGAGGAAAGATCAAGGTCCAAATGGCTCAATAGCTTGAACTAGAAGTGTATAAAATGATGAGTGAGACAGGGCAAATGGGAAAACCTTCACTTTCTTATGCTAAAGAAATGGTGGCCACCTAAAAACACTCCAAAAACATTATTGCAACAAGAAAAAGAAAGCCCATCAACATTTTGCAGACTGCCCAGCTAACACGTGGAGCTTGATGCCACAAGGTGCATCAAGAGAAAGTTAAGCTCTCGCCACACTGCTATCACTCAACAGTGAATGAAAGGTATAGTATACACACATGCCCAGGCAGGCACTGAACTCCTGGGCTAGGAAGAGACACTGAAACCAATGGCAATGAAAAAAAAAAAAAAACAAAAACAGGGAGGAACTTGATACGAGCAGGAGTACAAGGAGAAGATTAAGGGAAAAAAAAGGTGTCTGGAAAAGGAAAATAGGAGATAAACTTCATGTAATAGTCTGTAAAAAGGTTAAGGGAGGTGTTTTGTGGGATTTCATCTTTCCGTCTCCAAGTGATAGAGGGGAATTTTTTTAAGGTAGTGCTAGGCTGTGTCAGAGCATATGCTCCAGTCCTCTGATGAAAGGAAAAATGGAAGATGCTGACCACAGGTGAATGTTTACAGCTGCAGCCAGCTGGGCTGCAGACAGAGCAGCCAAGCCATGAAGAGCTACCCTATTCAAGCCTATGCTCCAAACACCAACACCCTGGTCCATCCCCAGGCACCACATTCCCTTTGCAACCCAGTTCACCATTCAAACTTCCAAAATAAACATACGAGTATCCTGCAGATGGGGAATTTCAGGCAGCATTGAGTATTTTCAGTCTATGGTTCAGATTTAGGCTCTCACAGAGAGACCAGCTGCAGTGGTGCACATTTTGAGCAGTAGGAGGAAAAGAATTTTTTTTCCTATGTTATCCACCGTGCCTACAGCTCAACCATCCTGAAGCCTCAAAGTCTAAGTGTATCTAATAGGTATACAGCTGGGTTTTTCTCCACCACACAAGGACTTATGACAGCACAGAACTTCATCAGGTGCCTGCAGCTCAGCAAATGGCAAAGCTTGATCACTCTGCACAATCCAAGCAGGTAGTTAACTCCAAGGGCCAACAAACCTCTTCAGACAGTATGATTGTTATGAGGGTCATCCTGATCTGCACATGGCTCTCATTTTCTTTTCAAGAGCAAGCAGATGGACAAGGACAGCAGAAATGGACCCTTTTGGCCACTGAAATAGAGCAATTTTTCCTTCACTTTCAGAGATTTCACTCAAGCTCTCCCCAGCTGCAGTAACAAGAGCAGTTGGGGTGGTAACATGAGCACATGGGAAGCATTAAAGCACAACATCACACAGCACTTGGGCCCATCCAGACTACTCACAGCTTACAGAGGCACCTGCTCCTCTGTCCATCAACATTCCCATGGGATGTCCACTGCAGGGCTTTCCTCTGCCTATGCAGGCCTGGCACTGGGGTTTTTTGCTCCACTGTGCATGACTGGCAGTGTGGATACTTAGCCAGGCACGGGCCTCAACTGGAAATGTGTCACCAGGCAAGCAATCACGCAGATTTATTGCAGTGGATGTACCAGCACATGCACATCAAGCAGCAGTGCTAGTCCTGGAATGAGACCAACCATCCCCAAAGGCGTGGCTCTCGCCAATCTTTAGCATTGGAAACAGCAGATGGGTAAGAATTTGCCCTATAGTCCTGGGGCACTGGGACTTCTTTTTTTCCTTTGCCTCCCACGTGTTCCCCTCCATCTACCCTTCTCCCAGGAAGTATCACAACCAGAAAGAAAATCAACAATGATGCAAAACACACAAATAATCCCATGGCTACTTGCACAACCTTTGACATCAGATGCCTGCTCCTGGCTTCCCTTTCCAGCCTGGGAAGCCAGAGCCCCAGCACAGCAACCACAGCACATATCACCCATTGCTCCAGCTGCTTTTCCCCACACCTCCTAATCCCACCCAGTGGGGAACCCCACCACCAACATACTGTGCACACAACATAATAAAGCAACAGAGTCCAGTGTTAAGCAAGGCTTTTATGTGCAGCCAGCATTTCAAAAGGCACAGTACATGCTGTATGCTCAGTGCCGTCAGACTCCAAGACTGCATTCTCCAGTGTTTTAGGAAAAAGGTAAGGCAGGAGGAGAGTGTGAGAGGGGGGAACAGACCAAGCTTTGTGGAATTCTTTTTAAGAGTGTATGCATGACTCTATAAAAGGGCTTTTTTTTTCCTGACCTCAAAGAGACAATATTATTTCACACAGACCTGTTTCCAAGAGCTGCCAAGCTATTTCTACACAAACCAGTGCCTGGTTGAGGCAGTGACTGTGAAGGGGAAACCCTCTCTCCAAATACGACATGGAAATTCCTTGACCTCAGCTGCAAAGCCAATCAACACGTGTGCAATGGGCCAATGAAAAAGAAATTAAAATACCAGAGTGGCCAACACAGACGAGGGCAGGTGCGTAAGGGAGAAGGCACAGCCTGCTTTTTCCAGTCAAAAAGACTGACAAAAAAAACCAGGGACATGCCTGGCTGGGAAGAAGAGGAAAGCAGGGTGAAACCAAGAGCATTGAGACGTTGGTTAGAAAAGCAAAGATGTAAAATGCCAGGCAAACAGGTTCTGAATCATATTCTAAGGCCCAAAGGTAGCAAGGCAGGGCACACAGGCATGGAGGGCAGAAATAAATATTTATTTTAGGCCATGCTATCGTTTGCTGTGCTTCATGGAAAAGTTTGGGTGTTCACGATGACCCCAGACAGAGCCAAATAAGTTCATCATCAGTCTAGACCTGGTCACACCAAGTAGTGACTACACCACAGACCTGCACCCTACTCTAAAACTGTGTTTGCTTCCTCCAGGCCATTGGAGAAAACACCTCCAGAGTGAAACTATTTTTCCTGACTGACATTAAGGACACACCAACATACTGTCTCCTGCAAAAGTCCCACAGACAAGTCACTACCGGATAAAGAGCTGAACAGCAACAACTGACCCATGTTAGCTTCCAAGTCGAGGGAGACCCAGCCCTTTAGCTTCTTTCTGGGAGAGCTAGAATTAAAGCATCTGAACCCTGGAAAACACTCGTGATCAGGGCTGAACCCTTTGGGATGGGCCAGGCAGCATTCCCCCCACGGCAGAGAACCCCAACCCCTGCATGGCTCCACAAGGGGACTAATAATGCTCCACAGTCAGGTCAGTCAGTGTGAGCTCACAGCACTCCTGTAACACACCAGATGCACAGCCTGCTCTCTCCATGGGATAGATGTCAGTCAGAAGGGATCTCCCACTGCCAGAATAATTTGTCTTTTTCATGGCCCGCTCCCAGGTTAACAGCAGGAAAGAGGACTGCAAGGTCTGGGCCACAGACCTTCCAAGCAACCTGCATGAAGCAGAACAGCAAACAAGAAGTACTCGTGGCATCCATGGGTCAGTTAAAGTGCACACACAAGGACAGGATGCTCAGCTTTTTCAAGCCATGAGCCTCTTCTAAGATCAGCCGTGGATACAAGCCACAGCTACAAGCCTTATTACAATTGTGTCTGTATTTAGGGGAAGTAAGTAAGAGCAGTCCATATACTTTCATCCTTTTCAGAGTCCCAAGAAACTCCACTTAACAAAAAACATTCACTCCAGACAGCAAAAATGACATACACTGAAGGCAATAATTTTCTGGTGCTTAGATCCTCTGCATTAAAGATAAAAGCAATCAGATCCAAGTGAGACCTGTACTCCAAGACCTAAAACTGGGTCATAACCTGCTCCATCCTCAATTAGTTCTCAGAGACCCCAAACTGCTGTAGTTTCAGTACCTGCTGGGTTTTTCCAGTCAAAGACAAGCCTTTGAAAAACAAGAGAGACAATCAAGGAACTTGATTCTTACTGAATTTCCAGTATGGGTTTCTTTGCACACTACACCAGTTTGGAATATATGGCCTTTCCTATTAGGCATCTAGAGGAATCATGGGTACCAATCCAGAGTCTCCTCTCCTCTCCTCCCCCGGTCACCTGCCCCTCTCCTGCTAACGTCAAACTTTCCAAGGTCCCCCAGCGCTCGTGGTCTAGGACAGAAATGTATTTATTAGGCCAAAATGAACAGAGCATGCATGAATTAGAAAATGAGTCCAGTCTGTTCAACTAGGGTTGGGCAAGCTTGTTTTGCCTGATTTAGAGGCCATTCAAACATTGTGGGTTTGAACATTACTGCATTAGTGTTTCACTTAGGAAAAACGGTGAAAAAAAAAAAAAAAAGAAATGCGAAGAGAAGGGGAAAAAATCCAGTGGAAACACAAATAGTGTATAACGTATATGGGATCCCCACTTGTGCCAGCACAGATATTCTAAGCCCTAATACATTGCACAGGCTTCCCGTCAGCTAGAAGTTCCTTTGGTATATATACCAAAAAATAAAAATTAAAAAAAAAAATCCTAAATCACCACAAAGAGACAGAACAGGTCAAAAGAAATAGATATACATGCCAACTACAGCTGGTCCTAAATTCTGACCTGTCTTCATTTAGGCTTTGAAATCAAGACCAGGTAGATCAAGAACAGAGAACTAATTTGCAAAGCTCCAAGTTGCTCAGACCACCTGGGATGAATCACAGTAGCCTTCTGCATCAACAGGACATGCTGCAAACTCTCCACAGCTCATGCAGTTGGTTCAGTAGATTTCTCCCTCCCTCAGACTCCCAACAGCCCACCTTTCTGGAGATAATTAGCAGTGGTCATTGTACATCCCTCTGGGGACAGGACCCCCTGACAGGTGACATTATATTAAGGCCCAGCAAGTAAAGAACAAGCCCTTCAGGTTCAACAGCTAACCCTGAGAGGACAGCTGGTCTCTTCCCACACTTCACCTCAACAGCAGCAGAGGGGAAAGCTGTGAGACATGCTCAGTGCAGGGAGTAAAAGCAAGCAGAGGACACATGATGAAAGAAAAAATTGGGCACCAGGGAAGAAACTTAAGGTACTGAAGGAACAAGGCAGCAAGGCTCTCCTTGCCCATCTGACCACTTTAAACCACCTCCTCTATCACTCATCTCCATTTCAAAAGCAAAAAAATCCACAAGGAATCAAGTGGAAACCAAATGGAGAATAGCCTACCTCCAGAAGCATTTTCTCCAAATCCTAAACGTTGATTTAGGTAAAAACAGAGACAAGAAAAAAAGAGGTGGGATGCTGGCAATGGACCCTGCTTAGCTGCATGTGAGCAAGATCCAATGGTAGAGAGCATGGCCTGATCGAGCAGTTCTACCACAGTCAGCACCCTACAGCGTTCATTGTGAGATCTGCCAGACCCAGAGGGCTCACTCAGGTCATTAACTCCACCTAAAACACCATTCTTTCCTCCTCCCCCTTCTCCATCAAGCACTTTAAAGCCCCACACCTGTGTGGGTTCATCCTCTGCTCCCATTTACACCTGGGCTATACTCCCCCTCGCTAGCAGGTCCCATAAGCTGCACTAATGAGAGAGAGGTTGCGTTTGTATCAAGAAACCACACACAAGGTACCACCATCACATTGGGCCATCTTTTCACCCTGCCTCTGGGCTCCTTGTGCCCAGACAATACTCTCAAGTCCAGCACAGTTGCACAGATGTCAACAGGACTTGCCCCGGCCTTGCTCTTGCCTGCAGTGCAGAGGAAGATGCTGTGAGCCCTATATGTCAATGACCCCACACAGGAGGAATCCCTTTTCTTCTCCAAAACATCTCTGGCTTCCCCCCCACCTAATCTATATTTTTTTTCTGGCCCATGTATACTTTCCAGCTCGTTTCCTCTTGCGGTTCTCATTTCCCGCTCCTAGGAGGTGAGCTCATGCGTTTCTCAATTACCAGCCAAAGAAAGAGAGAGGGAGAAAGCAATCTTATGGAAACAGATGAAGTCATGCCTGTACAAGGCCACATTACAGCCTGTGCTCACAAAGCCATGATGCAGACATTGCTGCCCCCCAAACCTGGCAGGGCAGCCCAGCTCCCCAGTCCACAGCTGAAGTTGTTCTCCTTGTGCCGAGGGAAGACGCTCCACCAACATGCAGGGAGCACGGAGCGTGTTTGCTTCTCCGGCTTTTCCCTCTCGTCCCCACTCCACCCCTGCTTTCGGTCCTGCCGCCCTTTTGTCCACCCCCAGCCATCCCCATGGATCTTTGAGTCATTCACAGCACGCCACTGAGTCAATAGCGAGCCCGCAGACCGCGTGCGAGGCTCCCAGCACCGCGCGCTCTGCCTACGGCTATGCGGACGCCGGAGAAGTTACACCAGGGAAATCTAAAGGCAATTAAAAGCATAATGCAAGTGGTTGTTTAGAAAAGGTGGTGGGGAGGAGAGAATAAAATTAAAATAAATAAAGGAATGTTTTAATGAGTGCAGCAGTGAAAGCGGGATTAGAGGTGCCTGAATGGCATCTCTATATTTCCCGTATGGAAGGGAGGGCCGCCCAGCGCAACCAGAGCTGACAAAAAAAATTAGCTGGGCCTCAGGCTCAGAGAAACATTTGGCTAGAAAGGAAAGAAGGTAATTGCTGCAAATGTAGACTAATTCAGGAAGCAGCCAGCCCTACACGGGGCCGGTTCTTGTGCTGTTAGAGTACTATGGACACTTCATGAGTGCTGACTTGAGGGGTGGAAAAAAGCACAGGGAAATAGTAGGAAAGAACAAACCAAAACAAGACAGGAAACAACAAATTTCTCCTTCCCACAGTTCACGCGTGCTCAGTGTTTTCCTTCCCTCGTCTCTCGCTCTCCGAGGACAGTTGGGATCTGCTGGGGGTCCTACTCCGCCTTGCCTTCACCAGTCTGTCCCATGGCCGTGGAGGGAGAGATCTCAGTGGTCCCAAAGTGTGGAGCACACCCCTCCCTTCCCTTCCCCCTGCCCCAGGAGAGGAGCGGGCTGGAAGGTGAGGCGCAGGGCACGGAGGATGTGTTTACTCTCATAACACCCCTGTGAGGTGGGGAAGTCATAGCCTCATCTGACAGATGAGGAACAGAGGCAGAGTGAGATTAAAGGATTAGCCCAAGGTCACACAGGAAAAGTTTGTAGCAGAAGTGGAAATTAAACCCAGGTCTCTCAGTCCAAAATCAGTGCCTTAAGCGCAAGACCAGACTTTCTTAGAGCTGGTCAACCTTTTATATTTGATAGTTTAATTTCAAAGAGAAAAACAGTTTATTTTCTAAATACATATTTTCATAGAAAAGGGAGATGGAGGAGCTCATTTCCTGGAGGCAGGAGCTGCTTAAGATCTTATTTATTTCTGTTTAACTTAATTTCTTTTAGGTTTTAACATTTCTGATGGTGAAAAAAATGCTGCAGAAATTTCAAAGCACAGGAACACATTTCTTTTCGTTTATAATTCATCATGGGAAATATTTTCCACTTTCCAGCCAGTTCTGCCCTGCCTCTCTTTGCCTTACCAGGATTTTAATACCTTTTTATTATTATTTTGTTCATAACCTCAACTAGCTTAGAAAGTTCACATCTAAACAGAGGCCTTTGTTGGACAACACTACCATCACTAAAACCCCGTGGCTCAGAAAGATACTTTACAAATGAATACAGGTAACAGGTCCATGCCTCGACATATGTAAGCTGCAGGACAAATTTGAGTTAGACCCCAGCTGCTGCTGACTCTGCTCATCCAGTCCCTGCCCAAACCATGCCTCCCTCTGCTTCTGGCTCTGAAACTCCCTATTTTCTTCCTTTTTATTGTGCTGCCAAGTCCAGTCCTTCCAAAACACATCTTCCCCTTGGCTCTGAAAGCCCCTTGGCAGGAGAAGGCAGCCCCACGCCTCCTCACTCATGGGCCAGCTGAGGTCCATGGAGGAGCAACTCCTTGTCCACAATCAAGGAGGAGACCATCAGCAGAGCTGGGGAAAGTAGATGGGTCTCATTAATACAGAGCCTCTCTCCATTTAGACATGAGAAATCCAGCCCTCGCAGAGGCCCCTAGGAATTTGCCATCTCTATCCAAAAGGGGAGGTTTTTCACCCCGAGACACTAAACAGCAAGAAAGCTACATGAAGCAAACACGACCTGAGGCTGGCATATTGGAAGGTGACTTAAGGACCCAGACATTCAATCCCCATGAAAACAAATGAGAATCAGTTGGCAGAAAAGGGCTGTCTTATATTCATGCCAACCAAACGGTTAAAATTAATTACAATTGGTAAAGCATTTTGAAGAAAATGTGGAACACTTATATAAAGCTGAGTGTTGCTCAGAAACAAAGATCTCTTTTCCTGTAATTGTGTTTAATGATCTCTGAAGAACAAGCAGACAATCCACAAGGATGACTACCACCACCACATATGTTCCTGTGACAATGAGGGAATTGGGCTGAAACAAAGACTAATATGCCATCCTTACAAGGCAGTTTTCACTTCTACTTTGGCTCCCTCTTTACTTAAATACTTATTTACACAAGCAGGCAAACTCTGTGCATCAATGATGAAGTATTCCACCGGCAGAAAAGAAAATGAATTATGACTGGTATCAGTCCAGTTTGCCCTGAAGATACCTAAACACTCACCTACTACAATAAAGATTTTAGTCTCCTCTCTCACTCCCAGCTGGGTTGCGTTTGGTCCACAGTATCCACCACTCTCCTGTGAGCTGGGGAAGGCCAACATGAGAGCATTCCAAGGGCAGGTCCTGGATCATTTAACTGACCTCCATGCACTGAAAACTCCGCTTTGAGCTCTTTTTTGACTTTTTCAGTCCTGAAGAAGGACAGTTTGTCCCCTCTGAGACAAGCTCTTTGAGGCTGGCTGAGATCTGCAGCAGCCCAGAGCGTCCTGCACTGCCAAATGAAGAGCTCACTCACAAGTTTTGACTCCCCTCAGTCGGTGCAGATAACAAGAGCAGCATAGATCAGTGTGTGCTACCCAAAAGATGTTCAAGACCGCCTGGATATTTTTGCATCTGGGCTGTGATTGCACCCTTTCTTTTTTCCATTGCTTCCCCCCATCATTACCTTAGTTAACAGTGGGTCAGAAACTCATTTTACCTGTAAGTTCCTGTGCTCACACATAGGTAGCACAGGGGTGGGACTCTTCGGTGGCTCAGTTGATTTGTAGAGGTTTGTTCCCTATGGCCAATGTTTGTCAGCTTCCTGAGGACATGTCCACAGGGAGGAGGAGCACACCCACAGGCCTACCTGGAAGCTTTGGGTGTAACTGGTCCAGGCAGGTGCTAATGGGCTGCTCTTCATCCTCTTTTTCAGGTCAGGTCTGGATCCAGGGCAGAAATACCCAGAGGAAAATTTCCCTAGACTGGAGCTAACATTATACAGGCAGAATGTGGTTTTCACCTCTTTGTCGCAAGTTCTGGGTAAGGTGAAGTGAATTCCTGGAAACTGAAGGGTTTGGCCACTAGAGTTGTAGACTTGGAAAAATACTACTTCTGGCTATGATGATTTATTTATAGTTGCAATTAAAGACAAAAAGCCTCTTCAGAGAGGGAGGATGAAGTGGAAACAAGGCCAGGCCTAGAAACCTAAGACTACAGGGATTCCCAGAGCAAAATTAATCAGGGAACTGAGTTGTTTTGTGTTGTTTTTTTTCCTAAAGGGTTATCTCTTTATTTTGCTTATCTGACCCTCCTCATTGCAACAACCACACCTCTGGACCTTCCCCATGAGGTTTGGAAACAGGCCAAACACTAGAATAGAGACTGGGGATGGGTCTCAAACTCCCAAGAAAGACTTGTAAGCCTTCAGCCACAAAGGTCATCCTACACCTTACCCCTGGAGCTGTTCTCTGCCTGGCCACAGCAAAGACAGTGACAGCTTTGGGATGTGGCAGTGGAGGGAAAGAGGAGAGCCCAAAATCACCAGCTGCATGGAAGAGCAAGGCAAGTACAAAAAGGCAAGAAAGAGGCCAAAAGTTCTTACATCTACAAAAAGAAACGTGTGTGGTAGGATTTTCTCCGTGCTGGCCTTTGATTTACAGCCTGCCAGGGTATATATTATTCCAGCTCTTAAAAGAGTGGGTGTGGTGCAAACCCCTAGACAACCTTTTGATATGGAGCTCTGTAGATGTCTCTTCATTCCTTTTAGATCCAGTTTTTGGCCCTGCATATATCCCCTGATGAATAAAAGATCTGGCTCCAGCCACCATGACTTGGATAACAAAAGAAGTGGGGAACTGCAGATCAATTCAAACAGCAAGACAAGTCAAAGGAGGTGCTCCCTTGCTGTCCCAATGCTGTCCCACCCCTTCTGACAGAGGCTCCAGTCACGACTTCCAGGCTAGACAGGACCTCTGACCACTGCAGCAATCAAAAAAGTCCCCAGGCAGACCAAAACTAGGGACAATCTCTCACACAGAAAAGCCAGGGCTGCTTTACTGTTAGAGACACTGAAGTCATCTCTGTCTGTTCATCCCTGAGTCTGGACTCTCAGGCCTCAGCTTCCCTCTCCAGACTGGAGCAAGAGCCCTAGGCAGCCTCCTGTGTCATCACCATGTGTAAGCGCCTTCAACTAAAAGGCTGCTACAGGTTTCCCCTTCAACCTGCATTGCCCCGTGTACTTATTGCATTCCAGCCTGGAAGAAGAGGCCACTACTCCCTGTTTACATACACTTTGTTTCAAGAGAGGCTTTTCAGTCCCTTGGAGCTGCCTGACTTCTGCACTGTGACAAGAAGCTGCACTACACCACCCTTCATGCAACTTTTCATGCAACATTCCCCCCAGTCTGCATCCACTGAAACACATGGGGACTACTAGCAGCAATCTTTGGACAGGTACAAGAAGCACAGCTAAAACCCATGGCAGAGAGGTAGTACCTCTCCCTAAAATGAGGAAAAAGCAAGACCAGATGAACTTTAACTCACAGGATTAATAGGACTGGCTGAAACAATTAGCAATTACCTATTGGTGTCTTATCAAGGATGTCTGAGGTGCATGACTGAGAGAACAAAGCAAACTTTATGCCTAAAATTAAATAAGCTTGTGGGTTGCAAAAGGAAGAAAAGTCAGGTTAGCTACAATTCCCAGGAGAAAAAGTCTGAAACATAAATAAATAATGAATAAATACCACAAAGTATTCGTAAGCACAGAAGATAACAAAGCAAAGTCTTAGGCTAATATGGATTTAATCAGAAATAATTTGGATCCAGCTAAGCTAATTTCCCTCTATGACAGGCCGCATGGATAGCAGAGAGGCCATTACATGTCTTGACTTATAAAGCTTCAGATGCATAACATCCTCCTAAGAGATGAAATAAATGGTCTCAAATAAACTTTCACAGAGCAGATGCAAAAGTGACTGGAAATATGATACTTGGACTCTAACTATCAATGGGTCACTGTCAGAATGGAGGGATTAACCCAGCAGAGCGGTACTGTGCTTGTTGTGAGTCCAGATTTCTTCAAAGTTTTCTCTAGCAACTTGAGCCATCAGATAGATTGCATGCTTGTAAAATACACAGCTGCTATGTAGCTGGGAAGAACTGCCTGAAGACAGGCTTGACTTCTGATCTTGACAGTGGGGAAAATGACTGAAAAAAATTGGACCCCATTCAGTACAGATAAGGATAGGGAAAACCTGTCCACGATTCCTCAAAAAGTTATGGAGAGCTTTGAGATGAACTGCAAGCTTAATAGGAGTCAGCCATGTCTCATGACTACAGACAAAAGACAAATGTTGTCCTGGGTTGTACAAACATGAGTCTAGCCTGTAAAACATGTGGAGAAACCCTTCTGCTCTGGTCCACACGGCAAGGCCCCAGCCAGTGCTCATCTGGTCTCAGGACAGTGAACTCCAAAGAGATGTACATTTACAGGAAATAATCTAGAGGAAAGCAACACAAACAAATCACCTGCGTGGAGAGCTTTGAACAAAGTGGGGCTGTCCATCACAAAAGAGAAACCCATCAAGAGATAATATACAGCAAGAGTTTTCAGATTCCTGAAAGCCTCACCTGCCTTTCTAAGCCCAGGCACAGGACACCCTCCACTTCAGAAACACAGAGCAGGTAAATCAATACATGCTTTGGGAAAACATGGCATGTAATGGAGGGTGGTCCAGTGAAGACCACAGTGCAAGCAAGAACTTTTGGCCCACAAAGAGCAGGAGCTACTGAATACCCTTTGCCTCCAACAGCCCACCCAAAAGGCATCGCAGTGGAAGGCAGTTCCTGCATCCTGCGGGAGCAGCTGGGCCAGAGTGCGTGTAAGACCTTGATTAAAAACAGGCTGCTCTTCACATTTCAGTTCTGCTTCTGGCAGTCTCTGAGAACTTCCTCATTCCTACAGGGTCTCCTCATCCCAGATGAGGGAGCTGGTGTCTGGGGAAGACCTTTAGTATTCATTACAAAAATGTTTCAACCCTCTTGTTGGTCTCTCCTCACTTCACCAAAGCATGCAGACAATCTTATTTTTCAGAAGCACCCACCAGCTCTCCCTTGACTGGCTCTGCTACTCCAGTGCCTGACTCACTCCTACTGCTGTCAATGGAAAATGCTTCCATCGATGTGGAGCACTCCACAGGTTTCAGTGGAACCTGTACAGGATCCCAAAGCAGTGGTACTGAAATGTGAGGAACCCACAGCTCCCACGAGTGACTCATGAGACTGAAGAGGAGGGGTGAAACTCTGAAACACAAGTGGAAGAGCATTACCCTGGACCAGAATGGTGCAGAAGGCACAGCAAGAGCAAGCCACAGAGCTCTGCAGGTTTGGGAGTGATCTCCCCTCCCCAGGCACACCAAAATGCAGAGGCAACATGGCTGCTGTCCTGGGGAAAGGATGGAATGCCAGTCCCTGGTGGAGCTGCAGGTTCCCATCCCCAGTCACAGTGGGGGAAACACGCCACGCTCCCAGCTAGAGGGACAGGAGCATCCCCAAACACCGAGGGAGGTGCATCTCCAGTGCCTAAAAAGCCTAGAGGAAGGTCCAGACAACAAGAACAGCAAACAGCAACCAAAGCTCTGTGGAATATGAAAGGGAGAAATAAGTAAAAGCAGATGGAGTTGTGCCACAGAGGGCTTTTCCCTTGCATCTCCAGCATTCCAAAACCAGTCACCTCCCCTGCCCAGATGGTCTCTGTCCTCACTGAACTGGGCAACTCTGCTCTCAGCTCTGTCTGGCAGCCCTTGTCCATGGGGAATGCTAAGCCTCAGAGTCCCAACACACACATTGCAGACAAATTTTTAACCACTTCCCTCACTCCAAAGCACAGCAAACAGCACAGGAGTCCCAGCACCATGAAAGCATAACACAGGTACAAAGCTGAACAGGCCAAAAACCTTTGAAACTTCATATAGTTTGTTATCCCCCTTATTTTTCCAGGTAGGTTCAAACACAGTCACATTAATTAATTAACCATTAATTCAAATAGCACTTAATGCAGAAGTTCACATTGGTTTGGTTACATCAGGGCAAGGACTGATCCAAGCAGGGTCTGCAGAGTCCATTTGGCCTGAACCATTTCCTGATTCATCCACAGAGTATTTACTCTGGGATCTAACTGAGTTTTTTAATAATAACTTCCACTTTAAAAATGTAAGTTTTTATATAGGTCAATTCCAAGCAGTGCCTGGTCTGGACTGGAAAGGTCTCTGTATGTTGCATACTCTGCTGTAGATCTGTTTCTAGCATAAAGATGGCATCCCAAACACACATAGACCATGCCTGTACTCTCAGTGAAATACTGGTGTTACTGCATCAAGACAAGAAGTTATATTGCTTTAAAGGCAGCAGCCCAGAGCAGTATAATTTTTTTACACAAACTCTCAGATCTTTCCCTGAAAGTAGGGGACAGCAATTATTCCTGAACCAAAACAACCATGCAACAGTGGCAGTAGATGATTTGATTTGTTTTTTGGAAAATGCTGTGCTCAAGCCAGGCCAATAAAAGTGATCCAGTATCTAAGGCATTTTTGCCACTTGTTAAAAATGCCGAATTGTCCTTCCAGCTAATTTACTACTATAAAATCCAGTACATTTTAATTGCTGACTAATTTCCAGAGATCTTACTGGGCCTGTGTCTTAGGTCTGCTCTGAAGAAAGAAACCAATGAAAATACCAGGGAAAGACCAGCATGGTCTGCAGTCAAGGAAACACTTCACCAGCATGAGAAGTGTGGCTGTATCTGGTCTGCAGCTGATGGAAGCCCATGAAGAAGTAAGTGCCTTCATCAATGTAACTCCACCCAAGCCATTGCCCAGCTGAAGGTGAGGAAACTGCTGCACATTGCAGAGCTGAGAGCCTTCTTCAACAGTAGACACACATCATTCCCCAGCTGAGCATTTTATATGCTCATCCAGCATTGCAAACTCCACTATTACAATTTGGTTTCTGTAAAAACAATGGCTTCTGAGGGATACCGACGTGGGCTCCATAAAAACACTAAACACTCCCGCTGGACTATTCATCAATTTTAGTAGATTTTAGGTGACAGTAGCTATGACTTTTTTGACCATGATTTAACACACCCCTTTTGCCAGAAGATGACTAGAGAAATGTGTGGCTAGAACCAATTGCTGTCATTCCACTGCCTTTGGTGCTAATCATCAATACAGGACAATGTATTCATGTAGCTGCTCTTGATTTAAACAAAGTTTACAAATTTTACAAAGCTTACATTTACAAAAAGGGCATACAGAGAAATTTCACTGTGATTTATGGTTATCATGAGGATAAAGGTAATTGGCATTCCTGATGCTGCTCACTGCTATGCAGATGTGGAAGAGATGAGTCTGGGTGCATCAAGGCTAGCATATATATGTGTCTGGAAGACAAAGCCAAGAAACAAAGAGCCCAGGAGAATCACCTACCAACTTCTGGCCACCAGGGATTCACATGCTCAGCTCACAGGAGCAGCAATTCCTCACTGAGATTCCCCTCCAAACAAGCTGGGACATCCATCTGGAGTGGTGGAGACCAGATTACTCTGAAGAGCAAGGAGAGCCACATCAGCATGGCCCAGAGTCAAGCCCAGCCAGCCTCCTTGAGCCACTTGGCTCAGCTGTGGTGTCACACTGACACAGCTACAGCCCTCCCAGGGCTGGAGCCACCTTGGCAGAGGTGCTCAGAGGGATCACACCCAAGAGACAAAGGCCAGGAAAGGGAACAGAGAATTAGAGTCACTCACCTGAGGTCACAGAGCTGGCCAGCCACTTGCAGTGACAGGTACTGCAGGCAGCTCCAGCCTGCTGTCCACTTGCCCACGCTGTCAGTCTGCCAGGGGAGAGTTCAAAGGATAGTTTCAGCTGCTCACACACATGTGCTTGCTGACACGTGGCTCGGGAGGAGGAAGATAATAACAGATCATCTAAGGATAACATAATACTGTATATCAGATCATGCTGAAAGGGGCCCAAGCCAAGTAAGCTTGCTTTTTTTTCCCCCCCTCTTCAAAGGAATTTCCTCATGTATGCATGTTTTATTCTGAAGATGACATTTGTTTGCCTAGAAGAGGAGATTATTCTGCAGACTATTTTCTTTAAAGAAAAAAAATTTAGAGTTTTCCAGGTCACTAGAAAAATTTACAAGTTTTTTTTTAAAAGGAGAGACCACATGCAAGAAGATCACATTATGAAGTGAAGCATGAAATGCATGAAGTGAAATAACAGAAATAATGGGAATAAATTAATCCTTTAGGTTTGCAGACTAACTTCATTTTCTCAGCCATGCTCATTCATGTATATCTTAATATCCTGGTTCTCTTCTGCATCTAGGTTCACCTAGCAGTGCCAGGGAAGTTCCTTCCACATTTCCCCTGAACAGAGAAACAAGGGTGAGTAGTTTTCATGGGTTTTATATTTCAGCTAAAAGCACACCTTCTACTTTTTCACCTCTGTTCCCTGTCCCTATAATCAAACTCATCAGGGACAGACATGTGCATGGGGAAAAAAAAGGACAAAGAGCAGTCTCCCCCACAGCACTTTGCCAAGGTCATTTGGGCTGCATCTTCACTGTTTCTCAGCCTGAAGAGTCCTACTCTATGTTTCAGCCCTTTTTGACTGCTAAAGGTTCTTCCAGTAGACATATCTTCTGCAAATGGAAATTCACAGACAATATATTTACTTTTCTTATCAACCTTTCACCCCTAAACTGTAGGCTTTTCAAACATAGGTCAAAAACTGCTTATCTAGTTTCTCTCTCACACATCCTTCCAGCACTCAGGCAATTTAATCCTATTCATCATGCTTGTCAACCATGTCTGAACTTTGTATAACTTTGCAATTAAGGACTACTTGTGGTCTCACCACATTCTTCCCCTACACCTCAAAAAGTGGCACACCTTAGTATCAGAGACCATTTCAAGTCACAAATGACCTCTTGAAATTGTCCAGTCCCACATGCAATTTGAAGCAGGGCCAGCTAAGAAGAGTTTCTGCTAGACCTTGTCCACCCAGGTTCAGAACATCCCCAAGGATCTCAATCCTGTATCATCTGTGGCCTCTTATTCTTGTGTTCCACAATCCTCGAAGTGACAGGCATTTTTTTTTCGTAATAGCTAACAGAAATTGCTATTTTTGGAAATTGTGTCTACTGCCAACCCTATCACTGTCCATCTCTGAATCAAACAGCCTGGTTTTCCAGGCTCCTTTTGGGGACTTCTAACGAGTATAATGCTCACACAGCAATTTCAGTTTCAAATTTGGGCTTTGACTAGGAAATTAGAGCAGTTCTTTCCACAGCAGCAAAGGAAAGCTGAATTCTAGAAGGACAATGCAACCAAAGTTAGTGTACTAACTGGGAGTCTTCCCATCACAGTCAATAAGCTTGGAGTTAAATCCAGGAAGTGGACAGATAGCACAGTGAAATAAGGTTTGGAGATGCATTTTCTTAATGGCTTAAGGCAAACTGGTTTTAAAATCTGTCCCTCCATGCATGGATTGCGTATCAGATCCCTTTGTAATTCCTACTAGCAAAAGCAAGAAACAAACAAAAAAATTCTCACAAAATTCTCATTTGGTACTCAAAGAATGCTTGGCATAAGTTGGAGAGGATATGGTATAATTTTTCATGAGTAATAAATGTTTAAGTCATTCTTGAAACACAAAGTTCAATTCAACTTTAATTAGAGAGGGGTCAATAAAGCTCTTATTATGATTTTATAGGCCACAGAGGAGATCAGATCAAATTCTTGAGTTACACTGAACAGGGCAGAAAAGGCAGAGAAGAGATCACATGCAGGACAATTCAGCTCATCCACACTCTGCTATTCGTGTGTTACTATTAAAATCTACCTGATCCAGGGGTGACTGATTTTTAAGGATCCCTAGTACAGGCTATGATGCTAGTACACATTAGGGCTTCAAAAGTATTATTAATTTCCCTGGCCTACACTATGCCTAAATCTTTGGGAGGAGCTGGGGCATGCTGAGCAAACTCTTCTAGGCTATAAACCAGGTATGATCAGATACCTTTCCAGCTGCAGCAGCATCAAATTTGCCAGTCTCAGGCTGTTGGTATGTGTCTTTTTTTTTTTTTTCCTCAAAATAAAAAGGACAGACCTGCAGATCAAAACCAAAACCAGTCAAGATGGTTCTCCAATGTGCAGAATCAGAACCCCAGCAACTGCTGTCAAGGGAAAGATACAGAAGATTTATCACAATTCACTATCTGGATTTTTTGCTGAGATTGGGAGATAATATTTCTGTTTAAAAATAAAGAGTTGGGACCACAAGAACACAGCTGCAGGTATGACATCTCTCATGACCTCCAGAACTCAGATGTTAGAGGGAGATACAGTTCCATCATTTTTTCTTTTCTTCTGCCACTTAGGCAATAATTAATCTCTTAACACTGGCTGAAGACACATGATTTGATGGGAAACAAATCAAATACACTACCAGTATTAAAGGTAGACAGGATTACTTTTTTTTAAATATTAAATAGTTGTTTTTTTAAAAATATTTGCAGCAAAATGGCCATGTAGCCACATCAAGTCCTGCAATAATTTTTGTTCAATTTTTTGCATGTGTTGCAAGAATAGCTGAAGTACAGGAAGAAAAAAAAGAAAAGGAAAGCAGAGAAACTTCCAATAAATCATAGAAAACAGCAGAAAAATGATGGTACAGAACATACACCAGTAGGTATATTGATATGTAGATGTGTATATATATATATATACCTACATCAGTAGGTATATTGGTATACATATGACTGTGATCCAGTCAGGCCAGATATAGTACAAAACCATACTTTGGAGAGGTCCCATTAAAAACAGACAGGTTCATGTTGCACAGGCCTATCCTGCAATTCTTGAGAAGTCAAGCAGTGAAATGGGCTCTCCCTGGCTCCTGGGCTCCAACAACATGTAATAGGACAGATGAAACAAAACACAGATTGAAGGAAGAGAAGACTGGAGGGAAAAAAAAGAGAAGAACCACTTTGCTATTAATGCCTTACAAGACACTACATAAAGTGGTGGAATTGTCCACAGGTAAAATCAGGGAATGACAGACTAAAATCCTTCCCTTCGTGGTAAGGGCAGACTCCTAGGAGCAGCAGTAGCATCATAGCCATGGAGTCTAGAGAGCAAGGTGTGGGAGGGGATAAAAATAACTTATTTTGCATATAGGTCACACCTGCATGCTTATGTCCACTATCTTTACTTCGAAGAAGCCATATACAAGGAGAAGACACTGAAGAGCATTACCATACCAGGCAGGATGTTTCCTTTCAGTTATTCCTCTTTCTCATCACACACCCTTGCAGTTAGTTTGCTCAGTGCCAAGTAAGTATTGACAGCAGGTTATTCCCACAAAGATTTACCTTGGAAGAAGCTGGCTCCCGTGCTGGAGCTGCCTTGTCCCATTCTGCACACAGAGGGACGTATGTGTGTTCAGCATATTTCCTTTCCTTTTGCCATCAAAACAGGTACTAAGGCATCAGACGTTATCGGAGCCAGGAGGAGAACTCAGTGCTTTAATCCATCTCAGCCATCTACATCCCACTGCAACTTACCACACTTTATGGTGCCTTCCTTCTCCCACCACATATCCCATTTTCCTCTCTTAAATGCTGTGCTCCTACATCCCCCCTCTGTTGCTTTGGTGAGAAGCAATTAGTTAAAGCGATGCCTTGGAACAATTAGGCTGCTTGCTCACCTAATCCAGGAGAGCTTGCTAGTAAAAGAGAACTGCTGAAAACTTTGCAGACAGATATGCAAGAAAGATCAGAGTTTCTTACCCAATCTTTCTCCTGGGACCAGAGTACAGTTGTGAAATATATCAGAATTCTGTTTTCTTCTTTCCTTTCCTAAGTTTGTGTCTGAGGGCTTAATTTTTATTGGGATGGTGTTGCAAACAAGCCAGCCAGGGGCTTCAGAAAATGTCTCTATCCCTGATACTTCACAAGCAAGTCCAAACATTCTTCAGATGGTCTTTGGAAATTATCTGAAGCAAAGGGGCTCTAACTCTGATGTGGACATGGTTAAAAGCTGTAAGAAGCTCCCTGGGCTTGAATGGCACCTACAGGCTTAACGTATTTACATTAATCAAGATTCAGTCAAAGGCTTATTGGCACTCTCAGTCTGTGTTACAGCCTGCATTACAAACAGCAATACAGATTTCTGGGAAGGTTTAGTCAAGGCCTTAGCATAACTTGCAGCTACAGTACAAAAATACATAAACCATATAAGGTTACACAGTTCATTAAATGTTAGCAATATGCTTAAAACTAAAACTAAGGCATGCGCTTTATATACAATTTTGATTGTCTATAATCCATGTCAACACAGCTGTGCTACAGACCTCCTAAGTCACTGTTAGCAAGTCCATCTGCTTCACTGAACTGTGTCTAGCTTTCAAATAATGGCAATTTCTTTAACATTTTATGATTCCTGACTGTGAAAACTGCCTCTTGCGTGAGCCCGTGTCAAAATCTGACTAATGTTGCAAACTGTGTGGTGCAATGAGATTTTGTTGGCAGTTGGAGAAACATAAAAATGTTAAGACACTTCGCAAAAGTTTCACAAAGGAGTCACTGAATAAATCTTTTAATCTCAAGTAGCACGTACTTCATTACATCAGCATTTTTTCAAGGAATGTTCCTATTGTCAGTGAAAATTAGCTCCAAGAATCTGAAAGCAGGAGGACTTAACAAGGGAACCAGAATCCCAGAGTTATGGCTTGTGTGTCAAGCGCTCTGTAAAAAAACAGACTTCTGAAAAGCTGGCTCTTCCGCTTTACAAACACAGGCCTTTACTACCCCAGTAAGACCAAAGCAGATAATCTTTACTGGAAGATTTTGGATAGCTCTCAGTTAGAGAAATGTCATCATTCCCATCTGTTTTGCTGTGTACTACATCCACGGAAACTTCCCATCACTGGTGACAGGACTGGCTCTGGGACCCTAACTCCCAGGCTAGATTCCCTGCATGCTCTGTAAGAGCAAGTGAGTGTTTACAGTGGTGCTCAGCTTTCTTGTATTCTCCTCAACTGTAGTCACTATCCAAGTTAATGAGGAGATTTAACTATGTAAAAACTTTGAAGAGCTGGTGAAAAGTTGTTTCTACATAGAAGGAACGCAAATATCAGGTTCCTAAATCAGAATAATTTTTCATAACTCAGTGACTGAAGAGCTATTTTCTTCCCTCTCTTGACTTCATTCAAGTACTGTCATTTGCCTTCAGAATGGTCTGGAAAGTCTAAAATCCAACTTGGTTTCCCAAGGATAGAGAAAAGCTGTAACAGAACATTGCATAGAAGCAGGTTGTAACCTGCCTTACAGAAAAGTCGGCATTTCAAGGTCCTTCAATAATTCAGTCACATAAAACAAGAGGCCACATAGCTGACACCTCTCAAAAGTACCCTTTATGTGGCAAACAAAGCAACAAATCCAACCTATTTTCAAACTCAGCAATGGCTGTGGATGTTTGTTCTGCCTGATGTCCGAGCCCTAGTCAGTGCTGTTGGTGTGCTCTCAGTCTGTTGTACATTTACTCTGTGCCTTTTAGACTTCATCTGTTCCTTACAGGAAGCCTAGACATTTATACCTTCTGCAGACATCTCAAATAAAATGAATAATATCTGGCCAGCTCACTGCTGAAATGAGAGAACCAAGAAAAGTGATGTGAGTGAGTCAGCAGCTACAGCTATTGCTCATATGTGGATATCGAGTCTACGCCTAAACCCAGGGTAATGCACTCATGGAGGGAGGTCTGTCTCTCTGTGCCATGTGCATGGTGGGCTGATCATTACTAAAAAGGCTTTTCTCCTTGCCAGGGACTGTCTTGCAGGGCAACAAAAATTCTCTTGGTGTGAAAGCCAAGATGGTGCTGCAAGAGCGTCACAGCTCATCAGGAGGTACCATCAAGCAAAGAGCAACTCTGGGGGAGAGGGTGTTTCAGTCACCCCTCCACTCCCTCCCCACTTCCTTGTTCTCAAAAGAAAGACTCCATTGCTTCACCCTTCCATGCAAAACAATTCCCCCCACTTGGCCCTCTCCTTTTCTCCTTGGGAGCAGAGTGGCAGAGCAGAGGTCCTCTGCTCTCCTGCACCCACCTGACTCACAGCCAGGAGACATCCTATCCTTGGAGCTGTGCTGTGACCAGCCTTGTGCTCAGAGCAGGAGAGCAGAGGTAGCTGCTCACATGCTTCCCTTCTGGCACAGCCATCAGATGTGCCAACACAGCCTTTCACTGCTCAACATCTGCTTCGTTGCACCCTAATTTCTTCCCTGAGTGCACACAAAGACAAGCTAGACCACGAAAAAGGGATCATTCAGGGAACAAGTTATTTAAATGTCTACCTCTCTTGTGCTCCTCTACTTTCTCCACCTTTCTCCCATGGGAATAAATACATATAACTTCCCCTAACCTGACACTTTGGACACTCAAGGCAAACATCTCTTGGGAGATCCCAGCATGACTGGGTGCTGGGAAAACATCAAGCACCCAACTCTGTCACAAACCATAAAATCACCTCACCAAAAGGCTCTTGCAGTTCTCAGAAAGGGGAAGTACTTGGAGTAACTGGAAAGACCTTGACCTGGATGCAATGGCCCAGTGGTACTGCTCAGGCTGGGATCAGAGAGAGGCAGAGACAGCACTCCAAGAGGACAGTGCTGAGAGCCAAGATACACACTGAGACTTGGGACCTGTTTTAATTATTGTTTCATTTCTTTCACTGCTCAGGAACATGTAACAAGCTGAAATGTGTGTTGTGCCTGTAAACATTTACTTTCTTTTGGTCTTGTGCAATGCTATGTCTCATTCTCTTGGATGGTGCCTGGAATGCAGGAATAGCCATAACAGATCAGCTGAATGACTGTCAACTCAACCATCCATCTCTGACAGTGACCAGCACAAGCTGCTTTAAAGGAAGTTGCTAGAAACCCCACATCAGGCAGTTGTGGATTAAGTTGCCTCCAAGGGAAGTTTCTCCTTTCTGCCATGCGATTCGTGTTTGACTCATGCTCTAAAAAAATCAGGAAAGTCTGCCTGCCCATCCAATAACTATATTTTTTCCCATGCCAATTCATGCACTGAGGGTGCTTTGCAGCGGTGTGCCTGCCAGAAAAGGAGCTCCTTTTGGTGGAGCACGACACAGGGTTGTGCAGGTTAATCATGCCCCGTGTGCAGAACCGCGGCCCCGGCCAGACGTGTGGGGCAGCAGTTGCCGTAAGCCCGATGGCTCACAGGGCCAGAAATGTGAGTCAGTCTCGGCACACTCTCTGCAGATGCACTCTGGCCCTTTGTACTCTCAGCCTGTGAGCACGAGGCGTTTGGGGATCCTGCCCCTCTTGCTTGCAGGAGCAGTTGTTTTTGAACGGCACAAGAGAAGGGGCATGCACGCCATCAACAACTGGTGATCTTCCCCAGGCCTTTGGCAGAGAAATTATCTTGCAATTTGGCAAACCTCACCAGATGCACAAGAGGCCGGCTGGGGCCACAGCAAAGAGTAGCCAGTCTGGGAGCACCAGCCGCCCCCAGGGCTGCCTCGCACTGAAAAGGAAAAGAACCTTTGCCCCTTCTTCTGGGTCCAAAGGAGCGTCTGCAGCGCTGAAACCAATCAAAGCCAGCTGTGAAAAATGAAGGGGAGAAGGCAGAGAAACGCTGATTATTATGACTAGGAAAAACGCTATTAAAAAAATAAAGAAAAGGGAAAAACTGATCCCATATGGGAGGCAAATAAAATACAAATTCAAAACAGCCCAATACACAGTGTGTCTCTCTTAAGGCTGCCACACTGGGGGCTGCATTCACGTGTGGAGATAGTGGAGAGGTGCCCCTCTGGAGACATCCCTCTGCTCTGCAGCAGGATTAGTGTTACCTTGGGGCATCCTGGGCTGTGACTGGCACAGGAGTGTTGATTAGACAGCCCCTGCAGAATGCTCAAGGAGTTACTCGAGTCTCCCACAGACACACACATAGAGTAACCTAAGGTCTAATCACTCCACCAATCCTTTTCTGCCTCCACCTCACATTTCAGGCAACTTTGCTGCTGGCTCCTCGCTCCTTTGGAGAGGAGTTCTTCCCCTCCTCCACTCTCACAGGGTCAACCACATGGCTGCCCTTTTGTCACTCCTCTTCTCATTCCACACTTCTCCTTCTTCAGCAGATCATCTCCATCACCCACCCCATCTGCCTACCCAACATGTGCCCTTCAAGCTGTTTCTGAGCTACAAGCTGGGCTCTCAGGGGCAAAACATCTTTACCAACAAGGAGGCTTCTGGGGTGCAGTCCAATCTCCTTTTGCACGCCAGGAGGGAGGGAAATGCCCACCCTGTACCAGACATACTGTGAGGCTCATTCACCATGTTGCTGGACCAAAAGGGCCAAAAGCCATCTCTCTTTATCTTCTCAGGTGTTTCTTCCACTGCTTCTGAAGCACAAGGAGATTAAGCACAATGGGGGCTCATTTCTTTCAGTAGTGGTGACGATCATTCACCCACAGAAGGAAAACTGGAGGACAGCAACATGACATCCCATGTTTGTGGGTTGTGCTCCTCAAAGATAAAAGACTCTCCAGATCTTGAGGGACAGATGGTTAAAGGGTGCAATGCTCAGTCTGCCCTGCTCTTGTGATTCTGTCAAAGACGCAGAATATTTGGTACTTCTTTTTTTTTTTTTCAAGAGGCTCCTGCTCATAAGTGAGTCTCAGTGTCTATTTAAAAGACAAAACAATTTCTTGCATACTGTAATGGAGAGAAAACATACAAAAATGTAAACTTCAGAGTTTAAACCACAGAAAGAGAAATTAATCCCTTTAAGAAAATTTATAGGAAACCCTCCCACTATAAGTCAGTCTCACATTTTCGGAGTCCAGCTCAGATGGAGTAAAATCCCCATGTCTGCTAATATTAGAATAGGATGAACTTCAGCTATTCAGAGGCACAGCTCTACAGACCTCCCCAAGGCTGGCTTCTTTGCCCACCCCATGCAAGGGCCTGGGCAACATGGACCTGCTTTTTGAGAGCCATCTCTCTGGTGTCTGGATCTTGGGGAAAAGCAGGAAGAGAGGGGGCCCTGAAGGCACTCAATTTCTCAGTACTAGAGTGATCCACAACGTACCCAGGGCCACAGCCAAATGAATTAGACCACAGCACTCCCAGATCCTACTCCAGAGTCTTCATAATTCCTCTTCTCAAGCCAAGAAAAACAGCAAGCAGAAAACAAATAACAGTGGGCAAGCAGGAGTATTTGTCCCTTACTACAATGGCCTTAAGCAATCAGAGAGGTAGGGCTGATGAACCTTTAATTACTTGTGCAATAATGACCTCTGTTTCCAGCATTCCTTGGCAGGCAGGAAGTGGCTGGAGCAGTCAGGGACCTGTTATGCTCTCTTCTCCACAGGCTTGAAATTGATACGAAGGCCCCTCACCCAGCTGGTCACAAGTTTCAAGATACACTCCACACAGAGGTTGCTTATAGCTACTAAAAGCAGTGAAAAGAAAATACAATAAAAACAAAACAGCTCTTTTACAGAGAAGTTATTACTAAACAGCACAGCTCTATAGCTAAGGTGTTCAAAGCTCCTCTGCTACTTTTTTCAAGACAGCTAAAACAGTGAATTTAAAAAAAAGAAAATTATGAAACCAGCTTTCAACCTCAGTACATCAATATTTTGTGTAGTGTGTCATACTCCACCAAAGAGGAAAAGGAGGGGGCACTTTTCACTAAGGACACCTAGATATTAGCCAGAAAGACAAGCGGGGTGCAGAGGAGAGTGATCACCACTAGATAATTTCTGTGACACAAGATGAGGGCAGAAAGACGTTATGGAATTAACCCAGCTGAACGCAGTTTGGGAGCTCACTCTCCGGATTCCCAGGCCACAGAAATGAGCTTTCTTTTGGGGTCAGGGGGAAATCAAGACGTTCACAACTGGCAGCTGAAGAATGCAGAAGGGTGCTCTACCTCCCCACAGGGTCCACCACATAGCTGGATGTACTGTAGCTCAGACAGCTGCCAAGCCTGATGTCTTTCCCAAGCTCCATCTCGGCTGGGATTATTCTGCAACACAACAGAGGCTGATCCAAAGGTCAGAAAAAGAAACCCTGCAAGAAGCAGCTCACAGACTATTTCACTTCCGAATTAAGTCAGTCTCTTCCTATCCCCATCTCCATCTGCTGGAGTCAGCTTGTGCCTTGACGCACGTGGCACCGACAACTTCCCAAAACTCTTGTTCTTTTAATATTACCATTAGCTCTCTGATATCTTGGTTATCCACAGAAACAGTCAGAGTGTGTCTGCATCCAGCAAAGTTCTTGGCCCTGATATTTTGTGGCAAAGAATTGCACAACACTAATCTAACCCACTGCTGAGTGAAAACACTTTATGTCAGTTTCTATCTTGTCTCCTTTTTTGTTTCTCTGACAGTCTCCATTCCCATATATCATAAAGGGAGGTGATTCTGCATAGTCCAGGTCTAATTATATTTCTCATTCCTTCCTCTTCTAGAATTAAGATTTTACAGGTTTTTCAATGGCTTTTCACAAGGGGTCTTTCTCTCTACAATCACAGCTGGCTCCTTCCCTCCCCCTCCTCTTGGAGACCAAGTGGCCAAAACAACATGGTGTGTCCCAGTTTTTAAGGGAACCTTTACACACAGAAAGATGTCCTAGGATTGCTGAGCAGCTTTCCCATCAATTAAAACAAGGAACATGGAGATAAAAGGAGTCAACTCCTTTTGTTGATGGAAACCTCTGCTCTGCGACGCATTAGGGCCATACAGAACTGACTTGAGTCAGAACACAGCTGCACTGAACACAAGACTGGGGCTATAGGCAGACCCATCAGTTCCTGTCCTCTTTCTCCAGTCAAAAAGGATAAGAAAAGTTCCAAATGGCAGAACACCTCTTAGCTCTAAACTCTGCTCCAGTGGAATTATCCATTGCTTAATCATTAGCCATTCCCTTGCCCTGCCTCACACTGCAGAACTCTGCCAGCCACATGCCACTGCTTTCACTGCCTAGAACCTAGAAGAATGCACAAGCAAAAAATATCCACAGGGATCTGCCCATTTGTTAATCTAAAGACATTCACCCCGTTTGTGCAGCATCCTTCATTTCTCTTCTAGTTGTTTCAGCACTGTAAGGTATGAAGAAGATCCAGTTGGACAAAGCTGCCTCATCCACTGAGATGACAGCAAGCAAAAGTAACACCAATCTCCACTTTCCCTCCTCTGTTGGATCTTCAGTCAGGTCACAATCACTATTAAGCCCATCTGGAGAAACTAAAGCATTCAGAAGTTCACTGAGTCATCAAAAGCAACAAAGAGCAGCAGCAGTGGGCCGCCACATAGCTCTGGAAAAGTCCCCTTCAAAACACTAAATCCCTGGAATGAAGGGCTGCCTTGCTTCATCCATGAGATTATTTTAATGGCACGTTCATGAATTCATCCCAAACTTCATTCAGAAGAGTCAACAGGGAGGTGCTGGGAGAAAGGAGCACCATCTCCCGTTTGAAAGCAACCTTCCAGGAGAGATCCCACGGGCAGAGTGGGGAGCACCACAGTGTTAGAGCAACTCAGTTTCAATATCAAATCTTAGGGCGTCTTAGGCCTCCTCACACTGCAGAGATTTGCCTGATCAGGCCTTAACAAGAGGACCCAGCTATGTCTGCACAAGCAGTAGCAGCATCAGGCCCAATATACATTGAGCAAAGAAGCAAAAGAAACAGCCCACCTCTGTTTCAAAAGGCTTGAAAGTTCCTGCCCTTCTATTCCTCTAGCCCCTTCCACAAAAACTTTGCATGCAGAGCTGTGTCTCTTGGGTCTCTCATTCTCTTGAGCAAAGTAAACAGACCTCCAGTGCAGCGACAAATGAACAACAAACAGAGGGAGAAGAAGAAAAAAAATCTTGCTGCCAACTCGAAGATTTTTTCTTGGCATGTTTAATTTAAAAAAAAATATAATGTGCAAGCTATGCCCCAAGGGTGACCCTGCATAAAGCTTTCTGGCAGCTCCAATGTCTGCCATTTCCCCCTCACATCACCACAGACACCCCATCTCTTCCTGTGCTCTTACCCTGATGCACACACACACATACAGAGCCCTAAGAATCCTGGCACCCACACAGCCTTTTATTTTTCAAGTGTGCCAAAACAAGCTCAGCTCCTAAATCCCTTTTAGAATTTGGGCTTGTGTGGAAATGTGTTTGCCTCCATCCTATGTTTATTTTCTTTTGTTTTCAGGTTTGTTAGCCCAAGGGCAAATGTTGTTCCTAGCACCAGTTTTGGGGTTGGATTTTGTTTTGGTTTTTTTTTTTTTGGTATTTATCTTTCAATCAAGTGTTCCTCCTTGCAAGGATAAACAGGATGTTTAGAGACTCTGGGTATGATGACCAGTCATTGACAGCTGTTGTGAGACACCACACACTGGGTTTACCATGTGTGCAAGCACTGGCACGGCTCAATCTGCAGCAGGCTCTTTTCATGACCTAAGAAACCTTCACAGCTCTGTGTTTTCAGTGCAGGCTCACGAGAAATGCACCAGACAGACACAATCCAGAACAACTCCCTGGCTTCTCCCTCCATTTAGGAGGATAACACCTGCCCACCCCACAGCCATTCCCTTTCTAGTCCACTCCTTTCACTTTTTTAGCTACACTAAACTATGCTCTGCCTCTGAGAATTTTTTCTTTTCCAGGTGCATACAGACAGACAAGAGTCAAAATACTTCTAAATCACAAATCAACACGGGGAGTTTTCCAAGCCTTTTTTTAGGAACGGAAGTTTTCCAAGCCTTGAATCACTGACATTGGTCCGACTCCTAAAACAAGAACTTTGGAAAATGAAACACAGGCAGCACTAAGAGCCAGACCCCTAGCAAGATCTACCTGTTTAAAACACTGTGAGTGACATTTCCAACATCCTAGTCACCACAGAAGAAAATGCACTGCCTAATTCTCCTCTGCACACATTCTCCAAAATCTTAATCGCTTTTTATTTGCAGCATTTTCTAACAGCAGAAGGCAGGAAAGGTTAAAAGACTGATAATCAGTCCTGTTTTGTAATTAAAAGCAATGAGTTTTGCACCAGGCCCTAAGTACTGTGTTCTAAAGCTACAGAATAAGTGACTGTGATATATCTCCCAAATTCTGCAAGCTGGGTGTGTCCACAACAGCAGCACACACTTTGATAAGCCATACTATACACAAAGAGCTAAATGCTGTCTAAACAGTCATAAATCACTTCAGAAGAAATGGCTCAACCACTAGGTCATCTTATCTAGTCTAAAACCTTTTGCATTTAAAGAAAATAATATTTACAGAAATTACCTCCCTTCTCTGCAAACACATGATTCCTGAGCAGCAGTGCTCAGTTTTCCCCATTACAACCACTCTGTGTAATTCACAGGACGAATGACGACGTGTTGGTCACTTTCATGCTGTTTGGGCCCAGCTTATTCAAGAAAAATGACTTGGTCCTGCAATGCTGGTCAAATTCAAACCTTGAAATCTGTCCCAGGTAACATTCAACCACACACTTCTGGTCTATGCACAGAAAGTACAGCCTGACATTTTATGGTATATGTCATTCAGGAGGTCAAAAGGGATTATCACAATGTTCCTTTTTAGCTGTGGTACCAAACCTTGGCATATTAGCCACCCAAAAGCCGTTCTCAGACAACTGCTTTAAATTGGACTCTGAGCAGTCCTTGAACTCTACTTCAGGTGAAAGCAGCATTGTCAAGATAATGGTTTTACAGCTTTCACTTCTCCCTGGAAAAACTGTTTGCTTTGTGTACCTTGCCCTGTCACACTGAGCAGATGTCCTCTCTCCAACTCTCACCACTCTCTGCGAGCCCTTCCACAAACATGTCAGAGCTGAAGAAGCAATAGTCTGTCCTACAGCCTGAAAATTCAAATAAGTAAAATAGTTCTCCCAAAATAAAAACTCCAGCTTTGATGTCATTGGAATAACCTGGAAGGAGCAGGAATTCCCCACCCATGAAGATATTTTCCACAGCAAATCCACCTTGGATAAAGTAAGCCAAATTTTCCTACTGCTTCATTCATTCAGCAGTGCTAAGGCAGTGGGTAAAGAGTAGATCAAATCAGTGAATATAGTCTTCTGTCACCCAATGCATGACTTGGTGTATGGGAGTATGGGAGTTGAGTGATGCATTGAAACACCTGAGGGACGGGATGCCATTCAGAGGGATCTGCACAAGATAAAGAAGTGGGAATCTTGTGAGGTTCAGCAAGGGCAGGTGCAAGGTCCTGCTCCTGAATTGGGGCATGAAGAGATTAGAGAGATGGAACACCTCTCCCATGAGGAAAGGCTGAGAGAGTGTGGGTTGTTCAGCCTGGAGTAGATTTTGAGGAGACCTCACTGCAGTCTTTCAGTATTGAAAGGGGGCCCATAAGAAAGCTGGGGATAGATTTTTTTAGCAGTGTCTGTTCAAATAGGACCAGGGATAATGGTTTGAAGTTAAAAGAGGGTCACTGTACATTACATATAAGGAAAAATATTTTTACCATGTGGATGGTATAACACTGGAACAGGTTTCCCAGAGAGGTAGTGGACACCCCCTTCCTAGAAACATTCAAAGACAGGTCAGACTGTCCTCTGAACAACCTGATCTAGTTGAAGACATCCCTGATCATCACAAGATTGATGGACTAGATGATTTTTAAAGGTCCCTTCCAATCCAAACCATTCTATGACTCTATAGTCTGGGTAACACAGAAGATAAAGCTACCACAGCTTTACGTCTAACCACTTACAAGCTGTGCTGAAACCCTCTGAGGTCACATAGCAAGGCTCAGGTGATGACAAACGGTTACAAGACTCAGTAACTTTGTTAGGTGCAGGAACCTGTCCCTAGTGCTCACCAGAGCACCACCTACAACACAAAACTCATTTCTAAGGTGTAATGTATGGGGAGTCACTTAGATAGTCACCTCTGCACTGTCTCTGCAATCATTTTGGGCTGTTTCAAAAAAAGCAGATGCAATTGCATGATCCTTCTGAAGTGTCCTGGTATTGCATAGCCAGATGCCTTTCTCCACCAGACTGGCCTGCACAGCCAACTGCACACCCACTGGCTGTTCCAGCACTCCCCTCTTTGGGAGGTTGCACACGTCCAGAGAAGAAGGAAATTGCGTTCAGCATCTCCCTTGCACGTCAGAGAAAGCAGCAGCTGCAGAGCTGTGCACGCCAAGTGCAGGACGTGGCTTCTCCTGCACCACAGTGAACATCAGTCTCTTCAACCAAGTCATTACTCTGCTCCTTGGAGAAGCTGTTCATGTGTACATCCACATCCTTGGCCCACAGGTACGGCCATGACATCGCCAAGGATAGCTCGACACCTCGGACTTCACACAGGAGCTGCTGACCCTTTACATCACCCAAAACATACATCAGGATGTGCTGCAAGGAGCACAGTAACTCAACAAAACTCAGAAAAAACTGAGTCCCTGTCCTAGTTTCAGCACTCGTTTGCTGTACTTCTCTCTGGTACCTCTGACACAATCTGTGCCTTTGTATTAAAGTATCCTCTGTTATCTTTTAGCCCACCTGTACAGCTTGGGGGACGAGATTTGTGAAGAACTGAAGCACCAGATCATATCAACCACTAGCACTTCCTCAGAAGCACTGCTCAACAAGGGACTGGGAAAGGTTTAAGATCTTTTTAATCCCACTTCCATAGCAATCAGGAGCATTAAAGCAAAATAATGTTGGGTCAGGGACTCTATTATTATTTTTTTAAATCTTACCTTAATTTCACAGGAATACTGTTTTAGAGATAGCTGGTAACATCGAGGAATGAGTCCCTGCCCAGTAACAGTGGCCTGGAACTAGGTGATGTTTTGGGTCCCTTCCAACTCAAACCCATCTGTAGGATTATATGATTGATCTCTTATGCAGTTTGAGTATCTGCCAGAACTTGGTTACAGCAACTTCATACAGATATGGGTGTATTTGCAACTCTGTTTCTTCCCTTTTGTGCCACTCTAGATAGAAACCTGCCTTGAACATGAGCTGGAAATTAATTGCCCATGAAGCAATCACACAGTAGCAAAGCACGGTGGACCTGTGCAGGGGCTTTTGATACTCACTGAGCCTAGAGCACATTTGGGACTGCAAATAAATTTCACTCATCTTGAGTCTTCAACACCAGTACAGAAGCTGGCAACTCCAACATCTCCTGACCATTAACAGGGAAGGCAGAGGGTGATGGTTAAATCAATCTTTGCTGTTACACCTAAGGCAGCCCCATTTATCCAGAACTAACACACCTGATTGTTTGTTTGCTCAAGGCTGACCAAACAGTTAGGAAGACATATGGCAGCATTAGATGAGCCTTTTCCATCTTCACCACGGTGAAAAAGTTCGAGTTACCCACACTGGAGACAACCATAAAGGACAGTGAAGAAAAAAATAGAAAATTCCATAGTATTATATTGAAGGAACATAGCCCAAATTGCAGTACAGGTCATCTCCATACTTATCTGTGAGTTTGAAAAACAGCTCCTTTTAAAAATGTATTAAACAAAGCAGGGGAGAGAGAAGGAGGCTGTGTACAGCAGAGAGACCCTTGTACCCAGACAAATTCAGTCACTTTACTTTAAATCTGCAGGCCAGCTCCTGATTTAACCTGGAGTTTCTCATGTCACTACAAAACTCTGGAAATCTCGCCTTTGCAGATATGCCAAATGTATGAACTGTTTTCAGTGAAGTCAGTATTTTTCCACATCTACTATTGTAACTCTGCTGGCAGGCTGAGAGTAGCAAATCCTCCCTTATCTCTCTCTCTAAGAGCATCTCCCTGTTTAAGTACCAGCTAACTTAGATCATACACGATCCCCCTTGGAAAGTGGACAAAGAGGGGGGTGTCAGCAACAAACCACAGAAGGAGGTGGACTGTCATGCACAAGGGAAGTAGCAGGGAGAAAGAGGTGACTAATGAACAGAAGAGGGTGCGTAAAATCCTACTTGGATTGACTCTCTGGAGAACAGCTGTTGCCTTGTAAACATCTTGCTAGCTGTCCAAACAAGAAGTTCAGACACAGAACAAGAAAGGAGAGCACCCGGGTAGAAGCGTTGAAGGCATAGGCTCATTCACTACCCTGCCAATTGCTCCAAGTGGCAGAATTCAAAATCCAGGGAAACATTAGCTATACATTTAACCCTGCATGGGCAGTGTTGTAGGTATTTCTTCAGGCTGTTTGCTTTCTCCATCTGTCCTTCCTCCTTTTCCCCCACTATTTCTGACACAAGAGCAGAGCATATCACTTGACAAAGGAAAAGAGGAAATATCCTCATCAGAGCGAGGAGAAACAGCCACAGAGCTAAGAAATGAAAACACTGAACGTGGCAGCCCAGAAGGCCTAGAAAAGTTCTACCACTGCCCTGGCATCAGTAACTTGGAAGAAGAGGGAGTTACACCAGAAAAAGTAAAAAGAGTCTTTTTATTAGTCCTCAGCACAAAACAGGCTACACTGGCAGAAGTATTTCTATGCCAATACAACTGTGTCCACACAGGCCACTTGCCAGCACTGCAAGGTAGCTGTGGAGAGGGGAAGGAATACCAGCACAACCATGCCAGTAAACATTCCTAAGGCAGGCTGGTCACACAGGACAACTACCTGCACTGCACAACAGCAAGCAGAGACGTGCACCGCCTTTGTCTGCTCCTTGATGCTCAAGGGGATCAAACACATACATGCCCAGTCACAAACCTGTCCTATAAACCCTGTCCCCAGAATACCACATAACAGTTACAACACTACAATAAGATCACACGCATCTCCTCCAGGAAAGGAGGGGTCACTGCAAGGAAGGTGATAGGACAGTGGGACACAGTAAGTGACAATAAGGGAACCCTACATCCTGAGCCTATAGTCCAGTTTTCTACACTTTCATGTCCACCTCTGGCTAACCTATCTTGACTTTTATACATTCTATACAATACAAATTTCAATACAAACTTCACATATCCCAAGAAATTAAATACCCTATTTCTACTAAACAACTCGCAGCAGCATGAAAAAGGTAAGCACAATGACACTCTCATAGTCAGAATTGACAACAAGGAATTCCACATTTTAGAAATAGTCCACAAGTTCACAGAAAAGACCTGGTGCAGTCAGATTTGTTTTACCTTTTTATTTCTTCAGGGCCATTTTGTTGCGGCATGCACAAACAGCCAGAAAAAAAGACACGCTAGCAAGGGCTGCTCAAGAATAAACATTCGGTCATTACGAGAAAAGAAGAGTGCAAGTTGTGCTAATCAAAATCCCTCTGAGCCTAAAGGAAGGCAGCTGGCTTGTTGCATCAAAGTCCAAACCAATCAGGGACTCCACCTCGTCTGGGGTCACCTTCCTGCTTCTGCTTCTCTTTCTCCATAAATTTATCCCTGAAGTCATCGAAAGAGCGAGTTTCTGCGTCTTGTTCTTTCTCTGGAAATAGGTTGGGAAACTGAAAGGTTTGTCCTTGGCCCTAAAGAGAAAACAAATGGTCAGAGAGACATTCCAGACTTTCTGCAGTAGCTATGATCTTAGGGTCAAAGACCACCCTGAATTTTCAGCTAGTGCAGAATGGTACCTTGTGACCTCCCAAAATCTCTTTCCACCCGTGTCCCCAAGATACATGTATGCCCCTTCTCCTTAAAAGCTAACTTTCAGCCTCTCCTCCTCTGCGTGCTACTTAAGATGCTAACTTTTTTTTTTAACAGATGAATTATCAGTAGATGGACATCTCTTCAAAGACTTTGAATCAGCTCAGAAATGTTGTGTGAGTCATACAGTAAAAGCAAGAGGAGCAAAATAAGTGATTTTGTTAAAGTAACACGACCAGGGAAATACACAGTGGAACAGGCATTCATTATGTTGACACTCAGGATATGAGTAGTGGTTGTAGTTGTTTAGATCTCAGCTAAGGATAAGAGAGAGCAGTCCTAGCAGCTGTTATTGTAGTGTGTAATGTGGGAATACAGAATAACAGATATCAGAGGTCTCTTATCAACAGACATAAAGACTATGGTGTAAAACAATTAGAGTGGGAACAATCTGTCTAATATATCACTAATGAGATTAAAGTGATTACATCTGCATCAGTCATTCTGCCTAACAGACAAGTCATTTTAGTGAAACATCATCATCAGATCTATGTCTCCCACTTGGAAAATAAACATTTGCTTGGTCTCTGGTTTTTATCTAACAGCAGGAAACCATTTTTCTGTGGAAATGTACTATCCCATTAACATTACCTACTTATTTTTAGTGGCGTTTGCTCTAAGCACAACTTCATTAAACTCAACAATATCAGCCCTTCCATTCTGTATGGGACCTTGCATAACAGAACTTGTAACTGGTCACCCATAACCCTAAAATTACTCTCCAAAACACTTAGAAACATTACCATACATTAACTTTTTTGGCAGCATTCTGCATACAGAAATCTCAAGAAAAGCATTTAACTGCTTCAGATGAAAACAGGTAAGTTTGGCTTTTTTTCAGATCAGCCAGTCTTTAAATTTATGCAGTAAATATAACCAAACAAGAGGCTCAGTTATGAAGTGGTCCCACAAAGGACATGAAAGGAGCCTTCCCCAGCATATCCACTCTACATTTTGGGATCAGAACTATGACATAAATAAATCCAACAGAACCATCACCACATCCCTGACCCAGATGAATGTCTGCTATGTTTCACTTAATCATATACAGTCAACCTGGCAAATAACAGGTGTGAAAAAATCTAAACCTCATATGCTTTGGAGAGAAAAGAGTATGACTTATCCCAGATGAAATTATCCAGACTGGAATCTACAAAATACCAACTCTACCCAGCAATGTGCCGGTTGTTTTTGTAGTGCATACTTCTTGGGGGTTTCCTAAGAGCCTGACCATACTACAAAAACAACAAGGGAGCTGCTGTGTACATTGCTTTTTCCTTGATTCTAGCCTGGATAGCTCAACTGGAACATATCAGGGTTTTCCTTTCCATTGGTGTGCACTCTGGGGTTTCAGCTCTTTTGTATGTTTAAATTACCAACAGGTATCCCCATAATAGCAGTCCTGTGACAGCTAAAGCACAGTCTTATTTCATGGCACAGAAACTGGCCTTACCAGGGTCCTTGAGCAACCCCAAAGCTGCAGCCTACTGAGTCTCTTCCTGTGGTAGGATCAGCAACAAGCACCCTTGAGGCCAAGCACTGCCCAGGATTTTAGCACACTGAAGCATTTGAAAGGAATTTATTAATTTTACAATAAATTGCTGTGTTTCAACTGCACCGTGGGCAGGTCACTCAGCCCTGCAGTACCTACAGAACAGACAGGGCCCATGCTGAAGACCTGTCTGCCCTGGAGGGGAAGCCATTTTAGTTAAACAAGGCAGACAACAACTCAGGCTGACATGCTAGGCACACCACCTCCACTGAGAATCTGAGAACTATTTATATTGGTAACACTGTAGTAAGGGACTGTTCTTGTTATGCAGCACTTTCCTTCTGGTATGCTACCAGGACCAATGCATTTCCCTTACTGGAGAATGAAGGAAAGCTGTCCCCAAAGCACACTAACAACATCCACGGTAATTCACTAAGCATTGCAAAACAGTTATTATTTTTAAAAGAGGGAAGAAAACAAAAAAGATACACACAGAGGCTGTAGCAAAACCAGACAAACCTTTAAGCTGTTTATCAAAGTGCTCACAGTTCCCATTTCAAGGCTGGTGGAAGTCAAATATTGAGCTGAAAATGTCAATCTGTATCTGGAGTCTTTTAATAAATCAAAATCAGCACAGACAAGTTGGCTCTTTCCAGCTCTTGTTTTGTGAAGAAATTTTGATTTTGGCTGGCAGCCAAATACGATTTGAAACAGCCAAGACATTACACCCTGAGAACTGAAGGTTGATAAATCTTAAGTAACAATACTCTGCAGTAATACTGCACTGTAAGGCTCTGGAGTGATGAAAGCTGTATGAAAAATAGCTGTTGTGCATGCTCAGTAGCTAGTTTTCCAAAGAAGCCTGTATCTTGGGTATTTCAAAATTTCAAAAATACCAGAAGGCATCAACTTACATAAAGGATTATGAGTCTGTCCAGGCATATTTACACTCAGTGCATCTTCCACATAATGCTAGAGGCTACTGAGGTTCAAGCTCATATGCCACCTCCTTAAAAAAGAGCCTACCAAAGGAACAGAGGGATTGTCACTCCTTTACACACTGCTGTTTTTCTTAAAAAGTTCTTTACAAAAGTTTTTCCTTCTACACAGCAACCATCTGATAACCATATGATAAATGCATCCTCAGAATGAAATCCTCACTGAAATAAAGCAACAATTTTTACCAAGTTCATCAGGGTTTATCTGGTTTACAAACTGCTAGAACATGAAGTGCTGGCATATCCAGCCGGAAAGGAAGATTCTGGCTTACTTGAAAACCTTGCATTTGTTCACAGTTTTACCTTTTGTAAGCTATTTATCCGTTTAATAGCTGAATTACTGAAATTCTCATAAGCTGAAGTAACCTCTAAAAAGGCTAGAACTTGCTTCTGCTTTAGAACTTCTGCCAGCATAATTACCTTAGTTAGCTGAGGAAGGGGGAGAAGGTAACACCACCTTTCTACTCAATATAGCTGTGGCTACAAGAAAATCCTGTATAAAAGACAGACACTGGGAAAAAAGGAATTTTGCTCGGGTAATTCAGTCTGTCATGGAACTGGGTGGTGCACTGACAGCAAAAGATCTTTTTTACCAATGTGAAGTTATCCCCTGATACTCTGGAATTTGTCAGGGTAAGCTCTACCACCATGTGTTCACCTCACGCTCAAGTGAAACCTTACAATATAAATAAAAAAAGAACAAAAAGCCCCAAAGCAAGTCAGAGATGGCACTGAACACCTCAAAAAATAAATGCAACATGATGATTTTACACATTGTAGTTCTCAGTTTGTAGTCTTCCCAGAGACCTTCCTTTTTCCTACAAATTCTAAGGTTATGCATAAGTGAGATGTGTGGTCCAGTGTCCAGATAACAGAAACAGGACCCATTAAACTTCTACTCCTGCACAACTCTAATCCTCAATTCAGCATTACCCAAAAGTAAAAGTGAATTACATACAATGTCTTATGAAGAGTCATTTGTTAAATGCTAATAACATTCTTCAGGATAAAAAGTGACCTAAGCATGAAACATTTCTTTTCCCTTTAGATTTCAAGCCTTTGCCCTAAGAAAGGGTGAAAACACACCTTGTTCTTGGAGTCTGTCTAAAGAGTTATCACAGGAGTGGTACAAATTGCCTCCATTCATTTTAATGAGAGGTTAAGTGACTGTAATTAGGCCTGTGGAGTCAAGTGCTGGCCTTTCCACTGCAGAGTCTCACGTCAGAAAACTGTTGGAAGGATTATCCAGCACAAATTCACTTATACTTCTCTGACCTTTGAATTCCCTGAAAAGTTCAGAAATGATCAGCACAGGTATTACTGTGCAGCAATGATGCAGCAAACACCGATAATGTAAATAACTCTAAGATCTTCTGGCTATTTGGATCATTGAAGCACTTACTACTGTCCTTCAGAATTAACAGAAAAGTGATGTTTATCGTATCATTAACTACAAAAATGTTGGACTCCCAAAAGCATGGGAATTCAGTGCAGCAGCAGAAGCAAATGCAGCTAAGTTTAATAATCCAGTGCATTTGAACAATTCTTCTACTACTGCAGAGGTAACATCTGATGCTAAAGCATATGGCAAAACAGCACAAAAACTAACTTCAAAAATCCACTGAGGAACAACACTGCATAAGGATCATCCAAGTTCCTCTGAATTCAAAAGAAAACTGCTGTCATATCTGATGTGCAAATAGGTTAATTACTGTGAATGTACAGGATACTCTAAACAGGGATTGTGAGGAGAAAGCATTTGCAAAAAATGTTCCCACTGGTGCCATAATTCAAGCAGCTAAATAGGTGTTAGTCCTAACGCTGACAAGGTCAGACTCCTTTTTACAGCCATCTCCACTAGATTTCTCAAAACAGGTTTAATTAAAAATAGGTCTGGATTCCAGAGGCTTGTCTACAGTTGTGCTCCCACGGGTACTAACACCTGTTAAGCTAAACCAGTGAGAACACTGAAGGAGGAGAAGGAGGGGATGTTGTTTTTTTTTAATTTCCCTGATGTTAATGCAACTGCAAAGTTTCCCACTGGCTTTCTTTTCTTCTTTTTTTTTTCTTTTCATTATAATAACTACAGCCGTATTGGAGTAAGGAGAAAGGCTGCTGTATTACATTTACTTTACCTAGTTTGCAAAGATATAAAACTTGGGTTTAATTTAAAAAATATAACAGTGTAGAAAAGTAGCGTTTGATACACAGGGCCATAAGTCTCTAACTCAAACCTTTCTCACCACATTCCAAAAGGGGAAAAAAGGCAAGCAGGCTCTGGAATGGCAAGATATTGTTGATCCACAGCCTTCTACGATTTGAGGTATTTTTTTAGTGTGAAAATATTATGCTTGGACAGATCACATATTTGTCCAGTTACCGCCTGAGAATAAAGTAAACAGCTCTGAATCTCCAAGAAATAGTATTTGGAAAAGAAAGGACAACAATTCTTACATGTGGAACAGCTGGGGCACTAGTCTGACACCTAAGGGCATGTTGACTATGACTTCATACACCTTCCACCTTTGAGACACTTGCAGTAAGTCAATGGATGTGTGTGTTGCACTGGGACACATAAGGTGATGCTTTATGAAGCAGGGATACATAACTGCTCATGAGAAGAAATTCAATTTCATTCAGGTAAACTGCACCACAGCTGCAAAGTCACACTGGGAAGAGCAATACTTCCACCTAGTGGGCCACAGAAAGATCAGTCCAAGACCTTCCAAAAACACATCCATATTTTTCCAGTCATAAGCAGTTTTAACTTGAAACTGGATTAATGAGAGAAAACACAGCTGGTAAAAATGGTGGGAAAGCCCAGCTACTCTGACTCACGGCAGATGCAAACTAATTCTCATGAAAATAAAGATTTTACAGTGGTTACCAAAGACTTTCCTAAATTAGGCAGATATTAACAATGGACTGCATGGGGCCTCTAATGGCTTGATCACACCATGAGTGAGAACGAAGACAAACCCTTTAGACTCAGAAATGACACTGGGTTTCTGGCTTCACCCACTGTTTCAAGCTGGTGTGAACACAGAGCTGGGAGGTTATTGTCTGAGACATCAGAGCTAGTGATGAAAAGTAACAAACAAAAGTAAAAAGAGAAAGGGGGAGGAATAAAGAACCCTAAATGTTAATGAAATTAACAGAACAAAACAACAATAGGGAAAAAAATAAATCAAAGAGACCAGGAATGAGGTGAGGAAAAAACACAGAGACCAAGCTTCACTGACAAGAGTTTAGCAAACGGTCAGGATTCCCTCCCTTGACATGAAAAACACCACCAAAACGTGGTCTCCTGACCCTGTTCATGGAAGAGATGGAAAACATGGCATTCCTTAAGAACTTACTATGGTAACTACAGTGTAAGGCAATAAGGGACTCTTGCTGTCCCATGTACTAAGAGACCTCAGCCACGGTGCAACAGGGCTCCGTGCATTGCCCCAAAGACAAACTGGGAGCTGGAGGAACAACCAAACCATTCCTGTGCACCTGCCTCCAATACCAAGCTAGGTTAGGTAAATCTCCACACCTGGGCTAACCAACCCTTAAGGCTATGGCAACTACTCTAGGTTTAGAGGCTGAATGTGAAATAAATGCACAAAGGCACTGCCTTAAACGTCTTGCTCTAACAGAGCAGCAGCATTCTGCTTCCCACACCTTTTCCCTGAGAATCTATGGGCTGCAGACTACCTCCTTCTCACTTCAGCAGACACAGGACACAAGACTGCATTACAGTGAAATAAAATTTGAGAACTGACTACAGCTCCCTAGAGACCCATGTTTGCTTCAGTCTTGGGAAACAAGTTTCTAAAAGCAAGGAAGTCACTAGAGCAGGAGGCTGTGGAAATGGAAAGTGCCTGCAACCACCTACTAAAAGGAACAACACTCAAGAAAAAGCAACTTGTGAGATACAACATGATCAATCCAAGCATTCACTTCCTAATTGTACAGTTCTGCTCTCCAGCAAATAAAAAACTACCACAGACAATCCAGGAAGGCAAATTTGCTCACCAAAGCAGAAACTCTTCCTTGAAAAAGGAATATGCATATCAGCCATAGTAATAAAAAATCCTCATAGAGGTGAGGTTGCCTTTAACTTAGCTGAGTAAATCAAAGTTACTGCTCATCTAAATACAACTCTGTTACTTTTTAGTAACATTGCACTTTATACTATGCTTTTAAATTAGGTAAGGGCTGTCTAGAAAAATACTAGGTTCTCACTTTTCCTTCTACTCCCCTTCCCAGAAGGGGCTTAGAAAAAAACTTCTAAGCATATTTAACCTTTGCAATATTAAAAATCAGATTTCCCATTATTTGTGCCTCTTGAGTTTGACCCCAAGTCCATATGAAGTTTCAGACAGTCCTTAAGATCACAGAGTGTTCCCCCAACACTGAATCCTTGTCCCAAGACAGAGTAACAGTGGTGTTGTGTTGCCAACTGCAATTTTGAGCTTATGGTTTTACAGCCATAAATACCATCCCGTTTATGTCATTTTGGTATGTGAAGGGGTTTTCTGTCACTGGTTGCACTTCTCTTTTTGCATAAAGACAGGTAATCCCAACAGAAGTTTAAACTGTAATCTGGTCCTGTTATGAAAGAAATTTACAAGAACATGAAGCTCCTTTTCCACTGGGCAACCAATGTATGTTTCAGAGCCCAGTTCAGCCACAAAGCATGCTTGTTTAGACATGACTAAAGGCTCTCCAAGGAATAAGCCTTAGTCTTCTCTGAAATTCAAAGACCTTTAATAAGAAGTTCCCTGCCCTCACAATATATTCTTTCACTTACTGGACATTTCAGCAATCAACCACACAAGTCGTGAACCTTCCAGCACACAGAGTACAGGGTCAGCATGAAACTCTCTGGCAAAGTAGCAGCCTATGACATCAGTCCACAACCTACAGACAGACCTCAAACCAACACAGCACTTAAAAAATAACCATGTGTTTGAATTTGATCTTTAGACCAAGTGGTTTAAATTCCTTTACATTCTGGAATGTGCTAAAGAAACTGTCACTATTAGAGGATTGGCAGAAATATTCAGCCAACCAGGACAACCCACTGGCCATTACTTTCAGCTTGGCTGGTTCACAGTGCCTTCCTCCTTCCTCCCAAGCATCCATGTTAACTCGACTCACCAGCTGTACATAGGCGACCTTGTAATCTGGCTTCTTCACTCTCTGATTCCTGTGATTCCTCTTGTTGTTTGCACCTGCAGAAATGAACAGAATCCTGCCTTTTACTTCCCAAGACTTCTGGGTTCTCTGAAGCAAGGCCAAGCTGAAGGAGGGATTTGGCTATCTCAGACTTACTGTTAAGAGGAATACTCTTCCTTCACTACCAGCACAGCACCACGATTATTAAAGTGTTCTGAAACTAGTGGACACGGCTCTCCTCGTTTACAAGCAGAGAACCAAGGCATCACCAGCCTGCTGCCATTGTGCCTTCACACACAAAGTCTGCAAAGAAGCAAGGAGAAAAGTCTCCCAAGTAGGCACCAGGGGTGGTGAACTGCCCTCCCAACATCCATAACTTCAGGAAGGAGACAAGGAGAAAATGACCACTAAATAGCCTTAAACTTGACAATTTTTACTATTCAGCTGATGAGCTGGATCTACTGTTCTCACACCAGGATATTATATTCCACATCCAAACAAACTGAAGTTCCTCAACCTCCTCCAACTATGCTGGTCACAATTGAAGTGGGAAGTACAACTTACCCCCTTCATGTAAGGCAGATATTAATGATTATTATTATTATTATAGCCCAGATTATTAGGCATTCTAACCCTCTTTTATCCCTGACTACATACCATCCCCTAAAATTAGCAGTGACAGACAAAATGGTTATAAGGACAAGCATGATTATTTCTCAGTGCTGTTTAGAATTACATGTGTTTGGTATTTATGACTTAAGTTTAATTCTGGTTTTCACCAGAAAGCATATTACAGATGATACTTCCAGGTTTTTTCCTCCTTTGTAAGTTAAGAGTTTTACAACCTTATTTTGAAGCTTTTTCTTTTATCCTCAATTTTTAACTACTAAAGGTCTCTTTTTCTATTCCTTTTAAAATCATCGTTAATCTTACCATTATAAACAGACAATTCCTTTCATAGAGTCACTACATGAAATGTAAAAAACCCAGCCATCAAAGATGTCCTAACCAAGTCACTCCTCACTCCACAGTTACACTGCCTGGTAATCAAAAATGTAAATTAACATAAAAAAAAAAAAAATACTCCTGACTGCATCCAAACTGTAGTTAGAGAAGCTTTGAAGCAGGAAGCATTCGTATGTAAAGGTGACATTATCTAAATTTACCTTATTTCAGTTAGAGACGAGTCCCTCTGCCTCCATGTCAGAGTTCAGCAAAAAATTAAACTAGGAACTTTTTTTCTTTTTCTCTTAGGTTGTTTTTTTGTTGGGTTTTTGGTGAGCGTTTAAGTGGGTTTTTGTTGTTGTTGTTTCTAAGGGTTGGATAGGAGAGAAATACCACAAGTGGAAACATTCAAGTCTGTAGCATAAATCTGGTAACAACAGGTGATAAAAACCTGAAAGTTTGTAAGGATGTTTTTCTGACCCTATCTACTGGTTCAACAGAGTATTTTTCTTTGGTCTACAAACTTTGCCCTTTGTTAGACTATAACACCTCCTGTGTGTGCATGCTCATTTTTCAAATGAAGCCTACAGCTGAATTTCTGCTTGTATTAAAACACATGAAGCAGTTCCTTCTGAAGGGAGATACCCACTGGTCTTCAAGGAGAAACAGTACCTACTACAAAGGCACAAGCTAGATAACTGTTGGGATGATTAGCTTTTTTTAATTCAGATTTTTCTTTTTAGAGTGAACCTCACATCATAATTTAATCACAGCATTCAAATATGAAGTGGTGTGTGTTCATTTGAAGGGATGAAAAAACAACAGTGGAGACATCACCAGCTAAGCACCTGGAACCACTGCAACCAAAGTCTGCTGAAATGTGACAGAGGTTTTGAAAGGTAAAAGTCTACTGTGGCTGTGCAGGGATGCTGTATCCATCCCCTTGCGCTACTCAGCTGCACTTACCATACTGTATCCTGGTCCTCACAGCAGCTACTGGCACATTGTATATTTTTTCAAGGTAATTCCTGATATCCAATTTCGTCATTCTAGGCAAGGAGAAAAGATTTTGGGGAAAGAAAGAAAGAAAAAAAAAGTAAATATTTAAACAAAATAAACTAGAGACTGGTTGATACTGAGGAATAAACATGTCTTCTTCTTGCTTTAACCAAGACAGATTTACGACATGAAAGTGTAAACTCAACCTAGACCACACACTGCTACAGCGCTTTATAATCCATAAACTGTAACAACTGTCAAATACTTTATCCTCTGTAGCCTCAACATTCAAAACGCCAGGCATATTCTGTGTTCAGCAGGCTTTCTCACTGCCCAACTTGACACACCTTTCTTTATTCTGAGTAGGAGCTGCTGATCTTACCAGAACCTGCCACAGTCTTATGGGCTTTAATACGAGTCAGCAAACTGGTCAGGCTGAAAGAGTCCTGACAAATAACTGGACACCACCTTGCTTACTCTGGATCAAATTCATAAGCACTTCCTTCTTCCCAAGCCCGTCCGTGGGAAGGCTGAGCCTCGCCAACACTCGGGAAGAGGAGCCAGGCAAAGCCCCTCATTAAATCAGTGCCCTCGGCGCCCTCTGCAAGGTCTGGCCCATGCAGAAAACCCTTCCCTTCCCTGGCACAGCCCAGGAGCCCAGCTGCCGTGGCCGCACTCACTCCATGGAGACGCGGAACTGCACGGTGTCCTCGGGCTGGGGCACGCCGGGCCGCACCGCCAGCATGAAGAAGTTGGGACGGAAGATCCGCAGCTGCGGGCCGCCCCTCTGGAACAGCGGGTACCTGCGGGGACACGCCGCCGCTCACTCACTGACTGACCGGCCGGCCCCACTCACCTCACCCCAGCCCATCCCACCCCGCTGCCCCGACCGAGCCCCACCATCCCAGCCCACCGCCGCCCGCCCCGCTCGGCTCACACGGCCCTCCTGGCGCCCGCCGCCATGGCCGAGCCCCCCGGAAGTGGCGGTGCCGGAGCGGCTCCGGGAGAGTGGGGCGGTGGCGCCCCCTGCTGGCTCGGAGGTCCCGAGCAGCCGCTCAGCGCTGTGCCCAGCCCGGGTCTCCTCGGGAAAGGAAAGACAAGGAATAGCGACCAGAGAGGGTCCAGCGGAACGGCACGGACATGAGGAGGGGTCTGCAGCGTCTCTCTTAAGAGGAGAGACTGCGGGAGCTGGGCCTGTTTAATCTGGAGAAGTGAAGACTCAGGGAGGATCTCATTATTGCGTACAAATATCTCCAAGAGGATGGTGCCAGACTCTCCTCAGCGCTGCCCAGCGACAGGACAAGGAGCAGTGGCCGAAAACTGAAACACAAAAAGTTCCACCTCAACACGAGGAAGAACATCTTTACACTGAGAGTGGCAGAGCGCTGGAACAGGCTGGCCAAGGGACAATGTGAAATCTCACTCCCTGGAGATACTGAAACCCACCTGGACACATTCTGGTGTCACCTGCTCTGGGTGACACTGCCTTAGCATGGGGATTGGACTGAACATCCTCCAGAGGTCCCTTCCAACCCTAACGATTCTGTGATTATGGGAAAGTCAAGTGCTGCAGTGCTGCCTTTGCTGGGGTCCTGTCCTGACTCTCCTGTCCCCCACGCTGGTGAGACCCCAGCAGAACACACACAGGGCTGGTGGGTCGGGTCCAGAGGAGATGCTGGAAGGGCTGGGACACCTCCCTTGTCCCAGGACAGGCAGAGAGATGGGGTTGTGCAGCCAGGAAAAGGGAGGGCTCCATGGAAACCTGATTGGGACCTTTCAGTGTGTAAGGGGGCTTATAAGAATGGCAGGGACTTTTTACCACCAAGGTAGCCTGAGTCAGGACAAGGGGCAACTGTTTTAAACTGAGAGAGGACAGGTTTAGATTAGATATTGGGATGGAATTCTTTAATGGGAGGGTGATGAGGTACTGGAACAGGTTGCCCAGAGAAGTTGTGGATGCCCCATCCCTGGCAGTGTTCAAGTCCAGGTTGGATGGGGTTATGAGGAACCTGGTCCGATGAGAGGTGTTCCTACCCATGGCAGGAGAATTGGAACTATGTGATCTTACAGGCCTCTTCACACCTAAACCACTCCTGACTCCATAACACCTCAGCATATGCCAGCAGAGAGCCAGAGTGGGCACACAGGCATCAGAAACAGAAATTTGGAAACATGGGAGAGACTCTGATGGATTTCCCTCCACCAGGGCAGTTCCAGGGCTGGCAAAGACAAGAGGCCCTACAGAACAGCTCACACCTCGAATTTAGTAACAGCCACTCGTGTTTTGACATCTACAATGAATTAACCAAATAATTCACACTTCAGTAATGGACTTTAATATTGTATGCAGGCTAACAGCCTCAATAAATATTTTAATGTGATATTTGAATGAATCATTCTCTATTGCACTTGTCTGCATTTAGTAAAAGCTAGGTGCTGAAAACTACCACTTCTGGAGATTTGTTCCTTTATTCCCAATTCTTTGATTCACTTCATCACTCGAACTTTGAAGTCAATTTTGACTACATTTGGCAGCCAGATTATGAGCTCCCTGAGAACAGTCAGCTCTTGGTATCTGCCTGTACGAGGGCTTAGAACAGGCCCCCAATCCTGAGTCTCTGCTGATCATACTGAGCCTATTCTCCCATGTAGAGACAGATCAAAGGATGTTAAGTAAGAGTTTGGACCAACTCCCAAATCCTTGGAAAATGGGAAGGCATTAAATAAAACACAAAACACCATTCCAGAGGGCTGTCATTGGAGTAGGTACTGGTTGTGCTTTATTTACAAAATCCAGAGATTTGTACACAGCAATCTACAGGACAGCATAGGGCTGGTATCAGGAGGATAAGGGACATGCTCAGCAGGAATTGAAGATGCCAGCAAGGAGTCATCCCAGTTCCACAGGGAACCTGCTTCCCCTTGCCTGAGGAAGCCACCAGACCCCTCCAGGGAGAAAAGCAGCAGCAATAGCCAATGCAGGCTGATGTGATTTTTGTTATCATTGAGGCATGAGAACACAAATGATCGGTGAAGGAGGGAAGAGGAGACCAGCAGGGGTTCAGCACACCACCAAAGGCCATCCTGCCTGGTTCTTTACTTCCAGCGCCCACCAACCTTGCCCTTGGCTCCTGCCTTCTTGCTGCTGCAATGCAAAAGGAAAGAAAACATGTCAGCATGATGGAAGCAGTGGGGCTGTGGCCACTCTGCATTTCTGACTCTTAGATTAGGTTTCAGCTGCTTTCACTTCTCACACGTTGGGCACACCTGCCATTGGCCACATCCCGAGAAAAATATTGTTGATATTGTGGAAAAAGATTCCTCCTGGGGCTCTTAGTGTGAAAGGCAGGATATGCATGCCTGAAAGAGATGGACCCTTCCAGACTCCTGGATTATCAGGGTAGAAATCTAAGTGGTCTCCAAACTAAGGGACAGGTCTATGCAGCCACAGACTTGATATTTTCTGAATGCAAATCTGCTGTGCTCTGGATTTTAGGAGTTAGAGCTCTATCTAGAGAAATTTGCTCAGTATGAAAGAGCTCTGATCAAATTCCTCAGATGCTGCATTTGGCAATGGAGGCAAAAAGCTGAACGCTAATTTAAATACAGCTAAGAAGTGCTTTGCTCTAGCAGAGTGGCTATTTCTATCATGAGAACAAGAGCCTCCAAAACAATCCAAACAACTTTTTAGGCCGGCTCTCATATCAGTATCCTTGTCTTGCTCATGGTGTGTGGGGAGTGAGGAGCTACACTCCCCACTCAAAGCACCCAAGGCAAACTCTCAGAGAGTTCTTGCACACAGAAGGGCAATCCTACATGCAAGCACTTACCTTCTGCCTGAGAAGCCTGAACTCACAACGGGGCTAGGCAGGGAGTTAGTTGAGTTAGGTTCTGCACTTGTTCCCATTAGCAGCACCTTGGTTTGTGGGGCTCAGCACACCCCCAGACCCTTCCATCTCTCACACACACAGTGATGAGGCTGCTTCTTGAACCAAAGCACATGCAAGGTGGGGGCAGCTCTTTGACATGGCACAGTGTGGGGCTGGGGACCAAGCACAGGGTGGTGGGGCCTTGTTGTCAACAGAGGCCTTTCTTCAGGACCACTCCAGGGAGAAGAAGAGCATGGGGACATCACAACTGGGGAGATTTTTATGATGCTGCCCCATGGATTGGTTCAAGAGCATCAGCCATATTTACAGAAGGATGTAGCACAGTGACAGAGACACACACATAGTGGATACTTTACCTTTGACCAAGATAGGCTTGGTCTACTTGAAAAAAATGATGGTTTACTTAAAAGAGAGCATGCACTTTCTGCTTATCTTAAATTAAGCTCTAGGTCCCTTTTGCCAGCCTTTCTGAAGATTCAAAACCCAGTGTAGGAAGTGCATAGCTCCTCAAACAAAGACAGAATCCTTTTATGTCCATAAGCACCTGTGATGTTTGATGTTCCACCTAACCTTTACAGTGTGCTTAAGGAGATTTAATAAAGTCTGAAGCAAAAGACTCATTTGATCCTTGTGTAACACACTGGCAGGCAGTCCTTTGGAATGATAGTGTCTAGCGTGGATAGAAATCTAAGCACACAGAAATCTCATTAGCTCTGGGCTTCTCAGTGCAACCTTTCCAAATGATGTCCTGAGAGAGCATCGTGTCTTTTGGGGGAACAAGCAGGCAGTGGCCTGTTGTGGGTGGTGTGGAAGCACCCTGCAAGAGCAGAAGCACCCAGACAAACCATGGCATCCTTCTGCAGCTGCACATTCTGCTGAGGTTTACCAGCCTACAGCTCTGTACAGAAAATACCACGGGAAGGTCAAGCCTTATGTTTGGCATTACAGGCAACCAAACCCTCAGTGGTACATTCCTTTGATAAGTCAGGGTGTCTTGGGGAAGTGGGAGGGCAGTAACTGGTCACTCCTGCCATCCAAAGATATCACCAAAGACCACTGCTTCATTCCTGGCATGACTTTGCTAAATGATAGAGATGCAGAGAGAAGAGCACACCCACCACTGGAGAGCTGTCCTCCCTTCCTGCCCTGCAGTCACTTCTCTGTGAGTGTTAGTTTTCTGCATGTTCTAACCCCCAAGCTGTGCCTACCCCTGATATCTCATAAATCTATTAAAAATACCTAGAATAAAGATATTAGACTCAAAAAAGTAATGGAATAGCCTCGTGGTGAAAGAAAGTGGGAGAGAGATGATGAGTGAAAAGAATTCACAGCAGTAATCCCATTATGTTAGTTTTGTTACACACCATTCTTCGTAATCTTAGCAACCACTTGTTTATCCTTCATAAACAAGGGTTGTATTCCCTCAAGTATTCAAAGCACCTCATTCGGGTGTTTGAAAAACCCAACAATAAGCAGAGGAAATTTCTGAAGGTATGGTGTGGAGAAACATGATCTTTTTTTTCTTGTTAGGTGTTACATTCACTTCAGTTTCCCCTTCATTTTCTCTATGTGAGGCAGGATGGGAGTGGCCCTTCCATCTCTTGCCCCATTTCATTGCAACAAGAAAATGTCAGTGATGAGGCTGAAGTGACACATTTGAACACTGAGAAGATATCCCCAAGCCAGGAGCTAGGAAGGGGATATAAATACTTACTGCTTCTGGGCCTGATCAATCCGGTTTCTGAGGGTGACAATCTGCAAACAACATACATGACCAGGGTTTTTAGAGACAAAGAAACCTTGTTCCCTCAAGGAGAGGAGAATTTTACCTGCTGAAGTGCTCAAAACAGGTGCCTGTCGTAGGAATTAATACTTCCTTTGAAATAAATGCTCACCCATGGTTGAAGGACAGAAATGTTACTTCTTGGCAATAAATCTGAAAACCACCTTCACATGTCAAGGGACAGAAGAGCTAGAATTTTATAACCCTTACTAGAAGTGTTTCTGCATATTGAAATTAATCTCCTATGAACTCACATGTCAAACTGAAGGCAGTTGAACTGGAATGAATGTCACCTTGGCCAGCTGGAAAGCTCTTGGATGGCTCCATCACTTGCACATTTCAATCTCACCTTCTCACTCTTCCCTTACTCCTTTACATCAGGTGTTTACGTGAACCCAAAGATCTTAGTGGTCTTTGGGTAGGGACCTCAAGAATGGAAGATGGGCATCACATTCTACTGGAATACCTTTTGCTGGCTGGCAGAGCCAGAGGTGAGGAGCTTCCAGCACTCACCACTCTCCCAGCCACTCGTTTAATAAAAGAAGATGACCTGATGCATAGGAAACCAAACACCTACCTTGCACAGGATGAACACCTTATAGCCTGACTTAGAACTCAGTTTGGTCTGTAGGCCTGGACTCATTACTGAAATCCTGGCACTCATGTACTGGAAAAGCCTACAAAACACTAGGGTGTGATAGAGAGCCTCTTTTGCCCCTTCATCTTCTCTTCTGTAACTGAGTCAGAGTTCAACTTCGTTTTCCTGGACTGAAGAAATGCCCTTGCCAAGAGGTATGCTTTGATTTTGGCACAATTCAAAATCCTGCACTGGCTCTGCCAGTCCAAGAACTGATGACCCAAATTTTGAACGCACTTAACATTTCCAGCGTGCAAAAAAAGAAAAACAGAAGTCATACATTCCAGTTGTCCCAAGAACTGGTTATTCCTGGCTCACATCTTTCCATGGCAAACAGAAAAAATATGAGAGACTGAAATGTTATCGGGAACAGGACAACACAAGCAAGGAAAGATCAACAGATCACTTGCTTTTGTACTTACTTGTGGAAGTTTTAGTATTTGTCACAGCAGTTTAAATTGCTGTTTTCCAACCAAGTATTTTCCCCAAGTGTCAAGGAGAACCAGTTGTCTTCAGTTTGACCCAAGCACTTAAGACTTACCTGCAGTCATAACCTTATGACCATGAAGCACTAAAGAGCACTAAACAGACGCTAGAGCTAAGAATGGCTCCACTTCTGTGTGTCCCACTTCCTTCCTTTGTCTCTCCCTTGCATCCTTGCTTGTGTCTCCTTCATTCTCTTTCCTATTTTCACTTACCTTTCTCCTAATTTTTTTTCCTGCTGTCATCCTCCCTTTATTCAACCACTTTTCTTCTCCCACCTTAGCTGTGCATTTTCCTTCTGCTCTGCTCATTCTTAGCACTTTGTCTCCTTGCTTTTCACCAGCAGGCACCCCCCTCTTTGTTTATAAAGAGGTCTCATTACCATAGCATGTACCCCTCCCTGGCACTGCCTTATTTCCCGTTTTTCCCACTTGATCTATTATCCTTCAGTTGTCCCTGTCCAATATTTTGGATCTAGATAACCATGTGCCACAAGACGGAGAAGCTTTCCAAACCCCATACATATATATTCTCTATATACTGTAGTCTAAGCTATCACACATGTATCCCTAAGCTTCTGCACAGACCTCAGGTGCATTAGGGGGATGCCCCCATACCCACAATACCTGGTTTTAGATAGGGAGTTATTTTAGGATACTCTCAGTAGACGGCATGCTCAGTTCTTTAACCAAATCCCTATTGCCCTCTTGACTCTTTTCCTAAATTACCATTTCTTATGTTTTCAAAGAATGGAAAGGGAGAGAAAAAGGAAGTGAATGGAGAGACACAAGACCCATTTTTCTCTTTTCTCTCTGCACTTGGAGCCAAGTGCCAGCTCCTGTCTGGCGCCTGGCTCTGACCATGCTGCAGGCTCATGCATTTGGTAGCCTTTGCTGCTGCTGTTACACAGGCAAGTTCATTGTACTTACAACTTGGAAAGCTCCTGCAGCCTGCAACGCATTGTTAAAATCTAAGAGAGATTGAGATAGTTACATTGCTGTTGCTCACTGCCTGTCAGCATGTGTCTGTGTGATTGGGAATTAAAAGGAGAGTGAGACAGAGAGAGATCCATTGGATTTCTCAGCCACTGGAACCTAGTGTGGGTGAGTGCTGCCCTATCCAGTGACTGTGTGAAGGAAACATGTCCACTTTCTGTTACCATATGACACTTCAGTCAGGTGCTCCTGCCTGGAGGCAGTTTTCAGTGACTCCAGAGAGCTCAGCCCACAGGTAATCTGTCTGGGATGGAATAAACTTACAACATTCAAGTTTGAAATCAAAGATGGATCTAAAAAAATTCCTTTGCAATAGAGTTGTGTGAACTGAGAGTTACTGAATTTTCAGGCCACAGTTACCTATAGATAAACAAGAATGAACAATGTTTCAGGAGAGGGTAAGGTGTCTATTTTCCATTGGGATTGCCTTTCCATGGGGCACTGAAAACCTTAGAAGTGATCTATTCAATTTTAGCCTTAAATGTGAAATCCGGTTCAAGTATGTATGTCAGGGGAATGCAGTTCCAAGCATTTTTCTGCATAAATATTCCAAAGGGTCACTGGAGACCCAAATAATGTCACAACGTGACTTTTGCTAGAGGAATCAGAGAGATTTTTACATTTTGGACCTCGTGCCGTTAGCAAAATGGCCTCTCAACTCACCTCATATTTTTTCCTCTTGATCTGCTCTGTAAAGTCATACTTTTCAGTCTCCAGCTGATATAACCAGTCCCACAGCTCCTTAGCTTTGTCCCTGTACGTTTATGGGGAAAGGAGGATGGAAGAAACACATAACATCAGATATTTTCCATGGTTTTCCCATCACTAATAATGAATTTTATTTAATGCCATTCACACATCTTCCTGTAAAACCCTCTCTGTTCTGTTAAAGCTGCTCATCATTTTCAAGGCCACGTTTTTCTTGCCTTCTCACCTTCAAATCTTTTGCAGTCTTGCATGTGTCACACATTAACGTAATTTCTCTAATTTTCCCCCTAACTGTTAATGAAAGATAAGACTGCAGTGGAATTAGACATGAAGGAAGGAGGACTCTGAAGGTCACCCAGATAAGTAGAGCAGTTGCCATTGTGCAATCTCATCTGTGTCACGGCTGAGGTGAGCCAACCTCATCTTTCAATCATATAAATGTGTAAACTCCATCGTGTGCAGTCCAGACTATCATCTGCTGACTGCTCTGCACCAGAGCTTGTAGCTCCCAAACCTCTGGCCTTCCTGGAGATCCTATTCATACCTCAGCAGCATTAACTCTCCCCTTGGAACACTACAGATACCGGTCTGTAGGCTTGCTCAGCTAATCCCAGAGCTAGTCCTGTAAGCAACTAATCCTGATTAGCAGGAGAGGCTAACAGAGCTATGCCAGGAGCCCAGCTAGAGGGCTACCAAACCATTTCAACACTTCCCGGCATTCCCATTTCTCCTCCATTCTCCAGGTTAAGCAAGGGCACAGCTTAAATGCATCCCATTATAAATTTCAAGGAAGGCCCCCTCCTCTACCTCATTTTATCACCAGAGAAGATTCCAGGACAGTAAGACCAAATATCAATGGATTAAATTCCATAAATTAGGATAAATATGTTACCTCAGCTTGTCTTCATTAAGGTGGTCAATGTTCAGGGGCTTGCGCCTCTCTGCCAGGACCTTCTTCTTCGTCTCTCTAGCTGTTTGCTTCTTGCCTCTCTTCTGGTCAGCCTATTTTCAGAATACCAATTAACATCAGACTGCAGAAATTAAGCCTGAATGAAACAATTTCAACATTGGGCCATCTTCTCAACTTGTAATGAAAAGTGTTCCCAGTCAACTTAATGGTTTAATATTTTTATATTTCTTTCATCAATCCACGATTTTTACCTTAGCCAGATAACTGCTGTATGTTGCACCCATGGAAGACAGAGCCTTCTTCTTCTTCAGATCATCCTCAGCTTTTCTCTTGGCATCTTCTTCCTCTCTCCGTGCCTTTTCCTCCTGTGGAGTGCAAGACACAAAACCAGTTACTCTAGGACAGACTCCCAGTGTCCCCAGCAGCCAGTGGCAGTGCAGGGAATGTGGGCAGACAATTACATTGAGGAGAATGTGCAACTCCTGCTTTCTGCCCTTGCTTTAAGAGAGTGGTCATTTCATCTCTGGACTGGGGCAGGCAGAACCTGTAGGTGTTTTTTTTGTCTTCAGAGATTCCTGCAGTTGGATTCAGAGACAAGGGGAGGGAAGCAAAGACACTCACCGCAAGCCTTGCCTGACGCTCCTTCTCCTTCTCAGCCCGGATTCTCTGCTGCTCTGCTCTTTCAGCTCTGCGCTTCTCCTGCAGGGAGCAGGGCAGAGGCATCGCACCATCATCATCATCATCATCATCATCACCTGCCTCCACTGTCACACCCACTACCAAGAGCTTTGCTTCACTGAGTGTGAGCCACCTTCTCTCTTTCTAAAGCATGCAGAAGGGTCTCTTGTACAATTCTCAGATATAAAACAAGGGGCCAAGAGAGGGGACAGATGGGAGAGAAGCCATTTGAGGATGACTTGGGCAGTCACTTCTGTACATGAGACCACAGCTTTCTGTCAAAGTCTGACAGCACTTTCAGCTTCTCATCTACAGATGATCTCTCAATCTAGTACAGGGAAATGGAGTACAAGGACTCACAATCCTCTCCTTGAGGGCAACCAGCTCTTCCTCTTCCTTTCTTCTGGCTTCAAAGTGGCTGTCAATCAAGGCCTGCAGTTCAATCAGGTCTTTGTTCTGCCTTTTCTTTTGGATGTCCTGGAAAAGCAGGAAAATGCATTAAGTCCATATTGCTCTAGTATTATGTCCTGGACATTCCCAGCGCCCTGCATACACAGAGAAAGAAAAGTAGAAAGTGTCTTTCCATGGAAATCTATGGATTAACTTAAATGGCTGCTGGTGCAGTCAGACACTCATTCATGCAACAGTCAGGAGCCCAGAAGTGTAAAGAATACAAATCTCCCATTTCCCTGCACCATATTTTATCCCTGGCTTTGCTCACACAGCTATCTTTGCATATATTCAGCTGCCTCCTCTTGGCTTTATAATACAAATCTTACATAGAAAATATTCCTGCATTTTGGGCAAAGCAAATATTTCTGTGGAGGTTTTCAACACCCAGAATTTCTTAATTTTTCTAGCAATGTGTTTGGATCTCTACTTATTATTGTAATTTTAGCTAGTGTTTGTCAGCAACAGATGAGAGCCTGCAACTCTCAAGCCATTTGCAACAATGGGACAGAGGATCTGAGATTCCCTAAAACACTTTACTTTCTCCTCCTTATAATGGCTACAAAAATTCAAGGAGATAAAAAAAAGAAATGCGTAACTTCAGCTTAGTCACATAATCAATGAATGCATTCAGACAGTTTCAGGGAGCAGAGAACAGCCTTTTTCTGAAATCAAATGGCAAATCAACCACACTTTTGTCTTTGCCTTTACCCTCAGCAATATCCAGTACAGGAGGAATTATGTGGGTTTGCACTCATGTCTATTATCAGGTACAAAGGACAAATACAGCTAGTCTCAGGAATACTTACATCAAAATCTACTTTCTCACCCTCTGGTATTTTAGGAGCAGTTAGTCTGCAGAGAGTCAAAAACAAAACAAAAAGAAAAGAAAAATAAAGGATTTCATCTTAAAGAATATGCAGCTTTTTAGACAGCCCATCCTGCCCTGCCCTGCCCTGAGGAACCACACTGACAAGGAGGAATGTTGGTGGAGATAAAGAGGGGTGAAAGAGCACAACAGTGGAAAATTACTCCAGAAAAGTCCTAAGGACTACTGTCCTTCCTGGAAGGGGGTGCAAGGCAGGGAGTTACCCCTAAAACCCCTCCTTATTCCCGATGTCCATGGTCATTCCCTACCACATGGAAAGATGTTGGTCTGAGAGTGTGCAGGGCTGTACACTCTGTCCTGGGCAGCTGGCAGACTGGGAAGGGAAGGTGCTGGGGCCCAGAGCCAGCAGGTCCATAGGAAAGCTTAGTAAAGCTCAGCCCAGCCCAGCCCAACATCTGCCACCCTTCCCTCTGACAGCAATCCCAGGGGGAGACGGCAGTTTCCAGCCATGGCCTCTCACAGAGGATTTATTGTGGAGCTGCCTGCAGTTTGGGATACTGTGAGACCTTTGCATCTCAGACAGCTCACGAATTCTCTGACTCTACCAGGATCAGGTCTTAAGGGCCAGGCCAGTAAGTGCTGCTAAGGCATCCTCTGAAGGCAGCAGACATCCTGGCAAGGTGTGCAGGAACAAGGAGATGGATGTCGCATAAGGGAGAGCTGGATAAAGGCTTCTAGTGGCCATTTCCCTAATAGAGAATCTAAAGGCTTCTCCTACATCAGAAAAATGATCCCAGGGTTTTGAAACTCTGCCCATCACACTTACTTTATTCTGGGCTTCTCCTCTGTATTTGGAAGCATGTAGAAAAACAGGAAGGGAAAAAGAGGAAGAAAGTTAAAACAAGAGAGGTCACACCAGCTGCTAAAGCAAAAGGAGGGAAGGGAAATTTAATCTTAAGGGAAACACACGGAGAAATTGGTTAGATCTCAAGCACTTCCAAAAGAAATACACACACTCACACACCCCTTTTCCTAGGAGTGAATCTGTTTTTACCCTCGAAACAGAATTTGGCAGAAAAGACTCAAGAGACTGCATAAAACTCCCAAACATAACATCTGGAAAGCAGTGGATTTGTGTCAATGCAAAGTTATTTTTCTCAAACCATCCTGACCAAGGCTCTAAGGAGGTCAGCTGGGCTGGAGGGTAGAAGAAAATGATGCCTTTTCCAAACAGCACCTTTTTTGTTGACGTTAACTTGAATTCACAATATCCTATCTCAGTGATAACCAGGCTTCACCAGTTTTGGCCAAATGCCTCACATGGGGGCCAAGAGGGGAAAACCTTTATGGCACACATTTTCTCCAGGTTCCTTGGCTTCCAAGCCATCCTAGGGCACATGTCCCTGAGATACCTTGGTGCCATGGAGAAGATGCTTATTCTTCTGCACTGTGTGCTGCTCCTCAAACCCAGCTTGGAAGGGCCATCCTCTCTTCGCAAGCATCCTCTCCTGCTGAGGTACATGCAAAATTCCCATGGGCATTAATGGGAATGATCTTTTCATCTCCAGGAGAGGTGTAATGCCCTGTCAGACAGGCTAAACCATCAGAGATTGCCAACCTGGGCCCTCTGGCAGTGAGAGTTGTTCCCTTGCAAAAAGTGACCTTCCCCTGACTCTCAGACATGTGCTGGTCTTGAGAGTTACTCACTTAACATTTGTGCTTGTGGTCAACTCCCCTCCCTGCTTTCTTTTTAAACTTTGGTTAGTAACTCCAGCGTAATGGCAGCAAGTTCAGCGCTGTTACTCTCACAAACAGAAATAAATTAAACCTATGTGTTTATTCTGGCCCATTCTCTCAGAGACCCAGGTTGACTTTCATAACCACACACTACATTTGAACTTTCAGGGATGCTGATGGCTTCTGTGGTACAAGACTCTCCTTGTGTTGGCTCAGTGGGAGGAACTGAGGTAAAAAAGCTCACAGCTTACTGAATCTGGTTTAAAAAAATAAATTGTAAAGTAAAAGTAAAAATAACCACTTCAATAGTGGGTGCATGAACCCTGTTATCAATATCATAATACAGAAAGATAGTATATTTTTTCAAATGCTTATTTGCATCCAGCAGTTTGGGGACTGGTGGTGGAAATTTGGAATAGCATACAGAAAAAAAATTAGGAAAAAGAAAATGAAATATTATAAGAGGGGGAAATAGCAAAACACACTGGAAAAAATTTAGTGAGACAATCAGATGTAAGGGTGTTGGATAACAAAAAATTGAGAGAATTATTGGAAATGGGTTATTGAGATAATCAAGAGAAAAGATGTGAGAGATGTGTAAAATAAATCAGAAACCGACATTTCCTTTTTCTCACTCTTTCCCATACAAATTTCATTAATTACATTTTAGAGGGTAGGCTTTTCTCATTTACTGCAAGAGCACTGCCTGCCAAAACATATCTCAGTTGAGGCCTCTAGATGCCAGAGCAATGCTAAGAAAACAAGCAGCATGTAATTACAAATGTGTTTTAGACTGCTCCACTATAAAGGAAGTCCCAAATCACTCCTGAAGAAAAATACCATTAGCCAACAGCGTGCTTTCATACTCCTCCATTTATTTTTTTATTTGCTTTGCTTTTCAAATAGCCAGTGAGCTTCTTAATATGTTAGCTAAATTGCCTTTTACCTGGAGAGAGGAAAAGTAATCATAATTAACCAGTCTGTCAGGTATGTTATTTACACAGGATTCCCTTCCTTCACGACATACCCAGATAATTTTCATAGACATTCCTGTTTGGCTTAAAGCTGCCAGTTAGTAACACTTCAAAGAGAGGGGGGGAAAAAAAAGAGTAGATGGGAAATGACTGGTTTTGTTTGTTGACTTTGGTTGCCAGGATCGACACCTGTCTGTCAGTAACTGTGTGAATTTGGTTTCAGCTGCCACCAAATCAGCACTCCAACAAACAATTGTAAAAATGAAAAAATTAAAGTTAGTTGTTCTTGAAATAAGAAATTGTAGTTAGAATTCTTAAAGGTACCTGCAGAAAACCAGAAAAAGGGGCATTTTATTAAAAATTAAACAGTAAAAAATCTATCCTCTGCAGTGCACGACCCAGCCTTTGTCCATACTGTATGAACCAAAAGCAGTCCAGGAATGGGGATTTATTTTGAAATGCCCCTTCTTTCAGGACACCGAGTCAAGGAACTGGGCCAAAATTTGTTGACAAGCAGGAACTGCCACAGCAAATTCCTGTTCCTATGGCGGATTTTGACTGACATTGCAGTCATTCTGACTATGAACCACGGGGCTGAGATAAAATCCCCACATACAACCCTGCCAAAAGAAGGCAAGAGACGCTGCAATTCCAAGTTCACTGCCCTGGTGATTAGAGAGTCTTTGAGGTTCTGGTTTCCAAAAGGCTTAGCACAGGGAGAGGATACACCACTGAAATACCACCACCCTGCTCTCTCCTGCCCAGTCTCTGAGATATTCACACGGTGCTCTCCTTCTCTGGGAATCCATCTGAACTGCCTTTATTTCACTCAGAAATCCCTAAACACCCTCCCTTAATCCCACTTCTCAGAAGCAACATATCTAACTCACACTGTGTCCTTGGGAAAAAGAGGAAATCAATATGCTATTAAAAACAAAAGAATGAGAAAAAGAAAGACAAAGAGGGGCTCAGGAAGGTCCTCGGGGTATTTCCCTAAATTAAAAAAGAAGCCTGAAAAGCGAGCAAAAAAAATAAAACAAAAGAACAACAACCAAAAAAAATCTACAAAAGCAAAATGAAACAAAACAAGAAACACAGAAAATGCAGGGTGTTTTCAAGTGACGTTGGGCTTTGTCTTTCGAAGCAGCTGCCTGGGTGTTCTAGGGGCTGGGGCAGCCAGGAAGAACCCAGTTATTACAACAGCCTCTAAAACTCCACGAGAACTTTCTTTATGTTTAAACTGGCCAGGGAGGGGCTAAGTTATCTTCTACAAGAGCAGCACTGACCCTGCACACCTTTAGGTTTGGTCCTTTCACATAAGTCCTGTCCCTACCAGTGTGCTCCAGCACCCACTCAACCCAGTATTACAGCCAGCCTGTATTTAGCTCCACCCATCTGAATAGATGTTTAATGCTTTGCACAATTTTAAGTGCATGGCTTGAGCAGTTTACATTTCTGTAGATTCAGGCCTGGAGCCCATAACCACCCAAGGCTGTGTGAGGGATGCATTTCTATGCAGGGCTCAGCTCGATTTTCAAATATTGCACTGTGATTTAAGAGACTCTCTCCTGGTTTTGGGGGGATAGAGACATTTTGCTGATGAGAGCTAGGACACAACAGATTCTGGCTGAAAGACAAGTCCAGAGCAAGCTTCTAGAGCTTGATTTTCACCATCTACTATCCTAATGAGGATGTAGAGGCTTCTCAATACACTAATGACTCCCCAAGGGTGACTGGATATGCACAGTGAGCGATTCTTTGCAGCAGAGATGTTTTGGCCCAGTTCCTGAGTTTGAAATAAAGTGAGGAACAAAAACAGACACATAAAAGAGAGTGAGATGTTAGCAAGATGACTTTGTTGTCCTAAGACAACACTGAGCTACCATCATTGTATTCTCCTTCTTCATTGGCTGTAGGTTGAAGCACAAAAGAAAAAGAGAAGTGCAGTAGTCAATCCACAACCATCACTGTTCTAAGAGCACCTGTCCCCACTCCCTCCCTGTTATGCTGGGAACCTTGGAGATGGAACAAGAAGAGAAAACACCTTTTTGGTGATTTGATTTGGCTAGCAAACAGCCCTTTCTCCATGTTCATTGAAATCCATCTGGAGATATCATTTCCCTCCCATACTCTCTTTTCTCTTGAACAATGTCAGTGTTTTCGACACTGTTTCCCCAGCACTGAAAGAGAAAAAGGATGAGGGTCTGTAGGTACATCACATACCTTCCTCATGAGCTTCCTCTGCTGTTGTCATGGTGCAAGGAGTGATGGAAAGACAGGAAATAGAAGAAAAAAAACAAAACAGTTATTTAAAGCTCTTGGAATCCTGAGAAAGAGACCAGGGAGTGCATGAGGGGGGGAAAAATAAAGGAATTAGTGAACTAAGGCAAGGAGAAAACTGGAGAGACTGTCAGGACTTAAAAATGCTGTAATGTTAAAGTAGCAGTAAGCATGGAGGTTAAAGGAGAAGAGCACTGCAAATGAGAATTGTGGTTAATGTTTGTTTCTTGTTTTCTTCTCTTCTACCAGCCCAGGACTCTTGTTCTCTCCCTCTCTCACACACATACACACTCCTGAGTTGCACCTAGGTGGAGTAAACCAGAAGTCATATCACATACCTGGCTCATGAACTTCAGGGTGAAGTGTCATGGAACAAGTTGAGATGGAAAGCAAGAGAATGAGAACAAGAAACCTGTTATTTCACACACCAAAAGAGCTTTTGAGCCAATGGGGAGGAGGGGCAGAGAGGAAAAAGGGAGCCAAGAATGAAGTCAAGAAGTAAACAGGTAAAATATTTACATTTTAAATAACACATAAAGAGAAGTCACAGAACAGGAAAGGTAAAAAAGGCAGATTTATGATAATAGTGCAGTGCTTAAAAAACACTTGTAATCATCATATGACATAAAGCATAACCTGACAGCACAGTGTATTGAGATTTACCTTGATTGGAAATATGCACATGAACATAGCCAGCACTCTCAAAGCACCATTGGACCCATCCTTTGCTACAGCAGTATTTCAGCCATTTGAAATAAACACAGTGTGGTTCAGAAACCTGCTGAAATACCTTCCATAACTCATCATCAACGTTCAGCTAACTTCCAAAGAAGCTCAGTTCCCTTCCAGATCTATGGCTCAGGCCATTTTCTTCCTTGAAGACAACATTGATGTCTATATAGATTTACTGCTGCTCTTCAAATCCATTTGCAATGTAAAATTACAAACGGATTACTTCATAGGAAGAAAAGGTTCATTAGAAGTCTGTGCAGGTCTGCATGTCATTCTTCTGGGTTTTGGCAAAGCAGGAATAGACGAGCAGTGTGAATTTGCAGGGTAGATTTTACTTTTCAGCCATACACACACACACCACTAAAATTTTGCAAAGCAGGCATAAAAAACCCACAAACTCTCACAGTGTTTATATTCCCCATGTACAGTCAATGGGTCAAATTCTGCCCTGAGATTTCAAATATATCCTCCCCTATAGGCAGAAACATTCATTCTCATATCACAGGGCAGAATTTAATGCATTCCACAAGGAGACCTTTAGCTGAGCTACCCTTTCACAAGAGTACATGTGTGTTCCCCCAGTTTCCAGTGAAATTTTCATGCAAAGAGTAAGTTTCCTCCTCCTTACTGCTGATTACATTTAACTGAGAAAAAATATTAAACCAAAATAGAACCACCCCAAAGGCATGCAAGTTATAATCCATCCTTAAATGATCAGTTGTTATCCCCTGTCAACTTGTGTTCACTTCTCACACACACCATCCCAGCAGACAGACACCAGGGAGTTTAGAAGTTAAATCACATACCTGGAGGGGGGGCTTCATTTAGTAGGATGTGTCAGGGGAAAAACACAGGAAAGGAAGATAAAATAATTAGAAATAAGTTATGCAGGAAGGGATCACCTCAAACTTTGGTAAGACTGGGTTGATGAAGTATAATTTGCAGACCAAGTTATAGGGATGGACTGTTAATAAGAGTGGGAAAAGGAGTGTAATTACAGTGGGGTATGAAGTAGATAGGAAGGAGATGCCATAGAAACAAAAGATAAAGGGAATTTGAATGTTGATGATTTTCAATAGTTTAAATCATGCAAATTTATAAACCATGGGCAAGTGTAGTAACACTTAAATCCTTAAATTTGAAAGAAAACACACCCAAGAAGAAAATTTTACAAGCATTTAGTGCTACCTAGGTTTCAGCTGCCCTTTTACCTATCAGAGCTGGCATAAGAACGTGAGAGTTACTGAAGGAGGTACTGCTTTGGATGCATCCCTGTGCCTGCATCTGAAGCTCCACCATCTAAGAATCTCTGCTGGCACATTCTGGGCTCAGCTCTGCAGAACTGGCAATATTTGTGTCTGCACAGAGCTTGTCTTTGCTGCAAAGGACTAGAACTGCTCGAGTCTGTGTGCCAGAACCCTGCTGCAGTCCACTCCCTGCAAGTGTAAGCAGCTTGTGTTTCTGCAGCTCAGGTACCTGCTTTCTGTCAGGGCTATGGGGTAGGCACAGCCCTAAAAGTCTTTGGAGACACTAAAAATGCTTGCTCTAAGCTTCTTAGATGGTGATTCTTCAGCTACAAACGATATTTATGCTTTCCTATAGGGAAAATAAGTCTTAGGGAATTTCAAGAATGGATTGATTCTTCATGACTCTGGTATTCTTCAATACCTTCAAATTCCTATGTGCAGGAATGCTTCAGTTTAATACATAGGAATTTAGATGTCACAAACATGAGCTTGGTTAGGTGGAAAGAAATGAAAATGAAATAATTAGAGCAAGAATTCCACGACAGCAACAATTGTGACTTGTGCAGGCCAAAGCTGTGACTTAGAAGATGTGGTAGGCAAAGACAGCATTAATAACAGAGAAACTAAATAATCGTGCAGTTACATGAAAAGCTGTTTCTGACATAAAAGTTTTTTGTTAAGCTTGTTATATTTACATTGTTCTGTGGTTTTATTGTGCTTTATGTTACAGAGGGAAAAGAAAGCATGGGGAGGATGTGGTTATGGCTTTATTGTTTATCATATTATGTTAATATCTTGTGTTTTGCACAAATTTCAAGCTCATACACCTGTCAATGCTAGAGAACCAGCACTGAAGTAGTGAGTAGCAGTTCAATAAATGTCATGGAAAAGAGGTAAAGAGGCAGGCAAAGCAGCTGTGATGGAAGCAATGACCTTTAGCTTGTGCAAATCAAAGTCAGAAAAACCTTAGGTGCAGATTAAGAGGCAAAAATGAATATAATTAAAAAGAGAATGTGATACAAGAAGCGATGAGAACAGGAGAGATATGAGAAGCAGTGAAGAGATGAATGTTGAACTATTAAGTCAGGTAAAAATCAATCAGCTTTCACCTCACTCCAGCCTTGGCAGAAGCATCAATATGCTCTGAACTAAGAGGCTGGTCTCCCTCTGTGGACAGCAGAGCTGGGTGGGAGGCTGCTGAGATGTGACTACTTGAATGAAGCCACTCCAAATGGCACAGACTAATTCCCACAGACAGTTTAGAGGACGCTGCAAGTTCAGTTTCTGCTTTCCCAGGAAATAAACACTCTAACACTCCCACAGGCACTGTGAGGATGGCTCCTTGTCGGGCAAGTGCCTGTTATTACAGCTCAGACACTGAGATGTTTGTCTACCAAAAAATGTTACTGCATCTTTCATGCAGCAGTTAGCTTTCTCCTCATTATTATTGCATCACAGAGTGGTGAGGAAATTATGACTGGTCAAAGGTGTGAGGAAGCTGCAAGTTACAGTTTATCGTTAATATTTGATTTTTATGTTTATTTCCACCGTCTTTGAATTCCTGAGTATAATATTAGAGTTACTGTTAAAATTTTCCAACATAAATTATAGTTTCAATTAAATTCCAATATTTCAGAACTCACATTCGATTTAGCTGAGATTTTGTTCAAAAAAAATAGAAACATTTCACGGCCATAAAGGTTGCAGAAATATTAACATATCTGGAACACAACTTTTCCACTTTTTGCCTTATGGCAACTTCGTATTCCAAATTTGTTCTTGCATTACACTATATATACCCCACATTATACATAAAGGCAATGCTTCAGAAGAATCTAAAATAGAATTTTCATTTCAAAATTTGGAAATCTTCCATAGAGGAAAGAGGGGAAAAAAAGTTGGAACAAAATGTTTTAACTAAATAAAAACCATAATTTTCAAAAGCTGTCAACAGAGTGTTCTTATTTTTTTTTCTGGTTGTTTTGTTTTGTTTTTTTTCTGGTTGGACAAAGTTTCCATTTTGTCCCAATTCAGCACATGACCCAATTGTGAAATTGCCAAGTGGAGTTGAATTTCCAGCACACAATAACCCTTCAGATTGACGCAGAGGAATTCAGAAGTCACATACCTGGTTCATGGACTTCTTTAAAAGGGAAGTAGCAGGGAAGGAGATGCAAAGAAACATAAGAGAATTAGAGCAGGAAACAAAGGATAATTAAAAAACTTTACACTTTCCTTAGCCAAGGTGGTGGAGGAGGGGTTAAAGGGATAAAAACCATTAATAAGATTAAGTGAGAAATAGAGGGCACATGTGAATGTCAATTACAATTGTGGAGAGGAAGAGTTGTTTGGATATAAAAATGTAGATGCCTAACATATATATTCGTAATGTTATAAATCAAATGTCACTGGTAGCCTTTGGCTGACAAAACCATGACATGTATTTAAAGTCAGTCCATTATCCATAAGCTTTAATGTGAAAAAGGATATAGACAACCTGCTCTTATTCATGTGCATAGAAATCCCAGCCACTGTGGAAATCAATGGGCTCTGAGGAGCTGGCATTGATTTCCTTGGCACCCAGGATTTCACCACTGGTGTGCAGGGTTGCACACCGATGTGGGAGGGTGTGTTGGAGCACATTACTGCTCCCCAACCTGCAGGATAAAGCAGCCCATGGAAGCCTGGCTGGCCAAGCAGAAGGGCAATTGAAAGGTAAATGGGTTTGGGCTGCCAGGCTGATGCTTTAGGAAGCATTACCTTCTATTTTGTCAATCACAGAGATTGTCTTACCTGACCTGGACCTTAATTCCAGTTGTAAAAATCAAGTAAAAATGCAACCCTGCCACCCCTGTTTTTGCATAATGCACACTAACTCAGAAAGACCCCGATAGTTATGGGAAAAGCACACAGCACATCTGTTCTCAAATATGATGCCACTTAGTCCAGTCCTTACCCCAACAGTAAAAATTAGGTACGACACCATGTCACTCTTTGAAACACTCGTGACTTTGGGTGCAAGTCTCCCCACCTCTCTCTCCATACACTGCTGCAAAAGGGAGTTCTGTCTGTGCAGTGGCAGGGGAGCTGGGGAGGAAGTGCACCCTACCGAGGGACAGGACTGCCCCAGGACACAGCTGTCCCACCTCTAACCCTGGGGTGTGGCACCGAGGTAATGGATGGAGGAACACTATCCCTGTGCCAGCTGGTGTCCATGGCAATAGCCTGGCTAGAGACATCGGGTGCTGGGAACACAAAAGCATTGCCCAGCCTGTTCCTCAGGCATTGTTGTCAAACAGCAGTTAGTACTTATTACTCATCACACCACTGATCCTACGAGAGCAAAGCAACCGTGCAGAGGATATTTTTTGCATCAGCTCATCTTCGACCACCTCCAGAATTCCTGCACGAGTTACTGCTCCAGACAGAAACAGAGGAATTCACAAGTCATGGCACATACCTTCCTCATGAGCTTTAGCATGTGGGAAGAGTCACAGAGCAAAATGCAAAGGGAGATGAGAGCGTTAGAAACATCAGAACAACTTTTCACTTGGGCAAAATGGAGGGGGAGGGAAAGACTAAGAATATGTTGCAAGGAAATAAAATGAATATGGATACCAAAAGCAGTACTGGAAGTGAGGGTGCAAATGGTTCTGAGATGTTAAAAACATAAAGCTGATTTAAGCAGCCATATCAGATGACATTTGTATTGTACAGCCATTCCTGCAGTCCTGCCCAAAGCCAGGAGCAGCACTCTATTTCATAACCCTGATGCTCACCCAAGTGGATTTCCAACCTGAGGCCAGCAGGGTTTGGGTGGCTGCAAGTACTGCCATGAAACAGTGGCCTAGAAACTCCATTATATGAACAGGAATATCACCTTTAATCATTTGCAAAGCTAAAGCATCAAATTTATTACCATTTGCTCTATACCACAGGGTTTAAACTGAAAAAAAAGAAGCCAATCATGAGTATGTCTGTATATAGTCTGCAGGCCAGATCAACCCCAAATGCTCCAAAATAAACCTGCCAAGGTGACCCAACCAATCTCAGAGTAAAGGCTTTTCAACATTCATCCTTTCAAGAGGTTTACATTTCCCAGCACTTTTCAAGCTTTCTTTTCATGCAACAATTACCACGCACATCCACAGTGTCAAGACAGAACATGAAGGCAGACAGTACAAAAAACAAAGTGGTGGCAAGTTTTAGTCTATATTAAGATGCCTATTTGTAATTCCCGTTTCCTTTTGCCATCTAGCTAAGTTTACTAGCTAAGCCAGAGCTTACTCTGAAAAACAAGAATTCAGGAGTCATGTCACATACCTTCCTCCTGAGCTTCTTTAGGTGTGAAGAGCCAAGGAACAGGATGCAAAGGAACATTAGGAAAAATACATTGTTACATGAGCTGAAATAGGCTGAAAACCTTTCATAGGCTGAAAATTCTGCTCAGAGGGAAAAGATTTATCCCAGTAAAGGAGGCGCGAATAGCCAGGAGGGGAAAGGAATTTGAGGCACGTGTGGCTGGGAAACAACTTCACCATGTGAAGGGAAGAAATAAAAATATATCGGACAGGGGAAATCTCACAGAAAGCTCAAATATCACATGCTGGAATTTCTCTCTAGCTCCAGTTTTAGAGGGCAGCTCCTGCCCTTGCCTAGATGGGCTTTATGGTGAGGGGTTACCCTGAGCTGACTCAGCCAGACCTTGCACTGAGATGATTCCTGTGTGTTAGCCAGGGGACGTAGACAGCAAAGACAACAGAAGCAAAAAGGCAAAGTGACTGGAACTGCTCCTCTTGCACCACCCCTGGGTGCCCATCACCACCACCACCACCAAGGAGACAGCGGGGAGCAGCTGGGAAGGTAATGGCACGTACCTGCTGGAGGAGCTTCGTCAGGTGAGATGTGGCAGGAAGCAAAAGCAATGAGATGGAAAAACGAGAACGGTTAGACTAAAGAGTGTGTGAATGCAACAGAGGGTTAAAAAAATAATAAAGCACAGGATGTATGAAATAAGGACACAGAGGAGGAGATGGAGACAGGTGATCAGAGCACACACGGATACAAGAAATGTAAAACCATCTGGACCTGGATGCTGTAAAAACGCTGCAAACTGCTCACAGTGGGTCTGTTGTGGCACTACAAACAGGTTTACCCCTGTTTAAAATGTGCCCATAGCACAAAGCTTTGCAAATCTGGAACCAACACACCCTTTGGCTCCTTGCAGCTGGAGCACCACATCCCAAACCTCTCGAGTGCAAAGGGTGAGTTTCTGTTCCAGCCCCTCTTCCCACACCTTGCCAATGCTGTGTGCAATGTCAGCCAGCTGGGGTCACTTACCAGCACCTACATGGTTAAAATTCTGCAGTATTGTGTCTATTATATATATATCATATGATATATCATAGCTTATATGATTATATATGATATATTTTATATATAATGTGGCATATTATAGCATATGTGTTATATAATGTAGGGCTAAGCACGTATTTTATATTATAGCATATGTGTTATATAATGTAGGGCTAAGCACGTATTTTACCACAGATGGATTTTGACTTCAAAATCCATCTGACCATGATCTGCCAAGCTACATAGGAGAAACCAGTTGACACCTGATAGAAACCTTTCTAGCCAGACCCCAGTTATTCCATGGCACACAAATACCCAGGGCTAAAAATCAGCCTCAGAGCATGTTGTGTCTTGGATGAAGGGATGGTACCCACATTTTCTGTGCTGCTTCCCCCCTCCCAAAACTGGAGCAGAGGTGTCTGCACAGATACTCAGGGATGTGGGGTACCCACAGTGAAATTTGTGCAAGGGACAAGAAAAACCCTCAGCCTGCAGATAGTTTGTCCCATCATCTTTCTCTTGCCTCTTGCTTTCTTCTTCCACCTTGCAAAATCGAGGTGCACATCAGCACCAAGCCCTGCTGCAGGAAGCAGCAGGGCTGAGATGCTTCTCCCTTCACTTACCTTCTTCCTGAGCCTCTTCTGTGGGTGGGAAACATCACACAGCAAAAGAAATGGGAGGAGAAAAATTAAAACAGGAAATATGTTATTGGAACATTCCTGAGGTTTGCCAAGCTCCCAGGACTTTATGGGTAAGGATACACAATGATGGAATTACAGGGTGAGAGAGAATTAAAAATAACATTTTTATGGGCACATTACGGGGTTATAAATGTTACTGAAATATGGGAATATGACCACAAGTGAAAACCACATAAAAAGGCATCCAGTATGTTATTCTTTATTAGAGCTGGCTGAAATACCCTAAACCCAACTTTTGGTGATTTTTTAACCAAAAATACAACTGCTGCATTTCTTATGCTTTACATTTTTTCTCATGTGGTGAAAATTTTTCACCAACATTTATAAATTTTTGAAATTTCAAACAAATTCATTCCTGAATTTTATCAGATGAATATAAACTGTGCAGTGTGTCTCTCTCCCTTTAAAATATTCATTTTGACACCACTGTGCCAAAAATAAGTCAAGCAGTTCAGTAAAAAAGGTAGAATAAAACAAATACATATATGCTTGTTTTCATACACATATATAAGTATATATAAAAATTATTTATGTGTGTATATTATATACATTTTAATGTATTTTATTTCTTTCACGTATATAAATGTTTTGGTTTGGTTTTTTTTTTAACAAATTTCCCACCAGCTCAATAAACAACATCAATGTCCACTATTGCATTGATGTCTGTGGCTCAAGACACTGTCCTGGACACTGGGTGTGAACCATTTGATCTGGATTTCTTTACACACATTCTCCCTCCACACTGAGAGAGAAAGGAAGCAGAAGCCATGTCACATACCTTCTTCCTGAGCTTCAGGTGGCAAGTGTCATGGAACAAAAGCAGCAACAGCAAGCAGGAAAATGAAAACAGAAAACTGTTAGAAACTAGTGTTGGGGTGAGCTAAGTTCTGGAGAAAAAAAAGGTGGTTAGAAAGTGATGGAGAAAAGTTATATGGAAAAAGAAATGGATGATATCAGAAAGAGACACAAAGGTCAAGCAAAACTACGGAGCAAAGAGAAGATACATCTCAGAGGAGCCAGTCATGCAGATTAAAAAGAAATTGAAAGTCACCTGCCTATTAATTTCATATCAGTCATTAAGTACTTGAAAACAAAAAGTAGACAGTTAGGGAAGAAAGGAGAAAGCAAGAAATGCTTTTCCTTTAAGGAAGGCTTGTCTGTAGGAGCGACACCCTTTGCTTGCTCTTTTGACATTTGACAAGACACGAAGGATGGAGCATGAAGAATGCCTTCACCTTCCTGGCTCTGCCACTCCATGCAGGACCAGAGAGACACATGATGACTGGAGACAGCTCTACAACCTATTTGGTGGCTCTATTTTCTTTTTCTTTTTTTGAGCCCTTGCTCCCTTCAGAAGCAATGCCAGGGGAAAGAGTTACTTAAGGATAATGTACCTTATAGCAGAAACTATTCTCACCATGGCCACAGTTGCACCTCTGTTTCCACCACCACTAATGGGAATTTGCCTGTTGCAGCAACTTGGAGGAATCCATGACAAAAACAAAACAAAAAAACCCCTGCTGTGTATAAATCCCCCAAATGGACATTGCTACACAGGGATAACTCTCTGTCTCTAAGCTTGTCTCATATTTTCCATGTGCAAATATTCCACCTCCAGGAAAGGGTTTTCCTTTTGACCCCCTGGAGGATGCCTTAGACACTAAGGGCGGATCCTGGGAGAAATTCAGTTTGGCCTTTAGCTCAGTTCCAGACACCTTGGGAGGATGAAGGATAACAACTGGCAGCTACACTTGTCTGAACTGAAGCCAGTGTGTCAAAAGTGCCCAGCAAAGACAGTGATACATCTCCAAAATCATCATCTCCCTGCTGTCTACACAAGGTGAAACCACTTGGGTGAGAAGGGTTTTTCATGCTCCATCTTTCCAGATCAGCACTCTGTCTCTCACAGCTTGTCAAATCACATTTTGCCAGCTAAAGGCATGGTAAGAAACTTCATCTTTGCCAGTTGGTTCTCTGCCTTGCCTTTTCTATCCTCAGCAGTGCCCTGTCAGCTGCTCCTCAGGAGCTGGACAACCTGCTCTTCTTTGTAATTTCAAAATTTAAACTCAATCTGTGGATACTGCCAAAATGAGAATGGCAGGATTTCACCAATGATATGTTATGGGGGCTTTGCACCAGTCCCTAGTCTAAAAACTTCCAAGTTTATGGACAGATTATCCCCCAGCTTTTTCACTATGCCCTCATACAAATACTCCATTTCGCTGTAACATGAAGGCTGTGCACATCACAGCCAAAAAAAACCCCTTGATTTTTTTGGTTTTTTTTGTTTGTTTGTTTTCCAACTGGTTTACTGATCAAGTGTTTCAGATTGCCTTTAGCAGCAAGCACTAAAGAGAAGGGTGAAATGTAGACAAGAGAAAAGCAGGACCAAGAATCAAAGAAAGATAAATTACGTTCCGCTTTTTTTTGTTACCTTCTTCTTCGTACTCTTCTGCATTGAAATGGAAGAGGGGGGAAAAAAAGCAAACAAATCAACCATCAGCCTTGACACATCAGTAGGACATTACCCATGGCAGAGCCCTCTGTGCTCACAGGGATGCCGGGCAAGATGGTTTCTGAGGGGCCACTTGCAAACCAGCAAGTCAAATAACAGATTAAATGACTTTGAAAATAAAAAAGAGTAAAAAGGGGAAGAAGATGATAAAATATTGATTTTTTCCTTGGGCAATGGAAACTCAAGGTTGCACATGCATTAGAAGGGAAAAGGTATCAGGGAGGGCCTCTAAATATAAGAAAAGTGTCTATGTATATTGCTTATAAACATTGTGAGGATTTATGTTCTAAAAACAAAATATATTACACATATGAAAGCTTCAAAATAAATTGCCAGCAGATGGCAGTGCCCCTACAAAAACTAGCAGCGTCCCCTCCCACCAGGGCATCAATTTGGGGCTGAAACCGCACAGCACGGGCAGGGCCAGGGAGTGCAAAAACACCAGAAGCTGGTGGCAGTCAGACAGACAGAAGCACAAAAAAAGAAACTTCAGATTTGCCTAACCATACCAGCTGGCACAGCCAGCAAATGTTGCAGGCTTGCACAGAAGCAATTACAGACAGATTTAAGACTTACCCTCTCCTTGCTCCCTGTCAGAGAGGAAAAAAGCATATTGAAACTAGGTAAGTATTTCTCCCGCTCTGTACTGATGTCAAGCTTTAAACCATACACTGAAGCAACCCAATGCAATGTTGTTTAAAGTCTGTTTTCTGCAGGTCTGTCCATGATTTCTTTGATCCCACGATTGTCCTAAATCTCCCCTCTGTACTACTGCTGCAAAAGCATCCAACGATCCCATTGGGTTTGGTCATACTACTCTAGATTTGTTCAGCCAAGGCAGAAGGCGCTGCACTGTGGGTTTTATCCCCACAACCACGGAGGGCAGGCTGGAGGTGTTTGGGGCATGTCCTGTGTTGGCCAGGAGGGGTCTTTGACACTCTTAAGTCAAGGTGCCCCTTCCCCAGTGGCTCGGGGGCTCCAGGCTGAGCACAGAGTAGCACCCGACAGGGTTTGTGTGTGGGGCTCTGCTGTGTGAGCCAAGCTGAGCAGGTAAAACACACAGACAACTCTCTCTACTTACACTTCCTCGGTATCAGACATGTTGGCAGTTAGTTTCTAGACAAAGGAGAAGAAAAGGAAAACAAACAAGAAAAAGAAGAAAAAAGGTGTTATTAGTGACGGCACCTCATAAAAACACCGAGGCAGAAGCAGATGGATTGACACTTGAGGACAAAAAAAGCCAAGCGCCTGCTTTCCCACACAACAACCAGTTCCCCACCAACACTGACATTTTGGGAGAAGCACAAACCTTTGCCACCCATGTCAGAGGACAAAGGGGACGAAGGGGAAGAGACAAAGATCATCTGGAAGGATTTATCCCTTCAATTCAGCTGTTTCCCACAGGTACGCCCAGGGGCTGCCTAGTCCCAGCTTTAAATTACAAAATCCCCAGAGCTCAGGGAGACAGGCAAGGCCAGGGTGTCCTCCCGCACCCATCTGACATTTCCATGGCTCCAGCAAGATCAGAGGAATTTTTCCTTCTTTTGTGCTACCACAGGTGGGAAGGTGCCAGCTCCAAAGCCTCAGTGAGTTACAAAAATAACTGAAATTACCAATAAACCTAGAGATAAGTACTTATTTGTCAGCCCCCAAAAGTATGTCTGGTTGATACAACTGATGAGTGAGTGAACAATAATTTAAGATGAAAACCAGCCACATGCCTAGTTGGGCAGTTCACATTGATATAACCATTTCTATGTAATGCAGCATTGGCTTTCCTAACAACATCAGCTGCCCTGAGGCCAGGGGAGAATATGAGGAAAGGCCCCTGAAACTTTCTCCAAATCCACAGCAGATCTTAAATTAGAAAGCCAGACTTCTCCTTGCTGGCCCAAACCCCGACTTTCATGACTTCATTATTCAGCTGATATATGAGAGATGTCTTGAAGGAGCAGGTGGGCTGACTTAGGTTCAAAAGGAACAACTGCAGCTCAGCAGTTTTCTATTTCAGAGGAAGGCAGTAATCCCACAGGCTCCAACCCTGCCCTATAAGGGATTCTCTCCATTCCCCAGCAATGACCTTGGGCACCATACATTAACATCAACAGGATTTAAAACCCCCGTGTTGCAAGGAGAGATAAACAGCCAGCATTTCTTCTTCCAGTTCCTCATTTATTCTCTTTCTGAAATTCGGCATTGCCCTGGAAGTAGTGCTAGCAGTGTCTGTGTTATGGCCTGACCTGAGGTGCTGGATGGGAGGGGTAATCTACTGGCAGGTCATATGAGATTTGGGTTCAAGGGTCTCTTGGTCCCAGGCTGCTTTTAACTTTGTAGCTGTGGTTGCCCACTCCTTGATGGCAACAGCCATGCCAAGGAGGACTTTGGGGACTCTAGTTCTACCAGGCAGAGGGAACAGGGGGAATTTTGTGTTTGGGAGGAATTTCAGCTTTCAAAATCCTTTTCTGTTCACCAATTCACACTGTTTCTTCTCTTAATTACTTGAATGCTGCAACACTGCTGGTCTCTCTCCCTTGGTCTTTTCAATCTAGATTTTATAAAATCTTCAGGATGAAGACTTGCACTTGCTATCTCCTCAGTGGCTAGCATGTAAGCAGTTTCATTTCAGCCTTCATAATTTCATTTAAGGCTATTAGTAAAAATACTTGACAGCATGTTGGTTTAGGCAACAGGACAGCAGAGCTTCTCCAGGCAAAAGCCTGTGGAGGGAACCTGCCTAATGCCCAGCTGTTGGCTTCTTCCAAAATACATATTCTGTAAAGACTCAGGGCAGCGGCCAATCCCTCCCATGGATTAAGCCTTTATAAATGCAACTTTCCTTCTTCCCAAGGTGGAGGATTAAAAAAAAAAAAAAAAACAAAACAAACTTTTAAAAGGCTGTGGGCTAAACTCCTCTCTCACTCTAGCAAGAAGCAGAGTAATAGCGCTAAGTGGTGAAGGAATCAGCTCGAGAAGCCTCTGTGTGCAGACAGAGTGAGCGTCTGTTCAGTGCAGGGCAGGCACGTAGCGCAGGGCACACTGTTCTTTCCAAGGCAATTGAAGTCAACGGGAGCCTTTGCAATCAGGCTTTCCATTAGCAGTTATTGGAATGAGCTCATCTCATCTCCAATTTAGCTCTAAGGACATCTTGCTGAGGGTTGTCACATTGGCTGCTCCCCTACCCCCTTCCATATTTGTTAATCCAAGCGCTGCAAACGCGAGTGGGATTTTGCATGGCATCTGTCCGTGTGCCATAAAAGCAGAGCGAGAATGCCAGCATCCCTGACACCATAAGACCCCAACCCTGAGGGGATTCCTTGGCCCCAGATAAAATGAATTAATAACAAGTGCATTGGCAGACTCTGTACAAAGATGAGCCATATGCAGGAACCCCACAGGCGAGGGCAGGGGAGACAAAAAATTCCGGGAAAGATCACAGATTTCAGCCTTGCAAGGGCCAAACATTCAACCAGGTTTGGTCCCTTTGTCAGGAGAATCTGGCATTTAAGGCAGTACCTGACTGCCACTGCCCTGGCTGGAAAGGTAAAAAGGTTTCGCTTCAAGAACAAGGTGTCTGTCCACTTCATGGCATTCAAAAGCCATCTGATCCCTTGGTGCCAGGGGCAAAATGCAGACTGTCATAACTACAGCCACCCAAGACAAGAAAAGCTCTTTGATGCCCAGCACTATCCACATAGCTAACTCTGTCGTCAAAGCAGCCAGCAAAATTGGACTATATTTACATCCAAAAGGCAATAAAGAAAGCAATCTGTTAAGAGCGGCAGTTTTTGCAGTTAGGATTAAGTTTGCCCGAAGGCGATGGAAAGTCTCCAGCTGGCTCGGGATTAGCCTTTGGTGGAAATTACTTTACACACAGCAAATGCAGCCCAGGATTAAGGCTGTTAGCACCTTCAGGCAATAACTGGGCTTTGTTTGTATAGTGGCAGAAAAATGGATTCTGGTCTTGACTGAGGTTTAAGGATGTAATAAAATCAATTAGTTAATATTGCCCACCCTTTGGAAGGAAATCAAAACACATGGGAAAGTTCCACCAGACAGGAAACTTCCTGCTCCCACCACTTAGAGGTGAAAGCAAAGGTTATTCTGTATTTTGTTCAAGCCAAGCAGGTCACTGGAAGGACAAATACACCAATCCTTAGCCCCAGGTGGGCAGGAATACCATGTCCCTTTTGGCCCCAAATGCTCCTGGCCTCAGCTGAAAGAGCAGAGCCAGCACATCCCAAGAAGCCTCTTAGCAGCTGAGAATGCACCCGGGAGGGGGAATGGGCTGCCTTGCACCTCCAGGCCATCCCTGGAAATAACCCACCCATCAATCATCCCCTCCCAAGCCAGGCCATACAAGGTAGGCAAGGTAGCAAGGGCCATATGGAAAGGGGCCAGCACAAAAGTGGCCATGCATGGGCAATGGGACCTGGCAGGGACAGGACTGGGGCTGTCATCCACCAGGCACCACACAGCCACTCTTTCCCTGCAGGAGCCACTGCAAACCCACTGCACGGACATTTTAATTGACATACATATCATACTAAAAGAGATGGATATTATATATAATATATCTAGTAATTATATAAACATATACATATACTTCTCGCTAATGCTGAAACAGAGTAGCAGGACTCTAGCACTGCTGCAGGGTCACAGCAAAATCCCAATTCCCTGTCCCAAAATGTACCCTTTATCCTTGTCTGCAGGGTGGCATGAGCTGTCTGATATCTGCAAGGGGTTTTCTAGGGACAACAAAGCTGAGACACAGAACAAGAATGACTGTGCTCAGCTTACATCTCCTGCCTTTCCTTGGTCTTAGAATCATCAAGGTAGGAACAGACCAACAATATCATCCAGTCGAGCTATCCACCCAGCACTAGCACTGTAACCCCTAAACCACTCAACCAGGTGCCTCTTGAACATCTCTTGGGGACTCCAGCACCTCCCTGAGTCTTGACCCACTGGGGGATGTCTGCCTGCCCTGGCAATCCCCTACAGCCTCACTGGAGCTCTCCCACATCAGCAACACAGCTCCCACCCAAACTGCTGGCACCAGAGTCACTGTGCTGGTGTCCCTCCTGCCTTTGTAGGATATCCACCACCCGACAGCAAGAAGTTGATCTGGGAAATATAAATATGGTCATGGAAAACTTCTCACTCCCACAGAAAATGAGAAAATTGTGAGAGAAATTCCCTGTATGTGCAGAGGGGCAGGAGGAAGGGGTTAAATTCAGAGTGGTGATGGGATGCTCCCCATATTCATGACTTCAAACTCCTTCACTTTGCTAGCCTGACCATGCAAAACTCACCATTTTATTTTTTCCTGTGGAAAGGGACAGTATTCTCTGGCCACTTTTTTTTCCCCCCAGATCTCCCTCTAGACCTACAGCTCTCTTCATCCACCAGAAGCTCCCTGATGGTCTGCCCTTCATACCTCCTGCCTCAGCCTTCCCTTTCTCCAGGTGACAGGGGAGGGAAGGTCAGCACTTTCCTCCTGCTGCTGGAGGGAAATTCCCTGAGTACCCCAAGAGATCACAATTTCCCACCCCAAATCTTGGTTTGGAAGGATCTATTCTCCCACTACTAATCCTTGAGAGTTCAAAGCACCCAAACCCTTGCGGTTGACACAAGACTTGTGAGATGCCCAACTAAAGCTCAGAACTAGAAGTGCCTTTTCCTTAGGATCCTGTGTCAGATCCCAGATCCTGTGGACTCCAACCCTCCCCTGGTGCTCGTCCATTCAAACCAAAGCTCATCCCTTCCCTAGTGTTGCCCCCCAGCAGCATCCCTTGCCAGGGACCCCACTTACCTGGGAGGAGTGGAGAGAAGCACCAAGCTCCCTTGGAGGGGACGGGCAGGCTGGGATCTGCGAGCGTCCCAAGGTGATGCAGCTCTCAACTTATAGTGACATTTGATCGTCTGGAAGAGCCGATTGGCCCCAGGCTCCCTGTGCTGGGCAGGGAATGGAAGGGAAAGGAGCAGGGATGGGCGGGGAGGGGATGAGATGGAGGGGGAAGCAAGGGAAGGGGAAAAAAAAGGTCATGCCATGTATAGGAGCAGCTGGAGGAATTGCACAGATGATGCTAGGATGGGAGGGACATGTTTGGGGAAAAAAAACCTCCAGGGCTTATGTTTCTATATTTACAACCAGGCAGGGTTCAAAGAGGGGTATCTGAGGCAAAGGCACCTCAGAAACGAATTAGGGGGCCCCCATAGCTCCATGGTACATGATCACTGCTAAAAACCTGGCTGTGGCACCCTGGATCTCACACAAACAACAGCAACCTCCACTCTCCCCTCCGGGCAGGGGCTCTTCCCAGCTGCCCCTCCACATGCAAAGGGTTTTGGCTGTGCTGCAGGGCAAGAGCTTTGGAAAGGCTGTGGATCTTCCACATCCAAGGCTCTTGGAAACCAGCAGTCACGGGCACATAAGAAGGCAGAGGCACTCGGCACCCGTGCTGCCCTAAGTGCATCTGTGTGTGAGTGCTGTGTCTCACTGAGACTGCTGGGGCTCTGCCACACACCAGGGCTCGAGAGGACCTGGAACAAAAAGCAAGAGGACAGGAACACAGCGAAAGAGCTCGTAAGCCTTTCTCAGCATGACATGGAAGCATTGTTTAAGTAAGGACTTCTTCGGGAGGGCAACCCCAGGTGGCTGGAGCCGGGGTGCCTGCAGTGGTTCCGCTGCCAGAGCACTCTGCACAGTTGCATGACTATTCCAGCAGAGGATTGCAGTGCCTCACGCAACCCTCTGGTTCACGGTTTCCATTTCACTAAACATGCCAGGCTTCAGCTTCCCGTCCCCTCCCTCCCACCCCTCTCCCCTTGGCAGGGCTCCCCAGCAACACAGCAGCGTGTGCCCTCCTGTGTGCCTGGCGGCCCCGGCACCCCCTTCCTCCCCGCCTGTAGGAGCGCAGAAGCTCAGGAGCTGTGGGGCAGGCGATATTTTTGGCTCAGGTCACAGATTGATTCCTGCCCACTCTTTCCCTGCTGCTTGCAAGAAAGGGTGCCCATCTGAGGATGTAGAGACAAGCTTTTAAAGCCGCGGAGTGGGAGTACACTGCTGCAGCCTCCCAGTCACCAGGTAACATGCACGAGCTAATGCCTCCTGTCCAGCTTGCCTTTTCCAGCTGTCCTGCAGCTTATCCCCTCTCCTCCTTCCTGCAACCCACCTCCAGCTTTTGTTATTTGTCAGGAGGGAGGGGGACAATGCATCCATGCTCAGCGCCCCGGCTCCATGTGGGAGGTTGCCGGGTGGGGTGGGGAGATGGGTGGGCACCCTGTTCTGCTGAGGAGAGCAGCAGCTGCATGGCAACACATGGCCAGACCTGGTATCATCACCTCCACTCCCCCTGCAGCTCTGCCCACAGCACTAACACAGCAGAGTGCCTTTCACACTGTGCTTTTGGAGCCACCAAGCAGCTTTGCTATCTTCCCCTGGCTCATTTCCCTCAAGCTCTCCACCAGCTGGGCACACCTCCAAGAAATACCATATTTGCCCAAACTAGCAGCAGAGTGGGGATGCATGGGAGGAGAGGCACCCAGCTGTTTCTCTTTTTATGTCTGTGGTGGGCCCATTTTGGCATTTCACCAGCCCCTGTGTCCTCCTATAGACTATAGCCTATAGACTGTGCCCAGCTATAGACTGTCCCTGCTGCCAATGGGTGCCACAACTCAGCCCTGCCACGCCAGACCCATCAGCTCAAAAGAAAGCATGTGTCTGTGTGTGTGTGTGTGTGTGTGTGTGTGCAGTGGAGCCTGGGCTTACAGCAGGGTGCTTCCCAGCAGATGTGCCCCTGAACTCCCATGGGCCCATCTGCTGCCAGCCACTTGGCAGGAGAAGGGTGAGCATCTTACAGGGGTGCACAGCCTCCACCAGAGTGGTGCTGCTTGTGTGCACTGGCAGGGGAGTGCGTACATCACTCAGATGCACTCTAAGCATCTTGACAAACGCGAGGTTGGTACAAGCAATGGGAAGGACAGGTAATCAGACCTCTCTGCTGCAGCTCCATTTTCAAATAGATGAGAAGCAAACATTGCTGCCTGCAGTATCCACTCAGTTCCTGCACATGTCAAGCAACTGCTTCAGACAACATCCATCTTTAGATCACATCATGTTTATGCTCTGTCTTCCCCATCATCATACCCTGGGAGCATGGCCTTTCTTCTAAGTACTGTCCCAAAGGACATCTGTGCATCCTATGGACTGCCTCTGTCAGAACACTCATGTCCATGTCATGAATATTATTTCCAGTCCCAGCATGATCTGGATCTCTCCTCCCATGGGACTGAAGGTTCCTTCTCCATCCCTCAGTAAAGAGGGCTTGTCTGATGCACGCATCTTACATTTTCTCTGCTGTCACCTGGTTGTAAACCAAGGCTTATTGCCCACAGCCAAATTTATGTTTGTCCTTTCTTCCCTTTGTGGGTCTCTCTATCCAGTTTAGCTTCTCCAACATTTTTTTCATACTTAAGCCACATATTCTACTTTTCACACATTCTCTGTCCAGTCCTTATTTCACCTCTTGATTTCATCACGCAGCAGTTTCATTCACAACCTACCACATTTTCCTCATTAGCTTTGTCTCTTGTTACTTTAGATGCTCCTGCTCTAGGATATATAATTTTTGCTGTCTTGACATCTGCTTTCCCAGCACCAGCAGCAAGGTGACCATAGGAGACAGCACCAAAGAGCACATGTGAGGTCACAGGCATGAACCAGGGTCTCAAACAACAAAAAGTCCCTCTGCCAGTTGACCTCAAGCCAGAGCCTGGCATGCTTTTACTGTGACAGCATCTCCACCTGGGAGAGGATATAGCAAGCCAGTGTCCCTCCTTGAACAGGAACTAGAGGCTGGGGCAGAGATCTAGACAAGTTTCCATAGGTAGGCTGGCCCACTGTCACATTTGTTCTTGGCAGGTAGGAACACCCAGACTGGCTATTTGAGATGGGCCACATGAAGTTATTGTGTTGCCAGGCCACTCACAGGAAGCTGTAATCACTTCTTCTCATCTTTTCTGGCTTTTGGTTGACCTATTGCAGCAGCCATGCACTCAGGGGAGATGCTTTTACAGACAGTGTACACACATTAGCCCAGATAATTTTACAAACTGCATAAAGATGGGCACCTTGGTCAAAGGTTTAAAGGCTTGTGTGTTTTGTTTGGGTATGGTTTTAGGGTTTTTAAAAAAAAATATCCTTTCCCTGTGCTCACTGCACACAGTCAGCATTTTCATGGATCATTGCCTTCATGGCTGGTTAATACCCAGTCAGTGAGCTGAAATAACACTGGAAAAGTTCATCTGAAAACCTCTAGAGCCCTAGAAGTCTGAAATCCTACATGTTCATTAAAGACTACAGTCTGTAAATAAAATCAGCTACATCCTTCCCATAAAACTGGTACTCTTTTACAGCCAGGAGAGATCCAGTTTCTGAGATAAAGTAATACCTACCCCTATTTACTCACTACTCTCTAACACTGAACAAATAGATATACTTCCAAAGCAGACTTGGCTTTGGCCCTCAAGTTGAGCCAGAGGAGCTCCTGAGGTCCTTCTTTACCCAGACTTGCCCCAGACTCTGCACTTACCCCTTCATGGTAGAGCTACAGAGGAACTTTCATTGACACCTTCTGCCATTCAAAAATGGTTAAGTTATCCAAAGTCAACTTAGCTATGAAGAAAATGTGTTTTACTTGAGTTTACATTCTGATTCTTTATACCCCCTTCTCTCCAAAGTCATGTTTGAATGCTTTCAAAACACTTTTTACACTTTTGCATGATATGGATATTTTGGGTTTGGCATGTTTGTCTGCTTCTACAAATATCAGCCTTGAAATAATTGAAGGTATCCAGAAAAATGTATTAAGCTGACTGGGAGGGTGTGGGAATGTGTTTTTCTGTTTTGCGACATTCAGTTATAAACCTTTTACCATGATTCAGAGCAGAGGGGAAATGGGAATCATAAAAGCCATTTAAGAAGGCAAAATAAATTTTATACAGTTCCCCTACACCCTTTCTTCTCTTTATCCCACCCCAGAGAAAGGGATTCTGCAGGGAGGTTTATTCAGCAGTTCAAGGTTAGAGTAGATGCCCTATGCTCATTGAGCACTCTTTCCAAGTTAATTGAAGTAGCTGTCAATAAAAAGGCAGATCAGATAGTGGCTAAGTAAGTACATTCAGAGAAAGGACAGAATATAAATACATATATATAATTATTTTCTCTTCCTGGGCAAAATCTAATGACCTGTTTTATGCAGCCAGTCAAGAAGAGATCAAAATAGCCTTCAGCTTTACAACCAGCTCCTCTGAGTATGAGCAGACCACTGTAATTTTACTGCTGATAAAGGGATCCTGGGGAATATGAAATAGCCCCAAGGGGCTGAGGAAAGACCATCTTTTCTCCCTGGCTCCTCTAACACCATCCACTTGGCACTTGGGCTGAGGCTCTCTGTCCTTGGTTGCCTCTTGTTTCCCCAGAAGTGACCTGGTGCAGTGTTTGCCATGCACAGTAATGCACCTCTTGCAGCAGCCATTCAGATGACAAGGAGAGCAAACAGTTGCCAAGCTGTGGGATCACCTACCTGAATCTTGGAGGGTGGCTGGGGAACCTCAGGGTGCCAACACCATCTCGTGGTGTGGCTTCATAAAATTGCAAAAGTTCAGAGGCATAAAAATGAGAATAAAAGGCAGCAAAAAAGCCAATTCTCTAATTGATGACCACATTACCTAGGTACACCTCCATTTAGCTTCCTGATAGTGCTGTTCTCCTCCTTGCTTCTGGGGGGAGGGAGTCAGCCATCATTTCCATGGAGGTCTCTAGTGTGTCATCCCTTTGGTGAAACTTGGCTGGTAGAAATACCTGCCTGTCTTATCCCCTCTTGGCCCGTAAGAACAGAAACTCTACATCTTTGGTAAGAAATAGAAAGGGATCTGAACACTCCCTCCTTCAGTGTGTGCAAACACGAGCCAGCCCTTTGCATCATTCATACAGTGCATGCTGCAAATACCTGCATTAGGCTGGTGTGGTTTTGGTGATGACAGTGGCAGAGCAGGGTACAAGGTGTCCTTGGGCATTTCTGAAATCTGTTAAAATATCCTTATTCAGAATATGGGGACTCTCAAGTTTCCAGTTGGGTTGTTATTGCCTGGGGTTTTTTTTCCCAGCAACATCTTCAGTGCTGGGGACACACAAAGTCACTAGCACTCCTAAAAGACAGAGGCATTTTTGAGACACTGAAGCCGTCAGGCAAAGAGGAATTAATTGCATTAGGGTTTTGCATGAAGGACCAAGCACCTACACCAAATCCTTCCAGAGGTCTGCACTGCAATAAGGAGCAGCATGTCCTGGAGAGCCAGGCAGGATCTCACCAGCCATCAGGGAGGCAGAGGGGAAGAAACCAAATGGACATCTCACCCCTGACACCCACCCCAAAGCACCAGCACACAACTCCCTGCCCACAAGAGCCAGCCTCATCAAATGGGAAGACCCTTGATGGATGAAGGAAGAGCTCTGGCTACCTTGATCTATGACAGAGTAACTCAGATTAGAGAGGAATCAATGAGCAACAAGGTTTGGCAGGGAGAAGCAGAAGGAATTTGCCTTCAGGGGTGGCTTTGTGGCATAGCCCACCAGCATCTCCAAAGCCCTATGAAACAGGCCAAGCTTAACCTGGGTTAAAGCTGCTTTGTACACCTCCAGGAAACTGCTCTCATGTGCCCTCATCTTCCTGGGAGCGTGTTTAACCCCCCAGCTGCCATGGCATTCACACAAAGGCTCCTGAAAGGCTGCGAAAAAGCAGAACCTGGGAAGTCAGCTGGAAAAGGGGACGAAATGTCTCAAGGCCAAGAGGCAGTAAGCACCTGCATGGTGTCTGGGCAGCTCACAGGCTGCCCAGGACAAAAGCCAGCATCGGTGCCATCCTTACAAGCTCACTTCAGCAGTCCTAGCTGAGGTATTGATAAACCCCTCAACCAAAGCTCACCCAACTAATCAACTCCAAACCCTCCCTGCTTCCAGTGCAGCATTTTCTCCACTTGCATCCTCTGCACATAGCGTGCCCCTTGCCAGGAACAAGTAAAGACAGAGCCAGAGTTCACTCTCTTCCTCTCTTGGGAAGGTAACAAATCAAAGCACAGCTCTGAATTTGCATTTTGCAACCCTGACTTTTGCAAAACAGTAAATCTTACCGGCCAACTTGAAAAGCCTCCAACTGGTTTCATTGCCTGGAGCTACTTTGCTCGAATAGCTGTCCTGGCAACATCACCATCCTCTGCCCTTCACCTCTCCAGTACTTCGGATGCTGAACTTTGCAGAGCCAAAGTTGGGAGCATGCAATGGTGTTACTCGATAGCCCCTCTTCACACTAATTTTAGGTGGTGGAACTTTTCATGCTTTTAAAAAGTCCCTTTATTTATTTTTGAGAAACCTCTTGTGCTTAGTGGCTACCATAAACACTTTTCTTTCTGATGTTTTGAACTTACCTGCAGGGCTCTAGAAGGTCCCAAGCAACCAGCACCTGACATGATCTCAGAGGAACAATCACCTGTTAATTTTGTAAACTGAACTGAGTAACACGATGCTCCCAACATGCAAATGATTTCAGATGGAAACAAATTACACATCAGTAAGTAATGCATTTCTTTTCGTTTTTTTTTTTTTTCTCAGTTAATATTGATTTCTGATTTTTGTGGTAGACTCTTCCTCCATCTCTCATTTGTTTGCTCTGGGACATGTCCTTGCTGCATCTGCTTTAGACAATTAAGGCACAATCCCTGTGGGATTCAGGAGATCCTGCTTGGACACCCTAGATCTAGGTGAGGTATCTCTCCAAAGATAATGAATCAGGTATGGCCATTCAAGATATGGGCTGAGTCTCATCCTAACACTATTTACACCTAAATGGATGAGACAGGCTGACAGTGAGGATGATGACTGAGCAGCAGGATGGGAATCAGGGCCAATGCCTGCAGCTGCTGCTTTGTGTCCCCAGAGGAGGTGTGCAAGGCAGGAAACCAGTGAAGGTGCTCACAGCAACCACTCACAGCCACTCCACAACCTTGGGGAAGACCCACCTACCCAACCAAGCACCTCACTGAATAATGACACTTGCAATTTGCTGCTTTCATGCCTTACTTGTATAAATCCCAGTGGTTTCTCCATTCTTCCCATCATTCTCAGAAGTCCCAAGTCCATGACAATTTTTTAATTTATTTAATGCCTGTGTTTAGCATTGCTAAGCTGATATTTCTAAGAGTTATCAGGAAGAGATCAAGCATCTTTCTGAAAATTTATGATCTAAATCACAGCATTCCACTGCAACCAAAAGCCTCAGGGGATTCAACACAAAAATTCCAGGGAAATCACCTGTCTGAACACCAGGATCCTCAGAATGGTTCCATTTCTAAAGTAAATCCTAGCTCCAACTGCACTTCTGTCAATGTGAAATACATTTTTTCTCTTAACCTGCTCATATACAGATATATAGCTAGATATATATATATTTGTGTATATATATATATATATATAAAATGCAGCATCAGGGAAAGTTTCTTGAGCTGGCAAGGAGTTACCAACAGACCAACCTCAGAACCTTGTTCAGCAGCATATCAGCTGCCACCTCAGTATTTATAGCCACCCTGCTCTTTGAGCTTGTTTATTTTCCTTCCCAAAGGTGGTGGTGGCAGGAGGCAGAGCTCTGACATTCAGGCTCAGGTGTCCCCAAGGCTGACCTTTTCTTCAAAGAGCAGAAGCTGCAGACACATTTCAAGGAACAAAGTCATTTGGAAACTCTAGACTCTTGTGTCCATTACCACACCAGAGGCCCGGTGTAGAGCTGCAAGGGTTGGGCAAAGATCTGTTAATTAGCATGAACACATATATTTAGGATAGATGTAAAAATGAGCCTGTAATTATTTCATACTTGGAAAGAGAACCAGATGAAGTCCACTCCCCTGTCTCAAGGCAGAACAAGTGCTAAAGACATAACACTTAAAACAGGCTTGAGTTTTCCATAATTGAAGTTTCCCACAAGTTTAGATAATGCTGTTTTATGGCATTGCAATAGTCATGGACCACACTTTCCAATCCCATCTTGCATACATCCATGATGATGTAGAATTTATCTATTAAAGCTTGCTGGGAAAAAAGCAGCCCTGAAGCCTGCCACAGAAAGACAAGCAGCACATTTCAGTATCACTGGAGCCCCTGCAGATTTATTTCAGAGCCAATGCTGCCAAAATGATGTTCCCCTTCTGTATAACCTAGACAAGATGGGTAAAGAAGTAATTGTAGTAAAGCAACACCTCAATGTATGCTCCCAGTTCAGAGCACTGAGAGCCCACACAGGAGTTCTCAGTCCCTCTGTTTGGGCACTGCCAACCTGCCAAGGGGATGGTAAATTGGGGAAGCATGGCAGCACAGGGGATACAGGCTGCCAGCAGATACAGGGACCAGGAAAGCATCACTCTTCTCCTCCAGGCTTTGAGGGCAACACTAATCCTGCAAGACTCAACTCAGTGTGACAGTTTGTCCTCGCTCAAAATGCAGCAGTCTCAGGAGAAGACACAGCTAAGATCTCATAGCAAAAGCCTGTGAGATGTCAGTGCTGCAAAAATGAACAGAGGAAAGGTAGGAAGCAGCCAGACCAGTAACTGCTGCAGAGTGGCACCAGCCTGCTCTCCTTCACTCACAAATCAGCCACAGTCCCTATAGAGGGAAGAGATGAGCCTCCATGCCCTCATCCCCTCCTAGCATAGCCCAAATTGCACATCCAGCATATCTGGGCTGCAGCATCCCTTTTTCCTTTTTGGGGAAGTAGGGGAAGGTTTCAATATTCTGGTAACCCCATTGCCAGTCCCACCACCATGTGTATACCATGTTACTTTGGGAGGAGAAACAGCACATGGTCAAGTTAATTTAGCTGTGGAAGCATTTCCCCTGGCAGATATAAGTACCTCATAAAGAGCTGCACTCATTTGCTCTGAGCCCATTCTCTCCCTGGTTCCTGACCACCACTAGAGAGCTCTGGTCTTCCATAACCTGCTCGCTTCTCTGCTGTCACCACAACCTGAATTACAGCAGCTGTTTATTGAAACTACATCTAGGTCCCTGAGGGCTTTAAGTGGAGAAAATATACTCTGCAAATTAACTCCCCTTAGAGAAGGAATCTCACACAAACAACCTTTGGGGCCTTCTCTGCCCTCTCCAAACTGGCAGGGCACAGGAATGGTAACTGGAGAAGTTTTCAGCCATCATTTCCACCAGCCAGCTGCAGAACTGTGTTGAAAAATTGGTGCAACCAGTTTTCACACGTGCAAAGCAGTGTTATTTTCGCCTCAAGCCAGAACACCTCTATTGCACCACACTGCTACTGCTCCAGCCTCACCTGAAAACCCAGCACAGTAGAGGAGAGCTGAAGGGAGGAAAATGGGGCCACGCTTCTCAGTGCTTTGAAGAACAAGGGCTCTTTGAATTCCTACCTCTCAGAACTGAAGCAGAGGATGGCGAGAACAAGGGTACTAATCAGCAGAAAGATAAGAGCAAGAAGTTGTATTGGAATTCTCTCTTTCTTCACCTACACTTTCCTGAAGTGTTAGGATAGCAGAAACTCTTCATTGTCTCTACACCATAAAAGTGTTATTACTTGGAAGGTCACCCCCATAAAAAGGTTTTTCCATAAAAAGGTAGATGGTTCCAGATAGAGCCATCAGCTCATTAGTGTGCTGGCTTCCAGTACAGACAGCTATACTGACCTTATCAAAGCTGGATTAGCAGGATACAGAGGAAAATTATTTTTTTTTTAATAGCTGACATCACCAGTGATTTTGGTTTAAGTCTGTGATGTTTCTCAGGTCTATTACCTGGGGAGATAAGTTCTGTGCTTCTCCTGGCTGATCACACTCCCCAGGAAGTCTCTGCAGGCTGCTCCATTGCTCACCCAAGCACCACTCCTTCCCCTTTTAGAGGCAATTACTCCCAATGAAAAATGCAGCAAAATAACATGGATCTAAATGGGGCAGGCACACAGAAAGCCCCTTTCCTGCATATGTCAAGCTCCTTTTCTTCTTGTCACTCAGACTGATGCTTCTTCTCTCCTCCAACTCACATTCAAGTAGAGCTTCAAGGTCTTGGAAAATAGCTTTGCTGCAGACTCCTACATGAACAAAATTCTCAAGAGTTGCCACCATTACAACATCTTCTTCAAATTTTATTAAATGCATACAAAAAAAAAAAGAAAATCCAGGGGGCAGAAAGTTTTAAGCAGAAAGCACACTGATGCAAGAGGAGAAACAAGCTGCCCTCCCTCCAGGAGGGTAGAAACAAGTTGCAAAATTATGTTGACATGGGAAGAAGGTAGGAATGAGACTAAAGAGGGGATGGGGGACATGTTATCATCATGAAGTATGAAGACATGGGAGAGCTCAGAAACAACCCTAGAAGCTGATTTGCAGACCTCAGGCCCAAGGCCAGAAATGCCTTGTTTCCTCAAGTTCACAGCAAGCCTGGGTCTCCACAAACAATACACTAGGATGCCATTTCACCAAGATCACCTCCAGCAGCCATTCCCAGATACCCTGCACAGCTTCAGGAACAGAGCTCACAAGTTATCAAGGTGCCACCACGTCTGACTTTTGAAGTGTTTCACTCACTGGCACTGGAGCCCACAGGTCAGAGAATAAGCAAATCACTTTCCCAGAGGAGGAAGATAACACCAGTGGTCAGTGCTCCTCACCTGGGAAAGGAGGAGATCTCCATTCCACCTTAGACAGGCAGCGGAAGGCAGTAGCTATTTGAAACAAAGCTGCTATTGCCCTGCTGAGACAGAAAAACGTGGCAGGAATATTTTGGCATGAGTACATAACTGATTAATGAATAATCTGGGAACTAAAGAAAAAAACCAGGGCTAAGTTGAATGTAATTTATGTACGCAGAGACCAATAGCTGGGAGTCCCTCAAAGCAGATGATCTAGAGGGTTAGAGGCTGCATCCTAAACAAGGGACAACTTTACCCACAGCTGGCACCAACAGAGTGACAAGTGGTCCTTGCACTCGCATCACATTCTCCTTGCAGTCTTTTTACACTCAGGACCTGCCCAGCACCCTTCTTTCAAACACCAATTCTTCACCAGATATCTGTTGAGTTCCCTTCTCTGCCACCGTCCAGCCACCAAGGGCCACAAAAGGAGAAATTCTTAATCACACAACAAAAGCCTTGCCTGCTCAGCAGGGCAGCAGATCCCTCTCTTCCAACACTTAAGGAGAGGGAACAGAGCCTCTCATCTCCATAGCAGAGACAGATTTAAAAAAAAAAGAAAAAAAGCCAAAGAGTCACATAGAAAGTTAAAACAAGGATGAGTTCTGTCAGCTGATCTAGTTCCCTTCATCCATCTGGAGGCAGTGTGGGGTATTGCTCAAACCCCAAGAGGAGTCAAGCTGTATCCCAAAGCAGACTGACAGCAGTCAGGAAAAGAGAAACATCCTTCAATTATCTTCTGTGCAGCAGAGGAAATAGTGGCATGGAGGGTTGCATTCAGTCAGGACCAAGCTCAGCTGCAAGACAAAGAAAACACAATGTTATGGACACCATTTGGCCTCTCCTGAGCAATACCCTGAGCTATATAGAAACTGTATCTCCTCTAGCAATTACAGGTGAGTTTCTCCCGCCCATTTTCACAAAGCCCTGTGAATCAGCCCATCCATGGAGCTTTGGCATGAGCAAGCTGTGCTGGGAATGGCCATGCTCACGGCAGAGGAGATGCTGAGGGCTGCACACCCGGCAGAGGTCACGCCTGCACTCCTGCCACGCTGTCTCCCACCCCCAGAAGGAGACTCCCAGGCTTCCTCCCAAGCCCAAGAAAGCCACTAAAGCAGAGAGTGTCCCCTCAGCCCCTGACAGCCACAGCTCTGTTTGGGACCATCTGCAGCAGTGCTGGGTTCCTGCAGCTCTCCATCTGCTCCACGCACGACAGCTGGTGCAGCCAAGGGACTCCAGCACACAAATGACTTTTCCATCACTTGATAAATGACTCCTGCATGCTGACACTCTCCCCACTATTCCTGATTTGGGGCTGATTGCAAATGGAGCCAAGTCAGGAGAACAGTTGGAGTCCAAGAGCGGGTGAGTGTCCACTCACCCAAGGGAACTCAACCAGCAGCAGGGAAACTTAACCCTTTGAAAGCCTCTTGACTTCTGTGTTCACTTCCTTCCAGTTTATCTCAAACCCACACAAGTTTCTCAGGCAGTGCTTCCCCTATTATCTCCAGGTTTTTAACTTCAGGCTTTCCACTGGCAATAAAGCAAGTCTGTCTGTCCCTTTATTTTTGCTTCATTAGGTGGCAAGGGGGAAGACAAATCTTCCTTGTTGAGAATTTCTCCTGGGCACAGAAAGCTCTGAAGGAGATTCAAAACAAAGCCAGGCATGACAGAGAAGGCAAATTAATTAACAGCTGATTTCCTTTTGCTGTCTCTTAGCCTCTCACTGCTCCATTAGTCAAGCACACAGATTCCAATACAGTCACATGCCATGGAAGTCACCATCCATAAGGGCTCCAAGACCCACAGCACAGCAGGTTTCAAGTCAGATGGGAAGCTGAGATAGCAGCAAGAGTGATTTGAAGAGTACAGACTATTATAAGAGACAACAAATCTTGAGGTTATACAGCAGCCTCTGACTTTGGGAGCAGAGGGATTGTCCTGGTGTTTGCATATTACACTTCCCACTCTGAGAGCTCCCATGCTTTCCTCAGTAGCATCTGGTAGTTTGCAGCAAATCCCAGGCAAGATCCTTCTCTGACTCACGTGGGGAACTGCATTTTTCTGAAGTGCAGCAGTCCATAGGACAAGCAAAACACTCCAAGAGCTGATCAGTAGCTGGGAAGTTCACTGCCCTGCCTCTTTAGTATTCCCTACACAAGCCTGAAGCAGGTGAACCTTATAAATCTGGTTTACCAGTGCTGCTGAACCATAGCTCATCTTGTAGTACAGGCTGTCCATGGGACTACATTAAACAGGAACAGATTAAGTCATTCCACAATAAATCCTACCACGAGGTGCATGTATTTGCTCATCCTTCAGCAGATTTTTAAAAATGCACAAAAAAACCCCACAAGCAATTACCAATTCCTACACAAACAGAGCCAGAGTAGTGTCACACAAAAGTACCTACATATCACCCCAACTGAGACATTTTGAGACTCAAAAGAATCTAAAATACCCATGAGGCTGGGGAGGAAAGCAGGTACATGACAAAGGAATGGGATCTCAGTCTTTTTTTGGAACAGTGCAGACTTGCCTCTAAGAGTAGCTCCTGGAACAAAGCAAATCCTAATGACAGCCTTGTGCCTAAGGAATGAAGCTGGTAAGACACTGGGAATGTCCAACAGTTGTCACCCCCAGCTGACATAAATCCCCTCCAAGCCCCCTCACAGAAAACAGCAGGTCTCTCATGCCTACAGCTAAAGTAAATCATAAAATGATAGAATAGCTTGAATGGGACCTTTAGTTGAAAGGGACCTTTAAAGGTCATCTAATCCAACACCCATGCAATGAACAGGGACATCTGCAACTAAATCAGGCTGCCCAGATCCCCCTCCAGCCTGACCTGGAATGTTCCCAGGGACAGGGCATGCACCACCTCTCTGGGAAACGTGTTCCAGTGTTCCACTACCCTCATCATAAAAAAATAACCAAACCAACTTCTTCCTTATATCTAGTCTGTGTCCACACTCTTCGTTTAAAAGCTTTACCCTTTGTCCTATTGCAACATGCCCTACTAAAGTGCCTGTCCCCATCTCTTTTATGAGCCACCTGTACATATTAAAAGGCCACAATGAAGTCTCCCCAGAGCCTAACTCCCCAACCCTACCTCTCTCAAGCCTGTCTTCATAGAGGTTCCATCCCTCTGATCATTTTTGGGGTCCTGCTCAGGACTTGCTCCAACAGATCCATGTCTTTCCAGTACTGAATGCACCACTTGCTAGACACTGCCCACCACAGCCTCTGCCCTGCAGGGCAGCTCATCCACTCTGGTGAGTGTTTGACCTTGAAGCTTTTGAGCTCAACGTGTCACCTCTCCAGTGCTTTTATTCGCTGCTGCCTTTAAAAAAATAAAGAATCATCCTTCTCCCCCCATCCCCAACCAGTTTTGGCAGACACACCACCTACTTGCTGGGTATGGAGCACCTTCCCAGCCTAGTGCTGACAGCAGCACTGCAAGCCCAAAGCCAGCACTGGGCACTCTAGCACAAATAGCTGTTCTGCACTTTCCAGAGCTCTATTCAGGAGAGTTTTCCAGCACAGTAGGCATCACATTACACACCCACACTAACCAGAGCAGGCTGGGAGCCACCAGGAACAGAACACAGCACATGAAATAAATGGCCCCCTGGGCAAGCCTGACATCACCTTGTCCTCCCTTTCCTTATTTAAGGATGCTCAGTTGCATCCAGCACTAGGGATTAAGGGCTCAGTGATTTATGCCTCATTTCATAGCAAAACTCAGCAACTCTGTGCTGAGCAAGAGCCACGATAGAGTCAGACTTCCTTCCTGAGGCTGCCAAAGAGTCATTGCAGGTCAGAGGTTGTTTGGTGCTCCCCAGCTTGCTCAGGAAGAGAAAGGAGAGAACTGAGACTAGTTTTATCTTTGTATCCCCAACACAGACCCTTTTGCTCCACTGACCAGCACTCACCAGGAAGGAGGCAGTGATGAGTTAGAGCAGGAAAAGCAGCCAGGCATCTGTGCAGGAGCAGCCCAGCATTGGCCAAAAAGCTGCAATTGCCATTGGAGATCAGACCACAGCATAAGCCATTTCTGCTTCGTTCAAGAATGAGTGATAAAGGCAAGACTAGGGCAAAGCTTCCCAAGGGAAAGGGAAAATTTGGTTTTATCCTAGAGGAAAATGTTGTCCCTGTGTTTCATGCAGCGAGAAAAGACCAGCCAGAGTCAGTGCTGTGACAAAGCACTTCCTCACTGATAAACAGAGCTTCTGAGAAGCCCTGTATTTCACAGCAGCGTCTTCATGCCCGCTGAAATTAATCAAGGCCAGTGCTGACTTTGATTCAAATGACACATGTAGTTTATGGCTGTTCTGTTGTATGTAACATTGTATCAGACTATTAATAACTGAAGTTTGGAAAGCCATTAAACATTCCTACTTTTTGCCTCTGGAGATGTTTCAAAGCTCCAAAGTTTCAAACCCACTTTGTTTCCCTTGACATTTCCTTCCAAATCCCATTAGGACTTGCCAAGACACAAACATCTGGGGTGCCCAGGAGCTCTCACTGTGCTCATGCCAGGAGCAGGTTTGGCAATACAACTTCTCCCCAGGACATCTCTTGCCCTGCCACACCCACCCTCAAGACTAGCTGAGGTTACCCCAGCATAACAAAAAGACTGAGACTCTTCTCCCACAGTATTGACTTCATACTCATAAGCTTTTAGATAGAGGAAGAAGACTTGTATATAAATATTTCAGAATCCAGGCCACAGCTAGGCCCACGCCATCTCTAAACTTGGTCTTCTCTTGCAGGAAATGACAATGCTGATAACAGTATCATCCTCCTCCCAGCCTGTCTCCAACCACCACCCCCTTTCTCCCCCTCCCACCCTGCCAAAGCCTGGCAAGGACAACCTGCGTCTGCAGCGGCTGCTGAAGAAGGCAGCCAAGAAGAACGCCACCCTCACCTCGGAGCAGGGCAAGGCCTTCCGCTCCAGCCTCTCGCCGGTGAACGAAGCCAGCCCCGACCAGGAGCGTGCTGAGAGCGCAGCCCCAGCAGAGAGCCCTGACGCCACAGCGGCGCCCTCGGCCCCCCTGCCAGCCCACCTCCCCATCAGGCCCGTCCACCACCGCGCCCTCTCCCCGTTCCGAAAAGGAAAGCCTTTCACGCTGAAGGTCACCGAGCAGCGGCGCATCGCTGAACACGTCAAGCTCACAACCTCCTCTGCCATGCCCCTGCTACAGAAGCCAGCAGCTCCTGAGACTCCACAGCAGCCTGAGGGCATGGGCTCCCACCTTCCCTCTCCAGCTGACCCTTCAGTATCTGTTTTCCCCCAGCCTCCTCCTTCCAGCACACCCAGTAAAGAAAGGGTGCCCGAGGTTACCTATGTCACCAAGGTGAACACTTATTTCCACAGTGTCAAGCCACCCAGGGCTAAGACTCCCACACCAAACTCCACCCAAGGAACTGTCAGCCAAGAAGACAAGAGGCCTACTTCCCCAGCACCTCAAACAAGCAGCTCTGAACCATCTCCAGAGCAGACACCCACCTCACCTAAAGACAGCAAGGCCCCTTCCCCCTCGCCAAAACCTCCCCTCCTTCCTGCTGCAGAGACAGAGCTTCCTGATCAAGCTCCCAAGCCTGCTCCTACAGAGAAGCCCAGCACTTCTGATGCCCACACCAATAAGCCTACAACTCATGGAAGTGGCACTGACATATCTAGATCCAAGACACCTGAATTACCCAAGCAAGACAGAGACATCCCAAAACCATCAACATCCAGCGCTCCCTGGAGGCAAGCACACCCAGCAACAGCAACTCCAGCACAAGCTGATGGTACTGGGTCCACCTCCACAGACACCAAGGTAGAACACATCCCTGAACCCCAGGTGACTCCCAGCTTACCCAACAGCAGTTGTCCCCCCAAGGCTGAGCCAGCACCACCATCAGTAGAAGCACCAAGACCTCCTGCAGCCAGTGCCAGTGGCTGGCATCGCCTCAGGAAGCACTTGATGGTGCAGCCAGAAGCAGCCAACTTCCCGGAGTCCAAGCCAGAAAAGCTGGGACAGGAGGAAGAGAATAAAGAGGATGCTGCTCAAGCAGTCATCAAGCAAGACTGCACTCTGGTTAAATCCAAAGCCATGAGGATGTGGGATGCCATTTTATACCAGGTGGCACTCACCAAGGAGAAGAAACAACAGGCAGAAAAGAAGCCACAGAAGGAAGAAAGCGTCTTTCTTCCCCGCCGCTTACCCATCCTTCTGCACAAGCCACGCTTTGACGCGCGGAAGCTGAAGGAGCTGGCTGCCAAACCCATGACAAAGATCAGCACCGTGTTCGAGGTGAGCCGCTTCCGACCCAAAGGGGCCGAGGAGCACGCCAAGAGCTTCAACAGAACAGCGTCAGGATGGTCTGTCAACTGAGGCCAGGCTGCTCCACGCCCCTGGAGGTGCGCCAGCAACCCAGTTCACTGCCCAGCAGAGCCAAGTGTAAGGAAAAAAAGGAAATTAAATAAAACCCCTCCAAGCCAGCAGCCCCATGCTGCAGGTTTAAGGGTTACTCTCCATACATTCAAAAGCTCAAATGCATAACTGCCATATCCATGAGCCACATGAAAACAAACGTATTTGTTTTAAGAAGTGTCAACGACAATCACTGGATGCAGTAACAGAGTGAAGGCACACAGGGAAGAGAACAAACTGTCTCTAGAAAAAAGATCAGTTTAGAGTAGGATAAAGGAACTGGATGTTTTTTGTTTCATTTATCTAAGACAGAGATAGATCCTAGGAACAGCAGCAGTTGCAGATGAAATGAAGGAATCTGGGTTGCTCCACATATTTAGGGAGTCTTAGAAACTAAACTCAAATGGGATACATATAATCTCTATCTCCTCTACAGAGAGTGTACCCCACATTCATTTTGCTGAGAAGAAAATGGAAACTCATCCTTCCACCCAAAGCACAGACAAGACACTGAGTAAGATATCTTGCTCTCACCAAGCAGTTCTTCTGCCTAGCAAAATGTGCATCACCTAACATCCTCCTAGGCCAGTCTACTAAATAATAATGCAAAGAAGAATATTTTGTTTCAGTAATCAAGTTCTGCTATGCATTTTACCATGTCTTCTCCACAATAGCTGATGGTTAATGTATCCACAATAACCAACAAGACCCTGCTTTAGCATGTGGGTATCCAAGTCTGTATTTAACAAGGTGCTGGTTTCTGAGGGGCTCTGCTAACCACATGGAGTCTCATTTTCAGGGTGAACATCATGACAGTTTCACACTTGCTTGTCCCTGATATCCTGATAAAAGGGCATTTAAAGGAAAACCCCCAACTCTGCACACCCACAGACAACTGGGCTTTCCAGTATTACCTTTTTCAACTCCACTGCCAGCAGGCTTGTGAGCATGAAAGCTGGGATATTGGTTATTTCTGTTTCACAAGGGACTTTGCCATATGCTGGAGTATTCCTATACAGCTAATATAGGATTGCTATGTTTAGTCCAAAGAGAATATAAAGAGCTGTGTACAGTTTCCTTTTCCAGGAAGAGGAATGTGCAGAGCATATGGAACTGACCAACAGTTCCTCAAGCCAAATGGCAAACAGACTTAGAAACAAAACAAAGAGCCCCTTTTGCCTTTTTTGAAGCCTTCCTGTTTTGCAGTGATGCTATAAGAGCAGTTCATTTAGCAAACCTTCAATTAAGTTTTCACTTTACTGGTCTTATCTCTATTCTATAACCCCTTCCCCACTCAAAACACAAAAACCAAGTAGGAAGAATAACCCAATTATCTAGAGTGGGGATTTACTCAAACCCTCAGTTTTCAAAGAAAAAGGTAAAAAGAGGTTGGATTGTGCCAGCAATCACAAGTGAATCTCAGGTAAGCCTCTGCAGAGAAATTTAACATTGCTGCAAGAGAAGGCTACAGAGAAAGATCCATGCAGCCAGCAGAAACAAAAATTTGAAGAGTGCAGCATAAAACACGTAATGCAGATAGAGGCAACCTTACCAGAGAGTGATTAATGGCACCTTACTGCAGCACAGCCAGATGGATGCCTCTGCACAAAGGTCTGTGTGCACAAGAGCACAGCACTGGCATGAGGCAGAGCAGCCAATGTCGATTATATTTGGGACACTAAGTGACGGTGGTTTAAGAAGCATTTCTGCTTTAAAACTGCTTTTGTCCTGCACCAAGGACAACCACCCAGAGCAAACCAGCAACTCTCACTAAGGCTTTTGCATCTGCTAGGCTTCCAGTCAGGCTGCATTCACACCCCAGCCCCACTGCACATGGATGAAGGATGGGGAAATGCCACTGGGGAGAGCAATTCCACATGAAGGAAAGAGACAGGAATGCAGATCTGGGTGCATGGTTGAGCCTTTTTACCCCAAAAGCAAAGGGTAGAGGCACACAGTAAGCATGGCAAGTCCTGCAGAGACAGATGCTGACATGAGAGTACCACAGACATATCCCTGTAGACAACAGATTTCTATCAGTGGCTGTCCACTGGAAGTCACTGTGGTGTGCTCCAGCCTGAGCTGCTGTGCTGAGGAAGGGGAATGCTGCTAGGCACAGAGTTTGCCTATTTTTCAATGCCAAACAGCATCAGGCAGTTGCTAAGAGCCCAAATTGACAATTACAAAAAAAACCCTTGTTCCATAGCCTGCAGTGAGGTCCTGCAGACCAGGAAGGGAGGGAAGGAGGAAAAAAACTCCACACCTGTGTTTAAGCAACTAGAAAGCTGATAAGGTGGTGTAAAGCAAGTGACAGGGGTGAGCCAGAAGGGTTTGGGAGCCAGAAGGCCATGACAGTGATCCAGCAGTAGGGAAAAAGCATGAGCATAGTTCAAAAGGTGGTGCAGAGGAGCTGGAGAGCAGAGAGCTCAGAGCATATAAAACAGACAGCTAAGAACCTAAGAACAGAAACAAGCCAAGCTCCTTCAGCTATCACAGCCATTTTGCTATCCACAGTAGAAAAAAATACTTCCACGTGAACAAACTCAGAGAACAACAGTGTTGTGCCATGGCTGCTTGGAGTGCTGCGTGGATCCTAGAGGACGTCCTGTGACAGTGCCTTGCCTCTCAGGAAAGGATGCTGGACAAAGACCAGAGCCAAAGGCATTTTCATTTGAGTTGCAGGTAGAGCAAACAAAACTTGCTGACAACCTAGCAAAACCTGTTCGCTGTTGAGAAGGGAAGCTCACTAGGTTCCCACCTGGTGCACTGAAACAAACTTTAGGAGAAAGAGAAGACTTATCAAAGGGAAGACGTCATAATGGGTTTCTCAAAGTCACAGGCAGAAAAGCAAGTTGAAGATGCAAGCTCTGTGGACTAAAAGCATAGCTTCAGGCAGTCTTGGGCTTGCATTGCTGCCCATCTCAAAGTAGCATTCAAAAGGGCGTTTCCTCTAAACGGGCACTACAAAAGGAAAAAAAGCCTAAACAAACAAAACAATATGCAACACTCAGAAGCCAGCTCCTTAAGGGTGGGAGGGAGGGGGAAAGAAGGAACACAGGCCCCAGAAGAATTCAGAAACAAAAGGTATTTTGTAGCAGGCAGAGCTATTTTAACCTTGGCAATGAAATAAAGCTTCTTTTTTACAGTAGGGAAAAAAATAAAAAAGAGAATGAGCTTGTTTTCACCCTCAACTTCCTCTCCACTCATTGTGCCAGATGTTGCCCAGTTGGATCCAACCAGTTATCACCTCCCCCTATGCCATTCCTTCTTACTGCCATAACCCTCTACTATCATCCACTCAAGATAACACCAGGATATCTATGAGCATAAATGCAATAGGAACACGAGATCCAAAGACCATTTCAAGAGAGCACAGAGACAGCAACCCAGCTCTGCCTTGCCCGCGCTGCACATCAGAGAACAGTCCTTTCTGCTCTGTTGGTCTACCCAGTACAGCAGATGCTCACATCCTTCCTGCTGCAACCTTATTACAGACTGATTCTGAGAGGTTACTGAAGTCATTAAAAGTTCTCCCTGATTAATTCAGTAGATCTGGGAATTAGACCCCAGAAACATTTGAATTTCAGAAGTACATCAGCCCCCATACTCAGCCAGAACATCTACTAGATATTCACATATCTCCAGCTAACACTTAAGAGAGCATAAGGAAAGACAGCAGATAGAGACCATTCCTTTGAACTAGCAAAGGCAAACACATCTTCACCCAAGCAGCAGCAGCTCAGAGACTGCCCTGAAGATCCAACAAACAGAGCTATCCAGCTTCCTAGCAGCATCAGAAAGGCAGAGACCAAAACAAACCGTGCTGTGTACTCACTCCATTGCAGCCCAGCCAGTCAGGCCCAGAAGCAAGGCTCCAGCTGTTCCATACAGCACCTTCCAACTCACCCTAAGTGCTGCTGGCAGAAATAACCCCAGCATCCTGCCAGAACAGCCCAGGAGTTTGTTACACACAGCAGAGTCACATCCCACCTACCTGGTTAATGAGTTCTCCAGACATACTATTGCTCTGCAGCATCGTCTATCAACACCTTCTTGTACTGGCCATGGCCTGTTGCAACAAATTTATACTTTTTGCCAGAAGGAATGGACTGAACAGGAGAGAAAGGAAGAGTCAAAGTCAGAATTTTTCTCCATTAAATAGGCAGTCAAAAATCAAACAACTGAAGCCAGAGGAGCACATGACACAGTTGCCTTTAATCCCCGAGGGCTTGGAGACAGCCCATTCTGTACTGCCTTCTTGCCTCCTTCACACAAACTCTCTGCACAGATCCATCATCACCTTCTATAAGCGTAAGGTAACACAACAAGAACAGGACATGCAATAGGAAAGAAGATGCAATGCAGGCATCGTGAGGGAGGGCTCATCTAAGAGCCCCGAGCCAGGGTTGCTTTTATCTATGGCAAGAGATTGTGGGATTTACCAGATAGTGGCAGTTTCAACACGGACTGACAAGATACTTTGATCTTCCTCTCCCAGCCTCGATAGTTTGAGTAGTAGCTGCTTGCTGCATTTTAGAAGACATTTCCACAAACATTGCCACAAAACCCCAGATCCATCTGCAAGCGATACTGTCTTAGGTTCAGTTCTGCTTAGTTCTGCATGTTTTGTTTACTCTCAGTGCCAAAAAGCATAACAAGAGCAAAATTACTCAGATTTGCAGTTCCATTTGAGCCTAGAAGGCTGGGACTCCCAGCTCATGGGCTGAGAATAACATGCTATTCAAGAGACCTTTCAGAATTACTAGATGTAAAAGTATTTTTGCCCCTGCTTTCACTAGAGCTGAACCAATAGCAATTCACTGTTGGGAAAAGCTCTTAAGCATGAAATTGCATTGATAGATACAGGCAGCCCTCGTCCCTACAGAACCTAATTTTCTCAATACTTCCAATCCAGTCAACAGCTCTTTTCTTTTTCAGCAGAGCAAGTGCTCTCACAGCCACAGACACCAACTCACCTTGACACTGCTCTCAGGTTTGGTACTCCCCTTCTGTTCCCAAAGGCTTCTTTTACTCACAATGTCTCCAGCCACAATATCCTGAGAAAATGAAGTTTTCATTACCCTTCACTGCTGCTGAATGTGTCTTTGTGCACATCCATTTCCAACCCACATATATGACCTCTTTTTTTAATTTATAATATCACATCATCTGACCTGTAACAGCTGCTGCTAAAACCCACGACTGTGAAAACATCTTCCTGTCCCCAGTATATCCTATGTTTTCCTATCATTCTTCCACAAGAGTCTGAATTAGCTCCAAGATGTTTATTTTCTTAAGTTCATCAACTATTTAGGACATGTAAACATCAAGGCTTCTCTACCATAAGGAATTCTGCTCTCATAAACACAGATTTGCAACTAATGTGTTACAGAACCAGCCTTCCCCACAACATCCAGAAAGTGAAATCACTGAGAGCAACACGTAATACTCTGGATTTTCCAAATTTACAACATTTACCACCTTGGTACTAGATGCAACTTCATGCCTGACAACTGGAGCTCAGCCCAAGCCCCTGCAAGATCCACATTCCTTCTCCCCACCAGCTGATTTTATTCCCATTTCAAATCAGCGCCTCAACCACCAACACAGAGCTTTTCCTGGATGTACCACCAAGGAACAGTTGGGGACCCTGCCAGAAAAAACTGAATCTCCAAGGTGCAAAGCCTTACTACGTGATGAAAGACTTCTAATAGAGATGCTTTTGGAGCTTGTAGGCCCCACAAACAAGATGTATAAACAGGATAAACAAGGACAAGGCACGTTATGCCCAGGGACCAATCCCTGCCTCCAGCACAAGCAGGGCAAGTCCTCCAAGGGCTGTACCTTACAGGCTGAGGGCTTCACAGCAGACTGAGCTGTCACCTCCCCAGTCTCCCAGAGGCTTTTTGTGCTGGCTACCATCATGCTCGTGGTGGGAAGGTCAAGAGAGGGCTGCCGGACAGGCTTTGGAGCCTTTGTGGAAGTCTGGAAAATAAACAGATAGTTTGCCATCAGAGTGTGTCTCTTGATTATTTCTAACCCTGGAAGGTCCTTGGAGATAAGGGGTTGTAAAAGGAGAATTATAGAGTCCTACTAGTTCCTGTCAAGATACTCCCACTTTTTAAGCAGAGAACATGAAAATACAAGCATGGGACAGCTTGCTAAAGAAACCTACTTCATGCTGTGGAGGGACATACAGACAGGAGCAAGGATTGCTCCCATCAAAGAGAAGACAATTTAGCTGTCATCTCACAGATGGTAAGGCTAAGAAGCATGGTGGGAGAGCAACACCAGCAAAGAGGGCTCCTGGGAGGGTGGGGGCAGAGACAGCACAGCAACCCACCTCAATAGCCTGAGTGTACTGCTCCAGCCTGTCATCAATCTTGGACACAGGGAGAGGAGGCTGACTCTTCTTTATGCTGTTACTGCAGAACAGAGAGGAGGATTGAGGTGTTCCCCCAGTGCTGAGGCAGAAGGGAGGGCTTTGTGGGCCACAGGCAGCCTGCCACTCCTGCCCTTCCCCACAGCAGGACCTGCTGACAATGTCCATTTGCGGCAAGTGACCCGCCTTACCCTGAGGCCAACCCCAGAAATACCTTTTCTGTATTGAGCGGTTCAGCGACTCAGTTCTGTCCGTGATCTGAAAGGGAGAAGGAAGACAAAGATGTAACTTTTGTCCCTGCACCTCAGATGGATGCAGGTCACCTTAGTTGACCATTTCTAGGCCCTGATCTCTCACCCATATTTTGGTTAGGAACCCCTCAGTCAGCCCCCATGTTCCTCTAATGATCAGAGAGACAGTGAGCATTCCCTTTCTTCCTTCTTTCCAAGCAGGGAGAGAGAATCCCAACCAATTTCAGGGGCAATCCAGCAATGTGTAAATTGACAGCTGAAACACCAACCAAGACCATTTTCTCGACCCCCTCTGGTGAAGGAGAAGGTCTCTCCCAGACCTTTGGTTTCCTAACCAGATACAAAAAGGGGAATGGAAAGTACAGAAAGACAAGGGGGAAAACTAGAGGCCACATCTGCAGAAGAGAAGCCAAGCATGGGAGCAGCACAGGCATGAGTTAGGTCAACTTATCCACACCAGAGAAGCACACAGACAGGGCAAATCAGCACATGAAGACCCCTGTGAGGCAGGTCTTCATGTCAAGCCATCAGGAAAGAGTTTTGCACCAGAGGCTCTTGTGCAATAACTCTTTGGCCAAGGCAGGAAGGCAAGCAAACACTTCACAACCACTGCAGGAAAGGAAAGCTGAAATGTTGCTAAACCTTGTGACTCTTTCATGCCCCAGAAAGCAAGCATACAGAGAGAAAAATCACCTTGAAGCCAAAGGGGGGGCTTCCTTAACACCGGCTCCCACAGAGTCAAGGAGCAGCAACCAAGTAAAAAGGAGCCTTCTCCCCCTGTAAAACTGCTGCCTGTGCCACAGGAAACATCACCTACCAAGTTAGCAGATAAAAAACAGCACTAAATGATCCTTTAAGATGCTTTCAGGATGCTGGTGCTAAATTTTAGCTAAACAGAAGACAAGACAGTGTCACATAGAGGACACATTTACCAGCTGTGCCCAAGAGCACGAGGCCCATTAGAGAGCAAGCAAATAGTGCAACCCCGGCTAACAGAGATGACCTGAGGAGAGTCACTCTGCAGGGTCCCCCACAGCAGCAGGACAGAAGCCCATCAGCCAGCTCTGTCTGCTGGACAGGCTGTCTGCCTGCTGTCAGCCCTCTCCTTTGCTTGCTGCTGCAGGAGCTGCTGCCTGCCCCTGAGCCATCACTTCAGAATCCACCTGGCTCATTGATGGGCAGGCTGGTACCTGCCAGGGCACAGCACCAATCTCAAAGGGGAATCTGGCAGATCTTTGCCTCAGCTGCCCAAATACAAGTACATGTCAATAGGTAAAAGCCTTGCCAACCCTTCTAGGGAGATGGTGTGAAGGTGCAAACCGTACACAGGCACTTCTGAAAGGTCATGAAAAACACTAGGTTAAACACAGAGGGGCCTAGAAAAAGCTCTAAGTGACAATATATCTCAATACGACAGTCTAGGTAGGAACACCTTTCGTTGTGCTATTTGGAGACCACCTCCCCCCAACCCTGGCATTTCCTTGCATTGAGAATTGTGCATTTCCCTGGTCCCAAGTACTTCTTGAAGGCCAGAAGAAACCCCAGTTGCTCATTGAGCCAGCCTCAAAACTCGGGGCTCACAAGCAGCCTGTGACAAAACAGGACTGGCACAAGACTTCCCCCTTGCCTCCATACACCCCCCCTACTTCAGCCCTCAGCCACACTGACCCTCTGAACCCCAAATAACACCCCATAACCCAACATCAGCCTGCCCCAAATGTGTACCCAGCCTCCACCAGCCACGTCTGGCAGGGAACACACCACTGACTGCAGATGCTTTTGTGTTTCACTACAAGCAGGGCTTCTGCAGAGTTTCCTGTGCCAAAACACCTTCTTGGTGGCCTATGTGTTTAGTTCTGTGTTCACAGAGCCCTGCTAGCTGGGGTGTAAAGATCATCCTTCCTTTGGAAAGATTACAAGCTCAGATTTTTCCTGAACAGTTTTACATCCAGCTTAGTGTGCCAGTGAGCTCTGACATCACCATTACAAAACAGAGACTGTATTTCTAAACCTTTCCCTGGGCTAATCCTAGCAGCAGCAGTTAAACTGAGGTCAAGAAGATGTCTGTTTTGGGGTTGTAAAGACTGAAGTTTCAGCACATAAAAGTTGCTGAAAGTGTTTTCCCCATTTTCCTACCAGTTCCACTTCAGGAATACGCTTTGGCTACCCCCATCACACTTTTCAAATTTGGCATTAGCACCCAGCCTGCATCCACACCCACTACACATCTCTCCTCTTTTAATTTGACTATAAAATGGATTCTCCACTAAGAGCAAGAATCTGATGGCTGTAGATGATGAAACCTTCCTCTTGCCATCTATTTGCTGATGCAAAAGGAAGTGCTCATACAATCATCCTGAGTCAGGAAATATTGAGTAAGCCACAAATAGCACAAAACTAAATCCAAAAAAAACCAAAGGTAGCTCTAATAGCAGATTAACAGGCTACACAGACACCTCACCATCTCCCTCACCGCTACAATCGAAAAGGTGAAGGCTTACAAAGACAAAAAACCCATTCAGTACAGAAGCACTAATCTGTATCTATTGTATTTAGAAGCACACACAGAACTGAGGATTTGTAGTAAATGCAACACAAGTCATAAGATGCAATTCAGGTGGTGTTAAAATGGAAGTTTCACAAGAGCATCAATGCAGACAGATGTGATCAGGAAGGACACAATGTTTCAAAGAACAGAAATCCTCATTTGTTTAAACAACTTAAGTCATACATTTTGTTCTAAGTAGGAGAGAAATGCCGCTGTTTCAGTTATTGGGTTTTTTCCCCCTTCGGAAGGGAAATTTCATTACGATTAAGTTCTTGTGAATTTTGTTAAAGACTACACAAGTTGAAAGCACAGGTATCTCAGTATCACAATATTCCCTGGAGCCCTCAACGAACTTTAGACTTTTAGAGTGATTGCTACAGCCTCCAACAGCTCAAGCAGGCAAAGTAGGAGGAGAAGAGGGGCTGACAGCCATGAAAGATGAGGCAAAATGTTCATGTGGTTTGTCTCAGCTTGTAGCAGGACAGATAACGGGATTCCCACTGCACATCACTGTGAGCCCTGCATAACCTTTCCTCATCAATAGCTGGGTGCTCTGTTGTGGCAGCTGTCATGCACCCAGAGGGGCCCCAGGAACACAGACCTTTGTGGAGCACACGGCAGTGTGGTCAGAGCACAGCTCCTCCTCTTCCAGGCTGCCAAAGCTTGGGGCCTTCTGCCGTTTCTCTGGTGTTTCTTCTTCCTTCTCTCCATCATTTCGCCTTCTCTTCTTTTCCTGAGTGCAGAAAAAGAACAAGCCAGGAAGTGAGTTGGTCAAACTGCTTATTATGCAACAACAGTGATTTTTCCCGGTCTCTCAGGCTTCCTGCTTTACACTAAATAAACATAAAAACACAGAAATTTAGAGTTAACATTATCTAATTTGGAAGCATTCAGGAAGAAGCTCATATGTCATTTGGAAGTGAGGGCAGAAATCAGAAATTTTGCAGGTTCAAGATTCCCAAATGGTATTAAAAGGGGTCTTTGCATCAGTTATAAAGATCTCTTACTACAATTGAGATAGGAAAACATTAATTTCTTATTTAGAAGCCAAAAGGAGTGAGAGAGAAACTGCCTTTAGAATAAAGGGTCGGAAAGAGTAATACACAGTTCAAATACAAAAATCTTACTAGCCCCAGACAGCCAAAACCCATTTACAAATGATATTTGAAGCTCAGCTGCCTAACTTGCACACCATTTGAATTCCAGCTTTGTGCCTCTCTCTCTCCCCCTCTTATCCAGGAATTATCAGAACAAAAAAAAACCTCAGCTGGGAGCAATGCAAGGCTAAGAGATCTACCAAAACAAAGCACTCCAAAGGTGTGATAAAGGCTGGGGAGAGAAAAACAAGCAGTATAATTTAGATTTGAGGTCTCATGTGAAGCTACTCACAAGGCCACAGGAGAATTAACACTTTCCTCCTCAGCATGACAGGGACATGGCAAAGCCACCCCAAGTTCTGGGAGCAAACACACCCCCTAAAAAAAGGAAAGAGGCTGCCTCCAGTGACCATAAGAAGGCCCAGCACACAGGCAAGAGTGGCACCAGGTCATGCCATGAAAGCACATCAGTGCCTACATGGGCTCAACTCCCAGCAGCAATGGTGAGCCAAGGCATGGGAGAGCAGCCCCCAGCATCAGCCCTCTGGAAAGAAGAGGATCAGCACCTCCTGATCCCACCTCTTGCTCAGCTTGCTCCTGCTCCTCCTGCTCTTGAACCTTTTCTTCCTCCTGGCACAGCCTCTCTTCCTCTCTGACAGCCATATTCTCCTCTGGGCTTTCCTGATCCAGCTGGATCTGCTCCAGTTTGACCTCAGCTTCTCTCACACCACTGTCCTCTTCTTCGTAGGACTGTCTTGGAGACCTGGAGATGGGGGAGAGATCCAAGAAGAAAACCACAGTTATGAGCCAAAAGATACTATGAGGTAGCTCAGATCTCTAGAAATCCAATTTTATCACTTCCCCAAACCTGCAGCGTGCTGGGTATTCCACACCAGGGCTCACAGCCAGCTCCAAGCACCCAGATGCAACAGCAGTCACATCTCACTTCCTCACTTCAAGTGTCCAGGACTCAACTCAACTAAGAGCTATGGCAGAGCTGAAGGTACCAGCACGACAAGATGTTGGGCAAGACCCATAGGAAAGCAGAGAAGAGCCCTCTGCTCAGAACCCTGGCAGAGAGGACACTGCCACCATGATGTGGTGCTGGCTCAATTCCCTGCTTGGCTACAGCTAAAATCCCTGCTAACATCCTGCAGTCAAACACAAATCTGATGCTTCCCCCATGGTTCCCAGCATTAATTCAATGTGGGGCACCAAACACAGCCATTCTCTGCCTAAACTCATCTTCCATGTTAACAGAATCTCTTGCTGAAGGAGAACCCAACCAACAACACATGAACATGCTTCTCAAGCTGAAACTATACCCTAGGGCAAGGCTACAGAGCCACTCCACTGCAATTATTCCACAGGCAAGGCACAGTGCCTCGCAAGCAATACTTTGACACCCGATTCCAAGCCTCAGTTTTGCCCACTGGAAAAAATTGCACCTCTACTCACATCGCTCATCTCATATCCCAGCAAAACAAATGAGTTCCAAAGCAGATGGGGTCATCTCTTGGCTTAGGGATTTAAAAAAATCCACAATGGGTTTGGTACAAGAGACTTGCTCCAAGTCTCTGAGGCTGCAAGAGGAGACCCAAGAGTATGTTTATGCAATCAACTTTGCAAAAGCAGAGCAGCCCATGCCTTTGGGCACAGGGACGAATACAGAACCCCAGAACTCTCCCTGGCTCACAGCCATGCACCAAGCTGTTATTGCCATCTTACTTTTCCCAGCCAAAAGAGCTTTCTCCTCCCACTCAGTTCTTAGAAAATCGCCTGGCTTGAGAGAGCAGGGCTAGAGAGCTGGCTAACAGGCAGCTGCCAAAGGGCAAGGCTGACTCACTGCTCCTCCCTCAACAGGCAGCACCAAAACACAAAAACAAGTTCCAACAAGACCTTTCCACCCACCTCTGTGCTGCTGGGAAGGCAGCTCACAGGTCAGCTACCAGCCAGACCTCTACAATGACCACACGGGGAAAAAAAGATGATGAATATGCTGGCTTGCTTGACTTGTTTCTCATCATCCTCTCACCAAGAGCAAACAGGCTCTGAAGGCCCAGGAAGCTAGCAGTTCTCCACCAGGATGCCAGCAATGTCTCCAGCTCAAGTGCAAGCTCACATTAAAAATTAAGGCCAGCAAACACAGTGCAGCCTATAGGATGCCTTTCACACCACAGCAATGTTGCATGGGAAGCAGCTAGGCTGGCACAGCTTCACCTTCTTGCACACAGCTGATAGCATGGATCTCCTACCTCAAAGGGGAGAAGCAGGACCAAAAAGAAAATATCCCTTAGCACCAAGGTCCTCAGAGGATGCAAGGACCTGGTTTAGTTCCATCCAGTGGAGACCAGCTGTCTCCATCCACTCTTTCACAGCCACCACTTAAAACCCAGAATTTGGCTCATCTTCAGGTTAACAAGTTGGGAAATCCTGACCACAGCACCGCTTGTCCCAGCATGGGACATCACAGGCAGACACACAACCAACCTGTGCTCATAGCACACTCCAAGCTCGTCCTTTGGGTGAAGCAGGTCCCCAGGGACAGAGCTGCTGAAAGGACTTCACAGGGCACAGTCCCTGCTATGAAACAAGCCCAGCAGAGCCCTTTAGAAAAAGGCCCCCAGAGTCTAAGTCCCCTCAGCTGCCTCCCAACCAACTCTTACCCAAAAAGCCTTTAGCTACAGCTCCTGCTTTTAAAGTACCAGCTCTCACTGATGGCCTTCACCTGCCATAAAGAGCCCTGCTCAGCACTCTCCCCTCCCTGCAGGGATAACACAAGCATCACATAAAAAACCCAACAAGAAATACCTGGGGAGGATAATGTTAATTCCAACTAATTCTCTTTTGAAGGCCAAGGAGGGACTAGCAGTAGCCTTTCTTTCCAGAAAAGCTCTTTGCAAGGAGGACTGGAAAAAAAGGCAGCAAAGCAAAAAGCAGATGATTTCTAACTGTTCCCACAGATGTTATAATCACGTTGTGCTGGGCCTTGGAGGTGCTTGAGAAGTGCTTGTGGGGTCAGGGCTGCAAAGGTACAGCTTGCAGCATGGTTTAGCCACAACATTTGCGGAAAAGTAACAAAACTTTGAGTTCTTTTTATTTATTCAGCAGTAAATATTAATCTTAAGCACTTTTTCAGTCACAGAATAGTTTGGGTTGCAAAGGACCTTTAAAGGTCATCAAGTCCAATCCCTCTGAAATAAGCAGGAACCTTTTTAATCAGATCAGGCTTCTCTGAGTCCTGTCCAACCTGACCTTGAATGTTTCCAGGGAAGGGGCATCTACCACCTCTCTGTGCAAAGAATTCTTCAGGGTAAAGAAGAGGCTATGCCAAAAATTCCCTACAAAATCAAGCTGCCAAGAGTTCATGTGCAGGTAAATGGTATCCAAGGGAAGTGGTTAAGGCAGGAGTTTGGTTTATTTCTGTAAGGGAGGAATGATGGGAGATGGGGACTAAACAGCTGGCACACAAGCACCTCTCAGAGTTCTTTGCTTCCTTTTTCTTTCCTGCTCCAAGAGGAGTCAGGCACAAGGTGGGCTGGGGCCATAACAGCCACTATGCTGACATGAGCTAGGAAGCAGCAATAACTTAGAACAGCTTTTTAGGCTGGCCTGGATTATGTTAGAGACCATTTCAGCCCCTGCAGCAGCTCAGGTGGCTTAAATCTGCTGTTGTCACTCCTCCAAGCCCAGACGTCCTGGCAGGCTGCCCTTGCTTGGAGCACAAAGCTCAATCCAAACATCCCCAAAGCCTGGGGCCGCCCCTGGGCCATTCCTCCGTGCTAGCCCAAATGGCAGGCAGGGAGCATCTGGCCCAGTGGTGCACGGTCTGTTGTGTCCTGCTGATGCTCCAGGCTCTGGCCTCATTCTTACCACATGCCAGACTTGCCCTGGGTCTGGTCACCCCTCCTCAGGGCCAGTCCTTTTGCTGGGGACATGGATATCCCTGCCCTTGGTTCATCTGTGCCCTACCCACCTCTGCCTGCGCTGCTCGAGCTTCTGGGACCAGTCACTGAACCCCTCATCTTCCTCCAGCTCCGAAGGCCCAGATGGCTTGAAGTCGTAGCTGAAACACAGCAAAAAAGAAAATTAGCATTGAGGGGCATGTAAAAAGGCCTAAACCTGGCCTGAAAGAGCCACAGCCTGACACAGTCCTTCTCTCCTTCCAGTTATTCCATTTATCCTTCTTTGGGTGAGCTCCACTGTTGAAGATAGCCACGGCAAAATCATTCCAGTATTTGTGGCCCTGGCCACAATGTGTGCTCAGGCTAACAGAAAAGCTCCCAGGGAGCAAGGGAGACTGGCTGAATGCTGTTAGAAATCTGGCCACTTCCACGTGTCTCTCTGCAAACACACCCCCAGGAGAAGCACAAAGACAGGACAGGCCCATCATCACCACTTCAGCTGATGTCCATCCCTCTGGCTCCCAAGAACACCCCTGTCTTTCCTGCAAACCTTCTGTTCTCCTGACTGCTTCTGGTTTTCTTTAGCAGGGGTAAGGGAGAACAGGAGGTTCACTCTGTCCCTTGGGAGCAAGGAAATGCAGGGGTGGGTTTGAACTAAGGGGAGTGACATGGATAGGATGAGTCCCAGCGTGGGAAGAGCCACAGGAAGGAGAGGGCAGGATTTACACAAGAGAGAATGAAGCTTTTCAGAAGATTAATAGCCAGGGCTGACCCTGGCTGCATGAGCAAGCCCAGGTGGCTGTCAGCAGCTGTAAACAAAACCAGGGAATGGCCAGAGAAGAAGAAACATCCTCATGGTTGAGCCTGGCCCAGCAAGCTTTGGATCATGGAACAGGGACCAAAGCCCTTCATTTTAAGAGCTGTTCTTGTCATTGCCCTCTTAAGCACTCAATTAAATTTGGGCAATGCCAATGGTCCTGCAGGGCCAGCAGCACAGCTCTGCCCACGCCGACAGGACTGGAGCCTGCAAGCCCCTGGGTTACTGGGGTGCTGCGTGCTGCTCTGGCCTGAGGCTGCTCACAGCACCAACCAGCAAAGCACAGACCAGAGAGCTCATCTGCTGTGTTAAAGACCTTTTCAAATTATTTCCTAGCCCCCGTGTGAAGGGGGGTTTAGAGAAGCTAATGAGTGTTATTACTTTCCAGACCTTCTGTTTGCTTTTAGAGCAGACTGCAGCGGTTTTGTCTGCAGAATATCACCGTGGGTATTTCCACAAAAGACTGTGAAGGTGTTTTGCTATGCTTTTATCAAAAAAAAAAAAAAAAAAAAAAAAAGAAGTCCTGAATAATTTTGGAAGTATCTTGGAAAAAAAATATTTTAATGGAAAAAAAGTAAGTTTTCATAAATAACTTTTGTTATTTTTCCAGTAAAATGAAGATGTTGCTTCTCTGTGACTATAATTCCAAATCCTGTCACCACTTTTCTACTGTGTTCAATAGATTAAGAAATAAATTGAACACATAAATAGTGGTAAGATTGAGGACTTTGAGACAAGAATTTGGCAATTCAGAATGCAGACTACTTTTTGTGCAAGCCCCAGTGCTGCACAGCATCTGGGCTGCTGAACCATGGATGTGGGGAGGATGCAGTAGGATGTGGTGTGGCATGCTGTGGATGTCATCTTATCCCTTCTCCAGGTGTTTCCTCTTTGACAGCAGATAGCTCAGCATCTCCATAAATGCCTCCTGAGCAATGTCCATTTAGGATTTGCCCCATTAAAGCACAAAGTTAATTTTAACCCTTAGAGCTGTGAACTGCACCGGCTCAGGTGCTGCTTTATGCTTCCCAGTGCTAGGGCAGCATCCTCTGAGGGAGGAATGGAAAGCCCAGCTAGGATAGGTGATTGCTTGCACTGGTTGTGCATCACATCCTCAGGCACATCTGTCTTTGCACGTATCAGGAAACTCTATTACTTTTGGTGTAGGATGACTCCCAAGTTGAAATTTAACCAAGCACTGAAATCACTGGCAATGGGGACTCCCTGCCAGAGCCCAGCCTGCCCCAAGCTGTCCCAGTGTAAACTCTCAGGGCAGTAAAACTCCCATCCTCTAGCCAAGAAAACAATCAAAGCAGGACTTCTGGGGCTTTCTGCCCAAACAAGAAAGCACACTGTTTGCCAGTGTGCGCTAAATCCCCCAGCCCAAACCTATTAGAGAACTTCCCCATCTTCCCCAAACCACCCCAAACAACGGGGACGCACACTCGGTGGCTGCAGGAGGGGTTTGCTGCAAGGAAGTGCGTGTTGCTGAAGGATTTATCCACGGGTAATTCTTACTGGTTTTCCTGTGCCAGAGCTGCACTCTCTGAGCAGGAGACGGTGCCATTCAAGCCCTCCTCTGCCTGGGACCGCAGCTGCTTCTCCCTCTCCCGCCGCCGCCGCTCTCTCGCCGCCTCCTCCTCATCTTCCACGCTCCACTGTGCTGTCAGCCTGCCAAGCCAGAGGGAAAACCCATCTTTAATGCCATCAGGCAGTCCTGTGAAACCTGCTAACAGCCCTCTGAGGTGGCTGGGCTCCCTCCAGCAAGCAGGAGCCTTCTGCAGAGGAGTGCTCCCACCATGAGCGGCAATGTTCAAAGTGGCATCCTCACATCCTTCAGCACAGCTCTGCAGTGGGACTCACTGATGGACAAGGATAAGGTGGGACATAGGCACTGGGAGAGGGGTGCAGGAGAGCCTGCAAGTCTCTAGAAGGAAGATATAGTACATAACCTCTTCCTACCAGACCAGCCACCTGCCTGTGGGCTGAAGCCCATTGGAAAGCACCATTCTCTGCAAAAACGGCTTTGCACTCCTGGAAGAGTTTGTAAATGGTCCTGTAAGGGGTTTGTAAAGGGTCTTGCAGTGCTGCAAGATATCCAACACCTTCATCTTGAGCTTTGGGACACGGAAGGCAAGATCTGTGCCCTGGGCATGAGTTTCCTTAGGCACCTGAGCTGTTCCTGCCTGACCAGGAGCCAAGGAAACAGTGGCAGAGGACAGCATCTATGTCCTGCCCTGCCCTGCCTGGCTTCCTGCCACCCCTGCAAAGAAAAACCTGCCTTGGCTTCTCCCAGACATCTCAACTGTTGGATAATAATGCCTCTGACAGCAGAACAGCCTCTTATATCCCCAAGGAAGCGATAAGGTGGATGCCACATTCCTTCTCTGGTGAGAACGCCAGTCCAGTCGCTCCCCACACGGGATCAGCTCTTGCTTCACTGGCAGCACCAGCTGAGATTCAGGCAGAAAGGAACATGCCATGGGGTGGCCACCACTCACCCAAAAGGGCCTGTGATGGCAGCTGGAGCTGGGCAGGTCTGATTTGTGGTACCCAGGGCTGATGCTGGGGCTCATGCTGGGACAGATGCCTCCTCACCCCACTCACCTCTGGCTCAGCCAGGTCTAAAACAGACACAAAGGCTGTTTCCCCTGGCATTTTCAAGCCTGTTTACAGAAATGTCTTTCAGGAAGGCACACACATGGGAGCTGGGAAGTCGATCTCCCACCAGCAGCAGGACCCAGCCCAACTGCACTTCCCCACCTCAGGCACACCCTGAGGACTGCGTCCTCTTAGGATGAACCCGCTCCATGGGAGATACAGTGCAACATCATTCAGACTGGAACAAAGAGCCTGTGAGAAGGAAAATGGGGGAAAAACTCCAACAGAAATGCCTTAGTTGAGACTTGTTTCAGCCCAGTTTGAGTGAATGAGGGGCAGGTTTCAGCTGGCCCCAGGAGTGCCACTCTGCCAGCCTGCCCAGCTTTGCCCTCAGTCTGGACTATGAAGCACGTGAGAAGGCTTCACTTCACCATGGGTCTCACCAAAAAAGCTGTTTTCTTTTGAGGTTCAGGACAGATAACCACCTCTCCCAGCAATGGGGGAAAAGAAGCCCATTGGAATTAACTAATGAAAAATTAGCCCTTCTAATTACACCGTGAACCTTATTAGTCTTTCACTCAGAGCCTATATTTCTCTGCAGTGCCAGCAGAACTCTTGAACTTAGCCCCAGTAGCATCCCTTTGCACAGTAGTCCCACCACCACCCTGTCAGGAAGCTGGGGAGGCCTCCAAATCGCCCTCCCTAGCTCCCACCTGCCCCAAGGCAGCAAAGCCAGGTTGTAAGCCCAATGAAGAAAGGTTGCCCATGCCTGCTGTGCCTACAGAGGTGCAGGGAACAAGCCAGACCCCAGGACAAGTCCAAGAGAATGCTCCACTGCTGTGTAGTTACTGTCTGCATTATATAGGGTAGAGTCTTTCTGCAAGCACCAAATTCAGCTCTTTCCCTTTTTACCCCCTCATCGCCCCTTGCCACCTTGGTCTCCATGAGGAACAAAGCAGACCCAGACCAGAGCCTGGGCTCCCCTCCTCCCTTCCCTACTCATCCCACACTCCTATTTATTATTTTTCCTTAGGTTCCCATAGAAACCCTTGTCTGTGGACCTGGCAGGAAGCCACCATGTTGTTGTTTTTTTTTTTTTTTTTAATATATAAATGAAGTCATTCATTAAACTCTGCCATGATCTCCCTCCCTTGTGCGACAGCTCCACATAGTCTCCAATTTGGAAAGGCTCTTAACCCCCTCTTGCCTGTAACACCCCAGTTACGAGAAGCAAAGTCCACATTTATGCCAGAACAAGTTAGATTTCATTTAAAGCTTTCACTCCCTCCTCCAGTTCGTTGGGAAGCTGCTGCAGAGGCGGTGCTCCACCAACACCCCCAGCTTGGCCAGGGTGCTCTAGGGAGCCTGGAGGGGGGGGTCCCTTCTGAACCACACGAGCTTTCCACGCTGTGAGAGCAACACTGGTTGGCAGCCCTCTCCCTTTCCCAGTTGGATGTGACTAACTCTCTCCCCATGACCTCACCGGCTCGCTATTCTGTCCCTGCATCCTTCGAGCAGGCTGAGGACAGAGCTGGGGGCGACTGTTTTGGGGAGAAGGGGATTTTTCTGCAAAAGCAGAGAAATAACTTTCCCAGCTCCCTTTGCCACAGAGCAATCCAGCTTTGTCGCAGGGCAATTCCAGCTTCCAGGCTGCCCACTGTTGTGCTGGGATGTGCCTCAGACACTCTGAGCATCCTGGGGGGGCTGCAATGCTGGGAGCAGTATGCCTCTGCTCAGCAATAAGGGCTGCTGATAAAGCCCCCGCTGATTCAAAAATACCAGCACCCTTCAGCAAACACCTAAACCGAGTTTATTTTCAGATTCTGAGCTCTCTGTCATGCTCAAACAGGCTGCTAGGGGAGTGAGGTTTAATAAGTGATGCGTTGGGGTTCAGTAACCACACTGACAAGCAGAGGAAAAAGGAGGATTACTTTTGGACTGACCTAGCAGCACAAATATTTGTCTTTAGTGAAAAACAAACAAAACAAAATGAAGCAAAAAACACAAGCAAATGAGAAACTAAGCCTTGCCAAAGTCCTTGTGTTTGGGTCAGCTACAGGGGTTTGTTGGACCCCAGACAAAATGTGCCATTTCAATTTGGACAAGCACAAGTGTGAGCAGGGGGTCAGCTGTTAAATTGCCTTTCGAAGCAAAAAGGTGGAAAGATTTAATTTCCAAAAGGTTCCATTTACTAAAACGGGGCCATGGTCTCCCGGTTGCTCTAATTGTTCACAAGTGCATTCAGTAACTCAACATGCTCAGCCCACAGTGGTATTTCACAACTGTCTTTCCCAATTCTAGAAATAATTACCCAGGGCTTCAGGATCAGGCTGATCCCACGTATATTCACCTCCAGCCAGCACTGCCCCAGGCTGATCCTAGGATGGGGAGGTTTGGGGACGAAGCAGACTCATAGCTGCCACTGGGACCAAGAGTTCTCAACTTCATTTCACCCATCACAGGATGGGGAAACGGAAAGCAAGACTTGAAGACTGAGGAGTTGCAAGATGAGCTACAGCATACTACACTCCTGCACCCAGCCTTCATAAAATCCCTCTATAGAGGGATTTTCATGCAATGTGAAAGGAAATTCAGCCCCTTAAACAAACTTTAGTGTGACTGGAGTAGGGAGGAGAAAAGGTAAAGAGACTTCAGTGGCCGCAGCAGCCCAGAGCTGTGGCAAGATTTGCTCCAGCAAGAGCTCGTCACAGGGCTGGGTCATTTCTCTTACATGATCCCTACATCTCTGCCAACAGCTTTTGGAGGTCTTGGTTGAACCAAACACTCTTTGTGGAATGGGCTTCTCTCTTCCTGAGGACATCCTGCAGGTGTAAGGATGAGCTGAAAGCACCTTGGTTCAGCTGTGCTCACAGAGACACTGCCTGCCAAGTATTGGGGATGCTCAGATTTCTGCTCTGACTGGGGCCAGCTGCCTGTTTCACATCCAGCTCTTGACCTCACCTCCCTCTGGACCCCCAGCCAAGGGAGGGGCTCTATTTCTGTTTGCACTACAAAACGCCCCTTCCCTTCCTGCAGCACAGCAATACAGGCACCCACACTCTGGCTGCCCTGCTCCACATGGCCACAAACACCCGCTCCAGACAAGCCAGCATGGCTGGGAAGGTCACATTTCCTTTGGGCAATTCCTCACCAGCACTTGAGGAGATTTTAATATTCAGGCAAGGGAAATTTCTGGCACCAGATGAGCTGTGTTTAAGGGAAACTCAGCAGACTCGAGGAGTCCTTTGCATGGTTGACGGCTCAAAGGAAGCTTTGCTGGCCCAAACCCAACCTTCAGCACTAAAGCTAATTCCAGAAAGGAAAATCAAATGCCTCCCAGAGGCTTTGGGCTTTGCAGACCTGCGCCAGAAAAACTCAGGAACCCTCTACCAACACACTGGACATTCCTGTCTCCTGAGCTCACTGGGGTATCAGGCCAGGAGCATGCTGGCTTTGGTTGCTGCCTCTGTTGGGTAGGTTGCCCCCACAAAGCCAGGGTATAAGAGGGAAGAGGTTTTGGGAACAGGATTTAGGAGGAGCCATGTGCAACCCCAGAAGAGACATTGCCCCATCACCTGTGAAAAAGCCAGCGTCCACCACAGCTGGGAATATCCCCTGGAAGCCATGGGGCTGCATGAGTTAGAGAAGAACTGGGAGGGGCAGCCCTGCCTCCCCCAGCAGCCATCCTATCTCTGCCCTGTTGAGGTTTGGGGAAAGGGAGATGCCAGAAAGCAATGCAAGGGACCTTCCCCTTCCGTGCAATCCACTGCAGCCTGCATTGCCCTGCCACAGTGCCAGATACAACATCACTGCAGAACATGGCCTAGGACCATCAACAAGTTCATCTGCTTCCAAGGAGAGCTGCCAGGCTTTATTTCATATTGTATTTATCACACAATTATTTATAAAGGGACCTGACTGCTGGCAGGAGATGAGCAGCTCACCCTGTCACACAAAAGGGAAGAGGACATCCTCCAAAGGCTACAACTCCCTCACCCACTTGACCCTCTGCCAACAAATTAATCACTTATTAGTGGCATATAATGGCTCTGTGTGACTGAGTCAAGTATGCTGCAATACACAGATAATGCCTCCACTCATGTCATTCAGAACCACTGGTGTCAGGCCACCACAGAAGGCATGGGGTTCCATGCCTTAGGAGTAACGTGGCTGGATAGCAATGATTACAGCTGGGTCATCACCTCACTGAATAAGGAAGGGGTGTGGGTAGTGCTACAATACAGGGAGACTGGGAAAAGAAATAAAATCAAGAATGATTATGTCACAGCCTGAAGTTTATTTCAGCCTCGCCTCGGGAGAGTTATTCTAGCTCTGAAACAGCAGTGTGTCAGTCAAAGGCAGCCAGAGATACTCCACAAGCCTCTCCCTCCCATACATTCATGTAATTCCTCAGCTGCATTGCTCCGTTCAGAGTCCAGGCTACAGAGTTTGAACAAGAAGGGGGGCAGGGGGAGAGAAAAAAATGCATCTATGTGCTTCACCCTCAGCCTTTTTCTCATACCAAGCTTCCCCACCCCACACGTAGCTGTGCAGTCTCAGCCACGTCTCCCCATTTCTCCTATAAATCACGGGTCACCTTGAGGATGTGAACAGAAGGACAGAGCTGCTTCACACCCAGGAGTGGCCACAGAGCCCATCTCCACCTCCTGCTAGAACTGGGGGTGTGGAAAGGCAGCACGTATAGGCTGACAAGGACACACCAAGGCATCTGAACAGAATATGATACATCCCAAACTTTCTTCAAGCAGAAGTAAAACCACACTCAGCATTGCAGAGACCTATCTCCCTTTTAGAAATAAAAGCAACTCTTCTTTTTTTAAACAGATCTTGGATTTCCTCTGTACAAGCACATCCCATTTCTGCCTCGAGAAGGATGTGCAGATGTACAGCCCTGCAGCACACGTGCCACATATAAAACTCTGCCTAGTTTAGCCTTCATTAAATCCCCTGCAAAGATTGACCTGTCACTGTGGCATGGCAGGCAGGGAAGGCCCCAAGATGGTAATTTACTGCTTCCACAAGCAAAACAAGCCACACTTGAGAAAGCTGGTGGCAAATGGCAGGAGGAGGGATGAAAGCGGGGCCGGTTCTTCATCATGAGCTTCATCTGTCCCCTCCTCAGCCCTCCACAGGACTGTGGCTCTAAGAAGGCACATGGAATGCTCCAAGCTTCCAGACGCCATAGGTGATGCACAACCACTCATAGAGGCATGAGGCAACCAGTGGGAGCAACAGTTTCTTTTTATTATTATTATTATTGATTTTAATCATGGCAGACAGAATCCAAACGAATCGCCTCCAAGATGATGAATTGCACCCTCCAGACCGTGGGTCCTTAGCACACAGATAGGCCCGTGCAATAATGTATTAACATCACCGGTCAGGAATTTGGCAGGGGGGAGGAAAGGGCTGGAGCCCAAGCCCTCCCAGCACTGCCCTGCATCCAGTAGGTGTGAGAAATCAGTGCTCTGTACAACCTCAAACCATGGCTCTTTCTCACGGTCCCTCCATCTCAGCCCTAAGGCTCAAGGAATTGGAGAGTTTTTTCTACAGGGCAGGAAGTCTGGGCTCTGTTTTTGCAAGGGAGAAGCATGTCAGAGGAGAAAACAGACTTGTCAAAGAGATGCAGACTGCCTTACCCAGCTTTTGAATTTTATTTTTCTCCTGCTTATAAGAAGGAAGCAAGACTCCACAGCCTCCCTGCCTTGGTTACAGTCAGCCAGCATCCTTCTTGAAACACTCCTGCTGGAAAACGAGTCTGAGCCTAGAAAGGTGAGCAATTGCCTTATCCCTGCTTCAAGCCGGGATTAAGAGCAAGATGTGTATCAGCGTGGGGGTTTTTACAGCACAGCTGGCTTGGCCCTCCCTTGGCAGCCCCGGGGGTGAGGCAGTCCCCCCCAGCAGCAGGAGGGAGTTTGGTGTCGGAGCTCAGGCAGGAGGCCGTGAGAACACTCTGCTCCACTCCCGGGGAGAGCTGGGGCTCTCCTCCTTTATGGCCATTGCTGACAAGCTGTGCTGCAGCAGGAACCAGAGGCAGCAGCAAGCCCTCGGTCCCTGCTGTGCTAGGGCACAGCATCTTCATGAGGAAAAATAGTCTTTGCCCCAAAATCCCGTGCTTGAGGGCATGGCACCCCAGCTTCTTGCTATGGGACACAGGCACTTGGCAGCCCCAGCTGCCAGCTGAGGGATGGTGCTGATGCTATTTGATGCTCCATCAAAAGAGTCAGCAATGGAGGGAGGAGGAAAAATAAAAAAAAATCTGGAAGCTGAAAGTTAGTTTTTAGACACCATCCCAGCTGCAAAGTCTCAGGCCTCAGCTTCTCCATCCAGTGCTCTTTCTAGCTGATCCACCCTCACGTACACATGGTGGTCCATCTCCACACCATCAGAGGATGCTAACAACCTGTGGTTGCAGCCCTGATGGCCTCAAAGGCTCACTGCAGCTTCCCAAAATTTCCATGGGCTCAGAGTTCAGGCCCTGAACATCCAATTGCTTGAGAGCAGGTAAAAATCTGAGTCAGGTCAGGCTAAAGGCAAACAAAACCCACTCACTGGTTTCTGGGAAAGGTCAGTGGTAGGTGGAGTTCTGACAAAAACTCCAGAGCTAGAAAAAAATCTGGGAATGGATCCACAGAGTACTCAGAGGGGACAGATGAGCTGCTTCAACTGGAGAGAAAGGATGAGCTGTTATCCTTGGGGTGAAAGCTGAGGGTGGGCACCCCACAAGGCACCCAGGGAGGGACTGACCCACCACACACTGGCTTAGCCCTTACCTTCACCCTGCCCCACAGCTCAGCTGGGGCAGCAAATCCCTGGGTTCCTCCCGGCTTGCAAAATATGGTGGCATCACTCTGCAAGCAGCTGGCACCATAGAAGCCATCCTGGAATGTGGAAATCCCCCAGGCATGCCATCAGTCTGGGCCCAAGGGCTCTCCTGGACACTCCTCCCTGCCAGCAGCCTCTGCTCACATCTCCCTTTCCTCCCTTTTTGAGGGGTTCACAAAGGTTCCCATCTGTTCTGCCCTTTTTTATCCCTCTGGGGCACAGAAGGATTAAAAAAATGAAGGCCACTAATAAAAACATCAAAATGGGGAAGATTCAAGAAGGGGAGCACCATAGGCTCCTCATGACACGTTGAGGCAGTATTGCAAGGCACGAATCACACTGATGAAGGCCCTGTGTCCCCTTGCTGTCCCCATGCAGGTATCCCTTGTCCTCTTCCCACACAACAGCTCTGCTCCTGGCTCCTTCCTACACTTTTCAGTTTCCCCATCTTCCCCTAAAGTGCTGCCCTACTTCTTCACAGCAAGAATTCCTCGCTCCCTACACCTATCTAGGGGCCAGGGAGTTGAAGCAAAGTGGTGCTGCAATAGGCCCTGGAGGTAGCAGCTATCTCCCAGGCAACAAACTGTGCCCAGACCATGTCCTGGCATCAACCACACACTCCCCCACCCCACAAGAAATGTTCTTCCTCTTCAAAGCACCATCCAGCCCTCCCATGTGCTTCAAGCTCCTTGTTCCCAGCTCAGCACTCAGGAGGTCAAGAGAAAAATACTGGAGTAGCATCTTCCCTGCTGAGAAAGATCCTGGCAAGCTTTGGGAAACATAGAATGCAGGCAGAAAGGAAGGCATCCCACAGAGCTGGGCAGAGCCCCATATCCTGATCAAACGAAGTATTACAGTCATGACACACACCAAAATTCAAGGAATTTTAAAGCTACCCCTAGTGCTGAGGAACTCTAAGCATCACCAAGAGCATTGCTGGAAAATTCAGTGCTGTAGGGAGAAAGAAGGGGCCCTGTAGCCACCTCATGGGTGCCAGGATATGAGTGCTGGAGGTGGCAAGCATCTCATCACATACAGCAGCCCAAAACAGAGTCGTGAAAGATTCATTTCAGATCTCACATTCTGGCTTCCCATTTTAAATGACTCCACAGAAGATAACAAAGCAAAAAAATCCCATCCTACAGAGTAAATAATTAGCTCTATTCCCATGATCAAATTTTCTGACTTGTTTTGTTCCCCTGAGCTTTTTCATCCTCAACATTCAGCCCCCTTCTCCCACAGGATTATTTGCACTTCAGACTCTGTGGCATTGCAAAGACATTATAATTAGAGACACTGGTTTACTGGTTGTTTGTGCAGCAGCCATGCTCTGTTCTGGACCAGGTCCCCGTTGTGCTGGGAAGCAAAGGGGCGTTGTAGCACATAAGAACACTGTCCCTTTTCCCCGAGAACAAATCACAGCTGACTTCCTAATGGCACCCCAGATTCAATGGCGCCCCAGATTCACCCACATGCTGGATAAAAGAGACGAGAGCAGCAGTGCTTCCAGCTCACACCCACACACTCCACCCCAGGGCCACACGTCCCAGCCAGGCGCCCCCAGCCCAGCGATGGGGACACCACTGCAGCAAGCCACCACAGTGGGAGCAGTGTCAATCACGAGGACAAACAACCCAGTCCCAAGAAGCAGCACAGCTGCTTTACAGAGAGGCTGATTTGTAGGTTAATTAAACAGCCATATTCTTCTTGTGAAACACTTCAGGCTCGATAAATAGAAGGAGAGTAGAATTCCAGCAGGAGCAGATAATGAACTGAATGAATCGACATGACAGGTGCTGGATCCCTATCTTATTTATAGGAATTCATTAGAAGGATAAGGAAAAAGAGATCGTGATAACAAGATAAAGTGGCTCATGTTTGGAGAGGACTTAAAAAAAATACAAAGCCTTGTGGGCGTGTGAGGGATCATCGCTGTAAGTGTGCTACAAAGGGAGAAATATTTCCCCAGTGATATCCTGATAGAGAAACTATGCTGGACAAGGGGAGTGCCTGGGCACACAGGCCAAAGCAGGGAAGGTAGATAGCCCTGCAATGCCCATTCTTCTCATACCTTTCCCAGGTAATTACTCAGCCATTCGTGCTCTGCTGTTGCAAGGCCTAACCCTGGGCTCTTTCCAGCCTCCAGCTTTTCAATGGAACGCCCCTGCCTGCACTTTCTGCAAAGCCAGTGAGGAAGAAGGAGGACTTTTCCAGTCCACCTCCTGGCTGGGCAGAGGTGAAAGATGTTTCCTAGAGTACTGGCTCAGTGCTTTAGCCTCCAAGTGTCCCCAGTGTGATCCCAAGCACACCAAACCACTCCAGAGCAGCACGTGCACTAAGCCTGTCAGCAGCCAGTGGAAAAGCCATTTCACGCAAATCTGACTCCTGGGACTGATGTTCAGGTGATACTTCATCCATGGGCCCCTTTGTCTGAAATGCTGAGGTTTTGTATCAAGCACAAGGCAGGATGCATAAAGCACTGGGACTCAGCTCTTCAACCCAAAATCCACAAGGCTTACACTGGCTTCAGCTCAGGAACCCTTGACCCAGCTGTTGAACACCTGGCAAGCAACTCCCATAGCAGAGCAATGCTCAGAGAAGGTAATTCCCTGGTTATCCCTGCTGTTGCCCTGCAGCAGGAGCAGCCAGGTAAACCATGACACCACACTGATATCCCCAGTGCTCGTGAATATGGCTCTGAGCAGTTGCTTTCACTCGTGAGCTCCAGGTCTCCAAAGCACTTGGACACACCAGAAGAGCCCAGGACCTACACGGTGTAACCATCCTGTTGCAGTCACCTTGGGACAGAAAAAAGTAGAGCACAGCAATCTTGACAGCAACATATCCTCAAGCCAGGAGCCTCAAGCCATTCATTAAAGAAGTTCCTTCCTGCAGCCAAGGTGGCAGGGCTTGCAGAGCCAGCCCCACAGCCTATCTCAGGAACTCCAGGAGAAACTGTTCCAGGAGAAAAATACAACTGCAAAATAGGCTATGGTGTGTACGGAGCAGACCCTGCCTGTTCTGCTGTTGAATCTTGTGAGGCTTTTTGCACGTAAACCATGGAAATCCCTCACACCCCACCCACGTCACTCCTCATCTGTAAGCAGGACTGGAAAGTACAGCCACAAAGCTAAAACTCCATCAGGTTAAGTGTAACAACCCCACTCAGGAAACATGTCACCTTGTAAAAAAGTCCCTGCGAGTCTCTGGGACACCAAAAGCCCCTTATCCACAGCAGGAGGAGATGTCAGGACAGGAAAATACCCCTGGCTTAAGCTGTGCTGAGGACAGTTCTTCGGACACCCCTATTCTCTGCAGGAAGCACATATGTTTCCCCTCGCTCCCCCCCATCTGTCACCCTGCAAAATAAATTGCTACCCAGCTGTAAGCAGGCAATTCCCACCCCAGTTCATTTGCCCGGCCCCAAATCTGAGCTCATCCCTGCCTTCTGCACACCCAGAGAGGTTTCCCTGCCCCTCGCAAGCCCCTGACAAAGCCCTGCTCCGAAACAGGGATGTGTAACCCAGATCCCAGTGTCCCTGGGCTGAGACCAGGGAATGGGTCCAGCAGGCCAAACAAAAGATGAACTGACAGGAGTCAGCCTCTCCTGCCCACTTTCCACCCCAGGGCCTGTGCAACCAGTGGGAGCTTTTCTGCCCACTTCCCTGGGTCCAGGAGGGCGGAAAGTGGCAAAGACTGGATGGGCTGTAGGCACCCATTTACCTTCCAAGGCAAGAAACTTATTTGAGAGATGAGGTTTAGAGGCTGCATTACCAATCAAGGAGATCCCAAATTGACTGGAAAACGCCTGGTGAATAAATCCCACCACGACATCCTCCACCTCTCAGCTGGAGTCACAGCGAGCACAAGGGAGCCAAAAGAGGTACTCAAGATGCAGAATGTGAGTCCAACGCTCCCTAATTCCACCTCTCACCCATCCAGCTGCTCAATTAAATATGGAAAGGTGAGAAGTGCCTCTCCTCAGCCCAGTCAGGGCCGCCAGCATGGCACACCACCATCATCCAGAGATGGATCCCAGAGACCCATGGAGGGAAGCAGCAACTCCAGCCCCCAGGGAAGAGCACAGTGACCGCATGGCAGGGAATCTCAAAGCCAGCAGACAATGTAGCCGTCCTCCCCGGCTCGGCGCCGGCTGACAACCGGGAATAAGCCCAACCGAGCCATCCACCTCCCTGCCCTGGCAATTATACTCTGAGAGAAAGGTTCAAAGCACTATTGTGATCAATTAAATCGAAAAAAGAGCAATGTCAGCTTGCAGCCCTGGGAGGATCCGGCCCTTTACTGATCTATGAATTAAAAACGCGCATCACAGCGTGCACAACGTACAGTTCCTGCGGGGAAAAAAAAAAAAAGAAAAATCCTTTTTCTAGGCAGAAGCGCTCAGCACTCAGGAGACACAAAAAGCCACGTACTGAGACACCCCTCGCAGAGAGAGGGGAAACCAGCGGCTCAGGTGAGTGTCACAGTACAGTTGTGCTCAGTTATTTCAGTTGGGAGCTCCTGGAAAAGCCATCAGCAAGTTTAAATCTGCTTTTCTCATACAGCTTTCGCGGAGGAGAGGGAGGGTTATCTATTATCCTTCCTTCCAATGCATCGGAAAGCCGGGGTAAGGAGGGAACGCAGCCGATTTAAAGGGACACGAAGATGGTCGGTGCGGAACGCGCTCGCTCTCCCCGGCGCCGATCCCCCCCGGGCACATCCAGCCGGAGCCGGGAGCGGCTCCATCCCCGCGGGCAGGTGGGCGCTCACCTGATGAGGTTCTGCAGGCCCTGCTTGCTGGAGTTCCTCCTCAGGATCGCGCTGGTCATGGTGGCCGAGCCGCGGGTCGCAGGGTCCCGCTGCCGCCCCCTCCCCAGCGCCGCAGGCAGCAGCCCGGCACTGCGCGCTCCCGCGGCCCCCTCTCCGCCCTCAGGAAGTTCTGCAGCTGGTTTCCTTTTGTTTCTGCTAGCCCCCCCTGCTCCACACCCCCGGCGTGTCTCCTCCACCTCTGCCTCCTCCTCCTCCTCCCCCTCTGCCTCGTGGAAGTGTCACGGGAGGATCTCTGGGGGCGCCGCACAAAGCCCGGCGCTCCCCGCTCCCCTCAGGAGGGATTCTCTCCTGGCTTTAACTCTTCTCTCCCTCCTTCATCTTCTACAGCCCCCTCCTCTCCCCCCCGCCCTTTTTTTTTTTCCCTTCTGTTTTTTCCCACCTTTTCCACTGTTTTTCTGATTACACAAAGCAACTAGGGAGCAGAAATGCAGATTGGCATCTTGCACTCGACGGGCTGTAAATCACCGCCGCTCCATTCACAGCAGAAGTCTTGCATGAAGGTCTCACCTCCAAACAGTCCCCACACGCCCGAAGGTGAGCCAAGAGTCAGATTAATACGAAAGGAGCTTTGCACTGGGAAATGCCACACCAGAGAAAAATGTTCTCTTGGGATGGCGATAGGAGCTTTTTTGATTTTGGGGGAAACCACAGAGCTGCAGCCCCAGGCAGGCAAGCAGCCTACACTCTGCTTCTTCTCTCAAGCATTGCCCCTCACCTGCCTGAGTGGCCAGCTCGCCCGTGCCTCAGTTTTCCCAGCCATCAAATTGGTCAAGAGGCAAAAAATTTGGCTAAATCTGGCTTGCCTCTATGAAACACTGATATTTCAGGACATTAAAGAAATGCATCAGTGTTTGATGAAGGACTAAGATTGCCACCTGCTAAAACAAAATTGCTATGTGCCATGCATTCAGGTGGTTGTTCTTCATGTTACCTCCTCATGGGAGTAGTCTTGGGAGGAAAAAACAAAAGGATCTTTTTCTCTAAACTGCATCTCCTGGTCCACGTGTGCTTTTTGGGTGAAAAGAGATCCTCTACTCTGCCAAACCAACAGGTGCCTGGACTTGTACCTAGCAAGTTCCAGCCCTGCCTTATACTTGCACATTATGGTGCTCATGGCCTGCCCATGTTCCCAAGGTAAGTGGGAATATTCCTCTGGCTGTCTGCAAAATGGGAGTAGTTACGATGGAGCCACTCTGCTGAGACCCTCACCTTCCTTCTCATCTCATTTACACATTTCCCTTCAATCGCTTCTGCAGAAATGTTTCTTGATGCGTGGTAAGCTGAAATGAGGAAGTTGCCCATGAAATATGCCAAGAAATATAAATTAAAAAAAAGAGGAAGTGCCTGCCCTCCTTTCCACTGTCTCTTCATTTCAAAACAGCTTGTTGTTTTTTTCCCCTGCAGATATTTACTAAGCATCTCCTAAGTGATTATGAACAACAAAATCCACAAAGCACAGACATTGATGCTGGCCTCGCTCTGTGGGCTGCTCAGATGATATCACACTGCATATTTTTCTTTCTAAATTCAGGGAGAAGATGTAAGAGATCCACCATAGAAGATCTCTGTTGCTAAAAAAGAGCTTGTCCCAGCCCTGCAAGTGCTTGCAGGAGTAATTAGGTTTAAGCATGTGAACATTCCTATTGACTTCACCACAGTTGGCCAGAGTTGAAATGAAGTGCGCACCTACAGGGTTTTCTTTTTGGAGAGAATCGGCCCAAACCTGCCACTGACTCCCATGGTCCGAGCCAGGCAAGGGTGCAGCTTGAAGGAGCCCTGGCAGGCAGAGATGTAGCTGGCAGCCATGGGCCAGCAGCAACTGGGGGTTGTATGAGACCATTGCAAGCACTCTTCATGCAGGCAGAGATGCCAGACGATCCTCAGGGAGCTGAGGAGGGGCAAGGAGGAATGCAGCCACTGTCACCAGGAGAAGGCAGGAGCCTGCTGGAGGTAACAGGACGCTGCTGCCTAAGGGAGGCCAGAGTCTCTGTGTAAATGGGCAAAGGAAAAGCTGTTAATTCCCCCAGCAAGAGAGCCTTGGCTCCACACCGGGTTTGACTCCTGGAGGATGCCAGCATGAGCTCCTTGTCTTGAAAGCACTTGGCAGACTTCCATCCCAGTTCCAGGACTGAGTGCCTCTCAGAGATGGGGCTTTCAATGAACAGGGCTGACAGAAACCATGCTTGGATGATGAAATGCAGGACTGGAGAGAGGTCGCGACATTAGCTCTTACTGGTCTAAGGTGCTAAGATAATTTGGAAACACCAGAGGTGAGGCAGTGAGGAAGGGGGTGCCTTAACTGCAACGGGCAGCAGGCTGAGCTCTGTGTTGCTCCCAGGGAGAGAAATTCCTGGTACTGAACTCTGCCTGGAAAAATCTTTCATGGTTGTTGGGCCACTAGACCTCTGGGGAAAGCTTCCTGCCCTTCTGCCTGGCTTTCATCTTTGCAAAAGATATTAAATATAGAAAGAAAACTCATCTTTCCTCCAGTATCAGCAGGGTCTTGCAAGACCACAGGGACAGGAGAGCAGGAAGGAGAGATTTCTCCCCACAGCTTGCAAGAAGAGGAATGGACAGAGTCACTATCCCCATCTCTGTGGGGCAGGGAGCATTTAAACCCACTATTCAAAAGCACAGAGAAAGAGCAGTGCAGGAGAAATCCCACACCACTGCCTTAGAGGTCTCCTCTCCTCTTCTGCCTCTCACTGCCACGTGCATCACTGTGAGTCATACCACGTATCCAGGAACAGTAAGGTCAGCATCAGTCCCACAGCTGCTCGGATCCTCTCACAGAAACAAATCCCCTGGTCCCACCAGGAAGTGGGTAGGAGTACAGTGGACACACGAATAAAATCAAAGAATTAATTCATCTGTTATTTTTTGGCACAGTTTAAGCTAGGAGAACCGCCACACATCTCTGCAGCAAAACACCACCCCACTAGAGGAAGTGGGGCACCCAGGAGCACACTGTGTAGCACTGGAGTTTCCCAAAGCTCTTCCCAGCAGCAGGGGAGGCAGAGAAGGTGAAATGCTGTGAGAGAGAGTGGGTCTGCCTCCATCACTGTGGGAAGGAGGGCTGGAGTCCCAGAGAGATAGGGCTGCACCAGTTCCTGTTAATTACACAATCCTTCTGCTATGTAGCACTAGTTGCAAAATCAGTTGAAGGCTCACACATGGTCAAGGGAAAAAAAAAAATAAAAAGAAACAAAAATACCCTAGTCGTCCTATTGAGGAAGTACAGCTCAAGCATTTCTCTCCAATACTGCTGGGATGTCAACCACTGTCAGCATAAGCCCCAAGGCACAGTCACTGCAAGGGCCAGTCTTTTACAAGTGCCACCATCTGCCAGCATGGTTTCCAGAGGTCCATGCCTGCATGTCAGTGATGGGATCCCCCCTCAGGAAGATGTTCTCACAGGAACAGCCTCACATCTTCAGCAAGGACTAAGAGCCCTATCTCAACTGGAGACCCTGTGCCTCCACCAGCCCCTAAGACAATGGAATAGATGAGGGGAGTCTCTGGTTTTCCTTTTAAATTATGCATCTTTCCCTTTGCCATCCCAAACCTCTCCCCCTATCCTGACATCCCACCAGCCTCTCCTCACCAGGCACATGCATCCACCACTTTGAAACCACCCTGGCAGGCAGCAGCATTTGCCCAGCTCCCCAGGAGCTCCAGTTCAGGGAAAAGGGCACACCATTGGTACATCAGCTGCATAGACGGGGTGGTTTACTCGTTGGCCTGAGGGGTAGGGCTTGCCCACCTCACTTTCACCCTGAATTCCCACTTAACTCAGTCCAGCTTACACTGCCAGCACTCACTTCCAGGCAGCCAAATACAGAGACCAAGACAGGCAAACAAGAGATAATCCTGAGGAAACAGCAGGACTAGCAGCCAAAAGCAGCACATTGTCTCCTTCCCACCAGAACAGCTCTTTACAAGCACCAGAGTGTGCTGCCAGGAGGGCAGGGCACCCCACCTCTGCAATTAGCTCAGGGTGCAGGGCACGGAGGCCAGTCCCCGTGGTACTCCCCAGCAAGCCTTCCTCTGTCCTGGCATGAGTCAGGAGAGGATATTCCCAAGCCAATGCACGACCCCATGGGTGTTCAGGGAGGGGGTACAGTAGGTGGGAGCTCTCTTGGCTCAAGAGTTATTGCCAGGCTGACGTGCTCAGAGGAGCACCATGAAAAGCATGTATAATTGTGGGTCTAAACAGCCAACAAACACTGTGTCATACTAAGTCTGAAATATTTGGCATGGGATCAGTGATGACTTTCTTCCTCTGATATCCAGAGAAATGAGGGGGAATCAGAAGCTGGATCTAGTAGGAGCATCCTTCTTCCTCTACCTCACCACCACCTCTCTCCCTCACACAGAATGGAAAATGGACACTCCCTGGGGAACTTAAGGGGTACAGCCATAAACCTAAGATCATTAGGCTTCATCATGAAGTTTGCTTCATTCATCAGTGAGAGGGGAAGATGCCAGTTTACAAGCCTTGTAAGAGAAGATGCTTTTGCTCCAGGGGTGATGCACACAAGGACACAGGATGGATTTAAAAAACAGGGGAAGGAGAGAAGATTAACAGGGCAGGCCAGCACAATTAAAGGAGATCTGGGCCAAGGTCTTGCACCAAGGCTGGGCAAACAGCAAGAGACCACCTGAGCCACTGCAGTGAGCCACCATCCGGGTTTCCCAGACCAGGGCCAAGGCCAAGTGACTCAGCCAAGGCCTGGAGGAGTGCAGCTGGTCCAGTATGTCGAGCCAGCATCATTACTGATACTGTGCACTGCTATCTAGATATTGTGTTAAATCAACAAAGCCATTGGGAAAGAGACAGGAAGACAAAACAATGGCTGCAGATAAGACACTCCCATCCCACACAGGAGGGTCATTACAGGACAAGAGGAGAACTATTGGCCCCAAGGAGGCAGGCTCCATCTCTTAGGGATGCTTGTCTACCACAAGGCCAAGAAGCAGGACAAGGGACTCACTCCAGCCAGGATGGATAAGATATAGGCAGCTGCTGCCAAGAGGTTGTCTCCCCCCAGCAGACACTGTAGGAAAAATCTGAAAAAAGCCTTTTTATAGCATCACATTGCTTCGTCACGAGTTTGTGCTCACCAAGGTTTGGAACGCTGCTGAATGAATTTGAATTTTGAATGTCTATTTAAAATAAATGGAGTGGTCTTTCCTTTGACTGGGTGGATTAGATGGACACTGGGCAGCTGAAGACACCTTCAGACATCTCCTATGCTGGGTATAAGAGGTGCACAACCTTCCTTCACCAGGTGGCATCTGTGTGACATGTTTAAGCACAGCCCAAAGCTGTGCAGCACATTTTGTGGATGGGCCTGTAGGTGAGTTCCAGTGCACGAGCACAGCCCTGTGTCAAGCCATGCTGCTCAGCTGACCACACAGCTTTCAAAAAGTAAAATACAGCTTCTGCCCAATATAAACTTATTAGCTCATCTGCAGCTGGCTCCAGGCTCTGATGCAGCACCGTGTTGTGCAACACAAGCAGTTTTAGCAACCATTAATCTCTGCTTTACGCTGCAGGGCTGTGACTCCAGCTGGGGTCAGGGGAGACTAAATGGCTAAGAAGGAAGTCCCAAGCACCCTCTGACAGTTCCTGCATCCCTCACTTCAAGTTGCTCCTTGTGCCAGGGAAAGGCATCTAATATCAGCTTGCCCATATCCATCCATGTTTCCCTTGCTAAGCTGGGCAAAAGACAGGAGCTGGTTTGAAAGGGCTCACAAAAGCATCATCATGTATTCAACAAGCTTGAAGACACATGGCTCCATCAAGGGGGAAGACAGTCATTAATGTTCCAAAGTGAGGCCCCAAAAAAAGCCAAGAGGAGCCTTTCTGCACAAAGGGCAGCTAATGCTATAGGCAGGAAGATGGCAACTGGAATGGAGAAGCAGCAGAAGAGACAAATGCCACCCCCAGGAAGAGGTCCCACCAGAGCAGGGGTGCACAGCCTGTGTATCACAGTAGTCTGCCCTTCAAGACAGCTCAGCTTGGGCACAGTGCTGTCAGCTCCTGTTACGGGAAGTTACATGACAACTGCAAGGAGGCACTTATTTCAAGAGGAAATTATTATTGTCATCAATTTTATAGGGAGAGAACTCTGCCCCTCCTAAATAGCTGGTAGCCATGATTGTTTGGGGTCTGTCAATAGTTCAGAGTTTGTCAATGCTAATGACTCCAAAGCAAGCTTGCACTGGAAAGGAAACTGCTTCTGCAGCAGAAAAACACAGGCATGCACAAGCACAGAAGAAGAGATCATATTTTCCAAGCTATCTGGCAAGGACTTGATAAAAAGCACTGCACAAACTGTCTAGTCAGCTGCAGCAAGCAACAGATACCTACAGCTGGGAGAGAGGCTTCCTTGGTAATGCAGAATGAATCCCTAACAAAAAAAAACAAACCCAAACCTGTTTTCAAAATGAACATGTAAGCAAAAGAACCAAAGACTCCAGCTGATGCGAACTGGCAGAGCTTTCTCTGTAGCAAGCAGAGGGATGGTGCTGACATACACTGGCAAAAGCATTTGGGCCTACATGTCTGTGCAGTAGCAAGAGAAATCCAAATAAGCTGAGCTCCAGCTAATCTAAGTCTTGCACTTTTTAGATCACTTGCTTTCAGACTGCCCCAAGTTTTCAGACCACTGGATGGAAGTCACCCATTAAGCCAATAGAAGCCCACTGACTGCCATTTCCATTCATTAATAAATCCAGCTGGGTTTGCTCGTGTATCTTCCTCTTTATCCATGTATTTCTTGGACACTTACCAGATGCACCAGGCTGCTGGGAACTACCACTGCTCATGTGAAACAGGCTGAACCCAAGTAGCTCCTGGGTCTGACACTCCCATGTATGACTGAAGATGGAGCTCTGCTGCCAGCCCCAGCAGCCCATCCCAGGAGGAACTTGTTTAAAGTAGCAAATAACAGAAGATATTTTGTCCTGCCTTGCTGCAAGTTCTCCTGCAGAGGATGGGGGCTGCAGGAGTGGAGCCCCCAGAAAGTCACTGGAGACCTGCCCATGAGAGACACCTCTGAGTGCTGAAACCTGGGATTAAGATGCTTCAAAGGCTGCCTCACACATCTGGTGTGTGTTAGGACAGATGCACTGGCAGGGAAAACATACATGTGGGGCTGGTTAACCCACTCGTGACTGAGCCTCTGTGGAACATGTGGACAGGCTGAGGAGACACCTGGCCAAGCCTCAGGAGAGCTGGGCTCAAATCTCACTAGTGGCCTGTGCTTCCTGGCTGATATTGGGAAATCAGGGAGCCATTCAGGTGTCTAAACATAGGTGTCAAGTGTGGGATGCCTTGGGTTACCTAAGACAGCTGCCAAGGCCTGGCAGATGTCACACAGGTCCAATAGGAAAACACCTCTTCTGGGTACCAAACCCACAGTGGGCAAGCTCTGCAGTCAGGGCATCCCTTCACCTTCCTAAACATCTCAACCTCAGCTGTCTGGCCTTGCAGTAGAGATAACCTGTCTCCATCCCTGAGGCATAGCCACAGAACACCACCATGGTGACACCCTGACCTTGGCTGGGCACTGTGGGTGCTCCTCTAGTACTGATCACGCCAAATTCATGTCATGCAGGGCAGCTGCTTTCCCAGAATGTGCAGCACCTCCTAGGACATATTTTTTGACCCATACCAGATGGCCATGACCTGGGTAAAGAGGCCTGAGCCCCTATCATCCACCCCTGTGCCTTCCTTTCATTGATGTACATCCCCAAGGCTTCTCCTCATGAAAGGCTTTAGAACAGAACCACACCAGGAAGATCCATTCCCCGTGCATTTGGCTCCAAAGCACCCCCTCAGTAATCCCAAAGACTCAGCCTGATAAGGAGTTTATTGGACTCATTAAGAGAGCAGGAACTGCAGCTACAGGAGGTCCAAGCTGCTGTGCAAGCTGGGGGAGCAGAGCCCTCCCTCACCTGTTCCAGGTGAGCAGACACCATCCCTCCCAGGCAGGTTTGCAAAGCTGGACTGTGCCAGGAGGGCAGCGTGGGGGAGGATGAAGTGAGAGCAGCAAATCCTTGTGATGTTCCCTCTGAGCCCCTGAGCACCACTGCAGGTGTGCAGTCAGTCAGTCAGAGCCAGATTACACTCTCAGGAGCCTGGTGATTATATCAATGACCCCTGTAGCCTGAGAAACAACTTCACTTGGGCCAGGATTCCCACCCCCCTCAAAGAAAAAGCTGTTCCCAACAAAAACATGGCACTGGCGAGATCTTGGAGCACCTCCTGGCCAGGTGGTCTGTCCAGATGTGAGTCAGTGTCCTGACAGAGGCAGCAGCCAGGCTGGATGAGTGCCTAGCTGGGAGCAAGCACAGCTCTGAAGGGAGCACCAGGGCAGCAAGGGGTCAGCTCAGCCCCCAGGCAGACCCCACAGTTGGGCATGAGGGTCACAGGGGTGACGAATGCAAAGGGGGATGCAGGCAGAGCATCAGTCAGGGCTGGATTAGCAAGGTCGGTGAAGGTCAGAGCAGAGGGGCCCAGGATCCCCAGGGAATGCCAAGATTAAGCACTTCCCTGCTGCACAGCCAGCCCTTCCAGTTATCACAGGGTTTTCAGATTTGGGGGAAAGCCCTAAACCCTCTGAAGTAAGTTCACCTTACAAAATCCAGGGGCAAGGGATTCCCATAAGCTTCAGAGCCAGACTTCACACCAAGAGTTTTAAAAAAGCCAGTCTTCCGGCCAGCAGAGAGTCTTCTGTGTTTTAAAAAGTGCAATTCAAATGAAGGCTGCTGGGCAATGCCCTGCTTTAACACACATGCCTCCAAGCCCATAGCTTTACATAGCAAAATAAGCTTGGAGGCAAGGCGAGAAAAGCCAGGCTTAATTTATTTTTTTTTCCCCAAGGAGAAAAGGACAGTGAAGGCACCTGATACCTCCTATAATTAGAGACAGTTCTTTATCCCTAATGCCACTGCTAGAGCACCTATATCCAATTTGGAAACCAGAAGTATAACCCAGCTTCATTAAATAATCCATCTGGTCCTCCCCTGTTAATTTCCTTACTATTTTTCCACTTTAATGAGCCCAGCTGGGTCAAACTGTGACCAGTTACTCCTGAGCAGGGATCAGCCATCCCTCCATTCTACCCCCAAGGAATCTGGTGTACCAAGGGGTCCAAAAACTCTCCAAGTATCAGTTTTCCCAAACAACCTCCTTCCAACCATGGGTATACTTAGCAACAGCAGTCATTTCAGCAAAGACCCTTGAGACTCCTCTAAGGATCTGGAGAATTCAAGACAGCTGGGGATGGACGTGGCAAAGAAAAGCCTGGGGCTTGCTGGCACAGCAGAGCCTCTCCCCAGGCAGTGACCATACATGGGCTGCGTGCCCTGCAGCTCATGGGGAGGGAAGCCCCAGGAGGACGGAGATGGGAATTTGGGAAAAGCCAATCTGCCTCCCAAGTGCAGATATCCTGCAGAGCACAGCCCAAGGGATGTGGCCATGGGTGTAGGAACTAAGGGCAGGAGTCACCTGAAGCCTCCAGAGCTTTACAGAGAGAGCTCTGACTAACAGACCCTGTACGTACTGGGCTCCCAACCTCCCCCCATCAGGGCAGGACAGCCCAAGCAGCCACCTCTCCAGAGCTCCTCCCAGCTTCTCACTTCTTTGGGAAGGCTCACACCACAGCAGTTTCCCATACAGCAATTCAATTTTATGGAAGAGAACATAACACTGGTCTGGCTTAAGCAGTGTTACCCCAGCATCAGCAGGACTTTGCCAGTATGTCCCAGTTTGTATGAGGAAACAGAGTAGGCTATGTTCAAATTAATATTTCTAGGGCATTTCCTAATGCACGGTCCTATATACACTGGGCACAGTTAAATAGACAAGGTTCATTGTCTATGGAAACATAGCACCAGTATTTTTCTCCTGACATCTCCCACTGTGCACTACACCCGGGAGTCTTGGGATTTACTTTCCTGGCAGCTCCATCACAAGATTGGTTGCCCTGACATCCATCATGCTGTCCTTAAAGCCTTGTCCTGCCTCCATCCATCCGTGGGTCAGCTTGGAAAGAGCTTTTTCATCAAGGAGAGATCAGGGAGATAAGCTAGCCACAGGGTGAGAAAAGGTAGACCCAAACAGCAAGTAAACACTTCCTTCCTCCATTTTGGGAGTGGAAATCACCAGAGTCTAGCAAGCATTTAAACAGCACAAGGAAAAGCAAGAGAAATTTAGAGCTGCGCGTGAAACTATTGTACAAATTGTAAGGGAAAGTAATTCCTCATATTCTTAAAACAAAGAGGAACTGATTTCTGCCTGCTATTTTTGCCATCAATTTTCATATTTCATTAAGATTCTAAAGCACAGCTAGAGAGGAAAGGATGTGCCACCCTGCTGTCAGTGTTCACACTCTTTTTAAACAAGGCTGTAATGTAAGGGTCTGTGTGCTACAGAACAGACTCCTCCAGACAGCTTTTTATTGAGCTGAAACTCCAGCAGGAAACAGAAAAGGGAACAAGCTGACCCAGCCCTGCCCCAGCAGACCCCACCGGTGGCCCTGCATGCACCAAAATACCTGCACTTACTGCAGCAAGGTTTGCTTGCCTTGGGCCATGCACAGCACCTGCTCCTTGCTGCTGCAAGGTGAGCTGAGCCTGGCAGAGGCACAGCCAGGCAGGAACAATGCTGGGAATCACATCGATCCCGGTGCTGAGGAAACTCCTGTGCTCCCCCAGCAGCCAAGGCTTCCCCTTTGTTTCAGCAGCCAGTCGTGTACAGAGCCTTCCAGCACCTTTTGAAGCTTCCAGTCAAATCTTCAGCCAAGGCTAATTGCTGTCAGGTGTCAGCCGAAGCACTTACTGCAACCACTGGTGACAGGAGATGACACACCTTTCTCCTCTCATTGTCACTCAAGGGGTTCTTTTTCCTGTCAACATTAGCTGTGCTGGCTCTCAGAAGCCTTGGAGAGAAATGCTAATGCAAGCTTTGAAGCTGGAGGTGAAAAATCAGGTAGCCTCCTAAGCTCCCTGGATGCTCAGCCTGAATCTAGTCCAAATCTGAGTACTTCAGGGTGATGCACTTGGCCGAGCTTATCTGTCTGCCTCCACCACAGACGGATGTGGTCTCTGCTACTGATCTGCTTTCTTTTAGCCCTCATGGAAAGCTGTCTGTATTCAAGTGGAGAGACCCCAAATTTAACAGTCACTGCTGATAAAGCAGTAAAGCAGAGCAGAGGCATAGGGAGATATATAACTTTACAGCAGCCAGCCTGAAACACTGCCAGGTTAATTTAGCTGGAGATGTAGGAGATGCAGCAGGAAATCAGATGTGCCCAGCAAGGAGAGGAGGCAGCTGATCTCCACATTGGAGAGGTCTTAGAGATGGGGCTGATTTCGGCCACAGAGCAGCTCCGGGTCACCAGACCTCCCACTTGAGCTTGCCTGCTTCTGGAGCTGGAGTTCCCCACTCGATCAACCCCTTCCCAAGGGCTTTGAAGTTCAAAGGGGATGAGACCTTTAGGAAATCTAAGTCTCCTCCTAGCTGGAGAAGCTTGTCAAAAGCCTGACGGAACGTCTGACCTACTCCAGCCTCATGGGTCATCATTGTTCTGATTGCACATTCTCCTATCCCACCCTGCCCTCCCAGCTTCCCAGTATCCTGGGACTGCAAGGCAGCTGTGATGTCCCCAAGCCTCACCTCTCGTTCTCCTCAGGGGATTCATCTCCCACTTGGCTCACTCCTTCTGCACCCTCCTGGCACCCCTCCGAGTCTGACATCTTCTCCCCGGTTGGCACGGCAGCCCCACGGACAGCTCCAGCACCGGGTGCTGCCACTGTTTCGCTTTTCCTGTGCTCAGCAGAAGTGAGCTGTGCCGGAAACTTCATGGGCTGAGGGTTTGGGGGGATGGGGGAGGGCAGAAGGAAGGTGAATTTGGGGGTTTGTTTTGTTTTGTTTTGTTTTAAAAAACATTGAGACTGATTTAAGATTTTACTTGTCGGCAGCTAGAAATTTGGATGCCCTAGGCTAACCCAAAAAAAAAGTGGGCAGCATAGACATCCCCCACCATGGCAGGGAGAGGAGTGACCCAATGCCTCCCCAGCTCCCCATGCCACTCTGATGACAGCCATTATCTCTAAACCACAGCACCCTACACTGTACCAGTCCCAGGGTGCTGCCTCAGGTGCTGCCAAGGTTGTCCTGACTTTGCACCTCTCAAATCCCACTGGAGCCAAAGGGTCTGTTTCTGCCCCGGCATCTGCTGATGCCATCATGCCATCATGGGTTGAGGTTCTGCAACACCTCCTGGGGCTTGGATTGTTATCTCTTTGTCTCTTCACCACTGGGGAAAGGCATGAGCATCTGCAGCTTTGGACGGGGACCAACAGCAGAGAGGTGCACCATGTCCTCAGCACAGCCCCTGCCAAAGCCTCCCCGTCCCCACCAGGACTGCCACAGTGAGGCAGTCCCTGCTGGCACCATGGCACGAGTCAGGGTCTGGCCACCCAGGCAGGCAACACCCACCTCTCCCACCAAAGCTTTATTTACATCACTGCTGCCATGATGCAGCTCTTGGCAAAACTAGAGAGAAATGGCACTCGGTCAGTGCCCCTGAGCCCAGCGGGGCAGCGGGGACAGCAGGGAGAGGAGGGTGGGTGTGGAGACACAGGTGCTTAGGACTCGCCAGCCTCGAACATCTTCTTTCTGCCCTCCATGCCAGACTTCTCCTCAATGTTCTTCCTCCAGTCACCAACATCACGGAGATCCTTCTCCTGGGGAGGGATGGTTGTGTTGGTGAGAATGGTGCCAGCATAAGAACCCACCTGGCCCAGGCCCCACACTAGCCCACCTGTGGAAACCCTCATGTCACCAAGAGGAACCCAGTTCCCCCCATGCTACACATCTTTTTGAATTGCACCCTCCTGTTTCAACATCATGGGTGCCAGAGCAGGAAATACTGAGCAGGAAGAAGAACATTATTGAGAAAGAGTCATTCTCAACCCTATCTATCATACAGGGAGGTGTGAGCCCTGAAGGGTGGGGGGCACTCCTGTTAGGGGAAAAAAGGAAGAGGGAAGGGTACCTTCTCAGTGTCCTCCTTCTTCACTTGCTTCAGGTTGGCTCGGAGGTCCATGCAGACCTTGTGCTTGGAGCCCAGCAGGGCCCGCAGCATGGCATCAGCCGACATGCGCACCCTGCGCAGCGGCGGCCGCTTGAACTTGCCACGCAGGTCAAACAGCTTCTGGCTCAAGTCTTCCAGCTGGGGGCGAGGAAATGAGGGAGATGGAGAGACAGCGGGGCATGGGTTTAATGGAGGCATGAGGAATGGGCTGCAGACTCCCCTGAAGGACAACTCCAGGGGAAACTCACCTCCTTGGTAGTCTTCTGTAGCTTCACCTCTGTGTCATACCTCTCCTCATCCACTGACTCTATCTTGGCATGAAGTTTTTTGCACAGATCCTGGGAAGAAAGCAAAGAGGGATGTTGACTGTGTGTTGACTCACACACAATTCCTCTCTCCTGACCGCTCTGGCTCTGAAAGCCCTCAGTGCAGAGGACTAGATGGGATTGAGGTGAACAAGGGCTTTTCAGCCAGCTCCTAATCTCCATGCTACTGGCTGCACGGAAATGCTGCCTCAACACATCGTTTAAAACACATCTTCCCTGCCAGCCAGACCCCTTTTTTTTGCAGGGAGACCCCACCTGCTTTTCAAGCAAGCTGCATGTTCATCTGGCTCCAGGTAACACAGGTGAGGAGAGGATCAAGAGAGGAAGGTCAGTCTAGATCCACCAGGCTGACTGATGGAGTCAAATGTTTTCTGCTCCAGCACTGAAAGGGTTAAAGAAGCCTGTACCTGAAGTTCCTGCATGGATCCTGGGAGTGACAGAGGAGGACAATGTTCTGCCAGGTAGTTTTGCTTTTCCACTTCTTTGGCAGCTGCTTCTTTTTCTATTTCAGTGACAGCAAGCTGGAGCATAGCACTCTGGAAGGCAGCAGGAGAAGGGTCAGTGCAGGGGGAAGCAAGGAAGGAGGATAGGGGGGTCATCAGGGGAGTGGGAGTCCTGGTGGAGAGGCAGCCTGGGGAGTTCCCATCAATATCACCATTTCCAAGCAGGGGATATGATGGAGACCCAGTAAGGAGTGGGGTGGGAGGCCCCTACATTGTGCATCGTGGCCTCTTCTAGTAGGGAGAGTGGGATGGGAGGTGGGAAAGTCGGGACACACATCACCCAGCCACAGCAGTGCCACCTACCTTCAGGTGCTGCCGACGGGCAGTGGCCGCCCTCCTCTTTTTCTGCAAGTGGAAGAAACAAGAGAAAAGAAGGATATCAGTGCCCATTCCCCTTTAAATTGCCCTTCCCTGTGCAGTGCCACAGTCCACCAAGGAGCTGCAGCTCTCCCAGGGAGATGGCTCCATCCTGACACACAGTTGGTCCCCAAACAAGCAGCACTCAAGGAAGAGGCTCCCTGCTGAACCCAGCTTTGCCAATCTCAGGTAGCGAAAACCTAAAAAGTCCCTCAGGAAAAGATAACAAGGGTGATGAACTTGAAAATACATGTATAAAATATGGCTGCAGACTTGGCTTCTTGGAACTTTTAGCCTTTTCTCTAATTTGCTCTTCACTCAGATGTGTTTTACTTTGTGCTCAAGCTAATGGCCCCATGTCCCTGGGCACTCAGGAGCTGTGGGATGTCTTTCTGAGCAGTCCAGGGCACATGCCCTTCTGACACTCTGGTGACAAGGACAGCCAGGCAGGTGAAAACATGGAGGCTGTGCAATTTCTTGGAGCTGAAATGGCCCAGCACAAGTGATGCTGAAGCAGAGGTTCATCACAGCTGGAGGACAGACACAACCATAGGCTGCCCTTCTGTTCCTGTCATGCTGGACCAGCAGCAACAGGACTCCTATTTGTTAAAAAACCCACAACTTCTGCATTTCAGCTGTTTCCTGAGCACTTCACCCAGAATACTGGGCCTGGCTGAGTTGGGCTGAAACACATCTGATATGCTAAGGGGAGGGGAGTAGAGAGCAGTGCTTGGGTGTGGGTCTGTGCTGCATAGAGGAGGAAGTGGATAAGGATGTGCAGAGTGAAATGTGACAAAATCTGACATAGAAGAACATGTTGGATATCAGTACCATTTTGTGGCATTTCTATGTGTCCCTGACATCCTCTTTTCTCTTAGTGAGAACAAACTGGAGCTTGTGGTGTTTCAGACATATGGGGAGATGCCAAGCAGAAATGAAGGATGGAGCAATTTGCTAAGAGGAAATGTGGAGTGACAAAGCCACGAACAAACCTCCCACACCTTCTCCTGCATTTCTCCAGATTCCCCCAGCCCCACCTGGCTCTGCCAGAAGCCAGAGAAAACTTGCTAAGAATGCAACCTCCACCCTGCTCACACTCCCCTGGATCCTTTGAGAAGGGATTTGTCAGTGCTCAGTGGGTAGAAAATGAAGGGCTAGGTGTAGGGAAGGAGGAGAGGATGCTAGGCCAAGGGCGGGATGGTGGATGGATGATGGAGGAGAGGCGACTCTGGACCACTGCCTTCCCAGCACCATCTCGTGGCCAGCTGGGGAACCAGGAATGGAGGGAAAAAAGCATCTAACTCCAAGCCAGGGGACAAAAAAAACGTCTTTCAAAAGGGATTTTTCTTCTCCTTCACGTGTTTACCAGGAGGAGTCAGCAAGAAAATAACCATGAGCCGTTCTTTCCACACACACACACCCAGCAGCTGATTTTCCTAGGGAGGAATGGCAAAGCCAGGACTGCTGCCATAAGCATTGCTAAAGGAAAAACCCCAGCAAAACACACTTACCTCTTCACTGTTCAGGAAAAGCAGATGGACAAGGAAAGGAAGGAAGAGAAAGGGGAAAGAGGAAAAAAATTTAGTTAGCATCCTAACTGGAAATAAGCAGAAGAATCTTAACAACCATAAAAGTTGGCAGTTGAACAAAAGTTTTATATTAGAGACAGAAAAACGGGAACTTACTCAGACATCTTGGTTTAGATGGTTGTGAGCCTGAAATGAAAACCAAGAAAAAAGTTTACAACTATTCATGCTTGTGGTCACTTTCTTGGGTTTAAAAACAAAGCAAGACTCCTCTAGAAAATAAAAAGAGGAACAGGTCTGTTCTTATTTCCCAACTTCACCAATTTTCATCATATAGGGAACTAGGCTGCAGTTTGTAGATGAGAGGCAAACATCTCCTCATAATAATAATAACCACAGCATCAAGGGATTTCTGGAAAAGACCAAATGGGGTTGAGCCAGAAAAAGAGAGATTTGTGACAGTGATTCCTGCAGATTTGTTTCTTGTTTGACCCCCAGGAAACCATTTTATTCGATGAAGGAAGAAAAAGCAAAAACTATTTTCAGTTTACTGCTTTAATAGTTTCAGTTTACTGCTTCACTTTGCCATTCATCCTTACTTCACTTCATAAACAAGAAATATCCCAAAGCCTGCAAAGGGCTGGCAGTGACTCCAGGTGACAAGGAAGGACCTCAGAGGATGCTGCTACCAGTGTATGCACTCATCCTATGGGACAGGGGAGCCTATTGCAGCAACCTCAGCACAGGTGACGTAGAGCAAGTTGGAAGTTGTGGTTGAATTGATACAGGCACCAAAAGATTCCCCAGACGATTCTTTGCATTTGCTTTAAGTGGAAATTTCACACGTACGATGCAGCGTATTAAGGAAGTTTGCTTGGCTGTAAATGATTTCCACATAAATAGAATTTTACTTTTCTAGCAGGGCAATATCTGCTGCTTGCATGTCCTTTGCAGGGCAGAGCAGGCCCCAGAACGCAGTGCTTTGCCCATCTTGGAGGGAGGCTCTGCCAGGACGGGAAGTGTTAACGGGGGCTCACGCCCGAGGCAGGAGCCGGGCCAAGGAAACTTTATCCTGGAAAATGTGCGGGCCCATCACATTGCTTCGGAGAGGAGGGGAGTGGGGGGAAGTGCTTCTAAAAATGGCCAGGGAGCCGCAGAAGGAGCTGCAGCTGTCTGCCGGGCCGGCAGCCGTGCGCGGTGCCAGCCCCGTGACCCGCGGCGATGCGCGGCGCTGGCGGCCGCAGGTGGCGGGGCTGCAGCTGCGGGCCGGGCCGGCCCAGGAACGCCGGCTATTTTTACATCCCTGCCATCCCTGACATCCCTGCCCCGCACACACGCTCCCGCTCCGGCCGCAGCGACGCCGCGGGGACAAGGGGACAACGCCGGGATGAGGCTGGGTGCCCGCGATGCGGGATTTGCATCACCTGCTCTGAGGGGAGGACACCGTCAATTTGGATGTCGGTGCCTGTCCGAGGGTGTTTTTGGGGAGGAAGGCGCTGCAAGGGCCGGGTAGGGAGCTGGAGGAAGGGGTGTGAGTAGGGAACACAGCCGGGTCACCAAGGATCCTGAATCCTATGGCCCTGGGGATGTCAATGTTAGGCTCCACTCGCCCTCGCCACTCCAGCTGAGAGCAGAACCAGCCAAGGCAGGGGAATGCATGAAATCAAAAAGAAAACAAGCTCACTGGAAGAGACAGAGGGAACCTTTCCAATGCACAGACCCTCTCGAACAAGCAAAAGTGTTATTAGCACCCCTGTTTCTCCCAGCAGGCCATCCCCACCTGGAATTTATCTCCTTAGCACTCAGGTAAGTAAATCTGCTCCCCCATCACTCCCGAAGAGCAAGCTGGGTCATTAGGAGATAGGCAAAAAGGCTCACCCAAGTCTGGAGAAAATCAGAGTCGTGCTGGCTGGACAGGATGGACAGACGAGCCGCAGGCAGCTGGCTGAGTAAGGAGGTATAAAAGGGCTTCTCGGGTGGCTCAGCAGAAAATCCACCTTCTCTTTAAGGGCATGGAGACCTTCTCAGACCAATGATGTGCAAGAGTCCCCTGTGCACCTCCCTTGGCTGGGGCAGGCCAGGCCAGCAGGAGAACAGGAGAGGGCAGCCCCCAGGGAAGGAGGGGTGGGGAGGAGGAGAACATCTTCTACCCGTGGGATCTGGAGGAGCTGGGCAAGTGTTTTTCCTCAGAAGTGCCAAGGAGGGAGCTTTCCTCTCTCTTCTCCTGCACCAACCAGTGACAATAGATATGGCTTCAAATCTGTGGGGAGCCCAGGCTCCCTGCACACAGCCATCCATCTGCAAGGCTTCTAATTAAAATTTCCCCTTGGATACACAGAGCGGCTTGTCCATGGACAAGGGCATGACTCAATTTGCCTTCAAGGGCTTGGGAGCAACTCTGCCCTTCAGGAAGGAAGAGAAAGAAGAGCTTGCACCCCAAATATCCACTGCTGACAGCATATGCAAGAGCAATGCCTTAATAAGCCATCTAGCACTAGCACGCTTTTTTAATCTCAATTATTTCCCTCACACGGGAAATACTTTGCAGCTCTTCCCTGTGTGAAATACTTCAACAGAACTCAATTATTTTTGAAAAACAAGCTGTAGATCTGCTGCAAGCAGCCTCAAGCCTCAAATCCAGCCAGGCAGAGGCAGAGGCAGCGTAGACAGCAAGAAGGGTAATCCCCTCCGTGGGATGACCCAGACCCAAATCTCCATGGATCTGAAGGAGAAGCAGGTGGAAAAGTGGCTGGAAATATTCCCCAGCCCTGGTCACAGCACATGTAGTGCGTGTGTGTAGGGGATCCCATGGAGACAGGGACCCAAACAGCTCCTGCTCTCCTCCCCCAGGCCAGGCGCTCCCTCCTCTTCCAGCCGGGGTTTTTTAGGCTGATTCAGACATGGCCCTGACAATATTTTCCAGGCGCCTCTCAGACATTATATAGATAGTGGCAAATCCCTTGCTGCAGGCTTCCTGTTTCACCACCCTCAGCACCACGCAAGTAGTGCTGCAGATGCTGCTGAAGGACGAGCAAGTCCTTGCTATGGGGCTGGTGTCCTGCAGGGGTTTGCCGTGGGACCAGGTGGAGGAGGGAGAAACTCCCAGCCTGGGCCGGGCTGGGTCCAAAGGATGTGTCCCTTTGAAATGCTGCAGCTACACATTCTGGCCTCTGCTGGCCCATCAGTCCCCCAGAGAGCCACTCAGCTCTTGGTGAAGGAATCAAAACTGAGGGAGTTCTCTATTCAAAATTCCCCACAGCCAGGGAGTTTCCTTCAGCTCTGTGAGATGAAGGCATTCTGCAGTCCAGACATGCAGCACAGCAAAAGAGATCTGCTCAGAATTTCAAGGGTGTGGTTATCACCTTGCGACAGGAAAGTGTTGGCCTGATATACTGGGAGAATGAAGTTCAAAGAAAGAAGTCTCATGAACAAAATATTGGCCAACAGAAGAGCTTCTATGACACGGGAGGAGTGGGTGGTGAGGGGTGGCAATAGGATGAGCAGAAGGTCAAAGGCTTTCCATGGAGCTGCCTTGCACAGGGGTTAAGCTGCAGGGCAGTTCTCCCAGAAAAAAAAAAAAAAAAAAAAGAAGCACCAGACTTAAATGGCATGAGGAAGAAACCCAGTGAGGAGAAGGAAGAACGGAAAAGCAAATCCGTGTCAAAGTTAGAAGCCATGGTTAACATTAGGAAAGACAGAAGTTTCCAAAGGAATTATGTAAGTGTTTGAGTGATGAAAGAACAAGTTCCTTGCAGAAAAGCTCAAGGAAGGCATAAGGAAGCTCCAGGCACATCCTTCAAAGAGGTGTTTGGCTCTGAATATTAGGTATTACTGACGTGATTAGGCAGGGACCAGGAATGGATGCACTGTTCATACTTGGGTACTTTCCTGTGGAGCATCTGACCTTGTTCCTTTCCCTCATCTCCCTCCACCTGAGCTAGAGGAATGCACCATGGGCATGGCAGGGATCTGTGGGCCTGCATCAGGGATCCTGTGTTGTGGACTGCCCCTCTGCTCTCAGCCTCTTCCATCTGCCAAACATAAAGGAAAGGACTGGTGAGACCACAAAAACTCATCTGTCCAGCTGCATGAGCAAGGAGACATGCAGACCAATCTTGCTGAAGCAGTCATTGCCTCCTGCTGATGGTGCTCAGGTGAGTGACCAGGGTGTCTTGCCACATTGCAGGACTGTGGACATCACATCCCCAACCTTCTCTTCAGGCACTTCACTTGTATACTCACCAACTTGGACAAGTGCCTGTAGGAACAGAACAGCTCCCAATGGACACACATAAGTACTCACACATGGCTGCTTTTGATATAAACACTGGCCTTGAAGAGAAACAATTCATTTTAATGATCCCTTCCACTCCAAAGGGACACTCTTTGGTGGGGGCTTCTGGAAGAGTGAGCCTGCAGCTCACTACAAGCTAGAGTCTGGAGGAAGGGCAGCATTTCAAAATGAAAACACAAAGGAGTGAAGAGAGGCTTCAGGGAGAGGGCAAAAACCAGAAAACTACTCTGGATGAAGTCCCCTGTGACCATGGTAGCACATAGGTGCTTCAGTCTCCAGTGATGGAGAGTCTGTGTTCATAGCCAGGGTTAGGGTCACTCAGTTCCCAGCACAGCCCTGGCCACAAACCTCACTCCTCTCAGAAGCTTTTCTCACTTCTGCCCAGGAACAGAAGCCTTTGACTCTCCTACACTGTGGCCCTGCTTCCATATCCATATCCAGGCTGAGTTGGCAGCCCCCTGGAAAGTGAACACCTCTGACCAGGGCTGGTCTGTGCCCAGGCCTTCAGCATTTAATGTGTACAGGAGGCGATCCCTCTGGAATTTCCACCCAGCCTGCCCCTGGATAGTATTACCGAAGTGACCCAACACCTGATCACAATCCTTCATGTATATGCACATCCTCAAAGCCTGGCTAAGACCAGAGTATGACCCAGAACGTGTCTGAGGAACAAGCTGAGACCTCTGTGTGCTCAAATGAGTATGGCTGAAACATGTCTTTGCTCTCAAAAGGTCTTTCAGGCTCTCTGTGCCAAGACAAAGCAGCAGCAAGAACATGATGTTACTTAAAAAAAATAAAAGGCCATAGAGCTCAAGAAACACTAATAAATCACAAAGCTCTTCTCTCCCCAAGATCAGCAATTCCTCTACAAACCAATAGTCGTGCAAGGAGTGATTTTCCAGAACTTATCCATTCCAATCACATTGGCTTTTTGTAATGCTCTGTGATCCCAGACACCTCATTTTACAAAAAAAAGAAAGCTGTCAGCTGCAAAGACCTTAGCAGCCTCACCTACCTGCACACACTGAGAAAGCCTTGGGAGAAGACAGCTGCAGGGAGATGGGCCTCTGGAAGCTCTTCTGGAGGAGCTTCTCATTCAGGTTGGGCAACAGAGGGGGTGAACTCAGAGTAGGAGAAGGCTGAGCCAGGAAAACTCAACATCCAATCCCACTGAGCATCTCTCAAGAACATCCCCAGAGCCAGTTAATTCACAGAGTATCTGAGACATGAATTTCCTTTTATGAAGGCAGACCTGAGTTTAGCCCATGTGCAAAAGTTGGGGGTGATGTGGGATGAGTGCATCCAAAGCAGATAAACCTTCAGCAGAGGCCTTTGTCAAATCCAGAGTGAACACCAAAGCCAAGGGTTTTAACTGGACTGTCTTAAGTGAAAACCTTAATGCCAAGATTCAGGCTTCTATGTCTAAACTGCTCTGGCTTGTGTGCAAAAGTTAAGAGGAAAACGCTCTCTATCCAGGGCAAAACCAGATGCCACCTGGGCTGGTTTCCACGTGAGACAGCCACCTCTTTCACAGGCACCGAGCTCTTCACCAGCTCTTCCAAGGGGGCAATGTTTCTTTTACTAAGTCAGCAATGACTAATTCACAACTCAAAGTGCCCATTTCCCACACAGAGATTTTCAGGCTCAGACAAGGACATCTACAATGTCCACGTTCATGAGCAGGGTGATGGAACACTTGTTTGCAAACCCACCATCTTCCCAGATGCTGCTCACAGAATGTAAAACACGATACAGGTTGGGCTGTTTGCAGGTCAAGGCCTCTTTTCAGCTCAGTTAAACTCCTCTTCCTGACTCTCTACATGTTTCTGCTCAAATTGAGTGGCAATAAGTGCCTGCAGGAGTTTCATCACCTCTCTGTAAAGTCAGCAAAGCTGGTTGAGAAATTCCCATCTTGTTGACATGCAACAAGTCATCATTGATGGGTACCCATTCACCCCGAACTTCTTCAGGGAGCATATTTTGCCCAGCAACATGAAAGCTATGAAATCCTCATGCTGCTTCTCCTTTGGTTCCATCCTACTTAGACCTGAAATATGGAGAAATGAGAAGTCTGTTTTTTCCAGGTCTGCCCACAAAGTTCAAATTGGAACTTTGGGAAGCACCTCTGTGCACCCATTATTATTCCTGTTTCTCAGAGTGGACTGTCTAGAGCTTCTACCAGCCCCTTCCTGCCCATGGCAGGGCAAGGTGCATTGAGATGTAAAGTGGTCCAAACAATATTTCTGTATCCAGAAGCAAAGCAAGCCCAGCCTGGGGAAAGAACAGATACAAGAGCCACAGCAGCAGTCAGAGTAGGGGAAAGGGGCTGAGAAAAGGGAGGAGGGAAAAGGGGAAGAAAAGGGTAGAGGAAAGAGGATATAAAAAGGTAACTAGGGATAAGGATCCAGGAGCTGGCACTTTTAAAAAATAATCCCATGCATGACAAACGTACACATTTTGCCCATAAAACTGCAAGGCATAAAGATGCTAGCTAAGGAATATTTATAAAGCAGGCATGTTTGTTCCTAGTGAGAAGAGCTTAGATGCTCTCCAGCTCTCAAAATCTCTAAGACTAGCCAAAAAATCTGTGGCTGGATGACAGCCAGCCCATACCCAGGCCGAACGATGACAACTCATAATCATTTTTGTCTCACTGCAGACGACTGGTGACAAGCACATATGAGGCTCAGCCTTCTCCTTGTGCAGCCCTCCCATTTTATTTCCTTGAGTGCAGAGACAAATAACAAAAAAAATACTGAATGAGGGAATAATTCACTTTGGGAGGGAGTTCTGGAGGTCAGAAGTCTTGGATCTGGATGTAAATAATTGAGATTATAAATCTTAATAATAAACAAACGTCTCAATTTTCGGTGCTTCTTGTCTCTTTTAACAGACCTGTGCTTGGCCCAAGCCCTGCTTTTTGCCTTGCCACTGACCTGCAAAGCTGCAAATTAAATGCAGAGAGACAAACTCCCCATCCACCTCCTGCCTTCTGGAAAAAGGCACTGAGACACCCACATGGCTACCAAGGGGCTGTGCAGCCATGGGAACGGGCTTGCACAGCATCGCTGCTTTCTCTCCCTCTTGAACACTGGCTCCATCTCCAGAAGAAGAAATCTTGGCTGGTGAGGCTCTAATGGGGGCCACAGAGCAGATGACACAGCCCAGAGCACGTACTGCCCTGCCCTCTAGATGCAGGCACGGGAATCCAGCACAGGCACAAGCTGAGGAGGCGCTGGGAGTTTTCCCCATCCTTTACGTCTCTTCTTGTGGCATCTTCTACCCTCCAAGTGCAGGAGGAGCATTGGTGAGGCAGAAGATGCTCAGACATCTGGCTTTGATGGATGAGGGACAGCCAGCCCCGCCAAGGCCACAGGGAGGTGAAAAGGAGATGGCTTGCACACGAGACAGGGCTGTCTGCCTTCCTGCAAACAGGCTGCCGAGCAGGCTGTGTTCATTTGGGGTGAAATAAGGCATGAAATGAAGCCCACATCCACCAGCCCTGCTTCAAACAGCTGCCAGCAGATACTAAGAGGATCCTGCCAGGGGAGGACAGTGCTCAAAGCCGTGCTGTAAGCACACAAGGCTTACTGAGAAGGAGAAATGATGACGGGGGGGAAAGCAGCCTTGGCAGTGCATTAAAAACTGGAGCTGGGTGGAGAACATCCCCACCTGCTCGCCTCTCCCTCCTGAACAAACAACTCGGTTTGCTGAGTTTTACTGCACAAAGGCTCGCTCCAGGTTGCCCAGAGCCAGCTCAGCTGGGTGCTCACTCCCACGTTCCCTGGCCTTTCCCCTGAAAGCACCATGGGCTTCCCTCTCCAGCTCTGCTCACCCAGCACTGAGCAAGGCCAAAGCTGGGGAGGGAAGAGGCAGGCACTGGTATGGGGAGTAACTTTTCTCAAGAGGGGGCTGTCTCTGCATTTCCTTCAATTGCATCTGTTTTGGGACTAATAGGCACATACTTTTATGCCCAGCCCCATAAATTATGCAGTGAAGCTCAAGGCTATGACTTCAAAATAGAGGGACTGGAAAAAACATACATACACACAAAAAATAAGAACTGCCTGTTCCAAACCTCCAAAAGCCCTTTCTCAATGCTGCATGGCCCTAAATCACCTCAACAGCATCACCAAAAACCAACTTGGCAATAGATTTGGAACCTCAAGCCCAATTCAGAGATGTTCCCTTCTGCACAGCCTGTTCTAGGCTGATTCTAAAGTTGAGACTGAAGGCTGAGGCTTTAAAACATCCCTTTACAAGTCTTTCTCAGGTGACTGATTTCCTCCTCCATCTCATTAGTGGTTGCCAGCAGATGCTGTTTCCCCAGCAGAAGCCACACTTCACTTGTTACAGTCATCTCAAAACCACCCTGTCATTTCTCCCCTCCTCACAGCCACAGCGAAGCCTGGAGAATATTCATCAGGAGGCAGACACAGCAGCAGCTTTTTATGGTTAAGCTCAGGTCATTAATCTCTATCGAGACTTTTCATAATCTTCCTCAGCTACGTGTTTGTTTAACTCTTGGATAGTCGCTCTGTGGAGCTCTGGGTAATCACAGATTAACTGCTTTTTAATATTAATAGCTTTTCATTAATGTGCCAGGCTCTCTCCCCTCCAGAGCCCAGGCAATAGCTATTAGCGCTGTGCCTGCAGCTCCCTGTGGTGAAAAGGACTTTTGTCTTTAGGCCCAAAGTTCCACAGCATGAGCCCAGATCTTGTGTTCTGTGGCTGCTTTGTAGCAGAAGCACTTTAGAACAGGAGCAATTCCCTCTTCCTCTAGCCCAGTGCAGGGAGCTTCCTCCTGCAGATGGCTCAGAGAAGCTGCTCTGGAGTCACCCCAAATTGCAGCATATTCAAGGGCATGTAGGGCCACCACTCCCATGCCCTCATCCTTCCAGGAGAGATCTTTACTCATGTAGCCCCCACACTAAGGCCCCACAAAGCAGGGTGGGGCAGGACATGTGGCCACACAAAACCTCCCAGATTAAACATGAAACCTGCCCAGAAGTGACGTGAGGGCTGCAAGCCAGCCTTTACCAGGGTGGTGTGATCACAGTGTGAAAGCAAGAGCCTCAGCCCCTCCACCTCGGCAGGACTCCAGGTGCCAGAGGTGCAAACCTTGCTGTGCCATTGCTGTAGGACCACGTGAGGTGAATGGAGCTGACACTGTGCATCTTCATCTGTGTGGTCCATGGGGATGGTCACTGGTGAGTCCAAGAGCCTGAGCCACATTTTAATGTGCACAAATCATCATGGGCTGAGAATGGGCTAAGTGTGAAGCCACATTGCTTTTCATTTAGCCTCTAGCCAGGACAGAACACACGTTGCAGAGGCACTAAATAGCTAGTCTGACATCTCCAACACTTTCCTCATCCATATGTATTCCTTCTCTCAAGCCTCTTACATTCTTCAATACCTTGGTCTTGTTTAAAATCCTTCACAGGACACATGAAGCCTTTCCAGGAACACACTTCTTGCCAAGTTATTCACAACTAAAGAAACTTTCTACCAAGGCCACTGGCACATTAACCCTCTGCTTTATAAATACTAATGGACTCTGTTTTGCATGAGCCTGAAGCTCTGAGTATTCCCCCCCCCCCCCAGCCCATGAGCAGTTGGGATGAGCTGGCTCCTACATCCATGCCATCCCCTCTAGCACCCTCTGCTCCACGTCCTTGTTCTGGAATGCTGAGCTGCCCTGCCCCAGGCATTACACAGAGCATGAGTTGCACCAGCAGCCAGATCATCTCTTGGCCAGAAGGAGTCCCAAAGCTCTCTTTGCTGACAATGAGCTGGGACCAACATGTCTAGAGCTTGCTGAGCAGAAGCCCCTCCACAAGCCCACCATCCTGCTCCCTGGGTGGAGAAGGAAATCCCCACTATCTGGAGTGCAGGGGCAGCTTGAGGTGGGACTTCAGTCCCAGGGCTTTGTCCACCACCTCTGGGGGCTGCAGGATGTGCCACTGGGCGAGGGGCCGGCGTGGGTTGGACAGCATGTCGGACCAGTGCCGCAGCTGGTTGCCTGTGGCTCGGCAGCCCAGGAAGAGTTTGCCGATGGGCTCATTCTTGGTCACTTTGTCATGATCCCAGACAGAGATGACCACGTCCACATTCTGGAGGGGACACAAGAAAGAGGGTCAGTAGGAAGGGGTTTGCTGCAGTGGGGACCTGCTCAGCCCTGGGCACTTCAGGGAAACCCACCTGGATCTGACTGAAAGGCACCTCAAAAACAAACACCTCGTTGAAGTAAGGGCTTAAGGTGTTTTTCTTCACACTTGTCCTTTTTTTCTTCCATTTCTTTCTGTTCAGTATGAGATGCACCTTGACAAAAGGATCTGAAGAGAGAGAGGGCACACCTGGCACAAGTGACAGTTTTTGACTGAAGAACTCAGCCACAAAACAGCTTTCCTGAGCCATTCCCAAGGAGACCATGGCATCCCACTTGTCACTCCTCATGGTGAGACAACCACCTCAGAGCTCACTTCCTCCTGCCAAGCTCCCTGTACAATTCAGCCATGACATCTCCTCCTGGGAGATACCTCCAGCACTGCCCAAAGCTGGAGTGTCTGTGCTGGGGGAGGCTGGGAGTCAGCCAAGGGCTGAATATGTGGCAGCAGGAAGCAGGTCTTAACACCAAGAGTTTTTAAGGCATTGCAGCTCTTGGTGCCACTCCTGAGGAAGGTCTGAGCACAGGCAGCCCCTACTGACCTGAGAGTCCATTAGAGTCCATCCGTTTCAGCTGCTTGGCTTCCAGGATGAGCACTGTCAGCTTGCCAGTGCTGGGGACGTAGCGCAGTGAGAAGCAGATCTCACCCAGATGCTCTTCCTGATGGAGACATGCCAGTAATTAGCACCAGCCAGAGCAGCCAGCTCACCTGAGGCTGGAATACCAGTCTGGCCCCAGGTTTCCTGAGTCTCCCCAACTCTCATGCTTGCCCCTAAGGGCTTGCTTCTTGGGGTGGTGGAAGCCAAGCAAGAGCACATCCCTCCCAGCAGAGTTTCCCAGCCACCAGGACCAACCTCCACTTTACTGGCCACCGCCAGGTCACTCCACTGCTCGATGACATGCTGCAGGTTGACACTGGCCAGGGGCAGCCGCACCTCACCAATGATGTCATGCTTGGCAAAGCGGTTGAAGTCATAGATCTGCATCACCAGTGTGGATTCAGACACCTCAGCCTGGGGTACCTGCAGGGGAGGACCCAAAAGCCTGGACTCACTCGTCAGTGGCAGCCCTGCCCCATGAGGGTATTCCTCTCTCACATTTCCCAGTTCTGATTGCACAAGCATCTCCCTGTCTGGAGAGGTTTTTGCCCAGGGAGCAGTGTCTATGCAACACGGTTTATGGGACCAAAGAAAACATCATTGGCTTTGGTTAGTACCTGGAAAGTGAAGCTCTCATTGAAGATGGGGTTCAGGGTCTTGCGGTAAACCTTGGTCTCATATCTCTTCCTCATATCAGACGTTAGGTAGACAATCACATATGGGTCAGACGTGCCACCACTGTCCATGGCCTTCAGCTCAACCGCCTGCTTCACACCAACCTTCAGCTGGAGAGGAGTGAGGCACAAGGTCACTGGGTGGAGGAGATGGGGTCAGCCAGCTGGGGGCTCCGTGGGAAATGAGAGCAACAGTGAGGAACGCCTTCACACCATGCAGGCATGAGAGCTGGGGGGCTGCAGGCAGGTGGGAGAGGGTACATCCACCCCAGTGGGCAGCAAAGAGTGACCATGCAAGAGCATGGCTTTTCCCTGCTGTGCCACGGCCACGAGCATCCCCACCTCCTGTAGGCGGAAGTTGTACTCCAGGGAGTACTGCAGCTTTCCTCGCCGCTTCTGCTCTACTTCCCACTCCAAGTCCTCCATCTCAGGCTGGACCTGTGGCAGAGAGCAACACTACCCTCAGGATGCATTCAGCCGTGTCCCTGCCATGCCGTGCTCCCACCATCCCCGGGGCTGGGCAGTGCAGCAGCAAACCCCTCAGGGAGGAGGGAGGTGGGATTGAGGGGAAGGCAGGACGCACAAGATTGGTCGTGGTGGAGTTGTTGACGGCACACAGGCCGATCCTCTCCTTCTTCTTGGGCTTCTTCTTGCTGCAGCAGCACTTGACAATGCAGATGAGGAAGAGGAGGAGGAGAACAGCCCCTGCCACAGCCACGGTGATGAGTGCCCATTTGGGTACTGGTGCAATGTTCAGGGCACAGAGTTGGATAAAAGAGTTAAAACCAAGCAAAACACACAGAGCACATTTAAACTCCTTCCTGGTGGTTCAGCATTAAGGAGTTGTACTTTCAAAATTGCCCCTAGAATGCTGGACAGGCCCCATGCAGGGAGACTGTGACTGAAGAACATTCCCCAAATGGGTAGCAAAGATACCCTTTGCTCCTGAAGCAGCATGGTGCCACTCTGCAGTAATTCCACCCTGGTGGAGCCCACTAGGAAATGGAATTTGAAGGGAGGGTGAAGTGAATACAAAACCTCAGAGTCCAGCAGCCCCAGCAGATAACACTGCCTGGGAGAGGAGGGCAAGAGACTCTGTACTCACATGGAATCCAGCTAAGCCAGCTGTCCAGGGAGCCTGGCCAAGCCGTGGTGGTGATGCTGGTGTGTGGGGAGGCCGTAGTGCCCTTCCTGCCTGCCACTGCCATGGCTAATCTGGGGTGACCTGGGAACAGAGGCAAAATTAACAGGGTGGGGATTTCCTCTCCGGTAGCACGTGTGCTGCCTGTAGCCCAGGGCTCTAATGAGAGCAAACACAATTAAAATACAGAGCTCAGGGTAAGTGATTAGAGCTTGGCCACATTGACAATGAGATGTGAAATGGAGCGGGAGGGAGCACTGGCAGGGAGGGCTCTGTGCCAGCCAGCCCCTCCCATACAGCCTCTCCTTCATATCCTTGCAAGTCTGCCTGCTGAAAGGGAGAGACTGGGGGGTCCAGGGCGTTTTGAGAAGAGGAATCACTTGGCTATAGGGGACAAAAACCAAGAGCTGTTTTGTGCTGACTCCTCCCTGGCCAGACAGAGGGAGCTGAAGGGTTTGCTCAGCTCCAGGAATGGCCCATCATCAGCTACCACCCCTTTCTGGCTATTTCCCCTCTTGTCGCAGGGCTGAGGAGTGGTAATGTTGGCACAGGTCTGGTGCCCTCGCTGCTGGTGGCAGTGCTGCCACCAGGCTGGGGCCACACCATGAGCTCGGCCTGTGCACGTGGCAATGCTGACACAGCCTGAGGGAAGGCTTCAAATTCAAAGCAGGATGGTTTTACAGCATTGCTTTCCCCATGGCAAAGTTCTTATTCTAGCACGAACGCTTCCTCATAGCCAAATTCCTTCCGCGTCACCAGGACAGGTGTCCCCGGGGCCGTGCTGTGCGGTGAGCCGGCCTGCAGCCACCACGGCACGGGTGGCACCAGCCCCGCTGCCCAGGCTGGCAGGGATGTGCCTGTTGCTGCCCCAGATTCCTGCCCTGCCTTCTGGTGGGTCCCTGCTCAAGCAGCCAACTCCACCTTGCTCTGCCAAGGTACTCCTTGCACGGGGATCTTGCTGCAGAGGAGGAAGCCACATCTGCACTTCCCTTCATTGAGCCAGCAAGAATCCTTTCTTTTTCCAGCAGTGTGCTTTGCTGCATGTTGGCATAGGGCTGGAGAGACATGGGAATTGCTGTCATCCCTGCAGCATCATTGCTGGGACAAGGTGCAGGTTAAATGACTTGTCCAGGGCCACCTGGGATTTCTGTGTCATTGGGCACCCGAAGCATTGCTCGGGTATTTTAGAGGTGCCAGGCAGCAGCTTTGGAGTGAAGGGTGGACAGGACAGCGCAGGTGAGCAGGCACCCACCCAGCACAGAATCAGGAGTGCCAGTACTTTTTGCCTGCCACAGGCTGTGTCACATTAGTCTAACACTGACCTTGGTTTAAAAGAAAACCTTTATCCCAACCCTGAAGAATGAACTGAGCCACCACTTTGGGAACAATGGAGACAGCCCTGCTGAGGTCTGCCACAGGAGACAGAGTCTCAGTGGGCAGTCTGCTAGGAGCATCGAGCATCCATGTTCCTTGAAAAGGGGCTGGGGGAACCCTGACTCTCGTTCCCACCCTGTGCTGACTGGGTTCCCAAATCCAGACTTACCGACAAGTATCCTTCCCAGCGTCAGTCTCCTCTCCCTGCTGCACAGACTCCAGTCAAGCCACCACATGTAGCAGGGCCATGCTGTGGGCTGAGATGAGACCCCACCTCACTGCAGCCGAGGGTGCAGAAGGGATGGTGGCTGCAGTGCACAGCTGAAACAGGAAAGTCTGCTTTGCCAGCTCAGGAACCGGGTGGCCCCAGCAGCTCCGCCAGCCCCACCTCGCCGCTGACCCAAGCAGTGTTCACGCAGGCGAAAAGCCAGCAGGGAACTCCCTGCTGGACCAGGAAGCAAAACCTGCCCTCCTGCCTGCAAGAAGCTGGAGGGCATTGCTCCATGCACTGGGAAATTCACTTCTCCAAGTTATCCCTGCAACAATGCCGGGCTGGACTGTGTGGCTGCAGGCACTGAGCACAAGGGAATGGACACTTCCAAGGGGATGGGTGCTTGACTGCATCCATCCCTGGTGAGCTCTGCAGTTGGGAAGCCCAGCTCCTTGGCCCACAGGGCATGCACTGTGTGAGGGCCTGCTAAACGTGTGTGAGGATGAGCAGGAATGCACTGCTGCAACACAGCAGGGAGGACAGACAGGACGAGGGGATACTGCTTGGGTGGTTTCATCCTCCAGTGCCAACAGAAGCACCAGGCACACAGCCAGTAGCAATTTCACAGGGTTCCATTGCATTAAATTTATGCTCATAATCGTCTTCCCTTGCTGCCAATTCAGCAAAGTCTGCCCTAAACTTGCCTTAGTGCTACGTAGATTTGGGGCAGTGTCAGAAGCAGGGAGAAATACTGCAAAACTGCCAGTGTCTAATGGCTGATGTAGTGATGGGAGGAGATGCCCCAGAAACCAGACCTGTCCCAGCTCTGCCCCACCACCCTGACTCATCAGTCCTTCCAGATTTTCATATGGCCACCAAGGCATTGCCATAGCGGGTGCCTAGTCACAGGAGAGGGGCTGGGGCTGCCCCTCAGCCACCCAAAAAACAGCCACACTCACAAGGGGCCTTGCACTTCTGCTGCTCAGAGAAGCGCCATCTCCAGGAGCAGGAGATGCAGGAATGATGCTGCAGGAATGATGCTGCAGCAAACCTCTGGGGGAACTTTTTGCTCTAAACTGGAAGGCCAAAGCAATGCACAAGAGAAATGCATTATGGGGATGGGGGAATAGGGAATATTAAAATCCTCCAGGGAGAGGAGGGTCTGCATATGCACACTAAAAGCTGAGCATATAAAAGTAGCCTTTTCAATAGCTAAAAGAAAAGAGATTCAGATCTTAGGAAGAAATTCTTTACTCAGAGGGTAATGAGGCACTGGAACACGTTGCCCAGAGAAGTTGTGGCCTCATTCCTGGAAGAGTTGAAGGCCAGGTTGGATGGGGCCCTGAGCAAGCTGATCTGCTGCGTGGCATCCCTGCCCATGGTGGAAGGGACTGGAACTAGATGATCTTTAGGACCCTTCCAACCAAAATCATTCTATGATTCTATGATCTCAGTGAGACCAAACTGCACAGGACCCTGGTGGGTTCCCACATTTTGGTAGGAGATTTGGTGATCCTGCTGGCAGGCTGCAGCAATAGACCTTGTTCCAGCAGCAGGGCAAGGAAAAAGCTGCAGGGTGTTCTTGTGTCAGCCCTCCTTCCCTCATCCTCTCCCCCCACATCCCTGACAGTCACACTCTTGGACAGAAAGGGAGTGTTTGAACTATCTCGGCACTATGAGCCCCACAGGGCTGGGTGCCACGCAGTCTACCTAGAAAAGTAAAATCCTAGCCCCAAAATCAACCCTGCTCAGCACAGCATGGCTTTCAGAAAATAAGGGAAAAGAGATCCAAAACCATTACAGTAAAATTGCAAACGCTCTGCACCTGCCTTTGCTCCCCGCATCCCTGCATAGGCTGCGAGTCACTCTGGACCAGGTACCTCTATTTTTTTGGTCAAAAATACAACCATTCAGGGGCTGGGAAATGAGAGGACTAGAGGCACACTGTAAACACTCCAGCTGCAGAAATAAGACATCACGGCTTGTGGACAGCGATCAGGCAGTAAGCCGAAGCGCCGAGGAGCAGGAGCAGCGCCGAGTCCCCTCCCCAGGGTGACCGCAGCTGTGTCCGAAGCCAGGTGACCACGATCCTGTGCAATGCCAGCTGGGAAATGCAGGCTGGCCAGGGCACAGTGCCAAACAGCTGGCTGCCTACAAATCCCAGCACTCCGGGGAGCGGAGCTGCGCCCATCCCGGCTCCTGCTGCTTCCTGCAGCGCGGGCAGGGGGAAATATAAACAGCAGCGCCTCGGACAGGGTTGGGATGCTGCCGCTGGACGGGCTGTGCCGGGGAGCACTCGGGGTGAGTTTGGGCTTTTCTCTCTAGCTGTCTGTGTGCAAAGGGAACATCTGCTCCCTGCTAGGCAGCCGTAGGGACCAGCAGCACCCGCCCGGAATGTTTTCCTGAGCTCTCGCAGCCTGTGCAGATCCGTGTGCGAACAGCGCTGCGGGTTACTGGGGCAGGGAGCCGGAAAGGAGAAGTCGGGCTTGGCTTGCAGTGCTTGAAACAGTGAAGCAGAAATTAGAGGTGGGTTCTCCCACCAGGTAGGGCTGCTCAGCTCCGTTGCTTCCTTGCGTTTAATTTTGACTTTCAGAGAATACTTGGCTGAGATTGTGTCAGAGCAAAAGTTTGTGCCTGCGCAGCTGCGCTGGTGTTTGCCACCGTCTCTGGGAGGAGACCCCTTCCCAGTACGGGACATGGGGTGGAGGAAACAAAGGGATGCTCAGCATCTTCTGGCTTTCCAGGCAGCCCTGGCTGCTGGGAGAGTAGCCCAGCTGCAGGACTTTCTGCACCTGGGGCAGTCAGGCACTGAGCCCCCCATGGCAAGGCTGTGGCTCTCACGGCTGGGGTGTTGTCTACTGACCCAGGCAACATTTTGCAGTTCCTAAACAATAAACATTGATTAAATAAAACTGTGGCAAAAGACAGGTCTCTGTGCAGACCCTGACTTGTCCTTTACACTGCATGTTGGCTTTGCTCTTTGCTTGCACAGCCCCCCAGTACAGTAATCAGGTAGGGCTTGACTGGCTCACAGGCTGTGGAGGGGCAGACCAACCCCATCGTAGGGGTCTCAGCCTTTATCCAAGCCCTCACCACACCCTTCTACTTACTATGGCCTTTTACAGCTGCAGATGAGCTGCTGATGCAGTGAACTTCGTTTGTAGCTACAAATTCACTATTCAAGCAAAAGTGGAAAAAAAGGCAACAAGGATGTGAACTAGAAACCTGCCTATAAGATCTAACCTATTTTGGCTTTTAAAGACAGCCTTATTTTGCTTGGAAAAGAGCTCTACAACAGCTTTCAGCAGTTCCACACAGATAAAAATACTCTGAGAAAAACAAAGGTGAAAATAAAGCAGTGATCTGTGTTTGAAAAGCACATCACATTTAATTGGAGCTATTAGAACAGTTTTTCTCAGAGCAAAGCTCCTGTCAGCAGGAACAGGTTCATTTGGGCTGCTGTATTTGGTATGTAGGATGTTTCCTATCTCCTTTCCACTCTTCCCCCTCTCTAGATTGACTGTAGATTGACTATATTATAATCTGTCAGTTTAATTTTGTATTTTCTCTTAAGGGCTGAGAGTTGAAGATGGCAGAGCCAGAAAGCACAGTCATAAACACCAATGTAAAACAGGTAAAAGGCTGTTCATTACAAAACACACATCCTGTATTTCCAAACCAAGTTTTGAAATGCCACCACAGAAGAGAACACACCACAGCATAGAACTGTGGTGGCCTGAATTGCTCGTGCCTGGGTTTCAGCAGAAGTGGCTGTCCCAGGGCAGCTGGGCACCTGGTCCCAGTGAAGTCCATGTGATTTCCAGTTGCATGGAGTGAGCAGGTACATTTGCTCACACTTAAAGTTTGGAGCAGCCAGCGAGAAAGCAGAAGCTTCTCTACATTCACTGAGACTTTAATTCAACTGTCCAGGACAGTCACAAATGAAGGGTAATACCACCGGTATGTGCAGAGAAGCCCAGCACAAACAGATGACTGTAGCTGTGCTGTGCCCACAAACAACAATATCATGAAGCAATCCCCTCTGTGTGAGCTGTCCTTGTAGTATGTGGCACTTATCAGATAGGTTAGGGTTTCACAACTGCCAGCCCCATCCTTGGTGGCCTGAAGATGAAGACTGGGTGTGGTACCTCTGGCATCAGGAACCATGACACAGGGGTGATACCTCTAACACCCAACCCCACCACTCTGGTTGGTGTCCCCTGCTCACCCCACCTCCACAAGCTCCTTCTCTGCTGTCCCCTGACTCCTCTTTCCTCCCTGTCCTGCAGAAAGACCCCAGCAGGGCGTTGGTCATTGCTGTGACCACCAGAGCCATCTTCAACCTGGAGGAGGAGCACAAGCTCTACCTGGAGAAGGGCAAGGAGGAGTACACAAGGCACCAGCAGGCCAACCAGGACAAGCCCCTGCCACCTGGTACAGCCTTTGCCTTCATCCAGGTGAGCCCCACAGCTGGCTAGGGCCACATGCACACACTTGCAGGATGAGGTGAAAGCTCAGCTTTCCCTGCTTTAAGTCTCAGCTCCCATCACGGGATGTAGTTTTGCCTGTCCTGATTTCTTGGCCTCATTGCAGGGCATTGAGACCTGTGCTCCTGACCAGTCCATCTCTCTCCCCCAGCTTTTCCAGGATGGTTGCTCTGTCTGGCTCTCCATAACATGCCAGCCTTGCCATAGCTGACAGATGCAGTACAAACCACTAACCTTAACTGCAAAAGAGCCCCTGCAAAGGTACTGCAGTCATGCCTCTTTAAAAAAAAAATCTCCACACAGGCAGTGCAGTATGTTAACAAGAAGATCCTGGAGAGCAACCCAGCAGAGAGGGACCTCTTTGACATCCTGGTGCTCTCCAACAACAGCCCAGAGAGCGGCGTGCGCATCATCAACAGCGCCAAGCACTATGGTAAGGGGGACCCATCCCTGGCCATGCCTGATTCCCCTGAGAGGCTGCAGAGCAGATCAGGCACCACAATGGGCCATCAGTGGCAAACAGAGAGCCAGGGGATACAAGGGAAAGGGGGAAAAGGGTTCTTTTGGAGCCCAGCTCCCTTCAGCAGCCGTATCTTTCACACCAGGAAGTGTGGCAGCATTTTGCACAGCTCCGGCATGTTCAGGCAGGTACTGAAAATAAAAAAAGTTGTTTAAAAAAACCACCTTAAATCCCAGAGTGCTGTCAGGAGGAATGCTCATTTAAGGGAGGGATGGAAGGAATATTAAGTGCACTCTGCAGTTTTATAGGAGCAACAACAGGTTAAGAAGATGCAGTAAGAACACAGGCAGGTTTCCCACACACCACTGGGAAATTCATTGCCCTGAGCTCTTGCAGCAAAGCCCACCGAGACCCAGGGAGGGAGTGAGGGGCTGTAAGGAGGATGTTGCTCCGTAAGACTTCACTCCCATCCCTTGTCCTGAAGGCCTGGAGATCTCCAAGTTCTGCTTCGTCAGTGACGAGGACTCCACACAGTACCTGAAGTCCCATGGTGTCAAGCTGTTCCTCTCAGCTGACAGGACAGATGTCTGCAATGCCCTCCGGAGAGGTGTGTTCTCCCCTCCATCCCACGTCCCCAAACCCACCACACTTCTTCCAAGCAGCTCAGTACCAAGGGACAACACCAGAGCCTCTGATTTCACAGGGACAAGGGGTGGATGGCACATTGATTACCAGTACAGTCCTGAACAGTTCAGTCTCTTCTTCTGTCCTTACCAGTAGCCTGCAAACACACCAGGCTTGCTCAGATGCCCTCACAAGTCACTGAGTGCATTATGCATCATTCTGGACACAGCTCTACCATGGGCTGGTCATTCCCTGCCTGACATTTAAGCCTTTCTAACCAAAGATGCAATTCCATTCATCAATGAGAGTTTATCAGTGATTCCCAGGACTTTGTGTGGATGCCACAGAAATTTGCTGTCTTGGTACATGCAGAATTACTGTGTGCTCACTGATAGATGTAAGCACGTGCCTGACCTCATTCGGAGGGAGTGCAGTCTACCCAACTCCTCTAATGGGGTTAATCACCTTCTTACTAATTCGCTTGGATATGAGCACATCAGCTGGCCACTGTCCTTCAAGGTCAGGAGCAAGCCATCTGCAGCCTGGACTTTCCTTCACTACACTGCACATTCCTGGAACCTCCTTGAGAGAATCATTGCCCTAATCACTGTCCTGACAAGTGTCTCCCATCTGAGAGCCTGGGTCCACATATGAGGGTGGGCAGGGAGCAGCCTGTAGGAAAAGACTGTAATTAAGCCAATTACCGCAATCAATGGAGATGCCAGCCCATATTATTCACACCAGAGTGCTAAATCTGGGCATTAAAGATTGAGGCTTGGCAGGGTGAGCAAGCACCAGGAGGAAGGCTGCTCATGCCTTGACAACCACCCACCATGTCTTACCACACCTCAGTATCTCCCCAGACCTCGGTTTCTGATCAGCAGCACTTTCTCAGGGGATGACACAGCCATGGAAAGGCTGGAATGACTCCCCCAGGAAGCTCCCTGACTTGGAGGCCCTGGCATGGTGATGTGGGACAGGGCTGCAGCAGATGCATGGGGAGCTGCTGGCCATGCATGAGCTGCTCCTGGGAAGGGTGTCCCTCCTGACCCCACCTTGCTCTGTCCCACAGGGGTCTCAGCAGCGCTCGTCTTCCAGCAAGAGGTGCAGGCCCCCAGCACTCCACTCCGTGTGGTGTTTGACGGGGATGCCGTGCTCTTCTCCAACGAGACAGACCAGATCTTCCAGGAGCAGGGCCTGGAGGGGGCAGTGCAGTACGAGCGGGCAATGGAGGCCATCCCCATAGGAGAGGTGAGCATGTCACCCCACTTCCATGGGCACTCCCAGGCTCTGCCCGTCTCTCCAGCTGGGCTTTGGCATGAGCAGTCAAAAAAGCAGAAATCCTTACAGATTCCCTATGCATCCACTACTCAGTCCCTGGAGTCTCACTGGAAATGGATCTGTTCTCTCCTATAAGTAAGCCCTAAATATCTAGGATTGTGGCTAATCCCAACACCACCTTTTGTAGGCTGTGACCTCTTGCTGTCCAAGTCCCTGCAGGACTCAGACCTAGAGGCACTGCTTGCTCGTCACTTTGGGATTAGGATGAGCACCACAAGGCTCACCTTACTCCCAGGGACTGCATTGCCCGGTCCTACAGCCCACAGGCATTGTGTGCTCTGCAGAACCCCGAGAAAGCCTGGAAGAGGAACAAATAGTTTTTACAGGCAGAGTAAGTGTTTTCTTATTTCCCACACACTCCCAACTGTCTTGCTGTGCTTCCAGGGTCCCCTGAAGGCTTTTGCCATGCACCTCGGGAATATGCGTAAGAAGTTTGGCCAGGAAAAGTCCCCGATCCGCACGTACCTGGTGACAGCCCGCAGCGGGCGGGACATGGGCATCCGAGCCATCAAGACACTCCGGGAATGGGGTCTGCCCATCGACGAGGCTTTCTTCATGGATGGGGCTCCCAAGGGCCCCATCCTCGCCCAGATCCAGCCTCACATTTTCTTCGATGATGGGCTTCATAACATCCAAGGGGCTCAGAATGTGGGGGTACCCTCTGCCTGGGTCCCTTCCTGCTGCTGATAGGCTGCAGGCCAGCAGTCCTCCCTCCCAGTGACACAGGGGACTGGGTCAGTTGGAGGCAACTCTTCTGGTGGAGAAGGGAAGATTTCCTAACGTGCAGCAAGCAAATCTCAGGGAAAGGGGATGAGAGCATGGACTCCCATGCAAAGCTTGATGCATATTTCTGCTCCTGATGAGAGGTCCTCTACATCTTAGGATAAAGCCAAAAGACACAACTGCTCCAGTACAGGAGGACACTTTTGCTGTGACACTGAGGACTACACCTAGCTGCCATGTAGGACCTGAGGACTTTGCTCAAAGAAATAAGTGAAGCAAATGCCACGCACACAAGCTGAAGGAAACGAGAAAAAAATGCTAATTTTGGCTGGGCTCAGAGTCTCCAAGATGGAGCAACACAAGCACATCAGCCTGTTAAGCCAAGTCCAGAGGAGGCTGACCAAGATGATTAAAGGGATAGAGCATCTCTCCTCTGAAGGAGGGCTGAGAGAATTGGGATTGTTCATCCTGGAAAAGAAAAGGCTTAAGGCTGACCTAACTGCAGTCTTCCAGGACCTGAAGGGAGCCCACAGGAAAGATGGAGAGGGACTATTTACAAGAGCATGTAGTGACAGGACAAGGGGGAATGGCTTCAAACTGAGCAAAGGCAGGTTTAGATTAGATAATATTTTTTACTGTGAGGGTAATGAGGCACTGGAACAGGTTGCCCAGCAAAGTCGTGGATGCCCCATCCCTGGGAGTGTTAAAGGTCAGGTTGGATGGAACTCTTGAGTAACCTGGTCTAGTGAAAGGTGTCCCTGGTCACACCAGGGTGGCTGGAACTGGATGATCTTTAAGGTCTCTTCCAACCCAAACCATTCTATGATTCTATGATTAATTCCCAGGATCTCTGCCTAAAGGGAACCGTCAAGACCCTGCCTCATCAGACACACTCATCTTGGTTTCTGAGGAGACTGATGTGCTAGTGAGTGCTTCAGGCAGCTCCAGCTAAACTCAGAAGAGGGAGAAAGACTTATAAACCGTAAAGGACCTACAAATCTTTGAATGGGTGAAAGAAAGAAAGCCCAAGCTATTCCTCCTCATAAAAGAGATTATAGCACAAGACAGCTTTCCTTAGGCATGCACACTGCTCACGGAGTGCTTTTAGGAGACAGACCTGTAGGACACTCAGTTCCTGGAGCTGCAAGACAAGGCTGGGACAAGGCTATAACCCAGCACTGAGGTCCATCCAGGAGGCAGAACAGCTCCAGTGTCCCACCAGGAGAGGGCACTGGAGATGGGCCCCCTGCATGGAGGGGCCAGGGCTGCCGACCAGCACTGCCGGGGCTGGGGCAGGACTGAGTACTGTGGCCAACCTTAAATGGATCTCCAGGGCCGTGGGTGGAGGGCATGGGTGGGGTCTCAGGAGGAGCTGCTCCTTGCACATGGGGTACATGGGTGTGCTCGGATCCCTGCCTGACATCACACCACACCCCAAACAGGGATGCCTCTCCCTGTTTCTGGCAGTTTGGACCCAGTTCTTAATTTTCCTGGGCAACAAGTAACCTGCAAGGTTCACCTGCAGGTTTCTTTCCCCTGGGCTGGATGTGAGTTGCCACTAGAGGCCACTGTGCTGCCTGGGGACATGGCACCTCAGATACCTGCCAGCTCTCCAGAAACGCCTCGTAAAAAAATGCAAACTGGCTGCTCAGGCAGCAGCGAGATTACGGACAAGGAGGTAAAGATGATGCTGGCTTAGTTTTTTTAATTTCAGTGTAATCAGAAAATAATTATTTTTAAAGGCTTCACAAGTGTTGCTCTCACCAAAGCTTCTTCCCCCCCCAAAAAAAAACAAATAAACAAACATCCCAGTATGAGTGCCTGTTTGTCATGCCTGTGTCTAGCAGTGTGGGAGGAAGGATGGGATAACTCAGTGCTCCTTTACACACATTCATTTATTGATTGTGTGTTTGGCATGTTCATCAAAATGGCTTAGATACACAAGAAACCTTCAGTGGGCTTTGGATTAGGCCTGTGAATGTCATCTTGTATCTGTCCCCAAGCTCACTCCTGCCACCGTGGGCATGAGGACTCTGCACTTCTTGCCTTAGCAAGGGCAGCTGCTGGCCCTGACATGCCACTGGCAGAGGTCCTTCCCTGACATTGTGGCCACCGTGTGGGTCCAAACTCGGGGCTGCTAGGGCAGGGCAGGGCAGGGATGCCTATGTGCACAGATTTGAAAGGAAGCCATCTCCAAAGAAGCAAAGCCTGGCAGGGCCTTGGCACCAGCAGTCTGGCCCCTGGCCCATTTGCTCTGTGCAGATGCTGAAATTAGATGTTTCAAGGTGGCAACATCAACAACATCAGCCACTCATCATTCGCTAATAATGCTAAGCAGCCATCAGCTGAGCAAACATTAATTACAGGATGCTCCAAACACGCTCAGTAAGCAGGTGCAGATATTTGTCCCACTTCTGTGCAGCTCAGACACCACCGGGCTCAGTGCAGTGATCCAAGCCCCCACCTCCAGCCCTGCCCAGCACACACAGCCAGCTGCTTCCATGGCAGCTGGTGCTGGGGACACGGACACAGTGCTGGAGGTGATGGTGGTCCTGGGCATCTTCCACCATCCTGACCCATTGCATTTGACAATTCCTGGACAGGGCCAGCAGGAGCTTGGTCACCACTTTGGGTGAGAGGGAATTAGCTGAGTCAAGGGTGGTGGGGGCAGGCCCACGTGAACCACTGCCGTGCGTGGGATGCTGAGGCAGGGGGAAAGCACCACATGCCTTCATCCAGCACTGTCAGCACAGTGGGCAGTGACACAGCAAAACGTGCCCAAAATAGGAAAAAAGGAAGGAAACTCAAGGCTTGTGGGGTTGCATAATATAAAGCCAAGTACAGCTGCTTCAGGCCATAGTTCAATCTTGTAGCATCAAAACTGCCCTTATTGCCCTGTTTCAATGATGTGCCATCAAAAACACCCTCTGTCAAGGACTACTGCAGCTTCATGCCCTGCTGCAAGGACAAACTTCCTGTTTCTGTCTTAGAGGCATCTGTAAAAAGTTCATTTATGCTTGGGATGCTCCTCAGGTTTTGGTTTTCTGAGGTACCTTAAGCTCCCTCCTTCAAGGGATTGCTGATGCCCCAGGGTCTCGTGCCCTGCTGCAACCTGAAGAGGGTTTTGCTGCTGGGGATGGTCATGGCATGCTTCTCTGATATACCCATTTCAGGTTTTGCTGGCCAGGGGAAGGCAGGAGCAGACCACACTGCTGTGTCATCACCAGAGATAGGCTCCCTTTGAACCCTGCTGGGTTCTGTACCTTTCCACTCCAGGAAAAGAAGTGCAAAGGGGGCTCAGAGGACCTGCACTTGATTCTGACCATTGCTTTCCAACAACCACCCACGGCCTCAGCCAAAGCTGCCTGGTGTCTGGGTTCCCCTCTGAGACACCCTCCTGGTCTAGAAAAGGAAGTGGGCCCCTACTCTTCTCAGCCAGAGGAGGCCAGCTGCCTCCTCTGCAGGGCCCAGTTCTGCCAGCGATGCCAAACAAGTGGCCCTTGTTCCAGGGTGGGGCGCGTGACCCCAGGGATCAGAGGCTGCAGCCGGTTGGCCTCGAGGAGTTGTGGGAGACCTTTGGCCAGGACCGTGCCCTTAATCCCTCACTCGCTGCACCAGTCAATTTAGGGTTGCAATGCTAAAAACAACTCGGTGCTAAGCAAGAGCAAGGTTTTTATGAAATGGTGGTACTGCAGGGAGGGAAGATTAGCAGGTATTTATCTGCTAATAGAGATCTGCAGTGGCAGTGTCCGAGCTGTTCAGCTTCATTGACTCCTGGCTGCAGAGAGAGAGGATGCTGGAGGCTGCGGGACCTGGGCGCAGCTGCAATGTCTGCCAAGGATGCTCCCACACCTCCCTAACCTACAAGCACCTTTGGTCATGAGCACTGAGCAAGGCATCTTTATATTTTTGACCATAACCCTAACCCTAAGTCACCCTGGTGACAGTGTACCTTGAGAAACACTCGAGTTCTCAGCCAGAGAGGCTGAGATGCCACGTCCCACGCTGCAAAAAAATTATTAACAGGCTGTTCTGCATGTAGAAGGTCAGAGAGAGGGTGTGCAAAGCCACAGACTGTTTGCCGGCATGCTTAAAACCAGTTTCAAGATCTTAACCAGGCAATCAGACAGAAAATAGTGGCTGTGGTGGCAAGTAAAGATGGAGCTTAGCAAAAAGGTAACAATAAATTAAAATTCAGAGCCTTTGTGGAAATATTGACACAGCAGAAACTGCCCCAGGTGGTCTAGACTGACTCACCAAATCACCAGTGAGAGCTGGCTGCTCCCTTTCCAAGAAAACACATTACAACTTTTAAGCTGATCCTTGGGTTGCAATGGGGTGTTGACCGTCATCTTTCTGAGGCCACACAGGAGCAGAAGTGTCTTCAGCGTGGAAGAGACATGATTGTGTAAATGATGGTCGTCTTAGGACAACTTCTGCCGGAAACTAAAGGAAATAATTAAATAACATCTAGTGTTGGCAAAGGAAATTAAAAGTGTGCTTGGACATGGCTGGAGGCACTTCTCTGCACCATGACAGGAACCCCACCAGCATGCCAATACCCCCCATCCCAAGCCAGGCTCACATGGGGGACAGAAACAGGAATTGCTCAAGGCGGTGACAAGGTGAGTTGGGTCCCTGTGTTCCCCATCACATCCTGGCGTGGGTGGGGATGAATCAATACCATCATTGCCACTTACCACTCCATCCCGTCAGCCACAGGTCACGCTGCCTTGCTGCCAGTGTCTGCCAGGTTTGTTGTTGCCCGTCCCTGGCAATTTCAGCCTGCTGCAAAATAACTCAGGTGAGGCAAACAACACGAGATCCCTGCCCTGAGGAGCAGACAGGGCCAGCAGCCAGGGAGAGGCAGGACCCCTCCTCCCCAAGGTGGGTGCCAGGTGTGTCACTAGCCGTGGGGGAGGATGGGCCAGGGGATGACGAAGAACATCCAACGCCGAGCAGGGTCAGGAACGGGCAGGTGGTGTGGGGGTGGCAAGGATTTGGGCAGGGCCACAAAGTGCGTGGGACACAGGGACAGGCGATGTCAAGCTTGGCAGCAGCCCACTGAAGCAAGGTAGTGTGTAAGTAAATCCTAGTGAAGAGCAGCTTCCAGAGCAGCTCAGAATCTTAAAGACCATAAGTATATTTTACTTATGAAATCCTATCTGGGTTTTGTTTTTAAATAGCTCAGGAAAAGATGGAAGAGCAAGATGTGATGAAAACACTCTGTTTGAAGGCTGCTGCAAATGGCCCTGATGAGGATGGAGCCATGCTCAGGGCTCCTGCCTCCTATGACATCCAGTAGTGTCACACGGCCACAAGTGAGACACCCTCACCTACCAACAGGATCACGGTTTGCAGCGTGAAGGACAGCAAGGGGAAAAGTACCACGCAGCACTGGCCTTTTGCAGCTCCACTTGGCGTTTCCCCAAGGTCACTGCAGCCCATGATGGCAGCCAGAACATGTTTAAGCAGGCTAGTGCCTCCAAACCAGCCCCAGCCAGCCGGCATGAATGGACTGGAGATTTCCACCACCCACAATGCCAAGGACATCTTCCCCAGTGCCCACAGCGCTGGGACACAATGGCCAGGGCCTGCGTGAGTCACTTTGTTGTGCTTAGTGCAACCCCTCCTCTGCTCCCAGGTTTCCCATCACCTGGAGCTGCTACTAAACCACCTTTTAGTCTGGCTTTTGTGGGTGTTACCCTGAAAAAGGGTGTAGTTTGGGATGTGCCAGTGCCACTGCAAAACGCACCCTCACCTTGTGAATTGTACATCAGTTTAGGAAACAGTGTAGGGAGTGGGCAAATTCCTGGCAGCGTGCCGGGAAAAAGTTGGCACTGCTTCACTCGGGATCTCAGGGATGGTGAATCAGGCTCAGCTAATGAGCTGCATCCAGCACCTTCACACCAGCACCAGTGGAGGCAGGGTGTTTGAAACCAGACTTGCCCAGGCTTGTGCAACCGTAGGCTCTATTCAGCTCAGATGGGAGAATAATTTTCTTTTCTTTTAGCAACAAGCTTCAAAAGCAAAATGCATTTTCTTGAATTTGAAGATGCCCTCTAAATATCCCACCCATAACTGAGCAAAAAACATAATCTGCATCTCTGAGCTGAAGCTTTCCTTGCCCTGTAGGTCATTGCAGTTCATGGCATTGGTACCCACTGTGATAAATAAATTTAGGAAAAAAAGGGTGAAGGCAAACACACAGCCATGTGTAAGAACAGAGAGGCCACTGTAGCAGCCCTGGCAGAGGTCTGGCAAGCTGCAAATGGGAGACCTGCTAGAGCCCCCCAAAAAATAAGGCATTTGAAATTGAACATGAGCCAGTGTGCCCCAGTGGCCAAGGAAACCAGTGGCATCTGGGCCTGTATCAAAAATAGTGTGGCCAGCAGGGCTAGGGCAGTGATTGTCCCTCTGTACTTGGTGCTGGTAAGGCTGCACTGTGAGTCCTGTGTCCAGTTCTGGGCCCCTCACTACAAGAAAGTCATTGAGGTGCTGGAGCACATCCAGAGAAGGTCAACAGAGCTGGTGAAGGGTCTGGAGCACAAGTCCTGTGAGGAGAGGCTGAGGGAACTGGGGACGTTCAGCCTGGAGAAAAGGAGGCACAGGAGAGACGTCGTCACTCTCTACAAGCGCAAAGGGGATTGCAGTGAGGTGAGAGCTTGTTTTCCCAGGTAACAGATGACAGGATGAGAGAAAACGGCCTCAAGTTGTGCCTGGGGAACTTTAGACCGGATATTGAAAAAATTTATTCCCTGAAAAGGTGGTTAGGCATTGGAACAGGAAAATGGTGGGATCACCATTGCCGAAGGCATTTAAAAGCCAGACAGATGTGGCACTCAGGGACATGCTTTAGTGGTGGACTTGGCAGTGCTGGGCTAATGGTTGGACCTGATGATCTTGCAAGTCTTTTCCAACCTAAAGGATTCTATGTTTATAAACTAAGCTGCATCAGGTCCCTGCCTGTGTGGCAAAGGGCAGATGGGATAGGCAGGTGCCACTTGCAGAGCAGACCCCAATCTCGCAGAGCTGGGGTGCTCTTCCAAACTGGAGCTATTGGAGCTGAGTCATTTGACCCCACCTTGGGAATCCTCTCAAGCAGGGACTGAGATTGCAAAAGCGTGGGGTGTGTCACCTACACCCACAGCTGTGGCTGCAGGGGACAATGTGCTGGTTCACCCCTTGGACCCACAGGGGATGCAGGGGGCTAGGGAGACAGAGCAGCAAGGAAAGGGGTTCATCCACTGTGACAAAATAGGAGTGAGGAGGGATAGATCCCTCCACTGTGTTTCACACGTTCTCTAGATGCCTCAGCCATGGCACTCCCTGTTTGCTCCACAAACAAGGAAAAATGTGTAAAAAACCCTAAGCCCAGGCTTGTGCCACTCTATCTTTTTAAGATAATATAATGCAACTCTCACGGTCCCAGCCTATACCCAGACGTGCTCCCAGCTCCTAGTTAAACATACCCACTGTACCTCTCAAGGCTTTAACACCAGGGCAAACATTCCACAGAGGTGCTGAGGGAGCCTGAATGCAGAAATCCTGTCTCCTTGCTGGAGCCACTGGCCCCCCAGCATACAGGCACTGCAGTGCCAGCTCCAAAACTACTGGTGCCAAGGGACAGAGACAGATTCAAAACTCGGGGGATAAGACCCCCAGTCCCTTCCCATCCTGCAAGCACTCAGAAGAAGATCACTCTTGTAACATTCTCTGGCACAGCCCCATTCTCCCTTTTTCCCAATAAACCATTGGAAACGTGGGACATGTAAGTCACTTAGAACAGCTCTAAAAGCAATGACCCTCTTGCACTGGTATGAGAGCAGTCCCAGATGAGGACTCAAGCCTTGCTACCATGAAACTCAAGCAAAGGTTCATTCATAAGAGCAAAGCCTGCCTTTAATCCCTTGGAATAAAAAAAAAAGCCAGACACAGCCTGGGTCGAGTTCTTTACTCTGCTGAAGCACTTTGCTGGGCACTGTGTGATGGTACGTGACTAGTATGGCATGCTGTACTCAGCAGCCCATCCCTGCACACTGGAGCCCACTCCATAGCCACGGGATTCTAGTACAGACTGGCCAGACTGGAGATGCTCAAGGAAGAACTACCGTAGGTGCCCCAGCCTGGGGCCTGAACAAGGTGTAGATTTCCTGGCTAGCTACAGTTTCCCAGCCACTTCAAAGAGAAGGGAGGAGGGCTGGGGCTCTGGCACTGGCTCCAGGAAAGCCTGTAAGGGATGTAAGGGAGGCCTGGGCCTGGTGTCAGTACTGCCATTTTTGTCTGCAAAGCACTTTTGTAAAGGGGGTTAGAGCCCTTGAGGAAGGCAGGTTTGCTTGGATGGGACCACGGTCAGGCTGGTTTATGTCTGACCCGCTCCCACCTGTGAGCATCCAGGGGGACAAGAGGAGGAGACCCGTGAGCTGGAGCCCGCAGCAGCAGCAGCAGTGATGCCTCTGGGTCAGGCTACCGGTGCTGTGGACCTGCTATGCCTTGGCCCCTTGCCCAAATGAGCCACACGGGATTTTGCTGAGTCACGCAGTGCCTCGGGGCTGCGAGGGCAACGGGTTTTGCTGACTCGTGGTCAGTGGCACTCAGCTTGACCACACACCCGCAGGGGCAGGAGGGAAGAGGGTGCTGGCCGAAATAACGGGACCCACCAGGTTCAACCAATGCCTCCAGCGATCGCTCCAGAAAACCTCATCCCAATGGCAGCTGTGTCCCACAGGAAGGCAGCAGGTTTCCTGAAGCCCATCAGCTTGACCAACATGTGGCGATTTGGAGAGTTTGTGGGACAAGATACAGCCCAGGGCAGAAATGCCCTCTAAAAATATTCAGGATGGATCACAGCTGGGGGATAGCATGCACGGACCCAGGGCAACAGGATCCTGTGTGAGGCCGTGGGAGGATGGAAGAGACTTAGGGACAGATTGTGGGAAGGAGATGGTGCAAGTGAGGTGCCAGTAACATGACCCAGCAATTTTACAGAAGTTGCATGAACATGAATGTGACAAGAGAGGGACAAGAACACCATCACAAAGCTAGGGGTCCCCCACTCCAGCAGTGTCCAGCTCATCCCACAGGCTGCTGCTTTCCCATCCCCACAACTAGGCACAAGCAGGAGCAGGAAACAATTCCCCCTAGCCCTCAGGACTTGGAAGGGAAAATGTCTGTAAATCCGATTTAATTTTTACTGTTTTTCCAGCAGGTCTCGTGGCTCTGTAGGAGCTCTGTTGGGGCAAACTGGGCAGAGATTAGCTGTGGCCTCCTGAGCTGGTGGGGTGGCACCTCTGAACCCTGTTATGACACTCCAGTGGTGGTGAAGAGCCCATCCTGGTACTCCTTTATGCACTTTGAGGAAGGGGCAGATCTCAGGGACTGCTGATGGCTGATGGCTCTGTCCTGCACCAGCATCATTCTCAATGGCTGCAGTTGACTCAGTACCACCACAGTGCATTTTGAGAGGTGGCAGATACGGCTTGGCATCCCCTCGTCCCACACTGCGCCTCCTAAAACTCTGTGGCCTAGGATATGCCCATCTTCCCCAGAAACACCCAGCTCGGAGGGATTGGAGGGACGAGTCTCCCAAACTGGAGATGTCCTGGGGGAAACAAAGGGCTGGGGGTGCCATGGCCCTCCTGGGCGGGGGTGCACGATGTCACTCCGTGGTGACAGCGGGTGGGTGGCCGAGGTCCGTGAGTAGCCGAGCCCTGCCAGGAGCTCGGGCCCTGCTGCCTGGGGGCTGTGCGTGTGTCCCGTGTCCCCCCCAGCTCCGCACCCCTGGGAGAAAAAACACCAGAAAACCTGGAAATAACAAAAAAAATATCAGCCCAGCAGAAGGAAGTTCAAGGCAGTCGAGAAGGAGCACGCGCGGCCGGGCAGGCATCTCGTGACTGATTTCCCTGTGTTTATTCCCCTTTCCCGGGGGCTGAGTCACGGCCCGAGGCGCCGGGGGTCACCCCGGGGTGGGGGGGGAGCCGTGAGGCGGCGCCCCCGGCCCTGCGCCCGCTCCCCGCCCCGGCCCGCCCTCACGTGACGCCGCCGGTTGCAATTTTAGACCGTCAGCTGACTCAAGAAATCCGTGGAGAGCGGCCGCTCTGCCTACAAAAACAGCGACGGGAAGCGGGAGCGGCGTCGCGGCCTCTTCAGCGTGGGGACCTGCAGCCTCCGACCCCTCGCCACCGCCGCCAGCAGCGCCATCGCCGCCATGGGGCCCCGCGGCCTCCTCCTGCTGCTCGCCCTGGCCGGGTCCTGCGCCTCCCTCATCAGGTGAGAGGAGGGGGTTCCTCGGGGGCTGCTGAGTCGCCCGGGTTGGGGGGGACATGGGAGAAGCACCCCCGGTGCTGCTGCAGCGGTGGCCTCCGAGCTTCTCTCATAGCCCTCCATAGGGGGTGGCTCCCTCTCCATCAAAGCAAGGTTCGGAGCGCTCCCCCCCATGCTGCAAATGGAGGGGCCTCGCCCCGGCTTCCCCTACACCTGGTGACCTCTGGCAACCCCCCGGCCTTTCCCCCTATCCTCCGGCTTTGGAAAAAACACTCTACGCAGCGCGGCGAGGGGATTCTAGGGTGCTGGCAGGAGCCCAAACCTCACCCAGCTCGTACTGGCGCATCCCCTGTTCTGAGTGGAGCCCTGCTGCCCCCCTTCCCTAGGTATCCCTCCCCTACACACCCCCTTTAACAGGTGTGTGTTTGCCGTCCCCACACAGGATCCCCTTGACCAAGTTCCCTTCCATGCGGCGGATCCTGAGAGAGGCAGGCAGTGAGATCCCAGATACGAATTCCATCACGGAGGCCATCAAGTACAAGCTGGGCTTTGCCGAAGAGGGCAAGCCCGTTCCAGAAATTCTGAAGAACTACATGGATGTGAGTAACAACCCCCCTGCGAACCATCCCTTGCACTCAGCAGATGCACCCAGCACAGTGTTGGGCAAGTGGCTGTCACTTGCAGGGGTACCCATCCCAGGGGGTGGTGAGACATGCCAGCCTCCTACCAGCCAGGAAGGCAAAGGAGAGAGAGAGATGTTGATTCTGTAGGACAGATTCATGCACCCCCATGGCTGAGTGAGTGGGTGCCAAAAAGTGCTTCCCATCATTGCTAAACTAAAAATACTAATACTAGTAATTATAACAACGACAAACAACCCACTGCCACCCAAGCAGGAGCTTTTCAGTTTGTGACCTATTTCCCTTCCCCTTTGTCGCTAATTAACAATCATAAATGGAGGCCTGCTCATTTACAATCCTTCCTAGCATCTTCTGGCCCTTTGGACTCTACTTCTGGCAAGACAGGGGCGTAAAAATCATGGTCCACTCCTTAAGGTGTTGGGGCATAAATGAGTGAGCCCAAGATACTGGAAGAAGACTCAGATTGAGTACTACCATGGGACTAGGGATGCAGGACCCTTCCTCTCACTATCCTTCATCTTCTGCACTGCCTTGGGAAAAGCCACCCTGTACCTCCACTTTCGTCTCAGCAGCTTGGGGAGCAAAGGGACCTGTGTGATGGCGGAAAGAGAAGCCAGATAAAGGACATGAAGTTTGCCCTTGCCCTGCTGCCAGACACGTGTGGGGTTTACTGTTTCAGAGTTCCTTACCAGGCGGTGTAGGTTATGAACATTAACTGGCAGAATAAAGCCAGGCCCAGATGCTGAGGCATTAATTCAGGATATATTCCCCCTGCTGTCCTTCCCCAGGGGCTCTTGTCACCCAACCAGCGCTTTCCTGTCCTGGGAAAGGCCACCGGTGTTTCAGTTGGCAGTGTTGAAAGCCAGGGCAAACGGTTGTGTCACGGTGTTCTCTCTTGCAGCCACAGCTCAGACTGCCACTCAGTTTTCCCTTGTCTCAGGGACACCAACCCAACCTGTGGTGGCAGACAAGGGATCACTGGGTCCCTCCCAGCCTGGCTGAAAATACTTTTGCTGCCAAAGGAATTCTTGAGACAACCCCCACTAGCCTGCCTCGTATGCTACCTGCCAGCCCCTGGAACCCTTCATGGGTCTATGTATGTGACAAACGGAGCCCCTGTACCGGGGGTTAATTCTCAAGCCCCAGCAATAATTACAGAATCACTGGAAGCAAATGCTGCCTCCTCATTATGGCTAATTGCAATGTTGCAATGGACTGTTAATTACTTAGTAAGCAAGCCTTGCAAACTAAGCGCACAGGAGGTGAACAACTTTGTTTTCTTCCCTCCCCACCCCGGTTAAGTTCACGGGGGGTTTGGAAAGACTACTGGCTGACTTCCCTTGCTAGCAGCCTTCTCTCCAGAGCCCTGAACCAGCTGCTCACCAGGCAGGACACAGCTCCCTGCCTGTTTGGGAGGAGTGGGGAAAAATGAGTTCATGTTGCACCTGCCTAGCATTCTCCATTCATCCTTTCTTCTGTAGAGAGGGGGATACATTGCCAACAACTTAGCCGTTCATGTTTCTTCCAGTCCCAGCAGAAATTAGTCTCAGAGCAAAGTGATATCCATCAGAAAGCTGTGCTATAGGGACTTCTCCCAGTCTTTCACCCTGGAGGCCTAAATCCGTCTCTGGTGGTGCTGCTCATGCTCTTTGCTCCCACCACTTCTTCAGTCTTCCAGCTCTCGAGACTGAGCATTTGTTTATTCTTCCCCACTCCCAGAGGTCACCAGCAAGCACCAAAACCCCCAGCAGCTGTACCTCCACCTGCAGTGGGCAGTGCTGCTGCTCGCTGCAACCCAGTTTCTCAGCCTCCCAGCAAAGCAGCTTCTCAGCCAGTTTCAGCTTTTCAGTAACACAGGTGTTTTGCTTGGCTTCCTTCCATCGTTTTTTCTCATCCTTGTAGTGAACTGCATGCTAGCCTGCAGACCTCACCCCTTCTCTTTTCCCCTGTCTCCCTGCCCCAAATGTCCTCCCCCGCACACACCCATCCCACTTGTCCTTGATTTATCCTTTTCACACCCACTGTAATGAGTTGTGAACACTGAAGGGGAACCTCCCTTCCAGAGGACAAAGGCTGGGAATCCATCAGTGCCAAAAACGAGGAGGTCAGTGTCTAGATAAGGTCCTCTATTCAACCCTAAGAGATTTTTTTATCTTTAATCCCTGCTGTTAGCCAGCTGCCTCTGCTCATGGCTCCCTTCTTTTGCTTTGCAGGCCCAGTATTACGGTTTGATTGGTATCGGATCACCTCCCCAGAATTTCACCGTGATCTTTGACACTGGCTCCTCCAACCTCTGGGTGCCATCCGTGCACTGTTCCCTGTTGGACATTGCCTGCAGTATGTATCATGGGTGACAGAAACTGCTAAAGTTTCTCCTTCCCTGCAAAATGCAGAGTCTTGCATTGCAGAAGGAGAAATTGAGGCAGCAGTGTGAAAGGGGCTGTTGGGATTTTTAGAGTCAGAGCTGGAAATACAGTCCCAGCTTCCTGCATCCATCCTTCATTAGTCCTTTACTGGGTTTTTTTCTCTTCCAAGTAACCCCCATCCAGGGCCAAATCTGCTCCAACAGCTTCAGCCCTATAGCAGGGGAGCAGCATCATTGGTTGTGATGTTTCTCCCCAGATTACCGACCAATGCTGTTGTTATCCCATTGCGCAAGGCTGACTTTTTTTAAGTCAACCTCTTGCCAGATCTGATACAAACTGTCCTAGTTTCTGGTTTATTGCTGCACGGAGCATGTGTGTGCATGTTTATGGAGTTATAATTAACCAGAGCCAGGTAGGCACAATGAAATGGGAATGTCTTAGGGACTACAAGTGTTCTTTTAATTCTGTGGCGTTCCTATGCAATAAACTTCCGCAGCTGAAGATGTCAAACCTGGCTATGGCAAAATGCCATTTAAAAGCCACTGGTTGTGCTGCTCTAAGCAAAGTGGAGAAACCTGTGGAGTCAACAAATGCAACCATGAAAGGCATTCCACAGTGCTCATTGGGAGTTGGGTGGAAATTTGTATGTCTTGTAGACAGACGTTCTTTTTGCATATGTGAAACAGATTTAGGACGCTGACAGGGTGGAGAGGACCAGACCTGTTATGCCTAGGGGGTTCCTGATTTGTAGCAGGGAGATGGTTTCCCAAGGCAGTGCCTCAGTAGGTGCTAGGACCAAGGGGCTTGTTTTATGAATATACAAGGAGCTTAAGCTCCTGCCAGACTGGAATCCAAACTGGGACCCAGACAGCCTAGCTGGGAAACTCCTTGTGTAACGCTGTTCCTTTGTGTAGGGCTCAGCTGGTTCATCCTCAGCTGCTGTGTGCACCACTCAGCAGCCAGCCACGGGACTGTGCTGGCCAGCTCGTGACTTGGGAGGAGTCTGGGGAGGAGGAATCTGCCTGCCCGTAAAACCAGAGATACCCTACAGCTCCCAACCCAGCCAAGGGGAAAAGCAGATTAGACTAGGGGAAAGCCTTTCTCCTCTGCAAATAAAGGAATATTTTTAATTCTTTCTGTACTAAAAACAATGTATGAAAAGTTTCCAGCTACTCCTATTTAAAGAAACAGGTGATAAGTCCGTGAGATGAAAACATTCATGCCCAGAGCAGACTATATTTAAAGCCACCCTGGTTCTCCACAGCGTGTGGAAGGATACATTTTGCTCTGCTGACTAACACACCACACCAGTCACATAACCTCTAGGCTTTTAATACCCAGTAGCCAAATCGGATTTAACAGCCTGAATTGGATCTGCCCACCTAATTCCCCAGACACTGGAAATGCTTTGTTAAGCAGTGTGGGCTTGGCAAACCCTAGGTTCAGGCCCACCTTCGCATCATTGAGTGTCCAGATAAGCTGGATGGTGTGGGGTTAGGTATTGGGGAACTGTAGGTATAAAGGAGCACTAATGCTGTGTGTCTCCCTCCCAACTGCAGTGGTGCACCACAAGTACGACTCCGCTAAATCCAGCACCTATGTGAAGAACGGCACCAAGTTTGCCATCCGCTATGGGACAGGGAGCCTTTCTGGATTCCTCAGCCAAGATGTAGTCACGGTGAGTTACAGCTGCCCCTGCCCCATGCTGCCCCAGACTGCTGTCAGTAGAGTGCTCTGTGCTGTTAGATTTCAATGGGTCTCCTTTCTTGAGTGTCCTGCTGGTATAGAACATCCTTCAGTGCTGTGTTTCCAAGTGCTTTGAAATGGCATGGTAATGATGACTGTTGAGGTAACAATAACCGTGGCAGGCTGTGAAGGGAGAAGGTATTCATGTGCAGGTCAGCAGGGTGGGAGTAGGGATTGCTCACATGGTGCCCCTGCAAACATGGTCTCTGGCCATCCCTCCAGCATATTTCCTGGTGACCCCAAAAGCTTACCAGCCCAAGCACATGCCAACACCACTGCACTATTGCTGATGGTGCCCAGCTTGTTCTTGGCCCATATCCACACATTAGTGGATATCCACATGGGCAGCTGCCACAAACCAGAAAAGGTCTCTTTACTGCCCTATCCTGGTCTCACATCAAGGACTGGTGCTTATGCTTGTAAAGGCTGGGTAACACTCTGGGGGGTGGTTCCCCAGCAGTGTTCAGGGTGCAGCTTGAGTTAACTGGCTGGTGGTTGCTTCACAGTTTGCTTTTCACCAAACAAAGGCTGAGCTTTCTGTCCTGTGAAGGACAAGTGCCTTTCATGACTTCCTCCCAGGTACAGATGCTCGAGAGAGTTTGCCAGCTGCCAAACGTCAGGGGTGCATGTGCTCTCAGATTACTCGCTCTCCTGGCAGGGATAAGAGCATATGTTTGCTTTGCAGGGGGGGAGAAACTAAGCAAAAGTTTTGAATAAGCACATAAATCTGAGGATTTGGAGGTTTCTGTTTAGGTTCAACTGAAAAGTATTGGCTTTCCAATTTGATCAGAATCAAAAAGTATCTAGGAGAAGCTAAAAGTGTGACTTTTCCAAGATACGCAGTCTTTAGCCCATCCTTACAGCATGAAGATTTTAGGCTAGCCTGGAAGCATCAGCTATTGCCTTTAGGCTGCATCCGAAGATGCAGCAAGGCAAACAGCAAACTTCCTTGTCCTTAGAAAGTGTGGGCTTAATGCAAGGGCTGAAATGAGTCAGAAAGAAAATTGCCATTTTTTCTCCTTTTTTTCTGATGTGTAATTGTCACCCTAATGCCTGTTTGCTAATTAGCCCTCCACTTCCTGGCAGCTCAGAGGAAGGATTTTATGCCTCAGTTTGTTCGGGAAGTGGGAATGGCTCTTGTCAGACAGCACAGCTTGTAGCTTTTGGTTTCTGTCTGCACAGAAGCAAGAGGAACCTCTTGCATGGAGCTGAGCAGTGTCCCACTTGTAGTAGGCAGGAGCAGGGGTGACTCTGAGGGTCAGGGACCTTCAGCTTGAACACCAGGATGCATCCTCTGATGCACAACATGTTGTAGGCAAGCTCCCAATCAGGTAGGCTTGGAAGAAAGACATTGAAATAACCTTCAGGGTGACCCTCTTGGCTCCAGCCATTCTTGTGGGTGGAAGCAGCTACAGCAACCTCTCGTAGCTCTGACATCTGACCAAAAGATGCTTGTTGGCAGGTAGTCTAGAGTCCCTCAGCCCTAATTTTTTTTTTTAAAGGGTGATGAGCTCATGTCAAACATCCTCTCTTGTTCTGTGGAGGAGTGATGCCCTGTAGCACCATACTCCACAGTGCTGCTTACCCTCCAAAGAGCAGCAGGTTCAGCCAGCCCTCTGCTGCTCAGGCATCTCATCTCATCTCTTTATCACAGCCCAACCTTGGGAAGTCCTTCAAGGACAGCAAAGGAAACCTAGCTGGCCACAGGGCACAAAGTCTCTCCCATGACTGCAGTGCAGATACACTGCACAGGAGATTACTTTCCTTGCTTCTCCCTTGTGCCTCTGCACGCCAAGCCCTGGTGCTAAGCTGTGCCACAGAGGCCCTCACCTCTTGGTCTACCTTTGCTTTCCAGTGCTTAACTGCTGGATGAGGCCACTAACAAGGAGTCCAGGCGAGCTGTGGAGTGCCAACGCCCATCTGCAAAGTGCTGGAGAGTGGCCACCACACAGCCATCTATCTATTGGTCATGATTTTTGGTTGCTCTCGGGGTGAGAGCCAGCCAAGAGACAGAGACAAAGGATCTGTCACCTGGCAGGAGCACTCTGCTATAGATGGTCTTGGGTTTCAGCCCTGCTGAGGACCAAGTGCAGGCAGGGTCTGCTGAGAATCCATGACTGGGCAGAAATCTGCCTCCCCCTTGGGATGTGGAAGCAGAGCAATATTCAAACAAACCTGACACTCAGTGTTATCAATGCGTTGCATTTTGCTTTTTTTTTAAGTAGAAGCTTCATTGAAGTTTGTGAGCTGCTGAGGAGCAGCGGTGCCGAGGGGTGTCTTTTGTAAACCTGGAGCGTACAGCTGGGCAGGCGCTGGCGGGCTGGCGGATGCGTTGCCACGCGCTTTCCCCCACATCCTGCCCTGTGGCTTTCAGCTTTCGCAAGGCTCGATCGCCCTTTCCTAGTGCAATCCTCCAATACCATTAAAGGCAGCGCTGCTGTCCCAGCCTCGCACTGGCTAACCCTGGGGGGATATTAGTAATTTACAGGGATCGTTATCTGCCATCAGGTAGGAGAGGCCAGCTTGTCAGTCCAGCCTGGCTCACTACAGGGCTGCTAGCTGCAGGCTGAGAGGCTGAAATTGTCCTAGCGTGGATGCTAAAATTGCCTGTGGCCAGCCAGAAGCTCACAAGCCTCCTGAACTGCTAAAGCCAGAAGCCAGCAGATGTATCCTGCTCCCCATCAGCAGAGCTATCCTCCTTTCTCTGATCATCTTCTTTCTGGGGATCTGCCCTTGGAAGGCGTTTCAGCTTTCCGTTGGGGAATGCCAGTCCTTCTCATGGCTGGCAAGGGAGGTGACCTTTGAATTCTCAGTACTCTGCTTGCTATTTTTGTGCTTCAGGCTCAACCTCACTTTCTTGGCTGGGTCTTCTCCCCTTTAACGGAAGGTCTCTGCGGGCTGGTGGCTCTTCCAAAAGATTCAGCAATATCCCGGGGATGTTTCTTACATAGGGAGGATCACAGGGGTTGTGGGCAGAGGTGAGAGGGATCTGTGCTCCCAACCGAGGACAGGTGCAGCACTCATGGAGGTAGGATACACAGATGAACTTAGAAGATGTCTAGAGTGGGGAAGAGGATTAAAGGCATAGCACAAGAGCTTTTCAGACTGGGGGAAAATGATGTAGTAAGTGTTACAGGAGGAGATGTAGTAGGGACAAATGGATATGGGTCCTCTGTGAGAGAGGAGGGGCTGCAGAACAGCAAGGCTACTGCTGGGATACTGCAAAAGGCTAAAGGGATTCTCCTCCCCTTAGAAGTATGCTGGGCTTTGCAGGGACTCAGGAGGTTCCACTGAGCCGGAGTTGCCAGTCTCTTCCCCTGACAGGAGTGGCACCAGGGTATCTGGTTTCTGCAGCTGCCTGCAAATGCAATGGTGAAAGCAGGCAGGAGTGTGGCAGCACATTGGGGGACGTGCTACAGCCTGTATTCAGTGAGGTTCCATTACCACCCAGGTCCCCTGAGTCAATTTTCCTTACAATCTTCTTTTCCCTTCCGTCCCCATCTCCCCACAGCTTGGTGACTTGAAAATCCGGGATCAAATCTTTGGGGAGGCCACGAAGCAGCCAGGCATGACATTCATCGCTGCCAAGTTTGATGGCATCCTGGGCCTGGCATTCCCAAAGATCTCTGTGGAGGGCGCCGAGCCTTTCTTCGATAACATCATGAAACAGAAGCTGGTCGAGAAAAATATTTTCTCTTTCTACCTAAACAGGTAGTGTTGGATTTGGTGGCACAGCTCTGGTTGTGAGGGCAAACCCAGAGGGCTTTTTTTTTCCCAGTAGCACCTCTTGTCATCTGCTGTTTTACACTCTGGACAACACTTTTCAGTTGGAGAAGTCGCAGCAAGTTCTTCTTGCAGGAGCAGTCAGGCCAAAATCTCTTATGTTTGCAACTCTGAAGTAAGGAGAAGGGAAGTAGAAATGCAGTTCTTTTACTGATAAAAAGCTGGGTGCATCTGTGACCAGATTTCTTAACTGATGAGTAGACAGAGGGTGTTTCAGAGAAAAGAGAAATAAAAATAAACAGGGCTGTGATCATGAGCTTGCTGCTAATGCAGTCACCTTTAGAAGGTAAACAGCCCCAGTCTGCTGCCAAAATCCATAAGCCATGTGGCCACCACCATGTTGCCTCCCAGGCAAGGGTGCCACTCATCAGTCATCACTAATAAGAGGGCTAGTGCTCTCTCTCTCCACCCTGGGAAATCCTCCTCTGCAGCTGCCAGCACCTTCCCACCCACTGCTGCTCCCCGCAGGACACCCCATCACTTTTCTGGCACTGCAGCAGCAACTCTAAACTACTTCAGCCCAAAAAGTAGCACACCAAGAGCAGAGAGGGCACCTGCTGGCCATTCAAGCATCAGCCCTCCCCCATCACCATATTTCTTCCCATCTGCTCGGCAGTGAGCTCTTATCTGATGGTAACCTTGAGGATTCACTCCAAGGCTGCTGGTTGGCAGAGTTGAGTGCAGATAACCTAGCCCTGCACAGGCACTTTTTACAAGCTGATGTGGGAAGTCCCTGTGTCAGTGCTCAGTTTCTCTTTGCCCTTCCCCTTCCCTACAGCGAGTTTCTTCAGGTTTCTGTGAGAAAGTACCAGGTGGAAAGCTGCAGGATGCTTTGGCTGAGCCCAAATATTCCTATTTCCCCATTCCAGCCTATATCACAGTATCTGTCCTTATATTGACATAACATAGCACAACATAAGTTATCTGGCTCCAATACTGTTAGTGCTATGCTTCATTTCCAAGCACCCCAGCAGGTATTTTGGGGGGGCGCTTGAAGCAGATTGTTCTTGCCCTGCCCTTGATGTTCACAGCTTTGGGTATTGTTTTTCAGAGATCCCACTGGTGTCCCTGGCGGTGAGATGGTCCTGGGAGGGACTGACCCCAAGTATTACAAGGGCGAGTTCAGCTGGTTCAACGTCACACGGAAGGCCTACTGGCAGATCCACATGGATTCGTAAGTTCCCCATCCACCTGACTACATGCGTGGGGTCACACGTGCACACAGCACATGCCTGAGACCCTCCTCTAAAAAGAATCATCCCTGCAACATATCCACACCAAAAAAAGCAGATTAAATCCCACCCTAGGGTTGGGTTGTTTGTTGCTGGAAGCAGACGAGAGGCAGAAGCCATGAGGAGATGTTCTGCAAAATCATTTCCTCTTGTTTGTGACTAGACCCTTGACCCTTGAAAGGATTCCTGCTGCATCCTTGCGAAGCAGAGAAAAATGCCAGTGTGTCCTCCTTGCAGACAGGGCGAGCCCCTGAGATTGAACCTCAGTTTTGCTCAGCTCTCAGCAAGGCTTGAGCTGCATGGCTGTCCTGCACACAGCTCCGGAGGAGCAGGATGAGGCCTCAGGAAGCCAGCCCTTGACTGAAGGGCACAGTGCAGCAATCAGCGCGCATTGTTGGAGGCAGAGGGGAGGAGAGCAGGCTGAGCTGACGGCCGCCAGCCCCACGGTCTATTCTGAGCTCTCCCACGTGATGGGAACTTAAAAGTGGCCTGTGATCAGAGTGTGTCCTTTTCCTGGGAATTGCATCCCTCCCCAGCGCGGTGTTTTAGTTCTCATTTTCCCCCAGAGCTGCATCATTGGCAAAGTATGGCAGACCCTTGGCTAGAAGGCTTTGTCTTTCTGCACTGCTGTGAAATGCGATGCGAGTGAGGAAGCCAAGCTGTTCCTAGCTTGCCTTTTTTCTGTACAGGAACCCTTCCTTTGCCCATGGCTGTAACACCACTCCTTTAACCCTTTGTTTTTCTGCAGTAGCACAGGCCATAGAAGTTCATAATTCATTGTCCTTAGCTCTCTCCCATGTCCATTAGCTGCAGCGCTAGCTCTGGAGTGCAGGTAGCAGGCAGAGTAGGCAGGCAGCATCCAGGCTCTCTGCAGAAATGCAGTTACACTTCAAGGCACCTGCTCGGTCACGAGCAGACAACAGGGAGCCAGGGTGAGTTGGTGCTGCATCAGTGTTTCTGAGCATCTCTTCTTCCTGAGTGTCTGTCTCAGCCCTCCCTTGCCTGCCTGTGTACCTGCTTCCTGCAGCCTTCACTGGGAGCCCTTTAAGGGTTGTCTGATGCCTAGGTATCTCTCCCCAGGGTGGATGTTGCCAACGGGCTGACCGTGTGTGAGGGGGGCTGTGAGGCCATTGTAGACACGGGAACCTCTCTCATCACTGGCCCCACCAAAGAAGTGAAGAAGATACAGGAGGCCATCGGTGCAAAACCACTCATAAAAGGCGAGGTGAGGCTGGGCTGGAAATATGGGGGTCTATGGCCAGCACAGCATCTATGCTCACATCCTACTTTGTACCCAGATGCTTGTTGTGACCCTAGTCTTCTGCTCCCTCTGATCTTTGTTCCCAGCCTGTGCTCCTGGAAAAGCCACTGGCACGACAGGGACCCCTTCGTCTTTTGACTGCTAGTATTCATTACCCTACTCATGCTCATGGTAGAAAGCCCTGGTCCCACGAACTTTGGGAAGCTTTGAGTCACCTCTGCCACCCATCTCTGGGAGGTGGAAGAGATCTGAGTTGCAGCTGAGACGAAAGATTCACATTAATGTGAGTCCAGAGACACTTTAGTAAAAGTATATTTCATGCAAATGACAACCCTTTGCATGAAAGTTTTCAACCATCAAAGCTAATGTCCCTAAAATTGTGGAAGAATATGGATTATAAAGACCCTGAAAAAAAATTGCCTGCTCTGAAAGCCTTCCCAAATCAGAGCCATGAGCATTTGTCAGGCATTTCTGCAATGTCAGAGACTCCAAGCTGCAGCAGCAGCTGGCTAAGACTTGCCATCATCCCCAAGACTTGTAAATGAAACTGGCTTTGTCTGTGTACTGAGCCACAGCTGCTTCTCCTCTGGTAAAAACCCCCAACTGTGGCTGTGCTGCCCTGGGACTCAGCAGAGCCAAAAGCTGAATCCAACATCCTTTGGCTTCATGCCTATCCATAAAGCCCTCTTGCCCCTCAGCTTGGAGCCCTATGCAGGGAACAGTCTCCTTACCCAGCTAGAGCTTCTGCACCTTGAGATGAGCTGGTTTTAGGGAAAACTGCAACAAAGATGTGACTGTGCTCAAGGAAGACTGAGCGTGTGGGAGGTCCAATCTAAAGCCTTTATTGTTGCAATTTCAGTACATTATCCCCTGTGAAAAAGTGCCAGGGCTGCCTAACGTCACAATGACAATAGGAGACAAGGCCTTCGTCCTCACAGGACAGCAGTATGTCCTCAAGGTACGTCCAGGGAGATTTTTCCAGTCTTATGCTTCTTCCCCAAGGCCTGGCTTTTGCTTCCACTGCACCAAAACACAAGAGCAGCCAAAGCAGTGCTGGAGCTGGTGCTCAGGAAAAAGTCTGAAAGGTTGGGCAGTCAGGGTGGTGGCACTGCAGATGGATCCAGGTAACCTCATCAAAGTCTCACAGGAATAAGACCCCCTGCATAATGCTTGTGAAGGATAGCAGGATGGTTAAGGAAGGGGAGACAAGCTGTTGCCTCACTTTCTACAAACATTCAGTTCTTTTCTGCTGCATTCTGGTGCAATGAGGCCAGCCTTATTATAGCAGAGGCCACCAGACTGTCATTTAAGCCATCAGAATCAACTTGCAAGGACCATCTTGTGCAGACGTTCACCAATGGCTCTAATTCCGAGCTGTGTGGGCTGGGAGGTTTATGGTCATGTGCAGCTTTGCTTGGTGCTTTAGTGCTTAAGGGAGGGGGAGCTGGGTTTGGAGTCGTAGAAGCAGTGGGTTGGAACTCACTTTTGCAATCTGTGGATCTCAGTCTGGGAGAGGCTGAAGCAAAGGCAGCCTTGCAGGTGTTCTTGCCAAGCTTGCAAGGTTGAGGGAAGGGAATGACCTGCTTAATTTGAAGCTCTCACTCTTCTTTCTAGATTTCTTCATCAGGAGAGACTATATGCATGAGTGGCTTTTCAGGCCTGGACATCCCACCCCCTGGAGGCCCACTCTGGATCCTGGGAGATGTCTTTATTGGACCTTACTACTCCGCCTTTGATCGTGATAACAACCGTGTTGGCTTTGCAACAAGTGCCTAAACACCTGACCCCCACTGCCTCTGTCACACACACACTTAAACACACACACATGGGAGCTGTAGAGAAAGGTTACCAGTATTAGAAACCCAGTGAGTGGAAAGGAGAGAAAAAAAAAAAAAAAAAAAAGAGAAAGAAATGGAACTAGATTTAAAATTACATGGAAAATAGTCATAGTGCCCTGCTAGCTACTTTCTCCACTCTGTTGAGTAAGTGGTGCTGGGAGGTCTCTAGCTGACAACTCCAGCTGGAGTAGTCCCTTGCTTTACTGCTAGGTCTTCCAGTAGTTCTTTTTGAGAATGATTCTCAGAGCTGAACAAGGCCCTCTCACATCTCCCAATGCTGGTGTCCTTCCTGCAGGTGGGAGAGGGCATCTGGCTGAAACCAGCCCCTGGCACATCTGTTCATACAGAGAGGCTGTGCTACTGCTCTTGTGTTTGGTCTTCTGTGCTGGGGGAGAAGGACAAGGGAAGGCTGTCTTGCACATTAGTTCTTATTGCTTTTTCACTCATGAAGTGGGCGAGTGGATGGCCTGAGAGAATGTGTCATTATGACCCCTCCTTGGCAGGTTGAGGCAGTGACCAGTAGGTCATTTTGCAAGGAGTGTGCTGGCTTGGTCCTAGGAGAGCATGTGCTGGGGAAGCACAGTAGTGTGCCCAGGGGATGAGTTTCAGAGCCTGAGGGCTGTGGTGGTGTTTTGTTTAGTGTTGGCACTAGTGGGAGAGCTGGGAGGCATGATATCCACATACCTGACATAGTGGGACAAGGGTTTGGGGGGGGGGGCTCTAGCCAGTCCAGGGGGACTTTTCAGTCAGTATGAATATTAAGGGGTCAAGATAGGTTATAATAGAGGTTGCTTGAATTCAGGGCCATGAAGGTCCAGCCTTCTGCTGAGCAAAGTCATGTGGCACGAGTTCTCTCTCGAGTTTAGTGACCTTCTCCCAGGTTCCCCAAACAGCAAATCTTCCCGGCTTCAACCACAGCCAGTTAGTTGAGAATAATGTTTCCTGAAGCAACTAAGTGATCTGCAAGCTGAAATCATACTGGTAAAATCCATGCTTGTCAGACTCATAAGAGCTTTTGGAAACACGATTCACAGCATTCTGAACTGCCCAAAACTCAAGAGACAGTTGGCAGAGCCAGCAAACCTCCTGGGCATGAGGATACCATGGCAGTTGCTGGACTTGGATTCACTTTCCCTGCTGCCCTCTCCCAAAATCCAACACCTTTAACACCCTGTGTACCTGCTTTCCACTGTACTAACACTGGTGAGCTCTGTTCATGTCCAGCTGTGTTGCAGAGAGTGAGGCACAATCCTGCTTCGGATTTAGCTGATTTAGCTGTGCACGCAGATCCTCCCAGTGAGCCAGGATCTGCACATGTGGAGCCATTTGCTGGGCTGGCACTGGTAGGCAAATACTGGTGGAGCTGGGAGGATGATAAAATGAGTTTTAATCAGTACTGGAGAGCAGGAGAGAGCCTGCCAAGAATCCCAGCCCCTGTGCTGGGAGTAAAAGACTTCATTTTCCCAGTGTGCTGGATCAGGTCCTGAAGTTAGGGGAGTGGCAAAAGGATAAGATTAGTGGCGGCCATGACCCCAGACCAGGCTAAGCAGATGGCAAGATCCTGGCTACCCAAAATTCACTGATAATCCTGCCAGCAGTAGTAGTGGGGCCAAAAAATTTTTTGAGGAAGGTCTTCGGGCAGTGAGTGAATAGATGGTTTTGCCCAGTGAAGTAAGTTTGGCATTATAACCATTTTTCACCTTGGAGGGGTCTGGCATGGACAGTGGGGACAGGTGTAGGCACACATGGGACATATATTATCCTCTACAACCCCAGATGTGACAAATGCTGCTCCACAAAGCTTGCTTCTGCCTCCTCGTAATCTTCACCTGGAACTCCACATCTGGACACCAAAGGACAACTCTTTTAGACTGGCCAGAGAACAGTAGCATGTTACCAAAAAGAAAAAAAATCTTCAGTAGCTGCTCCAAAATTAGCAAATATTCAGCACCTCTCCGGAGATCTTCAGTTTCATACCAGTTAATTGCCCAGGGCTCCTTCAAGTTCTGCTACATCGTTTCCCAGCCGCAAGATTTCTTCAGCACGGGGAGACAGATTTGGCCCCTTGGGTACCTGCTGAACAGGCCTGATGTGAGGGGGAAGCTTGGCATTGACCTGGCAGTGGCTTTTGAACATCTTCAGCATCAGATTTCAGTGGGATGTGCAGCACAGCCCCAGGCAGAGCGCTTGGGCCATGGCTGTGCTGGTCCCGGCACAGAAACTCCAGGTGGGCTGATACCTGCCAGCAGGCAGGAGGCAGCTGCCTGGGGAAAGCGTGGCCCAGAGCGATGCCCTGAGTGACACACTGTAGGATAGGCTGGAGGACCAGTTCATTGCAGTCTTCCCTGAATGGGTGTCCTCCCCTTGTTGTTTTATTTGCATTTTTAAACCCATCTCTAATCATGTGACTGGTTTTAAAAAATTATTTTGCTGTCAGAATTAATTGTCTCTTCATAGAAAATTGAAAAGAAAATACAGTATTTTCCCCTTTAACTCTGAGAGTGGTCTTTCCTTTTGCAGTTTGAGATGCCAGACTCATTGTGGGTGTGCAGAGACTGTGTCTCCCTGACCTATTGTCCCTGGACATCTGGTTGCCCACTTGTGTGGATTCATGTGTGTTTCAGAAGGGCTCCTCCCTTTCTCTTAGATAAGGAAACATGCTAGGACCCTGTTGAATTTGTCTTTTCCAAAGGATTAAACGTAATTCAGCCTCTGCAAGGTGACATGACAGTGCCACCTGCCTGATTCAGCACCACTGGGGCAGCGGGCACTCCCAGCATCCCTGCTAGCCTACAGCCTTCTGCACCTCTGTACTTGAGTGTTGCCAAGGGTAGTCCATTAACAGGGAACTCAGGCTGTCCCTGGTCTCTGGACCAGTTAGAATAAGTTCCTGCTTAGGATTAGAGCAAGTTCCTGCTTAGGATTTGGAGTGGTCCTGTAGCAGCCAAAACAGAACTTCAGTTTCCAAGTTTGGCCTAAAATCAACTGAGGTGTGAAGTCTGGGGAAGTCCTGGAGCCCAGTGATAAACACAGTGTAGGGTTTTTTCAACAATGTAGGAAAAATCCATCCCTCTTGCCTAGCTGTGTAATTTTTAGTCCTAGCACTGCTGTTTGGGAGCTAGAGACAAGCGGAATGAAGACCCCATGTGCCAGGTGGAAGATAAGAGCTAATCCCTACTTTGAAAAAAAGCATCATCTACATAAGCAAGATGGATGCAGCCAAGTCCCATCCCATCTTCTGAGAGCAGATCTAAGCAAACAGCTTAGCTGATTTCCCTACTGGCATGTCCTGAGCCCCTGTTTCCCCAGGATGCCTAAATTCCCCAATCAGCTGCTCTCCTGTGTTAAAGAGATGGATTTAACCCAAAAGGGCTGGCTGGATCCTGAAAACCAATCATGCAGCCCACTGTTCCTCAATAGCCCAAGGGGAGAACAAGTCATCTGCTGCCAAATATTTATTGACAGGAATATGAGGGCCCTGTTTCTGCTGGGGGATTCTGCCTAATTCTTCAATCGTGCCTTGTGTGCTGAACGTTACATCCCAGTGGGAGCAATCATAGCCTTGTTCCTGGCCAAGAGCAGGAGAAACCAAGAGCCAGAATTGCCCCCCCCCATGCTTTTCCAGCAGGGAGCAAAGTACACCCTGCCCCAGGAGCAGCCTGAATGCAGCCCCACACTATCTTGCCCAGAAAGTCCTTAGGTTTACTTCAGCCCTCCTGTTTACTGCATCATCTCTGCAGAACTCCATGCACATGACAATATGGCATTTCACTCTTCATTAAATGTCTCCATTGATGCAAAGAACATCAAATTGTTCATTACATGTCCCCTTAAGTAGTAGGGTGCAGGGCACTGATCCCCAGTGCTGTCGTCGTGGACCTGATCCTTCTCCAAGTAATTCTGTTTAGGGCTTTACCAAAAGCCCATTAACACAAGGACCTGCCCAAGGAGAGGGAAGATGAGACCCCTCATTTATGGAGATGACTTGCTCATCTGGTTGGCTCAGCAATTTGTTCATTTGGGAACCTATTTTTATTCACCATGAATGACTAAGCACATCATTTTGGGGGCTGATGGCTTTTCCTTTTTCCGCTCTTTCTTGGATTTATTTATTTTTAGGTTTCTTTGGGAGAGAAGAGAAGCAGAGTGCAGGATGAAAGCTCAGAGAACAGGAGACAGAGATCAAGGGAGAGTGGGAAGATGTGATTTACCCCTCCAAGTCTCAGGCTGCCTTACTGCTTATGGAACTTAGCAATCCATTGAGGAATTTTATAGGGTTAATAGGAAAGGAACATTCAGGAGGCTGTGGACTTTTTCCTTCAGAAATAAGTAAAAAAAAAAAAAAAGAAAAAAGAAAAGCAGGGTCAAGTTCTGATAATGGTTTTCTGAAGAGCTTGAGTAGGATTTGAGATGGAAGATTTTCTCACAGGTCTTACAGTATTTGATTATGCTACAGCCCACATGTCTCTGACGTGATTACGGGAGAATTGCTTTGGGGCAGGAAGCATCCTTCTGTTCTGTTTGTCCCGTGCTTAGCACAAGGGGAAGCCAGCCTTGATGCCTCAGTAATGCAGGCAATTATTCATACTCACCCCACCTTTTATTTGAAAGGAAGTAGTCCTAGGCCATGTGGTTGAGGGCATGCATGCACCTTTGAAGATTCTTAGAAAAGTGGAGGAGGGTTAAAATAATGCAGAATATTGAGGAGTTTTATTTCTTCCATTTTTTTATGTCAGTTCCCTGGGGGAAGGGTCACATGGATGGTTTTTGAACCAGTCATGCTGCATATATGCCACTGTGGTCCACACAATAAACCTCTCACTTCTCACACTTAACATCGAGGAATATGATGAATCACTAAGCCAAAGACCAAAAAGTGCTCTGCAAACTGTAGGGATGACCTGGTACCTGGAGAAGAGGAAAAGCAGTTATTCAACCTCCCTGACCTTTCAGTCCTATTCATACCAGGGAATGGGACTGTCTCTGTTGATCTCGCATTTCCCTACATCACTCTGCTGCCTCCTCTTACCTGTTCCAAAACCCGTCTGACCTTTTTCTCTGCTCACCCTCCATCCCTGCCTGACATTAAGAAGAGGAGCAGCCTTACCCACACAACTTTCCCCAGGCAAATGAACAGCAGGCTCATCATATCTCCAGTCAGCATCCATGGGGTTTCATTGTTTCTCCTGAGCCTGCGGGGAGGATACTCTGCACAGCTCAGTTTGTCCAAGCCCTCCAGAAAAGCTGACGACAGCTGGCCACGGCTCTGCCTCTCCTGCAAACCTCTTAATCCCACAGGAGCATCACTCTCACCCTAGCACTGCCTCTGTTTCTTAGCAGCTCCTTGGAGAGAGACCTGGGTCTCATCACAGGCAGCTGTAGCACTAATAAAACCTTTACTTTGGCAGGACCCAACGCCACTCCAGCAGCGATAAATCCTGAACCAGAGGGCAATTTGTCCTTTTTAAACCAATGCAGGCACCTTCAGAAGGATTAAACTGGTCTCGTGGAAACTGGACCTCCTTTAGGCTCAGAGATCTGTAGGTGTGCAAAAAGTTCCCCCACATCACACCAACCCACAGGGATGAACACAGAGTGGGTGCCCCTACACTGGAGCCAAACCTGCCTGTGAAGAGCTGAGTAAATTACCATCCTTATTTCTTAGCTCAGCACTTTGTGGGTAAGCTTAAGGCTTTTCCAAAGGATTTCCCTTCCCTTGCAGTTTCTGCTCACACGAACTTTTGTTCTACCCACCCTGTTTCCAGTACTCTGGGATTTTTTTCCTGCTACCTTCCCCTGAACTGCCTGCTGCAACAAGGCCACCTGCGCCAGGCTGTGTCACTGTGGGGTGACACAGCGTGTCCTTGTGTCCTCACCCTCCCTGTGCCACGGCTGCATCCTCCTGAATGACCTGCAGGCTGTCCCTGCACGGCACCAGCTGCTCTCCATCATCAAGTCCCTGGGGGGACGCTACCGCAGCACCCTAGAGCTGGGATTCCGTGCAGCTTCCAGAGTGTCAGCAATGGGAGGTAGCAAGCACATCCCCGATCTTGTGCGAAGCCTGGGCACAGCCAAACCCTCCTGGGCTTGACCAGCCTTCGTGACACCCCCAGTCCCCTCCCCTAAAGCAGCCACATGCCGATGCATTCTGCTGCCGGAGTGCTCCCACCCCTGCCTGCATTGGGATTTGCTCCATGCCAGCAGGATCTATTACCTCACACACAGGATTTATCCCCGTTCCATTCATCCCTTCACGACCAGAGCCCACTATTCCCCACAGCATTGCATCACCACCACCTCCCCTTGTTAATTCCGGCTGTCCCCATGCACTCCTGCCACACTTGTTTTAGTTTTTCATTATGTCCATAGCAGTGAACCCCCAAACAAGGCTGCAGCGAGTGTCCGCTACCAAGGCTCTGTGGGTGACAAAGGGGAGAAAGGGCCGAGCATCCCCTTCTGATGCTCAGGGAAGCCACTCGGCGGGGGTCCAGGAGATGCCCTTCTCCAGCGGGGCGCTACCAGGATGCTCCAAGCAGGAGGTGACGTCCCAGTGGGGGGGACACGAGGAGAAGGGCTGAGACACGGAGGAGCTCTCCTGCGTGAAGCATGTTCGGGGGGAGAGAGGGGGCTGCAGGTTGACCTTCCCATCCCCTAACTCCCTCCCTGCTCATCCCTTGTCCATGGGTGCCCCCCTCCCCGCCCTCCCCTCCTCCTTCAACTCCAGCGCCGAGGAAGCCGAGCCGGAGGCAGTGCTGAGCCGGATATGCAGCGACTCCCCGCATCCCTCCTTGTGAGTATCCCTCGCTCCTCCTGATGCTTTCGGAGGAGAGCGATGGACGGACGGACGGGCAGCCAGAGGTGGACTAGTCTCTCCTATTTGCAAAGCTAGGGTGGAGGGGAACTTCTTCTAATATACCCTTCCCCATCCTCTGTCTTCATCCCCTCTTCCCCTCCTCCTCTTCCTCCACCTCCCCAGTCACGATATCCTAAAAAAAAAAAAAAAAAATTGATGGGGGGAGGGGGGTATGGGAAACCTGCTGGCAGGTGGAAGGAACCGGGAAATGGAATCACATCTGGAATTCCGCAAAGACTAGGACTCAGGGGAAAAAAAAATCCCCCCTCAAAATACCCACCCCCAGTAAGGAAGGAGGGAGGGAGGGAGGGAGGGCGGAGGGGCGGGATGCTCTGCCGCACCGGGAGACCCGCTCCGCCCGTAGCCGAGCCACCAGCTCCCATCCCGGCATGGGACAGAAAGGAGAAGGCCCCGACAGACCGACAGACAGACAGGCGGGCGGGGACAGCTGCGGGGGGCTGCAGTGCGCCCCGCTGGCAACTCCCTCGCAGCCCCCCGGCGCCTCCCAAGTGTTTCTTTCTGCTTTTATTTGTCTCCTTTAAAAAAAAAAAGGAAAAAAAAAAATATTTCCCCGGTGGTGGCTGGAAGGCGGGTCACGCAGGCCAGCGGGCAGCGGCGGGGGGAGGCCGTGGCAGCGGGGGAGGGATGCTGCCCGCCCTGCCCGCGCCTCTGCCCCCGCCGCGGGGCCGGGGCCGGCGGCAGCTCCGCGCCGAGGCGGCGGCGTCGTGGTCCCCGGGTGTAGCGGTGCTCCCTCCTCCCTCTCCTGCCTGCCCTACTCTCCTCCCTCTCTCCTCTGCCCACTCCCTCACTCCTCTCCCTGCTCTCTCCTCGGTCTCCCGGTCCCTCTCTGTCTCTCCTGCCTTCCCCCCGCATCTCCCTTTCTCTGCTCCTTCTCTCCCTTGCTCTTCTCCCCCTGACCCCTGCCTTTCCATCCCCTCACCCCCATTTTTCACGGGGGGGCTTTCCGCTTTGCCAGGGCAGAGCGCGGTGACGCCGCGGCAGCCACCACGGAGAGGACACAGGACCCCCCCTTGGGCCCGCCATGCCCCTTTGAGGGGGTGGCCTGGACCCCGAGACCCCCGCAGGGCCCCCCCCAGGGCTGCTTCGCCTGCATCGCCAAGCCCCCCGCTCTCCGGCAAGCTTCGCCCGTCCTGTCTCCTTCTTCTGCCGTTTATCTCATGGAGAGCAAGAGCTGCAAAGGGGACAGCCTGCGCCCAGCGGTCCCGTGCAAGCACTCGGTGGAGAAGAAGACCATGACCAACCCCACCACTGTCATCGAAATCTACCCTGACACCACCGAGGTGAACGACTACTATCTCTGGTCCATCTTCAACTTTGTATACCTCAACTTCTGCTGCCTCGGCTTCATCGCCTTGGCCTATTCATTGAAAGTGAGTACTGAGCGTGAGGCTCGGGGTAGGGGCTGACCAGGCAGGGGGGAAGCGTTTGGGGGTGTGCCTGATGTGAAACACATCTTTGCCACGCACATGAGAGGCTGCAGACAATGGGGATAGGGATGGGGATGGGAAGAGCTGAGGAGCCTGGGATGTTACCTCAGGTGGGGAAGAGGCACTTTCACTTGCTCCAAGTACCCTCAGAGACTCCTCTGTACCGCGGCAGCAGGGTGACAGGCGGGCAACACAGGGCTGGTTTGGCTCATGCTGCACCTGCAGGCACGCCGGCACTAGGTCCCTTATTTGGGATCCTGGCTGTTAGAGATCATCAGGATAGGACACAGCAGCATTGGATGGTCAGGCAGGAACAGTCAGAAGCAGCCAGCCAGGATCAACAATCAGCTGGCAAGTTGCAGGGGGTAAGAAGCTTACAAAGTGCAGGGCAATCCTGCCTGTTTCTTTCTTGCCCTCTCCGTAATTAAAATACCAGAGCTCGTGGCCAGCTTCCCCCACCCCAAGCCCTATAAATCCCAAAAGATACTCTGGAGACCTGCCAGGATCATGGGAATGGTGAGAAGGTGGCAGAGAGTGCAGGGGGCTTCCCACAGTGTGGGGCTGGGGGGATACAAAGCTTGTTGTTGTAGAGGCTGATGGCATGGAGCACAGCCCGTGATGGGAATGGGACCAGGTTATTATTTCTGATAGCTGCAGGGGAGAGCAGCCCGGCAGGAATGGTGCCTGGCAAACAGGCAGCCCCTTGGCAGCTGCCAGGAGAGAGGGGCCTGGGCTGCCCTCCCCTTCCCTGCCTGCCAGATGCAAAACTAACTGAATGGATGTGCAGAGAGCCCGGGGCGGCTGGGTGGCCCGGAGAGGAGCTGGCTGATTTGTTTTGGCAGGCAGCATTTAGAGGAAGGCCAGGGTGCAGACGGGCTTCGTCACAGAAGCAGATCAATTAACCCCATACAGCTCCTGTGAGCTGGACTGTGAGCACCCAGCACTGCAAGGAGGCTGCTCCCAGCACTGTCAGGGTCTCCATCAGAAAGGCTCAGGGACAAGTCTGCAGCCCTGTATCCTGGACTCACCCAGCACCGGCCTTGTGGTGCCTGCCTCAGTTTCTCGTTCCCCAAGATGGGAGGCGAGCTCTCATCCATTGCCTGTGCAGGAGGCTCTGCTGCTGCCTGGATGAGGCACTTAATAACTTAAATCATCCTGGGGCAAAGCATCACCACAAAGCAAAGGGCAAATCCAGTCAAGCAGCAGGCTAGTATGAGTGGGGGAGCAAGTCCCTTATCATCCCCCACACCTTGATCCAGCAAGGGAAGAAAAAACTGGCTTCCTCCTTATTTTTTTAAGCCTTTCCTTGTCTGTCTTTGCTTTTAACAATTGACATCTTTCCCGTGGAAGTGGCTACCATCAGTATCTGGGTACATGTGGTTCCTTGCTGCTGCAGCAGTGAGGGCAGGACAGCCTGAGAACAGGGCTGACCCATTCCCTGGTGACAGGATAGAGTAGTGTCTGCCACCCGCGAAGTTCTTAGAGGCTGGACCCTTCACTATCCTTAACATGGGGTGGAAGGAAGGGCAAAGTCCAGAAGTCACCCAGGGCCTTACACCAGAACAGAGGCGTGGGCTTGGCACCTGTCTGCAAAGATCTAGAGGACACAGACTCAAGCATGAAAAAGAGAGGCAGTGGTGAGGGAAGGCAAATGGGCAAATTTGCTCCAAATCAGAGAAAGGAGAATAGAAGATGGCTGTCAAAAACCAGCCTTGGCTTTTGGACTGAGAAGGCGGTAGCTGATGGGATGTAACCGTGGTACCCAAACAGAGGTAACGCTGAGCGGGTAGAAATAACTCTGCTCTGGTTTTGGAGCTCCCCAGTGGCTGTGACTCTGTGGCAGGGGGAAAATAGAAACAAAATGTCCCTCAGAGGCAGAGGACAGAGCTAGCAAGTGGCTGAAGGGATGCCAAATGCTCTCATGAGCTGCTGTTGGAATGGGTGGTGAGAGGCAGTGCAGATGCTGGGGCGGTAGCAGGTCTGTCCTGGGGAAGACTGGGATGTTCAGAAAGGCAGCTGTGTTTCTTAGCCACAGCTACTGCAGGGATCTTCACAACACCCTAGCCAGGCTGGGTGTTATGGTTATTCTCCCAGAAGTATGTTTTCTTTTCTTTTACCGTCAATAATATTTTTCCCAAAAGTTCAGAGAAAACAGAAGCAAGAAATGCCCTGAGGATAGATATCCCTTTAAACAGACTTCTCTTGTTCCTCTGCGATTAAATGTAAGAACATTTGAGCAGTAGGCACTTTAAGTCAGGCCTTTCTAGGACTGTGCTCTAAAGGGACTGACTAAGGTAGTGTAGGAAGGAGAAAAGTGAGGCTGCACCTTCCTCTCCCTGAGTCTCTTCTGGGACCCCTGACAGCAGAGCCCTACCTCAGCCAGTGGGACACAGGTTTCCTCAAGGGCCATCAGTGCACTGATGCCATTAAGTGATTCCTGGGTCACAGCTTTTACACTTCCTTTAAATAACTGAAACATCTAGCAACTTCAGGAATTATCGTTTTCATTATCAGAAATAGCATTTTCAATTCCCTGTCATAAAGGTCACCTGCTTCTGACAGATTCATACTGTTAATAAAGCAGTATCTCCTTTGTAACCCAAGTGCATGAGCTGTTTCAGTATATATCTTAGCACACCCTAGCATTTCCTCGGGTTTCAGCAGCTTAATGCCCACAGTGGAAGACAGATATATCCTTGGTACACTTGAATATTGCTGTGAAGCTGTTTCCTTCCTCATGCCCTATTTTATTGGTTTCAGCCACATCTGGGAAAACGGGCATGTCTGCCTGGCCTTTTGCATGCTAGTTACAGCCTTCTACATTTCTTTCTGCAGGGAAATGCTATTTCATGGTGACAACCATTTACTAAAAAATGTCAAAAACCTCCACCCCTGCACCAAAGAATTTGTGAAGAAAGAAACACGTGAAGTAAGGTGAGGGCAGAAACCGTGACATACAAGGCAGGTTCTGTATGACAGACGTCACAGCCAAGCACTCTGAACAGGAGTGTGACAGCATGCCTCATCTTTATTTACCCCATAGCAGGCCAGATCCTCAGCAAACACAGCTTGCTGGGCTGCAACGGGGTCACACAACTCATGGATCCCTCCAGGGGTCATTTCTAGCATCTCAGGCTTCTCAAGGTCAGCCTCCCAGAGTGCAAGCAAGGCGCTCGCATCTAATCATGTGTGCTGGATGCTGGGGGAGAAGAGATCAGCAGCAGGATCAGGGAAGTTAGAAGCCCTAAAGTAACCCCAGCCCAGCACAGATAAAAGTATCACTCCAACTGCAATGCTTTGGATTCAGTTGGTTTTGATCAGAAGCAAATGTTGTGGTCTGATATTCAGCACCTCCCTCCCTTCCCCTTTTCCAGCTCCAAGTGGTAATGAATGATGCATCAGTGCCTGGTGGCAGGAGATTTCACTTCAGTTGTTCAGAGGTTTGTCTCTGGAGACTGTCAGGGTGAGCCAAGTCCTTCTCTGTACCCATTGTGCCATGAGGCTGTAGATCAGAGAGATCAGAGGAGCTGGGATCTGAGATGAGCCGCAGTGTGGATGCCTCGCTGTAGCTCTGTAGAGATGAAGATGCCAAGGAGCCTTGCTGGCTTTTTAAGCTTCACCAGGAGCCCACAGCATTGCTTGCAGAGTTTTCTTGCCCCTTGAGGTCATGGAAATATGCCAAGCTCTCTTACCCACTCTCTGCCCAGCCCTTAGCACACAGCTGTGGGCACGACTGTTTGCCTTCCCCTCTTGCCACTTGTTGATCTTCCTTGTTTTGAGTGGAAGCAGCCCAGCACAAATCCACAGCTATTTATTAACCCCGAGAAGCTGCCGCACCCAACCTCTCAGGCAAGCTCTCATCCTGCTTTTTAGAAGGAGCATTGGTTTATGGATGTGGGTGAAATGCAGGGGTGACAGTCCCGTGACGCCAGTGCCAGTGTGGTAGAGGCACGTGGGCTGGAGAGCTCTTGAGAAATCCACAGAGCAAATAAATCCAAGGATCGCCTCCAGAGCTCCTTCTGTGCAGGGACATGGAGCTCTGCATAGAAATGGGTTTACTGACAACCAGCTGTGGACTTCCAGGCTGCTTTAAAAACAGCCTCATTAGACTTGTTATCAACAAACCATTTGTCTCCTTCTGCAAGCTGAGGCAGCACTTTTTACTAGAGCAGCAAGTTTGCTGCTCCCAAAAATGAGAGGGGCTGAGCCTCAGGGCACAGAGAGGGGAGGTGACTGCTGGGGGAGGGAGTGGGGTGGTAGGAGCCAAGGGGAACACTTGGAGAGGAAGCAGAAGGTAAAACCCCAAGGAAACAAAGGCCGGAGGATGTTGAGGAGAAGGAGGAGAGAAAGAACCTTTGGGCATTGGCACGCTGGAGGTGTGGGAGGCACAGTGAGATGGAGATATTGGAAGACAAGGTGGTGTAAGCAGGAAGGTGACAAGCAAGAAGGGATGGATAGAAAGGCCACACCACCTTTTGCTGGTGAGAAAGGAGAGGAGAAAGGTTTGCATGTTAGAGCACAAAAGCTGTTTGTGTTTTGTGATAGGAGAAAGAAATTGTGTAAGTTGCCAGCCTGGATCAGAGGTGAGCTCTGCCTTGTCTGGGGGAGATCTCCAAAGATGCCACCACAGAGTGCTTGGAGGTGCCCAGGGAAACCTCAGTCAGCAGATGTAATTATCCTCACACTCCACTCATCTCAGTGCAAAGCAGGGCCAAAAATCCCCATCAAGTTTTAGGCAAGGTGAGAAGGGTCAAAGGGATGATGAGAAGAGCCTGTGACTAAGAAAACACCACACCTGGGTCTGGGGTGGGGGTTCAGCCTTGTGGCCTTGGGGACCTGTCCCTCACCATGCTTCATCTCTCTGGCTATGGAAGGAATCAGCTTCCAGGGCTCCCAGAAGCTTGTGCACCAGCTGCCAGCATATTATGATAATGGTGGCCACAGGAGCATGGAAATAGGAAAAGCTGAATTTAGGCTGTAAGAAAGACACCAGCATCTCCTTAAAGACAAAGCAGGGAAGAAGCTGAAACACTAATCTGCTCTCCAGGAGAGCTCCTCCAGAGCCTGGCTCAGTTGCCACAGCAGGACACTAAAGGGAGACATCTGGAAGCATCTGGGGGTGCAGGGCCATTCAGGAGGAGACAAGGCTGCCCTCCAGAGATGTGGGAAGCTGAAGATGTGAGTGGTGTGTAAGGACAAACTCCTTTTCATTGCACTTTTAGTCCACAAGGGCCCTTGCACTTGTCTGGTGCTTAGAGGCTCCATTTCAGTCTAAATGATTATAGGCAATCGGGGATGATTTTCATGAGAGTGACCACTGAAGCCCTAGAGGTTGGTAGGAGGAGTGTGTGGGTGGAACCAGCTGGAGGTGCAGGGAGAGGAGAGAGCTGGGTGCCCTTTGGTAGGAGTCAAAGGCAGCCATCGTTTGGACCCAAACAACAGGAAAGAGAAGAGATGGAAAGCACCAAAAAAAAGGGAGTGGGGAAATGGTGTCACTGGGGAGAAGGCAGCCCCAGGCAGCCCTCACACAGATGCTCAGCAGCATGACAGGAGCAAGGCCAAAGGGAGAGCCATGGGAAAGTCAAGGAGAGGCAAGTGTGAACTGGTGTCAGGTGGGAGATGCTGCTGGGAACACTAGAGAAGGCTGAGCATGGAAATTAGGGTTCTAGGGTGCTCCAGGGACAGGAGGAGCAGGAGGCGAGGAGTAGGAGAGAGCTCCTGGAGCCAAGAGGAGCTGGCCCCACAAAGGCGAAGTGGCTTGGCTGCGGGAGGGTTGCAGAGCTTGGTGTGCCGGTCTGCTGGAGAAACCTCTGTCTGCCTGGCAATCACTGACAGCAAACGCCAGCTCGCCTGCGGCAGAGAGCACTGGGTTACAGTGCAGGAAGGGGCAAAAGGCATTTGCTCCTTGTCGGTTTTGCCTGAGGCAGCCGCAGCGCTGGGAAGAGGAAAGTGTGTGAGAGCTTCAAAGAGTCGGCTGGGAGCAGCAATCGGGATTTCTGGCCTGAATCCAGCACCTTTGGGGCTTCTCACCAGTTAGTGAGGAGGTGCCAAATGCCTGGTGCTGCTGAGCCCAGGGGTTTTTGGGAGGATGTTAAACTTACTGAATAATTTCAAATGTGAGTCATCCCGGACATTCAGCTGACACAGAAAGGCATGTGGGCTCCCAAGCTGCCGGCCTGATGCTTTCCCAGAGATCATCTCCTCTGCTGAGAGCTCCAGCCAAGTGTGCCCCAAAGACACGTGCAGTTTGTGACTGTCCCCTCCCTGCGATCCCAGAAGGATGCTGAGCTGAGCACTCCACAGCAGAGCAATGAGTAGATGGCCCCAGCTCCAGCTCCAGGCTCCAGTGAGCAGGGCACATCAGAGGCCAAGGACATGGCACGGTTTGATTTAATAGAAGTATGAAAAATAGGCTCGTTCTTGCCTATGTGCCTGCCAGCACCAGATCCTGTGGGTCTCATGCCAACAGCAGCTTCCCTACCCACATTTCAGAGGATCAGGGTTTGCTTGTGCAGAGAAGTCCTCATTGGTGTGATGGAGAAGAGGAACGTTGCTTGAGGGTCTGAAATGCAGTTTTGGAGGACCCGTGAACCGGCATGGCTCAGTGGGAAAAAGGGGTGCAGCAACCCTTCCCCATGTCCAGCAGAAGACTTTCAGGACAGCCCTGTGGGTAAGCACTGCAGGAGGAAGAGAGAAAAGTCTGTAGATGTGGTCTGAATCTGTTGCAGTGTCTTTTTGGAAAGCTCCTGATCGATAAAAGCCTTTTAATATTCCTGAGTCTGACTCTGGTTCTGGTTTTTGCAGCTTGCCACCCACATCCAGTGTCCAGCCAGCAGTGCCCTGCAGGGCTCTCACTGCTGGCAGCAGGGCAGGCAAAGGGCTCACAGCCCCACTCCCCACAACCCCCATCCCAGACCAGGCAGTGGGGCAGGCCCTGCCACACCCTGGGCACCCTGCTTGGATATGGGAAATGGATGAGGGATCAAGTGTCCTGGTCCTTGTGTTCATCCTTGTGGCTCCAGCTGCCTGAGTCTGCTGAGTGCTGGATGAAGGGGCAGCCTGGGGACAGGGACATATCCCTGCTAGGAAGCAGTGGAGTCTGACTCCTCCTCTGCTGGGATCCAACTGCAGAGCTGCTGCTGGTGGACAGTGCCATCAGCTGCCTGGCTGTGCCATCCACTGCCTCGTAGTGCCATCTCTGCCTGCTCGCAGCATCATTGCCTGGCTGTGCCATCTGCTGCCTTGCAATGCCAGCGTTGCCTCACAGTGCCATGTGCTGCCTGGCAGTGCCATCCACTGCCTGGTAATGCCATTGCTGCCTGGCAGTGTCATCTGCTGCCTTGCAGTGCCATCTGCTGCCTGCTAATGCTGTCGCTAGTACCTCGGGAGTGCCTGCTAGTGGCATTGCTGCCTGGCTGTGCCATGCACTGCCTGGCAGCCTGGAAGAGCTGGGGACAGGCCATGGACGTGCACAATCATTGCCCACTGCAGAGCGGTCCCAAGGAAAGCCCATAAAAGTCCCAGCCTGCAGGATAATGAAGGGAGCAGACTGTGCTGTCAGAATAGAAAACTGCCTGTGGCAGGGATGCTACACAATCCGCATAAGACCGGCAAAAGGAAAGGAGCTCATTAACCCGGGACTACTTAATATGCTGGAGGCTGGTGCACAGCCCTGGAGCTGCAGTAGGATGCTGTGCCAGGTTTCACCCGCTCAGCCCCTCAGTGCAGACAGAGGCACGGGATGCACACCGAAACTGCAGCCAGCCTTCTCCCTTGTGTCTGGGCGAGCTGAAGCCTGGCGCTGCAGGGCCAGGGCGCTGTGACACGGTGGGAAGTGTGCTTTAGTGCCTGTGTGCCCGGGGTGTACAATGGCATCTCAGTTCCTTTGTGCAGGCTCCAAATGACACTGCCCACTCCAGGGACCATGGGGCCCTGGTTTGCCTGGCTGGTAACAGCAGCGAGTCATTCTTTCAGGTTTTCTTTGCTTCCAAGAATTTCCAGCCCACAGATATTACAGTGCTTGGCTTCACAAGCTCAACCCATAGAAGAGATGGGGTGCAAACCTCACCTCAGGGTGTTTTACAGCACCCCAAATTCTCAAATACAAAGAAGCTCAGCCCAGCCCTCATCTGCTGTACAGGTAACCACATACAGGTGCACTGGGTTTTGTGGCTGTTGCTTGAAACAAGTTATGTCTTTCATACATGTTGCAATCACTTTATTTAATTATCTTTTTCTCTCAGGTCCGGGATAAGAAACTCCTCAATGACTTAAATGGAGCAGTTGAAGATGCCAAGACTGCCCGGCTTTTTAACATCACCAGCTCAGCCCTTGCCACCTTCTGTATCATCCTTATCTTCATCTTCCTGCGATACCCTCTCACTGACTACTGAGTGAGGCCAACAGCAGCTGCCGCCGCCAAAATGCCTCTACGCCAGAAGTGTCTGCAGTTTCCTGTAGCAAGGACACACAAAACAAACCAACTACTACACCTTGATTGCCAAAAAAAAAAAAAAAAGAGTCAATTAAATACATAAATAAAAGTTAAATTAGTTTATCAGCCCAGCTGAGCATACCCGTCTTGCCCTGAAATGGTATGTGAACAGCTAAAGGAAAGGGTCACACTCTTAACACATGTACAGGAAGAAAAACAGACCAAGAAATATTTGTTGTATGGCCAACAAGCTGTGTGAAAAGAGCGTGCAAAGCCCAGAGCTATGCACACTTAGTGGCAGACAGCTGATCTGTAGGGAGCAGTGGGGTGCTGTGGAGCTGGAGACACATACAGTGGTCGATGGGGATCATGGCAGGGCTGGCTCACAACATATCAGGTGTGTTCAGACCACCCCACCACCCCCAGCTTGTGGGGGTTCTTTTCCTTTTCTCCTCTTGAATTTCATCCACTGGTTCAAACAACTCCCAACCCCTGGAGAGCTGAAAGTGTTAGGAAGTTCATGCTGGGGAGCCCCAAAGCCTCCAGAGAAACCCCAAAGTGTTAAAGGGCATGTTTCTCCTGGGGATCTCCCAGCAGTGCTGAGAAGGAAAGCACCTTCTGGAGAACTCGCCTAAGCCACCTAAGTGGAGTGCTACTGTATTTCTGTAAACAGTCAATAAAAAGATACCTCTGATCTGTGATGCTGCCGGGGTAATTCCTTCCTTAGCAGGGCTGGGCTCCTGGTCTCTATGGGCTGGCAAAAAAAAAAATGCTAATGTCACCAGCAGCTGCTGGGGAGAGATTTAAAGCCGAGGAGTGAGGGATGCTGCTGCAGGTCGGGGCCGCATGCAGCCGCGAAGGGGAGCGCAGACCCAGATTTAAGAGCAGAGACCTCGCTGACTCCTTGATGGAAGATCTATGGCAAGCAGGCAAAGGCAGGCAGGGCCCCCCTCCCCTGCCAGGACCAACGCTGAAGAGAGAAATAAATCGCTGCAGTCTGAACCCGCTGCTACTGCAGCACTTCCCAGGGTCATTATGAAGAGCCAGATTTCGGAGACGATGTGCATTTGCCACTGAAACAGGCAGGAGCTCAGAGCCCTGCCCAATAGCTGCCTGCAGCTGCCAGTCATGCTGCAAATCAACACACCCTGACTTGAAAACACCCATAAATGAATGACAAGACCAGGACTAAAATACAGCCTATCAGCCCCTCTGACCCTTCATCTCATCTCATATGCCACAGCTGCCTCATCTTTTCCCAGCTGTAAGATGACCTCATGCCAAGGGGTACCAATCACTGCAGACCTGCCATGGAGCTGGGAAAAGGCATCAGGATCCACCTTTGCACCCACCCTGAAAGCAGAGGTGAAGCAAGAGATGGGGAATGCAGACAGGCTGTCATGGGACACATCATCATGTGCTGAGTGCTTGGTTAAATCAGCAGGTTATCTCTGGGCTGTGCTCTGTGAGGGACGTGCCATAGTGAGATGTGGGGACAGATCATCAAGATGCTTTCCTGAAAGCATCATGAGTTGTCACCTCCTTCCTGCTCAGGTCTCCACACCTTCATCCTGTCCTGGGCTTCATTTATCAGGGGAGCTATGGGCAGAAAGACCTGCAGTCCTCCCTGCTCCCTACTCACTGGAGGCCACACCAGATCAGATCAGGAGTCTGTTTACAACAGTTTTGATTGGCAGTGCCATGTATGATGCCCTGACAGTATCTCAGCCATGAACATCTCTATGATGACTCATTCAGAGGTCAATACTCTTTCTCTCTTGGTTACTTCTAGCTCCCTTCCCTGGAGCAAGACCTGAGGGGTCATGGCCATCGGCGTTTCCATCCTAACATATGTAGGGGCTATAGCCAGTTCTCGTCCCAGGCTGAGGAAGGAGGTGCCTGTCACAATGGCAGTGCCCCCAGAGAGGGTACAGCCACAATGACTCACATTGCAGCCACCCCGAACTGGCAAATTACATCCCACTGGGACAGTGCTACCTTAGGCAACACCCAGAGCAGTCATCCCAGGATCTTCCGAGGTTAGAAGAGGCACAGAGATGAAGTTGTATCCCCTTTTCCCTCCCCCTGTACATGCACCAAGCTCACGCTGGCTGTGTCTGAGACCTTGCCTTGGAATCCTTCCCCATCACACCCCTCTGGCTTTTCAGCTCAAACACAGCTGGATGGGCTCGGGGGATAACTCAGACAGGGTCACCCTGTGTGGAGTGCCAGGGGTTCCAAGCTGGATGTTTAGATCCCTGTGCGACCACTGGCATCTCTTGCAATAACGAGTGCATTCCTTTCTATGATCTGTGACTCACGTCAGCCACGTTGCACTCAGGACCACCCCTGACTTTAGGAAATCTTGCAGGGACAATGCCACCATCCCCATCTCCTGTGCTACACAGGAGAGACCCACCCTGCTTGGCATGCAGGCATGGGGCTGCTCAGATAAAGGCAGAGCTGACACAAAACTGGAAGTGACTCAAAGCCAGCCTTTTCTACATTTAACAAGTGTGACAAATGAGTTATCATCATCCCTTCCCCTGACGGACCATCTTATCTGCAGGAAAATGAATGCTGGTTTAATGAACCAGGGGGAATATTGAACTGACTTGGCAGCATTTTTTGCACGTATATTTGGGGATGCAATGGGAGGGTTATTATTAGTAGCCATCATATTTATTGTTTCTTACCCACATTGTAGGAGGTGAAATCGCTGCAGCAAGCTGGAGGTCCACCCAGACCCGCCACGGACAGGAACAGGGTGGCAAGAAGGATGCAGTAACCCTGTGCTTGGAGGATGGGATGACCGACCCCAGCACATGCTCAGCTCCACCTGCAGCTCTGGGCTGTGGGCAGCAAAACTCCTGTGCTTTCCCTTCCTCTCTCTTAGTGTTTCCCCCTTAATGGAGTCACTCCAAACCCACAACAAAAGGAAAGCACCCCCAAAATGGGGGAAATAAGGGGGACACACAGATTTCCAACCTTTTGGGGGAGAAAACAAAAAATATTCATGCATAGGTCTTCCAAGTGAAGCAGCATCAAGGTATTCAGCGTTCATTTTTCATCTTGTCAGTGTCAGGGAACCACAAACTGAGACAGCAAAAATACATCCCTATATACTGTCAGGCAAGTACGTCCCAGATTGCACCAATTGTGCTGTTAAGCAAAAGAAAGAACTTTTTTTCATTTTGAGGGAACAAGGGAAAGAAAAGCAGCAGCCAAATCCGACAGGTCCTTTAATTACTTTTTTTTATTTAATTTTGCAAGAAAATTCTGGAAGTTCAGGTTTTGCCAAGGCTGACACCCGCCGCGGCAGAAGGCAGGCTTTCAAGAGTTGCTTCTCTGCCTTTTCACTCCTGCCACTCACAACGTCGCGCCGCGCTCTCCAAATCGCACTTTTTTTTGGCTGCGAAGCCGCAGCCTCTGTTGCGCTCCGCGGCGGGAAGGAAAACTGAAAGGAGGGGGTGGAAGAGAAGAACAGCCGAACGCAGTTTGAGAAGCATCTTTTGAGGTGGGGAAGAACTGACGGTCACGTTGCCATTTAAAGATTTAATTGTATTCCTTCGGGAAACTGAGCCTGACAGCTTGATGAGGATTACTTTTTAGTTTTTGTTTAGCTCGAGGGGAGCGATTGTTCCCTGTTAGGCGACATTGTGCAATTGTGCCTAAAACACCTGTGCTGATTTGGTGTCCCTGGGAGCTGAAAGGCGTTCGGGGCGAGCCTGAGGAAAGGCCACCGAGGCTGCTGAGCGTCACCCTGGTCCGGAGAGGAGACGCTTCGGGACGGGGCTCCTTCAGCTGAAATGGCTGCGGGGGGACCCCGAGGAAGGCCCCGAGCAGCCAGGAGGAGGTGACGGAGCAGAGATCGGGGTGTCGGGGCCGAGCTGGAGCTGCCAGGCTGCGGGAGGCAGGCAGAGGGCCCCCTCTCCCCGCAGCACGGAGCCGGCAGCGCTGCGCCCATCCCCGCGGCTCCGGCTCGGCTTTGCCCTAGCGAGGAGCGCAGGTCGTTCATTCCACGCTCTTCAGGGACTCCCCGCCACACGCCCCAGCACCGGCGAGCTGCCAGCCCCGACACAGGGCAAACGCTGGCTTGAGCAAGAAGCAGCTGTGAAGTGAGGGTGGCTCCTAGAACCAGCCAGGAGCGGGTCCCCAGCCCTCCGCAGGGATGTGCCCTCCGTGCCAGCCGGGACATGTGCGTCAGACACATGTACACATTTACCCTCCACGCTGGCAGGGAAAGGTGGCTGCGAGCCAGGCAGTGCGTGAGCAAACCTTGCCGTGCTTACGCAAGTCTCGGTGCTCAGCCGAGCCTCTGTCCCCGCTGCCACGCAGGGCTCGGGATGCCTCCTTCGCTCAAATGCCACCAAGCCAGTTTGCAGACAGCAGCGCATCGGGACTCAGCTGGGGTGAACTGGTTTGGGTTTGGCTGGTAAACGCGACTCCACAATCCTCCTTTATCTATGGGCTGGCAGGAATAAACATGACATGGAGCTCATTCAGGTAAGGACCTCCCGGCCCAGTGTCGACATCCACCGGTTCCTCTGCCTGGGATGAGCTGCCAGGCGTGCAGGCAGAGCATGGTGAGTCAGCCATCAGCCTGGATACCCAAATTAACAGTCAGAGAAAGATGCAAATGGCAACCTCTATCCTGCTCTGGGGTGTGTAATCCTCCAGCAGAAGCTGACTACGCTGTAGCATCACAACCCTGCTTCCCAGGCACTCCATGGGCCAGGAGGCAGAGTCACACTGCCAGCAAGTAGCAACTCTCACCTCCCTTGCCAGCCATGTGCTGATGTCCTGGGTGACCTTACCAAAGCCCTTTTATCTCTGTTTTCCCCTCCAACACTGTCTCATAGGTTGATGGCTTCTCAGAGGCAGAACTGCAGCCTTGCTTAGAGCCACCAAGTTCTGGGACCTTGGCACTGTGGGTGTCCTGTGAGGGGTACAATTGCAGCAGTGCCCAGATATTGCCAGATATCACACAGGGGAAGAGCAGAGCACTGATGGAGCTACCTCTTCCCTCCTGTGCATCCCCTCATCCTGTGCAGGTTGGACAGTGAAGAGTGCCTGGATCTGCAGGCAGAACCACGGCGGTGTGCAGCCCTGCCGCGGGAGGAGGGGGAGGCACAGATGGCAGCAGATGCTCTCATCAGTGAAAATGATCGAAGCAAAACAAAAAAACCCCTAGCAACTGGTGAGCAGCCTAACAAAAACCACCACAAGGGTACAGAAAAAGGGTCTGGACCTGACAGACCCTTGCATAGAGCCTATCTCCATGCTGCCTTTTGGCCCAGGGTAATGTTTTTCCCATCTCCAACTCACATACAAAGAAGAAAGACCATGTCTTGTCCCAGAGCACTGGGCAGTGATTATTTTTTTAAGACTTGGATATATTCAAATGAAACCATTTGGTTTCTCTCCCATTCCCCTGTCCCTATCCTCTCTCTTGTCCTTTCCCCTCTGCCTTCAGAGAAGTGAATATGACCCCAGACAGCTTCTAGGCACATCTAGCCCCTCGCCTACCCTCACTTCCCATGGCAAGTCTTAATGTGGGCCAGCATGGCATTTCATTTCAGCACTGGGGGCAAAGGAGCAGGAATGCTGCCTGCACCTGAGGGGTGTTACTGTAAAGCCTCTGTGCAGCTTGGCTGCTGCTGCCAGCCTCAGCTCCTCTGTCGTGATAGCCTCATGCCAGTGCAAAGGTCCTGCTCCTCCACCTCTCCCATCCCCCGACTTTGACCCATCGTGCCAGCACGCAGCAGCCATGCCCCACATTTGGCACATCTCCATGTTCCTGCCCAGCTTTGCTCCGATATGTCTGGGGCAGAGGGAATCAGAGGGAATTTATTCAATGTATGATGGTTTACTTTTCCTTTTCCCCTTTGGCAGGAGTGCCTCGTGGCACATTCAGAGCTACAGAATGAATGCTTCTGCAGCATGTGCTGAGCTGAATGGCACAACACACGGCCCTCCAGCCTGCTCCTTCTGCAATTAAGTGCACAGTAGCTGCTCCTGCAACATGCATGCACAGCTCTGCACGCTGCGAGGGCTGAACCATGCTGCACACAGACAGGTGCTCCTATCGGGAAAATGGAGACAGATCCATGGTAGCCCCTGTGTGAGAAACACACCTGCCTGGTAATGCTGGAAGTGCCTTTTGCCTGCTCAAGCATGTCAGCTCTGTTTACCGAGTGACACCATTTTGGGCTTTGCAGGAAGAAGGTGGCGTGCACAGGGATCTGTGCATCCGTCCCAGCCAGGAGGTGGGAGAGCTGGGGAGAGCATGGGCCAAAGAAGGGAGCGATGCCCTTCTTAAATGCAGAGTTCACCACAGTCAGTACATTTCTTTACACAACAGAACAAGGTGATACAAAGCCTGACAAGCCCCTTCCTCCAGCACCACGTGTCCCACTCCTGGACATCCCAGACAGGCCAACACGTGGTGGGACAAACCAAGCCTGGAAGAAGGAGAGCCATGCCAGCCCAAGGACTGCCTCTGGCCTCAGCTATCAGCACAGTTTTGAGGTGCCAATACCCCCTGCAGTGGGAACACAGTGTCCTGTGCCACAGCCAGCTCTGCTGAGCCAGGGTGATGGGATGCTGGCTCAGCCAGTGGTGTGAGGAAATGCATCTAAATAACTAGGATAGGTTAAAAAATATATTATTTGGCCATTTAAAGAAATTGCAAGTTGACAAAAGTCTCTTCTTTTTGATGGTTAAGAAAGTTGGTTTGGCAGCAATTCCTTTTTCCTAGTATTAGTTTCCTTCATGATCAGGTTCCAATTTTAATCCCTGCAGGATGCATGCAGAAGGCTCTGCTGCACTCTTCTGCACTTGGCCTGCCATGGCAATTAGGGGGCCTGGAAAACGTTTTAGCAAGAACTATTACGTGTACAAGCATAACTTGCATTGGAAACACGTAGCTGGGATGCAATCCATCTTTAGGTGTGCCCGAAATCTGGGAAAGAGGAAAAACCAGAGTGGGGGGGTGAATTATTTTTAAAGCTCTTTACCTGAAACAGTGCTTTCCTTTAGCCATAAGCAACTTGCTGTGTAATTTTTGTTCAGCTCGTGATGGCTGTGATGGAGAAGGGGGTGTGATGGCCCTGAGGCTGAGACAATAGATTCACATCTGGTAGATGGAGCTTAGAGACGAGGCTGCTTTGTTCTGCCTGCCTGACCATTACAGCATTGCCCTGGCTCTCCCAGTTTAATTTCCCGGGGGGAAATAGGGGTAATAGGGATGACCCGAGCCATGCAGAGCTGACCAGGTGTGCTCGCAGCGCTGCCCTCGCTCAGGCTGGCTGCCCACTTCCATGTAGCCATGGGTCCGCACCCAAAAGCCAGAATATCAGGCTGAACAGGACTGGGATCTAAATAGGGTTAGCTGCCAGCTTTGGGAGGCAGGTGAGGTTTTGCAAGCCACAGTTAACGCCTGCTCCTGGCCCCTGTGATCCCGGGAGCAGTTTAGCAGCAGTGAATCATTTGTTTTGGTTTCTCCCCACCAGGCGCTTGGCTGCCTCGCACAGAAGCAGTGGGCGTGGGAGAGATGCAGGGCTCGTGGGATGGAGCCACTCCCGTGGCCGTGAGAACCCGAACGTGTCCCACTGGTCCCCAGCCCCGCTGGAGCTGCTCCTCCTGGACGTTGCCAACGGGGATTTCGTGTGGCTCAAATCTCCTGTGTCCTCATCATTCAGGGATGCAGCAGGGGCATCCATGGATTAGCTGAGGAGAGGTTGCCAGGGATGAAGGCTCAAGAGGGAGCTCAGCTTGGTAACTTGCTGCAATGTACAGTTCAAGGGTGTCCCTCGGGACACTCTATCCTCTGCCTCATCCTCATCACCTCCCCATCCCTTGCCTGCTGCAAGCTCGACATACTTCACCTGCTTCCCACTCTCCTCCCTTGTGCCATGCCACTGGACAGACAGGGAACAATCCTCCCAACAGCTCATCTGGGATGCTCATCGTGATGTGCCAAGTCCAGTATTGGAAACATTGATTTTAACTGGAGTTTGGAAAAAAGCTGTTTAAATCCTCTTCCTTCAGCAGGCTTTGTGAGCTCATGGCTCTCTGCCTAGATAACAGCTTTTATGAGGAAGCTTTGGGATTTTCAGACTCATTCCTTTCCCCCTCTCTTTTCCTATTTTGCTCCAGAAAAGGGGTGCTGGGTAGAGGAGGAAACAGTCCAAAACTGAGGCAAAAGAAGTCTTTCTCACGTTTTCCCCTAGGTGTGGGTGCTTTGCATGGTCACAAGGAGGGAGGTGGGCAGGAAAACCAGCAGGAAAGGCTTCGTTCCAGCCATGCCGGTCATGCTGCTGCTCCAGCTCCCACCAGGACCAAGTGTTCCCAAGCCTCTAAAGTAGTGAGTGCCCGTGCTACCGCAGCATCTTGCCCCTGATTATCATAACCGGGATGAAACCCATGAGTTTAGGTAGAACATCCCTCATTTTTTAAAAGTTTTCCCGCTGACAGCTTTGGGTGAGCTGATTTTCTGCACTAGGAGAAGGGCATGAACTCAGCATTGCTTATGCAATGGGGAGAGTGAGATTTTGCATCCCAGGGTTTTATACTTCTGGTGCTTTATGAGAAATGACATTTCTGGGAGAGATTTTGCCGACAGTTACTGAGGGAGCTCGATGTTCTTCTCGAGCAAGCTGCCGTCCGCGTTTCTGGAGACATGAGAGTTAATTTTAAAACATCCGGCATCCGTATCAGCAGGGAGGAAGGTTCCCTTCATTTCCTAAGCACCAGCAAAACCTAAGCTTCTAAACCCTAATCCCTCTCTAAGCTGGAGCTGCCAAGCCAGGGCCAAGGGCAGAGAAAAACCCCTGCCATGTAACCGGGCCAAGTTGCGCTGTTCTTTGGTGAACCTGCAGCAGGGTGAGGGTGAGCCCACTCCATTCATCCAGGAGCCGACCTGTGGCTCAGGCTCCTCCTGAGCTCCCAGCTTTTTGGTCACTCTTTGCCACGCCACCCTCTACGCCTGTCCTTCTGCAGCTTGGGCACCCCAGAGAGGATGGGTTGCACCCCAGAGAGGATGGGTTGCACCCCAGAGAGGATGGGCTGCCCCGCAGGTCCCCGCTGCCCCTGGCTCGGCAGGCAGGGCGCTGACAGGCGCCAGGGCTGGCCCCAGCTGCGGGAGAGCTCTGGGCTCAGCCTCGCAACGCCGGGCAGCCCGGGAACCATCCCCGACCCAAAACCACACGGCAGCGCATTCTCTGCCGGCAGCAGCGCGGCTCCGGGGGTGTCCCAGGCTGCAGGGTGGTCCCGGGGAGCGCCTCGCCGCTCGGGCCGCTGTCCCTGCGGGCAGCCCGGCACCCCGATCCCGCTCCGATCCCGCTCCGATCCCGCTCCGCGCCCGCGGGGCTGACGTCACCCTGCCCTGCGCCGCCCGCGCTGATTGGCTGCGGGTGACGTCAACGCTGTCTCTTCCCCCCCCTTTTTTTCCTTTTTTTTTTTTTCCCTTTCCCCCGTCCCCCCCCCCCCGCTCGCTCCCGAGGCATGACCTCATCGCCGGCGCATTCCCGGCGGCGCGCGGAGCGGCGCGGAGCAGCGCGGAGCAGCGCGGAGCGGGCCCCCCCCCGCCCGCCGCGGCATGCGGGCCCTGCGGCGCCGGCAGCGGCCGCGCCAGCGGACAGCCCGCGGAGCGGGGCGGCCGCCCGCGCCCGCCGCGCCGGGTCAGTGCGCGTCCCGCCGCGTCCGCGCCGTGTCCGTGCGGGACGGGGCCCTGCGCCCCCCGGGGAGGCGGGGAGGGGGGCGCGGGGGGCGGTGCGGGGCACCCGCGTGTGCGGAGCGGAGCCGGCATCGCGCCCTGAGGCGGCGGGCAGCGCCGCGGCGTGCGCCGGTGTGTGTGTGTGTGCGCGCCGGGCTGTGCGCACCTAGGCTCAGCGCTTCGCGGGTGTACCGGGCTGGAATGGCAGCGCTGCGAGGGGGAATCATGTGGGTGAAGTGCTGGGGCTGCGGAGGGAGCAGCCCCACGGCGGGGATTGGGGAAAGAAGGGGGGATTTGGGGGGGGGGGGGGCTGGCTCTCCGCGGCCGCGCATGTCGGGGATGCTGCGCTTGTGTTCGGGGCGGGGGGGTGGTGGAAATCCCACCCTGCCTTCGCCGTGTGCGCTCGCCGGGCGGCCGTGGTGCAGGTGAGGAGGGGGCTTGGGAAGCGCCGGGGAATACCCGCTGTCCTGGCGGGCCGGGGGTCGCGGGTGGAGGGGTTTTCTGGCGGGGCTGAGGGCTGGTGTTTGAGGAAGCGGTGTTAACAGCGCTGTGGTTTTCCTGATGATGAAAGAGGTTGGAGTGTCGCCCTGTGTCCTTGGCGTTTAAACGAAGCCGGCATGTGTTCAGCAGCGGGGGTTTCATGCAACACTTCATTGCTGCGGCTCCAAAGGCGCTGCTCGCGATTAATGAGTTAAGCTGCTCGTTTAAAAAAATCCCCTCCACCTCCCCTAATGTGCCTGGACCAATTGATCACCCCCCACGCACCCTCAGTCATTATATAGTGGTAAATGTTGCTTTCTGTGCTGAGCGTTGCTTGTTTTGAAAGATTCCTGGTTATTTCCCCTACTGATAAATAAGTTCCTTCTCCTTCCTGCTCCCCCTCCCTTTTCTCCTCCCCCAGAATTAAATTCCTGAGCAACAGCAAAAGCTGATGTCAGTGCTTCAGCTTGCATTGGGGGAGCTCTGTGCACAGGTCAGTAATTTGCGGTTTCGTTAGAAGGAAGAATGCGATGCAGTGGTGTTCTGATAGGGATACTTGGATTTTTCTAGGCATGGATGCGTTTATCCCTCGTATTGCAGTAGTTACCGACAGCTACCTGGTAGGAGCTGGGTGCTGCATAAGCATATGTAGGAGAGACCATCCCTGTCCCAAGCAGCTGGCGATGACGAATGCGTTGGGAATGGTTGCCAGAGGTTCCATCTCCCTCTGATCTGGAGTAATAAGGCAGAGCCCTCTCCCGCAGGAGAGGGTGAGGATATCCAAGCAGCCTGAACAGGTAGCGCTGAGGATTGCGCCTGGCAGCGCAGGGGCCATGATAACCTTGAGAGCAGCTTGCCCGTGGAGCGGTGTTTGACATTGCCTTGCATTGTCTCATCCTCCTGCGCTGAGGGAAAGGCTCAGGGCACGGCTGCGGAGAGCTTTGTTTTCGGAGGGACTCGATGCACGGGAATTGGTGCTTTTGGGTTTGGCCTTGCCTCTGTGTGCCTCTGCTTGTGCTGTCAGAGGGCGGCTGTGCCGGGAGGATTCTCTCTGCAGAAGAGGTTTGTTGGGGTTTGGGTCTGCATGGGGCTTTCTGCACTTGCTTTGATTTTCCTTGTAACGGCTCCCAAAAGGAAATAAGCTGTGGCACCAAGAAAATCCTCCTGGCCGTAGCGTATTTGGATTTTAAAACACCCTCAAGGACTTTGCAGGTGTCTCGTCCCCAGTTTTGCGTGGCACAGCCACAGTGGCACAGCTTGGATGTGCAGGATTGTCGAAATGGCTGGGACAAAAGTAGACAGGCAAGAACGTGAGCAGCACAGGATGCCCAGATGCCTCTTTGCAATGGCAGTGGGCAGAAATTTCTGCCCATAGCCTGTTGGCAACACAGCTGAGAGGCTCAAACCTGGGGCTGGAAGGTTTCCAAGCTGAGATGACAGCAGCTCACACCAAAAGTCTTCTAACCCAACAGATTGTCCTCCCGTGATTTTCAGTTGTCCCTGCTTAGACATAGGTAGGGAAAACCTGGACATAAGGAAAACCTGGATCTAGCATTGTTCTTTAAAATCTAGCCTCTGCTAAGCTTGGGAGAGCTGAGCAAAGTGGCCAGAGTCCTTAGAAGCATTTACTGGGGACTCTGCATGGAGATTATTCTTGCAAATACTGCACCGTGTTGGTCTGCAGTGTGTTTTTGCTGGGTGCCAGGCACCTCACTGAGAAAGCCACTGAGCCTTTGGAGAGCTTGTATTCACCTAAAATTAAATACAACATCACTTTTACTATGAAAACACCCCTGAGGGCTGGGTAGGACTAAGCAGTAGTGTCTGTCCCATGCTGCCAAATTGCATCTAAAGAGGTGGGAGAAAACCTGCTTCTCTCCTGTGCAACCGTGTCCTTCCCTAGGAAATGTCCAAAGGCAGGAAACACCCCCAAAAGGCTGGAAACCCATTAAGCCTCTGGATTTCTGAAGTGACTTCTCTTGGCATGAGTGGGTCCCCACTCCATCCCTGTCCCTTACCTCTGCACCAGCTGCTGTAATCTGCATGAGGGATGGGGTTTTTTCCTCTTTGGATTTGCTTCCTTGCCTTTAAACAAGGCTTTTCTTAGGGATCAGAGGTTAATTTCTCTGGTGCACAGATCAGCTCCCAAAGCCGTGGGCACAGTCAGGTGCAGAGCATGTTCACACTATCAGGAATGGAAGGAGGAAACGGAGGTGTTCCAGCTTTTGGCAGCCCTGATTTATGGTGCATGCTCATAGGACACGCTGCCATCATACTGAAACAGTGCCAGCAAGCTGAATCTGGTAGAGAAGGAGGTGATGAAGAGAAGGAGCTTGTGGATGTTGATCCCTGTCTCCCAGCAGGACAGCCAGGATGCTGCACTGAGAGAGCCTATAGACTATTTTACCCTCTGCCATGTGTTTAATGGCAGTCGTAAGGGGGAGATGGTTGCAGAAGTCCCCAGGTGCTCACGGTCTCTGGGTCTCACTGCACTCTTCTCCTTGCTGCTATGCAGAGAAACTCCTGCAGCCAGAGTGGCAGTGCAGTCATCCTGTGGGGAAAGCTTTGACACTGCTCTGCATCCCCATGCCCTCTGGGTTTTAAAACCTGTTTTTCAAGCTTTACATTTCTTCTCTGAAGATACACCTGTCCCGCCTGATGCCAGTGGGAAGGAGGCACCTGACATAATTGTGGCAGGCTCGGGGAAGGGAGGTGAGTGGCCTGGGAGCATTCATCAGATAAGAAGCTAAACAAGCTCTGTGCTCAAGATTTTCTCAAGCTTGCTCAGGAGACCGGGGTGTACTTCTGTGTGCAGGATTATAATACAGCCAGGGGAGTGTGAGGGAGGGTAAAAACTGACCGTGCCAAGATGCTGTGCACTACTGGTGTCAGGGGCTGCTGTCAAAGCCAGGAAGAGCTTGTGGTGTGATTAGTGGTAGTGCAGGTTCCTGCAGGGACAGTGAGTGGTGTAGTGCACCCCAGCGATGGCTTTGCCTGCTCATCTGATGGAGGGGGAGACCATGACATGTGTCTCATCCCCATGGGACAGTTATTTTGTGGCTCCACTTCTCTGATATTTGGCTCTTCCTCTGAGGTTTTCTAGACCCAGCTGGACAAGACAATCTAGGTTGGTGTGCAGGATCTTCTTCCTTTGCTTTGCCCGGAGCTTCTGTGGGGTTGATTTTGCTGCTTTGAATCTTCAGTTTATAAAGTGACAGGTATTGTTTGCATAGGGTCTTGGAAGGATCAGCATTTCAGAAGATAGGTGAAGTGCTAGCCCAGGCTGAGTTCAGAGGAGAACCTGGAGGTGCTCACTGGGAGCTGGTCCAGTACATAGAGTCTCTTGTTGTAAACAGCAATAACAGGACATAAATGCAGGGACTGTGTGCATTAAGCTGAAACTTACTTAAGAGACTCCCAGGAACCTATCTGGGGCTGGAAATCCTTCTTTGATTTCTTCTTTGTGCTCCTCTTCTACCTTTTTCCATTTTGTTTTTTGTGTGTGGAAAGCACTCATGGTTCCCCAATGTTTGCATGTGTCTTGTCTTCCTTCACTGTATTTTCTTTAAATGAAGCCTTCTCTTGGGGCAGAGACCTTGTGTTCCTCAGGAATTTCTTCAGAGTCCTTCAAGGTCGTCTCCCAATTTGCAAAAGAGCCTCTCTGTGTAGGTTTTCTGCATGTTGAGTTACGAGTCCACTGATGACTGGGAACAAGTCATTTGCCAACCAGAAGGGCAAGACAATCTGTTCTGGTGTCGATGCTCGTTCTCCTTTAAGGGAGAGAGGGGTTGGACCAGCTGAACTGCTGAGGTCCCTTTAAGCCTAAATTACTGCATGACTAGTCCATAAATACCCACCGTCCTGCTTCTCCCAGGCTTTTGTAGGATACCTGTTATTAGGCAGTGCTGGTGAGGGGACAAGAATGAGGTGGACCACTGCTTTGATCCTGTATGGAGGTTCCAGTGACAGCATGCCCCTGGCATCCTGTCCCCCACCACGTCCTCCAGCCCTGCTAGTGATGCAGTGCGTCTTTCCGGTCCGTCTCTGTCAGCCCACATTACTCACCGGGCACGGAGGTGCACTGTGTGCCCGCATCCCGGCTTCTCAGCTCCTCTCCTTTCAGCTTTTTAATAGGGGATTTTTCTCTCTGAGGAGCTCTGGTGTCTGCAGCTCACACATGGTAATTCAGCTGATGCAGCAGAAGCTCAGGGAGAAATTTCAGTCTGTTAGGGCATTGCAGGTTTTCTGCATCGAACAGTCAGGCCCTTTCCATATGTAAAACCTGTGCTTGGGTACATCATGCATCTCCCATTGAAATCCAAACCCTCTGGACAAAAAGGGTCCCTCCGTCTCTGGAGCATGCTGCTGAAAAGAAGCAACCAAGAAGTGTCTACAACATCTGATTGTTTTTGTGTTGCCTGTAACAACCCTCACTTCCAAGCTTGCGGTGGCAGCCTGGTCCTCCTTGATCCGTGGCTCGAGTGGAGTTATTCATGGCACCCACATCCGCCTTGGCCAGCAGCCCTGCGTGGGGAGCGGGCGGGCGCAGCCGAAGCCTCGCTTGGCTCTGGAGGCTGTTGAGTGGAGGGCTGGTGCAGAGAGGGTGCCAGCCCTGCCGACTGGAGCTAGCCCATGAAATGCCATGTTAACCACTGTGCTGCAGAGATGTCCCCAGCAGCTGTGCTGGCTCAGCGGGGCTGACACCCCGAAGCCAGGCAAACCTGGAGCTGTCCTTTACACCCTACCTGCTGCTCATGTCGGGTTCAGCTCTTCTGGTGGAAAGTCACAGGGATGCAGCAGGGCAGGAGGGTGACCCAGAGGGATGAGACTCCAGTCAAAATTGAGCCAGGGCCCTCTGAATTTCTCTGTGGGGTGGTGAAGAGACAAAATGCCTCCCACACATCGAGGGAAGTTGACTGCTGCAAAAAAACCCGAATGCAAATCTCTGACTGGGCAGAATCTCCCCAGACACATCCTTTTGTAAAGCACTCTCATTGTACCATTAAAAATAGATCGGCGCATTCTCCGCTTGCTTGCTGAATGCTGATGCCTGTTAATTCTGTGTCATCCTCACAATCCCTTCTGCTTTGAGCTTGGCTGCCTCTTTGTCTGGCACCTGAGCAAGGTTCATTCAGCAGTACCTGATGCAAATATAAGAGTGAGCTCTGTTGGAGTCCAGCAGGACAGGTGGGAAGGTGAGGGTGACTGAACTGATCTTAGCTGGGGGTCAGCCAGCCCAAAAGGAGCTAGGCTTGGTCTGATCACCCCAGCTTTCACTTGCAGGGCCGAGTGAGACCTGCTGGTGTAGAGATGAGTTGAAGGGTGTTTAAGCTCTGGGTGGATATCATGATATATCTCTGGGGTTTTTTTTAAATGGGGGTTAAAGTACACATATATGTCATGCTTGACACCTGCCTGGAGTCAGTGAGGGGAGTATTGCTGCCTGTTTCCTCCATCAAATGACTCCCTGTAGTTTGCCAGCCACAGTAGCAGTGATAATATGGATTCAGAGAGAAGACCCATGTTACAAAGTGCTGCGATACCCAGCTCAGTCACGATGCCAGGCTGCAGGATTTCATACATGAAGAGCTGTGGCATCTGACCAGCAAGCCGTGGCTTGACAGGGTGCTGAGGATGGAGGAGGACCTGCAAACCACGTTGTTTGACCTCTGTGTCACCTCAGATTAAGAACAAAACCAGCTGGTAATGAATCATGGCCCCCAAGGGAAAAGGAGAAGAGTGGGGCAGTCGCATCAGCTTGGGCTTTGCCTGCCTTGTGTTTTTTTTCTAGAGAAAGGTAATCCTCTGAAACTCAGAGCTGGTGCCTCCTTGTTGGGGCTATGATAGGAAGTGGAACCTGAGCTGGCACGTGCTAATTCATCCCAAACCCATGAGCAATATGGCTATTGTGTGCATATAGAAAATTCAGCAAGCCGTGAACCGGGTCGGAAAAGTCTTGTAAAATGTGTTTGCGTGGGAATGTCTCATCCCATGGAAAACTGGCATAGCCCCTAGAGAGATTCACAGTTTTGTGGGAACAGGGTGGCATAACTGTGGGCATTGTTTTTTTCTGGCTGCAAACCCATGCTGGGATCTGCACCTCAGTTTACACTGGTACTCGCCAGAAACTGCAGACAACCTCACAGAATGGAACATCATTATTCTTCAGGGAGGCGGGGGTCCTATTTGTCATTTGAATATGGGGTCTAATGACACTGAACTGGGCATCAGCCACTGTCATTAGTCACTGCACTGTGCAGTGACTTGTGTGCTGGGTGCTCGCTTTGGCCTCACCTGTGACTGTCCCCAGCACTCTGCTGAGATGGACAAGTTCCTGTCACTGGGTATTGTGCTTAAGAAGTGAAATGCTATATTTATGTGCAGCTTTGAAGAACCACAGCTTAATCCTCTACTTTCTTTTACTTGGTGTGTAGGTGTTGTGGGAAAATAGGACCCAGGTCCTGGAGACCTTTTCTCCAGGAGACTGCAAATGCGCCCAGCAGGTATTTATGGTGTGTGTTGTCTTAGGATGAGAGAGGCAGACCAGCCCTGCAGAAGTATCTGCCTGCCTACCTTTCTGGGCTGCCTCTGTCTGCTCTTGCTGTAAAAAGGCAAAGAAGAATCTTATCCTCAGGATAAACCTGCTGGACACGTGGGGTCACACAGCAAATGATGGGATACCAGGCAGAGGGTAACAAGGGCCTTGAAGATCAACAAAATTAGGTTTCTCTTCTCCATCGTGTCCTCTGTGATGTGTGCCAAGCTGCTCAAAGCAGAAGGTGCTTTTAGCCCTGAGATGAGAATGTGGCCAGCTCTCAGCTTGGCAGGGTGAGAATGGAAATGGGCTAGCTTGGTATTAGAAAGCAGCATGCTTGGGAGCAATAGCCTCAGTGTGGGCAAAGGTGGTGATTAAATGGCTGGCTGGTCATGGATAACCTTTGGTCTTGGCTTTTGTAGGCTTTAAAATGAAAGCCTGTGTTTATACTAAAGAGGAAACCATATAAATCATGTTAAAAGCACAAGTTTAAGAGGAGGAGATACTGCCCTTGTCATCTAGACTCCAGCTAAATTCCTTTCCCTGCTGTCCCTGTTGGCTTTTCCTGACCGGATCTCCAGACTGACTACCATGACTGCAGTGAGAAATTTTTCTGGGAGCGGCCAGTCTATAAATCCTTAAGTGCACTTTTTTGGTGGAAACAGGCTGGGAGTCAATTGCATTTGCAGTCATAACCCATCCAAAGCTGCTGGCACAACATCAGGTGGTGGGACAGGATGAGAAACCCCTTTGCTTGGCTTAAGTGCAGCCAGGAGAGCTGGTCTGCCTCGTGGGGTGAGGGTGCATGGGAAAGGCTCCTTTGGCAGCTGGGTACAACTTGTCCCTTTTCCTTCCATCCCTGACCTGTCCCATGCTACCAGCCACGTAGCCAAGGCTGAGCACCCCCACACGAGCACCGCCACGTGGCTCCATGCCACGTCCCTTGCCCGGTGTGAGTGCACCATCTGGCACTTTGCTGAAGGACATCCTGGCCCTTCAGCCACGTCCTCTGGTGAAAAACACCTTCTGGGCCGCAGGGTGCAGGTGGAGAGGGCAGTGGGAGATGCAGGGAGGCGAGTGGGTGCTGTTTGGTTGCATGCAGCTCCTTGCAGGCTCTCTGGCCTGCTGCTTCCAGCCTACAGGAATTGAAAGGAGACTGCGGCATAGAAAGGAGGAGGAAAAAAATTAAAGGAATCATGAGATCAGCAGGCTTGAAACCCTGGCAAAAGTGCAGTGGCTGCCTCCGGGTGATGTGCTGTGGGAAAAAGAGAATGCTGCCCTTTCCCTCCTTCCTGAATTGCTCCCTGCATGGAAAGGCATGCGCAGGAGCTCTTGTCCCAGGAGGAATGTGCCTGGGATGTGCAGGGAGACAAGATGGGGTTGTAAGATCGATGTGGATGAGGCTGTAGGGGAGTCTTCTGTCTCCCATGTGGGTGGTAGGGGTTAGGAAAGAGCAGTGGATCTCCACTTGGCTTAACTGATGCTGGGAAAGTCTTTGCCATCTCCCCTACATCTTCATACTGCTGGGGCTTGGGCAAAGTACTTCCTCCCCAGCCTTGAGAATCACTAGGGAGAGGTGGACAAGCAGATTTTGTGTCTGAGTTAGTGGATGTGGTTAATGGTGTTTCCCTGCCTCCTTTTAAGGAGCAAAGGAAAAAAAAAAACCACTCCATTTTTCCATCGTCAAGCAAAGAAGTCCTTTGTGCTGCCTCTTAAAGGGACCTTGAGAAACTGCTGAGAAATCGTCATCAGTTACATCACCTCCAAAACGGCTGCTGCAGGCACCTGACAGCTTTGTCCCACTGTTACTCTGGGGAATCATTATGCTCCGAATTCCTCGTCCTTGGAGAAAGCCTACATGGCTCTCTGGGAGGGAGGAGCCGCTGCGCAGTTTGTGATGCTGTGAGTGGCAGAACAGGATCGGGAAGAAGGGCTGAGTTTCCCAGCAGATGGGTCAGAGCAGGGGACACATCCTGCAGTTTCCTAACCTCATCCCGTTGGCGAGGCTGGGTTCACCCACCCCGTGCAGGACCCGAGCATCTTTCTGGGAAGGAGCTGAAGGCGCTGCAGTGGCATCGCCTCGGGCCGGAGCGCTGCCGTTGCCTGGCAGCTGCGGGTTTCCAGGGAAACCAGAGGTGCTAACTTGTTAATGAGCCCCGCGTCCCTGATTGCTGCTGCAAAATAATAATAATAATTAGTAATGGTCCTGTGATTTAGGAATCCCTCAAACAGCATGAGCCAGCCGAGGGGAGTTTGCTAAGTGCTGAAGCACTTGAAAGAAATGAGGGGATGAACAGGAAAAAGGGTGTGGGGCTTGGAAAAACTGCTGTGATTTGTGTCTTAGGAACTGTCTGGAGAGCTGGGGTCCCGTGGGGTCCTGCCAGCGTCCCAGCAGTGAGCCTGGGGCTGGTTGCAGGGCTGACCTGGATGGATGGAGGAGCCCTGGCCAGGCAGCATCTCAGTGCAGGGCTCACAAGGCACAGATATTTCCCTCAGCCCCTAGGCTGCAAGGGGGAAAGCCAAATCACTTAGATCAGTGCCACTGAGTCCCTGGTGGAGATGGCAGTTCTTCAGGAGTGGCTGCTTTCAGGTTACTGGGGACAAATAAACAAATGTTTGCCTGTGGTGCTCTTCTCCCTTGGTAAACCCGAGGTGGAGATGCCACCAGAAGAGTGTGCTCCTGGGATGAACATCACATGGAGCGTGCTGTAGCTGCAGTCTCACAGGCATGATGGAAATGTGTTCCTGCAGCAAGGCTGGCTTGCCTGTGGCAGTGGGGGGAGCATCTCCTCCACGGGGCTGCTCTCCAGGACACAACACTGGCTCGGTGCAAGGAGTGGACATGAGGTTAGTGAAGTTTTAGTGAGGTTTTAGTGAGGTTTGGGGTTGTTGTAGAGACCTGCTGCTCTTCTGGCTGATGTCTCCAGTAAAAGAGAAACCAGATCTGCGCCCTTCTCATATCACATCTCTCAGCTCGGGTCCTTGTGCAAGGTGAGCAGTTGAGGGAGGTGGCATCACTCCACATGTGTGATCTGTGTTGGGCCAGTACAGGGATGAGTTCCTGTGGTTTCTCATGCCAAACAGACAGACTCAGGCTGGGGTGTATATTCTGGGTTTTATTGCTCTCTTGCCTGCCCTGCCCAGAAGAAGGTCACAGCCAAACTGAACACTTGCCCTTAGCCTGGCGTGCTGTGAGCATCTCTGCCATGCTTGTGACTCGTGTGGCCAGCTCCCCTCACCTGCACAAGCATTTGTGGAGGTGACACCAGGGACAGAGTCCTGTTTAGTTGGCCCAGCCCAGTGCTAATCTCTGCCCATCTTTCTGTCCCTCGGCTGCAGTGTGGCCTCTCCTGCTGGCTGTCCCCATTCAGCTAAGCCATGTGCCCATCTCCTCATTACAGGCACTCCAGGGAGAGGTGGGATTAAAGGATTATGATAATGTTCTTCAGGAACACTCAAGAAGATTAAGATGGCTTTAATAAACTGATAAGAGAGGAACACAGCTATGTTTCTGAAACCCTAATTTAGGTTCCAGGTTAACCTTTTCCCCTGGTCTCCTCTCACCATGGTAAGAAGATCACTTACTTTAGCACTGCTCCATGGCTAAGCCTCTTCCCTCAATTTTCCTTCTGACCCATCTGAGCAGAAGCAAAAAGCCATCCTCCCGCCTTCTCTGGTCCTCCCAGGTATGGGGACATTACAGCTTGTTCTTCTCAGAGACCATCTCATACACAGCCTGCAAGGTACTGTGAAGGTGCTATCAGAGAAGTTGCTTGTCTGCCTTTGCCCTGGCTGAACCTATGCAGGGAAGTCCCCGTGTCTTGGTTCTGATGCCAAGGTTACAGCTCCCCGGTGGCCAACTGCATCCCCTGTAAAGGAAAGAGGGGCAGAATGGACTAACCTTGCCCTGCCTTCCCTCACATCTTTGGGGTGGAGCTGGGAGTGGAACCCGTTTGATGTGTCACATGTGTCTGTAGAGGTTCATCTGGTTGTTCTGCAGGAATGGGGGTTATTAGCTGACTTGGGAAACCTCATCTGTATTCTCCAATCTCTTTCACCCAAGCTTTCAGTCATCTGCTGGACTTTGTGAAGGCCTCTTGTGCCTTGGTTTCTCTTAGAGTGATAAGGTCATCAGGATCTGTTATCTTTCCCAGACCCCTCTGTGTTTGACACCCAGAAAGTTCACCCCTTGCTCACTATCTGGAGATTGATACCATGCTATATCCGGAGGAGCTCTGCAGTGTTGGATCACTCTTTCCTCCCACTTCACTCATCCCTCTGCCAAAGTATTATTCTGGATTTTTTTGTCTGTCAGCTCTTTCTACTCCCTTTTTCTTTCTTCGATGGAATTGGAAGAGCCAAAAAACATTCACAGCCTGGTGTCCTGATGGGTAGGGGAGGCAAAAAGTGATTTGGGGAGTGGGGTGTGAAAGGAAGACTAAGGGGAAAAGCTGGCTAATTTGCATCCTTTCTGAGTGCCCTGGCTCTATAGCCAAGGGACAGCAGGGGGGCTTCTGGCAAGGCGGTAGCAGCGTAATGAGGTGTGTCATATCCCAGCAGGAGCCGGCCCCGCTCCCCCTCAGACCCCCTAATTAGAACTGTTTCAATTTTGAAGCCCCCCCGAGGAGAGCCGGGGGGAGCGGGGTCCCTGCAGCGGGGGGACCGCCCGCCGCCCCCGAGGGGGCTGCTCCAATTGGAATTGGGGCGAGGAGCCGCCGGGCACAGCCGTGCCAGAGTGCCAGGGGCTGCCAAAGTGCTCCGTGCCAGGAGGGGCTGTCACTATCGCAGCTTCTAGGGCATTTTTTTTTCCCTCCTGTAATTTGTATTAACACATTGGCAGAGGCAGCAGGGGTGTGATACAAGGGAAGGAAAGTACTGCACATCCTAATGTGGCCTCCCGTTGGGAGCTTTTATCCTGAGGCTGAAGCCTGAGACATCTACTCCTGCTCTGGGAGGCAGGTCAGGTAGCCCAGGGAAGTTTGGGCTGTTGGTGCTGGAACCCCCATCCTCACATTCTGTGGCTTTCCATTCTTTTCCTACAAGCTGGCAGTGTCCTCCAGGTTTGGTGGCTGGTAACTGAGGTCCCTGTCATGTCACCCAGTAGCGTGTCTGACTCAAGGATGTTTTTTGTTTCTTGAGCTACCATGGCAGTAGGTGCCTGCAGGTGTAAGAGCTTAAGGGAACTGCTGGCTTACTCGGATCAGTGTGACTTGTAAGCCTCCTCTGGTCCATGGGCCAAATCCTGATCCTGCAGAGGTCAATGAAAATCTTTACACTGGCCTTTTCAGGCACGTTATTCATAGTCCTCCTAATTCAGATGCATTAAAGCTTCCATGAAACAGCTTGTGGGTTCTCTCTAAAACACCGTCTGGCAGCAACAAGAGGAGCCTGGTAGTAGCCCAGGCTTATTTTCTGAATGACTGCAGTGGCATTAAAACCTAATGCCATTAAAACATACTTGCAGTGACGTGTTCCATTAAAACTTAAGAGGACACCCTGAGCTGAATGCTCCCTAGCCTGCCTACTGCTCTTGCAGATCTCATGGGCTGGGCATGGAGGAATCTTGTTCTTCACCTCAGAGAGAACCAGGCTCGAACCCCCTCAGCTCCTGAGATGGAAACACAGGGTATCTGTATACCAAGCACTCCTGTATATGAAGCCCCTTTCTAATGGTGTACAAGTTAGGTGCTGAAAAGCAGAAGGCTCTCGGGGGCCATCTCAGTCCAAGTACAACTTCCCAGCACCTCTGCCTTGATGCCTGGACTGTTTCTTGGAGACAGGAGTAAAGGTCAGCTTGATTTCTTGTCTCCTCTTGACTTGGCAGGAGGCAAGCTGGGAAAGATACCCACGAGCAGGCTCTAATATACAGGCAGGTGAAATTCAGTGTGAAGTGATGAACATGAGTGTGCAAACCTGATTTGGTGGTGTGTATGATGGGCCCTGAACTAGATTTCACCATGCAGCAGCAGAACCTTAGAGCTGAGCTAAGCTGCTTCTGTGAAACCATTAGCTCTGGGCTTGGCAGAGGTCAGAAAAAGCAAATTGAGTGTGAGGAGCTGTTGGGCTGGGAACAGGGAAAGAAGATCACATCTTGCCCTGTGCAAGTCCCTGATGTGCCTGGCTCTCAAACATGGCACATCAGGGCTGACCAGTGTGGCAAAAGGTGTCTGTCTGTGTAAGTGGCGGCTCTGTAGTTGCTTTGACCTGAAAAGCTCCTTAAATTAAGTCTAAATGTGTTAAGAACTGTGGAGAAGATTGGGGAACAGGCGTGTGGTCTTCTCTGGTGCAAGTAGTAAGGGTCACCCAGAGGAGCCATCAGTTAGCAGATTTGGAGCAAACCAGGGGAAGGACTTCTTCAATGTAACTGGCAAACCATTCTATTCCCTGCCACTGGCCACTGTACCTGTTAAATTAAAAGCTGACATGACTTCAAAAAGCAATTAGACAAATGCACGTGAGAAAATTCTGCTGAGGGCTATTAAATACAAAAAGAAAACATCTCCCTTGGGCAGCTCTGGAGTCGCACATGCCACATCTGTGGGAGAACGCACCTTGAAAGTGTGGCTTGTTGCACTCTTAGATTTTTCTGAAGACATCCAGATGTCATCCTGCCCAACTGATGGGTTGTCATCTCCTTTCTTCTCTTTCCAGGTCCAGCACAATGAGTTGGCACTCTGGGCATTAGCAGTGTGAGGAGAATAGGACAGGTGCTGCCTGCTCACCCCTCAGCCTCGCTCATTGCCCTTGAGGAGACGGGTGCTGGCGTCCCTGCCCTGCCCTTCCACCCCTCGCTCCCCGCTCGCCGTAGAGGGGACCGGCCCGTTATGGCTGGGGACAGGCTCCCACGCAAGGTGATGGACCCCAAGAAGCTGGCCAGCCTCCTGAGGAACGGAGCAGAGGGCACCCTGGTCATCGACAGCCGCTCCTTCGTGGAGTACAACTCCTGGCACGTCCTCAGCTCCGTCAACATCTGCTGCTCCAAGCTCGTCAAGAGGAGGCTCCAGCAGGACAAGGTCTCCATCACGGAGCTCATCCAGCCTGCCTCCAAGATGAAGGTAAGGGATCTGACCCTCACCTTTCCTGGTGGGTGCTCACACCCTCTTGTCTTGTGGGATGCAGACCGGCCTAAAGGATAGGAGGAACACATGGATCCTTCCCCTCCATTCCTTGACCCCGGTATCTGCCCGCATCTCTTTGACACCCTTTGGACAGCTAAAGTGTGAGCTCGTTTGGCCTCAGGGCTGTCCTCGGGGACTTGTTCATTGCCCCCATCCCACTGATGTGGCTCCCTGCTTCAGGAGCCCTCCCCAAGCAAGTCTAACAGGTATATCAGCCCTAGGACTTGTCTTACCACAGCAAACAACCCCCCAAAGCCTTCCTGGAGCTGTAAGCTTAATCCCCTGCTAAAAACTCTTCCCCTCCCCTCTGTCATCTCTAACTCCATTCAGGGACATGTAATCCTCCTCCCCTGTGACGCCAGAAGCTCTTATCCGGTGTCATGGCATATTATCTCTCCCAGGCTCCTCTCTATCGCTCCTGGTTAAATAATAGAGGTGGCTCTGAGCCACGGAGCTGGGCTGGAGCCCCGGCCGGAGCAGTGCCGGGTGTCCCTGCAGAACCGTGGGCTGGGTCGTGCCCTCTGCTGAGGCACTGCCCGAGGGCTGTGCCGGTGGGTACCGAGATGATGGATGACGGAAATGTGCCCGAGGGCTGTGCCGGTGGGTACCGAGTTGCTGCCCGAGGGCTGTGCCCGTGGATCCCGCAGTGGCCGAGGGACGAGCCCGAGGATGGCTCACCATCCGAAGGGTGGCTTGCCATCACAGCCCACCCTCCTTGCCAGTTCGCTCCCACCGTTCCCCCGCTCCCGCCTTGTAATTTTATGGCAAAGCGAGGGTAATTCAGGCGATTAATCAAATGCTGGGCCCAGCTGGAGCCATCTGCGTCGTGTCCCCCCCTCTCGCCCCCCCCGCCACCCCGAGAAGCCACCGCTGTCCGCATTGGCTGCCGGTGACATCACCCCGGGATCAAGGGGACTGGCAGCGCGGGGGGGCCAGCCTCTCGCCAATCTGCTTCGGTGATGCTCTGGGCTGGGCGATTTGGAGGGGATTGCAGAGACTGATTCCTGAACGGCTTTAGCTGCTCTTAAATCCCCTGGAGAATAAAGCAGAATAATCAGTTTTTCGCAAGCTCCGAGGAGAGTGGAGCGGCCGCCCTCCTCCCGGCGAGGGTCACCTCTGCAGTGGCCGCTGTCACGTGGAGCGGCAGCAGCAGCAGGACGGGCGATGCGCAAGGGGGAGGAAGAAGAGGATGATAGGGAAGGGGGAAGCATGGAAGAGTTAACATCAGCTGATGCCATCCGCCTGCAAACCTGCAGCTCGCCAGCTGCGGTGGAGCAGTGGGCTCCCAAAGGAGCCGGCTGGTCCTTCCTGGCGTTCCCTGCTCTGTCCCCATAGAAGGAGCTTAGAAGGATCGTTTTCTCCCGGCTCCTGGATCATTATATAATGGTCCACGTACTGGCTGGGGGTGGGATTGTAACCAGGGATGCTAGGGGAAGAGGAGAGAGGCGTTGCCATAGTCTTTAATTCCTCTTCGCTTTTCTTTTGGATAAGGCTGAAATCCCTCCTGGCACATCCGTGGGCAGCAGGCTCCATGTCCCCGCTGCTGCTGCTCTGCACAGGCCCTGCCATGCCTACCACCTGCTGGCTCTCCCAACACACGCAGCCCAAAAATTAATTAGCTTCTGGACACCCTTGAGAGGTTAAGCCACTTGTCCTGAGAAGCTGGAGGGGAGGACTGGGAGGGGATCATTGCCGTATTCTCATCTGGCATAAAGCAGAGGTAGTGGCTGTGGCTTGGGATGTCCAAGCCTTTTTGTGCATGCACTTGTGTGTTTGCATTTTGGGATGATGAACTCTCTTGTTGCCCCTTCTCTTCTCCCCACCTCCCATTTCAGTCACACTGTATTTTGGGACCCCCAGAAATCAATACGATCCGCTGCCTCGAGGTGCACAGATCCTCAAAAGGGGATGCTGAAAGCTGATTTAGACTTCTGCTACCCTGTGTCGCTTCCCTGCCTTCCCTGCCTCCGTGGTCAACATCTCCCAGCCCCGCTGTGCCCCTGGCTCCCCGCATCGGGGCCGGGGGGCGGGGGGCACGGCTGGCGTGGCGAGCAGATGGCAGGAAGGGTGACATCAGTAGCGCGATTGTCCGGCCCCATTATTCCTCCTGACGGGCCTCCCGCCCTCCTCCTGTTTCCTGCTCCCGGCCGGCCGGGGCTGCCGAGACAAAGGCGGATGGCAGCGACGCGGGGCTGCCCGGGCAGCCAAAGGGCAGCCCCGAGCCCCGGGCTCGTCCCACTGCTCCTCGCCTCCGGCAAAGAGAGCTGGACCTGCTCATCCCATCCCAGCGATCCTAAGGGTGGTGTTCGCCTTTTGGGGAAGGAGACGGGCTGGTGCGGGGCAAAGCATTTGGGCAAACCCCACCTGGCCGCCAGCTCCGCTCCTCCCTCCTGCGTGCTGGCAGGGGGGGTGGGAGAATTTGTCCAATTTGCTTCTCCCAGTGCTTACTCTCCTCTTTTCCATGTTGCTATGAAGGAAGAGTGCCATTAGCAATACTTCTGTGGGCTGCAGTTTGGAGTGATGCTGTAGGATAGCAGCAGCTCCTGGCTTTTTTTGGAGCAAGGAGAGGAAAGACCATTTGGGAGGAAAGAAGAAAGGGAGACATTTAAAATCCCTTTCTTTTTTTCAATGAATTATGCCTCTGATCCTACGATTGTGGCAGCTGCCACAGCCGCTGCTCCCCAAGCCCTGGACATCTTCCCATGGTGCCCAATCTGGGAAAAGCTGCAGCAGCAATTCCTCCCACAGTCATTCCCTCCACACAAAAATGGTACCAACATAACTGCTTCTGGTTGGTTTTGAACCCTTCTCCCAGTGCTGACAATAATAAACTCTCACAATAATAAATTCCAATAACAACTGGAATAATTCAGCTCCTCAGTGCAGTTTGGAGAGCAGAGGTTATGGGAAATTCCTGTTTGGGTTTTTCACTAGCATTTCTTCAGGGAAATGTTGAAAATTTTACTTCTTCAAGATCCCCCTGGAAAGACCACCTCTCAACCACTTCTCACTTCCTGAAATGCAGCAATCTCCAGAGCAACTACAGCCATGCTTTGAAGCAAGACAAGGGTCTCTTCAGGTGATGGGAATATTTATTTATTTGCATGAGGAGCTTGGCTCTGCAAGCAGCTGTTTGGCTTGAGGGAAAGCCGGGGCTTATTTTTGAGCCGTGTGCCTGGCTGCTCTTTATGTTGATGGAAGCCCTGTTATTTCAGTGGGGTGATTCACTGTGTTTTGAAACAATACGTGACTGAGTTGTCAGTAGTAATTGGGATAATAATAATAGCTCACTCTTATCTTAGCCTGGATCACCTGTAGAGCATCATTATCCCTGCTTGGCAGCTGGGGAAAGACAGAGCTGGGACCAAAGGTGTGTTGAACCACGAAGTGCTGGGGACTGATGTCCATATGGGAGTTACCTCCAGCCAGAGCTGGGGACAGTGATGGGGAGCACAGGGCTTGGTACAAAGGCAGTGAATCAATGGGCTCAGCTGGGGTTTGGCTGGAGCTGTTGGCCAGGTGGTCCTGGCTCCAGGCTGGTCATACCCCTCCAGCCAGGATTTTGGCAGGGAGGAGGTTTGTTCTTGAGGAGTTGCTCTGGGCCACCCCCAGCACTGGAGTGGGCCAGCAGCTTTTCAAAGGCATTCATGGGTTTGCAAGCCCCACTCAACATCTACCTGGAGCCAAAAGACTTGCTGCATCTTGGCCCTGCTGTCCCTTGCTAGATGGATGTGGGGACCCTGTGTGGAGGGTGATGCTTGGGGTTACTTCAGCAGTCTTGAGGTGACAGCAGTCCTCGTGGAAGTGTTGCTTGTCAGAAGGATACCTCTGTTGTCAGCTGTGTCCCTGTCCTATGCCAGCACCTGGCAGAAGCAGGAATCTAGTATGGAGCATCTCTTCAGCTTTACCCTCTTCTTCTGCCCCAATTAGCTTTTAGCCTCCCTATGTTTAAGGCCAGAGATGGGGCATTTCAGGAGGGCATGAGATTGATGCGAGACCCATGTGATTGATTAAACATCTCTGCCTTATTTCCCTTGGTGATGAGGAGCCAGGATGTCAGTGCAGGCTCCTTGTATGCTCCATGAGGGCTCCTCAGGACCTTCCTGCAGGTATCCTCACCCCAGCAAGCCAAGTATTTGTTTTCTGCAGCCAGGCCACGCGAGGCCAGCACTTGTTTGGCATTTACATTGAGTGAAACCTTATAACTTTAATAAGATGTAAACCGTGTCGCACATCTCTGCCGTCGCTCAGCAACCCTGCAGTAACGGCCCAAACAAAGCCTTCCCGTGTGGAGGGAACACTAAATCCTATTGTGGGATAATACTGCTCAGCCAGAGCTGGTATCTCTCCTGCAGCCTCCTCAGCCTGGACTGTGCAGCTGGGATGAGCCCCTGCACCACTACAGGGTAGTTCCTGCCTCACTGTGCTTTTTGGGGGAAGATGTTTTGCTGGTATGGGGCTTCAGGATGAGAACTGGGTCTTTGTGATGTGCTAGGGAGCTTTGAAGGGCTAGGCTGAGGACTGGTAGGTTCCCAATTCTGAACCGGCTTGTCAGCCACTGTGTTTCCCTCCAGCTGTGCTTGGATGACCTCCCACAAAAGTCCTGAGTCAGGACTGGCTGAGGAAAAGATGCTGGGGTAGATCCTCATCTGTCTTATCTCAGGTGGCTTCAGTCATTTTTCAGTGTCTTATTTTAGAATTCCCATGTCCTTTTCTCTTCCCTCTTATCCTGCCCTTTCATGCCTCCTGTCATCCTGCGGAGCCTCGGGGCCAGCTTTGCCTTCCAGTGGCTGGTGCCAGGCTGGGGACAGGTGGGTCCTTGGAGCCCCCCTGGCTGGTGCACAGCTGTGCGTGGTGCCCCGGCGGGGATCTCTGCTGTGCGGGGCTGTCCTTCCGCTGCGGCGCAGAGATGTGATGAGCTCAGCTAAACCCGGGCTCCCTGCAGCTTTATTTGGATGGTGCTCACGTCGCTGAGCAGGGAAGCACCTGCAGCAGGGTGTGAAAGCAGCATTAATAATGATGGCAACCCTGAGCAAATCTGCTCTAGTGGTGAGATAGGGCTTGGCAGTGAGACAGCAAAACAAGGGTGTCCATGAGCGGTACCTTGTTCTCCTGAAGACATTTTGGAGAGGGCTTGGCACGGGGTGGCCAATGGGCAGCTCCAGCACTAGCTGAGAAGAGAGCAGCTTGCACACATTCCCTCTTCCCTGCTTGCTGCTGCTTCCCCCTCCTCCCATGATGTGATGGATGTGCCTTACCCCGATGGCTGGAAGGACAGGTGTTCTCAGGGCAGGCGTGTGCCATACACCCAGCTCCTCAGCAGGTGAGCTGAGCTATGCCTCTGTGAGCATTTTTATCTTCTTTTATTGCATGGACCTTCAGGTAGCTGTGGGAGTGTCTGGCTGTGCCTTGAGTGCTCTCATTGCAATCCAGTCATCACTGGGTGTGTGGGGACTCCTGCCTGCAGACATTTGCCTGCCTGCAGATTATCCCATCATCTCACCTGCCCCAGTTTATCCTTCCAGTGGTGGGCAGCTAGGTGCAGTTTGTGGTATGTAAAATCACATGATAGCAGCCCAGGAACTCCTTCCCGTCTTCCCACTTTATCTCTGCACTGTGCAGGCCCCAGCATACATTACAAAAGGAAGAAAGAATATCATCCTGAACATCCACTAAGCAAAAGAAGATATTTTCTCTCTCCTTCCGCCCTTAGGGGTGATCTGCAGGTTTTTGAGGTGAGGTGTAGTGCCTGTATAGGCATTACTGTGGTGTCCCTAGGCTGAGCCCTGAAGAGCTGTTGATCCAGCCCCAGCACAAGGACTGTGCTGGCAGCATCCCTGCCTGCAGAACCACTCCCAAATCCCTGTGTTCTTGTCCCTGTGACACCAGCCAGGCTGAGGACGAGTATCTGAGTGCAAAACTTGGCTGGGGAGGAAGTGATGGAAGAAGTCGTGGTGATTTCTGGGATTCAGTCAAGTAACAGCAAGCTGAAGGTGGGCAATGAGGAGGAGTGACCCTCTTTTGGGTAGGATGCTCAAAAGCACTCATAGTTGGTGAAGTGCACCAGTGGGCACCTCTACTGACACACTTGTAGCCATGGAGCAGAGTCCCAGCCTGGCTGGACACTCCATTTAGTGGTCAAAACCAGCTTGTGGAAATGCTGTGGAGCTGGAATTTCCTGCTTGTGTGACCACTAAATTCAGCTTTGCTTCCCATGGTGGTGTGGACAGCAGCATCCTCAGGGCTAAGCCCGTTCCTCTGATGTCCATTTTTTGTCACTCCCCTGCAGGTGGAGGCGGAGGACCACCAGGACGTGGTGGTCTATGACCAGAGCACACGGGATGTGACCGGCTTGGCTGCTGACAGCTTCCTCTCCATCCTCCTGGGCAAGCTGGACAGCTGTTTCCACAGTGTCTCCATCCTCACAGGTAGGAGCCCTGGCTTACCACTTCCTCTCATGCTCCAGGCTAAGGGGCACTCATGCCCTTAGCCTGGAGTGACAGAGCTGTGGCTGACGGTGTCCATGTGCACCCACTTCCCTGGCCACCAGTGGCTGTGGGGGAGGAAGGCAGCCCTGCATGCAGGCTGAGGAGGCTCAGCCCACGCTGGCACCACTGGGTCCTCCCTGTGCCTTCGTTCCTTGCACTGTCCATCTCCCTGCTGCTGCACCCACCAGCCAGGGTGAGTGAAAGAGGAGGGCACAGAGGGGCTGTGGTGGCATGGATCCAGCCATCCAAAAGCTGCCCTTTGTTCTCCCATCCCTGTGTTGCTTCATCCCTGATGAATGTGCCAAGGACCAGACCTGGTTCAGGCACTCTGCTCCCTCTTGCTGCTGTTAAAGGGAGGGCAGGAGAAGAAATCCGTGGATGTGCTGGAAAGGAGAAGGATGGCAGGGGCAGAGGGTCATCACTGAGTGAGTCAGGGTCTGCTGGAGATGATGCTCTCCGGGCACAAATGTGCAAGCAGGAGGAGGCACGTGCTGCCCTAATTACAGCCCTTCTGCAATGAGGCAAGTGACTGATGAATGAAAAGCTCCAGCCCAGCAGAGAGGAGAAGAGAGAGGCAGGGAACTGCCTGAGGGAGAGCTGAACATGCCTTTGATTCCCCTTGGCTGGGACATCTGCCCGGATGGCTGCCTACCTCTGAGCCTTCTGCCCATGGATGGGTGGGCAGGCACTGCCCCATGCAGCCCCTCCATCCACTGAGCCCAGCCACGCTCCTGAACAGTGCCAAAAGCACAGATGGGAATCACCTCTGTCCCTCAAGCCTGTCCTCATCCTGTGGCAATTGGATGCTGCTTTGGGGCTGAGGCAGAGGATACCAACCTCTGTGCCTTGGGACACGGCAGGGATGGAGGTAACAGACCTTGGGAAAGGGTTAATTGTGGGGGGGAAGGTAGCATGGGCAAGTGGCAGTCAAGGAGCCCTGCTCATGCAAGGCAGGGGTGAGTGCTGTTGAATTAGAGCAGCTGCATTGTGATGGGGAGAAGAGAGCAGAGAAACAGCGAGATTAAACCCCCCAGACCCGGGTTCTAGCAGCCAAAACAAGCAGGGACTACATGAAATCATGTTAAAGCTAATTATTGTGGCCTGGGTTGCAGGAGCTCTGCTGAGGCCAGCGCTGGAGGATGCCTCCCTGAGCTGGCTGTGGCAGCCCCTGGCCTGCCTCAGTAGCTGTGCCTGCGGTTCCAAGGTCACTGTGGCATAAACTAGGGCACAGCTTGGCGTGTGGTGCAGGAGAAGGAAGAGGTGGATTCGCTTGCATCTGGGAAGGAACCTGCTTAGTCATGGGGATGGGTCAGGAAATAGCCTGGGTGGTGTGACCCTGGCACCCCTGAGCCCCGTGCTGCTTTCCCAGGGCTGGGTGAGGAGCAGTGCTGTACACAGGCTGCAGACCCCTGCCCCTCACACCGAGTCCTCCTGCAGCCTCCAGGGCTGTGTGAGGCAGCCCTGAAAACCCCGGAGCCTTTTCCTGCCTTAAGGCAGGTGGAGGCCTGGGGGAGCCTCGTAGTCCCAGTGTCCCCCAGCTGCATGCACAGCATGCCCCAGCAGCATGCCACCCCCTCAGCCATCAGCACACCACCACCAAAGCCCTGCCACCAAACCTGCTGTCCCCCACTTGGGCACACACCTCCTCCATCCATCAGGATAACCATCTCCATCCTCCTGGGCTGCAGGAGCCCAGAGCCCTAGCAGGAGTGTGGGTGTGCTAAGCACCAGGCAAAGCTCAAGCCTCCCAAATTAAAAGCACAGCAGGGCCTCAGCCTGATGTGGAACACGGGCCACCAGCAGGTGGAAAAAAACTGGAGCTGAAATGTAGAACACTGGGTCATGGCGGCGGTGTTTCACATGGAAATCATGACTGGAATGGCTGTGCAGAGCATCCAGGGGAGGCTGGGCACGCTTGCTGACAGCCACAGCTCCCTCCTGCCTGCAGCGTGGGCAGCAATGGGCTGGTGTAGAGACAGCTCTGGAGTGCTTGGGGGGTCTGGGGCAGGATGTGTGAGTGGGCCTGGTTCTAAACCCTTGCCCTTGTGGGGTTTAACCCCTCGGTCTGTCCACTCTGGCCTCAAGCACCTTGTCCTGCCCCAACCCATTTGGTGTCTCAGAAGAGGTGCCTGAGCTCTCCTTGGAGATGGCCTTGTGACCCCAGTGGGTTGGCAAGGACTGCTGAAATCTCGGCCTGTGCCTCAGTGGCTGCCATTACCCCAGGGAAGCTGTCCTGAGGGTCCCCAGTTCAGTGTGGCAGCCCTGCACAGCCCTCTGTGCTGCCCAGCTCTCTCAGCCCCAGCAGATGCCATGGTCCGTGCCTCTGTGTCCCCATCTCATGCAAACACCAGGCTTGGCTGTCCTTGCTCACCTCCAGTCCAGTGACCTCCTGACCCTTGAAGCAGCTGATGGAGGCTGATGGGTGAGGACAGGGGAGCTGAGAGTGGCAGGACTGGTGCCAGAGACTCCTCAAGGGTTAACAGCCCAGCAGCAGCAATTCCAGTGGCTGGCAGGGAAGAATCTGAGTCAATTATTCCCAGTCTTGGAAATCATCAGCTTCTCTTCTTCTTTTTTTTTTTTTTTTTTTTTTTAATTGTGTAAGTATAAATAGTGCTGCTTGCTGCCCTCCATCCGTGGGAGCAGAAAGACTGTTGATTTATATGGTTTTCCTGACATCACATGAAGTGGTGGAAAACTGAATGGAGCCAACATTTTTCCTGCATTACGTAATGCCCCCTCCCTCCCAGCCCAGCTCTGCTATTCCTGCAGGAGCCTGACTGTTCTTTAACCTTTGTTTACTTCAGCACAAACCCTTGCTTTTTTGCTTTTTTTTTTTCTGCCTTTTTTGCCCCCCCCCCTTTTTTTTTAACTTTGCTATATTTTTCCTCCCTTATTCTTCCCCTTTGCAATCACCCGCTTGGTTTTTATTAAGAGGCATTATCTGCTTATGAAGCAGCAGCAGTCTGGCTCCATTGCTCCCTGACAGCTCCCATGTGCCAGCTCTGGCATTGGAGCCTGTCCAGAGCCCTGTGTGGTGCTGAGCTGGTGGGTGCTGAGCTTCACCAGCTCCTCTCCATTTGTCCAGCTGCATGTGGAGATTTTCTTTTACTCCTCTTCAGTGGCTAAAAGCGACAGCTGGGGGCTTGGGATGTTTGTCCAGATGATGCTCAGTCACCCATCCTGTCCCTGCCTGGTCCTGAGGCTGAGCACCAGCTCCTCTTTCCCGTGCTGGAAGCCTTGTGCCAGCTGGAGATAAAACCAGTGTTGCCAGCAGTGGTGGGGCTTGGGACCCCCCTTGCAGGACAGAGGCTCTTCTGGGTGCAGTTCCATCTTCTGGGGGAGCCTCAGCGCTGCCATATCGTGCTCCGACCTGAAACAGGCCCCTCAATCGCGTTCTGAACTCGAGTCATGAGCTTTTCATCTGGCTCGGGAGCGCCTGTGAGATCATCCTCAGCGCCCCCCTCCCCCCGCTTTTGTACCAATTCTTCAAGGAATGTTTAAATTTTCCAGTCCTGTTCTTTCTAAATTTGGAGCGTCTGTTTACTCCCAGGATTCGGAAAGAATGTAACAATATCATCAGCGACAAATCCCTCCCAGCCCTTCACTCGCCATCCTCCTCAGTGAGCAGGCTGGCCAGGACCCAGCTCCTTGCAGCCCGGCAGTGCCACGGCCATCCAGCACGGCTCCAGAGAGCTGGAATTGCGTGGCTGCAGTGGTCTGGGTGGGGGCTGAGATTTCGGGGATTTTGGGGGAATCTACTAAAGACAGGTGACTTTGCCATAGGCGAAAAGAAGCAGCGAAAAAATGAAAGGGGATTTCCATTGCAGGAGCTGACTTGGGCTGCCCAGACATGAGTGGGTTTAGCACTGAGGCACTGGCTGGAATTATTTTAGACACAAGGACTCGGAGATAGATGACTTTAATTAAAAGAATAAAAGGAAAAAAGAATGAAATAAGGAAAGGAAAAACATTTTTTTTTTTAATCTTTGGCTGAAAAGTCCATAATGCTTTCCTGTGTCATGTTGGTGAGAAGCCACATGCCAGCCACACACCTCCTTTGCTGCCTGCTCCTCTTGGAACATATTGGGCTGGAGCTGTTCTGGAGGAAAAGAGAAGATGAATGAAAAAAGCCAAGCTAGGCAGGTGTGAAAGCAGAGCAGAGGCAGGGCAGAGCAGAGGGGGCTTGCCTTCAGTCCAAGTCTCAGAGGCTGGAGTGACAGCATGTGCATCCAAAGCTTGTCATGGCATATGCAGAAGATCAAAGCTTATCTAGATCTAGATCTAGAACCAGGATTGAGGTGTCTTTACAAACTCAATGTAAGAAAAAGAATGAGCTAAAACCTAAAAAAGAAAATACCCCAATTACCCACACTTTGGTCACAGAATCACAGAATATTCTGAGCTGGAAGGGATCCACAAGGATCACCAAGTCCAGCTCTTAAGTGAATGACCCATATAGAAATCAAACCCTCAAACCCACAGCCGGGGGTGGCATTACCACAATGCTCTAACCATGTGGGTGAATCTCAGGGTTCAGCAGTCACAAGCTGTCTGATGGGAGTGGGGAGGCAGGACCTGAGTGTGGCTGGCCATTTGATGGTCACGTTCCTCATCTCCCCTTCTGCACAGCACCACGATTTCACCTGTTGAGTTCGGGCTGTGAGTGTGTCTGCTGGAGACATAGCATGTGCAGAATACACTAGCTGGTGGGTTTTGTCCCCTGACTCCAGCAGAGCCTCTGCTCACTACGTGGGCCTGAAAGTGCCCTTGTTGGTCAAGCATTGGGGCTATTTCAAGTACCCTCAGGCTGTAATGTCTAAGAGCTCTTGGGGACTTACTGGCACGAATCCATCAGATGTACCTACAAGATTTTCCTTTAAGTCTAATTACTGTCCGTGAACCTCCTGCAAGCACCTCTGTCCATGTGTGGCCATCTCCATCCCAAAGCATACTGTGATGAACCCAAAGAAGCAGATGCTTGGCTGGCAAGAGGAGGGTATGGGAGTGGAAAGAGACAGGAAAAAAGCTCCCATAGGACTCTCAGTTTCTTGCTTTTCCCAGATTTGGGGGTTTTGGAGAACCAGCTTTGTAAATAATGTGAACGGGGATTCTGGTTGTTCTTCATCTAAAATTGCCCAAATGATGGTCAGGACTGTAAGAAGGGCTGTGCAGGGGCTTACATCCAGTTGTTTTAAGGCTGTAGGTGGTGAGGTGCATGGAGATTACCTGTGGTGATGTTTTCCTGTGGTGAGGTAGTATGCTCATAGCAGCCTAGAGGGAAAGGCATTTTTAAAAAATCAAATGGGAATAGCAGAGTTTGTGATTTTTACAATCCTGGACATTCAGGTAACTCTCTGAATCCCTTCCTCTCATGCAGAACATCCCTAGAGGAGTTGCTTCCTTTCCTACAGCAAAGCCATCTGGGACCACTTTAGCCAGGGCAGGACTGTGGTTTTTGCCTTCTATCCGCTCTTCAGTGGGTGCTGGCATCCAAATTCAGACACCCAGCCTGGCGGGTGCCTAGGGAGTGTTCCCAGTCCCCTCAGGCCAAGGCACAGAGGCAGAGTAAGGTGCCCCCTTCTCACTCTGAACCACAACCAGGAGGTGCCTGGGAGGCTTTCAGCCCCGGCGGGAGCAGTGACTGCATCCCTGGGAGGGGTTAAGCCAGGTCACGTATGTGCAAGGCTGATTGTATTCCAGACCTATGCTCTAAACCTCCCTGTTTAGCAACGCTGTCGTCAGACAACTTGTTTTCCCGATTCTATAATTACCCTGAGGAGCTTCCCCTCCCCCTCTGGCCGTGTTTTTAACCATTGGACCCAGAAAAGGCAAGCAAAAGGGTCAAAGGCAGAGTGGGACAGAGGAGAAGGGGCTTAGGGAAGAGCAGCCCTCTGGTTGCTATGCCTTAGAAAACTGCTGTGTAATTTCATTTCTCATTTCTGGAAGGTCAATGGGGGGAAGGCAACTTCCCCAGTAAGAGATCCTGATGGGCAGGACCACTGCCCAGTTACAGTTTCCTTCCTTTTGAGAAATCTGCCTCCCCTCATCCGCCTCCCCCTTTTCCCTGGGCCTGTGCTGCATGCTTGCAAAAGGTCGTCACTGGCAATTATTACCAGGTCCCAGTGCTGGGTGGAGAGAGGAACTGCTGGCCCTGCCCATCTGGGCTTGTGCCAGGCCGTAGGCACTGTCCTGACAGGGTATGTAGGTGCTGGACAGGGACTCATCCTGCTCCCTGCTATTGCAGGAGGATTGCATGAGTCTCTCCAACCCATTGCAGCAGATGTTTTTCCAGGGAGTGCTGTGGCAACGAGAGTGAAGTGAGGCTGACAAGGCTGAGCATCTCTCTCTGAGGGATGCATCTCTTGTCTGCTAAATAGGGGCTGGAGGCAGGATGAGTGACATCCTGGCCAGGAGGAGCACCTGGGAAAAAGGGACAAAGGGCAGCAGCTGATACATGGAATGTATTTCTGTACTATGGATGTTGCCTTTTATCTTTCTGCTTGCCAGCTGCCCTCTGCCTCAGGTGCCAACCCCTGTACTGGTTTTGGCAAAAAGGGGAAGAAAATGGGGAGAGAGCAGAGAGGAGGATGCTGCCTGGGGAATGGTGGATGCAGGTGGTATCTCCGTGTGACTGGACTTCACACTGGTGGAGGAAGGGGGCTGCTGGCTATCTGTGCTCACTTGTCTTTTGCTGAGGATCAAAGAGGTATGGGACACTGGTGAGCCCCCTGCCTTGAGGTCTACTTGGTGGTGTCATCCCCAGCTTCCCACCTGGTGCTCCCAGGAGCCCTGAACTGAAATCTCAGTCCAAACACATCCTGAGGACCCTGGCGTGACCAAAATAACTTGTGCCCAGGGCTCTTGGAAGCCTAAGGGAGATGGACAACCAGAAGGCAGTGAGGAAAGGCAAATTTTGTTTGTGCATCTCTGGGTCAGGGGCAAGTTGAATATTGCACCCTCTAATTTACCACATGCTTCCTGCAGCATCCCCCTTGCCCACTGCCCCTGCATGACCCAGTGACCCCAGTAGAGTGACTAGGTCCCCCCCAGTAGACCCACAGCCACCAGAGCAGGTCACAGCTGGATGACCCACCAGCACGGGGAGAGCACTGCTGGTGCACTGGCAGTGGGACACGGAGGGATCCCAATCCCTGGCAGGCGTTGGCACTGGCCAACAGCATCATGCGCCCTCCCTTGTAGTGACAATGGTGGCAAATGTGGGGGACCACATTGCCCTGGGGACCTGCTGTGGTAGTCACTTCCCTAGCATGGCTTGTGGGGGAAGACTGCTTCTCTCTTCCAGCCTAGTTGGAGCACGCTTTGAATTTTATCCAACCTCTGACCCACATCTGATAATAATCAAACCATATTTGTTACAACAACAAGGCTCGTTAGGAGGCTGGCTCCGCTCGGGGTGGGGGGGAGGAGACAGCACTTAGTTAATGCCAATGACCTCATCTCATGTGATGTCATTCAAAGGAAAAACACTGAAGTCACTCACATATGGCTCAGCCTGGGGTTTTTCAGCCCATAAAGCTTCAGATTTTCAAAGGCACAATACATGCCCCCCCTTCTCTCCCCCGCTTACTATAATCCTGAATGATTTTCTGGAGGCCTGGGCTCAGACCAATAAACTCGTAAGGAGCTGTGTGGAGATGTATTAAGGAGTCCTGCGGGTGGGAAGCGGGGGCAAGTAATTTTCTCCCCTAGAACAAATGCAAAGAAGAAAATACATCATTCCCCACCTGCTTCAGAAGCCACTAGAGATGGATAGACCCCCCAGTGAGACCAGGAAAGGCCAAAAGGCCATTCCTACATGTCCCCTCTTGCTGGAGTTTTGCACGTGAGAAGGCTTTGGCAGAGGGTGTATCTCCTCCAGACCACGGCCCTGCTTTGCTGGGACCAGGCAGATAACTCCATCTGACATGGCCGTGCACAGGTGTGAGCAGCCCAGTGCCAGCAGCCCCCTTTCCTGCCAGCTGTGGGGACCCATTCATCTCCAGCTCCACTGGACCCTCCAGGATGAGCATCCTCCTGGGCGGTGCTCTTAGTGGCGATATTAAGGGACAAGATGAGCTGGTTTATTAGGGACCTGCTGTCTCGTCCCCAGCTCTGCCCTGCAGCAGAGAGCCCGGGAGAAGTTATTTAATCTTTTGTGGCTCAGTTTCCCTCTTGGGAAACTGAGATCACGGCATTGCCCTTCCTGGTGCTGGGGTTCAGAGTTAAACATCGCCCAGGGGATGCACGTTGGTCCCGCCGGGAGCCGCTGCGAGGAGGGGGTGCAGCCGTGTGGTCCCTTCACGGTACGAGGAGCAGCAGGGAGCCGGGGTGGGGGGCGGTGCTGCATCCCCCCTTCGTTGTGGGGGTTTGATCGCACACCGCCCCGGCAGGTGCTAAAATGAGGTGTGGGCACGAGCTTCCTCCCACACCACGTTGCCGTGCCCATAATAACTGCGCGGGGCCGAAGCCGGCGTGGTGCAGCGATCCGTCTCCCGCCGCGGCCGCTCGCTGCGGGGGGCTTTGGGCTGGCGAGAAAATCGCGGTTGCGCCTTTAAGCAGGGAGCGGAGCATATGTCAGCCCGGCGTTGTGCTGCGTGTCTGTGTGCTGAGTAAGGAATGCGGCCGCATGCCTGACCCGTTAGCTATGAGCGCGGTACGGGCGCGCAGCGAGCGCGGCGGCGGATGGGGCGGCTGCTCCCGGGCTGAGCTCACTCGGGCTGCAGCGGGCGGCGAAGAGGGGGGCGGCCGGGGAAAGGGGGCTACGCCGAGCCCCCTTACCCCGCTCGGCTTTTTTTTAATGGCTTTTATTTTTTCAGCCTGAAGGCTGGAGCCGAGGGGAGGCTGGCGTTGCTCTGCCGCAGGGGCGCTTTTTTTTTTTGCTTTTTTTTTAGTATTTTGTTTGCCCGCCAGCTGTTGTTTGGCGACGGTGCGAGGTGCCCCCGCGAGCCGCAGCCCAGCTGCCTGGATGCCCGTGGATGTAATGATTGCTCCCTCCGAGGACCAGTTCTGGACAGACATGCGCGAGGGGCAGATGAAGCTGAAAATAAGGGTGCGGAGGATGAAGGAGAGCAGGGACAAGAGAGGTTTGTCAGCCGGCCCGGCGCCTTTCCTTCCGATGGGGACGGAGCGGGAAGAGGGGGCTGCGCCGCCGGAGCCCTGCTTTGCCCGGGGGCCGGAGATCGCCTTTGCCGAGTGGCCGGCGGGGAGCGGAGCGCGGTGCTGGCGATACAAAGAGCGCGGGCAGATGGAAGCGAGCGGGGAGCGTGCGGAGGGGAGCGGAGCGGAGCGGTGGCCGGTGCCCAGCTAGGGGCGATGTGCGCGGCGCTGGCGGAGGAGGCCGGGCTGGGACAGGAGCTGCACGGAGAGGGCAGCTCCTTCAGGCAGGTGAGCGGCTGCCTGCAGCGGGCAGAGGCATCTGCAGCGGCCACGGCGCTGGGCAGCCCTGCCACCCGCTGCGGGGTCCGGTGAGACTGTCTGGCCGCGGGCATCGCTCCGGACTCCCCCGAAGCCTTCGCCGTCCAGGCATGCTTGGCGAGGGCGCGGACGGAGCGGAGAAGGGAAGGAGGAAAGCTGCGGGAGCCAGGAGGATCTGCCGCCAGCATCTCTGCGCCCTCGGACGCCGGGTTGAGGGAGTGCGGGGGGCAAGGATGGGCGAGGACGGCGGGGAGACGGGGAGAACAAGGGGCCATCGGCTCCGAGCGCTGCGCTGCTGCCCGCGCCCAGGCAGCTGCCCGCCGGAGCCATTTCGCTTCACCAGCGCTGCCCTGCCTGCCCATCTTGGGTGATTTCTTTCAGAAAGGGGATTTGCAGTGTTTCCACTCCCCAGTGTCAGGGCAAAGGGCGCGCGGAGGAAGGGGACATTAACTGGAGCAGTTTAAAAATCTGCCGAGCCTGGGATGACCTAGATTACCGAAGGGTTGAATCAAGCGACTTCCCCTCCATCACCACTTAAAATGGGAGGCTGCTAAAAGTGCTTGACAGGTTTTTGTGGCATGAAGTACATAACCCAGTGATGGTGTCATTAGTAATAAGTCACTTCTGGAAATGACACATTTTTCTTTACTTAGAACGAGTAAGGCTGGTCCAAAGCAGGCACAGTCACCAGAGGAAAATCAAGCTCAACAGCTCGAGGAGTGTGTCCATGGTTGTGTAGGTGGAGGGGTTCCTTTCTGCTGCTTTTCCTTTTTTAAAAGATGTTTTCTGTTTCTTTGGGAGAATGGGAGCAGCCTGCAAGGCATGGGAGGCTGGCACAGGTTGGGAGGCAGCAGGGCACTATAGCAGCAGATGGACAGAGGCTGTTTGGGGTGACCGTTGGGGAAACAGGGAATGCTCATGAATCCATAATAGGGCTGATTCATCAGCTTTCTCGTCCCCACTGCCTGGGGAAAAAAAAAAAAAAAAAAAATGAGCCAACAGTGGGGTGATGAAATTTTGTGCCAAATGAGGGGATGGTGAAACCTGGTCAGGGGAGTAGGAGAGTGGAAAAAGAGTCTGGTTGAAAACCGGACATCTTTCTCCAATGCACTGAGATGGGAGGACATAAAAGAGCATCAGCCAGGAGAGGACAAGCTGGGCAGGCTGCAGCACCAGGATTTCACCAGTCTTGTGGGAAGGATGCGCAAGCAAACGTGTTGTGTCCACATCAGGCATTGCTGGGAGGGATGGGCAAAATCAAAGGGGACTACAGTACCGGGGAAACAGTGAGGATGGAGGCAGGGGGAAAATTCAGGCACGTCCCAGGCAGCAGGAAATGCTGACAAAGCCCCGGAGCTCCCTGGAGCACGGTGAGTAAGGGTGGCAGTAAGCAGTGTTTCATCGTGCCGCCCTTAGCTGCCGGCACCAACAGGCTCCCACCCAGCACGAGAGTCAGGGACATGGCGTTTTGCAAAGAGGGATTTTCCCAGCGGCTCTGGGGGTTGATGTGCAGCCTGCCAGGCCCCTCCATTTTCTGTCCTTCATTTCAGCCTGCGGCAGAGATGCTCGACCAAGCACTCAGGCTCACTGTCATAAGAAGGCTGAACATGATGCAGGTGAGGGCTGGGGTTTTGCACGTCCCCCTAGCTCTTACCATCTCCTGCTGTACCTCAGTTCAGCAAGGTGCTTTAAGCACCTAGGGATGGATGGGTCGAAGTGCTGGGAGCAGCATGTCCCCCAAGGGGCTGGGCTGATGAAGAGGGGGTATCCAGGCACCATCGTGGCCTCCAAGACAACGCAGCAGTGCGGGAGCCATGCCGGCGTGGCGGCTGCTCCAGCAGCAAGCCGAGGCGCGTGCTCGCTTGCATGCCCCGCCGCTCCTTGCCACGTGCCGCCCTGGCAGCAGCTCCCAGCCACCGCAGGCATTTTAATGAGAGCCGGCCGGAGCCTGGCCTCTCTCAGCCCCCTCAGCTGCCAGGAGCTTCAGCAGGGCAGAGGGTCTCCAGCACAAGCGCAGGCACAAAGCTCATTGGTGGGGCTGTGGCCTGCCGCAAAAACCTCTGGCAGCTGCTTGGGGAGCCGGTCTCTGAACAGCTCCGGCTGCTGCTCTCTAACTCTCATTATTGCAGCGATGAGGGTGGGCTTTAAAACACATTTTTAATGCCCCTGTAGGTCTCCTTCTAGCTTCCGGTGTGAGAGCTGGGGGTGAGCAGTGGGGTGTGGCAGCTGCTGGCCCAGGGAGGATTTCCAGCTCTGGATCTCCTCCTCCTTGCTGCCACAAACCGATGGCACAGAGCGTGACATGTCACCTCTTCCCTGTTTCTTGGTGGGGACCTTTGAGCCTGCAGTGCACAGGGGAGGCTGCTGAACAGGACATGCTGTTCTGTGTGTCTTGTGGGGAGCTTCTGTGAGATTAATGGGGCTGGGGGTGTTCAAGAGGCATGTGGCTCTCTTGAAGAGCTGTTTTGGGGTGAAGCAGGTGCCCTGGGCAGCCCTTTCACAGCTTCTTACAGTCAGCAGGGCACAGCATCAAAGCCAGAACTGTTGGGTTGTTTCAGAGGCCTCTGAGAAAGGAGGTGAGGCTGGAGATGAATGCACGGAGTGCATCCAGCAGAGCAAGGTGTGAGAGGATTTTCAAGTCCCAGCTCCACTTTACACCTCCAGCCTAGAAAGAAGGTCTCAGTGCAGGGAGGGATACAGAGAACAACCAGGAGCTGGGATATCCATCTTTATGTGTCCCACACCTTCCTTTTATCCTCCAGCAGCGTCTCTGTTAACATCTCATGCAGCTTAATGGATTGTAAATCCCTAAAGTTGAGGCTTAGCACCAGAAGGAAAATAATGCCACACCACATCCCTGTCCTTAGCCAGGACTTCGTCACCTCCTTTGTCACCTTCTCTGCACCACCACTGCTGCCCAGTCTTGGCAGAGAAGAGCACAGTGCCATTCACAAGTGACAGATTTTTACTTGCAATGTTGTCAGTGACCCAGCTGTGACTGGGATGTCCCCAGAGACCACCTGATGGTGACAGCCAGGGCAGTGGAGGGTTCTCCAGCTGTGTCAGAGTCCCAGCTCAGCAGCGCAACATCCCTGTCCTTACATCTTGTAATCTCTTTCCGTGTTTGTGTTTTTGTTCGTTTTGGTTACAGCTGTCTCAGGGCCGTAGGCAGACACTGGTACAGGGACTGCAACCTCACTGTGCAGTTTGCTGCTGGAGGGGAGGAGTCACACGGCTCCCAACAGTTGCAGCAGTGCAGGTACCACAGCAGCCTGTTCAAAGATGCTGCTGGCTTGATGGACAGACTTGAGGAGGATTCCCAGGGCTGTTTGCCTTCCTTTTGCAGCATCTGTTCTCAAAATAAATCCAGTTTCACTGGGAGGTTATCATAGATGTTCAGCTGGAAAATGCACAGAGGGGAGGGCCTGGCAAAGATGGGGATGGGGAGAAGTTGCGGTGTTTTCCTCTGTCCGCTGTTTGACAGACGGGTCATGCAGAGCAGGGCTGGGGGCTGGCCCACAGAGGTCTCTGCAGGGCACAGCAGGAGGTGGAAAGGTGGTCAGCACTATGTGAGTGAAGCCTCGGGGAAGATAAGAGGTGTCTGTTGTTGCACTATTCTGGCACTAAGCTGATGCAACACCCTTTGCCTCCGTGTGATTTTCACTTCCAGGAGGGTGATTTTCACTTCCTAGGCCTCCTAGAACCTGCCTGATGCTGGTTCTTGGCTCCTCTTTCCTCCATTTTCAGCAGCTGCAGTGAAAGCATCCCCACTTTTGTTCTGGTTCCCTTCCCTTTCAGCTCCCACTTCTCTTTCTGGGCACCATTTCTGCCTCAGGTAATTACAGTAGGCAGGCAGACACTTTTTTCCAGAGAATGGTTTTGAGAACCCTTCCTATTGGAGCCCTGAGCAGCTCACTAGGCTGTGACACAAGAACCCTCCTCCCCAGCAAGCCCTCACCAGTGTAGGGGAGCATCCAGAAGAAACCAGAGATCCCCGAACACCCACTCCATGACAAATACAAATCCTTCCTGAGCTAAATTCCACACGTGCCAAGAGAAATGGTGCTCCTAGCACCAGCACTGCGAATAAAAGAGGAAAGGCTAGAACTGCAGCTACCCTGGCTCCTCACATCACTGGGCTCTGCTGCTCTCTCCCAGCAAAATCTGGGATTCGTGGCCTGGGGCATAGAGGGGAGGAAAGCCCAGGTATCAGTTGGAGCCCAGCCAGGGACACTCACTGCCTTTGGGATTGTTTAAAGAGCTGCTTCGCTTTCTAAAAATGAAAGGCATGCTGGAGCAGCCGCTGCAGGGTGGGGTGAGCGCCGCTTCCATGTTGGGATGGTGTCAAGTACCCGGCCCCATCTCTAGGGTTTCCCCCAAGCCCAGGCTGCCCTCAGCAGCTGCAAGTATGGGGGAGATGAGGACAGGTGGGTTGGGAGCATGCCTGGACTCCCAGACACAGAGCTGAGGCTTTGCTTAGGACAAATGAGGTGAGCTATGGACATCATTTCAGGTGCCAGCATCCTCCAGTTGTGGCCGCCTGCCCTGGTAGGCACTGCAGCTGAGGGTGCTGCTGCCACTCAACAAACATCCCTGCCTGCTTCACGGCCCTCCTCAGCTCCTGCCTGGACTTCCCCAGGCAGGGCTGGCAGAGGATCTGCTGCCAGCTGAGTGTGCTGGGGGCGGGCAACGGGGAGAGAGCAGCATGCCCATACCTGCTTGAACTATGAGATCACCTTGAAGAGTCATACAAACCCATCCACTGCCCTGGGCAGCTCCTGATGGATGTGAGTGAGTGCGAGAGGCTGGCCACCTATGGACCAGAGCAGGCACTGATCCCTGAGGCTGCATTTGTGTGCACCCTGCTCCCTAAAAATGCGCCGTGTTCCTTCACAAAAATTCCCGTGTTGTTTCACACCAGCCCAGGGTCAGATGTGTGCCCCACTCAAACTCAAATGCTGCAGGCTTCTCTAGGGACAGCTGAAGGAAACACTTCCCAGGGGGTTTCTGCCCCAGCATCCCCTAGGCATCAGCACGAGACAAAGCAGGGAGGTCGCATGTGTCCGTGCAGAGCTCTGGCTAGTGATGGACAGTCCTTGGCAACGGGGACACAGTGCAGGGATGAGCAGTAACCAGAGCTATGCTGCACCTGTGCTGGCCCTCCTGCTTTTGCTCTGATTTAATATCCCAGTTGAGAGGTGATGTCATTTTGGAGGGAGCCAGAGAAAAGGAAGTACTGGAAAAGATAAGGTGCTTTAACTCTACCCCTCCTGTCTTGACTGGGTTTTGAAGCTGGGAGATGTGTTAGCTGCCGGACAGGAAAACATAAGAGTGAGGAGGAAAGAGGTTTCTTGGAGAACACCATCCCCTTAGGCCAGTGGGCACTGACACCGGGAGGTGCTGAGGTGGAGTGTGGTGGAGGACCTTGGATGTTCCCAAGTGGTGTGAGCATGATTTTGTGCACTGCTTTGGCTTCTCCATCACCTTCATCTCACAAAGATGTCAGATGGGTTGTCTGCAGCACCAGTCATGCCTCTCTGGAGCGTGGGTGCCACATCAGCAGCCAGAAGGGTGCTCCAGGAGGATCAGCAGAAATGTTGCCAAAATGCTGGAAAAGGTAAATTGAGAATATGCCAAGGTTGCCTTGCTTCCAAAGGGGAGAGGGACTGGCTCATTAAAAAGTCTTGTTTAGCTGTGGAGATGGGCCAGGGATTCTCATGGTGCTCAGTCTAGAGACTTGGGCTTTCAAAAGGATCTTGTGGGAGCATCCTGCTCCCTTTGACAGTCAAAGGCGGTCAAGCCCCCAAGTCTGCTCTGCCCTTTGGCTGATGTCAAGCTGCATCTGCTCATTCACATAACCGGGAAAACCTCAAGGGACACTTGAGGCAGATATGACTCAATCTCCTCTCCATTGCATGAAGCTGCCACCCAGCTGTCCTCCGCTGGAGGGGAGTGAAATTAGGCCACTGCTAGCCAGACCTGGCTGTACCCTGGCGTACGGGATCAGCAAGTGAGAGCAAATCAGGATCACCAGTGGTCTTATGGAACTGTGCAGGACATGCAACAGCACCGGGGGTTTTCCAGCTCCCCTTGCTGCCCACTGTGCAAGCAGGGCAAGGCTTGCAGCCCTGCTCAAACTTTCAGGACAGGCTCTCAGGCTTTTGACCATGACAGACACTGTGACAGTAGCTCTGGCTGCCAGCTACTGCAGCCTCAGCTGGGGGTTTTCTTTCAACACTGGGCTTCAAGATGCTCAAGCTGAGTGTGACTACCCAGCAGCTTGGTGCACTAAACTGGACACTGCTTGCTATCACATTCAGCAAGGTCATAGCATGAAGAAGAGCAGTGGCCTGCAAGTACCATTATACCAGTATGATGTAGCAGATGTCATTGGCTTGGCAGGGCTGGGCAGAGGGGCTGTCTCTCAGAAATCATGATGTGTTTGTGTAGCCAGAGCAGAAGGTTTGGGCTGACCTCCCAGACCCCAGGAGCTTTGCATCTCAGTGGGCTTGGTTGTCGTCATTCTGATGAATTTTGCTATCAAAAGGTGGCCCTGTCCTCAGAATAGGAGGGAGCCAAGAAAAGGACTGTCTCTTCCTGCTGTTCAGCTAAAGTTGAGAAGAGCCAACTTCATTGGAGAGGGTGTGGGATGCCTCACACGTGCATTAATACCTAGCTGTGACAGGGAAACATCAGAGCTGATGGTTCTCCATTCCTTTCTCCGTGTGCCTGTCACAGCCATCACAATGTATGTGCACTGGTCAGTGGTGCCTGGTGGCTTGTTGCTCCTGGAGGCTCCAGGGCTGCAGGGTTATCACCACTTTGTCCCCAGCCTGGGCCTCGGGGTGCCAGGTACTGATGATCTTGTCCTTGCTGCTCCAAGCTCAATGTCCCTGTTTTCTCCACAGGAGGCTTTGCCACCTTCTCATCCTGCTTCCCAGGGCTCTGTGAGGGGAAGCCAGCTGCCATCCTGCCGATGAGCATCTCCCAGCCATGCTTGCCTGTGGCCAACGTTGGCCCCACACGCATCCTGCCACATCTCTACCTGGGCTCCCAGAAGGATGTCCTGAACAAGGTACAGCCCTGTTGAGGGGACACATCTTTCCCGTCCCACTGGGGACCCCAGTCATGCAGAGGGGTGAAGATATTAAGGATTCCTGTCCTTCCCACACAGTGCCCTTTAAAAGGTGCCAGAAAGGCTATGCTGTGACGTCACACAGGGAAGGAATTTTGTTTAAAGGAAAAGTAATGATGAGAAGAAAGAAAGAGGAATTGCAGTTAAAAGTACTGCCAAGCATCTCCCTGCTGCAGCCATGAGGGAGTCAGCCAGGCATCCTTGTCCATGGAGGAGATGCAAGGAAGGAGAGGGATCATGACACCAGACTGGAGCTGGAGACAGAAAGGAGGGAGAGAAAAATTATGTACAGGGAGTAGAAGGAAATTAAAGAAAAAAATGACAAGAATGTGAGCCTGGGAGCTGGACTGGCTCCATCAAGCCTGCTGGAAGGGCAGGAACTGGCCACTGGAGAGCCAGGGCTGAAATCCTGGGGCCAAAATCCTGAGGAGTCAATGCCAGATGGGGAAGTTAATGGTTTCCTTCCATCCCCACCTCCTTGGAGAGTTTTGTTCATGTTTTAGAACTGTGTTTTCTGCCATCCCCACAATGTGGTCACGTGCTGTAGAAGAGAAGCATTGCCCACACAAAGCCTCCACCCTTAACCTCACTCTGTAGCCTGTGGATAGAGTATCTTCTGGCCACACTGGTCAATGTAGGGTGCTACCAGTGACTCACTCCACTCTTTGATGAGATGTCTCCTTTCTCCCTCAGCTGATACTTTTACAGCTTTCAGACAGAGTTTTTGCTAATTTTCTTTCTTGTATTGTCCTATTCCTTTCATACTGGGGTTGTTGGGTTTTCCCCTCTGGGACCCCTTTCCGGGTGTCCTTGGCCTTGATCACTTTACTTGGACCAAAATAAAGATCTACTGAGGTTCAAACCTGTGTCATCTAAATTGACACAAGCTTTTCAGCTGGTCTCTGCTGTATTATCATCAGCTAGGCCAAGGCAGCACTAGGAGACCCACGGGAGAAAATGCTGGGATGGGAAAAGACAGGGAGTGTGCATGGCGAGACAGACCTTGAGTACATGGTGTGGGCGGAACTCAGCTGATCATTTGATGGCTTCTTTCCCACCAGGACCTGATGACACAGAACGGGATAAGCTATGTCCTAAATGCCAGCAACTCCTGTCCCAAGCCAGATTTCATCTGTGATAGTCACTTCATGCGCATTCCTGTCAATGACAACTACTGTGAGAAGCTGCTTCCCTGGCTGGACAAGTCCATTGAATTCATCGGTGAGCTTTTCTTATGGCTGCAGACCCTCCAATTTTCAGCCTTCACAACCTGAATTCTTCTGTCCTCCCTGGTCTTGCTCCCAGCAGCTCTCACACAAAGGGGCTGAGGGTTGGGGAGGTAGGTTAGAACCATTTTGCTCACCTTCGTTGTTCTCTGTTTCCTCTGCCATGCTCCAGACAAAGCTAAGGTGTCCAGCTGCCAGGTGATTGTGCACTGCTTGGCTGGGATCTCCCGGTCAGCCACCATTGCCATCGCCTACATCATGAAGACCATGGGTATGTCATCAGATGATGCTTACAGGTGAGTATTTCCCTGAGGGTAGTGGGGGGTTGTGCCAGTATGCTTCACTCTGGGGAAGGAAAGCAGGCTGAGCCCAGAAGGAGAGGGTCAGGGCTTCTTGAAGCTCGCCTTGGCTGGGTCCCAGTAAAACCAAAGCAAAGCTCCCCTCATAAAGTGCATGCAACAAGGAATGGTTGGGAGTGATAAAAGGGAGCGGGGAGGCAGTCCCAGCTCTAATCCTGGGGCATCCCAAGGCCCCATGGTTCCCCAAGATCTTTTTCTTTGGATGGTCTGGTCAGGAGGTTCTCGATGATGCCTCTTCTCCCTAAAGAGGCTGAGAGAGTAGGGGTGGCCCACTGAAGGACCAAGCACCAACGGGGCTGTCTGTGCCTCTCGGCAGGTTCGTTAAGGACCGTCGCCCATCCATCTCGCCCAACTTCAACTTCCTGGGCCAGCTCCTGGAGTATGAGAGGAGCCTGAAGCTCCTCAAGGCCCTCAAGTCAAAGGGTGACTGGGGCGAGGGGGACACCCAGCAGGACCCAGCAGAGGTGGCTGAGAGCAGCCGGCATCCCCTAACACCTACCTCAGAGAAGGCCGAGGATGTGCCGAGGAGCACCGGCTCGGCGTCCCCCACCAGTGACCCCGAGCGGCAGGGCGGGACCCCGAAGGTCCTGTCACCCACCACCCTGCAGCAGGGGCTCAATGGCTTGCACCTCTCCTCCGAGCGCATCCAGGACACCAACCGTCTGAAACGCTCCTTCTCCCTGGACATCAAGTCCGCCTACTCCCCCGGCCTGCGGCAGGACCCCCCTGGGCCCTCTGGACCTGGGGAAGCCCCCAAACTCTGCAAGCTGGACAGCCCCTCGGGCTCGGGCAGCCTCAGCCCCTTCTCCCCAGGGGCGGACAGCCCCGACCGGCCCACGGGGCCCGAGCTCCTGCTGGAGGCCAAGGTGAGGCAGCGGCGGAAGCACCGGCACGCGGCGGGCTCGCCGGCCCACGGGCTCAGCCTCAACGTTGGCGGGACCTGCGCCACGCGCAAGAGCCCCGGCGCCGAGGACGGGCTGCCACCACGGCTCAGCCAGCCGCCCGCCGCGCCCGCCACCGCCACCGCGGCCTGGAGCGGGGTGCACCTGGAGTCCCCCAGCTCTGCCTCGGGCGAGGCTGGCTGGTTCTTCGGCAAGGACTCCGGCAGCGGCGGCGGCAGCGGCGGGGGCCTGTTCGCCAGCGCAGGCCCGTACCCTGCGCCATTCGGCTGCGGCACCGTGGCGGCTGGCTGCGAGATCAGACTGAGGGACAAGGCGCGCGCCGAGCCACGGGACGGGCGGCACAGCTGGCATGAGGAGGCCGGCGCCGAGAAGCAGTTCAAGCGGAGGAGCTGCCAGATGGAATTCGAGGAGACCATGTCCGAGGGCAGGGCTCGGGAAGAGCTGGGCAAAATCAGCAAACAGTCCAGCTTTTCGGGCAGCATGGAGATCATCGAGGTGTCCTGACACTCACTGGGGGTGCCTGGAGACCTGGGACGGGGCTGGGGCGGGGGGATATTTAAGCTGGGGGGAGCGGGAAGGGGGGGCGGTGGGGTCGGGGGGTGTATTTATACTTGCGCGTGCATTTTCGGGAGCGCAAGCGCTGAAACCGAAGCGAAGGTGGACAAGTCTTTCCAGAGTCGGGAAACATAGCGGCGGATGCTTAGTGTCCCTCCTGCACTCACCCTGGTCCTTTCCCTCCCAGCCCTCAGAGACCTGCACTCAAAATTTGGGCCTAAAACTCAAGTGGGAAGAGGCAGGGGTTGCCATTTTGGCTGTGGTGTTGGGGCCCGGCACCTGGAAGGGGGACCACAGCTGCCCCTTCCCTGCACCCTGCTGCACTAAGCATGCTCCCCTCTGTTTCTCTGGCTAAGTATCCTAAAAATGCTGCACTGGAGCAGCCCTATACATATATAAATATATATTATATATAATATAAAGAAAAAAAACCCGAAAACACACACACAAAAGAAAAGGTAAATGGTTTTACTGCAATTTTTATTGAGACGTAAATAATATTTCAATTTTTTTGTTTTGTTTTTAATTTATTGAAGCTGTTCATTCTGGCAATGATTTGCAGACAATGTGGGGCGGTACTTTCAGCTCTATTTTTACTGTGTATGGTATTTAAATCTGAAATACGAGTTTCTAAGCAATATCTGAGGCCTGTGGCTCCTTCTATAGTTAATGTCCACAACATAGATTTCCCCACTTCTCTCTGGGCATACCAACAAGGGGACAGGAGACTCTTCTGGGCACTTTTTCTAGAAATGAACAAGTAAACGAGCAAACCATAAAACCTTCTTAGGACACAAACTGAGCCAGAAAACTTCTGGAAGCTGCTGCCTCTTTTTCCCACCTTGATCTCTGTTTCTCCTCATCTCCATCCCATCCATTACCACCATCCCAGCCATCATCCCATCCTAGGCATTGTCCCCATCCCGGCAGTCACCCAATCCCAGCCATACCCCTTCTCCTCCGCTCCCCTCCTTTTGGCTGCCCATCCTTGCTGGAGGTGGAAGGGTGGGAGTCACCTGAAGTGGATGGAACACTGCCAGATGTCACCTCCAGCTGCGTGGGGAAGGCGTCGGAAGCTGCCACAGCAGAGGGAGGGGATGGGAGGCTGGTGGTAGTTGGGATTTCTTGTTGGGAGGTATCTTTCCTGCCTTCCCCAGCCCTTCTGCTCCCTCTCACCTCCACTACCTTGCCTGGAAGGTATGGGCACCACTTTCCCTTTGGGGGCGGCAGTTCTTCTGGCTTCCCACATCCTTTGTTTCACATCTGAGAAACTCGGGGGGAGCGTGTTTGCAGGTGCCGGGACTCCCCCGGTCCTGTTGCCCTCCAGGCTAGCTCCCCTCCATCCAGTGGATGATAAGCTGTCCAGACATGAAGCTCTGCAAGCACATGGAGGGGCACAAGTGACTTATTTTCAGAGATGGTTGGCTGCTTCCTCCCATCTGGTGGGAAGCTCTTGCCCCCAAACCCCAATGTCAGGATTGCTGAGAAGCTGCTTTCTGAAGCTGGAGGCACTGAGCTGCCTCCACTGCAAAGCACATCTCTCCCTGCAGCTGTCTTTGCTTTCTCCCTTGTCTCGCACTAGTTTGCAAAGCTGATACCTCAGGGGTCTGTGTTCGTGCATGTCTGTGTCCTGTGTCATCCTTGGAGTGTTGTTTTTTTCTTTTCTGGGTCCACATGGTTTCTCTCCCTTTCCCTTGTTCCTCCTCTTGTCATTTGTTTCTATCTTTAAATCAAACTACCCGTGACAAAACCAAATGATCTCAGGTTTAAAACTGAACATGAAGCAGAGGCATGAGGAGCTGCAATCACACAAGGAGGGGCTGCTGGCTTCAACTCGTGTCTTCCTCAACCACCTCTGTGTTCGCAGTTGAGGCAAGTCTCCCTGGAGACTCCTTTGCTCTCTTCGGGCTTTAGTTTTTCTGGTTTTCCATGGAGCTATTTGGTGAGATGATGGGGACCCCCAGCATGCTCCTGACTGGTTCCCTGTGGTGTGGCAGGGAGGGATGGGAGTGGTTGGAGAGCCAGGGACCACCTGCTCCTCTCCCCACATCACTTTTGATGAGAGTGAGAAATCTCATAGTCAGTCCTCAAAAGCCTCCCACCACTCATCATTGCCTCCAGCAGCCACCTCAGACCTGCTCAGTGTTGCCATCCTGAACATTGCTTTCTTTTCACCATGAAGCAGTGATGACACTATTTTCTAAGCTCTCTTTCTAGACTCCAGAAGGCATTTAGGTCCATCTTGCAAGCCAGGCAGCTCTTTCAGGAGCTCCACTTGCAGCAGGCCATCCTAAATAGGCATCAATGTCAAGTCCAAGGAGGGAGAAGAAAAAGGCTTCATCCTTCCTCTGGTGCCTCCTCACTGGGCATAGTGTTAGTGTCACCTGCCTCCTCCTGTCTAAGGAGTATTTCTGGTCCTCCTTGCCCTTTCCTCTCCTCAGTGGCCACATCTCTTCCCAAGCATGCCAGTGGTGATTGTCTGCTGATCTCTGCCTCGTAGCACTCAGTCCCTGTCCATCCCATAGTCCTCCAGGGTTGGTACCAGCACAGACTTACTGAGCTCAGGCCAGGCAAGTTGCTGGCAGGAGCTGGTTAGGTGTAGCTTTGAGCAATAGAGAGAGGCTTAATTGACTTCCCAAGGGATGTAATAGAATGGACAACAGGTGGGCACTACCAGGTGGGGAGATGAGACAATGCACTAGCAAGCTCCCACCTAATTCCTCCTGTTACATGATACAGTGTGTTGCAAGCACAAAAAAAGCATATGGAGCAAGTCAGGAAGGAGAGGGTACATGTTGTAAATGAGATCCTGCAAGTCTGCAAAGAGGCAGATACATGGTTTGCTTTTTGTCATCTACACTCTGCCATCGCTGGATGCTTCTGAGACATGTTTGAGGTTTTACACACGATGGACTCCTCTCTCCTCTGAAACCAAAACAAAGATAAGTATATTTTAAGATTAGTAGATTGTAGACATTCATGACGCACCTCTGCAGCCTTATTTTGATGTACTTTGCATTCATCCCTCTCCTTTACATTGGGCATGTGCATCAGAAACCCTCATATATACAATATTTTAAGTCTATATCCAGAAATAAGCCTTGATGGAGCAGCCCTGCCCAAATGTCTCCTGCACATCCTGACCCAAAGCCATCAGGGTCGCCAAGTGGCTTGCAATTATCTTTTTTTTTTAAAATCAAACTCTGTCTGATGAACCACTTTGTCCATGAGTCAGAGAGCAGTGAGTTGTCATGAGGACGGATGTGCCGGGTGGTGATCCTCCACATCATCTGTCAGCCAAGTCTTTTATGGGCTTTCACAGCCAGCTGACCCATCCCAAAGCCTCACTGGAACCAAAAATCACCTTTCCATGCTGATCTAATGAGGGTGGTTTCATTTGTAGTGACTACAGAGGTGGAAGTGTGAGCAGAGGAGAGGAAAGGTCTCTTCTTTCAAGAGAGGAACCAACAAAGCTGCTGAGTGTCCGATGGCAGTGGAAAGTGCAGTGGGCCTGCATTTTCCACCACATGAAGAACTGGGCAAATCACAGCTCTCGTTCAGACTAGGAAGGACATTTTGCTCCTTTCCCTCCAGCCTCTGCCTGTCCTCAGGGCTGAGCCTTCCAGCCACCTCCTTCCCGGCTGAGCAAAGCTGGCAGGAGGGCAGTGATCAGGTTGGCAACCCTGAGCCAGAGGCTTGGGTCAGAGCAGGCTCGTCCCTGGCCTCAGCAGCAGCGTCCCCAGCCCCTGCTGCTTTCCCAGCCCTTCTCTTTGTCTGCTTGTTTCTTTGGATGTCCATCCCCGTTACATCTTGCCCCTTAGGAGACAATGCCCCTCGGAAACCCCTCCTGCTGTCCCCTTTCCCCTCCCATTCTTAATACTAATGATAATAAGCTATCAGTGTTGTCATTGCAATCTATGAATGATAGAGTTGAGTATTTATGATTATTATTATGATTATTATGGTTATGATTCTGTACTTTTTTGCTTCTTACTCTTTGTATGTTGCTCTTTGTTTCTCTGTTGTGAATAAAAGCAAGGCCCCATCTCACCTTCTCTCTGCTCCCAGCAGCCCGGCTGTGGCTGACTCGGCACAGCTCCCGGCTGCCCCAAGCCTCAGGAGGCAAACCCTTGTCAGAGGAGCTGAAGGGAGGTGCTTCCTAAGGAGATAAAGGCACCCAAACCCGGGGCAGATCCACTCTCTTAACTCTTCCCTTCCCTTCCTGCAGCTCCTCTCCCCCATACAAGTTCCTGCTTATTTTTGCAAGAGGCAGGAACCCACTGGCACCAACAACAGAGGATTAAATGGCAAAAGCTTAAAGCTTTAAGAAGCATTGGCCAGGCATCCAGTTCATGGAATCAGCTTCCCCCAGGTCGTGGTCCTCTCACCTTCTTCAGCTGGCCGCAGCTGCAGGCTGCACCTTCACCCATAGGGGCTTCTTGCTCTGGCATTGCAGCTGCTTTTCAAAGCTGCCCTGCTCAGCTGAGCCCGGGACATTGGCTGCTGCCACATGCCCTGGGCTTCCTGGGCTTCAGTGTCATCCTCGTGCTGGCAGTTCCCCTGGCCAGGAACAGCATGGCCTGGGGAAGACACATGGACAGTGCTAGAGCAAGCCCAGTGGCAGAGCCACAGGGAGACATGTGAGTGGCCTGCGGTACCTGGAGGGATTTAGACAAGCTGGGAGTAGCTCCCAGCATGGGACTTTATATGGTCTTTATCACTTACCAAAACTGTGGTGTCATGAGCAGACAGAGGCTGGTGCTGGCTTTTTTGCACCCATTGCCTGTGCTCTTTGTACAGCCTGGAGGTTTCCAGATGACTGTAAGGTGCAGGAGGAGACATTAGGGGAAGGGAAGAGGACCCCCATCTGCACCGTGGTACGAAACACTCCCTGTACTGCGCCAGCCCCATGAAGAGTCATTTTAATTTGCGGGGTTTAACACTGCCCTTCTCCAAGTGGCCCAGGCACAGTTTCTTGTCTCTGTCATGACTTTGCTTTGTCATGGGTTGGGGTCCTTTTCATCATGCTGTGCTGAACACATTTCCAAGGTTGCTCTGAGACCACACTGGAGAGGAGAGAGCTCAGGTCTCACCCCTCTCTTGGGGGACCCTGGTAGATCTCTGTTGGGGTCCCAGTCAGCATCACCCTTCCTACCTCACCTGCCTTTGGAACAGCCGTGGACAGGGAGGGAGCAGGCAGGTTCCAACCATGCTGGGACTGAGCCTCTTCTCCCTTCCTCATCCCTGTAGGATCAGACTCTTCCTCAGCAAGCACAACACAGAGAGGGGGTCTGTACCCACCCTGGTGTACCTGGGGACTCCCAAGCATGGAAGAGAGAGTCTGGCCACCAGCCCCACCACACTCCTTTCCTCGCTGTCCTTTTGGCCAGCGCCGGCATTGGACCCGGGGAGACACCCTGCCCCTGCCTCGTCTTTATTTATTTATTACCAGAGGCTGTAAACAGCAGTGCTTTTCTACCCTCTACTTTCTTTTCCTTTCTTTTGTATTTTGGAACAATGTGTTGTAATAAATACCCGAATAGGTGTTTTAACAGCTGGTGTCAGCCTTGGTTTTTGAGGGTCAGACCTTCTCAGGATGGGGGTCTTTGGGAGTTTGGGGAGGGCAGTGGACATTTGGTTGCAGTGATGGGGCCTAGAGCTGGTGGAGAGCTGGACATAGAGCTAAGACCTGGATACAGACAGACCTGGATGCACAGCCAGACCTGTGTCTAGGTACAGGGCCCAGCAGCTGAAAGCTGCAGCTGGACTAATTCAAAGCAAAAATAAGGCTCATGGCTGAGAGAGTAGTGACATAAAATTAATTGGGGCATCACAGGCACTCAGACTGCAAACTGCCACTCTAGGGGCTCTGAAGCTGTAGTCAGGTGCCTAAGCATCTCTTTCTAATGCAAAGGACTGTCCCAGTCCTGCTCCAGATGGAGGGACACACATGTAGGGAATGGTACAGATCACCAAGCTAAAGAGCACAAAGACATGGAGTGTTTGCATTGAAATATACTGTTGTTGTTTTTATTATTACCATTATTATCATTTTAATTATTATTATTTTGTTTCCCAGCTGTGCTCTGCTCCCACCTTGCTCCTGACATAATAGCAGCATGTAGCCACGCACTTGTGCACTACAGTTAAACCCTATAAATATTCCCTGCTCACCGATGGCCAACTGAGCCATGCTGTGCTCAGGGGGCAGCTGGCGCCTGCCAAGCAGCAGCCCCATTTTGGCTGGACTGTGCTCAAGTGGAAGATGGTGGAGGCATTTCCCTGCTGCCCCTGCAGGTTTTCTTTGGAGGGAGGAGAAGGTGTGAGCAGGCTCCCTGCAGTTCTGGCTCCAGAAAGCCTCAGCACTTACTGACATATATGCAAAGGGACATCCATCCTCACAGCTGCTTTCCACAGGTTAGGATAAACTCCCATGTCTTTTCCAAATTCATTTCCCTTATCCAGCTGCAATTGCTGGGTGTTTTGTAAAGCTTCTCAAAACTACTGCCATCACCTGCTGTTGGGGTAGAAGGTTAATGTGCAGCTTTGGCCTCCTGTGCACCTGACAGCACTAGCAGCTCCAGAGAGGCTGTCTGCTTGTCCTTCTCTCTCAATCACTTGTTGCCATGTGTGACATAAGAAGGGACACTTATTTAATAGAGAAACATGAACAGTGCTGCCACCTCCCTCCCAGTTTACTTGCCCTGGCTTACTTTTTCCAAACTCACTCCCCACGAGAAGATGCTGCAGCAGAGTCCCCAGAGCTGACACCTTGTGTAACTACTTCCACAGGCACAATGAAATCCCTTCATGTTTCAGAGAGACGTTGCCTCTGGGCCAGGGGACTGCAGCAGCACCCAGGTGGGATAGAACCCAGGTGGGAGGGAACCCAGGTGGAGCTGCTCTTAGCTGGGGCTGGGAGTACAAGCGTGTGGAGGCTCTGTCCCCTGGCAGGGGCACCCATGGGTGTGCAGCTAGCACAGCTTCCTCCTCCTCCTGCCCTGGTGCTGAGGCTGCCTCTCCTCTTGTTCCTCGCGGTTTGCACGGCAGAAACCATTACTGCAACGAGAAACCCAGGAACGTCCTTTTTCCAGCTCTCTGGCTTTTATTGACTCAGAATGGCTGCCAAGCCTATAAATAAATGTTCCTTGAGCTAAATATAGCAGCCACTGAAATAGGCTGCTGGCTATTTATTTAGCTTGTGGCCTCTTTGAAAGCTTGCCAGTCCATACTGCCTTTACCTTCGAGCCGTCCCACCCGGGGCTGTGGCCACCCACCACGGGGGCATGGCTGAGTCAGCATGGGGAGAAGGGGTCATAAAAAGTCAGCCCCAGCCTCACAGGGCTGGAGAGCCAGGGTGACAGGGTCTGGCAGCTGGAGAGGCTTTGGGACCCTGTACCCCTGCCCAGAGAGCTGGGGGTCCCCAGGAGGGACATTTGCTGGAGCGGTCGGGTAGGGACTGAACCAGTCACAAGCCAGTTTCCTCTCCTGTGAGGACTTGGTGTCTTTTTCCAGCACTAGGGCCTGGAAAAGAGAATCTATCATCTCCCCCAGGCTTTCCAGCATTAGGTGGTGTGCACTGCTTTTTCACACCTAGCAGGAGCATAAATACTCCTGGTGCACAGAGGTGCTGTGTGTTAGGACACTTAGGACAGCCAGGGGCATGAATTGACCCCCGCCCTCACACCCTTACTTGAGCCAGGACACTCATGAGCTGTGCTATGGCTCTGACCTCTGGCCTCAGCTGCTGGGTGGTCTCTTCAGGCAGTGCTGCAACCATATCCCCTCCCAGGTCTCTCCTGCTTCATGGTGTGTCTGGGAGCAGCCTGGGAGATGCCATTTGCCCCACTGGTGAAATGAACCCCTACTAGGGCACCACACTTGGAGAGGCTCCATGGGATGCGTGTTCCTCCAGTGTACTGTTGGTTGTGCATAGATGCAAGAAGGGATCTTGGGCTTCATCTCCCAAAGACTGATGAAAAACAAGGTGAGCACTGCTTTGTGCTGCAGACACTCTTCTACGTCCTGAGCCTAACAGGAATAGCTGCTTTCCTTGGGCTGTGAGGAATTCACTGCAGCTCTGTGCCAGCCAAGGGAAAAACCCCGTCACTCCCTGGAAAGCCACATTCACTTCTGGAGCAATCCAAGAACATTAATAACATTTAGCACTTACAGAGGGTTTTGCTAAACATGAGCTAATCCTTACAACACCCATGGGAAGGAGAAAAGTAATTATTGTTATTTGGCTTAATTTTTCCTTTTCCATGTACCCCTGCAGAGGGTCTCTACCTAGTCCAGAGTCCTCTGGAAATCAGAGGAGAATACCACTCATCCCAGCTTGTAGAAAGAGGAAACCTGGAGCCAAGATGGCAGGTTATTTGCCAAAGGCCACCCAGGAAGGCAGAGTTGGAGCCTCTGTTGAGGGGGGGGGGAGGGATGGGGGGAAAAGCCTTGCCCCCAGTCCTTCTCCTACACACCAGACTATAATTCCACAACTGACAGGGTAATTCTGGTCCTCACCTGCAGGATGCCCACAGGATGCAGAGGCTTTGTGTTGCTGCTTACTTTCCTGTCCACAATGTCACTTCACAAGGTGGTTAGAAAGACACCCTGCTCTCCATGGCAGTAGCTGCTGACAAGGCTCATGAGCATATTGCTTTGGAGCACTACTGCAGCAAGGCACAAAATTCCCACACACGCCCCCCCTTCTGGAATTACAGACCCGCTGCCAAGTGTGGTAGATCCCACCAGCCCTCAGGCACTGGGTAAGCAGCCTGCACAGCTGTGGCCAGAGCACCCCAGAGGGGAAAGGAGCTGATGGGATGGTCCATGGGTTTGTCCCAGCCATGTGGCATTGGAGCGAGGCTGGCTTAGAGGGCTGGGATGCTGCTGGGGTTCCTCCTGGGGTCTGGATTAGGATGCCCCAGGTGAAAGTGGAGACCAAAATTAGGGTGACTGCTTGCCTGGGTCTTTTGCAGAGAGAAAAGGCATTAAGGAGTTCCATAAAGCCATCAATGCTCCCTGGCCACACTCCTCAGCTGAAACCCAGGCACTCAGTGTCTGAGTGGAAATATTGTCTGTCGGCAGTACCCAGATGATGTCATTTAGTTTTCCAGGCTTCTGGGCTGAGCCAGCAGCTCGAGCCAGTATGACTAGAGATTCTTTATTTAGAGGGAGCCCAAGTGCAACTGAGTCCAGGTCTTTGCAGCACCCCTCTGCCACCTCCCTTCCCTGCTGATGCAATCCCATCTGCAGCAGGGACATCAGGATGCCTCAGCAGAGGTGGTTTTTTGGAACCTCAAAATGGGACCCTGCCAGACAGGTGGGAAAGAGAGATGCTGCTAGGGGGCAGGTGAGGGTGGTGCTTACTCTGTGCTACCAGATGTTCCCCAGGCAGAGGAGTGTCCAGTTCCCTCTGGGCAATGCACACAGCAGATGAACACTTGTCCCTCCAGGTGTCCTTTTTCCTCCCTTCAACTCCCTGAGAAATTTGTCCTGAGCTCCCTGGCATGGCAGTGGTCACCCTCCTCATCCTCACACTTGTCACCTCCAGTCTGGGTTACTACAACTGAGCCTCAGGCTGGCTTTTGGGGGCTTTCTAGTTGGAAATCAAATGTTTTCCCCCTCTGACACCCCTTAACCTGCCTCTTCTCCCTCGGCAGCATCTCCTGACAAGCGAGGGCTAAGAATAGCCCTGCCTCTGGCTCCAGGCTGGTGCTGTTTGCTCAGTGACTCAGAGCTGGCCAGGCAGGCACTTACTCAAAGGGCCCCATTACTCATCTGTCTGTATTGCCCCAAGGATGGGGTTTGTGTCTCTCGTTTGCCTCTCCTTTAAAGATCCTTTATTTATTTCTATTTAATAAAGCTGCCATGCACAAGGAGAGGTAGTGTTCCTGCTGTAGATTTACCTCTAAATATGTGTGCCCTGACCCAAAATGCTGCAATCCCTATAGATCACACTGGCAGCCCCTCAGCATTGCTCCTTCTCACTGCCTTGCCAGGAAGGAGCTGTGTCGGCAGGAGCAGGGCAAATGATAATGTCTCCCAAAATTGCATTTCATGGCACCAGGGTAACAACGAAAACAAAAATCCTCTCCTGCAGAAACCATCTGTGTTGAATACCAGTGTGGATCTGACTGTGCCCAAATCCAGCTGGGCCCTAGAAGCCCATGGCATGACCCAGCTGCTCCCATCTTGCCCGCAGCCCACACAAATTGCAATCCTCCTTCTTCTCCACAGAGTGTGTCACTGCCCAGTGGGCAAAGCACCTCGGCAAATTAAAAAAAGGCCTCAATTTTTTTAAAAAAGTGGCTTCATTTCCAAACAACAAAAAGGCAGCATCTTCCTCATCTGGTTTGCTCCCCTGAGGCATTCTCTGAGTCACAGCCAGTCATGCTGGGAACAGAGCTGCATCCTGACCAGTGCACATCTGTGTCTGCAAGGCACTGCTGTGAAGGCACTGCTGGGGGAGGACACAGCTCCTGCACCCGCCCTGCCACGGCAGGGATGGTTGCTTGGAATAAGGAAAGCGTGGCATTGGCAGAAGAACTGGAGGAGGTTTGTAGGAATGGCATTTTGTTCTCTTTCTGCTGCTTCAGCCCCATAGTTTCCCTCTTTTGCCGATCTTCAGGTTTTTCTTCCAGTTTTTCCAATCCTGCTGCTTCGTGGCATCACTCTTCAACCCTGCTGTCACCAGGGAACCCAGCACTCTGCTCTAGAGTGCCTCATGAACCTCGAGGGCTCTCAGGGGAACAAGCACAACCTCCATGCAAGGCACACCTGAGTATCCCAAGCCAGGTCTGGTTTGTGTCTTGCAGAGATGCATGTTGGGTGTCAGTAGATCCACCTTGCATAGAAGTGGGCAGATGGTCTGGATTTGGGCTGTGGCTGTGGCACTTCTCACCACCACGTCCTGGGTCTCCACATAACACATGCTGAGGTTCTGATCCTGCACTGCTAACCCCAAGGGAGCCTTTCCATCCATCCGGGATGAATGGGTTCCCAGTGCCTCTCCCCAAAGCCCAGCACAGGAGAGCTGGGAGCTTGTGCCTCAGAGGAGATGTGTCTGCAGCTCAGTCAAGGCTGGCAGCAGCCAGGGGTGCAGGACAGAAGGAAGCAGGAGCCTGAACATCCATCCACCATGGGCTGGAAATGCGTCCTGCATGTCCTGGCAAACACATATTTGTGTATTTGTGTGTTCCCTCCATCCCAGTGACCTGCCCTCAATAACAACCCCTGGGGCCATCTGGGGGCATGGTGTTGTAGGAGAGCAGGGCCAACCTGCCCAGTTTGGTCCTTTCTTACAGACCTCACTGGTACCACACAGCATCCATCACACTGCCAAGGGCTGCTGAATGGCCACTTCTAACCTTGAGCTGAGGTCACAGCAAAGTCAGAGGAGGCAACGGGGGCAAGCTCAAAGCAAGCTTTGGGGGCCACCTTTCCCTGGCAGCTGAGCTGTGCTCAGGAGGGGAGGAGAGACCCTGAGCTGTGCCATGGCACAGCCGTGCGCTGGCCCTGCAGCGAGGCGAGCGAGCAGCCTCTGCTGGCCTCTGCTGGGAGCCTTCACACCATCGCAGTTCTGACTGTGCAGCACCAGGGAAAGATGCTTACCCTCGTTTCACATCCTTCAGGAGAGCTGGGGCTGACACTCGGTGCCGGACAAACCCCATTCTGCAGTGTGCTGAAGCACTGCTGCTTTGTTGGTGCTTTGTTGGTACAAAGAGGAGGAGGAGAGAAAAGAGGGACAAAGGCAAGCAGCTGCTCACACATCCTGTTGGACCGATGCAGGACAGAAATCTGGAGAGTGAAGATGTCTGCAAGACCACAGCTCACCATGTGCCAGGAGCCCCCAGCCTGGCTCTGTCCCCACCAGGCTGTGTGACTTGAGGAAGGGCAGGTACTATCTGGAAAATTAAATGCTAGGTTTAGCTCTCTGTACTTCAGCTTTGAAATCCCTTGCACCCTATAGGTGCAAACTAAGAGCATAAAGAGCAAGGCTATGGAGGTTCAGTGCCTCTGCAAGCAACCTGTCCTTCATCAGCACGGCTGGGAAGAACATCTCAACTCTAATGTTTGCAGTATCCAGCTCCCATCTCATCTCCAGGCTACATATGGTACAGGAGAAGGGAAGGGTTCCTAATGTGTTCCTAAGAGCCACGTGTGTCCTGCTCCATTCACTTGAACCATGTGGTTCAAGTCTTTTACATCTCTGAACCCACTGAGGACCAGGTTTGGGTTGCAGCACTGATAACTCAACACGCCAGCTGTTGGACTGTGGACAGATGGCTGTAAAAGATGTCCACTTCTAGGAGACCCTGCTTGCACCTCAAAACTTCTTTCTTTACTGACATCCAGCTTGTCTTCTTCATTAGAGAGGTCAGTGACAAGTGACCACTGCCTTACAGATTCCACGTGCCATCGGTGACACACGTGTGCAGTCCCCTCCAACCTCAGGAGCTGGGAAATGCTCAGCAGCAATCCCCTCTGGCTCAGCACATCATTCTGGGACAGGCAGGAATGCTGCTGCCTTCAGCCTGTCTTCAAGGCTTGGCTTTGGCTTTGCCCTGGCATCCCCTGAGCAGAGTGCTGTGACGAAACTTCTGCGTTTGGGAACCCCCACACAGCCACTGCCCAGCAGACTTGGTGGTGCCCGAGCAAGGGCCAGACTGCCTTGTCTCCAGCCAGGCAGCATTAACCTTCCCCCACCAGAGACATTCCTCAGACCTTGCTGGTGCCAAGCAAAAGTACATCATGCTGTACTTTGCTGCCAGGGCTGCCTCTCTCTGCTCTGCTTTCCCCATTAATTGCTGACCAGACCATCCATTAGGGAGCAGCAGCCAGGATGTGCAGAAGATGCTCCCCACAGGCACCTGGCATGCTTGCCTCTCACTTGCTACAAACCTCTGGGACAGACTGGCACGGATGACCAGGATATTTTTGTTGTGCAGCCCCTGAGAAAACAGCCAGGTGCTCAGGGCTTTGTGGTGCTTGCTCCTGCTGCAGACAGCTGTGGGTTCAGCCCTGGGCACCATGCTGAGAGCAGGGCACATAGGGTATGGAGAAGCTGGAGATGGAAGAAGTGCAATTTCCATCAGGGTGAAGGCACTGGTTGGATAAGTGGTCCCCGTGAGGGCTGTAGCTGAGGCTGTAATGTCACTGAGACTGCACAGTGGGATGGCATTCGGATGGCTGAACTTTCTGCCCTCACCTCTTCCCCCTTGGCCCCATAATGAGTCCTCTGGGTCACTCAGGGCCCCTGAAGTGCTTTCATCCCTGAGGAGTTTGTTTAGCTGTGGAAACCTAAAGAAAGAAAAAAAAGGGAAATTCGGTATTCTTCTGAAAATCCTATAACCACATTACCCTAGTTCTCCATGCTGCAGCACCGGGTGCAAGGCTGTCACAGGGGAGGTAAACCCTGCCAGGCAAAGCAGGAGAAGGCAGTAAACAGGAATGATGAAGCTTAGGTACCTTCTACACCAGGCCCTGGGCATGCACTCCTGATGGTAATTGGTTTCACCCCAGTTCCACAAGAGTGTACCTTGTACTCCTTCAAAGAGAGCATCAGTGGGAGTACAGAGATCTCTTAGGAAAAGGAATAACCTCCCTATGCGGGGCAATCATCTTTCCTTGGGGTATTTTTATATCAGGGTGGATTAAAGGGAATACAACCAGCAAGTTAACTCAGATCACAGCAGGAAGTCATCTAGTTCAGACAATCTCTGCAGTTTTGCCAGTTCTACTCTTCATTTGATAACACCCAGTCAAAGACCAAGCCTTGACACCCCTCCTCACCAAAAAACACGGTCCATGCAAGAGGAGTAATGAAAAAGGATCCTCCTGCACCAGGCAGTGTTGCTGACAGAGGCACAGAGACAGCATCAAGGCTTTCTCCAAAGCAGACAGGCTGCCCTTGGCTCTCTCTCCCACCAAAGCCATTAGCAATGAGCTCAGCCCGCTATTATCGCTGATCCAGGGAGCCTGGAGGCTCTCGGAAGTGCAGCTATTGATCCATGCCTCTCACATGTCCCCCTCAGGCCTTGGGTTTCAGGAAACCTCTTTGCCTGTCCTCTCCTTGTTCCTTCTCTGCAACCTCCAGGAATGCTTTTCTGAGGGACCTTGAAGCTGAGAGTTAAGGGAAAAGTAACAGGGACTGCAGTGAGAGGGCCAAGCATTTAGCTTGGCCAGAACTGCCTGTTTGCTTTGGCTGACTGTGTGCTTTACTAATCATCTCCATCTTCCTCAGTGGAGGAAGGGGATGACTTTTTCCCCTAGGTTACAGTTGCAGGTCAAGGGAGGGAAAGCTTGGTGCCTTTCATGGGAATGCAACCTATGTGGTCTCTGCTCATCCATGGCATGGACTTCCTGAGGGGGCTGTGTGCATGGAAGTGTCTCCTCCACCCCCTCCATGTTTCAGGATGACTGGTACCAGCTGGTTAACAGGTGACTGCATCTCTGTGCAGACTCACACTGATGGCACAAGCAGATAGGTGTGTTAGTCTGCTGGGGAACATTTCCTTATGGTAATGATCAGCTCAGTGGCATCCTGCTACTCCTGAAGGACAGTCCTACTCCCCTTGGGCTGCTTCTCCCATCCCTTCAAGTTCACCTTGCCCAAGCAACCAGCTGGTACGGTGAGGAACCATGCTGGGCAGCTGGGGCATCAAAAAAACCTGGTGGAGCTACATCCAGAAACCACATATCTGCTCTGGGCTGATTTCTTAGGTATGACGCAAACAACTTGCTGCCCAGCCCCTTATAAATGTGTTGCCTCACTCTCCCCACATCCCCAGCAAGACTTTCAGGTGCCTGGGTGCACTCCATAAATGACTAATGAGCCATTGAAAGCATTAGCACTGGTGCTGGCTGCCAGAAGCAGATCGAGATCAAGCCTTCCCTTGCATCCATCAGCTCCACCCAGGAAGAAAACTTCCCTTTGACAACAGCCAGATTAAGCAACAGGCATACAACAACTGCCCAGTGCCCTGGTCAGGAGGGCTGAGGCAGGCAGTGTGTGGGAAGGAGTGACCATTTGCAGATGGAGGAAAACTCACATCTTGCTCCCACAGACCTGGGAGGGATTTGGTAGTGGCCGTGTTTTTCCCTGCAGATGGATTAGGACTAGCAGAGAGAAGTAAGTAATTTTTGTGTGAGTTTGTGGACAGCAGAGCCTTGTAGCCTAGGGGTGCCCTGAGGAAACCTCCATACTCTGCCAGATCCCCAGCGTGCTGAACACAGGGTTTTTCATCTCTTCCTTTAAAAGCTGCTCTTGTGGCCCCAGTTTGCACATGAGACACACAGGCTTGATCCCATGAAAAGACCAATGGATGTGCTGCCATACTCCCACAAAGATAAACTCCAGGGAGTTATTTCAGCTGCTTTCACCTACACAAATCATGGTGCCCAGGAAGCAAATGGTGGTATCTGTTTTAAGTGTTGATTTATTCATGGCAGCATTGTATCCCAACAAATCTGAGGAAGTTGCCCTGGACAAAGCTTTCTTACCTGTCACCCTATCCCTCTGGATTTCATGTAGCAGCAGATTACTGTGAGCAGGGGGCAATATTTAGCTGACTCCATGCACTTACTGCCCTTGCAGACATCAGAGTCAGAGGAGAAAGAGGACAGGTCACCTTCCATTGCTAATGCTGCAAAGCAGACACAGAATAAACCTGTCCTTCCTTTGCAGCCTTTGCTGGAGAAATCAAAACTTCCTATACTTAGAAAAATCAATGGAGGGCACTTACCAAACAAATCCCCATTGGTCTGAGCCACCTACATCAACAGAGCCTTACACACACCCCAAATCCTCCCTAGCAGCTCCAGCTCAGCTTTCCCTTGTCCAGGCTGCTGGGGCAGTGTTTTTTCGTTGTTTCTACTAGCACACCCATTCTGGCACAGTGCACTCTGTGCTGATCTTGGGGAGCCACAGCAGCATCCTACATTTTTGTGACTGTGCCCTACAAGGTCACTGTCACCCATTTTTCACATACCTCCTCCAGAGGTGCTGCTGCTTCCCCTGTGTCAGCACTGCAGGAGACAAGGAGGAAGAGGGTAGCATTCCTCCCATACAGGCCAAACACTCCCACCTCTCAATACTCCCGGATCCCTCCCTAAGGCTCCTTGAAAGACCACTAACCCACCTGCACCTAGCTAGAAACCTTGTTACTGATTGGGAATAGCATTGAATGAAGGAGTGTTCACGAATATGAATATTTCCTCTCAACCATCAGATGGTGCCATTGAGTCTTCTTAGGTCGTGGAGCCCTGAGGACAGCAGGCTGCCACCCGGGATCACACTGGCTTCTTGCTCCAACTCAAAGGCGGGGAACGACACTTTATTCCTGTTACAAGTACCAATATATAAATATACTGATGTTCTCAAATAAATTAACAAGGATCTGTGTCACTCTTTTTTCTGTTTTTTGTGTTTGTTTGTTTGTTTGTTTGTTTGTTTTAACAAGTCTCGCAAGACTGGCTATCTTCTTGGAGCTGTACTCCAGTGATACCAGTGTAGGAACAAGCAAAGCAGTACAGGAACATTTCGATTTCTGCTCCAAGAAAAAGACACGTGTTCACTTCTGGAAAGATTTAGAGAGGATGAACTGCTTTCAGGCAGCAAGGCTAGAAATTAAAGAGAGAGCAGCATTAGCAAAAGCTCCTTTCCCCTCCACAACAGGACTTGCCCTCCTTGGAAAGTTAGACATTAGGCAGCAGGCTGCCCCATGCCTGGGGGTGACTGTCTCATTTCTACCTGTCCCTGTCTCTTCCCTCTTTTTTTTTGCTTTTTTTTTCCTAACGCAGGGTGTGCTATAAAAAGAAGAGGCATCAAGGCGTGTTGCCTACAATATGCTCATCACATTTGACATCTCTCCTCTGTGTGTGGGACCAGGATGTCCAGGGCTTTGATACTAATAATTCTCTGTGGATTTTGCAATGACCAGAGCTTGGAACAGAGAGCTCTGCTATCCAGATGAGGCCTCTACCTGGCATTGCAAATATGCATGAATAACAACTGATTAGTGCTTTTCCTGGGTTGGTTTTCAGGTTTAATTGTGCAAGATGAAAGAGGAGAAAACTGTGAGGAAGGAGGGAAAGGAGAAACAATTACAAGTGCATTTAGTCAGTGATAAGAATGGCTGCTGAGCTGGGCTGGGTGCTTTCCAAGCACAGTGGGAACCAGCTTCAATTTCGCAGCATAATATTTCCTGCACCCTTAAAATAACTTTTCCCTGCCCCCAGGGTGTCACAGGAGCTGAAGAGCAATGTGTGTCCCCTTGCTGCCGGGTGCTCAGTTATCACCCAGGGGCTGTTTGGAGAGCATCACCGGTGTCTGCCAAGGCACCGAGACCCAGCCAAGAGGGCTGGAGCAGAATGGAGGGGATGCTCTGCAGCCCCAGAGCCGTGGTTTCCCAGGGAAGGCAGCAGCTGGGGGATTGCTCCAGCTGCTTGAGCCCTCTCCGGTGCCCAGTGAAGAACAGCTTCCCGAGCGGCTCGGCAGAGATGGAACCTCTTTATTGCCGGGGCTAATTGCTCATGTGAGATGTATTTACAGAAGCGACTGTTTGTGCAGAGCGCAGCAGACAAACAGACTCCTGTTCTGCCAGGCACCCTTTGTAATCGCTGGGGGCTGGGAACACTTTAATGCAGCCATCATTTGGAGGCCTCGTTTGTACTGCAGGGCACCAACCCCGCGTTGGACTGGACGGTGCCGGCGGGATTCTGAGCCCTGGAGCGGGGACAGAGGGCAGCTGGCTGCACCCAGACACTGCTCGTCCTCACCCACCTCATTCCAGCAGGCTGAGCGCTCCCAGCAAACAGACCCCTGGGTGTGATCCTGAGTCTGACCATCCTCCCGTGGCTTGCAAATCCATCTGCTCCCTTTTGGGCGTTTGGCTGTGGGGGGCACACTCTGCCCTGCATGTGCCCAGGTGAGCTGCCCATCTCCTCGCTGTGCAGGAGATGCCCCGCAGGCTCTCAGGTGCTCCAAAAGGTATTTGGGGAGCTGCTTCACATGCAGCTATACCAAAGGACAAGACGTGCCAGAAAGTTGTTCCTTGCCTTTGTAAATGATGTCAAGGAGTGGTTAAAAGCACCCAGAACTCTAAAAAAAAAAATCAGCCTTGCAGGCTTTTTTCAGCCTGCTGGGCTTTTTCAAGCAGGAGGCCTAGAGGGAGTTTTGCCATCTGTGAGAGAGATGCAGCACTAGGAAAATAATGCAAACAATTTCCGGCACTGTCTCCATCTTCCTGCAAAACCAGTGGGGATGGACAAGCCCTGGCTTCCACATCTTTTTTTTTTCCCACATCTTTTGCTTATGGGTAGCCTACATCTCAACCCCACAGTGAACATCCCTCTCTAAACTTAAAAATACATATCCCACTTCTCAGCCCGTGCCCTTTTCTCCACCCTGACACAGGCAGTAGATTAAGACACGCTCAGGGAAGAGCTTATCAGCAAGGAGAAAGAGCACCACAGAGCTGGTGTGTGTCTTCTGCTTCCCCTTTTCCAAGGGCCCTTCAAGTTGCCTGGTACTGGTCAGGCATAATGAGAGCGTCAGTTTGGTGACAGCCTGTCCACAGTGACATGCAATTGCCAGCACTGAGACAAAAGGAAACCCACACTCATCCCCTTACAGAGCTCTCTGACACATGCAGATCGACCCAGGCATCCTGACCCCATGGGTGGCATTTCCCAAGCTTCCCAGCTGAAACTAAAGCTCTCTCTTCTTTAAAGTGAATTCAATTCATTTTAGCGTGATTCTTGTACTCCACACTTGGAGGAACAGAGAAATCCACCTAATTTTTAGCACTCTTAAGCACTGGAGGTTTCTGAGCATTTGCACATCATCTCTCACAAGACTTGATGAAGAGGGAAGTGAGATTTTTTTTTCATTTTCCAGATATGGAAGCTGAGGCAAAAGGCAGAGACTGCACATTAGTACCTAATTAGTGGGGGGAAAACGAAAAGCTGGTCACCACCAGTCTCATGTTTTGACAACCACTCATAAGTTGTCTGAAAGAGGAAATACCTAATAATTCTGTTTTTCTGTGACTTGGAGAGAGAAAATGAACTCTGGTCAACCTCCCTAGAAATGCAGACCCCCTAAGGACAGATTTTGCAGCCCTCTTCCCTAAAGCTTCACCCCTCTCTCAGACATCAGAATAAAAGCCATATTTCCCAGACAGTTCAGGACCCAAAATGACATTTATTGTTTCCAATCTGGTCCTCAGCAGGATTGATTGTCTTGTTGCAAGACTATATGTAAAAGGTCTTACTATTACTGGCAGTGATCAATATTTATAACCACTCACAGTGTTTATTTATAAAAAAAAAATCAAATGTTCCAACCAAGAAGAGATGCTTTTATTAATATCTAGGATGATTAATAATCATATTCAGAGTTGCAGGCAGGCCCACGCTGTCAGACTCATGCACTTTTCTCGTTCTAATGGCTCTGCAGGAATTTGAATCATAATATGTTTCATGCACAGGGACAAAGACGTTTTGTCTCAGGGAAGGAGTGTGTGGATGTTTTTGACTTAAAGAGCCAGTGCCGCATTCAGAGCTTTACAAATAGAGCCATTTTGAAGCCAAGGCCATCAGCCTGCCACATGTCCTGGAGATACACTGCATGGGGTGTATCTCCTGCTCTTGCTGAAGACCCAGATCAGAGCTGCAGGTCTGCAGCTTGCTGAAAAATGTCACGCCCCCTCTGTGTCAGGGCAGCCATCACCTGCTCTGCTTCTCTGCCACCCACTGGAAATGCCTCAACTCGGCAAACAGGTTCACATCTCTGCCTCTGGAGGCCTCTCAGCTGTCCAGGGTAAGATGAGCTCCATGGGAATGACACTGCTTCAGATCAAGGGAGGAAAACTCATACAGCCCCAAACAATGCTCCATTCCTACAGCAAGGAGAGAAGAGGGAACATGCAAGGCTGATGCCTGGAGATCAGATCTGAGGCTGCTCTGCCCCACACCGGTGTGGGGTGGTGAAGGAAGGACAGGTGTTTCTGATGCAATAAGCCAATAAAGGAGCAAAGTTCACTCCCCCTCCTTAGCGCTGGCTGTGCAAGGCGGTGTTTGCCCACCTGCATGTTGCACTTTTCCCACTGCAGGAGGTAAGGACAATTAAATCAGAGGCAGTAAAGGGACAGTTGCAAAGACACCGGTGCCTGGATTACTTCCTCATAGCCGCTCACCCTCTGCAGTACCCCTTTATTATCAGACAGGCAGAGCAAGCCGGCTAAAAGGCAACATGGAAATCAGGTAGATATGACAGCTGTTGTCTGGACGGCTATCAAATGTCCTGTTTTGCACAGGTCTAGTCATGAGAACCGTGGGACAAAAATAAGGAAGTAAATCTTCACACTTGCTATTGCAAGGCAGTTCTCAGCCACCTCTGTGTCACTTTTGGGGCTGCAGTGTCTTTCTTCAGGGGTTGTGGGACATAACAGAGCCTTCTGACAGACAGGGACTGCTCTTAGATCCATCCTATCTTGTACTTTGGTTTTTATACTGAGCCCTGCAGAGCTTTACACGACTGCCAAATCCTCGTGTGAGATGTTTGTCTGCCCCAATTCCCGTGTTCTGGTCTGCATGGGATCCCCTCCAGCCTCCCATCAGTTTCCGAAAAGCTCTGGTGCTGCTGAGGAACATCTGGAAACAAAACCACGCTATGCCTGGAGGCCAGGAGGAGAAGGGAATGTACTTTTTTTTATTCCTGTTATGCCAGCCATGCCAGGGGATATGGGTGGCAGAACAAGGAGGAAAGCAGCAAGTGAATGCAGTATTTCTTGCTGTGTGCCACAGGCCAAAAGCCCTACAAGCCAGGTCCCTCAGGCCCACGGGGCACACGTTCTGCCCAGACTGCCTGTCAATAAGCTCACATTTTAAATCCTGTTAGACATGAGTAAGCTGTGGAACAGTAATCCAGGGGAAGAGTCGATGCAAAACCCTGCAACGTCAAGCATTATAAACCTCCCGGATCCTCTGCACTTCCTACCACATCTGTATGCCAGGGAGCAGCGCTTGCTAAGCACCTTGTGTTCATGTCCTACAGGGCCTGCAAGCCCTAAACAGGGGGCACCTTTCTCTGTCCATGTACACAAAGGAGCCCCACAGCCTTCCAGGCTTGCTGTTGCCAAATAAATAATCGCTGTGATGCACTTTATAGAGGACTTGGAAGGGCAGGACAACCCCTGGACACTGCTCTGGGACTGGGATGTCCTCTGCTCTTCAGAGCTGCTCATGCAGGGGCCTGATTGAATTGGGATGAACGTGAAATGCTCAGTCTGCCAGAGGGACTTCTGCAGTTTCCAGTGGCTGAAGGAAGAAGAAAACAAAAAAACAAAACAGTAATGTCAATGGAAGTGTAATGTCAAGGAAAAAAAAAATTATAAAATAATCACCTTAGGTTAGATATAGGTAAAACCCTTGTGCCCTTGGAAGGTATGATACAAAAGATAAATTAAATAGATATGCCTTGTCTGATTTTTTTTCTTTTACACCAGTAATTCTCCTAGTGCCAGTTGCTGTATGTTTTCCTTGATACAATCAGGAGGAAAACAGCTAATCCGACATGACAAACTCATTGTATCAGAAGTCATCTCTGCTTTAAAACATGTGTCATATGACTAAACACCCTACTCCTGGTACAATGCGTCCCACAGTAAATTTGGATGGAGCTCATCCTCAAATGCCCTGCTAAAAATACCCATAACAAAGGGCAACAAGAAAACATAATTCAAATGAGGGACATCTGTTCTCAAATGTTTGCAGATAATGACTGGATCGAGTGTCTGCATAAAGGATAATTATTTTCTGCAGATGGTTTGATCCGGTATTTTAAACACTGTAAAAAATCCTTGCCCCAGCCACTCAGGATAGTATGGGGGGTTTTGCTGTAAGACCTTTTTGCCATCCCCTGCCACATTTCCTAAATGCAAGCATAAGTAAAACTAAAAACAATTAAAAGGTGAAATGTATTAAAGAGAAATACTGCATTGGAACACAGATAACATATATTTTCAAGTTCTGGAGTTCCGTTTCTTATGTTACACTGCCATATACCCAGATAATTCTCAGGCTGAAGTTTTGTTGTAGGAGAAGGGCAAAATAAAGTAGGTAGGTGTTGTAAACACCTAATAGGGATTCCTGGCAGATTCCAAAGGGAAGGTCCCTTCCCAAAACTACAGCACAATATGCTTTTTAATACAAAATAACTCTACCGCCTTTCCTTAAGACAGAGAGGTACAAAACAACCATGACAGAGAAATATTCTTCTTAAATCACCCCCTGACATCCCCTTGCAATGCAGTTATCCCCCAGGATAACGCTGCTGTGTTGGAACTATTTTTGGAATCCGTGCAGTGGCTGGGACTGACTCATCCACCCTGAACAAGTGGGGTCACAGTTGAGTGCCGGGGGGATGAGGGGACCTGGGGATCCCCATTCTCAGAGCATCACAGGGCTGGGAGGGCCCTTGGAGCCCCTGGCACAGCAGGTGGAGGAAGCAGGGTAGGGAAGGAGGGTGATGGCTCAAACAGCCTTGGAAAGAAAGTCCTTCCCTTGGAAAACTGGCGAGTGCAGGGACTCCAATGATGTAAGCATCACTCTCCCATAATACAGGTTTTATTTAATACTCATGTCCAAAGCATGGGATCACCTGCAGCAGCTCTGCCTCCGCAGGCATCCCCACCTGAGCAGGTGCCGATCAGGGAGATTGTCAAGAGGACATCATTTTCACGGAGCCTCTGGAAATGCTGTGCATCAATGAACACATGGAAAAGATTTACATTTAAAAGTTTGGGTTGTGTAAACCTCAAAGAGTACAGTGTTGGGCTGCCTAGGCATAGGTATCATCCCTTCAGCAGCTGTTCCGTCATTTTTGCAGGATAGTCTTGGGTCAAACCCCGTGGGAATTCCAGGTTCTCGTCACCGTCTCTAATTAACACATTAATTTGCCTTGCCAGCGCTGCCCCAGAGGCCCCGATACGGCGGTGCCTTAGCGAGAACTAGAGCACTGAGGTGCGGGCAGCGCGGCTCCCGCAGAGGGGGCCGGCTGATGCCGGGGGTCCCTGCCCCGGGGAGCCCCCCCCGGGGGGGGGGGGGGCGAGCCGGACTACATCTCCCGGCGTGCCCCGCGCGGCGGGGCGGCGGGGCGGCGCGGGGCCGCTTCCGGGTTGGCTAGCGCGGTGTGTTTACTTCCGGCCGCGCCAGTGCGCGAGTGTCAGCCCGGGGGGGGCACCCGGCGGCCGCCCCGCCCGCGGCCGGGGAGGGACCGACAGACCGACCGACCGGGGCAGGGACCGACGGACACAGCGGCCGAGGGAGGAGCCCCGAGCGCGCAGCGGCCCCGGCCCCCAATGAGCGGGCGGTGAGCGGCGAGTCGGCGGCCGCGGGAGCTTCCCGGCGCGGCGGGACCCAGCCATGGACTGGCTCATGGGGTGAGTGGGGCCCCGCTCTGCGTCCCTCCCTGCGGGGCTCTCCCGGCGCGGCCGAGGCGGCCCCGCTGCCGGGCAGCCCGAGCCCCGCGTGCGGCGCTAATGACTAATCAGTTCTGCCGGCGGGAGCGGGAGCGCGGCTGCAGCTCAGCCCCGGGCGCCTGCAGCTCAGCCCCGGGCGCCTGCAGCCCAGCCCCGGGCGCCTGCAGCCCAGCCCCGGGCGCCTGCAGCCCAGCCCCGGGCGCCTGCAGCCCAGCCCCGGGCGCCTGCAGCCCAGCCCCGGGCGCCTGCAGCCCAGCCCCGGGCGCCTGCAGCTCAGCCCCGGGCGCCTGCAGCTCAGCCCCGGGCGTCCCTGGGCGCCGCCGCCTGCGCCCGCGGGCACCGCGGGGTGCGCAGCAGCCCTCGCCTTGTCCCGAGCGCTGGCTCTCTGGAAAAGTAACTTTTCCTCCCCTTTCCGCGGTATAGGCGGGCCAGGTGTGGCAGCTGTCTGCGCTTCCCGTTCGTACAGTGTGGGGCTAATCCCCCTGTGACAGAATACCGCTCTAAACCGAAAGGCGTGCCAAGGTTTAAATGGCTTTCTGTGGGGAGGAAGAAGAGACCTCGGCAGAGATTAACGCCAAATCAGAGCCACGCCAGGGGGCTTGGATAGCCTGGGATTAATAGTGCTAATTACACAGAGACAGAAGGTAGAGAGCTGTTTGCTGCAGGTTTTAGGGCTGGAAACCTCAGTGCAGGAGGGGGAGATGCAGTTGATGGGAGTGACCTGATACGCTGCCAGTATCCCAAACGAGATATTCTTCGTTACTTCTTGCATGAATTGTGCTGGCGACCTGCACTCAGGTGAACTGTGAATAATTATGCTTCAAAGTCGCATGAGCTCTTGGTTTATGCTTCAGCAAAACTAGCACTGCAGTGATAACTTGCTCCCCTTAGTTTGTTCTTCACAGCAGTTCCTGAATGTGGTCTTTGCCATCCAGGTTGCCTCATTTTCTAACACTGATGTGCCTAGAACAGAAGGTAAACTCTTTTGTCGCAGTTGCTGGATGTGGTGTGTTCAGAAAGGTCATTGGCATGTGTGTCGCCTTTTGTCTGCTGCTGATCTGTTTGGTGGTGAGAGTGCACTTGGTACTTGCCTTCGCACAGGTCGCATCCAGCTCTCAAACCAGCTGTCAATACCAAGTGTTACTGTGAGTCTGACCCCTCACTCGCTCTGATGGAGGGAATGCTGAATATCTGTGTGGTAGACACTGATGGCTGGCTTTTCCTCCAGCAGGCTGAGCAGCAGAAGGGCAGTATTTGTGACATGTGAAGGGGTTTGGGTGCCATGTCCTGCAAGCCTTGTATCTTGTAAGTCACAGGGCTGCACTCTAGTGTTATGTGGTGTCAATGAAAATAGAAGTGACAAGCTTGTTTTGATGTGTTTTGTAACAACCGCAAAGCACAGGTGGGTCTGTTACATTGATTTTGTAAAAGTAAAAGCTGGAGTGTCAAAGAGTGTTACTGTAATTTCAAGAAAAGGTCAAACCCAGGACTTATGCAATTTACTTGTATGACTCAAAATACTACGTGCCCCACTACATCAGCTGTACTTATTCTGTGCAAATTGCACTGTAAAAGAAAAGAAAAGAATCAAGGTTTATTTTAGCTAAACTGTCAGTATATTAGAATGATCATTTTGTTATGAAAAATATTTTGGGCCTCTTGAAGTCACTACAAAAGAATTGGCATTTGTTCTGTTCTTTTTTACCCAGGGTGGGTGGATCCATCCATGTGTGGAAAAGACTTGCCTGTTTTCCCCATTGTAATGGGAATGGATCCTGAGTCATTTGTGTGTTACTCGCTTGTTCTCAGCTATTTCCTGATATGTTTCTCTCCTGACCGAACCCAGTATTGTCCCACTGATGCTGTTAATGTTTTCTCCCTTAAAACGCTGTTAGTTCTATTTGTGCACATGTCAGGGGAATGGTTGTATGTGATTATGGCAGGAAGGGGGAGCATTGATATTTTGAAGTGGAAAAGGCTGGAAGTCCTGGGGGACCCATTCTTATTTCTGGCCAAGTTATGCCTGCTGTTAGCATCTGTGTTTGTAAATGGAAACATCCGTCTTGCACTTGACAAAGAAATAAGGACATTTGCCTGCCCAGGCAGAAGTTGGGGTAATGCCACTTGCTCAGCCTTTCTTTAGTGGGAGCTTCAGGTGTTTGAGTCTCTGATGTTAGGAGGACAGGGCTGATGAAAAACCTGCATAATAATAGGAAAACAGGTCTCTCCCGGTAACATATTAGTTGGTGTCACTGCCTCTAGCAAGCAAAATGTGTTGGTCTGCCTCTTGGTGGTGTCTCTTTCCTAAGCGTCCTCACTAATAAAACAATTGTGATCTTTCTTATTCCTTTCTATTTTGGGAAGGTGGTGATTTGCAGTTTCAGCTTTCCATGTGCTTTCCCTACTCCTGCAGGAGGTCTTGTATGTCTCCTTATTGGCTGTGCTTTTCTTAACTTTTTGGTGTGAGAAACACCCTCTGTGTTTTGACTCGGTGTTACTGGAAAATGATCCTTCGAGTGCAAGTGTGTTAAATTAGGCAGCAATAACAGTTGTTCCTGTTCTAGATCTTGACCCTTGAACTGGTGTCACATTTATCTGATAGATGTTTCGATTGAGATCTGCTTTATTCCATCCTGGTCCTCTCCTTCTCTTGTGGTCCCTTGGAATGTGGAGGGGAGCCTAAGTTCTAATCATACCACAAAGAGCAGCAGCCCAAGTGTCTCTGATCACCTCAGAGTACTTAGTATACAAAAAAAACCGGAAGCTGAGGCTTACAAACAATAGTGAATTTATTACGGATTAGCAAACAGCTACAGGCTTATGTGGTCACACAGCAGAACTTCTCTGGGTGCTGCCTTGTGTTCAGTCAAGTGTTTCAAAATCCAGTCAAGTCCTGAGGAAGAAAGCTGAAAAGAATGAGCTGCTGGCATGGTATGATGCTCTAGTTTAGCACCAAAGTAAAGCCAGAGTCTTTTCTGTGGTTGATTAATATATATGACCCTACCACTGAATGCAGCATTAACACTGATGTTGGTGAAACTCTGATTTCATCTGTGCATTCTCTCCATTAAAAAAAAAAAAGACCATTTTGAGCTTATTTGTTTTACACAGGATATATTTTAAGTGCAGTTTTGACTAGGGATCAGTGTTGCTTAATTGCTTTGCTCAAAGACATTTGCCAGAGATCCATATTACCCACTTCGGAAGAGATTCCAAACTTTTCTGTTACAAATAGCATTGATCTGCTCTTGAAGTTCAAATTAGCAACAAAGGCAGGCATTGTTCCTTCACTTATGAAACTTGCTTTTTAAACTTATTTTTAAATATCATAATTGGATAGGAGTAAAACATATTAATGGTGCTAATAAACCTGACAGGTTTTCATCTTCAGTAGTGCTGTCTGATGCTGTAATGCATTTTTTTCATAGGAGAGGAGTATTGAGTACTGTAGTGGTTTTGGTGAGCTGCTGAGTATTGAGTACTGTAGTGGTTTTCGTGAGCTGTTATGTAATAAGGGAAGAGAGAAACCAAGTATTTTACAAACAACTACCTGTTAAACACAATCATAATTTGAGCTTCATCTCTACTATAAACTTGGTAGTTTAGTAGGTTAATAGACTATACTATTGAAGCTGAGAGAGATGCTTACACTGATTTGACAAAGATTCACAGCTCCTTCTCTCAGCATTTATTAGACTATAAGCACAATAAAGAGAGGCTGTTTGCAAGAGGGATTTCTTCTCCATTTAACTTTTAGGTCTTGTTATCCATACAGTCCTACCATCCCTGCTCAGTTATTTGTTCTTTCATATGTTGACCTAGTGACTTAAACAGAAGGGTCTAAAAATGAAGGCCATCCTTGTCTCATATTCTACATCTTCAGCTTTGAGGACAGTTGGAGAAAAGCAATGGTCTTGAAAGATAAGGAAATTACAGACGGCAGAAGAAGCAAACTTCTGGTCAGGATATTTGTGCCCGAAGACAGCACAGACTGTTTCTGCCTGCTCAGGTGATCTGTGGTCTGCAAGACAGAGCAAGTGGCTACTGTAAACTGAAAAATGTCTAATAGAAACTAATAGCCCTCACACTTGCAGGTTTTACTTTGTAATGTCAGTCAATCCATTTTAAACACGACATATATGTGCTGCCTTGCATAGTCTTCATCTCATCAGGATAGGTCGTTGGAAAGTATGTTGTAGTGAAATAATGCAGTAATTATGCAAATTCAGTCTTTTTGAGTATATGCTATACTGGTGATTTTTAAAAAACAGTGTAAGAGAACTTCTCAAGGTCAGCAGACTGCTAGATTTGTTTGGTAGAGGAAACTTGTATGTCATGCATTTATTTTATTCAGCTGTAACTGTCAGGGACTTAAATTTAAGCTGGCAGTTTTTTCACTTGTTTTGGATATAGGATTTTGCCACATTACCCCTGTGGTAATTTTAAAGGCTAGAAGAAAAGTAACACATACTGCTGTTTTGTTGTCTTCCATTCTGCAGTGGTGGAAGGGTCTTTTAGAAATATCCTTATAAGGCCTTAAGACACTGTCCAGGTGAGCTGTGGTGAAATAGGAATAATATTGTTATGCAGAGAAGTCCTAAGCTTGAGCTAGAACAGCTGAGGACTATATGTGAAAAAAGCACACCAGTGTTGTAGTTCTGAGTCAGTAAAGACCCAATATTCTGTTTGTCACCTGTTAGACTAAACCTTTGTTGCTTTTGAATGGGGTGCACTAGGATATCTCGAGTTGGAAGGGAGCCATAAGGATCATCAAGTCCGTTAATTGTAAGGAGGGCATCTTGTAGTGGGAGCAGTGAGAAATCATCCAGCAAGCTTAGCTGTCAGTTTGGCTGGTGTGTCATACAGGTGAACTCACCTTTATCTAGCAGACCTTTATATAAAAAGTAGGTAATGATTTTTATTCTGGGAACTGTTCAAAACTTCCTAATTATAGAAAATATTTCTATTAAAAGGAAGAAAGGAATTACACTGGACATTCTTCAGCTGCTGTAGCTGTAGGGACTGCTTTCCTCTTTATTCCCTTTAGTCATTTCCAGTGAAGAAAGTCTCCTGCCTTTATAAGGCAGTCTTCCCTCTCGAAACTGCTGCAACCTCTCACCTTGCACAGCTTGCATGGTGAGTATCTTTGTTCCCTTTTCTAACTGACCTCACAACAGGTGTTTCCCTTGCATTCCATTCCCTGCAGATTCTTGGCTTCACATGCCATTTTTTCCTACTTTGAGGAAGCTGAAAATAACTGAGAGCGGGTAAGCCAGACGTATATGGTCTCATTGGGCAGGAAATATTCACATGCTCCTTATTTGCTTCTATTTATAGGTGTAACATTACCTGTGGGGTCCCAGGTTGCTCTCCCCACATGAATCTAGGTCTGTCTGTGAGTCCTTGGCAATCCATTCACTGCTTACTGATGAGACTTCGATATTACCTCAAAGCCTTAGCAGAGATGAGCAGTGCTTCTGCTGAGCCAGAACTTAACCGTGAAACAGCTACATAATGCTGTCTGCAGGTAAAATTAGATCTCCATTAAATATTAACTTGTAATATTCATTAGTATAGTAGTGGAAATGTGCTGTTACTTTGAAATGTGAGTTTCAAGGGCTATTAGAGTTGTAGAAAAGGAGTCATGACTGTAAGAGAGCAATTGAAATTTTCCAGGTGTTGTTCCCTCGTGTCTCCCAGGTTCTGAAAGTGCTCGGTTATATTACTGAGATGGTCACTGCCGAGGTTCTTCTTTTGTAGTGCAGAACAGGCTGTAAATAACTGCAGAGCCTTGCTCCCTGAGGTGTCCTGGTATAGTTAATTATTGATTTCTTGGAGAAAATGCCAAATAAATTCTGCATTTTAAAACCTTTGTTACTTTAGCAAACCACAGAATTTATCAGTAAGTTACTTTGGTGAGTACAGTGCACATGAATACTGGTTTTGTCTTATTAGAGTGCTCTTTTTCCAATATGCTGAGGGACAAGAAAAGTAGGTAATTTTCAAAGTCCCTAAAGAAAAATGAACTATTACTTTACTTAGAAAAAAAGTTGAATATTCTTAAAGTGTAACAATACTCCTTCCTTGCATGTCTCTGCATGTTACCCTCTTCTCCTTTGCAGCAGCATCAGGATGCAGGAGGACTGGTAGGTTAAGACGCTCATCTGAATGAAAACAAATCTTTCTTTTTTTTTTTTTCTGCCTTGTTTCCTCTCTTCAGGTTACTTTTCAGCTAAATGAGTTCCTGCAGCTTGTATGTGTGGCTACATGAATAATGTTGATAGCATGATGGTGTTTGTGAGAACAGAAAGCTTAGGGAACACTTACTTTGGTGGCAGCAAGGACTTTAATCAACTGAATGGGATCATGTAGTAATGTGATTATTAGTGGTAATTACTCTGAAAATAATTAGTGATCTGTCTTCTGGTGCTGTATCCTTCTGCTTGAATGTTGGGAAGAACTGCAGAATGTCTGAAAATAGGAGATGCCATGACTAGGCTAGTATCCTGGAGCAGGCAGTGGAATCACAGCACTGTCACAGTTGCTGTCCCACAGTGTTACATTCAGTTTAAGGCTAAACTATAAATATACTCATTGTGACCTGGATATTTATGAACCACTCAGACTTTACAATTGGCTGTAAGTCGTGTTTCATCTACCTGAGAGAAGTGCTGGCTGTGTGTGCTGTGGATGTGAAGGTAGGTGGTTCTCTGGGTGCCTGGCTGAAGCCAGCAGTCTCATTCAAGAGAGTGCTCAGGAAGCTTTTCTCATGCATGATGGCCTACATGACTTTGCCATATTTCACTGGCAGTTTCCATCTGTTATATCTGCTGGATGTGGGCCCAGAGAAAGCATACTTGAAAGAGTAAAATTAATAAGAGACTGCAGTTTTTAGATAGCTGTGTGTACAAGTTTGAACTCAGTATTGTCAGATCTGCATACTCTGCCATCACTGATGACCTCTCAAACAGCTTTAATGTGTGTTTCTGCTAGTGGAATACTACTGAAGTGATCCTGTCCGTTGTTTTTTACCCTTTACAGTTGGTGATAAGGTTGTGAAGCTTGATTGCTAGGTTCTTTTTTTCAAAGTCCTTAGCAATTTTTCCACTCATCTCACTCTGCAATTACCAAAAAAAAAAAAAAAACCAACAAAACTGTGTCCTTAACTGTAGATGGAACGAATAAATCTGATTATTTAAATTTATTTTTGCAATCGTGTTGTTTAGAGTGGTACTGGAAAGTGTTACATCGAGTGAGGCTACTTGAGGTAGAACTGTTGCTTCATGGCCTTGTCCTGGCACTTCAAACAGTTGCAGTCTAGGAGCTTCCCTGTTCCTGGGACTGTGTGCAGTAATTTTAAATAATTTAATTTTCCTGCTAGAATGATGAATGTAACTAAATATCTAAAGAGCAGTGAGATAATTTTACCATTTGGAGCGGAAAATACATCGGTTTTCTCAAAAGTTAGTTTCCTTTTATGCTGTCAGCCAAGAAAAACTGGTCAGGGTGCAAGTTTTTCACACAATCTGCAAACCTCTGTCCCTGATTGTGGGAAAAGAGCATTGAACACACACACAAAAAGTAACCCCCAAGCCAGAATTTAGATACAATTTTCTGAAGAATGGCACAAATTAAACTGGAATCAAGACAGGGATGACTGTCATAAATCAAATTCCTTCGTACTCTGAACACTGAAAGAGTAAAGCCATTAAGCTAAAATGTAAGCCTGCAGAAAACTGTATCTTTAAATGATCCAGGTCTGGTAACTTGAGCTCTTCAGAATATATCTGCATGCTTTTTAATTTCTTTTCCCCTTCCTTTCTCTACTGCTTGTTGTAAAGGTGGTCCCTGAATATTTTTATCATCAGTGTTCAATGACTGTTGTCCCTCTTCTACACTGAAATGTCAAAATTCTTGGGACCTCTACCTGAGAACTCTCCTTGTATTTGCACATAATGAACACAAGTTGTATGAAGCAGGTTGTATAGAAGTGATCTTGACTCTTTTTTTTTTTTTTCTCACTGCTTCTGTTCATAAACTTCAGTCTAGAATTTCCTCATTTAGAGAACTTTTGTTTTACATGGTTCTTCATGAACTACCATGGAGTTGCTCAGGAGAGGCTTTGTTCCTTCTTAATAAGTTATGCAAAACTGGATGGAGATGGTTTTTTTTATGAGGAGGTGTCTACTTTGCAGATGCACTCAGGTTAAAGGATTAACTCTCTGGTTTCATATTTGTGTCAGGTAAATGATAAATATCCCTTTTTTGTGTGGTTTTTTTTTCTTTTCTGTTTTTTGTTGTTGTTTTGGGTTTTTGTTGTTTTTTGGTTTTATTTTTTTGGGTTTTTTCTGTTTTTTTTTTTTTGTTGTTGTTGTTTGGTATTTGTTTTGGTTTCGTGTTTTGTTTGTTTATTTGGTTTTTGGTTTTTTGGGTTTTTTTTGTTTGTTTGTTTCCAGTCAGTCTTCTGTCTGATGATACCAGGTGTTGCTGGAACTCCAGTCTGTAAAACCTTCATGATAGTCATGTCTGCTATAGGATTAGTGTGTGGCTGTTTTCCATCAGATATAAAAGGAACCAAGTTTGTAGTGAGGGTTAATAACTTTTATTTGACCGACAAATGCACTTGGGAAAGAAATAAAAAGCTTCTGAGTATGGTTGTATCTCTTGTTTATGTTAATAGACTGTTTTGAACAAAACCATGTTAATAGTACAGTTCCATGTCAGCTGAAGAAATCTCACCTGCTGGTTTAACCAGGGACTGGTACTTTTTTAAGGAGCTGACCAGCCTATATTCAAAAAGCCATATTTGGGCACTGATCTTGCAATTTAAGGTTATCTGGGTGACTTCTAGGAAAGGGCTTTTTTTTTTTTTTTTTTTTTTTTAGTGTTCCTTGGTGGGCATCTAACAGCAGTTGTTCTTATTGTGTCCCTTCTTCACCTGATTATTGTGGTGCCATTGGTGATGACCAATTTTTGAAGACTAACCTGAAATTTCAGGGTTTTTTGGATGCTTTTATGATTGCATCTTATTAGACATATGATAGTTTCCTTAGCATGTGGTTTGGTGTAGCAGAGGTTTTAGCTTTGAGTTCAGGGTGCTATTCAAAGTGCTGAATTGGGTGATTTGCATTCTTATAACCCCAGAGTGTCTATACTGAGGTTTTCCTCCCTTGCCCCACCCTGATGAATATGAAGGTACTGGCCTGAGTCACTTGAGCTTGTTGAGGCTTGAGCAAGTGGAGTAAAGTGCTGTGAAAACTCATCTGAGAAAGGGGAAGACTGTGGGCTCCTGCTTGTAATGCACAAGCATTTGTGTATTTAACTGCAAGTCTTTAGGTAATGTGGTTGGTTTGTTGGTTTGCTTTTTAAAGGGGACCTTTCTGTTTTCACACAGTACTGTAATAAGCTGGTAGTTTTTGCTTTGGTTCTTTTTTTTTTTTTCTTTAATGTTTATAAGTATTTTTCCAGGCTTGTTTCAGACAGGATGTGCACAGTCATCCACTGAAGTGTAGGCAGTTGTTGCTATATGTGGTATAACTTTTTAAGTGAGTAGGGTATTTACATGTTCACACACTTGTATTTTCTCATTATTGTTCATAGAATCAATATTTCTGTTTAAATCAAGTTCCTCTTGGTTTTTGTAGAGTGAAGACTTAGCAGCTCCCACTGTTTGACTCCTTGGGAATACTGGCAAGGAGGCATCTTAATGAATAAGTATTTTTTGCAGCTCATTAAACACATGCAGTGTAATCCACTATCTTGCAGGACAAAATCACTTCCTGTTTTCTTTTCTTTGGTTGGTTTGTTTGGGTTTTTTTAGTTGTAGTCCATTCTATTATTAAAGAAGAAGTAATCTTACCCAGTAGATCAATGAATTCCCATGTTTAAACATTTTATTCTGAAACATGGGGGGGCGTTATTATAAAATAAAAAAGTTGGCAAGAATTTCTTGAGAAGGAAGTAATTTTATTATAAGACAGACACATTTAAACACATTGGTTCTACTTGCTTAGGTGTGTCATCTATCCACAGTATTTCTGAACTAAGCTGAAAATGTAAAATAAAAGGTGTTAAATATTTTAGTAGTCATAATGATTTAAGCTGTCATGGAGGTTGCTTAATTTCTGAAGGACAATTTCCATGAAGGTCTTGATGTGTTTTAAAAGATGCAATTCAAATTCACTCCTTTGACTTCCTGAGTGCCAATGACAAACAGTAGGGAAAAAAAAAATAAAAATTTTGAAAGCAAACCTGAGAGTGCATGAGAGATATCACCACACTGATGGTCCCCAGTGCTAGAAACAGCCCTGCTGTCTGAGGAAGGAGATTTTGAGCAAAGAGAAAGCAAATATAGGAATAAAGATGGTGTTTATGCATGTAATAAAACTTCACTAGCAGACATCATCATTTCCTGTCTGGGTTTAATAAAGGAATTATAGTTATTTTCCATTATTACTAAGAGTATGATTTTTTATTTTTTTTTTAATACTGCACACAATAGTATCTTATGTACAGTCACTGTTGGTAACTGAACCGTAGCTGTCAAAACAGATGCCTGAAGAACTTGGATCCGGGGAATTCCAAAAAGAGCGAAGACCTAAAGAGTGATTTATTGTTCATCCAGATAAATGTCTCTGGCCTGGTTTGTCACATGTTCCAATTTAGCAAGCAGAGACCTGCAGCAGGCTGCCAGGTGATTAGGCTGAAATGTGCAACTTTGTGCAAAATTTTGTCCTCTGCTGTTACCTTTGAAAGTAGAGTTCAGTTACTGTTCCATGTTTTCTGCTCTTTCTGTGTCCGTCAATTCCTGTAGAAGCCAAGCTGGACATGGCCAAGCTGTGGAACAGTGGAGAAGGTTAAAGGCTGTTGTGATGGGGGAGCTAGACTGCAAGTGCAAACCAAATCCACACAGAGGTTTTTGTTCCTAGCAAAGTGAAATAGGAAAATGTTCTTGTTTTTTTTCCTCTATCCATCTTAATTCTGCAATTCACTAACCTTTGTCTTAAGCTTTTTTAAAATGGCACAAAGTTCTAGTAGCTCTGCAGAGAGAAAGTTGATTAAAAGTGTTGAGTATTACTGATCAAACAATGGAGTTGATTGGTCAGTATTCTTTAAAATAAGAGGGATAATATATCCTAGATTTGGTATCTTTTTGGATGAAAAATAATGCATTGTTACCAAAGGGTGTTGCAAATATGAAGTTTCTCAAAGACTTAAGTAAAATCAACCTGTCCCTTTATCCTTTTGCTGGTATATGCTAAAGTATTTGGACTTGTTACATGTAAATGAAAAAATAAGGCAGGACTCAAGAGCTGTGGGACTAACTAGTGCAAATTGGATCCATGTTCCCACTGAAAGTAATAATGTTCCTGCTTACAGGAACTCTCCCCATGACTTGTTTCTCTAAGATCCCTGGAGACTAGTGGTGTGGGTGGAGTGCACAGGACATGAAGTAAAAATACTGTGTGATAAACCTGTCTAAAAAGGAGTCTAATCTCCAAGGGAGACAATGGTTATCATCTAGCCATGGGTTACTCATTAACTTGTGGTTCCTAAAACAAATATTATTCTAGAGTGACAGCCAGCTACTAACATGAAACTTACTTTTTAATCTCATTTTGTATTGGCTTCTTTGTATACCAGTTGTTTGGAGTTTAGTAGTAAAATGACTATGAGAGTTTCACAGCAGGTGCTCAGACCTTCAAAGAAAATAAGAGTTCTGCAGTATGCTCTTGTTACAAAATCAAACCCAGAAGAGCTTCAGGTTAGCTGGGTTTCAGTAAATACTTTTTCTGCTTCATCATGTGGAAAAGCAACAGCAAGTTCAAAAATGAGGGAGAGAATAAGGCAAAAGTGGGTTGAAAGACAATTGACTTGCCAGTATACTTTGACAATAAAGAACAATTTTGGCGTATGGCATAAAACTGGAAGGGTGGAATAATAATAAATAGGGAGAATTTCTGTATACAGCCCGTAGTTGAGCTGAGGATTTAAATTCTATGATTCACTAAGGTAAGTAACACAGTTTTGTAAAGAGTAACGACATTAGCAGGAGTGCTAGCAAGGATAATGCTGATTTTTCAGTCCATGCATCAAAGCTGAGCAGTCACTTGGGAAGAAATTTCTCTTGGGATATGGTGTTGGGCAATGAGCTGCATTTCCAGAGATTTATGGAGTCTTCTGAATCATTATGGTGTTGGGTACTATCAGAATGCAGTACTGGTCTTGGTAGGCTGTTGTTTTGCATTATGACAGTTCTGAGATGCAGAGCTGGATATTCAGAACATATTTGCTTAACAGCACAGTAAAGCCTAATCTTCTGTTTGTAAAACCTCCCCTTTTCATGTACAGGAAGTTGAAATACTTCACAAAAGTCTGATTACTACAGAGGGACAAGAATGTAACTCCCGTCTGAAATACCTCTTGTAACACTTATTTTCAGTATCTGATTCTTCTTCCAAAAGTACGAAATGTACTGGTGTTTGAGCTTGGAAAAAAAGCTGCTGTTTGTGTTTGGAAAACTTCAAATACTCATGGAATGCCTTTCCTCATGATTTTTATGTCATATACTAGTTGTACATTTTCTCCAAAATGTCTGACAGAAAGATTAAGAAATTGATACTTATTTTTCATTGTTTTAAGTTAGTATCTTCTTGACTGTGGTCAATTTTTTCAGATTTATTATTCATGAAGTCAGCTGTCTTGTTAGCATATTTCATTCTTGCATTTGTTTAGGGGCCCTGATTTATGGTATGTGGTTCTGAAGGATGACATAAGTCACTCTTCTGGTATTTGCTGTTCATTGTTGAAATGTCACCTTTGGGACTGTCGGTGTCATTTGACAAATGTTAATCTTTCTAGTAACTTTTAATGATCTTGATAATGCAATGATAATGAGAGAAGATGATGGAAATGGTTATTAGGGGAGAAGATTTGAAATTCTATGGGCTTTAAAGTATTCCAGGATATTAATACCGAATCATGGTGGCGCTCTTGCTTTTTATTTCTAGTTTTCTAGAGGTGAAAATATTTTATTTCTAGTTTTCTGGAGGTGAAATTTTCTCTTTCTTCCCCAGAAGGAGGTAAGAATTACAGTAGAATCTCTTTCAACATCGTTAAGGACAGAATGTAAATTTGGAAATGACGCCACTTGGTTGGTATATGAGTTGTATTATTGATCTCCTGTTGTTTCTCTAATCTGTACTTCCTTGTTTTTCTTATTATAAGTCTTTTTTCAAAGACAAATATTTACTTGTGTTTTCAGAGAAGCCAGATGGTACATTGGCCTTGGTGGTCTTGAATCTTCAGTGCTTCCTGAACAGTTTAAGTTCCTTGAAACTTGCTTATTCCTCTTGGTTATTCTGAGCTTAAGCTTTTAAAATTTGTATTAACTTCTGTCACAATCTGAAGAATTGTTTTTTGTGATTAAAACAAAATAGTGCACTGCAATATTAAAGTTTAAGCCGGTTTGCTAATTATAATCCTTCAGTAGGAATTAGCATCTGGATATAGGAAATAAAAAGATCATAGGTTGAAGGTGCTTTCCCTAAATGTAACTGCCATTTAAAATTATGTAAATGCCAAATTGAAATTTCTTCAGACAGAATGCTTAGGCTGAGGATCTGTGATAAAAAGAGTAATGATTGGAGTTTTCTCATTAGATGAGTGCTTTCCCTGTTGATGGGGTTTTGTTGGTGTCGTGTGTGCACAAGAGAGATCTCAGTATGTGTTCTTAATACACTTTGTATTTCTCAGTTCTGAGATTAGTTCTGTGGCACTAGCTTAATAAACCTACTTTTATTTATGGGGTATAAATAGAAAAGTCTTGATGAGGAAACATGTAAGCACTAAGTTTGTGGAAGTAGATACAATTCTGCTGGGTATTGCAAGGACTAATATATAACCAAACCAGTTCAAGCAGCTGATCAGTTAAATACTACCTGTGATTTGTTGGTATCATGCTGAGAATAAATCAGGTTTGTGTAGTGACTGGAAATGACCTTTTTACATTCCTTGGAACTTTTTTGCACTTTAGGCTTAGGAGAACCTACTCCTCTTCCCTGACTTCCTTCTTTAGTAAGTTTTAAGTCAAATTGTTATGAAAATATTGTGTACAGGTTGTTGTACATGTAGATTTCTCAAGAATTTGCATTGGTTTAGCTAAGTGTTGAAAAGATAACTAAAGTATGTATTGCAGTGTCCGACATTTGAGTCTTGTTCCTCTGCACTTTCTAGTGAAATTCCATTTCCTTTAAAATACAGTAGACCTTGACTCATTCAGGTATTACATCCTCCAGAATATCTTGGAGAAGATTTAGTCCTGTATCATCTAAAGAATGACCTTGTCCTATGCCAATGGAGCAGACGAGGCTGTAGCAGCTCTTATGAGCCTTTATTATAAAAAGGTGTGCAGATTTTAGAAGTGCTGTCTCTTCTGTCCTCTTTTCTTTACGAGGTATAGCTTTTACCAAAACAAACTACTGAAGAAGTTGCTGATAAATTCTTTGGATAATCGTGAAAGTAGTTCACATCTGGGAGTGGAAGGAAAACAAACAAACAAAAAAGGTGAACTTGCAGTGCCTGCTTCCTCAGCTGCACTGTGGTAGCAACATTTGTAACCTCCCTGGCAGACTTCAGTGGGTTACACCTTGTCCAAAAAGCTGTCTGGATTTTTAGCATGGCTGTGCCAAAGCAGGAGGTTCCCTTTCTATAGGAGAGAACCGTTGCTTTCTATTGCTCCAGTTTCTCCTTTCAGTAAGTTTACCGAGGACAGCATTTCTCTTACCACACCTTGCAATTATAATAAACAGAACTGACATAAGCACAAATTAGGAATGGTTCTGAAGACTGATCATCATTAAAAAGCCCCCAAGTAATGATACTGCTATTTTATGTTGACCCATGTTAGACAACAGCTGTGACTGTTCTCAGTGTTTTGGATGCTGTTTTAAATAAATTTGTGTTCAAAAATTTGGAATTAATTCTCCATATGCCCCAGTAGCTTTCGCTTGCTTTAATTTTCACTACTGTGACTATGAGGGAGATATCTTCCCCTGATATCTGACAAGTGAATACAAATTTCTTCCATATGTGTCATTGCCTTTTTTTTTTTTTTTTTTTTTCTTGGTCACAGCTTGATATGAGAACAAAAGAAAGCTGGGGACCCTAGTGAGAATGTTAGAGAGGGATTAGCAGAGCCTCGTAGCTATGGAGTTAAGCTGGGCTTCTGTTTTCACTGCCAGTGACATCTTGATTTATGCATACTGGGGATGTTTTTAAACACAGAAGCAATAGCAAATAAGACAGTTTGCTTCTAGCTTGTGTTTCCTGCAGGGCTTCTTGGCTTTCCCTTCCAGTTAGACAAGAGTATTCAGAGCATAATCTTGTTTTTCCATCCTCTTCTTGCCGTTTATTTGTTTGCTGGTTATGTAAAGCTCTCGGCTTGAATTTGTTCTCTCCTTGCCCAAATATTCCTTGAAGATGTAAGTTGGGAATGTGCATACCAAAAAAAAAAAAAAAAATCTCTTTTGCGCATCCTGTTTTTCAATAGTGTTATTTCCTTCAGTGTGACTTTCCTACTGAGAATATGGCTGGAAGGATATCTTGTATGTGTGACCAAGGAGGTGACTGCTGAGAACTGTGCACAACACATGGTGTAAGAAATGAGCAAGGTCATTGTAACTAAGGGATGGACTTGTCATTTTCTGAGTAGCATTTTGTATACTATAGATATCGAAGTCTAAATTGCAGTCCAGGATTTGGGTTTGTTTGTTGGGGGGGGGGGTTGGTTTGTTTGTTGGGGGGGGGGTTGGTTTGTTTGTTGGGGGGGGGGGTTGGTTTGTTTGTTGGGGGGGGTTTGTTTGTTGGGGGGGGGGTTGGTTTGTTTGTTTGCTGGGGGATTTTTTGTTTTTCTCAGGGTTCATAGTAAGAGAAGGGTAGTCAGTGTGGTAGCAGTTGGAATAGTCACGCTGTCGTTGTGGAGCAGCGTGCCTGCAGATGAACTCGCCCAAACACTGCAAAGAGCAGTCAGGAACAGGAATATAAAACTTCTCCCTTTACTTATTTCAAAGGTGCAGATTGCTGAGCTAAGCAAGCCTGCAAAGTTGAGATGGATTAGCCATAAAGTAAGCATTAACTACTGTGAAAACAAGCCTTCTTCCATTGCCAAGCACTTCTGAGTGGCCTGCTGCTGGTCACTTGCTAAAAGGTGACATAATTTGCAGTTCTAACAGTGTGACACTGCTTGCCTGCCACACTGAAATACTTCTCAGGATTTCAACATATATGAATATATTTCTAGTGAGCGTAATTTTGCTTATGGGTTTAATCTAAAAGCAGAGTGATTGATGGAATTTTATTTTTATTACGAAGGCAGGAGCTTTCAGAATGTATCAAAGGAGTTTTACTAGAAAGATGATGGATTTTAACCTCCAGGCCTGTCTCAGTGATCTTTAGTATTAAATTGCTAATATAAGGTACTGATTAGGATCTTCCCATTCAATGAAATCATATTACTTCATCTTTTGTAGGTTTCTGTGAAACAACCTCTTAAGGTAATGTAGTTACAGTGCTGATAAAAAGTAAAATATGCCTTCATATTTGTAAAAAAGCACACGAGTGTAGAAGCTTGCTTGGGTCCTTTAAGTGCTCTAAAACAATAAGACAAATTTTTGCTACAGCGAATTTAACCATAATACTTCAGTGTTGGTTTTATCAGTAAGTCTTCGCATGGTGTTTGTCATCCGTTTCTAATACTGTACCTTGACTTTGTATTGTACCACACAGAAACTGTGCTATCTCTTTTTTTTTTTTTGAGCTATGATAAAATATAGATGATAATTTTTTATTTTAGCAGAGTTTGAGACTGAACATAATGAAAAGGCAAAGTTATAGCATGTGGGTTTTTAATTTTATTTTTTTCCTATTAGAATTCTCTTCCAGTTCTCCTAGTGTGAGAATATTTTGCATATTATACAGGAGAAATGGTTCTAATGTTTGTTTTGTCATATAACGAATCAATTTTGGTTTGGAAAGTTCCTCTCCCTAATTCCTATCTTTAAAGTCTTTGTTATGATTCTAATTAGTAGGTATTAGCATATGTATAAAAATGCAGAATGTGCAAGTACTATTTGGAAAATTAAATGCTAGGTTTAGCTCGTCATTTTGTATCATTGAGATTTATTTTGAACAAAACATTAGCACACTGAAGTATGAAAAGTATAAAATTATAGCATAAAAATCAACGTCAATAAAAATCTGTCTTGTGTACATGGCTTTTCCCTCTCTTAGTATCCATGCAGCTGGGCAGAGAAGGAGCCATGTAACAAATGTGTTGCTACTCTTCATGACTGAGAGTGGATGAGGTAAATGTAGAATTCTCAATATGGAGTTGAAAATATAAAAACATTAAATTGCTTTTATAATATTGAGAAGTGGGAAATGGGGTGGATCACTTTGAGGAGGAGGAGAATTTTCCTCGCCAGACAAAACATGCATATATTTGTTTGGCCATTTGCAATAATGGGCCATCCAGCATAAATGTTGGTATCACCATGCCTGCAATAGCCCACAGTCACTCTGGCTACACCAGGAGCTGTGCCCAATCATTTCTACTGTGATCCTTTCTCTGTTTTTAAAACCTTCTCTTCTGGAAAAGGTGAGAGGAGAGGTGAGAAGAGCTGTAGAACTTCCTAATTTTCTCAGATTTGGCATCAATACCTGATTCGGTATCTTCTGCTCATTACACATGACATAATTTTCTAATACATATGCTTTACTTTCTCTCCAGAAGAGAGAAAGCAACTGAAACAACTGAAGCTGAAGTAACAAGTGGAGAATCTGTAAAGGCAACCTTGAAGATTTTCTGTGGAACTGAACTTTAGGTATAGTTTTACAAGGAAGAGCAGGTCTTTACAAAAAGCACCACAGTATCCTGTAACAAAATTCTTGCTGTCACACAAAGACACTCCAATTTATGCAGTAGTTCCCTGAGCACCTTGGAACTGCTGAGAGAAGTGCCCTCCTCTCACTGTTGGAGCTGTTTATTCCTCTCCCTTGGCCTGCTCCCAGCTTGAGTGCTCAGGAATTGGTTTCTGCTACTAGTGATGCAGCTTAAAACTAATGGAAAGAAAACAGCATTTTATTTCAGTTGGGATCAATTCCTGATCCAATTCACTGTACAGCTGCACAAGTACCTCTGCATGGGAGAGGCACAGAGGGAAGATTGGAGTGATAGAGGGGGGAGAGTGATCAATTGTAATGGTGATAGTGACAGTTTGCTGGCTTGATGTATTAGTGGAACTGTGTCATTAGGTGCTATGGAAACTTGTTATGTGCTAGACAAGATGAAATCTTTTTTCAATAAAACAGGCTAAAATAATCCATTTTCAGTTAAGTAATACGTCCTCTGAGAAATAATTGTTCCAATGTCTATGAAGTTGTTCTTCACATTTGCTCCAGCTGTGGAGCCAGAACTGTCACTGACAGAACATGCTTCTGTTTGGTGGGAGAAAAGTAACCTTATATCTGGCATCAAAGTGTAATCAGTCAGGATGGCAAAGTTGGTAAGCAGAAGATCAGAGGGGCCAGGGCAGTTGCAGAAACAAGCTTCATGTCAGCTTGCTGGTTATGCTGTTTAATTGCTGCAGATTTCATGAGGGTTTGTGGTGATGGTTTGTATGTACGTGTGTGCTTTTATGGGGTGGTGGGGAATGCTAATGTGGTTAATATGCTTCAACAGATGCTCTAGCACACTTTCCATAGATGTAGTTTTTGACTGAGACTTAGCCTTTCTAACTTGATTATCATTGTTTGAAGAATAGTTTGTACATCAGCCTATTTTCTGCTAAAATTAGACTGGCATTCTTTTATACTCAAGTTGCTTTGCCACAGCAAAGTGAATGCAAATTGGAGTCATTCTGTGTAATTTCTTTTGTGTTCTGTCACCCTCTATTGTAACAGCCAGCAAACAACTCCACTCTAAGTTATGCCTGTCTTTTGCTATTTTTTTTTCCTGCTGACATAATACTTGGTACTCTGGGTTGCTGTGTATCCTGGGAACAAAGATAGATTCCCTTTGTGGGAAGCCACATGTTGCCTTTTGGTAAAGGACTGACTTAGCTATAACACATTGCCCATTGCTGGGTGTTAGGTCTGAAATCCTGTTTATTGAATATGTGATTATAGAAGAATAATGATAAATGTGCTCCCTCCATTAGTGCCACAGATGGCAAACTTGTGCTGGCCAGGGCACGAGAGGGAGGTTAGCAAGTAGGATGTGCATCGCATACTGTCTATTTGGCATGCTCAGCCAGATGTTTTGGTATGTAAAAATCTAGCGTGTAACTTACTAAAAAAAAAATGCACTTACTATGAAATGACATGAAGTTCTTGACTAAAACCAATTATAACAGAATGTTCTTAATTTGCTTTCTTTGCAAATTGTACTGTTTTGTGTGACTCACTGAAAATGACTAATTCTGTTCACCCTGAACTTACCTAGCTGCCATTCAGAGTACATTCCTTGTGACTCAGTTCGTGCTTAAAAATTCTGATTTTGTGCACATTTTCCCAATAATATTTGTGCTTCCAGGATGCAAGAGGCAGTGTCTTAATACACTTGTTACAGGACCAAGCATGCTGTGCTCAGGCACAGTGCTTTAGTGGTCTCCAGTGTATTGTGAAATGCAGCCATGTATGTTTATCAGGAGCAGCTGGTTTTGTTCTGTGGATGGATCCATTTGGGGGGAGGGGGAGAGTGCTGGTGGCTTTTAGAGATTAGCTGGTGACAGTTTTGCTTGGGAAGTGTATCAAGTTTTAGCAGAGCTACTGTAAGAGAGAGAAGAACTGGAAAGGGACAGCGCACAAGCTTTACTGATCTTTTTGTGTGAGAAGAAGCCTTCAGGATTTGGTTATCTGCCTGTGGGTCTAACTGCAGCCTTGATTAGAGGAATGTGTAGCACTTGCTGCTGAAATAAAGATCTGGCGGAGCTGGTACAGGCGACATTTGGACACACAAGGCCTAGATGAGGCATCAGAGCAGCTGTGTCCTTGTGCAGGCGAGAGGGAGGCTGTCCAGCTTATTGGATCTTGTCAGATCATGGCAGTGCATGCTTCTTAAATCCCTCGGGGTAGGGAGGGAGTGTTGAAGTAAGGATGGCTTATTTTAGGTAAACAGATTTAGACAGCAGTCCATTTTCTTGTTCCTTCTAAGAAATGTGGGGACATCTCACGAAAGGGTAGCGTTCAGTCTTTGAAGTGCTCACATCTGGCTTGTTTTGTGGGCAGGAGCTGCATGGCAGATGTGAGCTGGGCACAGGAGCAGCCTGGTTAGTTCTGGTGCCTTTTGTTTAACTTCAGGAAGTGGTGGACGTGTGCTTGCTTGTAATGCTGTTCCTGTTCTCCTGCTTCTCTCCTCCTTTTTCTTAAGCAGGTATCGATTAAGCGTTGACAGTAAGGATTTGATGATCTTACTGCTTCCTTTTGTATTAAAGTGTAACTGTGAATTCTTTTCATAGTGAAAGAACAATGGAAGACTTCTGGACTTAACTCTTGGCTGCTGGAACTTCATGTATTTGGAGAAACAGAGGGTTTGTGGGATGATTGTAGCATATAATAGTTATTGCTATGCTCATGTCTTCTACCTATTTTTAATATGCAAATGCTTTGCTCTCCAACTATGCAGAAGGGACTTGCAAATAATGCCTTTCAAACAAGTGCTGTATTTTGTTTGATTATCTTTATCTTGGAAGGGACAGCCTTGCTCCTGCATGTCAGAATGCAGTTCTGTACTGTGCACTTCTGTGCTGTGCTTGGAGAACTATTTGCTACACAGGAATGGATTCCCCTTTCTCAGAGAGGAAGGTCCCCTGTCTTTTGCAGCTTAGACCTGGCTGATATAGTACTGACTGATCTGAGAAGTGGGACAATGATAGATAAATTTTGGGACTGAAAATTAGACATAAGGGACAAGTCAGTAAATAAAATCTCTACAAAGGCAAACATGTAACGTTTGAATTGCAGAGTAGACACAGAACAACTGAGTTGTACCTGAGAAAGAACTGTGCACATACTCTGTATGGCTATGAAAGTCAACTTGATGTCCAGAGTGATAAAACTGGAGGTTTTTAAGCTTTTAAATAGCATTTTTCACTCCCTCAAAATAGAGTCATACAAAAAAGCTGATTTAGGCTGTGGTGCCACTGAGAAAAACTATGATGTGCTTTTCCTGAATCTGCTATGCCACTAGTGGAGTATTGCTGCTTGATTAGTCTGTCATCTTTAGGAGACTCTGAGATGCTCCACCGACAATTTGTATCTGTACTCAGTGAGTGGGGGATAAGGGAGAAAGTTAATGGGAGCCAAAAAGATACAGACATGCCTTTTCATATTGACAATAACAAAGTGATCATAATTTTGGAAAATAGTAGTTATTATATCGCCTATGGCTGAGTACCAGATCTAAACATAAAACTTTGAAGTTTTGGAAGTTGTTTGGAAGGGAGTTGTAGAAGACCAGTAAATGAAGAGGCTGATAGAACTTGCATACTTCTTTAATTTAACAAAATACTTAGTTGAAAAGTTTATAAGAAATATTTTGAATGAGTGAAGTGTGTGGATTTGAGCACTTGGAAGAGATATGCTAAATCCAGCTCCCACCTGTTTCCTAAAATCAAGGAAACAGGTGGGAGCTGGACTTAAAAAGTTCTGTAGTTTAATTGTAAAGTTTAAAGTTTTTGTTGGTTTTTTTTTTTCCCCTTCTCAATGTAGTGCTTCACTCAGTGTAATTGGGAACATTTTACAATAGTAATGAACTTGGCAAGAGAAGAGCCCTTTGCCTGCTGCCAGAGTAAAGCAAATAAACAAATAAGGAAAACAAAAGCCGATCCCTCCCTGTCCCCTTGGCGGGTTGCAGGAGCGGCTGGCACCGCTGGACATGCTGGCGGAAGGGTGGAATGTCCTGCCTTGCATTCCACACAGATGGCCTGGACCCCGGCCACCCCAGCAGAGCAGAAAATACTGTGCTCTCAGCCATGCCACTTGTGATTTAATTGGAACTGAAGCTAACTTTAAAAAGCAGTGCATCATAAATTAGAACTGGTTTTATGCACTTCCAAAAATTACACAACCATTTTGCTAAGGAGAAGTTGAATTCTTCCATTAGACAAACTTCAGTGGGATTTTCATCTTAAAGGATAATATATTTTGGTTTGGGGTACCTTGCCACTCAGAACAGAGCACAGGCATCTCCTGACAAGAGTAATTTTTCTGTAGTCGCATCTTCTGGTTCTCAGCAAAATACTGGTTTTCTGCTTTCAAGGGATGGTGACACCATGGTATTGCAAATACCAGTGCTATTGCTCAGGAGCATTTGGGATTTCTGGTTGTACTTCTGGAGTGGTTTATATATGTACATATAGTTGTAGTGGTCAATATTGCCTTCTGATAAAATTAAAGTGAATAAGTGCAGAAACTTTCACCCTCAAATTCCTAACTAGGATCTGAGTATTTTATGTATGAAGAAACACTGCAGAAGAAATGTGCTGGCTCTTGCAAGACCAGGCACTCATCTGAGCTTGTCTTGGAGTTTGCTCTCTGTAGCGCTGATTACAAAACAGCTTCTTACCATTAATCAAATCTGCAGGTAGCAGGAGAAGGGGAATTGTGCTCTTTTCCTGTAGCTCAGGTACTGTTAGTCACCATTAAGGAAGCAAACCCCTGCAACCTTAACTAAAAGATGCAGTAATGATGCTTTGTAGTTATTTATCGGGCAAAATGTGACGCTGTTAGGGAAGTAGAACACCCTGTCCTTAATTGAAGGATGTGGTAATGATGCTTTGTAGCTTTCTAGTAGGGAAAATCTGTGATTAGTGTCACATGTTGTTCTCGAATAGTTCACGTTGGTGGGATGAAATAATTTTAGGAAAAACATGGAAAACTACTTCACCTGATTGTACAATGCAGTTTTTTACACTGTGGAATGCAGGCTGGTAATTTAGTGCTTCCTGATGATTGAGAAGAAATTGTTCCTCACAAGTGATGGAAGTATAAAAGCTGGAATATGATTTCCACCAAGTGTTTAACGACTGGGAGGACAGTGCCGTTTAGAAAACTAAGTCCAAGTAGTCAATTTCCAGCAAACTATTTCAAGAATGCTATGCAAATCCATATATTAGAATAACAAAGCACAAACCAGATTGTCCCACTCGAGGCCAATGGGTGTTTAAGGCCAGTGCTATCTCAACAGCCATCCAAAACAGAGAAGCACCCAGTGTGCAGGCACCTACCATCTGCGTGTTCCCAGTGCAGGAGTGCAGAGGGAGAGCTGAAACTAATATTTGTGGGCTGCTGTATGGATTCATGGGGACTGTGCAGCTGTGAAAGAACACAACTGCAAACTGGAGGTATTTCCCTGTGATGAAAACAGCCAGCAGCTGTTGGATGAGTGTCTTGTTGCCCTATCCGAGTTTGAGCCAAGTTTCAGATTCACAACATGAGCTTTTTGAAAAGCTTTGTGTTGCACCAGAGCATTTTTCTGTGCAGGTGAGTGCGTGGTAGTTACTTCTGCCTTATTTTCACACTGAAAATGAAAAAACTCCAAAATCACAGTACGTTGTAAGGTTTGGTGCATTGGTCTTCCAACGTTTGTAATTCAAACCTGCAGCTCTTAAATTCCTGCTGATAATGGTTTTACAAACCTACACAAGACTGTTGGACAGTTTCTTCACTTCCCCATAAACATGGTTTAATGGTGCAGGTTTCATGGTAATGTTGGCTATGATTATGCTAGGTCTCCCATTTATTCTGAAATGTTTTTCCCTCAGCTTAACATTGCTTTCAGATACAAACAAGAGGACAAATTACTTGCAGTACCAGATAAGTGCGTAGTGGCTGTCTGAAAAACTCTTTCATTTCTTCATCAGTGTATATTTCATGATGTCTGTTGTTCTAGAATGTCCAAAGGCAATTACCAAAACCAAATCAATGCTGGATGATAATTCTAAGAGAAATGTAATGCCCGCAGCCACTTATTTAAATATCACCTTCTTGCTGACTAAAATTGGAGGGAAAGGATTACATTAGCCAGTTAAAAAAGACAACAATCCCTATTTTAACAAGCCATGTAGCTTTTCCCACTGTTCTCAGCATCCCTTGGCCTGCTTGGTTTAGCTCAAGAGAGAAACCTGAAAGTACACTATGTGTTGTGTTGAGAATTGCTGTTTCCTCATTAGCCAGTGTCCTTCAGCAGGGTTTAAGGGTAGTGCTGTGAGTTCTGTTAACTAGTGAATTTTAGGTTCTATTTAGTTTAGAGTTTCTTGTTGATGATGAATCAGTCTATTTCTTGCCCGAGTTGCTTGGAGAAACATCTGTGCACCACTAAAGCTTTCCAAAGTCTGCATTTGGTTGTGATGAACATGTGCTATAGGCCTATCAAAGAGACATGAATGTGAAAAGTTGTCTAGCTTTCCACCCTCTGAGTCCTTGAAGAACCATTTCTGGTGAGGATCATAAAATACCTCTAAACTTGCTCCTTGCAATTAAGTCTCCTTGTATTTCCAGAGGGGGCAAGGGAGAGAATTCTGTTGTGTTCATATTGTTATAAATATTTGTTAGGAGAATTTACTAAGAAATGCTGGTGAACTTGGAATAAAATAATTTGCTTAACAAGTGAAGCTGCTCTTGATGTGACTTAACTGGATTTCAGGTTTTCTTGTTGTCTCTACAGAGAGCTTGTTTAGGACTCCAGCAGAACGGGGTTTTTATTTTGAATTTGCCCATAGCATGCCAGGTGACTTCAGACACATCTCTCCAGCTCCCTTTTGTCTTTCACTTCCCATTTCTAAAATGGTAACTTTTGGAAAGTTACTGAGAACTGCTGATATTTTAAAGACTCACATATGGTGATATCCTTGAGATATTTAGTCTGCATCTTGTTAAGCTGTTGGTAAACATGATAAATATCGAGATAGCCTAAGGGACAAATGAATTTTTTTTTTGTTTAGCTCTTTCCTGATGATGACTTTATCTACACAGACCATGGTACCAGAAAATGCAGCACACCTCGAATATTAGGGAATGGGTTGCCACCAGTAACTCCAGGTTGTGACTGAATTTCAGTGTGTCCTCCCTCCCTGGTGTAAGACTGGGGTATGTAGGTTGCAGGTGGTTTTCCACTGGTCAGCATGGATATAGTTATCACTTTGAGCTTTGCTCTCACTTGTTGATTTTGGAGAAAGTTTGTGGGTGTAGGTTCTGCAGTGATTGTTAGCACAGCACCTCAGGGATGGCTGATAACCTCTGTTTACTGCTGCAGGCCTGAAGAAAGAGCAGGAGTCAGAAAAATAACTTCAAGTTTTCAGCCGCTAGAAAGAATCTTGCGAATCACATCCAAAATGTTTAAAAATTTATATTCTGTGTACATTTCATACTCTTCAGTCTAACAGGAAAATTTTTGCTTGGGTAATAGGCTAATCTGCAGAAAGAGTATTGTTAATAATAGTGAAGAATTCGCTCTTGATTCCAGCTAAAAGGAAAAGTTAACGGCAAGCCATTTGAAGAAACAAGCTTGAAACTTCTCTACCATTCAGATATTTTTATGTGGGTTTTTGAAAAATTATACTTTGTAAATGGAATATTTTCCCTGAAATAGGAAAAAAATGAATTAATATTTTTACTAAGCCACGCTGTCAAAAATGCTTATATTTTGACTGACTGGATAATAAGAAATAATTCTGGTGGTAGCCCATGAAATAAGTGATAGTGGTAGTGAGGATGATGTTTTGAAACACAATGATTTCAATTCAGATTGGCTTGTTTATACGTTTTTTTAAAAGAAAGCAAGAGTTGGCAATAGAGCTACTGTTGTATTTTGTTTCTAAGTTATCTGTGAAACACTACCAGGAATTTAAGATACATCTGGCATTACAATGAGTTCTGACAGCATTTACAATAGAGAGCTCTAAACAGTGTTTTGAGTACATTAATTTTTAGGGTAGATAGATCTCTTCTTTATACCACATTTTCAAAGAAGCCTCTGAAAACATCAGTGCTGCAGCAGGTTTGTCAGAGAGGCATACTTTACCATCCTGGATGGGTTTATTTTGCCTAGAATATCCAGGCCTGAGTCAAAGGGAAGGAAATGTGACACTCCTGGGTCCTGTGGCTTCAGCTTAGATTTCCATTTCCATCAGGCTTTGAGTTTCTTAGTGTTTCTTTACTGGAGTAACATGATAACTATGAAAACATTTTTCATTAATAATTTTTCTGCAGAAGTCTGAGACCTGCATGTCTCAGAAGAGATCTATAACAGCAAACTTCGTATTTAAAACTAGTTTGTCACTTGTGGTTAGTCATTGCCGGAAAAACACAGTGCCCTGATTTTAATTTCAAAAAAACCTTCCCATTTCACTTATTGGCTTTTAAATCTGTAATGCATTTGCCTGTTAGGTAATACATGTTTTAAATGCATTATTCATGACCAAACGTTTTCAAGGGTGATTTCCCTCTGCTGTGGACTGCTGCATCTTTACAAACAGATTTTGCAGTCCCTGAGAAGGAAATCATTTGGAAGATTCCATTATCTATAGAAATGATTTCCAACTAAGGACTTTCCTTAAGAGAAAGGCTACCACTAATATTAAGGATCTGAAATATACATTCATCTCTTCCTCAACAAAGATGAATTGCCCTTCAGTTTTTTAATTTAAAGCTATGTTTCTGCTGTCATGTAAGAATGTCACCTGATCTACGAGGTGTTTCTCATTAAGGTGAGATTTCTGTGAGAGAACCAAGACCTTTATGAAGGGGAAATTGTTCCCTCGCTGCTGCCCTGGGTTTAAGCAGCTGCCCTGAACTGACAGCTATGCAGAACTGTGCAGCTTCTTAAGCTTAGCAAGTTATAAATGGTATTCCTCATAATGACCTTGGGAGGTGACTGTTCTGTGTCCCAGGCTCAGAGAGAGAAGGTGGAGGGTGTTGTGCTTGGGGTCTCTTTGTAACACATTTCCAGAGGGACACTGTGCAGCAAATCGAGAAGGTACATGCTCATACAAAGGATGCTGCTGCTTCTATTGCAAATGTAATGATAATGAGAGGAAGTGGAGGACTTCCTGCATTAGTTTTTGTGGCTGTGTGAAGGGGCTGTCTGAATTGCAGCTGTGTTGCACAACTGATAAAAGTTACATTGGGCTGGGCTAAGTCTCCCGAGATGTGAACTAATACACCTCCTCTTGGTGCTGCATGCAGAGTGGTTAAATTCTTATTAACCTGGAAGTCAGAACAGCAGTAATAATCACTGAGTATGCGATTTGTCTCTGTATTTTACTTTAAGTCAATTTCTCTCCCAAGAAATGTGTTGGTGCTGGAGTATGTCCTTAAACTACAATTTACCCCTTTGGGAAAAATTTCCACAGTAAACGAATTACTTAGCCTGTAAGTAAGGGGTCTATGTAAGCTGGGAGAAAGAAAAGTGTAATGGCAGACCTTTAATATTGTGATACCCCTCTTACAGGTCTCTAAGCAAGAAAGGGAGAAATTCTAAATGGGGAAGTGATTAATTTTCTTTGGAAAAAGCTTGGGATATATGTGGTGTGCTGGAGGGAAGATAGTTTCTTAAATTTCTTTCTGAAACATCCAAACTACTTTTACCTAATTTCTAGGTTTGACTCCTGCACTATGGATTTATAAAGCAAATTGATGAAATGTTACTGCATATATTTTATTTATTGTCGTTTTGGTGATGACTGTTAAAATGTTAATCATGCTGATCTGTTCAATATTTTGTTTTGTGATATCTTTACAGTGGCTTTAGTGAGCACTTTTTATTCAATGTACAATGTTAGTTTCTTTTTCAACATGTAAGTTTGCTTGTGTGGTTTATTTTTTTGAGGTCTGGGACCTTGATGAACTTTACTGTAGGGTTGAAGGGTGATTTTGAGGCCAGTATGTGAGACATTTATTTAAGGTGTAAGGAGAAATGAGGCTTATTTCTCTTCTGCCTTTGTGAGGATATGGTTTTGAACCCTCTACATAGCAGAAGTGCTTTGGAAAGTGCATGTTTTGGAAGGTGCTTTTTCCATGTCTGTGGATGAGAAGTATTACTGTGCTCAACCTTGGTGGCTGACAGTGGTTTTTGGGTTTGTTTTTTTTTGGTTTGTTTTTTTTTTTTTTGTATGGTCATAATGACCACTCAAGTTAAATAACTTACAGAATCAAATATACTGTAGGCATGGGGGGGGGGTAGAGGGAACCATAGGTGAAAACAGCATGTTGCATCTGGGAATTTTTAATCAGAGAAAATAATACTTTGGGAAAATCAACTTGATTTTCCTGTCATTGTGCTGTACTGCAGGTGTGTATATCCTGTATTAAAGCAGGCAAACTAGAAAAGTCCTGTTTCCCAGCAACCCAAAGGGTGTGTGTTTGCCTTTGATAACTGCAGTATGTTTAAAGTCACATATTTGAAGATAATTGAGGAGTCCTTTACTTTCCATGCAGACTAAGATGGATTAGGTCATTTCTGTTAAGGGTATAATGCTGACATTGCCAATGAGCTAGACACAAAAGATTTTATGATGAGATACTGATCTTGTGGTGTAGGTTACTGTAGAGAACTCTGTAAAGCAGACCCTGAAGACAAGGGTGGCAGTCACACTATAGAAGCTGGTCCATTATGTAACATTAGGATGAATAGCAGCAGAGAGAAGCTGAATTTCCAAAGTCCAGCTGCTTCCCTACGTGTGCTGCTGTAGATAATGCAGGAAATAAATAAATACAAATGTACATTCAGAAGGTATTACATTTTCCAAGTGCACAAAAAGGCCGAATATTAAGTTTGTCATATCATTGCAGGCCAGATATGTTTACCTTTTTGTGTGTGTGTTGACGTCTTTCTGAACAGTTTTACTCAGGGAACCAAAACATGGATTTCCTGTTCTTTAAGAGGAAATTGAGTGTGCTGTCAGTTTTTCTTCAGCTGCCTTCAGTTATTTTACCTATGTAGATGTGAAAGGACAAACCATGGACTAGCCTGCCTGTTCATCTGCCTGTATTTTAAATCTCCTCTAGCATTGGGCAAGGACAACATTCCAGAATGTTGGTCTTCTCAGGCTTCATAAAAAAGATCTCAAAGGTCAGGTAGAGGGAACATGCTAATTAAGGAGAAAAATGTTGTCTTTCTGTACATTCATGTATCAAATTCAGAAATACTTTCCATTACTTTCATTATAATCTCTGTGTATTGCATGGATATTAATTTCCAATGAAATTAGTATTATGTCCACATCCTTTTATTTAAGAAGTTTCCTCTGATTGGTTATTTTAAATTGTAGTGGTCAAGTTCTGTCACAGTATTACAAATAAGGATTCATAGTTTTTAACTGCTAATAACCTCCTGTGCTGGAATTTTGTCCTTTATTATAATTGAGAGCTGTGGATACCATAAGCATAACTGCCCTTAGCATGAAACCTCAGTTGGGATAGTGGCAACAGAATTACTTGATGTCTTTGGTTATTAAATACATTAAAATAACACAACACGTGGAAAGACTTGTCAATGACACTCATGTAATCTGTCATTGCTTCCATGCTTCCAAACTTCCCTTTTAAATGTGCAGAAGAGGCCTACATGGATTAAAGGTCACGCTATGTGTATTGCTGTCAGAGTGCATTATTGTGGCAAATTGATGCATTTTGTTCCATGTACTCAGTCTCCATGGGTTGTAATTTCTGTGAAAGGTGGAGATGAATAAACTTGTCTCATTTTATTATTGTAAGATGAAACAGGCATGAATTTCTCATGGTTCTGAGCTTTCTGCCCAGTTCTTGTACTCTGCCTGGAACATTCTTCCCGTAATTATACCTTTTGCATGTAGTTCTCAGTATAGCTGGGCAGCCTGAGTCCAGCCTTACATTTATGAAGTTTTGCTGTTTTAATTATTAATGATGGAGAAAGTGTTTTTCCATGGACAGACAGGTCTCTCCTGTGGTTTTATTGAAGGGATCTTTGGAATTTAATGAATTTTCATTCTGTAGGCTGATTAATCTAATTGAAGTTGTGGATTAAAAATCAAAATTGTCAGTTCCTGCAAGCCCTTTGATGCTATGTATGCTCTTTGTATGCTTGCAGCCTAAGTGGTTGAGCAGGCACAGTCACTCCCCACCAAACAACTGAGCATATAGCAGCTGAGTCAGGGAGTGATAATGTATGGCGAGGCTGCCAAGCAGGAAGATACAGAGTGCTGTCGTGACAAAGCATGTAGCAGCACTTGGGGCTTTCCAAGAGATAATCTAGCTGTAGTGCTCTTGATTTCTAAGGAAGAAATTGCTAGAAACATGATAGGGTTTTATCACAACAAGACTGACTGGGACTAGGCCAGATGTGTTACTGCTTCTGTTACAAGAACAATTTGGTTGCATGTCTTTTTCAAGGTGTATATATATCATCTTTCTTCAAAAAAACCAAACCTGCAAACAACTTACAAAAGGCACTTCCTTTCTCAGTGTCACTGTGTTCCTGCAGTCATCTGGTAATGAGGTTACATAAGTTAAACTGGGCCTGTCTGCTCTTGAATGCAGTGATCAGTGCTCTGAGTAAACTAATCCAAACCATTGCATCTAGAATGTGCACACAAGCGTAGCTGAAGCAAGGTACGGGGGCAAAAGGAGATTATTGGGTTAAAAAATGATAGTTTCCTTCTTCACAGGCGTGTTTGGGGTTCAGAGTGAGGACAGTGGCTTTGAAACTTCAATGTATGAAGTGTCATTTTTAGACATTTTTATCTCTAATTTCATGAAGAGTAATAAAGCTACATTTAAACAAGGGGCTTTCACTTGCCAGTGATGACAGGTACTACTGGTAGTTTGCTGTGGAATGTCATTTTTTGAAGGTCTGTGTCATTGTTAATACACAAGTGGGCTTTTGGCCTCCCATCCATACATAATGTTTTTATTATGATGATTTTGGTCCTGTTCCATGAACTATACAAAATTTAAATACACTTCTGCATTTTGGAAGAAAAACTGTAAGTGAGGGGTTTTTTTTCTTTTTTATATTAAGACTTGATAGTTTAATCCAAAGGACTGCAGTGTGCGAAGGTGAAGTATATTGTTTCTGGTTATGTGCTGGAGTATATTTAATCTCTTCTGTTGGTTTTAAAATCTGTTAATAAACTTAATGTTTTGTTCTGCTGTATCTGGGCTCTTTTGATAACAGCTACCAACAGTGAAAATTATAAAGACTTCATGGAGGCTGCAAACATTTTTCTTGCAGTAAAAGGCTGAGGGGTTTTTTTTTGCTTTGGATTTGTTTTCTTTTTTTTTTGAGTAAAGGGGAAAACCAGGATATTAAGTGAACAACCAAGGATGTCGTCCACAGAAGCCCTGTGTGAAGTCGAAAGGTCACTCGGAGTTGTAAAGAACAGGAAGAATAAAATATTGAGTGTAATTTAAAACAAGCACCAGTTTTAACATACTTACTCGAAGGGTACCATGCAGCAACACGTCAGGCTGCTGAGTAATCGCAGGTTATTTTTTCCCGATACGATCACTGCTGAGAAATGAAAGCAAGCGCAGGCTGTGGTTGAGCTGACAGGACGGTCCCCGCCTTTCCGGAGCTGGGGAGCTGCGGGCAGCGGGCTCCCTCTGCAGCTCCCTGCTCTCTGCTGAGCTCCAGGGATGCTCTTCCCTCTTTGCATTTTCTCTGAATGTACAGGGATCCTGCAGTCAAGCAGTTCAAACTTCGTGCTCCTTACTGTTCCAAGGCCAGATGTTGTTTTGTTGCTAAAAGCACTGCACTTTGAGATTTGGTATGGTATTTCAGTCCTTAAGCTATTCAGATTTTCAGATTGTTCTGAATGTCTGAATCTCAAAGCGGAGCAACTGATCAAAAATAGAAACATTGCAAAGTTCGTATCAGAGAAAGTAATGTGATTACTGCTAGTAATTAGTTACTAAGTATGGTAATTTTACGAATTCCAAGTATTAAATGGACATGGATATACGTTCTGTAAGTATCTTGGGTTTACTACACAAAAGAACATCTCATGACAGTATTGTATGATTGCTGTACTGCAGATGACAAAGGAAAAATTTAAATTTTTATAGGGCTCTTTTTGAATGCCTCACTTTCTGTTCTTTTTAATGATTTTATCTGTTTCCACTTACATTGCTAAAAACATGGGCTGTGTCTACAGTGCTTTAGTGCAGCAGCTCTGGTTTCTGGAGCTGTGTGTGCTGGTATTACAGTATATAAACTCCTAAACCTTTCGGACATCTTTGTAGCCCTCCTGGGGAAGAAGCAGCAGGAAAAAACAGAAGATAAAACGGAACCCTGGATACTGTAAAGGCTTGCAGAAAGAAGGAAAAACAAGGTACATATATGACTCAGGAAAAATCGACTAGAAGTTGCTGGAGTTTTCCTGTGCAGGTTCTTTCAGCAGAGGGCAGTACCAGCTCGGTGTGCTTTAATGTCCCAGGGCTGCAGCAGGACTTGGATGTGCCAAGCTGCTCTCAGCACAAGCTTTCAGCTGAGTGAGTTTGTAATAGGTGGCTGGAGGGGGACTGTGAATAGATTCTGGAAGACCTGTGTAAAATTACAGTCAGTGCACTATTGCAAGGTAATTTCTGTTAGTCACTTACCCATTCCAGCTGGCAGGATTGGTGTATTCTTTGGTTGTCAGCTCCTTGTCCAGGTGAACCTGTCTGTGATTCTCTGTTTTCCTGCTTGCAAAGAGAGTAAGTCTAATGCACAAGAACCAGGAGACAAGGTGATAGCAAGTTGTGTTCTGGACTGTTGCTGGTGCTATCAGCTGATTCAGTGCAGGATGACTATTGCATTGCCACAAAACAAAACCAGCCTTTCACAGAATCATTCAGGTTGGAAAAGAGTCCGAGATCATTGAGTCTAACCTTAGACCAAACATCACCATTCCAACTAAACCACAACACTAAGTGCCATGTCCAGTCATTTCTTGAACTGCCCTAAGGATGTAGTTGATTCCACAGCTTGCCTTGGCAACCCATTCCAATGCTTAACCATGCTTTCATTGAAGAATTTCTTCCTGATGTGCAACCTGAACCTCTCCTGGCACAACTTGAGGCTCTTTTCACTTGTTCTATCACTTTTTTCCAGAAAAAGAAACCAACCCCACCTCCCTATAACCTTCTTTCAGGTCTTTGTAGAGAGCAGTAAAGTCACCCCTGAGCTTCCTTTTCTGCAGGCTGAATCACCCCAGCTCCCTGTGCTGCTCTTCATCAGACTTGTGCTTCAGAACCTTCCCCAGCTCCATTGCCTTCTCTGGACATGCTCCAGGACTTCTGTGTCTTTCTTGCAGTGAGGTCCCCAGAACTGGACACGGGACTCAGTTTACAGCCATTTATTTTCCTTTTATTGGTAGTCCCCCACTGCTTGTTTTTCTGCTGCTGCAGAATCCATGTAAGAAGTTATCTTACTGTGTGAGTGATGAAAAATGTCAATGTTATTAATTGTAGGCTTGTTTTGAAGTCCTTTTTTCCCTGAAGCCTACTGGAATATTCTAGGCATCTTCCACAAGGTGGAGCTTTAAGGCTCTGTGGCTGGCAATTTTCCCCTCTTGTCTAATAAGCAGAAAAATAAATGGGGTTTATGAAATCTTACCAAATAGGTGTAAACCAATTGTTTCAACACTTTTCAAGGAAGAGAGTTAAGTTTTAGAAAACGCAAGAGACTGAACAGATATTTTGGACTGTAATATGTCTGAGTCACTGGAATTAATGTCGTGAAAGAGAAAATGAATGATTGGAAAAAATAGTTCTCATTACTTATTTATTGTTTTGGTGTTACTGTTTCTTTGCTTCCAAACTGACTTGAAAGATAGGCAGAACTAGATGGAGAAAAGCATTATCAAAATAGTTGCTAACCCTTAATTTGCTCGGAGGAGGTGCTTTTTTTTAATTTTAAACAGTCCTACCCTAAAAGAAGAGGAGGAAACTATAGATAACAGTTATTCTGATAGATTAAAGAAAGGCAGAAAGCCTATTTCTTTCTTTTGTGCAGCTGTCTTTTCAAGAACGAGCTATGTATGCCCATTTTCTAGCAGTGCAGCTTTTTCTGATTTTGCACTCTGCCTGCCAGAAGTTGCATCTTGCTGAATTCTGGAAAAGTGCTACTGATATTTCAGGCTGTGTTTCAGTAATCAGTTATCTTGGGCTTCCCATGTTTCTTTGAGTATCTGAACTGTGTTTTACTCTATTGCCATCTTGTCGGAAATCCCCTGCTGTTGATTTTGTTGGAATGGAATTCATCATCTGCTCTCTGCGCTGCTGCTGGTAAGGCAATTTTATACATTAACTAGCACAGACATGTGTGGACATGAGCTGGGGCTGTGCATACAGAAGCTGGGAAGGGAGGACTGGATAGAGGGGGTAGCAGCAGAGAGGGAGAAAACCAAAATCCCAAGTGTCTTTCCTGTCAGGCTTTTCTACTTCAAGCTAGCCTTTCCTGATGATAACAAATGTTAGTAATCTATTTTTGCCACGTCTCTTTGCATGAAACAAAACCTGAGGATAGGAGAAGTTTAGTGAACTCGCAATACAAGTGCTCTTTCCCTCTTACCTTTCTTCAGTAAACTCCTGTGTTGCCCTCAATGTGTTTAGACCAAGAGACTTAACTATTACTTTCTGCAGAAAGTATCTTGTCACTCTGTGCTTCACCTGAGTTGTGGATGAAGTTGTGAAATTTTTTTTTTTTTTTTTCAATTTAAATCATGTTGTTTCTTTCATGCTTTACGAGTGGTATCTGCAAGAGATGAGAAATTTGCCATGATTTTTTAAATGTGTGTTTCAGGAGTCTCCCTGGGTTAGGAAAGAGGACTGGTAAGAACTTGGTACAGAGACAGCATATCAGGAATCCACTTTCTCTCTTTCTGACGTTACTACAGCCCCATCTGATGGTCCTCTCCAGTTTTAGGCACAGAAAATAGCATATGGCAAATGCACTAAAAGGCAAGTGTGCTTTATGCCAAATTACAATGAATTAAGAGCCTCTCTGGACAGACTGAGTGCACCTGATTTCTAGACTTCATGTAGACTGGTGGCTGAGCCAGTCTGTAATGCTTCTGCATCTTGCTGGATCTGTAGCAGAGCCACAGTTTTAAGCTTCAGTTTCCTTAGATGCTATCACAGTCTTGGCACACTAAAAACTGTCTAAAATTTATTTTTCTCTAGGTTCCACTTTTCCCCCCCTCAGGTACCCTGTTCATTTGTTAGCTGAGTAGATACAGCCGTTGGTAGGGAAGATGTGGGGACTGCTTTGGCAGTTTGAAGAGCCCTTCTCTGTAATATAATGTTAGGTTAGATTTCTGAGCCACAACCTCAGAACAGACATTTGACTTGCAAAAAAAATGAAATAATATGAGTTGGGTGGTGGAGTGAGCTTGAAATCACGGAGGTTTTCACCCCCCACATGTTGCTTGACATGTTGTATGGGCAGGAATTCTTGCCCTTCTCTTCTGCTGCTTCTGCCAGTGTAGTTTGTCTGGTTTCCAAGGATTCTAAGTACTCCACCCATTCTCTTTATCAGCAATAGCAGAAAATACCTTTCTTAAAACCATAGCAGTATCAATCCTTAAAAATACTGTAGATGCAAGCTTTTGCACAATCTGTAGTTTTCCACAGCAGTCAGCTCTAAATGCCAGTGGCTGTCTATGGAGTTGTTTAAAGGATTACTCATTTCCCATTCAAAGAAATGGTGATTTTGACAGGGAGTGCCAAGGTGAATTGAGTTAATAAAGCCAAGGATATTGAGGGTATATTTACTAGGGGTAAATACTTAATTTTTTATATATCACACAGGCCAATGCTCTATTGACAAAACCAGCCCAAGCTGACAGTTGAGAGGCATTCCTGAGTTGGTAACAGGATACAGTTGTCTCAGAGCAAAGATTTTCTTAGCACTTATTAGCCAAAGGATTATAGTTGCTTTATTTAAAAAAAAAAACTTTGATATGAATCTATTCAAATAGCAATCTAAGACAGAGAATACATGTGGAAAAGGATCTGTTTAGCCTAACCCTTTGGAGAATGGCATAGGCAGTTGGTGACTATTTAACTAGATTCCCTTATGGTCCATTTTCAGTCCTATTTTCAGTATAGAATGTGAAAGAAATGCTGTGTAGCCATTTATTTAGCTTATAATCAGTGTGAGAAATCCCTCTGCAGCTTACAAAGAAAGAAGTGTGATAGTGGAAAATATCATTACTGGGAAGATAGATGCTATAATAAAATTGCCTGTGGCTTCAGCATCTCCTTTTTTCAAGTTTACTAGTCCATAGGGTTTTGTGTCTCATCTTCTGTATGATTATCTTGCATTATTTTCATGACACAGGTAGACCTAGTTGCTCATAAAACTGAGAGATCAGCAATATGAACTTTAGCCTTTTGTTCCTGCTCTTTCTGCAGTCCATTGGAGTTTTTTTGTGCTGAGTTCCACGATGCTGAGGTGCAAGGAGAATGGTCATTGCACATTAAATGCTAGACTGATCTTAACTTTAGAAACAGAATTGAAAACAGGGATGTGGAAGTAATTCTTAACTTTCAAGGCAGCAACCTCTTATTTCCTAATATCTTGCCAAAAATAGTCAGTGCAAAATTATTTGTCCATTTACTTGCCCCTAGGGTGTTAGCTTAGCTGTAGCTGCTGGAGCAGGCATGTGCACTTCTCATCCTTCTTTAAAAGCCACAACATGTAGAATTTAACAGCTAAAGCAGTTGTCATCTCCATTAATCACAACGTGTTCATTTGTTATTTGTTCCTTTGCTCAGTGGGTGTATCCTGGTGGATGTCTGACTGTCCAGGTGTCTGGGCAGGCCCTGGCTTCTCTGCTGTCCCTCAGTCACTCAGCTCCCTTGGCCTTCTCTGGGTATTTAAATTCTGCATGGTTTTTCTAGCTTTTCTTGAAAGCATGACTAATTGTATGAGTTTTAGAAGGATTTTTTTTTTTCAGTCCACACTTTTACTCTCCTGTAACGTTTTCTAGACACATGCTGGCTGGAGAGTCTACTAGAGAAAGGTTGAAAGCTCATGCCAAAGGTGTCATCAGATGACATGGCTTCAGATCAGAGGCCAAATGTGACACTGCATTTGCTGGGCTTTGTTCCACTCTGTGAATCACCCTCACAAGTCCAACTTTCTGGTTAATAAACCACTGACTTAAATAAAGAGAATCCATCTTCTCAGTGGCAAGGGGATGGGAGCCTTGGATCATGATGGGAGTGGTTTGCTGTGTCCTCCTATGTTGCATTGACTCTACAGCTGATGGACTTAATTTTCTGTGATTTTAGTATCAGGCCCATTCCACCCATGTTTTATGTCACTCATGTTAGGTAAGGTTTGTGGGTGGTTGGTAACTGATTTCAGTTTTAAATATCATAATTTCTAGGTCAAATTTTAAGTGGATGTAATTAGGTGATGTGTAATTAGGTGGTCTCCAACCTTTGATTGTGGATGTATATATTGAATCAAATAATTCCTGAGGAAGCTGCACCTTTTCTAATCTGTTGAGGAACTTAAGAAGGGAAGAGATAAAACAGGAACTTAAAACCAGTTCATCAGCTACACCTATTACACAGTAAATGGCTGTAAATCACACAGTGGATATTTCATAAGAGAAGATAAATCTCAATGAGACAATCCTTAATGTTTGTGGGAGGAGCTGTGGATATTATCATGCAGTTAGTATACTATCCTAACAAGCAAACAGATCACACCCCTTAAATAAAAGGAGTTATCTGAAAAGGATTTGAACTATTTTGAGATTACTTATAAATTTTGTATGCATGTCTCTGACTAAGATTATTTTCTAATAATGTGGAAGTGCTAAGAAAAAATAAAAACATAGAATTGCCATAAAAATCTAGCCAGGGTAACTCATACAGCTTATTTATAGGATTTTGTTTTCAAAGTGTCCTATAAAGGAGTGGTGACTTTTCTTCAAGATAGTTTTTGTATGGGTTTTTTATTTTCTGCTCAAAATGAGACTAAAGAATCATCTCATAGGCAGTATTATGACATGCAAATGATAGAAGGACATAGTCAACTAGCTTCCAAAATCAGTGGTAACATTAAAGAACAAGAATTGGACTGAAGAATTGCCAGTGTGATAGTGGCACTGCAGTGCCTCTAGACTGTGCTGCTTTTCCCCCCAAGGAAGACACATTTTTGTATTGACCTTCAAAGACACGTTCTGCCACCACTTCACTGTTCTTTTCCTTTTAGGTGCTGGATTTTTAAGGTCCTATCTGAAACTGGGAATTTTTTTGTGCCGTGGCAGTTTGCCTGTAACTTCTCCTTTCCTACCCCTTTTGGGTTTTACTGAAGTTCTACAATTTGTTCTTTCTCTTGCAGTTCATTTCCTAAAGTAATCTTTCTAGCCAAGAGCTACATTAGACCCTTCCTGACAGCTCCAGTCTTTAAATGAGGAATTGGCTTTGCTTACTGCATTTGATTTTAGAATAGTTTATGCCTAAATGTATTCTACTCTGAAGCATCCAGCTTTTTTTCAGATTTATACCCTCTTGGCTCTTGGAAATAGTGTTTCATTATACATATAACAAATCAAGTAAGGTCATAGTCTTTGGTATGAATAGAGTCAAAGCAGTCATTAATAGATCTTACTAAAAATTATGAAACTGTTGTTCAGTTAAGCTTCAGTTGGAAAGAAAAAAGAAGATTAAAAATTTTTAAAAACCCTAATTTTGGTAACATTTTTACTTTCTCAAGAGATGTCAATCATTCTCTGAAGCTTGTACATGAATGTATAATGTTGGAGAGAGACACTCTGTTGGTCTTTGTGATTACAGAATAGTCTGGTTCTGTTGTCTCAGAGATAAGGACTAGTGATCTGGGAAAGTCAGAATTTGAAAATAGTTCATTGAAGGGTGATGATCCTTAATGAAAGTGAGTAATAAACTTGTGTTTCTATCACATTTCAGAAAATCTCCTGCAGATGACAGAGATCAACAGGACTCAGACCTATCATCTACCTTTTTCTTCTGCATCTGCTTGTCAAAGTAGCATCTGCTTTGTAGTAAAGCTCTGGTTGTCTGTTCAGACCCCTTTCCTTTGCCCTTTTATTGGCTTTCTGCAGCTTTGTAGGGAGTAGATTGTGTAAAGTATGCCCCTGGAAAGCAGAGGCCGTTAAAAGGTTTAAGACAAATTTGTCCGGAGACAAAGAGGGCATTGAGGAGAGCTGTGCGGAGGGATTGAAGGGCTTTAGCAGCGCAACAGAGCCTTGTCTGTGCAAGACTCAGCCTGCCTCGAGTTGCAGCGGGCTGCCGAGAAGCAGGCCAAGAAAAGACTCCCCAGGACCCTGCTCCCTTCATCTGCAGCCTGCCATCTGGACAGAGGATGGCTACAGGGTTCCTGGAACGTATAGAAAGGAATCCCGAGGGCTGAAAATAAATGCTGCTGGAGACAGGAAGTGTCTGAGACTGGGAGGGCTGGAGGAGGGGAGCTGCTCCGGGGGTCACGGTGCTGGTGAGGGGCAGATAAGGAGCACAGCCTCTCCTTCAAACCCTGAATATCCCTCCATTTACTGCTGTATATACTTGAGGGCATCTTCCTTGTTTGTTGTAGGGCTTCATCCGAGTGATTTGGATCCCTTTCGCTTGTGCTAAGGGTCACTCAAATTTGTAGCCCTTGGCATATTTATTTTTTTATTTTATGTATCTTTCTGTCCAATTTCAAAGTGGTGCCAGCCACTCTGAAATTTGATCTTGATGTTGTCATGAAGCTCTGTGTTGTTTCAGCCTGGTTTTTGGTGGGGTCTGTTGCAGTCAGGTTAGATGATGTTACGAGTGAACAGTGTTCCCCCAAATTATTTTTCTCATGTAGTGAGCTGTGATATTTTATTCCTTTAGTGTGCTTTAATAAGTATTACAATACTGGAGAATAATGTTACTCCTTCCTGATTTATGAGGGTGGCACAGCCTTTGTATTCTTTTCAGAATGGAAATGTCAGCTAATCATATCACCCATCTTTTCTTCCTATAAGAGCCACTTAAACCTCCAGAGAAACCTTAGAGTGAGAATTCTTTGCATCACCTGCTTTGCAGTTTTTAAGGGTAGCCAGCCAGATAACTGTGGATGTTTTTTCCTTTGTGTGCTGGCCTCTGAGTATTAAGTGGAAATGACGTAAGTTTTCATTTCTCAAGATGTTTCAAAGAACGTGGTCATGGAAGCAGCTCCTTGCTGTTACTGAGCTTTCCAATGCACACAGTAAACATCTTTTCATGAGATTTCAGGGCCATTATCCTCTAGAGGATGCTCTTAAGAGGCCCAAGGCACTGATGCTAGAGAAAGTTACACTCTGTGCTTAACTGAGCAATTTTCCTTCACTTAATACTTCTGAAAAATGAAACTGAAAACTGAGCGTATCCTCAAATATTTACTGTATGTCCCATGTGAAGGTGGTGGTACATTTCTGATTACTGACTTTGGCAGTGAAGTGTGCATCAAATGTCAGCACTCACTGGCCTGCTGGAACTGAGCTGGAACTGAAAGTCTGTTCTGGGTAAGAGAAGAAGTTTCCAGAACAACTGTTTAATCAGCTACATGTGCTGGCAGCCTTCTTGGTGAGATCACTGCAGGTAGTTTATGATTTGATTGAAAATTAATGGGGCAATTACAGAGACCTAAGAGCAGAAGATGCAGCTTTGGAATGAGGATCACGTCACTGCAGTAGCAGTAATTTTCAGGTTCCTCACAGTACTTGTTCAGCAAATAAAAGCCTGTTAGACAAATCTTATTCTACAAATTCTAATTTAAAAGTTGATTAATAGCTGCGCATTTGAAAACCAGATGAATATTATAAACTTGTAATGGAAAAAGTAGATCCTTCCAGGGCAGTATCCTTACTGCTGGAAGGTTTATCCTATTTTTGTTTCCCTCTAAATTACTCGATATATCATCCCTTAGAGTATACCAGTAAGGACTGTAATTATTCCAGAGACTCCACACACAGGCACCATTTGAATCTGTAATTAGGGGGAGTGCAGACTTTCTGTGCTTAGGTTATGTTGTTCTCCAGCTGCAGGATGCATTTCCCACTCCATAGCACACAGTAGAGCTGCATAGTGTTACAAAGTGAAATACCAATTTATTGGTTTAAATGCATCTTCTTCTTGATTAAAAAAATAAAAGTGAATTGCATGATCTCTATGCCAGCTCATTACTTTTCATATGATTGCTCGGAGAAAAAAAATTCCTGAATTCTTTAATGTCTTAGTATTGAATTAAGGGTAAATGGGATTCTTTGAGTTTAAGAGCTGTGTGGCATGTTCTTTTCATTTGCAAACTTTTTCTCAAATGTCATTAGTCCTTCCTTAGAGCAGCAGCTTGCCAGAAAAGGAATTTCAGTAGATTGTCCATGCTTACAGTAGTCATTGCTGATTCTTTGCTGTAAGAAACTATTTTTTGTTATGCCTATCTCGTTTTGTAAATCCTGTGGTTTTTTTTTTTTTTTTTAGGTTGCTGCTGGACACTTCTGGAGCAATTTTAGAAGTGTTATAACCCTTCTTGGAATGTGGTATATGTGTAATTGTAGAATAGTGCAGTACAACAACTTGGATAGGGCAGATGTTTCTTTAGATATGAAGAAATGGCATACAAGTGGTTTAGTGTAATTCTGAGGCAAAAAACAAATCAACAAAAACATCCTATCTTCTCAAGAAACTGGTTGAATTCACAGCAGTTTTTTTACACCTTTGTTTCACAAGGAAAAATAAAGACCTTTTAAATTGTCTGTAGAGAAGGACAAAACACAGCATAAAGATTAACATGTAATTGTTACGTGCACAGTGATGGAATTCTAAGAAAATTCCTGCATGTAAAAGGGGGAATATTATATAAAAATATTAATGCAAGCACATAATCCACGTGTTTTCTGTAGCACATTATTACTTTCTGCCTGACCTGTAATATGAATTGTCTCTGTGTTGTCGTGGAATCTCTGCAACAGCACAGTTGCTGGTCCCACAGAAGGGAACTAACTGGAGTTTCTGTGATTGCACCAAAATATGTGAGCTGGGAGTGAAAAGGAATGAAAAGATGGCCTTGACAGCAAGCCTGATTCTAATGTGTGTAAGTGGGAAAACCTTGGAGTATGTGGACTTGAAATTATTTTGGTCAGTCAATAGAAATGGTGACCTGTGTTAGCAAATAATCAAGTGTTGCAGTGCTGTTTCCTAAGCCAGGTCACGAGTCCAAAATATCAACTGCTCTTTGGGAGATGGGGGAACTGGAAGAGGCAGAAAGAATAAAGAGATGAGACCAAGATTCTGGATTTAGTGTTCCACAGGTACCTCCATAATAATTTATTTGGCACTTGCATCTTCAGAGGCAGAGATAAGGCACTCTCGTGATGATCCTAATTATTTGATGTATATATTCTTAGAGAACTGCAGTGTGTGAGGAAAACAAAATTCTGTTAATAAAAAAAACCAAAATGAAATAAAATGCTGACAACCTGCAACAAAGCTTTATAAGAACTGCTATGTCTGGTATAGGACCAAAACTGGTAATGCTTCATAGAAAACTGAAGAGCCTTGAGTTTTTTATCACTTAGGAAGAATAAAGCTTTTTTTCACTTAAACTTCAAATGGGTGCATTTTTAAAGGCTATCAGCAGAAGTATAATATCCTTTTCTTACTTTCACTGTTCCAAGCAGAGCTTTATCTTATTTTTTAATCAATGTAGTGAGGGGTTTTTTGTTTCTAAAACAAGCAGATAATCCATTATTGTTCTAGCATGTGGAGTGTCTGGCGATATATATCAATGGACTATAATTTTTCATTGAATTAGCTGTCAGAAGGAAAAAGTAGGAATGTTTTTGTGAATTATGATCTATCCCGGATTTTTAAATAAGAAAGAGGAGTTGTGTGCAAGTTGGCTTGTAATGATGATGTGTGGAGTTAAAGCACAAGGACGATTTTTGTTAATATTTGGAGTAACTGGAGAAAAGAGATGAGGGTTGCAGTTTGTAGAGAAAGGCAGGTCAAAGCTGGAGAAGCCATCCAACATTGTTTGCTTTGTATCATTTCTTTATAGGCCCTTTCACATGGGCATGTGAAAAACTGAAGGACCCTGTGCTGGTGTTTGATGTGAAAGAGAGTTTAACATAAAGGTTAAATACAATCATGGAATGAGTATAACTGCAAATTATAGATAAGAAGAAAGCTGGATAGGTAGGGGAAGAAATGCCAGCTCTGCTGGAGGCAGAAAGAATTCCAGTGATTAGAGGTTTCTTTCTCCTCACCTGCAGCTGAACCCAGCAGTCTTTGCCTGGCTTGCTTGTCTGGGCTAGCAGAGCAAATGCCATTGCAAAGATGCCTGTGTGTCCTGCACTGAAACTGTACAATCTGTGTGTGCAGCAGATTTGCTGCTGGATTTTGAAACTTGGCTTGGTTGACACTGCATGCCTAAAATCACGTTAATGCACATATTTTTGGGTATGGGCCATGCAGTACATATCTAAAATCCAGGGTACAAAAAAACCCCCGAGTCATATCCCTTAAAACACTGCTCTGACTATATACTTTTTAAAGTTCTGCTTATTGATCTAGAAGCAACTTTAGGACAACCTGCACTGTGTCTTAGGATGGGTTTTTTTGTGTTTGTTGTGTTTGTTTTTTTAATTTTGCTTCTAGACATGATGGTTATAGGTGCTGATTATCCTTTGTTTTTGCTTTTATTAAATTATTTGACTGTGGACATTCAGCCAGGCATTTTTTCGCTAATTGATCCTTTGTTTTTTGTTTTGTTTAAGTAAAGAAACGAGATTTACTCAGTGTAAGTGGATGTCAACATTTCCTGGTAGATAGGCTCTGTCTCTAAGCATCTGACAGAAGATGGTGTCAGCAGGACGAGGGCTCGGTGTGAAAATGGCCCATTATGAGCTACTCAAGCTGCTGGAGTTTAAACTCTTACTCATCAACTCGCTGTACTATTTGACCCTAAGCAATTTAATCCGTTTTTGTCCCATTCCGCGGCCTAAAGCTGGAGAATGCTCCACATTGCAGAGATGTAAATGGCCTGGCTAATGATGTGGTAATTGACCTTTGAAAATTGCATGCTAATTAGCGTGGTTGTGACTTGCGTCCTGTTCACAGCACGGCAGGCGAGGCTGCTTTGATTGCTGTAGTTTAGTGACTTTAAGCAAAATTACATGAACTTGCATTAAAAATCCAAGGAAAATAAGGAAGTGACAACAGCAACAATAAGACATTAGATAAATAGTAGATACTACAGAATAGAATGTAAGGCGAATCACCCTTCTCAGTCTGCTCTCTTTTGGCCATCTGATGGGAATAAAAAATTCGAGTGGGTTTAATGGTTGACTTCGACATTAATTCTCCTGGATCCTGAATGCAAACTAGACACGTTGTGATTGTGACCCCAAACAGCAAGCTTTAATCACTCAAGATTTATCTAAAATCCCTGGTGTGTAAATTGAAATTCTGTAATAAGAATTCTATTTGATATGTATAGAAGAAATGGCTCAAGCAGGTACCCAGCCTCCTCTTGAAAATAAGGTCCCAGCTCCTGTGACTGTCATGACTGTTTCACCCACTACAGTAAATGAAGCTGTGTTCTGATGGAAGGAGGTGGGTTGATACAACTAGAAATGTTAAAACAGATTACTCCTAGTGTTCCTTTTAAATCTTGGAAGAAGTAAAAATGGAATCTATAAAGAAAGGAAATGTAACAGAAGTGCAATCTTAATTAAGATATGTAGGTGGAAGAGATTTTGTGGGGAAAGAGTGGGCTATGAGATGTGTATCCTTAGTCATGCTTGAAGAAAAGTATTTGATTATTATATTTGTATGTAGGCCTAAACTGATGATGGTTAAAATCTTCCAGGAACCGTTCATACAAAAGGTTGTTAAAAACTGAAAAGCATAGTGGCTTTCAGGCAACTCTAACCTGTCATAAGAAGTTTTTTTGGCTTCATTGATTTGGCAGTTAGTTTTTAAAATTTAAACTCCTTGGTTTTCAGCCAAAACCGGTTCTCATCTAACCTGGTCTTCAAAATTATTTGCTCCCCTTAAGCTGTCCTTCATCTAAGTAATGGCACAGTAAGAGAGTAGGAATTCCACTGGCAGCTTGGAATTTCTGCTTTTAATGTTAAATTACTCCATCTTTTGCCAGAAGGAAGATGTTTCATTCCCAAGATAGGACTGTTTGCTTTGTTCTCCCAGATCATCTGTTGCTACTGAAGAAGTATATTGCCATGTCTCTGAAGACCAGCTTTCTAGGCTAAATGGTTTTATGATATAAGACTGCACACGGGGATGGGATACATTATGTAAACGAGGAGTTAGGGATTGCCTTGCCTTGTAGGTTTTCCCATTGTAAGCTCGAGGGACTACTTGTCACAGGAAGTCTGTGAAAGCAGAAGTGTGTCCAGGCAGCAGTTGTGAAAAGTTTGGATGAAATGTAGTGGTGAGTGTACAATTTTTTTATTGTTTTGTTTTGGTTTTTTTCACTTAAGAATGATAGCATAAAAAGTAAGACTCTTTGAGGCTTTGTCTGCTGTATTGCCTTGACAGCTGAGTTCCACGTTCAGGAAAAATGTTTAGAGGTCTGTGTGTGCCCACAGATGAGAGAATGAGGGGCGTCACTGGGAACTCAAATGCAGCTTCTCTCATGTAAGAGGTGTTTTGAAAGGCAGGAGGCCTAGGCACTGAGGTTTGAATTGAGAGCTGAAGATTTATGAATTACTTCATTCTTTCATTTGATGTTTGGCTTTGCATTAGTCACTTCATCCCACTAAATCCTAGACTGTATTTTGACTTCCCAAGTGTTTCCCAAAGTGTTGTTATTGCTGCTTTACACTTCGGGAAGAGAGATACCAAAGTGGAAGATGCCAGCTGGTAGATGGTAGCAAATTTTTCTTTCCTGGCCTTCAATTATTTAAGTATCAGGGAGTATTTTATAGCTAGCAGCTCTCTGATCTTGAAAGTCCAGTAGGGTTTTACTTCACATTCACTGCTGTGCCTGAGCAAACACAATGGAAAGGCAGCGTGTGCGTGGCGCCCTGTGCTGTCTGATCCTCAGTAATGGGGAAAGACAGAAACAGCACTGACTTTCTCATTCTGTTTCCAAGTAGTTTCCTTTTATCTGCTTCACTTTATAGCCATTTCCTCCTGGGTTTTTCCACTGTAATGACTCTAACAATCACTGACACAGGTTGCAGGGATTGAGGGCTTTTTTCCAGAGTGCTGTTAAAATTTCCAAAAGTGCTATGTAAATGTTAGTTAATGTTCTGATGCTCTCAAATATGAGATCCAGTTTCTGACTGGGGTGAAGTATTCTTGCCTTTCTTTGAAGAATGGATGACTGGGCTTATGCCTGGGATTTGTCTACAAAGACTTTTTGTTGAGCATTTAGGATCTAGCAAAAATATGAATAACAGCAGCCAAAGTCAAATTTGGCAAGGGCTTTGTTAGGATCACCTTAAAAAGCCAGTGTTCAAATGATTTACGTTGCTGCCTTTGCCACTGACACACAAAGTATTTTTCACTTAGTGCTTCAGAGCAGCTGTTTCATTAGGTCCAAAATTGTGAAGTACAGAATAATCTGCAAAAATAATATTTTGTTTATTTCTCTTGAGACAGTCAGTTTGCTTCTCTCTGAAGGTAAAGCATAAAGGATGTCTGATAAGTGACTCACAAATGCACGATGATCTTCTTTATGATCAGAATTTATTCCTGATATACTCAAGTTTCCACTTAGTCCTCTTTTCATACCAGTCAGCAACTGATAGATGAGCTTAAAGCTTCTGATTGGAGTTGTTTTCCTGTAATGAATGTGTTGGTTTTACACTTGGTGTCCCACCCCCAGTTGCCACACAATTCCTTAGGTGAAAGCCAACTGAATTCCATGGGTGCAGAAGTGTTCCTTTGTTGAGATTTGTTCTGGATACTGAAGTGTCGAGTTGATCAGTGTGTCCCTTACCAAGAAAGCATTTTAGATTACTTTTGCACAGACCCTTCTGAATTAGGAAGTACAAAAGAACAACTTACTGGCTGCCAGATTTGTCCTCATTTACAGCTGTAAATGTTAAATTCCTTGAATAAATAATTGAATTTATAATACTTGCCAGTAAGCATCTGTATCAGCAGTCTGAATTTGTATTGAATTAAATTTCCTTTACCCTCCTGTGAGAGGGGCATCCCAGAGTCCCTTCAGTGTGTCCATGCAGAAGCCAGGGAGGTAATGGAAGAGATGAATGAATCTTTGAGGATGCTGGGGAGAATGTGCAAGACCAAGTTCATTATCAACTTTAAAAGGAGAATCAGAGTGAGGGCCTGGCACTTTTTTATTTGTTTCAAATTTAAAATGTTATAGTGACTGAGCACATATTGTATAGCTGTTGTACTCACCTATATATGGCATGTGATCTCTTTTATAAGACGTGTGTTATCCAGTTGTATTTCCTGATACCTCTTGTTTTTTAATGATTTGTTCTGTATTTGACCAAAATTACAGCCTTTTTTTAGTGTTTGAAGAACTTTCCTTCCTTTACTTTCTTAAGGGCTCTCTATTAAAGAAGTTTTACTTGTTGGATATGAGGTTTTTGTATTGGAATCTGGGTACTGTTTCATTATTAACAAAACCAATCTGGCTTTAAACTTTTTTTTACGTTGAAAAATTGTTTGTAACTTTTAGCACCTTAGTGTAAGAACACTTGGCTAAATTAAAAAAGAATAAAAGGAAAGAAGCCAGTTGTACCATAGAAAAACAGTCAGGTTTTCTTTCTGCTTGTTTTGTATGCTTCAGGGATTTGTATGTGCCTGATCGTGTTTAATTTTAGCTAAAGGCTCTTTCTCAGAAATATCTCTCCTGTTCTCCCTCTGTGGTACTTCCAGACTTCTCCTGGATTGTATCATTAGCTAAATTTTGCAGCAGAGACTTTTATACCGGCTGGGACTTGTTGGGTGGAGCATGTTGGTAACTCATACAGTTCTTTCCTGTTCTTGGGCTGAAGGGGCAGTGCCTGCTCTAAATTACCTGCTCGCTGCTCTTGCCAAGAACATCAATCTTCTCTTACTATTTTTTATGTTCCTTCATGAGCCTTCCTTTGAGATGGGCAGAGTTCTGGGGACTGATCTGAAAGGGGGTCTTCATGCTCTCCAGCCCTTTGCCAGAGTTATATAAATACCTGTTGTCCCCGTGCCCATCTGTGTGAATCAGGGCAGCCTTCACCTCCCACTGAAGCATTTCTTTTGCCACAGTAGTTGTGTTAACCCTGTGTAAGGACCTCTCTCTAACACCAAAACTAATTACTGAATTCTGCCCAGCTGCTTCTGTGTTTAAAACCTAAAAATCATTTAAAGTAAACTGAAAAGAATGCACTTGAGTACCGTGAAGTCCAATACTGAACTTTACATTACATTAACTCTTTTGGCTGGCCCTCCCAAAGGGTGATGTGTCTGTGTTCATTTGCTCCAAGCCTATCTCCAGGAAACTGCCCCAAGTGGGGGATCAAAGCAGGCAGTGTGCCAGAGGTTTGTGTTTCAGACAGTTTGGCACACACTGAAAGCTTGGTCCTTCCTGTATTAAGCCATGGGCAGATGTCCATTAAGAATGATTAGGCAAAATTTATATAAAGGCCTTGTAAAATGGTGTGTGTGGTTTTTCCCCCCCCTTTCTTTTTTCCCCTCCTCCTCTATCCTCTTACTTGAGACGTTTTGTGTGGGTGTGTATTTTTTTCTAAATTTATAAAACCCTGGCTTTTGCCCTGGTCCGGTAGAAATGCTCACCCACCCTTTTCCGTTTCCAGGCGGATTGCTGTTCTGTTATTACAGTTCTGTAACTTTCTCCAACACTGTCCTGGTTTGCTTATTATAAACAGCTTGAAATAACCCTTTCAGTGCTGCTGGCATTTTTGCTTCAAATCAGGGCTGCTTGTTGTATTCATTAGAAAAACCAAACCAAAACAAAAATCTTCCCCTAAAAAACAGATTAAAGACTTCTCCCCTGTTATGGCTTTCTTCTTGGCTATAGGAAATGTATTATGGCTTTCATTTGTATATATACTATTGGAGTGTCCCCACACAGGGCTTTTTTCTTTCTTTTCAATATCAAGGCAGAATCTCCAGTGCAGTGGGATTTCTTTACAAGTTTGGCAAAGAAATCTCTTCAGCCCTGAAGCTGAGGCAGCACTATCTTCACACAACAAATGAATCAGAAGAATTTGAGGATAACATTTGTGTCTAGCTATGTCTTAGAGTCAGTCTTCCTGTTCTCCTCTTTTACTTTTTCATTCCCTATCAAGCAACAATTGATAGTGATGTGTAAGATCTTTGTTCCTCTAATATCAGTGTTTAAATTAAGTCTGAATTATGTAAGTAGTTAGGTAGAAGTGAAACCTGGCTGACCCACTGTTTGGTGCAGTGCTGTAAGTGTATAATCAGCCCAGAAAAGCAGCCTCAAATTTGCTTGTTGTAACAGTTCAGTATTTCATTGATTATCTTGGGAATTAACTTGGACAGTCCTTAAATACAAGTTATGATGCAAGACAGTAGAAAACAAGGTTAAGCATTAAGTTAGTGGATATTTTCCAGGAGAAAGAGAGTAAATTGTTTCTTCAGTAGTCAAATATATTAATTCAAATAGATTTTTCAAAAGGGGATCAACAATACACCTATAAAATAACAATAAATATACTCTAGGAGTAACTTTTTAACACTTGTGAAAACTGTGGCTCTGGCAAATAGGGTACATATGGGCATTCTGTCTCCTCTCTTTCCTGACCAGATGTGGAGAACTGAGGTTGCTAGTGAGTATTTCTTTTTAAATGTAGAAAGATGTTTCATTCATATGCAAAGCTCCCCCTGGATGAATAATTAAGCTCTGAGTGTACTGTAAGTCTGTCCAAGTAGTGGAGGACTGGCTATTCTCTTCTGTACTCAGCCTTTTACTTAGCATGTACATTTCCTTATTAAATGGGAATTTATTTAATAGGAATTGAAATAGATCTTTTAATGGTGTTTTCAAAGTTCAAAGTGGCAGGGACATGGTTGAAAATGGTAAATCATCCATGCTAATTTATGTTATCTAAAGAACTGCTCCTTGAGCTAATGTCCAGAATAACTAGGCCAAATGGTACTGTTGAAATTCCCCTTGGAAGCAGAGCAGTAATTGGATGAATGTTTAGCCTGGGAACAAAAAATCTATGCTAAAGTTTATGGATTCTGCTTGGTAAAGGGAATAAAAGAGAAGTGGGCTGTACAAACACTTTATTTGTCAGCAGGGATCTTAAGGAGACATAAAGATGTTTTCCCTTCTCCCATGTGCCTTCACCACAGTGAGGATGATTCAGCTTGTGTATGGTCTCTGGAATGTGTACGTGTAGGGGGAGAGAGGAGAAGAGGATTTCTTTAGGTGCAGCTAATTGAAAATACTGTAGGAGATAATGTCTATAGCACATTGCCTCACCATGGAGTCGCCTATTCAGTGAGTTTATCATCTTTATGTTGACTGAAAATAAGAGGCTTTTTAATCTCTGTTAACAAAACACTTTTCTCCAGCAGACCTCTCTGAAGCAGTTGTGTTGGCAAGGAGGCTTAGCTGTGTTTCTGTGGTAAGTTCTTTTGTCCATGATAGCATTTTGGGATTCCAGCATCGATGTGGCTGACTCTGGCTCTGATTGGACAGTTTATATTTAGTTGCTGGCTTCCTATAATAGTTTTCAGATGGAGATGTTAAAGAACACATACCCTTGTGCTGCTGTAATCCTAAAAGAGCACGGGGGAGTGAAAAAGAAAAAAAGGAATTGATGTCTTTCTGCGGAAGTAGAGTTTCAAAAAAAACCAGCAGCTGCTTTCAGCAGCAGAACTCTGAAATTAATTTTTAAAAAATTAGGTAGCCAGTGAAAGCAAAATACTCAGAAAATTAATGGGTAAATCACTTAAATTTTGTATCCAGAAAGGCACTTAAAAAAAACTGTGGGACAGTCTGCCTTTTTTTTTTATTATTACCACAAAAGTATGATTCTCTAGTTTAGAATAGCAGTCAATTGCTGTTAAGTAATAATTATCAGATACCACCTCATGACATCTCCCATGTTCCATACTGCTGGTGCACCTCCAATGCAAATTAGCAGATGCCCAGTGTCATATGTGATTCAGTTACACTGTATCTTTTATTTCCAGTAAAGCTGCAAACATTCCTGAGCCTGGATTTTACTCTGAGCCTGGATTTAAGGTGACTTCTCTAAAATCTCGTGTTCCAAGAAGAAAACTGAGTACAAGTTTTCATTTGAGATGGGTTCACAGAGCATTTAGAAATGATCTTTACGTAGCGTTTTTGACTTATTAACTTTATTTTTTTTTATTCTCTAAATTATTAGCCAAATAAATCATCCTAGTTTACTTTGAGAAGCTTCCAAGAATGTTTCTGTGCTTTACTTAGCACTGGTAGGTAGCTGACAGCAGGGCCTGACCATAGCAACTGGAATAACTGTGCCCTGGTGCCAGCCAGTACATAGGTAGGATCTTTGTAAAGCTGAGAAGAACATGAGGTATCATTCTCTCCCAGAATGTATATGATGATAAAAACACAGTGCTGGCACCACTGTGCTCATAATGTATTGGACCTATTTGGAGTCCTGGCAACTCTGTCTTATTTTGAGGAGGAAATCCTAAAGCATCTTCTAGTCTGGTTTGACTCGAGCTAGTTTGTGTCACGGTTACACAGCATGATTTTCATTTTTTTCTACCAGCTAGAACTGGGAGCAAATCGTAGGGAGGTAGGGATGAGAGACCTGCAGAGTCACCAAGTCTGTCCCCAGCTCTGGAGCAAGATCATCTCAAAGGCCTGCAATAATGCAGACTCTGTAATCTATTCCTGTACTTGAAACCCAAATGCACACAGAAACCAAGCAAAATAATCCTAACCTGGTGTGTTTCTTGCTTAATTCAAATGCCTTTGTGATGGATGGAGCAGGAAGAACATTTTGTTTTCTTTCTCTTTGCATTCTTGGGAGGTGTTGTTTTGCTCCTTCAGTTTTCACATCTGTAAGACAGATAATCTTCTTGATGCTCTCTGGGCTCCAGCTAATTCAGTATCTGCCTTCAACTGGGGTGCCATGGGTTGAGCACAGTGCTCCCAATGAGGCCAGATAGATGCTGAGAATTTCTGCCCTGCAGATGCAGCATGTTTGTACAGCTCGGTCTCATTGCCTTTTAGCAGCACGACCACGTTGATTTCCTCAGCCTGTAATTCGGTGTAACTCTTTTTCTCTCAACATTAGTGATCTATAGTCCCTCTATAGGTATTCTTGATTACATCTAACTGTATAATGGACCACCTACAAAGAATAAAGTAATTCTTCCTTTTTTTGGCTGTTTTTCTATAACTGGTAAACGTCTTAAAATAAAAATGCAGCTTGAAAAGCATACTGTCTTTACACATTTGAGCCATTCAAATAAGAATAATGTTTTACTCTATGGGATTGACTGCTTTTGGTTTTTTTAGGTAGTGAGTATTTAATCTTTATATTTGTCTAGTGTGCAGTTTTCCTATTATCCTAAAGCAGTTTCACCTGGGCCACAAGTGATGGTCATTTCAACATCAGTTGATAAAATATTTTTCGTGTGACAGTTGATAAAATATTTTTCGTGTGATTTGTTACCTAAGTTGGTTTTGATCTGCTCGCAGACAGTAAATGATAAACAGCAACCTGGAGTGATTTTTGCATTGTGTGGTAGACTCACCAGACATTAAGCTGTGTTTGGTTCACAGCTATCAGGGAATGCGGGGTGAACAGAAAGGGGAGGAAAACAGCCTCATCAGAGACAGTGCAATCCTGTGATTTATGCAGGGCACCTTGCCCAGCACTGGACTGCTAGAAGATATTTTTCCCTGCAGCATTCGAGCGTGACTTTAGATCTACCTCTTTTTAACCTACTACAAGGAAAAGAAGCTTTTTAACCACTAATCGTATGTCCCTTTCCACATGTGCAATTTCTGTCTTGATACTGGGGGGGAGGGGAAAAAAAAACGAACCAAACCAAAAAAGGCTGAGTATCAGTTATCTAAGGCTTCTTGTTTAGTTGCCTTGTGCTCTGAGGGTAGTGCTTGAGTAATAGTTGCAGCAGGGCTGGTGGGCAGGAGGGAATAGATCTGAAGCTACTTTCAGGCTATTCAGAACAAGAGCAGCTCACTGATAAACTGCAGCTTTCTACAAAATTTATTCTTGCGTGTGCAGGGAGAGCTTTAGGTACTTTATAAGCAGCTCCTTCTCTGTGAGTTTTTGCTGCTTTTCCTTAGTGAGCTCCAAGGTTTTTTGAGAGGTGCATTGGGGAGATTTTACACCTCCAGACTCCTGTTTGGCTGCAGGCAGTTTCCTCTGGGCTTCCTGCTCAGTGGCTCTGGTGGTGGTTTCGCATTGTTCCCCACTGATGACTCAGAGAAACAGGAAAGAGATCCCTGGTGAACAAAAAGCACAACCACCAAACAGGTGCCTGTATTCTGGTGCTGCAGAGGACAAACCACCTCATTCTGGACTTTTTCCTAAGATTCTTATCTGCAAGTATGAGACTCAGGAGGAATGGGTCATACACGCTGAATGGGTAAGAAGGAGCCTGCATCCTCTTTTGAAACTTCATCATTAAAATAATGTGAAAACAAAGCCTTTATTTTCCTTCCTAGTGACAGCGTACATGAAATAATGGCCATGTCTTTGGGCTCAAAACGAACAGAGGATCACAGTGTAGGAAATGTGCAGCTTATTTCACTTGTTTTCTTCTGCATCTTATTAGGTTTGCTTTAATAGTGTGTGCATTTGGTGGGGGCAGGTTAGAGTTGTCTGTACATTAAAATGAGGTGGATCTGCTCAGTAAAGCCATGAAACATTAGGAACTCTGTGATTCCCAAAGAAGTGTGTGGTAATCATTCTATGTATTTTCCAGTTTTTGATACAAAAAAGAGCTAAACTCATTCATTGCAGGTGAAGGGGTTTTTTTTAATAATTGCATTTGATTTTTACTAAAGCAGATTCTTGTGTGTCTTCTTAGGATGTAAGTTTTATTTCTGAGCACAGCTTACCTGGTCTGAAGAGGACTTGTACTTCCACTGCTCAGTTGTAACTCTTTACTTGCAGCTGGCAGGTGCCTTGACAGAGGAAGAAAGTTGTCAGTCTTGGAGTATCACTTTACTTAGCTGCCTTGAACCCTCTGTAATGACTAAGTGCTGCATGCTGCAGCTGCCTTAGTGCAGCGCTCCTGAAAAGCCCAGATGTGTTTTGGATGTGCTTCAGAGTACAGATGTGCAGATGAACCCCACGGTGCCTCACTGCTTTAAGCTCAGAAGCTCAGGGTCCATGCTGCAGCCGAGTGGCAATCTCTGCACAGGAGAGGCAGATCCCAGCCCAGATGGATTGGGAATGCTTTGGCAGTGTTGTTCACCTGGACTGCACTGGTTTGTCCAATGCTGCTTAGAAAGATTTTTTGCTTTGCCAAAATATGTTTGCATTTGATTTTTAAAAATTCCAAAATTTGATTTGAATTAGGTTTTCTTAATGTCAAAGTAGATGGGTGTTAACATCTTCCTGGCACATCCTTAACATTTTTTTTATGACTGTAATAAAAATGCCATTATCTGACTGCATACAAGATCAAACTTAATTGAAAGTTACTATCTTACAGTGTTTGGTTTTAAGCTGTAAGATGAATTTGTCCCTCAGTGGATTTGGTTTGTAGTAGAGAGAGGCTAAGAATATATTCTCATTAACTTGGCTTTTTGTAGAGGTTTGTGACCTTTGAGAGATTATCTTAGAGAGTCAATTAAGAAATGATGCTGAAAAGCAAAAGGTAGTGGATTTTGCTTATGTTAAAGATTTTTTTTTAGACTTTAATTACAAGAAACACAATCTTTAATTGATTAGAGTTTTATTAAAAATGAATGCATGGTATAGAACTTCAGGGAAATATATTGTGCAAGATCACCCTGTGCATCTGTTCTGCCTTGTTCTAACTTGTGAGATGATGCATAATCATTTTAAGGAATTTCACTTGTTGTGGCCCATTGTGTACCTGGCATTACATTTTACAGTGAGCATTTAACTGGAAATGTTGCATTACTGTAAGTAAAACCAGTGGCACCCAAATGCTTGCATAAAAAAGAAGCTTCAGCTGTGAGTTTGTGGGAGACTTCAATATTATCTGATTCTAACATGCTGATCTGCTTTACTTTATTAAACAACAGATGCTGAGGAGTTGATTTATCTAATTAAAGAAATTCCTTTTATGTTTATCTCTTGCCTAGATGGTTTAATAATGCAAGGTAATGGAAAAAGAGCTTCAAGTATGTTTTCCTGTTTAGCCTAAACTTTTGCCATGTCAGCAGAAAAGCTTGTTTTGATCTTCAAGGGTTTTTGTTTGGGACAGCGAGTTCCACTTGTCAGGTGGAGAGGCACCCTGTTGTGCAGGTCACTTGAGGAGAGGGGAGCTCATTGGGGTGGAGTGTTGGAGGGCAGATAGTTACTGTGGGAGTGCTTTTTACAGTGCAGTGCATGAAAACTTCATTAGTAAAAACAAACAAAAACCCCCCAAAAAGAAAGAAAAAAACCTAAAAACCCCCAAACAAACCAAAAAATCCCCTCCCCAAACCAAACAAGAAAAAAGGGGTTGTAAACAAGAATGTGTAGCAAAAGTCATCATGATGATAAGTTTTTTCATTGGGTGTTATTTGGTCAGGATCTGATTGCAGTTGTGAACTCATAAAAAGGGAAATAGATTGCAATGGGAGCTAAGATACTTGAAGATGTTTTCCAACCTAATACCAGCAAAAAGCCTCCCCTGCCTCACTTTTCTGCTGTTCCATCACACCTCACTTGACACTAGTTTAAGAACTATACAAACATAAACAGGAAACACAGCTAAAATCCAGAGTTTCATTTAAAAGCAGTGATTTAGAGGTATTCTTTGAGCAGGTCTCACTGGACATGGGCATGTTTGCTCTTGCTTGTTGAAATGGGTAATGGTTAGGCTTGTGGAGACAGATGGATCTGGTGCTGAGATTCATCAGAGGACACTGAGTTAGAGGACCCACTCTATCTTGCTGAGACTGAGGTAGAAATCTTACCTGCCAGCATCTCTTTGACCATGTTGTTAAGTCAGCTTTGCTGTGGTGTGCTATCCTGCCGTGTGCTGATTGTATTTCTTTGCATTGCAAAATTTCTTTTTATAAACAATCTCTTTTGAAGGTCATTTTAGCTTGGGAGATATTCCTTTATTTGCTTGGTGCTGTGTTGTGACACAGTGACACTGAAAAATGCACTGGCACTGTAATCATTGCAGCATCAATTCTTTTCTCTTTGCAATTGCTATTTCTTCTTTTGTCTTATCTTGTCCCTTTACCATTTGGAATTAGTGATACTCAGTATAAGTCTTTGCAGGCTGTTAGGGTGTCAAATAACAAATATTGTTTACTAAACATCTATTTCCTCTTTTTCTCCTAATGACTTGAGTTTAAGGAAGGGTGTGAATCCAAGTATGCATTTCACAAGATATGACCTCAGTGCAGCTTGAACTTTGGTCATGGGATCTGAACTTCCTGTGTCTTTTAGCTCATAATGTACAGACCTGTGCATTGCTATTATCTTCCTAATGGTGCAGACAGAACCGTGTCCTTCTGGTGTCCCTGCACAATGGCCATGCCCTCTGCAGGAAGGCTGCAATGATGAGTAGAGTGTTCAGCTGTACAAGTGAACACCTCTGTTGCACAGCTGGCAACTTGCTGACTTGTTCCAAACAGCATAGGGAATACTGACCAACAGCCCACAAGGCAAAAATTACACCCACAGTGGCCTTTCTGATGACCCTGGCCAGAGAGCCACATGATGATTCTCTTCTGCTTGTCAATTCTGACATATTCTGTCAATTCAAACCACATTTGGTCTAAAAGTTCAGGTTCAGAAGCTTGTCAGCTGTGTGAAGGAAGCTGTTAAAACTGAGCAACAATCTCTGCAACTCCTGCACAGCAGCCATCCCAAACCTGTGGTGATGGAACTGAACAGCATGTGCAAGAGCACATTTGCTGAAACAAATGGGTAGCACAATTTAAAACGTTTAGCTGTTAATTAAATAATTTTTATCTTCTCATCATTGCCCTAAGTGACTTTGCACTGCTGAATAACTGCTCTGTGGCATGTTTTCCTGGGACATTAAGTGCCAAAAGAACATTCAAGCATTCAGAAATCTAGTGGGGATGAAAGCTTTGAAAATGCACTACTTGCAGTTTGGCACCTCAGTACGTGTGCTGCTGAGGAGCACTTGCTCAATTTTCTCAAAAAGTTTGTGTTTAACTTGTGCCGTTGTTGTATTGGTGTTTTTCACCTGAGAGTTCAAATAATCTGAATCTCCCCTCTGTTCAGTGCTGCCCTGGGCCCTTGTGAAAAATGTTCTTTGAGTTCCACTTTGCATGGAGGGGATTTTTTGTTGTGTTTTGGGTTTTTTTAAATTTTTTTTCCTGCATTCATCTTAGGTCTGTGTGTACATGAAGGTGATTATATATAATCACAGTCAGAGCTAACCACTGCCTTGAAACAAATGCAGGTTGGACAGGGACAAAATACTTTGGAATATCTTAATGATTAATGGATGCTCAGTGACTGATAAAAAATATTGTTGGCCCCAAGATGTTTCCTCTTCTCCAAGCCACTGCTTTAAACTAATGATTTTTGATTTTGAGCCAAGCACTGAAATTGAAAAAGAATTTGTTTTTCTTATGTGCTTCCGTCTTGTACTGACATAAAGCAAGCCAAGGAGAGAAAGTCCTATCTTATGTTTGCTTTGCCCAAAAAAGTAGAAATCGGAAAGAACACAGTAAGTCTACTTCAGAGGGCCTTTTTATTAAGTCTCATTGCAACTGCAGGAAAAAGATCTTTGAAGGATGTGACAAACAGCTCATGAAAGCCTGTTGAAATAGCTCGGTTGGCAGACTGAGGTAGTATGAACACCCAAATATCTTATCTGAGGAGAAGCAGCTGTTTGAACTGCTTTACAGTGCTCCCAAATTACCACATTTTCTGTCATGAAGAAAAGGGAGATCTAAGAGTAGCAGTACAGACTGTTATCCTTGGAAAGCACAGCACAAATTTATCAGATGAGGGCCAAAAAGTAGATTATCCACTCCAGGGTTTTTTTTTTGATTGGGAAACCATTTTTGGAGAGTAGTCTTTAGAATGTTTTATGATGTCAGAAAATGCAAGCCAAGGTACAAAATGCCAGCACTCTTGACTGGAGGTATCTTAGTACTTTCTTGGTCAGCTATAGCCTTCTCCTCATTCGTAACTTAATTACAGGTTTACTCTTACACTTTCTGAAGCTGACAGTGATCTTCATTCACCTGCCTCAGTTACAAAGTGAGATGTCATTAAAATGCCCTTATTTTGCTCCTTTTTGGAGAAGGAGGGCTGCTGCAGTTTATGCAGGGATGGTGTTTCAGTAGTGTTTGGATGCTGACATCTAAGGCAGCTCTGACTGCTGGGTGTGTACACAGGGAGAACAGCCCCTGAGGACAAGCAAAATGTGGCAAATGCTCTCATGCTATAAACAGCAGAAATTTCCTTTATAAAATACTTTGCTTAAGTCTCCTACTCCACTCCCCTGCCCCATGTTTACCATTGCATTACTGCACAGTGGCCTAGCCAGATGATGGGGACAGGATTCCAGTCCCACACCATTTCCCACATGCAGAAAGGGTTTCTGACCTGGCACTGCTGCTCCACTGTGCCATGAAGGTTCATTCCTGCAGGTTCTGGCTCCTGTGCTCTGCCTGAGGGAGGCCCCATGTGTTTTATAGTTGACTCTGCTGCAGGAACAGTATGGAGAGGTTATGGGGCCATCAAAAGCTGGAGAAAGAGGGTGAGGATAAACACAAGGGTCCTGAAAGCAAACAGCAGGACTGACAGTAGTCTGTCTCCCTGACACCCTGTGGTGACAATAGCTTACCATTTGTAGCAATTCCACGACATTTTGGCATTATTTATGCATCCTGCTACTGTCCATCTTACTTTCTGTTTGCTAAGTTTGAAATGCAGTGCAAAATACCAAACCAGTTATAGAATTGTAATTCTGGATCTTTGAGAAAATCTTCACCTTCAGGAATGGTGTTTGTTTTATAGAGGGTTGGGAGTATTTTTTTTTAATTTTAAGCTATTTCAACTATTCAGGCTGAGAAAATTGTAGAAAGGTTGGAGAAAGCTGGAGGTTGTTCAGCCTGGAGAAGAGAGGGTCGAGTGAACTCACAGCAGCTTCCCAGCATATGAAGGGAGCCTACAGGGAAGCAGGAGAGGGATTCTTTATCAGGAACTGTAGTGGCAGGACAAGGAGTAAGGGGTTCAAATTGAAAGGGGAAATTCTCTGTTGTGAGGATGGTGAGGCACTGCAACAGGTTGGCCCCTTCCCTGAGACCAGGCTGGATGGGAATCTCAGCAATCTGGAAGGCTCCCTGCCCGTTGCAGTGGGACTGGAACTGGATGACCTTTCAGGTCCCTTCCAACCCAAACCATTCTGTGATTCTATTGCCTTTTATATTCAGCCTAGCTGTGCATGTAGGATTTGTCCTACAACACCAAATTTATGATCTCACATGTGTTTTCTTTGGAATTTTTTTGCCTGCGTGAGCATTCAGAAGTAGTTTAAGCATTTTTATATTCACCAACAATGTATGTGTAAAGGCTTAAACTGCAAGCCTTATATGGGGAAAGTATTATAAATGTAATGCTTCTAAATAAAAGATTTCATTAGAACTTACACTGTGAGTCATTGTTGTTGTATTAAGAGTATTATTCCCAAATATGGATTTGGAACTGGGCCTTCTTCATGGTGAATGCTGCAGATGACTTACACAAAATAAGTGTTTACATTAAATATAAAATTTTTTGGGGGGTAACCTCTTTGTCAGCCAGTTATAGAGATCACTGGGGCATATAGTGCAAAATAATTTTATAATGTTAATTCTGAAACTGCAGTACTCTATGCCAGTTGATACCTTAGTATCATATTAGACAAGTTTGTTTTGGTTTTTTTTAATATGAGAAAGTGATTAAGACTCAGACTGTGGCACAGAAGTATGCTCATTTTGATATATACTCTTAAAACTGCCCTGATGAGTTTATCTCCTAACTTCTTGAAATATTTAAATCAAAGAACAACCTGTAGGAATATATGTTCATTCTCATAGCTTATCTACATGCAGCTAACAGCAACTCTTCATGGATATTTTATTAGCCTCCACCAGAAGCAAAGATTTAATTCAGAACTCCAGAATGTGCTTTTGCAGGTCTTGTGTGTGTGTGTGTGTGTGTATTATTCTTCTCTCCCTCTATTTTTCTTTCCTTTTTTTTTTTTAATCCCCCCATAGTGTATGTACTTACTTAATGGGAATGTCTCACCTCATGATATAAAACAATGTTGTGACACAAATTCAAGAGAACTGTCATCTTGGCTTTTATGCAGAATCTCAGGTGGTAGGAAGTGCTCATCTCAGGATTTGAGATGTTCCATTAACAATCTGGGGCCAGAACAGGGAATAACAAAACACTTCAGATGCCTAATTTTTAATTTTTTTTTTTTTGATACCTTCTCTGCCACCTCCCTCTCTCCCTAAAAGTAAACTGCTCTCTGGAGTATGTACTGTGGTCAGGGCTTATAATGGAAGTTGTATATGTGCAGAGTAAGAAGTGCCCACTAAAACTAGCCATATAATTTATCTGTTTTACACCAGAACTATTAACAGCCAGATTTATAGCTCATTAGTAATAACTAGGGGCAGTCAATTAACTGTCAGCTTTTATACTGGTTCCTGGGAATTGCAGATCCAGAAGCTTGATATGCAATGGACAGTTTATTTCTGTTTCTTCCCCCTAAGATGCTCTGAGGACTAGAGGTTTTTAATGGGTTATTGCTGTGAAAGGATACTGAATAATTGTATTAAATGTAGCCATTAAAAAAGCATTTTTCAGTGAATTCAGGCTTTCCATTAAAAGAGAGTGGTAGCATGCTTTCTTCCCATGCCCACTGTCAAACCATGCTTATAATAATGATGATGTAAATTGAAGTTTCTTTCCTTGTAGCTATCTTGAGGGGACTCTTGAATATGGCCCTCCTTTAAGCTAAGGAAGAAAAAGCAAAACAAAAACCTGTTCACGATTTTTTTTTTTTTTAAAGTCTCCAATTCCCAGAGCTGTGTCCTGCCAACAATGCAGCACACACCGTCACTTTGCTTACTGCTGCCAGCTTAGCTAAAAGAAAATGGGAGTTCTTTGACTTCTTCTGTGTGGAAGAGAAAAACAGTGATGCCAAGGGATGCTAAGGATTGGGAACCTCCTGCATGGGCAAGAGGCTCCTGCTGAATGGGAGGGAGCTGCAGCACCACTGCTGCTGACTGTGCCTCTTGGGTTTATTGGCTGGGGTGCTTTATTTCACAGCAGTCATGCAGCTACATTACTCAAAGGTGTTGAACACATTATTTTTCAAGACAAGTGTTTGCCTTCTCAGTCAGTTTTAATTATGGGTGTATTCAAGATACAGTAACAAGACATTTTCTGTGGGGCATTTAATCATTTTTTCATTATAATTTGATTTTACGGAGCTTGTGAGAGGATTTTTGTAATGAGTGATGGCTCACAGAACACTCTGAAGAGGTATTACACTGACTACATATTTAAATATTTTTATGGGGCTAAATGCTGTGTTTTGTAATATGCTCAAGACACTGCACTTAGGATTACTAAAAAAATATTTTTTAAAAAGTTTTTGTAAGCTCTAAAAGGCTGTTGAGCCTGACCTTGACAAGCAGAAGTTTAGGTACCTGTGTAGGAACAGAAAGAAATCACATTTTTAGCTGGTTCATTTAATTTTTTCACTAAAAAAAAATTAATTTCTCAGTGGTTGGAATATGACTTTTGAAGAAAGAGAGGTGGATTCCCATCCAGATTAGCACTCCAGTACTGAGCAGTCCGGGTGTTAGGTGTTTCCTGGGAAGGTGAATAACATCTCAAACTTAGAATGTGATGCAATCAAGCTATTTTAGGACTTTTTTCTCGGGTAGCTCATAACAAATAGTGTCAAACCAACATCTTGGTGGTTTTTTTCCAGTGGAGAACTTTCTTTCTGTTCATCCTAATTCTTTTCCTGTGGCTAATTTTTAATATATGTTCCTGGTGCACATTTGATCAATGAGGTCTGTCCTTTCAAACATTCTGATTAATTAACAAGTGAGTGATCTTCCTAGAAAACCCACACACATTTCTGTCCTAATGAATTATTTTCTTCTCTCTGAGCTAAAGACAATATTACTAGTGGTGTATGGTTTCTGAAGTGGATGTGTAGAACTTTCCTGTGCTCTGGGGAGCTGTATTCTCCACTTGAAACAGCATCGTTTATAAAACATGGATAAAAATGTCTAGCCACTTTATAAGGCTCATAAGAACGAATTAACTTGGACAGTTATTGAAAAAGACATTTATGCATTTATGTAAAGGTAAATAAAGAGTGTACAAGGGTCTCACCACTTGAAAACTCGGGTAAAAATAACTGATTTTTACTTTTATGGGTAAGTCTGCATGAAATATAAATACATTTGAAAACAGCAGCTCTAGAGTGAGTAAACATTAGTAAGCCCAGCCATCCTGTCGCTTACCTTACAATAATTACTGCTCTGCATTTGAAGAACAAATCTTAATGTTGCCAAACTCCACCTTTTTCCTGCCCAGTCTGTATGTGGGAGAGTCTTTATAAGAATCTGTTTCCTGTTTCCCAGACAAGGGAGGGGGGGGAAATGTGTTTTCTCCCTGTTCTGAAAAACAAAAGGCAGGCAGTGCCTGGGTGCCCACGGCAGCTGCAGCCTCCTGGCTCAGCCCTGGTGAATCAGCCCCTTCTCCCACTGCCCAGCTCATCAGGATCTTCTTGCACAGTTGGATCAGACAGGAACCAGCCAAGAGGTGACACAAAGAGCTGCACGTGTGGTTTTTTATTAGGCCACTTTGACCCAGTCTTTGAAATGTAGAAAAATTGTTATTATTGTCCCCCTTTTCTTCCAGGCTCTCTTCCCAAATCCCTTGTTTTCAGTTTTATGGATTAGTTTTTGTCACAGGCTGTTAAGTTTTGAAGAGTGAGTTTTACAGGCAACAGTGGCAGAGCAGGAACATGTGAAAGTAACTGTAGCCTTCTCCACCTGCAATCCTAATAAATTTGTAAGCAACAGAATGATTCTTTTGACTTGGAGAGATATCTGTAGGTGTGGCAGTCTCCAAAACTAAGTCAATTAGTTTAGATTCTAACAGCTATACCAGTTCTGTCCCATATTCTGTGAGCAAGAGTAGCTTCAGCCGTTTCCCACCTTAAATTTTGAACATTATTCCTATTTCAGCATTCCAATTTAAAATTGTACAAACTGAGGCTGTTGTGTTTTAAAGTCAAACCCACTGCTATGGTTTACAAAAATAAATTTTACTTTCCTGGAGGTGATTTCAACCAAGTTAGGGCTCACATCTCTTCTTGATGCTCTCCTTTTATGTAAAAAAACCCGTAATTTTGCTCTCTGTGCAGTCAATAATGCAGTGATCAATATCACAATAATGTGATCAATAGATTGTGTCACAATGGTCAGATTCAGGTTAAATAGAAGTGTGTCACTGTGTATTAGAGATGTCCTGTGAATAAGCTCTCCTAAAAATGGTTCAGGAAAAGTAAGGGTTTGGGTTTTCAGAACGTGGTTTTGGAATTATCAGTTCCCATTTCTCTGTTTTGCTCTGGAAAGGAGTTACGTTGTGTAAATTTACTCTGGCCATCAGCAAGTGCACTGACTGTAGGAGTTCTGAATAACATTTGGTGGGAGGGAGAATGTCTTTTAGTATTTTGGAGAAATTTAGTGGACTGAATAAATAAATTGAGCTTTTTGTATTCTACATGTATTGAAAATCTAGATAGAATAATAAGTTTCCAACTTCGCTACCATGGCACTCTCAATAGGAAATAAAAAGTGTGAATTTCCACTTCTGTTTGCACAGAATAGTTTATCAATAGTAAATCTCATAGTAAATCTGAAAAATAGAAATAGTAAATCTGCTCTATAGCATGAATAAGTATGATAATGATGAGGCAGTTACAAACTATGTTGCAATACAGGTTAAATATTTTTATTGTCATGTTCTTGAAAACTAACTGTAATTTGTCTGCTCCCCTGTAAGTACATACTGGGATATGGCAATGTAATTTCAAAATATACACCTCTCTGAGGATTAAAAAAAATACTTTAAAAGTGTTTCAGACCATGCTTCACCTCATACGTAGGACTGTAATTCCCTAGTTGTCTTAAATACATACTTCAAGTTTCCTATACATTTCAAGTTTCAGACAATGCTCAGGCTTGATTTTCTTTGTTTTTACTTAGAGTGATCCTTCAAAGGGCGGTCAAAAAACTGGAAGACTGTGAGATTATTGGGTTTTGGTAATCTTCAACCATGGTGTGCCACATCCACTGTGTTTTCTCACAGCTCTCTGATACACGAGCCTGCACTGAACAGCTCTGCTTGGATTGCACCTCTCCGTTCTCAAGTCCCAGCCTTCTATTTCTCCAATTGCTTTCCTGTGTTCTGGAGCACTTCTGACTCCCTCCAACAGCAGTACTTAACACCGTGTCCTGGCAGCTTGGGACAAAGGGACAAGTAGCTATGTGTGTTTTTGCTCTTGTATGGTCTTATCACTAATTTAGGGAAGCTGATGAAGGTGCTGTTCTTTGTAAGAATTTCACTCCATTTCACCCCTAGGTCTTGAAGCATGAGCATGTGAATCAGGGTTTGTTTCTCTGTGTCCATTCCGCCAATTTCTGAACAGCACTGCAACTTCTGGATTATTTAATATTTGTATGTGTTCAGAACAGATGTTTGTTGCCTTCATGGAAATGCAAGGCTGTTTGTGAAGGGTTACACAAGTAGAACAAATGCCAAGCTGCTGAGCTGTTTCTCACTGCCAGTCTGGTTCTCTTAAGCAACAATCTGCTAATAGAAGTTGTACAAAAGCATATGTCTACAGTACAGGAGGAGAATCTGGCTTCCTTTGTTGCATGGTGAGAGAGCACAGGCTTTCAAGTTTTGCTGGAAACTGACTGTCTGGAATTAGAAATGAGGCAGTAAATGAAGCCCCAGAGAGGGTAGACTGCAGCTTTCACTTTCAGTAGAGGTGTAACATGTAGAAGTTGGGGAATGTCTGCAAGTTGTGACTTGCATAAGCCTTGGGTTTCTCATCCATCAGGTACCTCAGTGATCCTGAGTATATGGACTGTGTTTATGGGGAGGGTGAGGGTGGGTCATGCTTTTCAGCAAGTTCAGGTATGGCTGGTTATCTTTCCTGAGTTCTGTACATTAATGTAGCATTTTTTAAGTGAGACAAAGGACAGTGTTGAAGGGATCAGGGGCACGACTTACTTTGGGTTCTCTCACTGCTGCTTTCTGAATATGTTCAATATCAGGTTCCTTGTAAGGGATGGGAGAAGGCATTTTCCCTTTCTGAGCATCAGGAAGGCAGTGGAGACAGTGGGCAGTAAAGTGGAAGTGAGTGGCATTAGCAGATGGTAAGACACAACTCATTCAAGTTTCAGGCTGTATCATGTTCTCCACTCCTTCTACACAGTCCCTTGGGTCAGATAATTTGGCTCAAATCAATACTGCTCTTTCATCAAGGGTATTCAAAGATTACAGTGGAAGCAGCACCATGATAATTTTATGTGGAAGGAGGATATAACATTTTTGCTGTGTGTGCTCTCCATTAGTTTCTTCCAACCTAATTTTGAATGACCATGCTGTGGGTTTCATCTCTATGGTTGTGGGTGAGAAAGGGAAAAAAATGGGACTACAAGAAAAACAGCCTTTTTTTGCTCCTTGAGGTTTTAAATCAAAGGTGGTATAACCCATGTGGGATGAAATTATTCTAATTGTTACTAAGCTGATTAAAGATTTATAAAACAAGAGTTACATTTATAGCTCGTGTCTCTGGATAATGTAAAAAAATTGATGAAAAAATGAGAAGTAGCATTCTTCCTGTTGACTTGCAATGCAAATATTCTCTGAACTTCTAAACGCTAGAAGCTTAAAACTTGCAACCAGTTATTTAATTTTTTGGGGAACTGAGATCCAGATGAAATTTTGTGAGCTTGTTCATCCCTATTAAGATTTTAGGAGAGCTCCAGATCTTTTGAGCAGTTGTGCTTTCACTGTTTTGAGTAGGCACTTTTGAGTAGGCTCCTTCTAAATTAGAAAAGTGGAAAAGACCTGCAGTATATAAAGACTGGGAAAAAAGCTTTCTAATAATGAGGCATAAGGAGATTTGTTTTTAATTACTCAGAAGGTCAAGAGGTGAATATAATATCTAATGAAGTTTAAAGAAAGGGAGAAGAAATCTGTAACAGAGAAAGGATGGCAATCATAATTGGAAATATGGATGTTAAAACAAGGAGGTTTCGGATATTCAAAGGATGTGTGGCTTAACAATGGATGTGATCAGCCATTGAAACAAATTTCTGAAAAAATACCCGATTTTTCTTCCTTGTCAGATACACAAGTTGAAGCCAGATGTCTTTTTGGAAAGTGTGCTTTAGGCTAATGAAGCTTTGGGTTCAGTACAGGGGTAACTAGATGGAAGGCAGACAAGAACTGAAGGCTGGTTCTGACCCCAGAACCACTCTGGTTGCTGTGGTGTGCTGGCATAAAGGGTACCCGAGCATCCCTGGGTCTGGGAGCTCATTCTGTGGCCTGGACCTCATTGTCCCTGCTTCCCCAAGGGCCCCTGGAAAGAACCCCTGGACCCGGGGCAGCTGCCCTGCCTTGGCTGCAGGAGGTGGCTGCATCATGCCCTGCACGTGCAGTGCCCGTGGCTTGTGCAATCCCAGGAAATCAGGCTTTTCAGGGCAGCACTGGCAAGGCTCTGTGGTGCACAGCCTGGCGTGCCACCGGAGGAAACGTGTGAATCAGCGGGTGGAAAAGTTGGGCGTTACCCATGTAAGTCTTGTCACTGCTCCAAATGTCTCCTGGCGTTGTTGCTTGGGGTATGAAGAAGGTTTTTGAGAGTACACCTGCACTGGAACAAAGTCAAATGTACTTATTGGCAAAATGTGTTTATTTTACCAGTATAGCTTGTTTTACTTGGACAGCTCAGAGGCATGGGTGAGAGGTGACTCGAAAATTCGTGTGCAGAGCACAGGTTTCCTCAGAAGTGCTGTTTGCAGTAGCAGCTCTTTGCTAACTTGCTGTATTGATGTAGGCGAAATACCTTCTTCGATCAAAAAAAAGTGTGTGCTTTCATTGTGAAATAATTAGAATATGTAAGCTGAAAAAACCACAGTGGGGACACAGCTTTGATTTTATCTACAAGGTTAAAACAGATCAACTCAACCCCAAGAAGGAGCATGCAATGCTGATTAGACCTGACAGGTCTTGTCTCTGTATGAATTTTAAGCTAAGTTTTGCACATTTTGTCTTGTCTTTAAAACTGCTGTCCCCCAATAAACCATTATTGGTGAAGACAAAGCAATAGCCCTGTGAGGTGAAAGATAGAGTTGTACATTACCTGCTTGCTGCTAACAGCCAAATGCTCCATCATTCCTTCTCCAGGTGGCTGCTTAGAAGATGAAGTTTTATCTGAGGAGGCTTTCCAAAGGACTCTCTGAATCCTTGGACAGGGAAGCAGAGTTCCTCATCCTTTTCTTTGGTGTGGGAAATAAACATCTTTCTTTACCACTAGCTCTTCCCTGCCCTAGGCCATCCATCAGGCGCACAGAAAGGACCTGATGGGCTGTGGACAGGCCTGGGGTTACAGGGCAGTGGTGTCTGTCCCTGCCTGGACTGGCAGCAGGATGTCACTTCTCAGGGGTAGTACTTCTTTCTGTTGTATGCTTTGATATGCACCCACATTGTGATGGATATGAATACTAACTTCAGCTAGGTTTTTATCATTTTCTTTATGAATGTGTTACTAAGGAAAGACAAGAAACAAGATCTCTCTGACAAGAATCACCACACAAGCAGTATAGCTCTGGTTAGGTTCCAAATATGCATGAACACCTTGCATATGCAAACAAGCAAAGCCTACTTTGTAGAATAAAATACTTACTACATTCAGAAAGAGCAGTAGCAATATTTTGGATGTTGTGTCATTAAAAGCAGCAAGTATATTGTTTTATGATAAAAGAATTATTTTCAAAATTTTCACTTGGTTGACCATTTGTTCTTTGTATAAAAATGGAACATGTATTGGCAAGAAAATAAGGAATTTATTTTACCTCATAGAGTTAGAATACCATGCCCCTTTTGTTTTAACACTAAGCCTGTAGGGGAGCATTTGGGAGCAGAATATATTCTGTATTTTAGTACCCTTCAGGCCAAGAAATGAAAAACTGAATTCTGACATATAATAATCAGATGCTTGAATATGGACTCTATACCAATGTTAACTTTTGAGCTGCTTAATTCTTAGTTGTTGTGTCTCTTCTTTTAACGTGACTTGCTCAGATGTGGTTACCCTGAACTGGCTGACTCTTTCTCAGAGATCAGTCTAGAATTAAAATGATATAAGGCTGCATCTGTTAAAGGAATTTTACATGGTTCATACTTCTGGTCAACATATGGAAGAGCTTGCAAAGTTTAATTATATTTTCAATTACCTGCTATGTTTTTGTTTTGCTGCTTTGGTTAGTGTGTGCAATCCTATTTAATACATCCTATTTATGCTTTTGTCAGCTGTGCACACATTCATTTTAACAAAACATCAGGAGAATCTCCTTGACACTTCTTTTCTGTTCAATACGCATTTAGAAGTGGATTCTTTTACTGAGATTTTAAGGATTTTTTTAAAATCAGCATGCCAGTACAGAAAGTTGAGGCAACTGGTAAAGACAAGGGAAGAATAACAGTGAAGAAAGCTAAAGGAGAAAATGTAATACCTGTTTCATAACATTAATAAAAATAAAGCTACTGAAATGAAAAATAACTGTTCCTTTACTAAAGTAAAAACAATGAAAAGATTGATGATGCTGCTGGGTGTGTACGTGTTTATGTAATGTGGGAAAAATTTTCTAACAAACTAAGAATAGTGGTTAAATGTTTGCCCTCTTGGTAGTATTCTAGTCATGATGCAATTCTCAGCAAAATGCACTATAATTATACAGGGAAGTTGCTATTTGCATGGTAGAACACAGTGTATTTTCCCCACTTTTTTTCTGTTTTAAGAGCAGAACGTTGAAAGGGAAAGGTTCACTTACTGTGTGCTGGAGCACATTTCCTTGATGCACATAATGTTCCTTCCAAGTGTAGAAGTAGCTCAAGATGCTGGATGAATACATCTTCTAGTGTTCACTTTCCAGTGAGAAGCCTAGAAAAATGTGAAAATACTTTAACTACTGTGTTATCACTAAATTTAGGTAAAATTTTATTTATATATATATATATATATCCATCCCTTACTTGCCTGTGCATCCTTGCAGTAAAACTGCAGCTTCTGTGCCTCTTCCCAGTCATGAAGCAATTTTCATCAAGCAGTTACAAAAGATGTTTTTTCCATGTTCATGGTAATGGTATTTCTCAGTAGCTAAGTAGGGATTATGGTAGTTTGGCATAACTACCCATTGATCCTGTAGTTTCAGTACATGCTGATATTGACAAAGTCCTGAAAGCAAGTAGTTTAGGAAAAGTATGCAAAGCAAGAAATGCAAAATGGAGATTACAGTAATTGCTTGGTTTTTGGCTGTGGAACTGGGGAAGAGACTTATTTGGCAAAGTTCATACAGAATGGTCTTGGTAGACACAGTAGTACCCTTTCCTCAGTTTCTGTCCAGTACCTTTAGTGTGACTTTTCTTTTGTCTGAGAGCAGGCAAGGCTAATTTTCTTACTGCATTACTAAAACATGACAAATGGCAATCTTGTCTAACCAGAACAGCAAAGCTCTTCTGTCAGCCAGTGCTTTTGTTTCCTAGTAAATAAACATCCATTCAAGTGTCGTAATGGACGATGGGGGAAAAGGTGTAAGTGTAGCCATAGAACAAATTCTAGGCAAAATGGAGATTTTTAAGCAAGACAGCATCTGAAAAGCCTCCTATACAGCAGTGTTGCTCAATGACAGATGTGTGCTTAATGGTGTTGCTTTTAAACCCGTGTCTTTCTCCATGATTGGCTTAAACTCCACTGTACATTCTAACATGTTCCTTGATCAGATTAGAGTTGGGTTAATTTCCTTTATTTTATGGTGTTTCAGCAGTGCAAGCCTGTCACAGTCATAAGAATACTTGTGTCATAGAGAGTGATAATCTAGCTGAAGTTTGGAAGGCAATTCTGTTATAAAGTAGACCCTTCCATGACCTCTGTAGGCTTCCAGGAGGTTTTCTTTTTTAAAAACAACTCTCAAATATTCTGAGCCTAATATGAAATCTTGTGATGGTTTGACATAATTCAAGTACTTCTGTTTTGTATTATCTTTGTAAGAAGTGATGTTTTCCATAAATTTTCCTCTTTTGGGTGTTTTTGTTTTGGGTTTTTTTTACTACTGCCATGATTTCCCTCAGTGGCTTAGCTTGCTTTTGAAGAAATGTTAGAAACAATGAACATGATACAACAATCCTGTGTACACAACCTTTTTTTATTTTACCAGCTCCCCATTAAACTAAGCCAGTGCACTTCCAGAATATATTCGTGCAGAGCCTGAAAAAACGTGTATGGTAGCCTTAACCTTATATTGTATTATTCTGCCGCTCTTTGTCCAGATCTGTCCAGAATTTGTAGGAGAGGGTTGCTCTTAAGACCATTAGATCATGTCGGGTTTTGTAAAATGCTGGAAGATCTATACCATCAAAGTATTCACATCAAATGGGTAAGTGAACAGTTCTGAAGCCATTTTCTTCTTCAGAAAATCAGAGCATGAAAACTGGCTGTATTTGTTTAAGAAGTTTTGGGGAAAAAACAAGCTACTCATGCTCTGCAGCTTTGTGTGGCCGTAGCTACAAAAGTATTTGCAGCACATGCAGCAGAGCTCTCTTTTTGCTCTGATTCTGCTGTGAGGCTGTTACGGGTTCTTGTGTACAAGACTTTTACTATGGCCAAGCGTCAGGAATAAAACTTCAGGGTTTTTTTCCCAGTAAATTTGCAAATCTCTCATTTGACATGCTGAATAAGAATCGTTAATGTTTTTTCAAATGGCTCGAAATACTTAGCAGTATGTGAGGTTTGAGGATTCCTCAAAGGCAAGATCTTCACGTTTTCACTTCCACAACTGTTGGGAAGCGTTGCAGTGTAACCGGAGCTGTGCCAAGGCCTTGGTGTGTGTGTGTGAATCCCGGTGTCCATCTGCAGCACACGGCTTTGCACGCAATCCAAACAGGTTTTACTGCCCTGCAAGTGGCCCCTCCTCTGGGCTGAGCTGCCTCAGTGCAAACCCTGCTTGTACTTGGGCATTTGCTGAACGCCTGCTGCAAACTTCTTCACCGGCATAATAAATTAATAAATTCGAGCTGTTTCAGGTTGGGGGTTAGGAGCTTTATGGCATTGTTTACATGGCTGAATCTGTGCTGGCCTCCCGCTGCTCTGATCTGTGCTGGGCCTGAGCACTATTAAGAAATCAAATTAGCTTGGATGAAGCATCTCTGTGTTGAGTGTGGAATGCAAATGTGCGCTGGTCTGGGTGTGAACCAAGTTAATTTTGTGACGCCTGGATTTTGTGGTCCTGCTCTTCAGAAGTAGTAGCTAAGGAGTTATTCTGTAAATGCCAAGAATTGCAACAAATAGTTTCTCATTACATAATGTAAGCTCTGTGTGTTATATTTTGTAATGCATGCCTGAGGAAAAATCTCATAGAATAAATTTCATGCTTATTTCATGAATTGGTTTTTCCTTGTGCTGTCATCTAAATGTGACATTACCAGATAAAATCATTTGCTGTACTGAAATGAAGCCATTCTTAGCACCAAAAAGGAGGGAAACTTTTATTTCCTTAGTGTCTCTCCATCTGTCTGGGAAAACGCTGCAAGTTCACTCCCAGCATCTCTCCTTTTTCCTTCTGTATCTTTCCCACCCAAGCACAGATAGTCCTGACCAATAACAGTGCTGCCACAGATACCCTCCTTTCCTGTGCTGATTACACCTTTGACTCCTTAGCCTAGAGTTTTGTGCCAATTTGCAATTAGGATTTTATTTTCCATGCCATATTTACCCAAGTCTGTAGAAACAGTAGTTGTGTTGTAAAACTTACAGGGAGAGTTCTGTATATATGTAGCAAGTAGTTCTGAATATGTTAAACAATCCCTGGGGAGAACTTCTTAGCCAGGTTTTAGAAGTTTTACCTCTTTATATGAAGCTTGAGGTCCAGTGTTTTTGGGGGAGGAAAAGAACAGGAGTCTTTCATTTTAGCTTTTCTGTATCAAATGCATATTGCATGAATGCTTCCCTGGAGTGCAGCCTAGCTAAACTTTAAATTTAGGGGGGAGGAAAAAAAAGGAATTATAAAATATGAGATGAAATTGTCACTTGTATTACCTCTGGGAAGGAACTAGCAGCAGCTGCAGTGGTAGAAATTCAGCATTTCAGTCCTTATAGCATGCTATAAGCACCGTACAGCTCATCAGCAGGTACTCTGCTTAATAAGGCTTCTTACTTTGACTTACTTGGTGGGATGCATGTGTTGAAAGGCATTTTTGGGCACTCAAAATGATAAATGCATTAGCTTCATCGGCACACCTTCAGTTATTTGTGTTTTCTTCTCAACCTTTTCCCCACCAAAAGAAAAAAAGGGATTTCGCCCTTGCTGAGACAGATGTTGCATGTCACTCCAGCCCCAGTGTCACCTGGAGCTATTACTAGGCTTTTGCTAAGCATACTTTGTCTCTATGAAAGACAATTTATGAGGGTGATGAATTTGAGCTCTTTATTTGCAAATATTTTCCAGTTTATTGTTCCTGTATATAGTAGTGCCAAGTACATTGTTTTGCAAATTGGAAAGAGGGAAAGCCTCTGCCTCCTGAGGCTGTGCCATCGTGATGTTTTATTCTGCTGGAATGAACTCTGTAGGAAAGGTACTGTATAGAGACTACTTCATCCTCACTGAAATAGGGTGCCATAGGATGGTGTAAAACTTAGTGCATAAAGCACAGAACCTTTGCAGTTGAAAGCAGGAGAAGCTTTAAGCAGAATGAAGTAACATTAGAACCTGCCTAAGACTCAGAGTAACTTTTAATAAGAGAGATTATTTTTATATGTAGTGGTACGTTTTCAGGGTTTCTACAACCTAAATGAATCTGATGTTTCCCAACTCTATGGCAGTTCTTTGACTCAGAATCTGTTTGTCACAAACTTGCCTGAACAGCTGCACAGGAAACAAGTGTTCTTTCAGTGTGTGTTTTCAGAGGGCTTCTGTCATTTTAGGTGGGCTGACTCAGGAGGACTGGCTGAAATGCAGGTGATAAAAATGAACTCTGTTCTCTGTTTCAGATTCTCTCTTCATGTGGAGTCTGAGTGTGATCATCCCATCCTTTATTAATATTGCTCAGGTATTAGTTCAGTGCCGGTAGAGTTGAGTGTCTCTTGTTGAGCTGCTTTTATTGCTGCTTCCTTCAACACATTCATGTTCTTCATCTCTCATACACACTTGCTGAGCCTGGTTTAACTTGACATTTGGGATTTTAGAACAATAGATGCACCTACACACTTGTCAGAAATACAATACCTTTGAAATCACGATTTCTCTCTTTGGTACATACAGCAGCACTCTTTCCTTTTCCTTTGCTCACTCTTCTTTTTTTACTAAGTAAAGTGGTATTTCATGAACCCTTGGTTCTTATCATTTTGTGCATTCTTTCCAAAAAGCCTTAATACAATTTTTTTTTTGAGTTCCCAATGGAGCTTTACTGATACTTTGAGTCAATTTGCTTTTCTTGCTGCAAATGATTTTTTTTCTCATGTTATGGAGGAGGTGAGAATATTGTGTACCTTTTTTTTTTTTTGCTCTCTGCCTATTGTAGAAGAAACACCCATAGTATTGATATTGATGAAGCCAAAGATGATTGCAGGATAGACACTGGCATGTCATTATTTTCAGAGTTTTCAGTAAAGCAGCAAATGTAGGCACCTTTTTGCTTACAAATGTGCTGCTTTTAAGCTCAGTCTTTTATGCACAAACTTTCTGCACTGTGTGTGGCCACTTTGATAAGGCTTGTGCCACAGCACTCTGTGTGGCCAGGAAGACCTATTGCTCATGCTATTATCTCAAGAGTGGAGCTGAATGCATAACTTTAAAATCTATTTCCCCCTTCACTCTGACCACTCCAAACTGCTTTTTGAGACTGAGACAACTTGTCTTCAGGCTGTCTTCTGTCCCAAATCCATGCCCTGTAGTGCTGATACTGAGCAGAGCTGCTTGTGCCATCTGCTGCTGTGTGAGGATGACAAAACGGAGAGCAAATGTAATCTCAGTATAAATACAGCTTAGAGGCAAGCTAAAGGATAAAATGTTCTAACTGCTGATTTTTAGTGGTTCTAGACCCCTGGGGGTAACTGTGAGTTACTCTGCGAGGTAACTGGCAAAGGTACTTAGCTAGGGCACACTAAAGTCAAACAAAAGGGCTAATGAGCTTGCAAAATTGAAATGTTATATGTCAGGCAGGGACACACAATAAACTGAAGCTTAATTTATAACAGATTTTTACAGTCTGATGTTACAAGGCCTCATTTCTACGCATATAAATGCTGAATTGTACCTTTCTTTTTTGTTTTTCTCTCTTGACGTTGTTTGTTTGTCTGGGTTGAATACAACTCCCTTTCTTTGCCAAGCTCCAACTACCAGTATACATCCCTGTGGTGGCTGCTTTACATGTACTTTTTATGGAACAGTAAAAGGGGCAAATAAGCATATAATGGTTAACTGCTGCTTGTAACAACATTATAAATACAAAGCATTATTCATAAAATTTATAAATATCGCTCCTTGGCTTGGTAGTTGGGATCAGTGTAGAAAGCTTTCCATCAGAGTGCTGCTAGCACATGTAGTCATGTGGAAGTGAGGAGAAATGGGGCTCCCCTCTTCCCAATGCCCTGCTTGTGCCCTTCCTCCTGCCTCTGGTGATGTCCCTGTTTTGCTGATGTGTCTGTAGACCCAAAACAAGCGGTGAAGCTGTTTGTAGGTCCATTCACAGGTATTTCTGCTAACGTTTAGGGATGACTTCAATACACAACCCTGCCTGTCTGGTGGGTAAGGCAATTGCTAGAAGCAGTGCTGACGAACACTTGGGCTAAGATGCAACACTTGTTGCATGCAGAGAATGTTGAGGAAGCAAGTGAAAAAGAGGCTTCTGATGAATGTAAATAGGCAGGATTTCAGATGGCTGTAGACACACCCTTAAGGAAGTGTAGATATGCATCCTTCACAATATGCATAGGTGGAGACCAGACCAGCAGCTGTGTTCAAATAAACACTCACTCACTCTTCTTTCTGGATGAAGCAGCTCTCAAATAAACCCATTTGTGTCTGCACGTGTGTTCTAAATCTTGTCAAAGTTGTATGAATCTGTACTGCACACATGGTTTAAATTATTTTTGTTGATGCCATATAAATAAAGTGTGCATGCCTAAGTTGTGCTTCCTATGATAACGTGATTTTTATTATTTTGAAGCATTTAAAATGTACTTAGAGATGCTGGGTTTTCCCACAACTTGCATAAAATCTGTATTACAGGTAAACTGTAGCAAGTAGTTGATCGAAACAGAGGATACTGCTTGAACAGAGGGAAACTGCTAAGTGGGGAAAAGGCTGAAAAAGGTGCTACAGAGACATACGGTTGAGGAAAGGGAAAGAAAAATATTGAGTTGATGTGGAAGCTACCAGAAGAGAAAAATAGGCCATTTATTTGCATCAAAGTAAAAAGTGACCAGATTTGAAAGTTGTGTTTCAATCAATATTTTGGTTTTACCAGAAGAGGATCAGTTCCTAACCTGCCTGAGATCACTGATCCTCCATCTCTGAAGACTGACTGTTTTGCAGCTGGAGTCATGGAGAGGCTAACTTTCCTAATACAACTGCAATACCACAGAGCTGTATTTATTTTGGTCTTACCCCTGGATTTTTTCTTTAATTTACTTTGGATAGACAGACTTTTATTAAAACTTAAGCTGCTTTATATCACAGGCTTGTTGTTTTTAAGGTGGTTCTTTAACAAAAGAAACTCTCTGTTCAGATTTCACTGGTGGACAAAGCGAGGGCAGGTGCCCTTCTTCCATTTGCCATGACTCTTGCTTTGTAATGTTACTGTCACAAGCTGCTCTTACTTGGGAAAAAGGTTGACAGAGCATCAGATTTTTCAGGGGTTGGATTATCTCTTGCATGAAGTGCCAGGATTCAGTGTGGAAAATTGAACTGTGTTCAGTTGCAGGCTTCCTGTGTGCTATCAGTGAAGTCATTAAAACTCCATCTTAAGTGGATTGCTTGTACAGTGAGAATCAAAATACCTCCTGCTTCACAAGGGTGGGGAGGCCTAAGTGGGACATGCAACTAAAAGTGCATAGCTGACAAACACCCCTGCCTGGGTAGATGCTTTGGGACTGAGCAGCAGCACATTTTTCCTTCGGGTTGCATCACGGGTCTGCGGTTTCTTGGGTTTGTGCAAACAGCAGCCACGTTCCCGCCTGCTCTGGGCAGGTGATGCCAGGTCGGTGGCAGCAGCAGTGTCACTGTTTGTGCTAAGCTGAATTCAACAAGCCTGTTGGCCTTCTGTTTACGGGGGAAGATGCCTGTTCAGATGCAAACTGGAACACATGGCTATACCCTGAATGGGGAATTGCCCCTTCCAATTGCAGCCGGTCTTGCAGGTGTACATAAAATGGCTAACCCATTGTTTTCTCTGAGATGGCATGAGCCAGGCTTCAGTGTGTCAGAATAAGTAATGTCCTCAAGACTTTCTGGTCTAGGTCACGTTATGCCACACCTGTCACACTTTTCTTGTGATCTAGCTCTAAATGCTACATGTGCAACCCGTGGGTACAGCTGCCTGTCCAAAAGGGGTGTGGACTGGTGTTTACATGGCATGGCTAACGAGTCGGACATACAGTGCCTTTCTCAGGTCTGCTAGGAAAACGCGGCCCCGTGGCTTATCCGGGCAAAACTGAAGGTGTTTGGGGACACTGAGGACCATTACCCAAGTGCTCGCTCTTAACTCTGGCTACACTGGCAAGTCATCTCTTGCTGTTTATAGCTGCCTTCTTCTTCACCCTTCCTCTGTTAAAGTGTCTCTGATAAAGGTCTCGTTGTCATTGCTGGGCTGCCACGGCTATGTAAGACTCTCTGTAGCTCCGGTAGCCCGTGCCCTTGCGTGTCACACAGAGCAGTACTGAGAGCAGTGCGAAGCCTTGCTCACAAAAGGCATCATTATTCCCGTTTCCCACCGGGAGTCCGGCCTGGCCCCATTACGGACGGGGCCCGTAGTGCAGACACCAAAGCAGGACGTTTGCCCCGTGTCCTGCTCCGTCAGGCACCGTCCTACTTTGCCTTGCTTATTCTCCGGCTGCCTAAAAAGGAGCAGAGCATTGTAGGGTGGCTGCTGGTGCTGGGCAGCCGCGCTCGCCCGTCCCTGCGCTGCCCGGCTTGTGTAACGCGGCCGGGCCGCGCTGCTCGTGCGGCCGCAGCCTCAGGGGCGCGGGGGCGGCGCCGGGCGCTGCTCGGGCCGGGCCGGGCCGGGCCGGGCGGGGCGGGCGGAGGAGCCGCGGCACCGCCCGCCCCCAGCGCCATTGGCGGGGCCGGGCCGGCGGGGGCGGGCGGCCGGGACAGCGGCGGGGAGCCGGGGCCGAGCGAGCCGCGATCGCCGCTCCGCTCCGCACCGCCGTACCATGGTGGGGGATCACTGCAGCCTCCCCGGTGAACGGCCCGTGCTCGCCCAGAGTGCCAAGCCCGGATTAAGCTGCAAGATGGTCCTGCAGGCGGTGGGCAAAGTGCTGCGGTAAGGACGGGTCCGGCGGTGGCCGTGGCGCCGGGCGGGCAGGGCGGCTGCCCACGGCGCATCCCGGGAGAGCAGCGGGCTGGAGCTCGGCTGGGAACTCGTCCTGAGCCCCGCTCCTCTCTGCACGAAGGAGAGAGGCTGCGTCCGGCTCCCTCTGGGTCTCGTGTAGCGATCGGGGAGGCTGGAAGTTGGAACAGCAGTAAGCGCTTGGAGAGGAACATTTGTTCACTCTTAATACGGCAGTCGGGTTTTGTTTGCGCTTTCATGAGAACTGAGTTTCCAGGACGTAATCAGGCAGCGGAGGTCCTGGCTTGCCTGAATAAGGAGTCTGACCAAGATGCTACATATGCTTTGGCAAGTTTTCCACAGAAATATTGTAAGATGAGGGGGAAAAATTGCTCATGCAGCTCAGAAGGGCTTGTGTGAACACTGAGACGTGGATGACTACTGAGACCAAAACCAGACTCTTTGGCAAAGGATGTGCAGTAATTTGATTCGAAGGAGTTCTGACCCGTTCTGGTTGGCAGGGAAAAACGTCACCACAAATATTAGGATTAGGAGCCTCTTTCTTCAACAACTGCAGCTTTTTTATGTTGGTTGTGTTCAGATATTTTTCTGAGATCTATGGAGAGTTGCAGTGCCGCTCCAAAAAGGAGCCTTGTTCCTCCAGCATAACTTTACTTGGCAAGCTTTCGTTCGTCCCCGTTTTCTACTGTCTGTTGCCAATTGTTAAATGTTTGTCAACAGAAACATTATCCCTCTCTTCCTCTGTTGACTCATGTCTCTCCCCAAGCCAGTTTAAGGGAGCCATTTATTAAAGCAGAATGTTCCGATCACAAAGCGGCTGAGCTCGGGCTGGGACTTCAGCTAGAGGAGTTCGCTGAGCTTGAAGCAGCCTTGGTGGGAACAGCTGCTTAGATTTGCTCTTTAAAATGTCCCGTAGTGCAGCTGGTTTGGGTTGGGTTTTTTTTTCCCCCCCTGATAAAAATTCTCTCCTGTAGAAAACATTAATTTAAAGAATTGAGCTTTCTCTTTCAGCTTTTTAACAGTTTAATGTCCCTTCTTTGCATTTTTGGGGGGCAGCGTGTCTATAATTCAATATGGTGTTACACAGCTGGTCATATCATAAAATCCTTTGGCCAGCAACTTGCGATTCATGATGTGAAGCTTTTGAAGTTTTTGGTAGCTGTTCTATTGGCAGCAGTCCCAGATGTAAATAGATGGGTGCCTCTGTGGGGAAGAATTGCCAAACCTTTTGTTAAGCATCTATGGCTGTTTATTTTAAAGTATAGGTAAGTTCCTGTGATTTAGCAGTGAAACATATATTTTTAGTTTGTTCTGTGCACACTTTTTAAAAAATGGAACATTAATCTTAGCCTTTCTCCTACTACTGAAGTAAGCGCAGAAATTGTGCATAATTTTGCTTTTCTTCTGAGATTTATTTTCGGTGTATACTATAAAACTAGTGTGAAAGCAGGCAAACGTCACATATGAAATGTTTTGGACTCATGAATTAACAGCGTAACTTTATTTTGTTTAGCTCTTACTAGATGGGAGTGATTACTGTTCTGTAGTTGAGTGTTCTTTTAATTTGTCTTTCTGTTTTGGGTTATCTCCTTTTGCTCATGGTTAGAGAGAAATGTGAAGTCACAAAACCTTTCTTTAGATGCCAGACTGGTTCTCTTTATTTCTTCTCTTGAATCTGCTTCTGATGCCTTATCTGACCTTATGTGTGTTATGTCATCTTGCTTTGTTCTGTAAAACATAAACTCATCCTATTCTGTAAAGTGTGAAAGCACAGGCACCGATGAGGAGCCAGGTAAATACTACATCCAATCAAAGTTTCTTTATTGTAGAAATGGGATATTAGTGCTTCTGAAAGTGTGAGCCCATCAGTGATGGTGGAAGAAGGAACCACATGGGACCTCATTTAGGCCCAAAATGGTGTCTTGTTGGTGACAGCTGGGATGGGATTTCTCTGAACAGCAGAAGCACCCACAGATGAGCTTCATCCACCTTATTGTTGGTAGGAAAGAACAGGGACCTTAAATGTTCTGTGTTTGGTTGCAGAGGTGAAATGCCACGCCAATAGTCACCACCTCCTGTGGTAATACTGAAGTTGTAGTCATAAGAAGTTAAATGAGATGTATCCCAAATTACTGTAATATCTTGTCATCTCTTTCAGAGTAAAGGTATCAAATGCCACTTCTAAGCTTGGCCACCTGGAACTGCAGGTTGAGTTTTCTGCAGTCTATACAGTGCTAAACTCTGTATGGAGTAATTTTTCTCGGGTTGATCAGGTTATTGCTAGTGGCTTGGTGATGAGATCAAAGGATAACTTGCTTGTGCACAGCCTGGTGTTATGAGCAGCCCTCACTACATTTTAGGCTCTTTTCTCAGGCCTAATTGGGAACTATCACGATCACAGTTTCCTCCCAGCCTTCCACAGCCTGCCAAGGAATTGCAATAATTCACAATGGACAAGGGACAGAAAGCCTGTGTTCCCTCTAAACTGCCTCCACTCTCGTCTCTCTCCTGCTCGTGAATTATAAAGCTCAGTTGTTCCTGTACAATACTTAATCAGTTTGATTTCCTGCGTAGCAGATTAGCTGTGTTATTTGTGTTGAGTGTGAGTGGTTACAGCTAACACACTGGAAGTTTTTAACATGCAAGTTGTTCTCATTAGTTAGTAGGTCCAGCTCCTCCTGCCTGCTGGGTACTGTGTGTGCCACACGTCAGTAGTAACAGCTGCCAGAGGAGGAATCAATATATGAGGAAACAAGGAGGGAGGTGTGAGGAAGCAGAAAGACTTCATGAGAAGAGCAGTCCTGAGAACCTGAGAAGAGTTTGAGAGAGCGTGGGGGGAAAGACAGCTGAAACAGAAAGGGGGGAAAAAAATGGAACAAAAGCAACAGATGTGTTCTAAGTCTTTCTAATTAATGTTTTATGAAAGCCACGGTTAGGTTTATTGCGCTTTTAAATTATTAGTGATTCAGCTATGAAGAACTCTGGAGATGCTTGTATCTTTCATCATATTGGTTAGTAAACTGTGTTTAACACTTGAGGGATGGGACCAAGGCTGTGCACTTGTAATGATTAAAAAAAATTGAGACACCAGTAGAAAATTGTCATCTCCCCTTTAAATTAGCACAGCATAACTGTGCTTAACATGATGTCTCTTAACATGATGTTTAATTAGGGCTGTTTCATTTAATTTCACTTCATGTGTTTTTGAAATATGTTAATTTTCCCCCCTTTTTTGTTATGAATTGTTCTATTATTTAGCCCATAATTAGAGGGGAAGAAAAACCTAAAATGGATGCAATTTTTCTGGTTTTTGTTATTTTGATTTCTGTGAATTGGTGGTTCTTGAGATGTGGGCGGGGAAAGGGCCAAGAGTATCATGTCAAAACTTGGAATATTTTTCTATTTTTTAGCATTATTTCATTAATTGTCCAAGTTTCTTGTGACACCATGGATTCCTGTCAGCTTCCTTGCAGCGCTCTGCGTTTTACTGGCCTCAAGCAGCACAAGTGGAAGGAAGACTCAGGTTCCTGGGATCTCTCCCCTCTTTGGTCCCAGCAGATAACAGAGCCAGCTGTAAGCGTTTTTTGAAGCCACACGCTGCTGATTTCGGGACAAAATGTTCACTGCCTGTACCAGTGCCTGAGTCCCGATGCAGATGCTCGAGTGTGTTTGCAGTGCTGTGACACTTCGGGTCCTGTGCTGGAGATTTTCAGAGGCTGTTCCCCGTGCAGCTCCCTGGTCTGTGTGTTTCCTTTTAAGTCTTCAGTGCAACTGAGTCCCTCTGGGATAGCTGACTATTAATCAGGGATATGGTGGTAGGAAAGAGGAATGATGCAGGCTGCAGAGTTGTGATGTCACTGTGTAATGTCTTTTGATAAATTACACTATGGTTTATATGTACACACCGTCCTGGATGAGTGTGGAAATAGATAAGTTAAACCTCCCCTTTCTCATAAGAGCCTTCATTTTTACAGCATTGCACAGGCATTGATTTGGATACCAACTAAAAATAAAACTACCAACCTCGCTCTCTTTTGGGTAAGCGCTTTTCAAGAATGTAATTTGTCTTCAGTGATAGGGTGATAATGATTGTTTCATTTGGATAAATTAGCAAGTTTGAGTTGGCATTCTGGATGCTGCTGTGTATTTTTATAGCCAGCACTTAACAGGTTTTGAAAAACTAAATTCCTTCTCTATTTCTCAGTTCATAGCAAGATGAGGAAGAAACCAGATTGATTGTGACATTGTATTCTGGTTTTTAGGTGATCATGCAAGGTTGTCTTGTTATGTTCATGAACTGGACATGTATGGGTAGGAGCAGAGGAGCTTCTCCTCTGCGGCCTGGGCTCCCATGGCTGAAGACAGCTGTTGTCTGTGATGCTTGCATGTATCAGCAGGACTAAAGCAAATATTTTTAAAAATCAATCCTGTTTTATTCTAATTTAGGCAGAAACATTTTTCAGTAATTTAGTCCAGTTTAGTACAGTATTAGAAAGTAATTAGACGAGCCTTGTTTAACACTAGCTAATCTGATTAATGCCAAGAGCCTGGGACAGGCAGAAGAGAAGGGAGGGAAGACAGTATGCAGGGAAAGGGGCTTATAGGCAGAATGCTCTTCTGAGCCACGTTGGCTATTTTTATCCTGTTCTTTTTCTTTCTCCCTCCCACAACTTTCCATTGTACCGAAATAGTTCAAAATGTTTATGGTTCAAGGCAACTGACATCACTAGTTGTCATGCTGTGTCCCGCTGAATATTTCTGTGGCAGGAGCTGATTCCTCATTCAGTGATGGCCTTTTGGGACTCTCAGCTGCTCAGAAAGGACTGGTGACACTATGGGGCAATAGCATCTTGTGCTCTGGCAAGGGTTGACCATGCAGAAGGGACTCTGGTGGCTCTTCCGTGTAATGGTAGCATGGATGTGCCTGTGGAGATTGCACTTTGACACAAGTGTGCTGTCCTTGGGACAGAGCTGGTGACAGGAGGCAGGCCTGGGTGGCATTGCCAGCCTGATGGACTCATCTGTCTGGGGTGTGCCTGCTGGAGAGGCAGCTCTCCCTGCATATGCTGGCTGTTCCCAGCATACACAGGTAGCAAAGTCTCATCTGGCTGTGGACACAGAACTTGCAGTGCTCTCCTTAACGTTCAGCCCCGCTGTGAGCTGTGGGATACCTCTGGCAAAGCCATGCCATGACTGGGGCTCTTGCTGGAGCTCAGGGCTTGGAGCTGTGCTCTGCAAAGATGCTGTGTCTCACAGGCAGGTCAGCACACCAGGCACTCCTCTGTTCCTTTGTCGGCTCACTTGTGTTCGCTGCAGGAGTGTCCAGACCCTGGGGCATTTGTGAACATCACTGAACCATGCACAGTGTATTAACTTAATGAAGAACTTGGTGTCTTTCTTCAGAGGTATTTGCAGCATAAGTTGTGTTTAGGTTACGTGTTCCACATCCTGTGAAGCGATAGCCAGAGGGAGAGCGCTGCTGAAATTCTCTGTGTTGAAACAACCCTCTAAGGTGTCTCTAGAGCTCGTACAGAAAGGGCTCCTGGCCAAGGTTTAATAGCATTTTCCTCTTGTTTAGAGGCAAAAGTATGCTTCTTTTTTTACTGAATATGCCTCCTGGACACTTTACAAAGAATAGATTTAACTATATTCTCAGACTTGTGCAATTATTCACCCTTCTTTTATCTTGTTTTCTTGGTATGCATATAGGATTTGTTCCAGATTTTAGCTGCTTGTTTCAGTCTGGAAGATTCTTCCATTTATATATGAGCAAAGTATGAGTGTGCAACATTCATCCTTCTGGGAGTTGACTACAGTTCCTGGTTTGGCTCTTTGTTTCCTATGTTGCAATAGCCCATGTTTCTGGTGCTGCTCTTTATGGGAAAGTTATCAATTTCACACAATTTCTGTCTGCTATTCTCTAGGATCTCAAATGTCTGTGCACTCCAAGACCTGTACCAGGTAGTTTTCTAGGAGAAAAAAAGGTCCTTTGTAGAAGAGCTTTTTTCTTACCATTTTTTATTTTTTTGAAGAGGTGTGCTGTTAGGAATGTGATGTCCTATCAGTTGTCCTGTCTCTAAGATGGCTGAGACAAAATCTATCTGTTCCTCTATCATACATCTCTCTGTGACTACACCAAAACTGAGTTTGTTAAAGTGTTATTTTGTTGAAGGAATTTTAAATTTCTTTTCTTAATCCCTGGTTGAAGGGATTCAGTGGGGTTCAACAGAATCCTAACTAAAACTTCAGCAATTGGATGTATATGGATTAAACCTGCTTCTTTGAGTGAATGAGCCCATTAGCACTGAAGCCAGGTTGCTTGAGCTTGTCAGAAAATTCTGCTCTGTTAATTTTTAAGTTCTTTTCTGTGTGATAGGGAAATAAGTTTAGAAGTGCTTTTGCTCAGACAGCAGGAACGCGTGGTAGCAGCTGCTCCCCAGGTGAAAGGAACATTGTGGATGTCTGAGTGATTCCTTTTATTTTTAAAAAAGGAAAAATCAGCAGTGAGTGCAGCTGCCCTCAGGTAGTGGCAAAATACTAAAATTCTCAGCTTACTATCTGGAAAAAGTAGTCCTGGCACACCATCCAAGTACATGGAGTTACTGAAGAAAGAAGGCTTGGGTCTCTTCATTGGAGGTTTATGTAACTTCACACAAAGGTGGAATGACACAAGGTGCACCTTGGTGGCCCCACTCACACCCAGACACCCAGATCTGCTCTTCAGTCCAATGTGTCCACACATCCCAGGCTCAGAACACCAAAGCCTCACAGGGAAGGTGCTGACTGTCAGCAGGATGCATTTGGCACAACAGGGAAGAGGAAAATTCTGATAAAAAGGCTTTGCTGATTCCTTCTTCTACAGAGTCCCCAGTTTTGATGTGACTGATAAATTTCTTGAGAGCTGTGCAGGGAAAAGATAAAGCTTAGATCTTGAGAACACATTTCTTTGTGGGACAGAGGAGAAGATGTATTCTCTCTCAGCTGAAATAGTTATTTTTCTGTTGCTTTGCAGCATAGAAAGGTTTTTCCATGTCTGGGTATATCATTGAAATCAGTACATTTTGAAATCCAAACATAACTATCCCTTGCTTTGAGAGGTGACACTGGGTTGCAAATGCTGGGGCAGAAATGTGGCTTCACATTGCATTTTGAGGAATGTCTCAGGTGTTGGTCTCAGCTTCTGTGAACTGATCAGTTGCAAATCCCACATGAACAGCTAAAGATCCTTTTTGTCATTTGCACATGGAGCCAAGGGAATGAAACAACTTCAGTACACAACTATGCATCTAATTTTAGTATTTGTTTTTGAAAAACACTGGTTTTCCTTAACCAATTTCTTGTGCTTTCAGCATTTAGTTAAAAGACTGGATTTATATTTTAGCAGGCTTTTGGAGGTAATACTAGAAGTTTGGGTATATCTATGGGTTTGTTCCTGGTTGCTAGTGGATCAATATGTCTGTAAAGGTGTTTCTACTTGCTTTTCAGTCTCCTGTGGTATATTTGGAAAAGTAATAAATTAGGGTTGGGAATCACTGCTGTCTCACTAGCTAATTAACAGTGATCTAATTGTACTAGTAATTAAACTATTACCCACCCTGCTATTTTTTTCAAATGTTCTTTACTTTGGCCTATGAATCCATAGTTTGTATTTTAAATAGATTTTTTCCTCCCTCTGTTGTACAGAAAAGCTTCAATGTGCCAGTTTCTAAGAAATTCTGAAACAGCTGTGTGCTATTGTTGACAAAACTGAACAGAGCATTGCATCATTCTGTCAAAAATCTTTAAAAATTAACTGCATCGTTACACTTGTGAAAGTTTGTACATATCATCTGTCAATGCAAGTTACCTAGTTAAGATAATGCTTTGATTCCTTTTCTTTCTGACCTTATGAGGAGACACACAATTTATGCCTTCTGTGGATTTCAATTTTTAAGTTTGTCAAGATAGCTCACACTAAAACTGCAAGGCCCTGCTTCCCCTCACAGGATCTGGTCTAAGGCATGCCAGGAGAGATGTGACTTACCTGGACTGACTTTGGTTTAAATTAAAGCCAAAATATTAACAAAAGGGCGGGAAAAAATTGTTGATCTCTGCCATTGAGAAGTGACCTTGACCCATAATATTTTCTAGTGAATAAATATCCTTCCTAATTAAATGCTGGGGTTAATTTAAAGTGTAAGAGATGAGTTTGTGGAGCTTGATACAGCGGATGAAAATTTTAGGTGGGGCTGCTTCTGCACATCGGTATTTCTTTGCCCAGCCCGCTCAATAACTAATGACTGGTAGGTGATTGAATTCCCCCCAACTGTGTGTGTCAGTGCTGCAAGATGCACATGTGTGTGCTAGTACACATGCTTTAAAAGTGAGGTGGCAGGTGCAGGCATGCAAAATTGCTTATGAATAGTGAAAACACTTTAGATTGTTCTTCCCCATGCTGTGTGTCTGAGTTTGTACTGTGTACTGAAGCTCCTGCAAAGAAAGCTGAGATGTTTGAAGTAGCTGTGTTGTTCCCTTTGTTTCCGTGTGCACTCTCAGTTGTGGTATGCCCTAGCACATTTCTGTCTCATTAATGCACATTTTTTTAGATGGAAAGCAGATAAAGTTTATGTGAAGGTTTCAGCTGTTGAAGTCCTGCCTACTGTGTGATATGGGTGCTGTTTTCCAAGGTGGAACTGTAGCAGGAAGGCAGGTGCTGAACTTTCAGTCTCTTCACAACAGAGATAACTAACTTGTCCTTCTGATGCAAGACACTTTTCGTGCCTAAATAGTTGTAATTTCACATTGCAAGTACATGAGACACTATATGCACCCATCTTCCAAAACACAGTATGTGGGTAAGCTTGGCCTGCATATCTAATGTGGTTTTGCTGTTGCAGGTTTTCTTTAGGCTACAGTAGTGCATAAAACTAGTCTGTGTTGTCAGGTAAGAGCCTGCAAGGCAAGAAGGCAGTGAGGAAACCAAACCATTTTTTACAAAGACAAACTTGTCTGTACCCTGGTACTCCCTGAACAGAACAAGCTGTCTGCATTTGTATATCTTGGGCTATATAGCAAGAAGTCTGATTGCTGAAGCCAGGTTGCCATGGTGAAATAATTCCCAGCAATTAAAGCACAGTTCCACCCTGAAAAGCAACTCTGTGCAAGCTATGTTGTGAAATCCCTCATTTACGAGGCCGTGAGGTTTCCAAATCAAATTTGCTTGGTTTAGAAATAAAAAGGTAGCTTTGCAGTCTTCCAGCTCTACAGACTTCATCGTGGTTGGGACATAACAGGTCCTTCAGTGATGTATTTGCTCTGCTGGTGAACTCTCTCTCCACAAAGGTGCACCACAGGGTACTGGATGTGCACATCTAGAGATAACAGGGCTGGTATCAGAGCAGCCAGGAGGAGCAGTTACTGCCAAAACCTGAATTTAATAATGACGTAAAACTCAAAATAACTCTGTGTTCCAATAGGAGATTAGAGGATAATAAATCACTGATGAAATTAATAAACATGTCAGAAAAGACACGGAGAACAGATTTTTTAATTGAGAACTTTTTGTGGTTTTACTCAGTACATTAAATTTTTCTTTGAATTTGCAGAGTTTAAAAACCTTAAAAGAGAGATAAAACTTTTTTTGGTCAATTACATTACTTTTCCTTGTTCTCTGCAGGCATTATTTCTGGCCTCCAGAGTTTCAAATTGTCTGCTGAAAAAGTACTGCTCTGAATATAATGACAAACTTGACAGATCTATATTTGACTTCCCCAGAGTGGAAAAAAGGTGTTAAAAGCCACTCCAAAACTTGCTTTTAAATCTTGGTGCAGATCACTTGTTCTCAAGGCTCTGTGGACAACCTTTCCTTTGCAGCACGTGTAACAACCAGGCTCGCTGGCTCTGCCATTGTCTGCTCTCAGTTGAGAGCCAATTTTCTCCTTTCTCTGTGTGTTTTAATTAGAGAAATGTAAGGTATGCTGTAGATCTCCGCAATGTTTTCTGTTTTAGAGAAAGAGCTATTTATCTCTGCTGGTTTCCAAAGGTCCTTGGAGGGCTGAGATGTAAACATTTACATGTGCAGATATCTGTGGTGAAAAGAATCCTCCCCTACAGTGTAGCTGCAGTATGGGAGTATATGTAGCAGTGGAGGATGATGAGGAAGCATTTGTGTTGCTTGAATACTAATGGCATGTTTTCCTCTAAGGGGAGGCAAGGATACAGGAGCATCCTTATCTTGGTATTGTGTATGGGCCTGATGGGTTTGGAGTGTTTGCCTGGGGACTGAAATGAGCTGTGTGTTAACAAGACAAAGCCCAGATCAGAGCTCCAGGCTGATATTTTCAGCTGATGAATGTCTGGGCAGAGATGTACTAAAGAGTCAGTGTGGGGTGGCCTCTCCTGTTCCCACACCAGGATCTGCTCTGAGTGCCATTCCAGGGGAGGAGGAATTGCAGGCATGGGAGAGCATACTATGAGACACCTTCTCAAGCAGGGATTTGGGGGTTGCCCTCTTTCTGCTCAGTTTTGGCTTCCTTTGAGACAATTTGCCAGCTGGAGACTTAAAAAACAACAAAAACAAACAAAAGCCACTATTCCGTGTCATTCCCAGGCTCAGGACTTGGGCGCTTCTGACTCAGTGCTCTGCTGTGTGGTTTGTTCTAAGCATTGAGTAAATTAATTGTTACAACACTTAGTCTATGACCTACTGAATCTCTCTTACCACAGGCCTTATTTGGCTCCATGTAGAGATGTTGAAAATAGGAAAGATTGGTCCTTTTTATTTCCTATTCCACAAGTTACCAGAAATCTGGACTGTAGTAAAGTTGCTTAAATAAACAATCTTGCTGAGTCCTCATGCTGGCACCTCCTGATTGGGATACAGGAGGGCTTTGTGCCACCAAAGTAGAATAGAACATTGCAAAATGAAGAACAACTGCATATTGCTTGGGTACTTTTGTTTTTTCCAGTGAATTGTTACTTTTAAATTACATTACCGGCTCCTAGAAATAAGTAATCTATTTGTTTGGCGTTGGACATGGTTTCCCTGGTGTCCCAGTTGTGTTATCTGGAGGGGAACCTGGAGAGGGCAAGGACTGTGCAGTCAGAAGCTGGATACCTCCATTCAGTCTGGGGGAGGAGTTCTGGCAGGTAGGCCTAGGGAAGAAAGGGAACTCCAGTGCAGTGTGTTTTACCACAAGAATGCACTCTGCACATTTTTGTAGCATTAGCTGAGCTGTGGCTTGCCTGGCCTTGCCTCTGCAGCCCTTCTTCCCAGAGCTGCACTGGAGACAAGGTGGGGGACCCTGGCCACCAGCAGAGGAACCCCTGGGAGTCTCAGCAGGGGAGTTCGTGTGCCACTGCCACACCACTGCAGGCAAACACCAGCTTGTGCTGGGAGCTGATGGGCCACGGAGGTAAGAATCATTGCTGTTTGGGTTGGAAAAGACCCTTGAGGTCCTCGAGTCTGCCATTAACCCATAATCCACACATCATAAATACTTCCAGAGATGGTGACTCCACCAGTTCCCTGGCAGCCTGCTCCAGGGCCAGATAACTCTTTTGGTGAAAAAATTTTTCCTAATACACAGTCGATACCTTAAGGCCATTTCCCTTTGTCCTATCCATTGTTACCTTTTCCTGCTGCAACCTCCTTTCAGGTAGCTGTGGTGAGTGTTAAGGTAGCCTGAGACTCCTTTTCTCCTGGCCACACAGCCGCAGCTCAGTCAGCTGTTCTCTGTAAGACTTGTTCTCCAGCCCCTTCACCAGTGGGTGGCTGGGGAGTCTTACAGCATGGCAAGGCCTGGTGTACCAGACATGGCATGGTGCAGGTGCCCCATGGTCTCCTTGCTTTGCCAGCAGCACCAGCTGGAGCTCAGTCTGGCCCTACAGAATGTTTTGGGCTCTTTGTTGAGAAGCAGCATTATGAAATAATGTTATGGCACTTGTCATCCTTAACATGCCTGCCATGCCTTGGCACCGACTGTTTACAGCAGAGCATCCGGAGGCCAAGCAAAGATTCCCTTTTAAGGCAAAGAGCCACTATGAGAATCCCGAAGAAAAAGTTTCCCTGGCATGTAGGGTACATTCTTCTTTCCTCCTCCTCTTAAATAAACTATTAGTAACTTTTAAAAACAGAACAAAAATGAAGAACCGGGGCCAGAAATGCTGCCAAAGATGCTTTATGCTGAGCAGCCCCCTTAGACCTGCGCAGAAACCAAGCCCTGGAGCTAACCCAGGGCAGGGGAGGGCAAGGATGAAGCTGAGGTCAGAGGGGTCTGTCAGAGACTCGTGGCAAGAGGAGATCAGAATGTAGACTGCCTTAAAAAGCTTAGTCACCTTCCCTTCTGCAGCCCTGGAGAAAAGCACTGTCCACAGCAATCTGTGACCAATTGGACTGAATGCTGCACTGGGATTTGGACTTGCTTTCCAATACCTTGCACAGCTTCCTTTCCCATGCTGATGTTCTTTTCTTTCCCAGTCCTGAATGTGGATGTGTACATCCAGGATTTGTGTTCTGGGTGTGCTGTCACGTGGCATTTCCAGCTGAAGTCTTAGCAGTGATCTGGGTTAAAACAGGACATGAGATTGCAGAAAAACCTCCAGAGGTGCTAATCTTGTGTTGTTTTCAAGAAAGAGGGGAAATACAAACATTGTCTCTAGCGTTGTTCTCAAAGGAAGGGCAGCTCAACCGATGTTTGAAGGAAGCTGTTATTCCCCTTTTTGTGCATGCTGTACAAGTAAACAAAGACACTGAATTACCAAGAAGGGGATTTAAGCTCTGTAGCCCTTCTTAGTTTCCAGTTCTTGCTCTTAACTGAGGAGAAAAGGCAGTGGGCTGCTGGGTAGGAAACTGGAAAGCCTTCAGGAGTTTGTTCCTGACCCGTAAGAACTGGTGTAACCTGCTTCTGCATTGTTCCTGTCGCTTGGACTCATAAATTTCAGCTCATAAAACTGTTTCCTTCCTGCTATGAATGGGTTCGGGACTCCCATGCTTACGCAGAATGTTTGTAACCAGAAATTAACTGATAATTTCTTTCCAGTAAAGGGCCACATAAAAAGCCTGTAAAGGTAAGAAGTGTGTCTGTGAGCATCTGACCTGGTTACAAAGCTGTAGCCTTCTGTTCATGGCTGAAATCAGTGTTTTTTCTTTCTGCAAAGGGAGTACATTAGAGGGAGAGACCTTGAATATTGGATTTTTTTTTTGCCTTAATATGTTTTACTCCCTCTTCTGTTGCACTCACATCCCCTTTGACTCCCAAAGAGTGGAAGAGGAGAGAAGCTAAAATGCAAACCTCCAGTATACCTTTAGTTTTGAATTCTAAACTCTTAACTCACTGCAAGAATAAAAACAGTGTTCATGAAGTTTGACCTGAAGAACACTGCTACAGTGTTGTCTTACTGCCTCGCTAATTTTGTCTTTTAAGAAGCTAACCCCCCATCCTTAGAGTGCCAAAAAAGTAGGTTTTGGTAGGAGTTCTTCACTTTCTAACACTTCATGTAATGGTTCGTGTTTTAAAACGTAACACTTCAAAAAGGAAAAAAGAATTACAGGATGAAAAATCGAAGGCCCAGATAGTTTGAGATATCAGCTAGTTCAGTGTGTAGAGGTGTCCTTGGAATATGGTGTTGCTGTTGCAGACAGTAATCTCAGTAAAAGTTCTAGTTGGGAGTGCACCATTTAAACCCCAAATGTTTCCAGATTGTGAACTATATAAGTCGTAAAGTGCAAGCCAGGTTACTTTAAAATAACCCCCAAACCCTTGAGTGTTGTTTTTAATATCATTTGGTGATATTTCTGTGGACATCTTTGGTTTTCATGTTCCTTACAACAATTTTTTTCTTTTTGTGTGTATTGCTGTGGACTGCGGGGCTGTACTCTCACCAGTGCTAATGGAATATGTCACAGCTGGATTGGCAACAGCTGAGACTTACTCTTCTGAATTTGTGGGGATTTCTGGGATTATAGCAGTTAACCTTGTGTAAGGAATAGGGTCAGTTGCTAAAAAAAGCCCACAAAACTCCACCACATTAATCACAAAATACGTGTCTTTGTCCTGTAAGGTGAATGATCCATGGTGATTTTCATCTTCACAGCCTTGAGATGGCTGGTGAGTTTTGAAGTTTGCAGGCAGACAGATTTGCCATGTGAGGACTGTCAGACCTGTTCTGTATATTTTCCAGTGGAAATTTGGATGTTTGAGGCTTGGTTAGAACCTGAAACTGGTACATGATCCAGGGGGCACAGAGTGATGGGAGTTTTGCCTGCAGCTCTGGCTATAGGCTTTTAAAATAAATTTTTTAACTTTCTAAAGTTATACTTATTTCCATTTTAATATATCAGACTAAAATAGGAAAACCCACTTCCAAAAGAAAAAGTAAACAGCCATTCATCCCAAGGACAGTTGGTTTGGTGTGGAGAATGGGAGAGGGGGATCAAAGTATCATCAGTTTTCCTTGAAGAGATTTCAGTTTCAGATCAATGTAAGAAACTGCACAGGTTGCTGGAAACACCAAGAAATTATTATAGCTGTGCTGGTTTCCTTAGAAAAAAAAAGGAATCCTGAACTGGTAGAGGTCATCTAAAATAGCATGGTCAGTTTAGGGAAGTTTGACACGTAATAAATCATTACCCTTCCCTCTGTGTGATAAACCTGGGAATAAATCATGTGCATGACCAGAACTATGGATACCTGGTACAATTCCCAAGTGATGTGAGCTACATCAGGTTATGAAGCACATCCATGTTGGGATGTGGAGGCATTGAGTCTCTGCTCCTTCTCCAGCTAAATCACATTGTTTCATGTGTTATTCTTTCCAAACAAACCATGTTGGTTCACACTGAAGCACACCTTTAGCATTTGTACCATGAATCAACTTTGAATCTTACAGCCAGTTTCTGCTTTGAAATGGGAATAGCACTTCCTCAAAATGGTGTTAAAACTAAACCTTGATGGTGCTTTGAAGATGCTCTGAAGTGCAGGGCTTTTTAAACCAAGGAACTACTGATCAAGAAAGAAATGAGAGGGAAAGATTAGAGGAGGATCTTTGTTAACTGACATGGGATAAGAAAGCAAGCTGGGAAATCGGCAATTTTATTTGATCTTAACAAAGCAGTTAGACTAGGGACAAAAATCCTCAGTGGGCTGTCACTTGGTGAAGTGTCTTACACCTCTCTTTCTCCAGTGAAATCCAGACAACCTTGCAGCTGATGTGTTTTCTGGCTGGACACAAGGCTGAGCATGGCAGCCCTGCTAGAAGCATCAGTGCTGTAAGGTCTTGGCCTCACGCCAGTTTGCTGAACCTTCTTCTAAGACTTCACGTGAGCAATCTCTCCTGCCATTTCCCATCACTTTTCCCTCCCTGAAATGTATTCTTGGGTGTGGCTTGGCCTGTGGCATCACGTTCAATTGGGTGCCTAAAACCAGAGACAGACCTGGCCTGGGAATTGTCTGAGGAATTCGTTTGTACTCTGGTTTACCTGTCAGTAAAAACTGTGGAGTGCTGTCTCCTTTGATTCCCTAAAGACGTTTCTTTCCTTAATTAATATTTAAGTACTGATAAACAGGATTTGTCTAAGCTGTGCACAGACCACCCAACTGCTGCATAACCCCTACTTCTGCAGCTGCTTGGGTGATACAGTTGATGTGGTATGGAATGTTAAGACAAATTTAGTAGAATTCTCTAATTTTTGAAGAAAGACTCATGTAAACTTGAATCAGGACTTGAGGTGCCTATAGCTGAGTTTTGAAAATTCTGCTCTTTTTGTGGTCTTAGATGATAATTTTGTTTCCCAATAAACAGTCATTTACAGGTGATGAATTTTTGGTGTTTCCTGAATAGAACAGTAAAAATCAACTGTTCCTGACATTTTTTTGTATGTTGAGTCCAGCTGGTGTTTTCTTAAGAGGCTTTTGAAACAGCAGTGAATTTGGATGTAGGGGTGAGCAGAGGGAAGGAAGCTTATTCCTAAACTTTGCACCAGTTGATAATCCTGGTGATTGTGATTGAATGAGCCTTGGTTTATTTGGAATATGGAAGTATTCTTGGTTGATTCTTAATCGTATGTAGTTGTGTTTCTAAACCAGGGTTTTTTCATACTGCTGCATGCTCTAGCTTTGTAAGTTTAAAAAGACAATGCTCTACACTATGGGCTGGTATTGATAGTTCCCAAACTAAAGCCACAGTTTTACAACCTAGACTGAGCATGACTCAATTAATTTGAGTAAGTCAGTAGAAGCTAAGTTCTGCCTCATTGGAGAGGGATACATGGCCCAGGTCAAAATGACATTTTTAAGGCTAGATCTTTTTTTTTTGGTACTTACAGTACTGGGGCCATGTAGTGTCCCAGTTGCACTGCGTGCTGGTCATGGAAATGTGCTGGTGTAAACAATTTCTGTGGTCTTGCTGTGGTCTCAGGAGCTGCCAAAGGTTAGCAAGATGTTTGTGCTGCACGTGGCAATTTGACATTCAGGTTTCAGTGGTGTGAATAAATCCTTTGATAGCAGTGATTCTGGGTATTTTGCAGGTTCTGTGATGATTTCCAAGAGTATCTTTTTAAACCAAGCCAAAGCTTTGGAAAAGGGCAGAGCATGGGATTTTTCAAGAAGCTTTTGTTTGAAGTGCTCCATTTCCAGCAGGAGGCAGTTGTGGAAAGACTCAAAGTGGCTGCGTGTACTGGTCTAATTGACATTTGTGTGAAAATGAGAGGACTTTGCAAAAGGACAGTGCAGTGTTCTTTGCAGTAGCAAACTCGTGAGATATTATATTCAGTGTTAAATTTTTGGTTTATTCTCTTGAAATGGGGAAGATATGCTGAAGTGAGGATGAGGTTCACCCCACCCATTCCCATGTGATGGAAGGCTTGTCTCAGTCTCATGTGTCTTGCTTCTTCCTTCTGTGGTTTCCCTCCACAGCCTGACTCTGACAGGCTGTCTTTGACCTCTTTGTCCCTCTCCTCCCTCCTCCTCCTTAGAAGACTGCTCTTAGCTGATGTGGCACAGCCCTAACCTGAGGCCCTTGGTTTAATTATCCTGAGCTACAGCAAAGACAGAAACTCTATCCGGACTCTTTCTCACTGATAACTTTTTTTCTTTGAGTGTGGTTAATGCGGTTTCAAACCAATGTCTGAAGCTGAAGGTATTTTCTGCATGACTGTTACTAGAACTATAATTTTCCTGAAAGAATCAACTTATCCTTGAATGCCAGAATCCTGGCCCCCTCCCTCCCCAGCCAAACTAAACCCAGAAAGAAACCACTAAATGTAGCAAATGCAGGGGTTTGAAGACAGGAATAGTCTGACAACCAGGAACTCTTATCTAACCCAGTAACCCCTCTGTATTAAGAGCCTTGCACTGAGGAACAACTGAATTCTCATATCCTAAAACATCCCTTTGTGGAGCAGCTATGAGAATTAGTCCGGTTCACTTCATTAAATAAACATAAGGGACAAATCCTGCAGGCTCCATTTGGATTGGTATGCACTGCTGTGGAAAAAAGACATGGCAGGAAATGTGCAGGAGTACATCTCTTGTGCTAAATTCATCTTCACAAATACTGCCTTTAGTTTATTTTCATTCTGTATTTGTATTCTTTAGAAAGATGTTCTATGTTGTATTATTTAAAAATATGTCACAGGCATCCCCTCTTAAACCATGAAGCCCACCTTTCTCATTAACAAAGGAAAGAAGGTGTGGCCGTCTGTTCCCTGCCAGACACCTGCAGTGCTTTCTGCACATCTGTATAAATACATCATCAGGCTGTACGTGTATATCGTCCTGCTGTCACCAAGTTTTCCTTGATTTTCTTTCATGGTGGCCTTTCTGAAGAGCACTGAGACTTCAAACACCATTCCAGGAAAGATGTGTATCACATCCTCACAGCAAAAATTAAGCCTGCATGTATCTCAGACAGGAACACAGTTGGAAGATGATTTAAGTGTGTTAAGAGCCATAATGTGAGGTCTGTTTCCTTTGGATGAGATCTCAATGAGTTTTGACAGCAACCTTAATGCAGTCATCTGCAAAGGTGGGCTTGTCTTGCCTTTTCAGATCCTTAGAAATCACTTTAATGAAGACGGCTTGAGATCAAAAAAGAGCTGACATCACTTCCTTGTTTTTAAATTATAATGGACGGCAAGAATTGCCCTATGATTGTGTCTCACCATTAAATAGATCTTCCATCTCTGCTTAGGTGGATTGTTTAACTGTAGGACACATGGATGTTCGACCACATAGCCTAAAAGACCAAAGTGCTTGACCCCTTGTCCTTCCCCTGTAGTCTTACTGAATCCTTGGTCCAGGTTTGGATTGAGAGTCTAAAAACAAGTGAGAGGAAAACTCTAGTGATTACAGCAGACACTTTACAGATGGGAGATGAAAAGTCGCAATATGCCATGGAGATAAACGTCTTCTATGGAATGTGGTTTCTGTGCTTTTATAAATCCAAATGGAAGGTTATTTCGTAATGCACTGATGGATTTCCAAGGGTTTTCTGAAAAACACGAACTCAGATCTTGCTGTCCCAGGTATCCCTGGAGTTGAGAAAACAGGTGTTTTTGTAGTTACCACTGCTTTTAGCTGGAGTCATAGATGTTCACTTAAGAAGGCTTCTAAGAGGACTGGAGAGCAAGGAGTGCTGTAGGCTTTGAACAGGCAGCACCAGCTTTTCCAGCTATTTTCTTGCAGCAGCCGGATTTGCTGTTTGTCAGACTCCCGTTCTGTGGGTGACCAGGAACTGTGTGATGCAGCAGGTCCTCACATGGGCTCCTTCAGGAGCAGAGCTGTCCTGCTGTCACCACTGTTCACAGGCCTGAGGAGAGAGCAGTGCTCTCCCAGGAGTCTGCAGTCTCGTCTGGCCGAAGGGCAAGGGAGATGGAGCAGCAAAATGAAGCTATGGAGAAGGGGATGCAGGAGGAGCAGTGCAAAGGCAAATACAGGAGTTTGGATGAACCAGCTGCTTTCAGGTTTCTGTAGCTGTTCAATGGTGGAACTGACCCCACTTGTCTCTTTTAATCCTTTGCAGGAAGTCCAAGGGAAAGCCAAATGGTAAAAAGCCAGCACCGGAAGAGAAGAAACTTTACCTAGAGCCAGAATACACAAAATCCAGAATTACTGACTTCGAATTTAAGGAGCTAGTGATGTTACCACGGGAAATAGACCTCAATGAGTGGCTTGCCAGCAACAGTGAGTATTGTGCTCATACAGCTCTGAGCTTGCTGTCCATCCTCGAGAGGCCATTCATTCACTCTTTTTGCTGTTTTCAGTGCTTAGAGAAGCACTCAGTGACTATTTATACTTACTGTGTAATGCATGTCATTATACCTTGAGTGGTAATTAAGCTGTCTCACGCACAGCCCAGCTGTGCTCAGCAGCATGAAAGCCTTGATGCATTTCCTCCTTCCAGCTCTCTCCCTGTGGCACTGAGGGCACTGCAGTTTTGGATGCTCTTTGGAAAACCATCAAGATTCCCGTTGACTGCTTCCTAAACTGGCTGGTTCTGCATGTTTCTTGACTCCAGCTACTGACCTTCCAGAAGCATTGTAAAAATGTAGTTTCTAATGACTTGTAGGTAAAGCAGCTTATGCCTAAAGCCAGAAGCTGTGAAGTCTTTTGGACAGACTTTTTCCTCCCCACTCCTTCTAAATTTTGGTGAAATTACTGTGGTTTTAAACAGTAGACAGGCTGAAATTCAGAGATGTGACCAACTACTGTGACTGAATGCTGTACCCTGTGCACTTCAGCCCTGATTTGCTGTACTTTTCTGGGCTACTCCTGCCAGTCCTCAGGTGCATCTATGGCCCACTCTTGTTTATGTTTTCAACAGTGTGTGGTAGTAGCAAGAAACTACTTTAAACTCCACACTAGCAAAGTTTATAGAGACTCGTTAAGAAAAAGTGAGTGCCTCGTGAGAAGTATTAAGAAGTTAAATTATCTCAGGAGATTTTTAAAAACTAGAAGTGTACTAGGTTTCATGCTGGTTTTTGTTTTTACAAGGAGATGTGTTGTGAAGACTAATAGTGCTGTTTTCTAGCCACTGTAGATTTTAAGTCTGACTTCAAAAGAAGGTAGCAAATTGTTTGCCTTCAGCTTATAGCAGAGTATTCTACTGTAAAGGTGAGGCTGATGATGGAGACACTTTCCAGTCTTGCTGCTTTGTGAGTAATAAGAGCTAATGCATCATGGTGCTTTCATCTTAAATCAAAACAAGAGCTTTCATTCTGTGTACCTCTTTGTTTTGCAGTTCATCATTAGGCTCGTTTAGCTAAATCATGTTTAAATTTGTATCCAAGCTCAAGACTGAGGTCGCTTCACTTGCTGTATTTAAATAATTGTCTGGAGGATAAACGAGTGTTTGAAAGTATTTTACTTCTGAATTTCTTTCCTTTGTTTATTTTTCAGCAACAACTTTCTTTCATCACATCAACTTACAGTATAGTACAATCTCAGAGTTCTGTACAGGAGAGTCATGTCAGACCATGGCAGTGTGCAATACGTAAGTCAATATTTTCATTTATTACATGTGCAAGGTTTCCATGTCTTCAGAGTTGCCTGGGGAAGGATATTGGTATTGGATGGCATCAGGCAAGTGTTTTACAGCAGGTCTCTGCTTGTTGAGAATGTGTCAGCTGTGCATCCTCTTCTCTTCCTTCAGCAGGGAGCTGTGGTAGAAATCTGTTTTGGTGGAGGACTAGAGGGATGAGACTCTCTGAGTGCTCTGAGCTGGTTTTATAAGGTCAGATCAGAGAGGCAAATGACCATGTGTGTATTTGGGGGAGAGGGAAAGGAGGATGTTAAGGACCCTTCCCTGTCTGACCATCCGGGAGCCACTGTGGCAGTCAGTTTTGAGCTGAGACCAAGGCCCTTTCACAGCTACACTACCCCACACTCACTCAGGCCAGCTTTTCCTACTGGCTTGACCCAGCTTTTCCATAGCAGAATCTCAGATACCGAGATCCTTGCAATTAACTTGGTACAGTGACTAAATAATCTCATAACAGCCCAATCTGGCGTCTCCACAGAGGGGCCCCAAACAAAGGAAACCCTGGGCTTTTATACTGTCACAGTTGAAAAAGCCTGAGTGAGTTTTGGGGTTGTCAGCTCCTGCTGTGTCACCTGGCTGAGCCACAGGTCCCCATGTCCCTTGTTGTGCCCCTGCCACACAGAGCTCAGCCCTGAGCCTGCAGTGCAGCTACTCATGGAAGTACCTGCATGGAGGGTGCTCCTCAGCAGGGCCAGGGCAGGACCGTCCATCCTGGTTACAGTGCCGGGCTTCCAGAGAAGGCAGGGTAGAAGAAGTGATTTGAGAAAACCTCCAAGAGTGCTTCTGAGAGCTGGAATGCTGACACAGCTCCAGGCTGTGATGGATAACCTCTAGCCTGACGTGAGCCACAGGTTCTCTGCCTGAGCTCCTGGGCACAGAGGACACAAGTGGCAGCTTTGCAAGAGTAAGAAAAACTTCTTGGTTTGGCGTTCTTCTGTGTCTAGAACTTACTGACATTGACTAGCAGTTCTGAAAGAAAGCTTTGTAGTGTTACTGTACAGTGTGAATATGAGAAAAAGTTACAGTAAACTTCTGATGAGCACAGTCCAACATGATGGAATATGAGATCCAGTCAAGTATGAATAAGCCTGTTGTGTTTTGGGTTTTTTTCCCTCCAACATGTGTTGATAGTCCTTTTCTTCCCTTCTCTTGCATTTCCTGGGATTAATTTACTTGATGGATTTTAAAAGAGACGACTGGGCAGTTAATGTCATAGTACATCAAACAACATCCCAGGGAATATGCAACAGAACCATAACTCTATATTGTATCTCTGACAGTCATTACATCATTCTTAGAGGGAAAGCCTTGTTTAATGCACTGGGCTATCTTACACACTCAAAATTAATATCAGGGGCTTTCTTTGAGAGCACTCAGAAGCACACAAAGTATATGGAGGGTATTTTTGCATGTAAAAGTTGGAATGATAACTGTCAGTTTTTAACTGCCATGCTAGAGTCTTTGAAACCAAGCTGAAAGAGAAAGGAATAAATCTCTCCTGGACCCAGATTTTATCAAAAGGAGACAGCTTGTCTCTAAGTAAGAAATGGTGAGCATTAAGATGAGTATTTTGTTGATTCTTGTTCCCAAGCTTGCTCATGTTTAAATTCCTGATGCAGCACTAGCTGTCCCAAGCACTGAGTTTAACTGTTGATCCACATGGCTGGTGGGAAATAGTGGCTAAAAGGAGGTGGTGATGGGGAACCTGTATTAGCGTTGCTCCATTCTGCTCTCGTGAGCCTTAAACAAGAGTTCTCTGTAAGCACCTTGTGCTGCAGAATAAAGAGAGGAAATGCCTGTAGGCAACTGCAGCTGTAGCCTGTATTTTTTGTGGCGGGGACTAATAGCAGAATGTTCTTATCCTTTGTTTTGGAAAAGTGAAAAATTGCGCTATTTGGGAATAACAGGAAGCATGTCTACACTTGGGTGAAGCACTTGCAACGGTTTGTGTGTAGCTAAATCATAACAACCTCAGAACCTTCCTGTACTTGGGAAGGTGGCTGATTCACGTTTGCAAAGTGGAGGCTGCTTGCTTCTAGCAAGTGTGTGGGTCTGTGGAAAAGCCACAGGTGAGATCAGCTGCCTACACAGCTCAGCACAGTTCAGTTTTGTGGGCCCCCTCATAATCGTGGTCTCCAAATCCTGATCTCTTTGTTGTGCCTTTCCTAGCTCTGGTAAGCTGAGGATATGCTGCTTGTGTTGGAGAAGCAGCAGTTGCTGGGCTCACTGTGCCCTGGACCTGTCTGCAGTGTATAAAGAGAGACACCTGGACACTGGTGTCAGTTGCTGATTAACCTGATGGACACTCCAGGCTTAGCCTTCTGTGGCCATGATCTGTTTATTGCTGCCCTTTGGAATAAAACCTCTGGCTCTATAAGATTGCCATAGAATTACAGTACCTTGGAATTAAGGTGCAGTTTGCCATTTTTTCCCATGCTGATTTCTTGGGTAGTTCTATATGAAAGTCTGCATTCTGTTCCACTTTTACATTTTCCCTGCTGAGTTCTTCATGATACATTTTGGATCACACCATTCTGTTCATACCTAAGAATGGCTTTTTTTATTTATGAGATGTTCAAGTAACTATTGAGAACTGGTTGCTTGTCAAGTTACTTGATGTTCAAATTGTACTGTAAGTACCCTGTCCTAAGTTTAAAGTATTTGCTGGCACAATAAGCACTGGTTACAGTTAAATATTTGAGGTAAGGTTTTAACATGTGAGAAAAGCTGCAGCCAACTGACAAACTGCAGACAGATGCAGCTTTCAGCCCTCTGTCAGATACATGAGATAGCACAGCCATCTGCACACAGCGAGGAGGAGAATTTCTGCTTATGGTCACTAGGAGACATCTGACCAAAACTTAGTGTAGAACAGATGGAAGCATTTGCTGTCAAGGTGGGATAATGCCAAGAGAAATACCATAATGGCTAGTTATCCTCAGACTTTAATGAGGGTGAATGAATATAACTTTGGGAATTACTTAATTTTGCTCATTAACATGTTCATCACTTGTTGTAAAGCAGGTACTATATTTTAACACAGCATTTGCTATTAAAATTTAGTATGCTTTATAGCTTATTATTGCACAAACCAGCTTTAAAGCACCCTGAGCTATAAACTGGTTTTCTAGCTGACATTTGGGTGAAACTCCTCAAAGTGCTGCAGTGAGTGTACTAAATAAGAACCTGTTAAAGTGCTGTACATAAAAAGATGAGTCTACAAAACTCATGAGGCAGGAATAAAGGATGGATGCCAACTTTCAGGAAGCCCACTTGTCAAAATGTTTTGGTCCAGTGAAATCCCTTAATTGATAACGCTTATCACTCATTTTTTTCTAATCTTAGTCTCCTTTCTCATGTTTACCTTGCCCTTAGTGTCTCTGTATAGGGAGGGGATTTCCTTCTAGAGTGCCTAATGCAAACTTGTTTTACATTTTCTTACGTTTAAGTTCCCCCAGCTCTGTGTTTTTACTGATGCCTCCTTTCTCTTCTCTGCCATCTAGACGTTGCTTAGCCCTTGTGAAACCATCAAAGCTGCTCCAGCTGCTCACAAGCAGTATACTTCTGCCTCTGGCTTTCTGTCCTGCTTTCTTCATGTTGCCTGTTTTGTGGTATTTCTACCAGGACTGTCTCTCCTTCCTTCCCAGGCAGAATAATTTCCACAGTATATGCTTTTCCCTCCTTTCCAGAAGCTTTTCTTGTATATTGGTGTAACTTCTGTTCTGCCTTGGCTTCTGTGTCATCAACACCAGCCCAGAATGTTTTAGAGGAAAAGAGATAAAGTACATACATATAGTAAGGTGCAGTATCGTGATTTCATTTCTGATTTCACATGTCTTATGCTTCATTATTTGCATCATAGACTCTTCTCTGCTAAAGCTATAGTCATTTCTCCCTGGGATTTAGAATGGAGCTGCACATTCCTCATACTTTCCATACTGGGGGGATTTAAATCTGCAACTTTTTGAAAAGTGCCCTTAAGTCTCATCCTCTTGTCCTTTCTGCTTCCCATCCATTCCCTAATATGGGACTGTGCTGTCACAGTGCCAGTGGTGGAATGCAATTAGGCTTCTGTGCCCAAGTGAGCCCTTCCATGGCCCCAGACTGCTCCTATCCTGTTCATGGAGATAACTCCAGCGTGGGTGGAAGCCGTGTACCAGGTGCGAGATGTTCATGGCACGTCAGGGGCTCCTCTCTTCCCCTGAGAGCTGTGAAATCTATTCAACAGCACCTGAAACATGAGGAAAACACATTACTCTCATCAACAGGACAGTCCTTGTAGTTATTCCCTTACCGTTAATGATTCTTCTGTTTAATTCCAATTTTGCATATTTCGTTTCCTGATTTTCAAGGAAAGACTGAAAGGATAGGCAGTGGGGTGCTAGAGCAGATTTATTCACTTACATGAGAATATAAGTAAACTTGTACCGCAGCCAAATTGTTTCTTTTGACCAAAATCCAATTATCAACACTCAGTTTTGCACCTAAGGGCAGCTCTAAACTGCTTTGTCTTGCAGTTGAGGATTCCTGCACCACGAGATAGCTGCTGGGGTACAACAGTGCAGCCTGCCTCTGCTCTTGGTGACTAGCATTGTCTTAAGACCCAAGCTAAGGCTGAATTGCCTGGGACTCTGTCACTGCAGGAGTAGACAAACAAAGTTGTGTTGGTGCACTGCACTGTGTAATTCCTTAGACATGGATTGTACGAAGGAAGTGAGCAATGGTTAAGAGCACAGTCTGTGCCTAAGGGCCCAAGTGCTGGGTTTGATGCCTGACATAGCTCTAAAAAGAACTTTTGACTCCTGCAATTTTGCAGTCAGTCCTTGTCTCTCTAGTAAATGACAGTGGCCAAGTACTACATGGTGAAAGGGAGCTGGAAGAAAAATTCTAAAACCTTAAGTTTGCATTAAGGTTTGTAGTTGCCTTTCATCTCGTAACTTAAACTACCCTACTTATTTCTGCAGCTTCCTCTTGTTTTTGTATGGCTTGGGATGTGAACAGTGTCAGTGGGGAAGACCAATACCCTGGATTTCTTATCAGCCCTGTAATGATATTGGACTGTGCCTTGAGCTTAGACTTTTTGAAGAAAGTTCATAAACTGGAACTCAAGGCTTGTCTGATGTGACATAGGGAAAAAAAACTTTTAAAGTGTTTTCCTGAATTCTTTGTTTGTAAAATATTCTCACTGTGTGCCTAATCCAGTGGGTAGCTGCTCTTGGTAGCAGTTAGAGATACTTTAATTAACCATGACTTTTTTTTAAAAAGGAACAAGCATTTAGTTGTTTTGTAGCCTTCAGACTGTCTGTCAGCTGAGGGATGGCTGCAGTTAATTAAGATTATTATGGCTAACTGATTGGATTATCGTTGCTTTTGAAGGGCTAGTATCTCCTGTTAAGATCCAACAGTAATATTCACTGGTGGCAGAATCACATGTAAATTTGTTTGGGGAAGTCTGTAACTGTAACATAAAGAGCAGAATTCAAACACGCGCTGGTATTGGATGTGCAGAAGGGGCCTGAACACTTCTCCCGAGTTGCATTTTGGAGCAGGATTTAGAGCACCTGAAATCACCGCCAGTGCTGGAGAGCCCCAGTCTGCAGAAGCCGGTGTTGTGGAGCCACCGTCTGACTGTTTCACAGCATTGCACTACACAGCTAATTTATGCTGTGTGATGTTAGGCATCAGAAGTTTATCAGTTCATCACTGTGCAATGTTGTTGCCCTTTAAATATAGTTCTGTCATGCTTTCCTGGACAGTTCTACAGGGAATTATCACTCCCTCAGCAGAATCCCTCCCCTTGAAATCTTGTCAGCATTTCTGTGCTTGGTACTGCCACCTGCACTCTGGCCTAGACTGATAGGGAGAGACAAAATCCACCAACGCAAGTTCAAGTTCTTTGGTGCAGAAAGAAGTGAATCTCTTCTGTAGCAGCTGTTTCGGATGACTTGGACACAGCCTCTTGGAGGAGCAGCTGAGGAGACAGAGTGTGGTGTGGTGACACTGTCCCTTCTCTCCACAGACAGTACTACTGGTATGATGAGCGGGGAAAGAAGATCAAGTGCACTGCTCCTCAGTACGTTGACTTCGTCATGAGCTCGGTGCAGAAACTAGTGACAGATGAGGATGTCTTTCCAACAAAATATGGTATGGCCACTTCCTGGGGCTCTTGGGGGGTGCCATCAGTCAAGTGAAAGTTGGCATTCATGTGTATGAATGCCAGCTAGCTTTCTCACTTTTGTTCGATGGGTTTTAGTTGTATTTTTTATATATAGTTTTCTTTCTTTGCATGTTTCTTTTGTAGTGTTGGTTGGTTGGGGTTTTTTTAAGGAAGATTATAAGTTTGGTTGATTCTTGCAGTGAAAAAAGACTTACCCTCTTTGTGTATGAACTGGGGTGAAAGTCTCACAAACCTGACCCCTTGGCCTGTATCCTCATCAGTACCCCTTTTTCTTCAGGCATTTTGAGATGCTCTAGTCTGGGTTTATAGAGGATAAAATTCTGAAAACAGTCAGCATTTGTGTGTTCAATATAGTCTGCTGATAGCAAACTTCAACCTTTGTGTGGCTTTACTATTTCCATTAGAGCCTCAATGCATTAAGAAATGTGGGTAATAAATTGGATTGTAGCAATGTGGCTTGCTTTCTTTGCCCAAGGCTCTGCGTTGTCTCTCAGAGTGTTTGCACTTTCTCCTTTCCCATACGAAGATTAAATAAGAATGTGATTTTTAAGAGCTGAAAAGCAATAGTGAAGTAATTTTAACTCAGATTTGTATCCTAACAAGATTGCTACATGCAATGCCTTTGGTTAAGGGGAAGAAAATAGAAACTTGAAGCTATTGTAGGTGGGCTTAATCGGGACTAAAAGCAGCTGGCTTCATGAGCTACTTCAACAAGCAATTGGAAAACTAGGACATTACAATATAGGACATTACAATATAGAAAACATTCGGCTAGCAGCTTTGCTTACAAGCAGCTGGATCTGGAAGGAGGCAGTTTATTTCACTTTTGATAAAATTTCAGCAATGAAATGAGGGAATACGTTATATAAAGTTATGTACAAACTGCCACACACCACCAAGGCCCGTGTACCTTGGCTTCTGTTTTAGGATCTCTGAAGTGGTGTTCTGGGGGAAAACCCATTCCTGGACAAACTAGATAAGGACACAGAAGAACTTCTCATTTTTACAGCCAGTAACAGAAAAGGTAGTGGCTTTAGAGAACTAAAGTCCTGCCTGGTTTTTGAACCCTTAAGGTTTAAAATGTAACTTCAAGTGCAAATGCTTAATACTTCCTTAGCTTTGTCCCCCAAATTCCTGTCAAAAGAGGATAATATGACACAGGGCCCTCATTTGCTATGTAAGTTGGGCTGGTTGCTCTCACCCAAATGCTGCTGTGGGGCTGACAGTGAGCAGCTGGTGCTGTCATGGTGTTTTTCTCTCTCTTCTTTTCAGGCAAGGAATTCCCAAACTCCTTTGAGTCCCTAGTGAAGAAGATCTGCAAATACCTGTTCCATGTGCTGGCCCATATCTACTCCTCACACTTTAAGGAGACTTTGGCACTGGAGCTGCACGGACATTTAAACACACTCTACACACACTTTATCCTATTCATCAGGGAGTTCAACCTCGTGGACCCTAAAGAGACCACCATCATGGATGACCTCACGGAGGTCCTCTGCAGCAGCAGCAGCAGCGGGAGCAGCAGTAACGGCAGCGGCAACGGCAGCAGCAACAGCGCAGGAGCACAGAACCACGTGAAGGAGAGATGAGCCCTCCTGCTGGACCCACACTAACATGACAAACGACAGAACCTATTGTGTGTGTGTGTATGTATATGTTCAGATATACATACGGGCATATGCAGCCATGACAGCTGACCGCAGAGATGCTGCCCCGCAGGACGCGCCGTCGTACGGGGCTGTTCGGAGCTTTGGGTTCATGCGCCAGCCGCCGAGAAGTTGCACCAGTTTTATTTTATTTTCTGTCCACTCCTCCTTTTACCTATTCAGATGGATGACGAGTGCTGTTTTTAGAGAAGAGCCAAGCTTGAGAGTGGGGTCACTCTTGGTTATTTTGGTTGTTTTTTTATTTTTTTTTGGTGTTGTTTTTTTTTTTTTTTTCTCCTTTTGTTTGGTTGGTTGATTTTCTGATTTTCTTTCTTTGGTATTGAGTGCAAGCCCTTTGGTCTTTCTAGGATGGTGGTCCTGCCATTTAAAAAGTATCTATTATATTATAAGAAGTAACTTTACTTTGAAGTGGCTTAAAATGCAGGTTTGTTCGGGGGTGGTTTTTTGGGGGGTGGTTTTTGGTTTGGTTTTACATAGACTGCCCCTTACCCTGCCAAAAGCTCCCCCACTGAGTGCATCTTGCCCTTTTGTTAGCTTGGAATGGGAAGAAACTCCTGGTTTAACTAGAGTAGCAGCTAGTGGCTTGCTACATGTTGAAAGTGGGGCAAGATTCTCCAGTTGTCCCATCTAGTCGGTCGCAAGGTGTGAACGTGCAAGAGGATCCACAAACCTTTCTGCTTATTGCTCCTACAACATATATACTCTTTTCTCTGCTCCCCTGCCTCTTCTTTTCCCAGGCACACCTGCACAGGTAACAGGAGTAGGATCACTGCAGTCCAGAACCATGTGCAAGAGTCACCACCGTTTGCTTTCCCTTAACAGAGGCCCGGGGAGGGGGGGAGAAGGGTATACTGAGTCAGTCACCGCCTGTGCTAGAAAGATGGCTCTTGGCATAAAATTATATTGTTGGCTTATTTTAGTTCATCTGTTCTATAATAATAAAAACAAATCTATCAGCCACAAGCTTCGTTTTCATGTGTGCAGCATCAGAAATCACCGGACCCCCACCCCTAGAGCCTCCCTTCCACCACTCAATGCTGCTGGCCCTGCCTGCAGCCAGCTTTATAAATAACGGGTTGTTTTTCACCCTGTGATCTTACGATGAATTCCTTGCTTTTCCCAGTCACCCTAGGAACAGCCTCCCCAGGAAATATGAAGATAAGCATCACTTGGAGAGGGGGCAGCTTTCCTGTTTGTGCACACATCCATTCTGCAAATGCAGTGGGTTCCTGGATAACTTGAGGCAAATACTGTACCACAGCATCTCTGGATACAGTATTACATCAGCACTGTATTCTGGACAGTCATATTCCTTTCTTTCATTCAAGTTGCCATTGAATCCTTGCAGGCATTTTTTCCAGTTGAGGAAATGCCAGATTTTACTTGCACTTGTTCTTCTGTCAAAGCTGTGACAATTGTTTGCTGCTGGTTCTGGTCATTACTTGAGGCCTATTCATTACCTATGAATGATTAATAATTGACCTGGCAGAAATCTGAGCAGGTTTTCCAGAATGAAGTCTGTACCTGTAGTAAAAGGCAATAGAGAAGAGGAAGGTAGAACAAATGCAAAGCAAAAGCACAACCCAAAGGGTGGAATTAAAAAATAAAAAAAGGCAAAAAACCAAGAAACAAAGCATGAGCAAGAAAGGACAAAATAAAAGAAAAAACACAAGCAAGAAAAAAAGCTTGTGAAGAAAGAGTGCAATAGCAGCAATCAATTGTGACAAGTGAGAAAAAGAATAAATCATAAAAGTGACCAAAAGAAAGAACAAAAAGACCTGAGCACGGGAGAAGGGAAGAGGAGGAGTGAGGTGAGGGCTGGATGGAGGGATTGAAAACAACCTCAACTTGTGATGCCTGTACTGTTTGTTTCTGGATTGTGGATACCAGGGTCTCACTGACCTGCTCAGGTGAGTTGCTGTTAACACAGTGTTCAAGAGCGCTCCTTCCCAATCATGTCCTCCTGCTACAGCCTCCACACCCAGACTAATGCTCCCATTCAGTCCCCATGCTGGTGTGAGCCTTTCCATGACAATTCCCTGCACTAAAGTCTGGAGAGAAAAGTAGAGATCAGCAGAAGCAGTTGGAACAGTGCTGTTGGTAAGGCCCCTGTGCTGCTTGCCCTGAGAACACAGTAAAGTTCAAGGTAAGAAACTGAGAGCAAGAAACAACCACTCAAACCAAGTGACTTCTGGTAATTTAAGATCTTCATGTTTTTATATGCAGTTGCAGTTGTGCTCTCTATAAGACCATTTAGAACTGAAGCATTTGAGAAAGGTTTGACTTGCAAAAGAGGCAGTTCAACCCTGGAATGACCGACCTGGCCCCAGCTCTTGAGTTTCCAATCACAACACCGTGGTATCTGTGTGGAACACAAGGGTGGCTGTGCCTCAGCTTCCCATAGGAGAGCTGGCAGAACCCTGTAACAAGTCTGGGAACGCACGTGTTGGCTCCAAGCAGCAAACAATGCAGCTGCCAGGAGAGCAGTGCAGTCCCACAGAACCTCAGGAAGAGCCTGCTGTTGTTCATGGCAGCTGTCCCAGCTACTCCTGAAAGCACGGGCGCTTCATCTGCCGGGGTAATCGCTTTATATTTTACAAGCAGTTAACAAGAACACAAATAATGAATCCTATTTTAGTGTGGCCTATCTTGTTGGGTTTAGCAGTGGGAAATAGGAAAACATTGAAATAGTGCCAACACCAATGTTCTTGTCAGGAGTAAATGTTACTGTAAAGCTCAGCCTGAAGGCATCCGAGGGTATTTCAGTGGTTACTGAACTACACTGTAGAAACTTCAGATACAGAAGTGCCACTAAGCCTTCAGAGCTTGTCAGTGACTTCCTCCCATGCTTAGAATATGTCACCAATGCCCACACTGAGCACTGAGCCTGAATTCACCTGGGACTAACAGGCTTAGGTCTTCTAACACTGATGAAATTACCATATTGCTGCTTTAAATATGCTTTGTACATTGTTTAAAGTGCTGTCCGAGCAATGGCGACAACTTAATTACCCTACATTCAATGCCCCCCTACCCCCAAAGATCATGACAGATCATACCATGGTTTGAGTGCTGTTAAATAAATAAAATACCACAGAAAAATAACCAAACACTACTAGAAGAACACCTTCTTGAACCACCTAGGCACACACACCCTCACCCTGTCATACATGCCTTTGGCAGGCCTTGCCTTTTCAAACTCAACTTTACACCTACCAGTGCAGAATCCTTGACCAACTTCCAGGCCTAAAACCACAGCAAAGCATAGGCTGTAACAGCTGAAGTCTTTCACTTAAACCCAGCAATAGTCCCGTGTGTGTTTTGGGCCATCCTGTTCTTGACAGTTGGTGCTCTGCAAACACGAGTGATGTGCTGAAGAGCTGAGGTTGCATAAGTTTACAGTACACATAAATTTATAGGGTGAAATGTATCAAGCTGAAACTTTCCCCTATTTTGCCTTTGAGGCTGCAGCATCCATAGGAAATCTAAACCCCAGTAGCTATAAATAAAAACAGGAGGAAAATAATTTCTTTATCCATGCCATCTGGAGTAAACACCAGCAGCAGGTCAGCAAGCACCAAAGTCAGCAGTTTGTGTCTGTCACAAGTGATACCTGTGGCCATTCAGGGAAGGGACACAGAACAGTGCCACCACATCTTTTGCACGAACAGCCATGTTTCCTCAAGGGAATGAAGCTGTGTAGAGCTCAGAGGGGCAGCTGCACCCCAGCCCTAAGAAAGGTCCTGAAGTGGCAAGCTGGAAATTGAATCGGGCATCTTCAACTCAGCAAAGTCAGAGCTATGCCTTTCCTCCTTGCCTGGGAATTGCAGGAAGTTCCAAGTCTCAGATCCCACAGAGCACACTCATTTTACATGTGAGTAACAACCTCATGATCTGAGGAAGCCGAGAGGTGGCTCTGAGGTACCACCAGTTCTGGCCAGACACGTGCATGCCAGGATGCTCCTGGAATTGATCAGGGGCTGAAGATGGATGCTCCCAGGTAACAATGAGCTCCTGCACATCAGCAGGAGACTGAAGGACTGCCACAGAAACAAGCCATCCCATAAAAGAACAAGCCAGCTTTATGAAGCCTGCTAAGCATGCTGATCTCATCAAAGCCACACTTCACCCAACAAGCCTTTGCTCACATCCATCGTGTGTCTTGTCCCAGCCAATCCTTAGCTCACCATTTCAGCTGTTAACAGAAAGAAGTCAAATCCAGAAATATTCTTCCATTATCTAAACCGCAGACAGAGGAGTAGGTTGTTGTTTTGTTCTATTCAAACCTACTAAACAAATGAAAGCAATGTTTGTGCCTGTAGCACAAATGGCAACACCAGGCAGTTGAAATGTAGTTCTATTGCCCAGTGGCTGTCAGTAGTCACAGCACAGGGTTCAGTGTGGCTGAGTTATCTATGCTGCTGTGCCTGGACATAAACCCAGTACCTGGAGGACTTCAGGACAGATCTGAGTATCTTTATGTGATAAGCTGAGTGCAGAACAGCAAAATCTTTCCAAATGAACTGATGATGAGAAACATGAGAAAACACCAAACAGCTGGCAGAAAATCCACAGTGTCCTAATGGAGTCTCTGTTCTTTTCATGGACAGAATTGTTCTGGTTGTGACAGCTGATATGAACAATAAGACTTTTCAAAGCTAGGTTAGCATGTGATTGAAAGAAAACAGAAATTGTTGTGGCCAAGGACTCAGATGGGAGAACACTCAGTGAGCTTTGTCTAGCAAAAAAAAAAACCAAAAAAAAAAACAAACCACCAGGCTAAACTTGTTTTTATGTTGTCATCTGATAATTATTTTCATTATTTCTAAAAAGGAGGCATTAAAATGCCCTGGCACTTTCCCACACACCACCAGTGCAGGTAGCTCACATTCTATCACAAAGTGGTGCAGGGTCCTTCATAAACCACCTCCTCCTCCTTTCAATGGTCTCTGGGATAATTCAAAAGAAAGAGTAGAAAGAGCCTGGGCTAGACAGGCTTTGTGCTCAGAGCAGCCCTCTGCAACATCAGCTGAGACACAGAAGGCAAAAGCCACCTCACAGAGGATTTTAGCTTCTCTGAAACCACTGCCTCAAGCTGACATGAGTAAGGCTTAGAAGACACCTGCCCTGAAGCAAGTACTGCCCTCAAGGTCTTGGAAAGGAAACCTAAACAGGGGAAACAAACTGGTCCTGGGCAGCAGCCACTAATTTAACTCCCACTCTGAACCAGTGGAGTACTCCAGGGTTCCCCCCGAAGGGTTTTAATGCCAGTGCAGGAGTTGGAGGTGAATCCCCAGTCTGGGAAAGAGAAGAAAGACTGCACAGCTGTCCAGCACCACAGACTCTCCAAATCGGCAAGGACACACAGCAGTTACAGAGTCCTGTTCTGATCCTTTGTGTGTGCACTGAATTCCTTTAAAAGGCCTTTACTTAACAGCCCTAATTCCAAGTAGATGAAATTTCCTAAATTACTTGTTTCCCCTCTCTTAATTGCACTTGACAAAGTATCAAAAACAAAAACCTGATTTCCATAGGATTAATTCCTGAAATCATCTCAAGGAATATTCTTTCTGTTCCTAAGCATCAAAACTGAAGTAGAAGAGCTAACTCTCTCATGTCAAATCTAGTAGACAATGAAATAGCTCTTAATACAGAAATTAATCCCACTAAACAATTTACTTTGATTCATAAGGAAAACCCTATGCTTGGCTCTATTTATAAACATAATCCAGAACAGGAAAGTGACATTGGATAACCCAATGTATTTACCTGAAATCTATGTAAAACATGTAACAGAAAGAATTCTGTCCTTTTCAGCCAGGTTTGCTGAAACTCAACAATTTAGGAAGGTTAATTTGAATCCTTGTGTCTATAAAACCTGCCTTAGCAGGAGTAAGTACAAGAAGCAGAAGATTGCAGCTGAAGACCTGTTGTACCCACTACAGCAGAATTGTGAAAACTTCAGCTACTTCAAGAACATTTTTGAGAGAGCACAAATAATAATACACATATTTGAATAATCTTACTGGTTTAAAAGTGATTTAAACTGTCTTAAGCAAAATCTACAGAGCAGATGCTGTGATGTGATCAGAGCATCACAGACCCAGCATGTGAGGATGGGTAGTTCTGAGCAAATATTGAAACAAGATGTGCACCAAGACCTTAATAACATCATTGGTGATTCATTATTATACCAGTGATATAGTCTGCAGAAGAGCAAAAAAGCTTTTTTCCCCCTTGAATTTGCACCTATTGACACAAAAAGCTTTGTGTATGGAGTCTCTCATTTCACTCCAGAGGATGACATTAGGAAGTGGACAGCGGGAAGGTAGTCAGGCACTGCAAGCCAGCACTTGTCAGCCTCCTGCCTCCAAACAGAAATTTCAATTTGAAGCCAAGACACTTGGGAAGAATCTCTACACAATCTGTAGGGCCAAAGAAAGCAGACACACAGTTCCCAGCTGGACAGGAAAAGCTCCTTCCACAGGAGACTTTCAACTACAAAGCCACTACTGGAGGTCAGGACTTAAGGCAGATCAGTTCAAGCTCACACAAAGTCAGCACTGAGGCACCAGGAGACTGCAAGGTGTCACCTGCATCCCAAAGCCTGGTCCCAAGCAAATTGTGCAGCACAGAGATACAGGACACATTTGTATCCTGCCCTTCCTCCTTTCTTCTGCCTGCATCAAACCAGTACATTGAGTTTAGTAACAAGATACCAACCCTGTGAATGAAGTTAATCTTGTGGTGTAACTGCTGCTGAAATGTGAAAGCACAACAAATACTCCAATCCATCAAGGAATTTTGATTGGATTAGAAGCCCTCTGTGCTCCATCATAATCTCCCTGATGAAGGCCAAAAGCAAAACTACATCTGGAGAAGAGAGATTAAAGCCCCCATTAGAGCTGTTTAATTATCTGTTATTATTGGATTAACATTCATTTCTGATCCAGGTGCTTCTAAGATAAAGAGCTCAGGTGCTTCATAACAGCACTGCATTATTTTGCGGTGAAAGTCTTCTAGCCCAAGAATTGAAAACATGGGCTCTTTTTAAAGCCAGGAGTCAAAAAATGAATTAAGCTTAAGCAAGACTCCATCTGCCTGTCCCTTTTTCTTGCCTATGCCAAAGTTTTGAACTGCTGCCTGATTTCAACTAGCCTGGAAGACAGGTAGGAACTTTGATTCAATTAGAAAGTTTTCACAAGTTTTGCAGAAACAAGTAACTATTGGAAGGGGAGAAAGAGCCTGTAAATGAACCCCTAAGTATCCTTTTTCCAAGGAAAACATTGCAGCCCGTGCTCCCATGTTACTTGATGTCAAAGAACCTTCATAAGAACAGATACTCATAAAAGTCCCCATAGACAAAGGAACAGAGAGCTCAGAATCACTCGCAAATCACAAATTCTGTGACTCTAGCTTCCAAAAGGTGGAAACGTTTTTTTTCACTGCTTGCAAAGCTGGGACAGTCTGCATAATCCAGAGTTCCTCTGCAGTCTCAGTTGGCAGATACCACACTGGAACTTGGTGCTATCCCACAAAAAAGACAAGAAATGCCAAAACAACTTTCCTTTCATTAAGAAATATAGAAATGTAGCCTTTATATCTGAAAGGGGCTGAAGAGATGTGCTGAGAAATGAAAGATCCTGTCTTTGGGAACAGGCCCCTGAGGAGGTTTGCAGCCCTGGCCACTGGAATGTGCTTTTGCCAGGTTAAGATCTGGATTCAAATTTCAGCCCAAGCCACTGAGTTCCTCTGAAAGAATCACAAAATTGCTCTTCATCTCGGTTTCTGAATCTATATGAAAGGGACAACAGATACCTCTTTTCCTTCTCCTTGTCTGTCACATCTACATGGGGAAAGCTTGTCCCTTGCTGTAGGTACCAGAACAGACTCTTGTTTTTCATGTGCTATTGAAACACACCTCAATAATGTGCCACAATATTTATCTGTCCTGGCTCCTGTGGCAGTGGGCTCTACTTGGCCTTTCCCTTTGAGCAAGACAGGGCTGTGTCTGGTCCTTCCCCTCCTGCAGCCTTGGAGGCTTAGCTGTGACCCTGTCACACCAAGTGAATGCTGTCATGTCTCTGCAAAGCTACATGGAAGCTACACAGGCTGGAGAGAGGCACATCCACCCCTCTCTCTCCTCCTCTCCTGCTTCTGCACAGCACCACTGACAGCTGGCACATGATACAGCTTGTAAAAGTCTCTGGGAAGCAAGGAGAAAAGGCAGTGTCTTTGCTGCCCTGTGCTCTCTGAGGAAGGGCCTGTGTTCTAGACATTGTTCTCCACACCAGATGATCAGCAGGGCATTGTACAAGGCCCAGCACAAAAGCTCTGTAGCACAACTGCCTCATCACCTCACACAGTATGTAGTGGGTGACACCATATTCTGTCTCTCTACAGGCTTTTTGCATACTACAAAATCTTTCTCCACCTCTCTCTTGCGAAAAGCAGAGCAGCTGCTGCTGTGGAAGCAACAGGCAGACTGGGAAGTTCATATTTGTGCAAAATCCATGCCAAACACAGAGTCTGTACTTCCAAGTGACACCACGGCACTCGGTTTTACCCATTGCCACTCGCACCTCGGGGGCTGTGGCAAAGCTTTCACGTTGGAGCAGCCAGTGCTGCTCTGTGTGTTCTGGCTGACTCTGTCCCTCTCTCCAAGAGATGGAGCAGGCAAATGCAAGCAGGAACTGCACATTAAATTAACACAGGCTGGGGACAATGAACCGGAGACCAAACTCAGCTACACACATGGCTCAACCTTTCCCATTACAGGGCAATACACCTTAAGGTGACAAAAGCTCTTTGTTCCCCTTTCCCAAATGAGATCCTTTGACAGCAGTTCTCATTCTGGCTAACATTCTGTCAGGCTCTCCTCTTTCAACCCTTTTGCTAAAGCAAATTTGCAGCACAGCTCCACTGAAACTGAACATCAGAGTTGTATCTGCTTTCACACCTCTGTATGAACCCACGGTCCATACACTTCCAAACATATCTGGCAGAACAGCTTTGAGAACTATTTTTTTTTAAGTAAATGGCTGCAGCTGGCCCTTGTTTGGGTCACTAACCAAAAACAAGCCTCACAGGCTAGAAACTGGATAAAAGCTAGAGCTAGTGCATCAAACTTAATTAAAACTGCACATATCCAGGACCAGTTTAGTCCCAAGGCCTTTTGTGTTAAGTTCTTCTGTAAATACAAAGCTCTATCTACTCCATACCCATTTTGTTCTTATTGTGCAACTTGGTGCTAAAACTGAAGGCTCTTGGACAGAGAGAAACAACTTCCTACACTGCACTTAAACACTAGAGTTTAGATCAGGAGCCCTATGTGAACTGGAGTTCATGAGCATTCCCATAAAGTGAAGCCAGAATCCCAGCTGCTACCTGGAGCTACAAATGGTTTTTCAAATATCCTCAAAGCATCCCTAATGAATGTAGCTCCAATACATTCCCTGATACATCCTCACACCTAATTTTGAGCAGCATGATTCAATAAACCAGACCAGGACTACTGATGTCATTTGCCTCAGACAGGAGAGAAATCACAGCCTCAACTGTGCATCTCATGAACAGCAAGATTTGACCAAGGCAATTGTCACAAACAGCATACCCTTGGAATCTAATTCCAGGTAACTCCAGTGTGAGTCAGGACTGCCTTGTTTCAGCTTAGTTTCATCCATTCTGAAATCTGATTTTCCTTTGAGAACAAGGATGTCCCACAGAGGAACTATCCAGAACAGACTGCCACTTGAAGCCGCTGCTTCAATGTGAACACTTTCCAAGAGCCTACGAGACCTCACAGTAAACACAGCTGCTTTTTCTGACAGTTCTTCTAGAACCTATAAGTGTTTTCTATACCAAGACTTACTGCTTCCTTAGACCAACCTGTTATCTTTCTCTTCTGGACAACACAGAGAAAAATGTGTCCCATTCCCAGGGCTGGGCCAGGACTGCCTTCCAGACCCAGGAATTTCCACGTAACAGAGAACATTTTGCAGAGGCACAGAAGGTGCAACAAAGAGCACATCAACGAGAAGCTGTGGAGCAGAGAAATAAATGTCTCTCCTCTCCCAGGCAGCTGTTTGTGGAACACGCTGCCCAGAGATGTGGTGCAGCGCTCACCTTGGAGGCACTGAGAACCCTGAGGGGCACAGCAATGAGCAGCCTGTTCTAAGCACGTCCCTTCCAGCCTTGGTGGCTGTGTGGCTTTGTGATCCACGGGCAGACCTCTCTGCCCAGGCAGAGGTCCCTGGCTACACCAGAAACACCCATCCTGGCTGCAAGCAAACTCTTCCTTCTGCTGGTGCCGTCGATGAAGGCTTGTGTCTTCCCTGACCTTGAAGCTGCGTTATCTCCTTTGGCTGCGAGAAGGCGATAATAGCTCCTGACAATGGCAAGAGTCAGCGCTGAGCCGGTGGAACAGGAAATCCCATTTCTCAAGCCCTTCAAAGCCTGCCTGGCACAGTTTCTCTCAGCAGCACTCAGTGAGATTACAGGACTAAAAATAACCCCTGCAATAAATTGTGCATTTAGAAGAAGAAAGGACTTGCCCTCAATGTGGGTTTCCCTTCCACTTGTGGCCTCAAGTATCCCCAGACAGTTGAACTACAACGGTTTTGTTCTCCAAATCAAGCAGGAGCTGCAGCTGTTGAAGTGGTTTTAAATAAAATAAGAAGATTAAAGGGTACAACAAAGAACTAAGATACTTTCCAGTTTTTAGACAAGTGTCTCTCTTTCCTCCCTGTTGTTTTCTATAATAAGAAACTCGGAGCTAAATCTCTTCCTCACCAAAACACTCTGCCCTTCTAAGAGGAGCTCACATACAATCGGATGTGTACAGCTGATATGAAGCAAAGGTAGGGGGACCAGTGCTACAGAACACAATCCCTGCGGGCATTTAAGAAAATGCCGAGCCTCATGGGTTAAATGCACTATCTGAATCACCAGGAAAGAAGGCATACCTTCTAACAGAATTAGCACTACCTGGAGGCCTCACAGAGTTTCATTGTCTTTAGAAACACTGTTTTTGCCTACGCCCAGTGAGAGCCATTAAAGCTCAGTTATTTGCATATGATCAAGCCAGCCTGACTACTGAGGAAATGGTCACACATTGTTTGCAAAGCTTGGACAATTTGCATTAGCGCTCTCCAACACAACCAACCTCTTTCTCAGCCCCCAGACTGACATGTGGCAATGAGATTTACCCTCCTGACTGTGGGCTCAGCTGCTCATTTGAGGAATATACGTCATCTATTGCTTTATATAGCACGTGTCAGGTACTGGCTCAATTAAAACTGTTCCACTTACACAGAAACACATTTTTCATGTACACGTGTCAGACAAACAGAAAAGGCCAAGTGGCCACACTTGCCTTGTCTTCACTTTACTCCTGGTAGGTCCAACACTGCATTGCTTCGCCCAGAGGAAATCAGACAGATTTTTTAGCTACTGAGTCCAAGGAGCTAAGGTGTCCAAGGGAACCAAAGAACTACAGAGCTCAGAACCCCAGCTAATGAAGTGCAGGTAGCACAGCTCACAGCATCTCATCAGCCATCACCTGGGATGGGGTTTGGATGAGGACAGCAGCCCCCACCTGGCAGCAGAGACAATCCAACTACCTCAATCACAGAGGCAGACCAAAATTCCCAGCTACATTTACTACTTGCTTTCAGATTTAAGCTATAAAGTAAGAAGAGTGTTTTGTGGACAACAATTTAAATATAAACTCGATTTGATCAGAAGCACAGCCCCTCCTATGCACTAGAGATGGTAATATAAGAACGTGTTATGGCATGGCTAAACAAAAAGGCAGAATAAATGTGGGCAGGCCCTAAGCATGAAGTCCTCCACTTTAGCTTTTGAAGGCCATAATTAGCAGTAGTGGGGATGCTAATTGTGCATAGTACTGGAGGCATGAACAGATCATAGAAGTTCATGAACGCTGCTGGAAAGAGTAGCAAGAGTGAAACAGAAAAAGCAGCAGCACACACCTGCTGCCATAGTGCCTTTAAATCCCATTTCCCCTTCCACTGCAGCCCAGCACATCCTTTCACTTACACAGATGAAAATTATACAGTTACTTCCCAGTTCTGGGTTTCCAGTGTTACAGAGACCAAATCCTCCAGCCCTTGTGATTCTCCTCATTTTTTAATCTTTTTCAGCTCCTCCACTCCCCTCCAGTTTGAGCAGAGCAGCTGACTCCTCCAAAGGCCCTATAAACACTCTGGATTTTTCCTAGACGAGACTGTATTTTGTATGGCTGCTGCCTGGCAGGGCAGAGGCTCCCCAGCCACCCTCACCCTGCCAGAGCATCCCTGAGGTGAGGCGGCACCATGGAACCTTCCAGAAGATCTCCTCCCGCCTTCCCTCCCGGCGGGCGGTGCCGTGAGGGGCAGGCACCTCATGGCCTGTGCTGGTGGGAAACCTGTCTGGCCTGGGGGCAGCTCTGGAGAGGGGACACAGGAGGGGACAGCAGGGAACAGGGGACAGCAGGGAACGTGTCTGGGGCTGGCCTGGGGGGCAGCCCTGGAGAGGGGACACAGGAGGGGACAGCAGGGAACAGGGGACAGCAGGGAATGTGTCTGGGGCTGGCCGGGCTGTGGGGAGCGCCGGGCCGGGCCGGGCCGTGCTCAGGGCCCTGCTGTGAGCCCGGGCCTGCCATGCTCCCCCAGCCCTGTGGGAAGCTCCTGCTCTTCCCGGGGATGTGCCTGCCAGGTCAGAGCCCAGAGGGAACTGCTGGGGCAGTGACAAAGCCAGAGGAAAGGAACAGAGAGCGAGGTGTGACAAGCCAGCAGCCACACGGACTGTCCAACCAACCAGCAACAAACCCCAGACCCACACATGCCAGGGACGTACCTGAGCAGCTTTTTCAAATGTGTGTGACTGAGTGTTTCAGGCAGGGAGGGTGCAGAATTCCTTCCTACAGCTAAATCTGGAAGCAACGCGAGAAGCTCAGGTTAGAGAGGAGAACAATCACAAGCAGTCGTGGTTTTCGGTACCATGGTTTCCATCCAGACCAGACCTCTGAAATTTGGATTAAGCTTTTGGAACACGTTACTGCAGAAAGCCAGGCCTACAGGGCCGAGCTGTCCCTGCTCCTTGGAGCCTGGTGTTAGTTCCACAGCCAGGAGGACACTGGATTCCTTCAGCTGCCATCTTCAGCTCCTCGGGTGGGGAGGCCGTGCCGTGGTACTTACCAGCTCTGGCACTGGCCAGGAGTTTGTTTTCATGGACATAAACAGGACACTCGACAGCTGGTATCTTTACTGAATGAATTTATTGGTTTTTGAACTAAAGTTGCTCACAGTTATTTAACAAGGGATACATCAGATTTTTTTGTCCATTTCAAACCATTTAAATAATGTCAGTTTGTGTCTGTATATGTGTGTGTGCGCGCGTGTGTGTCTTTGAAGTACAAAATAGGAAGGATAACAAGAGGTATTGCTTTCATTTATTCTTATATCTTGTGTAGGTAATCCCCTTCCTGCTTGTACCACATGGGTTTTGCTGATATAGGTATTTTTAAATTATTATTATTATCTTGTATTGAAATCCCAGCCTTTTGTAGAGGTACAATGTAACAGAAGCATCAAAATCTATACACAAGGGAAGAGAAAAGAGGGAAAAGAAGGACGGGGGTGATGGGAGGGGAGCTCGGAGGAGAAGTAGAGAGAGGGCAGAGGCAGGAAAGACAACGAAAGCAAAAGAGACTAATTTACAGCAATGTCATGCAATTAAAACTGCCCCCCTCTCCTGCACCCTTGCCTCCCCCCCTCCCCAGCCATCACCCCCTGGTGTCTGACATGCACACAGCAATACGAGAGAGAAAAGTTTAAGAATAGGGAAAATAAATAAATAAATAAATAAAGCAAAAAAATTAAAATAAATCCCTCCCATTTGGGGGAATGGGGAAACAGGGCAGAAGTCAAAGGTCTTTGCCCCAGTTGTGTCTTTAAAAATTCTTTTTAATCTTCAAACCTATGTACAAGTAAAACTGGTCCGAGAAGGGGAAAAATGATTAAAAAAAACAACAACGACAACAACAACGAAAAAGAACTCATCCAACATTATCATTTAAAAAAAAAAAATCTTGCGATACAACATACACCCATAGGAACCCAACGAGCAGCAATCGAAGGTCATAAAAGAGCTGAACACTAATGCTAAGCCTACATTCTTAAAATCTCAGTCAAGAAATACTTCTCACTGTGTTTTGTCTTCCACGCGTAAAACCACGTTTTTTTGTTTGTTTAACCTTTGAGCTTGGGCCAGAATAAGTTACACTTGGTCACATAACTCTTGAGGAGGAGGAAAAAAGGCGGCAATTCTTCTTTCTCAAAGTCACAAAATGAACACTTAGAAGGTTTCTGTGTCTTTTTTCCTCCTCCTCCACAAAATAAATAAGAATCAATGTTGCCTCTACACAGTTATTAAACAGAAGATATATCTAACAGCTTATTTTTTTAAATATATATATATGTATATATAAATAACCAAGACCTAATAACTGAAACACAAAAAAAAAAGTCCCCATCCACCCAATCCCACCCTCCTCCCCTTCAAAAAAAAAAACCAAAAACCTAACCAAACAAAACCAAAACCAAAACTCAAAAACTTTATAAAAATATCTTGCAGTAAATTTTAAAGTTTACAGTAGCTTCGTGATTAAGTCTCCCATTGCCCTGACTCCACCTTGTCTTGCTCTGATGAACTAAGTGCCAGTGATTTTGCACACACACACACATACACACAGAGGAAATAAAACCCAATATAAGTCTCTTTTCTTCCTCCTCTTCATCTTCTTTTTTTTTCTTTTTTTTTTTCTTTTTTCCTTTTTTTTTAAGAAAAAAATCACCCAAGCCAACAAATGAAACTGGTAACTTAAAGAAATAATACTGTTATCAATGCAGCACTAGCAACACAACAATTGCCTCTAAATGCAGGGTGTGGTGGAGGATCCAGCTGGTTGAAGAAGGTCCCAGCGCGGTGGCACAGTGGTAGGGAGTTGACAGGTGGGGAGGAAGGTGTTGAAGGAGGAGCAGCAGTAGCAGCAGCAGCAACTGTGCCTGGTGATGGGAGAGACAGTCCTTGGCAGAGTCTTGTCCCTCTTCTTTGCTACCAGAAGTTGCCTTTTCCCTAAGTTTTAATGTTTTGTTTGTATGTGTTTATTCATTGAACCCCCTCTCCCTCCTACGTTTACTCCTTTCCCCTTCCAGCAGGTTAAAAAGCAAAATGATACAGTATAAAAAAACCAATTAGTTTGTGTATATATATATATATATATATGTATGTATGTATATTTATACATAAATATACACACATATATACATGTATATATCAAAAAAGGGGGCAAAAGAAAAGGAAAAGGTGGTGGGGAGAAAAAAAAAAAAAAAAAGATAAGAAAATCCCGTGATGAAGCTCCCCAATATTGTCTTGGTTCAAGGCTTAGTTTTGAGTTGCTCCTGGCTGGTTTCTGATGAGAAGGCGCTCTGGGTTCACGGAACGCTGCGCTCCCGCTACACCCGTCCCCTTGCCCACACCCTCCCTCTCCGGGCTGCGTTCACCTGCGCGGACAGAAGCTGCCAAGGGGAAATAATTCACTCCAACAATCTGCAACCTCCTCTGAGCCCAGACTCTGCAATCCCATAACTGAGCAGGTCTCTCTTGTGGAGCACCAAAAAAGAAAAAGAGAGGGGAGAAAAAAAACCAGGCGTGCACTGGGGAGGTGTCTGGGGAGAAGTGGGGGAGAAGCCCACTTCCTGAAGGGAGAGGGGAGGCTGGGAACCTCAAACAGGACTGGTCCTTGGACAGTCTACATCGGTTGCCTTCCGTCAACAAGTGTCCGCAGAGCACAGAAGGTGAAGCCGTGGCTGACATGTTAACTTTTCGGGATAATTCCTGGTAGCAGAGCGGAAACAAGTGGTGTCGTCAGAAACACAGAGAGAGCATGAACAGAACAAGAAACAAAACAAAAGAAAACAAAAAACCAAAAACCAAAAAAAAAAAAAAAAAAAAACCAAAAAATCAGGAAGGAGGAAAAAAGCAAAACATTCAAAAAAGGGAGAAAAAAAAACCAATCAAAAAAAACCACAACCCAAGATCTGGTGAACTGGGTTTGTCATCTGTGCTACCTTTTCTTTTCTTTTCTTTCTTTTCTTTTCATTCTTTCATTCGTTTGTTTTTGTGTTTGTTTCTGAGATATATATTATATATCATATATAAATATATATATGTATATATATACAGTCATTCCTTCATACAAAATTTGTCTATAGACAGTTTTGTACTGTTGTGGCAAGGTATATACATCCTTCTAGTTTAGAGGCTAGCTTGCTAAGGAATATTCTTTCATTCTTTCTTGCTTTTTTTCTTTTTGTTTTGGTTTTTTTTTTTGTTTTTTTTTTGTTTTGTTTTGTTTTGTTTGTTTTTCTCTCTAAGTTATTTAATTTTTTAATGTGTTTATTTAAGGTTGGTCTTGTAGGCCGACTGATGAGACCATCTTTGCCTTGTCTTTGCCAGCAGGGTACTTATTGTCTCCTCTAGACCCATAGTCATTAGAACCGGAATCGCTCCGCTTGCTGTTTGCGCTATGCTTGGTTGGCGTGCCGGGGGGATGGCTCACCTGCCCGTTCTTCTCGTCTGAAAAAAGTTGTTTAATTACGTCAAAGAAGTTACTCAATGGGCTGCCTGGGTACACAAAACAGAGGAGACAAAAAAAGAAAGAAAGAAAGAAAGAAGGAAAGAAAGAAAGAAGAAAAAAAAAAACGAGAGGGAAAGAGAGAGAAAAAGAGGAGAGAAAGAGAGAGAACAAACAAACAAATGAACAATGGGGTTTTTAACGAGAAGAACACGATGAGGAGATCCAGAGCCACGTGCGTGGGGGTGTGTGGGGGATGAAGACAATGAAGAGGAAGAGTGTTTAGGATGGGACACCTACAGAAATAAAGAACCTGGGAGCATAAAGCACCTAGGGGAAGGTCCTAGTTTTTTCCTGAGTGGGGAAGCATTGCTGTCTCACCTGGCAGGAGGACACAGTACCATGTGACTGAAATAGGTCAGTCCATTACTAGGATTCACTTGGCCACTCCACATGGAAATGTCAGTGATTGTCATGCTGGACACAGGTAAATTCCATCTTACTGCTGCTGTTACAAACACGGGGTATTTCCATGTGGCTGCCCATTGATGCTTTACTCTGCAGCCTTGCTAAGCTCTCTGTCTACACCAGGCATTAGGCTTTCCTTGCTTGCATTTTATTTCGTTCTGAGTTTCTCCTTGCTACCTTGTCACGACTAAGCCTGAAGCATGAGAGTGGTCCCAGGGAAGCATCATTTGGAAAATGAGCTGTGGCTGAGATGAATGTTGCCATCTGCACGTGTGGTCTGTGGTTTGCACTCGCAGGCTTCAAGCACCTTCAGATCCTCCCTAAACCTGGAAATGAAGACACTGAATTTGGAAGCAGGTTATTCATCTGCCTGTTTCTGGGACCTGGCAGGGTCAAGACCTACTCCCTCACTGTCCTGAATTTATGCTCTCTCCACAACACAGCCTCCATGACACTGACATGCATTCCAGTGCAATTAGGAGGCAGAGAGGGAGGCAGAGCTGTGTATTACTGGAACAGGCACCTCCTTAAGCCAGCCCCTGGATCAGGCTGCAGTGTTAACAAGGACTGGGCACTGGGCACATGAATACAGCCTTTTGTGCTATGTGGGCCTCCAGGCAGCACGGTTATCTGCTCTTAATCTACTTCGGTGTTAAAGGGTGTCCCAGGCACCTGACGAAAGGCTCTGGGGTGCTCTGATGGAAAGGGACCAGCTACTTCCCTTTTTTTTGGGAATTTCTAGTCCCTTTTCAATTTCTTGGATTGGGAGATTAATCTTTATCAAACATAGAAGGGGTCACATTAAACTCTTTGAACATGGATATTGAGGGTGTTTTTTATCTGATGTACACCATGGAGCTGATGCCTATTCATGATCATTAAAACCCCATGATGGTTTTCTCAATACTGGGACTGTTGGTTCTACCATTCTATCAAATTCAAATAATTTCTATCTCCAGCTCCAAGAAGGAAACAGGTACCTTGTATCTGCCTTCCAATGTGGCAGAATGCTGTGAAGAGTGGAACTTTTCATCCCCAAGATGGGAACATTCTGTCAGGAGCAAAGGGCTTCCTCATAGCGGAGACTGGTGGACACTGGTGGCTTGGTCATAATGTATTCCCTTCACTTTAATTCCAGACATAAACAACCCAGTAACTACAGCAGGCAAGAACTTTCTGTGCACAGCAGTTCAACTGAAGAGCTTGTTGAGTACTTTCTTATTCTCTAATGCCAAACGCTAGACAGACATCATTGTCTTACACAGAGAAAGAGGAAATATATAGTATTTGTGCTCTGCAAAACTGAATGTGTTATTCTTTTTTTTTCCTGCCCTATGCTAACCAGGTAGTGGCTGCTTTCCCTTGCTTGTTAACAGGCATTGAGAAAAATCAAATGCCTGGCAAATACAGTGAAGAATCTCATTAATCTAATTCAATCCTTGACTTCCTGTGCCTGCTGCTTTGTGGTTAATGTTCTGCTTGCCCTGGTTCCGTCACTCAGTTACACTAAAGATAAAAGCAACAGACTGTGAGTTTCTGGAAGGGCATCATTCACCCAGCTGACTGAAGCCTTAGTGATGGGCACAAACAACCAACCAGGCAAAGCACATATCTAATTTCAGATTAAGAAGAGAAAGGCTCACTAAACTCAGCAACTTTGGGCTCAGGCCTCCCTGAGCTCCACCTGCTCCCTTCCACATGCACACAAACACTTGGCAAAGGGAAGATCTGTCCCACATCTATGACTTCTACATCAGAGATTTCCCTAAGCCTCCCTAAAACTGCTTCAGGTTTGTGGGCACACACTTTGCATAGACTCACTTTTATCTACTCAGACTCATTTCTACTTCTTTTAGGTGGATACCATTTTTCAATGAAAAGAGAAAAAAGAAAGCAAACACTCAGCCTTGAATGCAGGAATGTGGGCAGATTTGGTTCTCAGGTGGCTTTGGACCCCTCATCTTCATAAGCAAATGGAGTCAGCAGAGAGAATGAGAAAGAGCACTGAAAAAAATGCTGGAGAGGAAAAGACTGCTGGGTTGGGAGAAAAGAGTAGGGGAATATCTCTAGTTATTCAGCTGAGCAGTTTATTTAACAAGCTTAGAGGGAAAGAAGAGGGCAGAGTAAGCAGGGCTCTGCAGGAATTGGGAAAGTTTTTTGTTTTCATATAGGCAGGAACAGTGACAAAAGTACAAGTTGCAAGAATGGAGCAATAAACACTTTAGAAATTATACATCTTGTATTTGTTGAGTCCTGATACAGGACTTTTAGTCATCCTACTAAACTATGCAGCCCGTGTTTCATCCACCCTTTCTCCTCCCCGTGACCTATCAGCTTTCAAGTGCCTGGAGATTTATTGCAGCAAAAGTATTTAATAGTCTGCTTTTCTTTGCCTGTATCACTACTGAATTCCTTACAATCAGCATTTTCAGTTAAAATTTTAATGGGAGGTACGAAAATCCTTAGGGATGTTTAGAGAGCTACTAAAAACTAAAATAGGCCATTTCACTAACCCTTTCCTTCCTTTGCCTTTTGTACTTTTAATTAAATAGCAGGTAATAATGCCCTCCTGTCCTGGCAGTCAAGAAAAAACTGATGCTGGGCTGGTGTTCACACTGCTCTTTGGATAGACAAGGAGTCCTCACGTTTTCACTTGGGAGATACACAAGAATGGGTCAGCTATGCTGGAAGCATGAAAATGGTGCAGGGTGTTGCTCCTGTTAGTTCTCAGTTCCCTTTGAGGTTCTAAATCCAGTAAAACAAGACTTGAAAATGGAGGCGATGATGGATTGGAATAGGTTTTTCAGCAATCTTCCATGCCTAGCATTCAGTGCAAGATGTGTCATAGGCTCTTACACCTGTAAGTCCATCAGGGGGCCTCAAAAAGGCTGCCTCTCTTATTTCAGAAAGTGAGATGACATCCCATTTCCTCTGGACAGGGATGAAGGTTTGGCTCAGTGATTCTTCAGAACATCTCTGGTGTTTCATGCACAGACTAAGGTCTTCTTTCCCCTTGAGAGCAAATGTTCATCAGCACAGAGCAAAGAAAGTGTAAAGAGTAGAAAGGGTGAGAAACTGAGAGAAGGATCAGAAGCAGGAGGGGAGGCTCAGAGCATTATGTCTGTTAGGAGGAGATGGATATGTGCAGTTTGAGTTAGACCAAGGAACTTTTTGCTGCAAGACGGGGAAAGGGAATGGGTTTGAAAACAAGCACTGAAGCTTATGAAAGGGTCATGTATTGAAGGGGTGCTGAGAGAAATATATTTATGGAGAAGGAACTGGTTTGGGGCACCAAAGTGTCACAGTCAAGTATCATGAAAGAAGTCAAAACTGTGAGTGGATTTTAATACAACAAGCACTAAAAGGAAGGAACAGGGCTAGAGATAGACACAAAAACATAGAAGGAAGCTGGGCAGGCAGTTTGCATCAACCTTCACAGTCCTCAGTATATCATCTGCTGTTCTCATGAAGCCTGTCTGACACTGACCTAGCCTCAGTGGTGTCACCACTTTGAGAAGCCAAGTGGAAGTGGAGCACCCAGGTAAGAGAGGGAGAAAATAAGGGGAATCACTCCAGGCACCACAAGGGACGCCAGGAAAGGATGCATTTCGCAAAGACCCTGCTCCAACCTTGTAAAGACCCTCACAGCCCTCCACAGAACATAACAGCAGGTGGTGAACAAGCAGCTTCAGGACAAGCCTGGAGGCTTCACTTACTGATTAAAGTCTGCTGTTTTGTAACATTTTTAAGACAGTCAGATAAGGACTTGGCCCTGTTTTCATTGAAGCAAATAGCAACATTCCGTTGACTTGAAGCAAACCCTGAGGCACTTCCTTCTCCTGTGAAACCATCTCTCTGAAGTCTATGTACTGTTAATGCACTAATCCTTGTAGTGCTGAACACAAAAGTTGCACAAAACAAATATGCCATCTGTGGGATTATCCTCTACCTTTTCTTTCTGCAGCCTGAGATATTTTGGGTTTCTGCATATGTATCTTGGGCTTTGGGAGGAAGTGAATCAGAAAACATAGGTCTGCAGTGGGAAGAGACACCTCTTCTCAACCTGACTTCTCTTACTTCTTCCCCTGTTGCTTTCACATCTTTCCTGGTTAACTTTTGCCCGCCTTTGCTACTGAGGTTTTCCTCCTTTACTCATTCCTTACTCTTTAGTCCTTGTCTTTTTCACCTCTAGGTTGCTCTGTTTTGATAGCAGCTGTGGTTTCAGTGAATCATGTAAGGAAAATCCAACTTTTTAATGTAAAGCATCAGAACACTCCTCAAGGGGTAAGAATCCATTTCCTTTCAATTCCATTTTGCTACTTTTATAGAGTTCTAGCCCTCTTTGTTAAAACGAGGCATTTTTTGGGTCTGTTTGCTTGGTTTCTGCTGGCAGAGTCCCTTCTGCCTTTAGAAACAAAATGACTTAAAATACAGAACTCACTCCAAGAGTATATGCAGTGAAAGGGATGACAGAAAGATAAAGTGGCCCATTCCTCTTCGTTTAGTTGTAGTACTGTGTAGGAGTCTCCCTCCAGACTGGAAAGGCCCCAGCCTTGTACAAATCCAAATCAGACAGATGCCTCACCCAGCTCACTAACTACTGACAGAAAGTCCAGGGAACAACTCCAGTTTCTTGGCAGGAAACCTGAACTGCAGCTGGGAAAGGGGACTTACTTTCCAGAGTCCTTAGACTCTGCCAGTAAAAATGCCAACTGAAAACAGTGTCTGCAGGAACAAACTGCAGAGCTACTGCAGAACTGAGGAACTACTCAAGTTATGACATACCATTGGCACAGGTATCCATTGCACCAGCCGGTGGGAACTTCCAATTGCTACTCATCTGGATAGACCTGAATAACCAACCTGACATTTAAATGCTCTATAACCCATTCTCGTTCTCACTCCCCTAAAATATCCCATCTCCTCTGCAGGAGGGTGGCCCAATATATGTGTCTAGCACCCAGATAGCCATTCTCTGTCTGGCACATTTTTTTGCTTACTCTCATAAATACACCAGTAAAGCTGAGATCCAGTTCAGCCTCTCTTCACAGTATTACTCAGTCAGGTAGCTCTGGAATAATGAGTTAGGGAATGGTCAACACAGGCAGCAAAGCCCTGAAGGGATGAGGCCCATCTCCTTGCTGCTGCCTCTTGCAGAGCTAAGGCATGAGTAAGGGATCAGAAACCAAACATGCCTGTTACTGATGAAAAGCTCTGGCCAATCCAGCACCACCACGTAGCATTCAAAAAAGGAGACATGATGATGGAGAGGACGGAATCATACATTCATTTGGACAGCTGGTGGCACTGAAAGAGCAGACAAGGATAGTGGTGGGATGAAGAGATGCCAGATTCTGTTATGGAGTCATGCTCTTCTGGCAAATTGGCTGGTAAAGGTTTAAGCCCACAATTTTTTTGTATCTGCCTCTCCTTTTATACAGATCTGCCTGCACAAGTGTGTGCTGAGAGGGAAAACTGATGACCCACACCTGTATAACCGCAGCAAATGACATTATTGTTGCTACCCATTCTCTTAGAGATTTCTGCAGCTTTATTCCTATCTTTTTTTGCCTATAAAAATACCAGAAATGTACTGGCACTTAATTATACAATTTTGATCTTTCCTGCTAGATGGATGTTCACATATTATATTATGGGTTTCAAGTTCTTTGACCTGTTCCTAAGGAGACAGATGACCTGTGCATGCTGGTGAAATGTGGCTTCCTCATTTCCACTGAATAGATCACTTCAAAATATGATTTCATCTTCTGGGAAGGCCATCTCAAACTTAGCTTAGTACAGCAAGCAAGTATTTCCATGTAGCTTCCTGGAACACTGGCTATCATAAATAAAGCACTGTGATCTTAATTAAGAGTGAGGTATCTGTGTTTTCTGTATTATATATTATTACAGAGAAAGAGGAAAAGATCTTGTATTGCGTAATAAAAACCTAACCACAGCTGTCAAAATAGGATCTGACATGAACCAAATAGTTCCATACATTTAGATTAACTTTTAGTGCCTTTTGTGGCTTTTTTGTGGCTACCGTCTTCTACAGTGCAAAAACATGAGGCATGAATTGGAAAAGAAATGTCTCCCCAACACAATACTAGATATAGAACTTAGTATGTAGGGAATCAGCCATTCCTTTGGACAGCAAAGGATACTGGCAGAATGGGCAGGGATAACTAATAAACCTGGCTTGAACTCTTTAGAACCACTGACTTATCTTACTTGCTGAGATCCACCCAATTTGAATGAATTTTTGATCTCTTAGGTGCGTCTTCTTCCTTTTGTCTCTCAGCTGGATCACAATTTGAACTGGAGAGCCAGCCATGCTCAGAAAAACCAGGAGCCAGCACATTTTTCAGGAATGTTAAAAAAACGCCATTGCTCTGACCACCTCATGGTGTGGCAGTGCTCACAAGAGCCTTTCAGCTGGGAGGGCTTCCTGTGTTTTTTTCTGCGGGTTTTGACACCAATATTTCTGCCAACAGTTGCAACTTTTTGACTGCAAATCACCAACCTCCTCTTCCATCAAACAGCTACTTTCAGAAGCAGGATTACTCTAATTAATGCCAATATGGGTCAGATCACTTCCAAGAACACCAACTTCAGGTCTTTACTGCTGTTACTAAAACCAAAAAACTGACTCTAAATAAGCACTCACAAAGCTACAGGCTGCAACTGCAACCCAAATGTGATGCAACCAGTTTGAAACTACAGAATATTTCCTAACTTCTCAAGTAGATTGGAATGTTACTGGCATGGGCTTGTGTCTGTATGAATCAAACTGTGACTGCTGGGAGCTACAAAGAGAAGCTTTTATTGCAGCGTGGTTCTCTGTGTGCAGAGGATGACTGGCCATGGCCAGCAAGATCAGATAGCTCTGAACAGAAAAAAATGTCAACTCCTAAACACTGGAAGCAAAAGATCTGAGAGATATACACTGGTGAGATATGAAAGGCAAGTGGATTTGCTATGCTTCTGGCTTGACCAGATAATTTTGCTGATAGCCACTGGTGCCCAAAAGGACGCAAAAAAGCTTTTTGTTTAACTCTGGTGCCAGGAATCCAGGTTTTCAGCTGTAAGCAGCAATACAAGATAAATGTTTAAAAATAAACACAAGGCCCTCTTTCCAGCCTGCATAGGGTTATTGCCCAAGATTTTGCAGGAGTGCATGGTTGTGCAGTGCCTAACAGGACAGTATCATCTCACTGGAGCTGCACTAGTTATCCATACTAACCTTCTCCTCATCACTCTCTTCCCATGCCACTGTGCCAATGATGTAACTGAAGACTTCATTCAGACTCATCAGGGAGGGAGATTAACAAGCAAAGATTGCCTTACTTAGAAGTAAAATTCATCCTCAGATGGTGGCAGTGTGAAGACTGGGAAGTTTACAGTCTTCCTGGGTTAATCTCAGAAGGTCAAGTGGAGGATAAGGCAAGCTTTTCAGAGGTTCCTGCCAGCAGCCAGCACCTTGGCAAAACGTACTTGCCAAGGACTCCAAAAGACTGGGAATGGCTGGGAAGGGGAGCTATATCAAAGGCTATATACCAGCCCTACCATGAAACCAATCACCTAAAGAAATTCTCAGATCACTACATGAAAGACTTGAAGTCACTGAAGTTTGTGAAGACTCTTTCCTGACCAAGGACTACTGAAATGGCACCATGGGCTTCTGTATGGTGCATATCACTAGCTCCAGATCCAATGTGTTCAATATACAATGAATGATACTTGCTTTCTAATTCCCAGCTTTGTGGTTGAAGCTGGAGGGCTTTTCAGTTTATGTATTATCTTGATTTTTGTTTTTAGTGTAAAGGCTCTGCAGAACCTATTAGAACCTTAATTATACAACCTATTCTTCAATGAGACAGACATAAATACCAGATTAGATGGTAATAAACAGTTCTCTCAATCCTGCTTCAAAAGAAACAGAATCCAGCTTGTCCTTTTACAGCTGTGCTGATTTTATAAGGCTTAACGGCAGCACATAAAATGGTAAAGCTTATTTGTCACTAAACTGATTTGGCTGAGAATACACACAGGAATAGATCAGCTAAAGTATCACTCCTGTAGATGTTTTTCAGGTTACAGCTGCATTTTATATGTAAATATTTTAATTTTTACAAGGCAAATTTAATCTTATGAACAGACTTCATGGAAACCAATTTAGTCTTTCTGACAACAGCAATGCCCATTCCCCTGCTGAGATGGGTGGAAACATAAAATAAAATATCTCACTCCAGCATTCATTTCAATTTATTATGAGCCAAATTCTTTTCTTCTATTGTGAAATACTACAAGTCAGCAGCTGTTTTCTAGTTTGCACAGGTAGGGTTGATAAAGCAGCAGTTGTGTCATTTGGATATTGGCAGCTCCTATGACAAACCTCGGCCGTTCAGCATTAACTTTTTTCTCAATGCCACTGGCTGTATGCAAAATCACTTCTCAGAGTGATGACCACTGCTAACAGAAGATGAGATAACATTTAAAGGACTAAACAAATTTGCCTTGCTGTTAATTACAGCTTTCAGTGGTTTATAGTGGGGGGAAAAAAAAATTCCTCATTCCCACCAGAGCTTTCACATGACTGAGCCAGGCCTAAGGAACCTGATTAACTCTTCCTTCTACAGAGTTAAGTCTTTTTTGCAAGAATGACCTCCTGTGCTCACTGTCAGAATAGGGAACAACAATGAGGTCAAAGTCCCCAGAGGATACAGTTTCTCATACACTATTTGTTGTTACTGGATGGACATTGTGTCAACATCACGGGGGTTTCTCATCTTTAGAACCACAGAGAAGGATTTGCCAAAAATAAGATAAACGCTCACATCGTTCCCTCTCACTCCCCTGCCTAAACCACGGGTGAGCTCCAGCAGAAGAAGCAGCTCTTCACTCATACACGAGGGTGGAATTCAGCATGGTGCAGTCACCACCTTGCACTGTTTGTGAGTTCACGAACACGAACGTGATTTAAAGGAAGCAGCTCCATTAAACCCCTAGAGGCCATCCTGCCTCTTTTCTGTCTGTCTTCTGTCTGTGCTGCAGCTGCCACAAAACAGTCTCCCTGCTGGCCTCCACCTTGTCCTCTTTGTCCCTTGTTGGATTGCTGCTGACACAGTGACAGCTGGAAGGCCTGGATGAACTGTGAGTGAGCAGTGATGCTCTCCACCTAGAGAATGCAGGGTACTGGCTGGGTATCTCTATAGCTCAATTAACTTGCAAGCAATCAGCAGAATCAGCATTTTGGTATTTTTGTATGACGGGAATGCCAGATTCCAGGCAAGAAACAAAGTCTTGAGGAAGAAGAGGGATTTGTTATCTGATGCCTTAAAGAAGCTGAAATGAGACTTCATGAGATCAGAAAAGTCACCTAAGAAATTAAATGAACTTCCAGAACAAAGGAAATATTCCCACCAGCAAAGCTGCAACTTAAGGGAAAAAGGTTGTCTGAAACACAAGGAACAGGTCAAATTCTGCCTCAGTCACACATGTATAAACCTAATATTATCTCCACCATGTCAAATTCCCTTTCTGGTTACAGACTCCAGAACAATTCCAGAACAACTTTCTTCAGTTAATGAAGAGAGAGCGTGGCAGCCACAGGTCCAGCTGGAGAGCAGCACCAGCTCAGTGAACACTTCCCTAACATCTTGTCTTCCCTTTCACAGAGATATCTGAACTCAGCCTAGATACCAGGATGGAAATGTAAAGAGAACAGAATTCTCTCATACGGAATCTTTCTGTACAAGACACGAATAATAGGACAAAAACATCTCTCTTAGTATTTGGGTATTTTCCTGTTGTATTTGGAGCAGTGAGTAGAAGCACAAGTAATGCAAGAAAGAATACAGTCCATGTGTGGGGGCATAAGCCCAAGCAAGCTGAGCTGAGTTTTGCAGGAGACTTTTTTTTTATTCCTAGCAAAATTCCCAATCTTCAGTAGGTTCACTACTCCTCCAGCTAGAGATACAGCATCCTTCCCCAAATCCAGAGTGGAACTGTGACAGTTTCCACTAGCCAAGTGTCTGACATAATATGCAGTATGTCTTATGGAGAATTTAAAACCTTGGGGTCATACCCCAAGGACATCTGGGGAAGAAGGGGGTGGATGCAAAATGGAGTTAATTAACACAGCATTCCTGTCTCAACAAAGAGCAGGAAACCAAGGGAGACAGCAGCTAGCAGGGCAGCATTCAGCTTCACTGCAGAAAAGGGACTGAAGAATCATGAATCAATAGCAGCAAGTAAAGAAAAGAGGAAACAAAAATCAGGAAAGGAAAAGAAAATCACTGGCCTGGGTTACAGTGAGAGAGAGTATCTCAAGTGTAACACCACACATTTGTGCTATGAAGGGGAAAGCTGTGGTGGAGCCTGTGCATCTGTGCATGGATGGGGAGGAACAGAAAAAGGGATATGTGCTTGTGTCCTCCAGGTGAGTGAAAGACATAGTGGGTTGTTACAGGGTGAGGAGTCTCGAAAAGAGCGGGGGGGAGCAGGGAGAGGGAAAGGGGAGGTGCAACAGGACAGGACGGCGCATCATTATGTTGCTCAGCAGGGGCTGGGGAAGGTGAAAAGGCAGAAGGGAAGGAAGTTCTTACCACATTTGGAAAGTCTGCCAGTCATCAACTCCATACAGTTAGTGGTGTCTGGATCATAGAACGGAAAAAGGAGGGAGGGAGGGAAAAACATAAAAAAAGGTTTCCATACCTCTGTGCATAAAGTAGTAACTTAGCACATTATTACCTGAAGCAGGAAACATACACATCTCGGTGTTTACACAACCCAGGCCAAATTCTGCCACCCACTCTATGCCAGTGCAAACCTGGCCCTGTGACTGAGAGTGGAGCTGCTTCAGTACTGCTGCCTCCACTCACCCCTTTACCGTAACTAGAGGTATTTATGAGAGATGTGGGAAATACTCTGCCACCACATTAGCAAACTATAAGCCTGGACACAGTATTTCACCTGGCTAGCTTTGCAAATTAGCCTGCAACAGCCAGGAAATGTTCAGCCAGGTCCTATATCTACATCAAAAACCTGGAGAGAGGGAAGAAATCTAGCCCCGTGCTATGGGACATGGAGTGAGGCTACTTGGACAGCTCACACCGTCTTTAAAACCCCAAAGGATAATTTCAAAGGTTCAATCTAACTCTCCCATTCAGTGTAATCTCTAACTGCTCTTGCTTTCAAGGTCAGTATCCACAGGCAGTAGAAGCACTTTGGGAAAGGGTGGCAGAATCTGGCCCTAAGACATTACTGTCCACTTTGTGTATAGCTCCCATTGCCACAGACTCTGGGTGCTTCTTACTCAGGTGCAATAAGCAGAAGGAGCTCCACATGTCAGCTTTAAAACAGAAAGGCCCAGCCCCGCTGGACACTTCCATGTGGAACCTGCTGGCAAGCCAGATCTGCTGCTGTCAGCCAGGATTCCCTTACATTTGGGGTCTAAATCACTGTGTTCCTGGGCAATGTGGAGTACTCACTGCTGAGCAGGTCAAAGCACTCAGATCAGTCTCAGATCTCCTCTTGTCTGGGCTCTTGATGAGCACTTGGGTATTTAAGAAATAGGCTTCTTGGAAATACATATGCTGAAAATCCCTAATTGCCAGGAAGCTCTAACTACTCCCTATCTGCTATAAAGTCTGCAGGACAGAGGGGAAGAGAATTTCTCAGCATTCCTCCCCTTAAATATTGAGAAAAGTAATTTCGTAAGAGGAGGAAGGAGTGCTGGATATGCTTGGGTGAGCTGAACTCATGCTAGAAGAGCGTGGATATCCATATCTTCTGATGCAGCCAGGCTTGTGCTGCACTGATGACCTGGCAAAGCACGGAGTAGAGAGGGCAGCTGCTTGGTCCAGTGACACTGGTCAAAGCATCTAAGCAGTGGTTACGTGCTCCCCATCCCTGAGGCTAAAAGCAGGCTGGCAGAGGTCAGTGGGAGATAATACCCATGGAAGTTCTCTCAGAAAGGCACAAGATTGAGAGAAAGGGGAAGAAGGATGGAGGTGAAGGAGAAGAGAACATTCAAGATCTAGAACAACGTAACAGAGGTGTCAGAGATGCCAGGAGTTTACCTGCCTTTGAAATTCTTCACCTGCTCCGGCAGGCAAAGAATTTAATTTAATATACAATACAATTTCAGTACATTTCTCCCTGAAGATGCCTAGCAGGTTTGAGAAGAGCCTACAGCTGCTGATGAGTCAATGACCAGAAGTCTCACTCATGGGTCTGTATCTTTTTTTTTCTTTACCAACTTGGAGAACTTTGTTGTCTCTTGCCTTTTAGTGGTTCCTGTCCAGACCCCTCAGAGTCACCGACCCTTTGCAGAATGATGCAGATCTATAGTGGTAGACTCCAGAGCATTCACACAACCATTAGCAGAACTTAGCTTTGAAAGAACACGTAAGGGCAAAGAAAATCTCAAATATGACCAGAAGACTGTTTCTGACTCCCACCTCCAACATCTGAAATTTTCCCCTTAAGTATATCCAGACTGACTGGCCACATAGTAACCAGAAATCTGGAAACCAAAAGGTAGTATTTGGAAAATGTCAGAGCAGGTAAACATTGTGGGCGTTTACTAAGATCCTCCTGAAACTGGTAAATCTGTTTCATTCTTGATTTTAACAAATTAAAAAGTAATCATGTCTTCTAAAGTTAATACTGCCATTTTTCCTAAGTCATTTGCAGCCAGCACAGCTCTCTTTAGCACTTAAAGCCAGCTGTGTCACAGGTCTATATACGTTAGTTGTGTGATTAAAATACAAGCTGATAGATGTACACACAAAAAAAGGATTGTAACAGAGCCTTTCTGACAGCAGAATATCTTGGCTCTGGACCCTACTTGGTTTCCAAAAAAGTAAATTTGCATGTTATAGAATTAGTTTTGATGGATAAGGACAATTTTCTGAAATATGAGACCACGGAAAATAAAAAAAAATATATAATATTATACGAGTAACTACTTCAGTTAATTTTAATGAAGGCTCTTCAGCAATAATATTAAAGCTGTTTAGCAAAAGCACAGTGCTCTGCCAATCCAACCAGGCATTACTGGGAACTTTTTATAGGTGGAACTATGACAGCAAGATGAGGTAATTACCCTAGACACTACAAGAGTGTGAGACATAAAGGGTCACAAAAGATTGCAGGAAACAAAGAAACTTGGGACCTGAGTGAGCCCCAGAAAAACTGACCTGCAATCCAATTCCAAACTGGCATTTGCAGAGTCCTTTTTTTGAGTCTGCAGCTGGAAGTTTACCCTACAAAGCATTTCATTTATTCCTCACTCCCTTCTCCATCTTGATAGAATCCTTCACACATTTGGAAACTGTAGGTCTCTTACTTTTTTTCTTTTCTTTTTTTTTTTTTTTTTTTTTTGCGTAGCAATTTGCCAGCCCACAGCTCTTGTGAACCATAAAATACCTGGAATTCACAGATCAGTGCTCTAGCAAGAATTTGCACTGCCCTGTTTTGAAGCTGGATATGGTCTCTAAACACTTGTTTATGCTGATGAAAGGCACTTCCAGCAGTAACGGTGAGATGCTCTGAACTTGGGAGATGTCAGTAGTTAAAATCTGATTGAAGCCAATAAATATAATAAGGAAACAGAAAACCTTTTACAAAGAAGTTATAAAAGTTATTTCAGTACTGCTGATTGCCCAGAACATGGGAAAATGGGAAAAATCGGAATATGTAGCATCCCACACTTAAAACCAAAGCTCAGAGAAGCAAGAAAATATTAGGGAAATAAAAATTGCTACCCTGTGAATGATCACAGATGGCTTTTGCGTGTCCCTATTCACCAGCTGCTACTATTACTCTTTCATGCAAAGGCATCAGAGAAAAACAGATCATGATTTAATGGAAAGAGTGCTGGGCTGAAACAAAGGAACAAATATGAGATATTGTCCTCCATGGAGAGAGATCTTTTTATCCCAGCAAAGGGCAGTCTGCCCAGGGATTACCTAAGTAGAGATTGTGAGTATAAGGGCCCTGGATGGAGCCATTCATGGACAAGAGACAAGGCTGACTGCTCTCACAGACAGTGAGATCTTGATCCCAATGGGGTCCTTTCATGGTCTCACTGAGCGTAATGGCTTTTGTGATATCAGTAATAAGCACACATGGACAACTATTCTGGTTCAGAACAAAGGCCAAAACCATCTGAGAGTCAGACTTGATGATCCTTGTGGGCTCCTCTCAGCTCAGAATATTCGGTGACCTGTGATCTGGTGCTCTGCCTCCCTCAGCAGCCCCACAGACACCGAGGAGTGAAAGAGCAGGCCAAGCATACAGAACACTTTTCCTACCACTGCCTCACTCACCACTGTCAGGTCAGAGATTTCCTGAACCCACTGTAGCTTCTCTGTCCCCTAAAGATTTCTCTGCAGGGAGTTATCCAACCTCCCTGTGAGTAAGAAGTACTCGGGAAGATTTCAGCAAGGAGTTCCACCAGTTCTAAATTACACGAAGAAACGTTTTCCAATTGCTTTTTTGCTACTTGGCTTCCACTGTCTTATGCTGGCCTCTAGTTTCTTTCATTAGGAAGGGAAAAATGGACAGTCAATCCCTATCTGATTGTTCTATGCAAGTCACGAGTCACAGACCTGGTATTGCCTCAGCAGTTATGGCACAGAGGTCCTGAAACATTAGGATACAAAGCTGGTATGTTGCAGTAAATTTGTCCATCGAGACAGTGGATTTTAGAAGCATTACATTAACTTTTGGAATGGACTTAATTTATTTACACTTTCTTTCAGGTAAGGGAGGAAATCTATTTTCCTGCTTCAGAGTATGCCAGAAGAAATACACACAGGCAGTCTTAGAAAGGAAAAATGGAAGTGAATGAAGGGATATATGGAGGAAGGGATATTATAAGGTGCTCAAGTGTGACACAGAAACACATCTGCCTAAATCAGGTACAGAACAGGCTCACATACACACACAGATGCATGGGCAACATGACATCTACAAACACTGTTTTCAGCTGAAGGAATGAAAAAGAGGAAAATACATTCTTGAAACCCAGGCAGGCCGGCTCAGGGGGCTGGGATGCTGCACAGCAGAGAGAATGACTCTCACTATATGTCTTGCTATATGTCCAATAGGCCTTGCTGTTCTGCTTTGTACTGAATTCATTAATTATTCTCCTTCTGCAGGTCTCCCTTTACACACCTTTCACAGATTGTTCCCATCATCCCACCTGTAACAGCATCAGAACTGTAAGGCAGGAGAGACAAGACACATAGGATGTGTCTGTGCACAAGGAGCCAGGAAAAGCTCCAGTGCTGAACCAGAGCTGCTGGTCAGGGGACACGCTCAGAGCCACGGAGGCACAGTCTAAGTGAAGGTGAGCTCAGCCTGCTGCAGCAGCAGACTGCCTACAGAGCGTCCTCAAACCACGAACCTGAAGAGGGCCCAACCACCAAATCCCTATGCAGTGTTCAGGGCTGGCAGTATGGGAGAAAGGAAACAGAGACGACTTTGCTTTGTTTCTAGTGAGAAATGCTGATTAATTCCATGACAATTTCTAGGAAGATTTTGCACACGTTTCCAACCAGACACCCAGCTAAGCAAGGTGCTGAATGTGAACTCTTCAGTCCTTTATCCCCTTACTTCCCCTTACTCTCACTGGCTGGGGATGTGAACTACTGGGCCACCCTACTTTGATGCAAAGGTTGTCTCTTTTTTGGTGACAATCCCTTTACTTCCCGTCCCTTCCTTTTCTCTCTTTCCTGTATGCTGCTCCAACCTAAAATTTTCAGGTTGACTTCTCTCATTTTCAAGAGGCTTGCATATTCCTGATCAGGTCAGGTGGTGTGACACAGAACAGTTGGCACCCTGTCTTGTGAGCTGTCTTGCCTAGGTAAGTCCCCAGCCCAGGGAATTCTCATTTTTAAATTTCAAGACATCATTAATTTTGGTTTTGCTCTATGTGGAGTTATCTGTTCCACTTTGGCATTAGAGGTCAGGCTGGGTTTTCTCTGCTAGAACAATATGCTCTCATGTAGCTTCAGGCAGCAGAAATAATATGATTTTTCCATTCCAGAACCAGAGCAATACTGTAAGTCAGATACATTTCTCATAGCAAAGTATGCCCATAACACTTCCCTGAGTCTTGGTTTTTATTCCTGCTATAATATGGTTTTCTTAGGGAGATATGCTGCTTCACATGCAACCGTGCAAGAGGGTTCAAGTTTTTCTATAGAGCCTCACTAGCTAGCACATATTAGGGTGAAGAAGGTAAGAGAGATCACCAAGTTATTTACTTTATAAATAATTTTTTCCTCACAGGAAAGTAAAGGTACACTTCATTCCAGAAGAAACAAGGAATGCTCGAATATTGTCCACGCATCAGGAGTAATATGAAATATGTTTAAAGGATGCTTTTCTATCTCAATCCCCTCACTCCCACTTAGCCTCAGCATTTCCCAAGAGGAAGGGCTGGCAGAAAATTTTAGCTGCTTCCTTGAGTTTGATTTAATTTCAGAAGTCCAGACAGCAAATACCTGAATCAACCATAGTTACAGTGTCCTCTAATAGTGTCTTATTATTTTCCTTGCTTCTGAAGAGAATAAGCCATGTACTGGGCACCACTGAATTCCAGCATGCAGAAGGGTCAGGCAGTGCTGGGGGCCAAAAGCAACGTGGACACTGAACTGAGCATATTTCTCTGTCAGGTACTAGGCATACACACTTCTAGATGCAGTTATTTTATCTTTGGATGCTAAAGCCACACTGTTAGACCAGAAGGATGTAACCCATATGTGCAATGAGCCAAGGACATCTGTGACTTAACTGTAGGATGCAATGCCAACTTAACTCCCCCACTTTTGTCTTGGCTTGTTCACATAAGGGTCAAGAACATAATTTGGCTCTAAAACATAATATTATTTACTTCCTTTTCATCTCCCACTCCTTCTGCCTCACTGTCTTCTGCTGCAGCCTCTGCTCTCCACCTTACTCCTATTTATTCCCAGTATCTGAACATTCTTTCTGCTTTTCCCTACTTTTCCTTCCTTGATGCATTCCCAATAGCTTATCTGCCTTAAGTTTTCAACTTTCACCTTCTTCTTTGTTCTGTCCTTTTAGAGGACAGAAGAGTTACCACTGAGATTTTGTGTGTTTGTGTATACAACCACTGCAGTGTTCAGAGTGAACACCTGCTACATAATGATGGGAAGAGGCCAGTTTCTGTATTATCAATTCAGGCTGCCTGCACATCCAGATTGATGTCATTGCACAGGGTCACACACGTAAGGCTTTCTCTACCACCACGAGGAATTGAAATTTACTTTTCAAATAGATAAAATACAGCTTCTGCAGAACCTTAGTATAGAATTTGTGCTACCACAGTATTGAGAATTGGATCACACTGCCGGAAACTATTAGCCACCTTCTGACCATATGTTAATGGCTAAGTTAAAAGTAGCTCTCAAGTTCGTTCGGGGACCCACTGAAGTCAGAGGTTTCTCAAGTATGCCTGAAGGGTTTGAAAATCAAATATCCTCTAGAGCATGTCCCTACTCTGGGAGATTCTGGAGCTGGAGAAAATCTGGAAGATCTGTTGATGATGCAGCTTTTGATGGAGAAGTGGGCAAATGGCTCTTTGGGCGGGCAGAGGGCAGAAGCTGTTCAACTGGGGAATGCGCTGGGAGCACCGGAGAGGGAATGAGAAACGGAGGAGCAGGGTGGGAGCAGGGAGTTACTGCTCTGTCTGAATGGAGCTCGTTTTTTTTGCTGTAATCAGAGGGATAGCCTCCCTCAGCCTCCTGCTATGGGAGGCATTTCACCTTCCTGTCCCTGCTGAAGGTGCTGGGCAGTAGAAGCCACTTACCTGATAACTGCTGCACTGAAGGCTGGTCATGTGTGCTTAACAACTGTGCCTGAATGGTTTCTACGACCCTCTTAAAGCGACGGCTTGGACCTGCGAGGAGAGAAGAGGCACAAGCGGCTGTGAGAGCAGTGGGAGCCAAGCCCACACACAAGGCTGCAGGGGAAGGATCACAGGCATCTTCCCTTCAGTCTTGTCCCCAGAAGTGTCCTGACTGTGCCTGTCCTTCGGCCAAAGAGACTATGGTGTGATGGACTCAACAGAAGAGGAATGGTTTTGGGGCTCTTTTTGTAAAGACAGAAAAGGTGAGGGGGTCTGTTTCTTTGTTGCCATCCCTGTGGGGGGCATGTGGCCACCCAGAAGAAAAGAGTGAGTGCATGTTTCTGTCAGAAGGAAGAAACTATGGCCTCACAGTGCCCAGCTGAGACCCCGGGAGGTTTGCATGAAACAGGGAGCCACTATCATGAGTTACACCAACACTGGTGCACAGAGCTGCCATTTTAGCACTAATCATGGCAGTGCCAACTTCACCTCTTTGGGAATCTCCTTCCCTCCCTGCATTTCCATCACTACCAACACTATTTTTGTTCCTGATATCCTCCTTGCCCCTGACTGACTTTTCCCGAGGTTAAGCCAGTTTTATTTTTTCCTCTGGCAGAGCAATTTGCAGGTCTCTATTATCAGCAAGGACCAAGCCAGCTCGCACTCATTCTAGAGCTTTGCCATGGTTACCTGATAAGAGTGTGAAAGTGACAGAATAGATCCCGTTCTCCTTTTGTGCCTCTCCCCCTTCTGTGTATGTTATGTCCACCTGGAACTTCACTGGCTTCTGGAAGACAGCAGGACCTCCTGTGGACTTATATTCTGCACGGAAACTTGTCTGTGAGATGACACTGTGACTGAGACTTGGGATCTGAAAGAGGTTGGTAGAAGCAGATAGTAGAACCAGTGCTAAAGGGAAAAAAATCTGCAAAATTCTGTTTATAACAAAACACCTTTCCAGAATGAATAACATTTGCTAGATTTGCTTCTGGTCTTGAATTTGTAATGTACAGTGCTCTTGTGAAATCAGTAAGAGCATAGGGCACCACAGAAGAATGCAGTGCTGCTTACAGGACTGACCTAAATTTAAGAACTGAATATTGGTGAATACCCAACACTCTTACGAATTTACACGTTTCTCAACTTCATACACTCAGTCTTTCTTTTCCTCCTCATCCACCAGTTTTGAGAGATGCCTTCTGTTGAGCAAAAGGTGGTATTAAGGGAATGGGCAGAAAAGTCCGTGGGATATAAAACTGAATATAAAAAACACCTAAGTAGCCAGGTCTGATCTCACAGCTCAGAACAGAACCTGTTCTGAGCAGGAGACCTCCTGAAGGCCTTTCCAACTTCAGCTGCTTGGTGATTCTATGATGTCAGACAGACATTAGGACACTTAAAGTGCCTGGGATATCCACAGGGAAAGCATGCCTGCAAATAGCTCACCCCAAATTCTATTAATATGTAACTCTTAGAAGTCCTTGTGACATCATCCAACATTTGTATATTCAGAACCATGGTGGAATTTCACAACTTCCTAATTTTCAAGCAGTTACCTTTCACACCTTCCTCCAAAATTGAACAATATACTCATATTCTATTTATTGCTTCATAAAGGACCAGATTAAAAAAAACCCAAACAAATTACTTGGAAATCTGGTCTCTAATCTCTAGGAGGAAAAATGAAGATGAGTTCTTTCACAAGCTGACTTTAAGGGGTTAATTAGCAGGCTATGATAATGCATTTAAGTTTAGATGTTTCTGTAAGAGATGATTCACTGGTTTTGCACACAAATTCCTACATCACACCTAAACCACACGTGGGGCATGCACAGGGTCACCAGTATAGACAGCAGAATACATCACACCACAATATAAACCCAAAAGCACAACTAAATGCATGAAAGTGATACAGTAACATGGCTCTTGTAACCAACCTAGGATGGACACCAGTGTCTGATGCCCACTACTGTACTGTACTTACTCCTTGTGTGCTTGTACACTAACAAGGGTTATGGCTGATTTTTTGGAAGAAGTTCATTGCAGAATCACAAGGAGTAAAATGGAGTTCAGTATTTTGTGGAGAAAAATCAATAGAACAAACTCTATAAGAAATTAAGTTTTCTTCTCTTAATTCTATTGGAAAAAGTCTAATTATGTTGTTGACTGCCTTGAATTGAAAAACCTCTTAAATTTCCTTTGCTGCGCTTTTTCATCACTGGTACCTCTAGATAATGAGAACAAAAAAAGACAATTTCCCTCTGCTTTCTTAGGCTGTATACAAACCACATCTGCAACGACTGAAACTCTGGACACCAGAAGAAATTACCCTTCTTTCTGCCATATAGTACCAAAGTGGGGATTTAAAGTAACAAATGCAGATGTAAGACAGGCCTTTTGTCTGCCTGAAGTGGTGGAGGGCATCCCCATCAAAGGGGAACCCAATCTGCTGCCCAGCCAGTGACTGTAAGGCTGATTTGACAAAGCAGCAAATCACTGTCTTGTACTGTGCCAGCAGTGTGCTCCACTGCCATGGCATTCCAAACTCTGGCAACCTGGAGGCCTTGCCAAGAAGGCTGAAATCTTTTCTCACCTTGGAGAGCGTTATCTACAATTAACAATTCACACACAGTCCAGTGCAGGCCACGTAAATTAAATCCACAGAGGATGCTTTTCCAGGAGCAGAGCCCCTGTACAGTAACATTTGGCACATGGAGTCCTGGAATGACCAGTGAGGGATGTCTCCAAGAGGCAGCTGGGGTGACTCACCGAGAGGAAAGCATGGACTATATCAGCCTTGATGGAGCTTAGTGGTTTGTCCTTAATGACCACAAAAATCTGTTCTTCTTTCTCCAAGTTGATGAAGTTACCGAACCAGGATTTTTTGGCAAGCCTGATGTGATGAAAAGAAAAAGATGTTTAGAAATATTTCTTATTTTCTACATGCCCCTAGCTAGAAAAAACATTAAAAAAACCACACAAAAAGTTTTGGTGACACTCCAGATGTGACAGTATTACTACTAATAAGTGGGAAATAGTATCAGAGAACATCCAGAATGACATTTCACTTGGTGAAAACCGATGAAATGACAGACCACACAGCCTTTGTCTGGCAGCATGTGTCACCAGCAATGAAAAATTAGGAGCAATGGCAACTCTTCTGACTGAGCCAACACACCAATGAATACTGCATAGATAACGTACATATAAAAGGGGACACATTTCTGGTTTGTCTCCAGGGATCTCTCAATTTCTTGTGACAACATGCAGATCCTGGCAACGTAAAGATTTAAGCTCCTTCCCACCCAATTTCAACTCCTTTGGTGTTACAGGTCTTGGAAAGATGCTTTTCTGAAGGTGTCCTGTACAATCACAACACCTTGCTTTTTAAAGCAAGCTGTAGATTTCACTGGAGAGCCAATGTACCAGTGAGTGAAATCCACAATTACACAAGGCCAGGACCAAGTCCATTAGTCCCATTCAGGGTGTCTACATAGTGTGTGAACTCTGGCCAGCCTACAAAGGAATGAATTTGCAGTATTAAGAAAGGAGAAAACAACACCATGCAAGACACAGTTCAGGCTTTCCACTGACAGCAGTCCAGCTCCTCAGTTTGTTCCAGGATCAGACGGTGGTTTCAGCATAAAATGAAATTGTTTTTTCACAGTGATCGTATCAAACGTTTTGATTTTGCTTATTGTTTAACCATTTCAATGCACTTCATTGACATTGGCTTTATGTTAAACAGGCTAAAGGAAGAACACAGGGACATGAATGTTAATCAGAGACACTATCCAGAACCTGAAAGTAGCATCTCTGACAGGTGTGGCTTGGAGAGCAGAAAAGAAGCCATCAGCCGTGAGACACAGCCAAAGACTTGCTGGACCAAACTAAACCCAGGGGAAATCACACTTAAATCAGCTATATTCTAGTAGAGAAGAATTCAGCATGAAAATGTCAGAAATTAAAAGACCTGCCACCAAGAGACTGCCTTTTTTCCCCTCTATAGCATACTTTATAACACCAAATCCAATTTGCAGTACAGCAAGCATCAGAGTGGACATTCACCACTCAGTGGAAGAAGACAATCTCTCCAGACAAGAAGAGCCATCTGCAAAAGGGATTACTACACATCAATTTTCCAACAAAGCAATAAACAGCTGGAGCAAGCTGCCAGTAGCCTCACTTTCTGCAGCAAAGTGAGGCAGAGACAGAGGAAGGACAGAGGCTAAGAGAGAGAAGAGCAAACTAAGAAACTAATTTGAAGTCTAGGCCTTCAGGATAAAGAATAAAGCTTGACCTCAGCAGTGCCCAGCAATTTGCACTCATTCCCCATCCCAGAGTGCTCCATGAATTGTGCAGCTGTGGGCCCACTGCCAATTTAATGCACACAGCAGAAAGACCACAACGGGAAGACTGCTCAGCTGGGAAAATAATGATTTGCTTCATTTACTGCAGGCAACCAAAAATAAGAGTGCAGAAAGATTCACTTGCAATTTGGTAAAACAGTGCCCCCCACTCAATTAAAGTGGGCTGGATAACTGTCACTCCCTAAAATATTCATAGGTTGCTGTAACTAAGCCAGTGAGCCAGGGATTAGCATAGGGAGCAGTAAAGAGAAAGGGCCTCTCATTTAAATGGTCGTTAAGGAACCAGGGTTAGAGTGAGAAAGAAAATTACATACTAATTAGCTCATGTGTCTCTCACACACCACAACAACTCTGCAAGCCCCTGGAGAGCTGGGGAAATAGCTCCCTGCATGTAAGGGGTCTGTGCTCATTAGTAAATTAGCACCTGGTTATCCATCTTAAAGGGCTGCTTGTCTTAGGTTTGGATGTATCATCATCTGAACCAGGGTCGGCTGGACATACTCCAGGGGCCAAGGGGAAGCATGGGCCTGGAAAAGTGTGCTTATTTAATTGCAGGTCTGCCATCTTAAAATATGGCTTTTCATTTTTGTGTTTTCATTAATGGTTTCACTAGCCCCTCATTTATAGGTCTCTTAACAAGGGCTCAGAACATTGGGAGTTTTTTTCCTGTTCAACATGGTCTGGAGTAGTCTCCAGAATCCATCTGGGCTCTTTTCCTCGGTGAGGTTATCACCAGCAATAGTGAGTCTGGAAGATTCACTGCTAGCCTGGGCTATGCTCCAGCTTGTAAATCATTTGAATTCACTAAAATAATTTTATTGGTGTCACATAAGACGAAATAGATGCCAGTGGCCTCTCCTGTTTCTGTAATGAGCAGAATCAAGACACAGCACACATGCACTGGCTTTTCTCCCCAAAACTGGCAGAACTAGCTGTACTCATATACCTAGGGAATAGGCCCACTGAGAAGAGGGGACAGCCTTGGAGTAAAATTACACAATAAAGGCTTTTCTCCTCTTAGAGGACATTAAGTGTTACTAACTTGGGTTAAAATGTACATGAATCTTCAGCAGCCCTAATGACGTGCTCTAGAATCTCTCAAGATCAGGCTGTAAGCAGTACAAAATGTACTTAAAATTAAGAATCTTCCCTTACCAAGGCAAACTTCTTAAAGGGGGAGTGAGATAAGAGATAAGTGGGGGAGGCTGGCTATTGTAGATCACACTAGGGAATCCAATCGGGTATCCAGTTGATGAAAAGGCAAAGCAATTAGCATGAAAATAGAAGCTGGTGCTTTAGTAATTCACACCAAAATTTCTCACTCCTGTAATGTTGTTCCTTTTCCTACTTTTGTAGTGTCTGACCATGTAGCCTTCTGTGCTCCCCCTCTGTCTCTGAGCACACGGATCAGTAACCTCCAGAGGTTTACCTGCCTGGCATAAACAGCAGCATTTCTACTCAAGCAAATGGAGCTTTGCAGGTTTAAAGCAGCTGCAGCTAAGTCTCTTTAAATGTCATCCCTAACACATTTTCTAGGGCTTTTTCACATGAGAGAGAACAGTATTACCCAGACATGTCAAAGTGTATTACCTAATCATCAGGTTTGTTAAATGAATGGCAGGAATCGGTGCACCAGACAGAGCTAGGACATGCATTTATCACTCAACCCATGAGGTCAATACAGCTCTTGATAAGGATATCTTATTTCTTACAGAAAAGAAGAAAATATGGGAAAAAATAAGACATGTGGAAGTGGGCACTGAGCAACAGACATCTATCATTAAAATATAATCTAGTTCATTATTTTTTATGACTTTTATTATGTTTACTGCAGGGTGCAGCCCAATTGAACTCATTAATTTGGCAATTATACAGAAAAAGAAAAGAGGGCCTTAGGGTTTGACTTGCATCCAAACTACCTCAAATGACAGGCACTACTTCTCTCCACCAGCTTTTAAAGAGTGAGTGGGAAGCAGGGAAGGCAATAAATTACCAGCAAAACTTCCACCAACATACATGCAATGAAGAGAAGAAATTTAATTCTAAAGGTTTTGTGTTTTAATGGCTTTAAAAATATGTGAGATGAGAGTATTGTATATTTCTGTGATAATGATGCGCTGATTTAATGAAATTCTCTCATGCCTCTCTATTAGTAAATAGTCCAAAGTGTAGAAAGGCAGTATATTCCATTTTTATTCCTGGATACCTTTACTAACCCCTACTTCTCCCTCTCTGAAGCCTTTATTCCTCTCCATTCTTCAGTACTACACATAGAGTGCCCATCTCACACCAGATAAAAGCCAGGTCTGGGGCAAGTTGTGAAGACAATACCATTGTCACCAATTTCAAAATGTTAGGCTCAAAATTCCCATCCAAGACTCATGAATATTTCATACAAGTCTCTTAACAAGAGGCCAAATTGCCTTGGTTGGCAGGCTAAGTCTATGGGCATTGGGTGCACAAACACAAGCTGTGAAAATAAAAAGGAATAATTTGGCATCTGTTGCATATTAGGAAGTGTTTGGAGCAGCACTCTGGCAGAGACTTCCAAACCTGCCATGGAGTGATGCACAATTGTGCAGAGAAATGGTTGAAATGTACACTGACTTTTAGGAATGAGCCTGGTGAATATGAAACAGCTCCTCCATGTCCCAGTACTGCTGCCGGGAATGAACACTGCGCTTACTCTGGTAGCCAAGGATCCCTCTGAATTATCTTAGCAGAGCTTCCTGCACCCTATCCTGAGGATGCAAACTCTCCTGTACTATAAGGAAGACTTTTTGGTGCACAGTTAGTGCCAGTATAAGCACTGATTAGCTTCTCTAGTCCCAAGCAGTGAACTACTTGACAATCAAAAGAATGAAGAGAGAAGAAACATGTTACAAACCCAGCAAATTCAGCAAGCTGTGAGAAAACGAGGTGGTTACTGGGGACTCCTTTGTCACCTCTTGACCCCACTGCCATTACTGAGGTACAGGTTTTATGCAGGGTCCTCACCAAAACAATCATTTCACATCTCTATCCCGCTCACAGGACAAAAGGTTACAAACAGATACTGATCCAGAACAGAAATACGTCAGCTTACAACATTCAGGCCAGGAAATGACACTGGTATTTGGTGGAAGAAAAGGCAAAGTACTTACTCTGGGGATGATTCTGGGGTTAAATTAGACATCTCTTCTGGTGTAGGTACTGCTCATGCACAGACAGCCGAAGAGAGGGAGGGAGAAAAGAAATTTGATGATTCAGTACACCTTTCATTTTCTGCTTGTATACCAGTGAAACAATTCTGCACTCACTTGCATTTGCCCATTGCCTCTGCAGGCTAATCCTGACATTTGAAAGCTGGTCATATGTCTCTAGACCTCTGCATCTAATCAAGTGCTGCATTTCAAGGCTCACTCCACTTTTCCTTAGGTCATTAGGTAATCTTGCACTGGCTTCAGTGGCTTCTGGTTCAGACCCAAACACACTGTGCCAATGCAACTGCTTTGCAATTGCCTCAAAGCCCAGCTGGACGCAGCTCAGTCACTGCTTCCATTCCCTGCAGTTCTCTGACCACCTCAGAGACATTGGAACTGACCACCACTGTTAAAAATCTAACTCTTCCATGGCTGTAATCTTCCTTTCCCATGGGATCACTTCCCAGTACCCTGTAAAACCACAGGGTGTTGGGATAGCTGCTGCTGACATCCAAGGATAAGGCATGTGACTTTGGGTGCCCTTTGCTGGCATGCAAAAAAGCCACCTGGAGCCCGAGGAAGAAAATTTTGCACATCTCAACACTCTAGAGACTTAGAAAACTGAAGTAGGCCAGCAGATATGAAAGCACTGATTGTATTAAGGAGATTTTTGCACCAATTACCAAAGGAGGCAAAAAAAAGCATTAACCAAGATCAAAAAAGCTGTGCTTCAGAAGGACAGTTTCAGCCTATTGCCTCTGGCTGTCTTATTTTTCAGCATAAGGCTCAGCCTGTGGCTGTGGAGAGGCAGTGGAGCACAGCCACAGGGGAAATGGCTGAGCCCTAGCCCTGAGCACTTGCAAAGCAAGTGAAGAAACTGAAGGCAGACTTTTCTTGCAGTCTAGGAGCCACAACAGGGATAGTAAGAGCTGCATGGCTGGAGTGCGAAGTGGGCTCCGGAGATGCTGTCAGAGAAGGAGCAGTGGCACGACAGAGCCATCTCACATGGGGTTAGGGCTTGGCTGATGCTATCACTCTCATTTTCCACACCAATATTCAGTCCTTGGTATAAAGAATTTGCAGAGCCACAGACAGGTATGAAATTCCTGCTGAATGTCTGCCCAAATCAGAAGCACCTTGTGTGTCTGGGTGAGTACTCACCTTGTAATTTCCGACGATGGAAGCGAGGAGACCCCAGGAAACTATTCTTGATGGAGTTGAGCCGTGTCCTCCAAGGCATTCCTCCAATGCTGGGGCTGGATGGTGGTGTTGGGTTGGGTGTGCCTGCTGGGCTCTCCTTTGGCGTATGAACAGGTGTCCCCTTGGGGGTAGGGAGGGGACTTCCCCTTGGAGAGGGGTGAGGGGTGACCTGTATGATGGGGATAGATTTGGTGCTTGGGTCAGTACTAGAAGGGAGCAATCTAACAGGAGACATAGGGTTGGTCTGCACTTTAGGAACAGCCAGCTGTGGGTTAAAGCCGGCAGCAGGCGAGCGGCCCTGAGCGTTCTGCACAGGGTTGTTCTGGGAAGAGGGGGCGCTGGTATTGCTGGCAGGGAGTGGGTTGGATTTAGTAGACTGGAGTGGTTTTTCAGCCAATTTGCTCTTGGATGGCAAAGTCTGCGTCTTTGGGTTGGGCTGAAGTGCTGGCTTTGGTTGGAGTACATGTCCAGGCCTGGAGGCGTTCCTACAAGCATCAGGGTCCAAGGAGACTTGGGGTCGGGGAGAGAAAGGGAGGTCGGAGGTCTGAGGGGGGATGAAGAACTTTCTGATAGGCTACGAGACAGACGCAGAGTGTCCATGCACATCAAAAACAGTGAAATACGCAAAGAGCGGGCGAGCAGAGAAAGGAAAGTCAGAATAAAATCCATCCGAGTCACAAAGATGCACCATGTCACAAGGAGACACAGGAGATGGAGGTGAAGGGGTAGTGGGGGGGAGGGATTTTGCAAAGAAACGAAAACAAACAAACAAACAAAAAACAAAAAAAAGACATGCAGTTAGCTGGGAACACAGCATATTCAACAACAGCAGCAGCGGCAGCAGCAAGAACAACAGTGTCATAACAGGCTTCATCATATTAACCAACCACGTGTCAGCAAAGGAAAACAACAGAAAGAAAAGTACAACAAAAAGAACAAGGAAAAAAAAAAGAAAAAAAAAAGAAAGAAAGAAAGAAAAAAAAGGAAGTAACCAAGAAAAAAAGAAGAGAGAAATGCCATCTCTCTGGGATTGTTCTGATTGCCCTGCAGTGAGAGAAGCACGATGCTGTAGGGAGGTGAGGAAGGGGAAGAAGAACCACTCAAGCCACAGACAAATTGAGATGTGCCAAGAATGGGACCACCTCTTTCAGCTCCATGTGCCCATATGCAAACCCAGTAGAGAGATGAGACTCAGAACAGGTGTGTGATACACACAGAGTGGCAGGGGATACACACAGTTACTGCACACACCAGTCAGAACCTCTTTCCTTCCTCTTTACCCCTGGCTGGGCAATGCACCAGTTGCAGCCACCCATTGCAGAAAGAGGGGGAAAAGGGAGAGTGATGCCACCTGAGCATCTGCTCTCCTCCCCTGATCTGGAAGGTTAAATTGCTCTGCTTTCACTTGGAAGCTTCAGAGCACACAACACCACGAGAAATATATGAACTCAGATTGGTGTTTGATTTTTAAACTGCTACAGCAAAAAATTCAGTGAGGTCCAGCAACTTTATGCTTCTCCTCCAACATCCCTCATTGCATTGAAGGATAGCTTGATAATTGGAATTTCTGTCATAAAGTCTCAGCAATATTTGCCATTAAGTCCCAAGTCTAAGAGGGTGGGGGGAGCCGTTGCTTTGTAAGACACAGTTTAAAAAGAAAAAGACAAGCAAAGTTCATAATCCATCACTGAGGTATCAAAATGAGATTATGTTTTTTTTTCCCAAACAGGAATATTTACATGTTAAGGGGCATTTTGGGAAACCATTCATACTTTGACAGCAAACAGCAATAGACAGACTTGGAAGGGTAGAAGCCTTTTAAGGGATATTAGCAAGCTAAAAATCACATTTAAAACAAAAAATAATGTCCTTACAAAACATTGCTATTAACACCTTAGATTACAAGTACTGGAATAATTGTAAAAATAGAAATCACTACTCAAGATATTCAACTTTGATCTACTCTTAGATTCTGATTTCTACAAAGTTATTACCTGTGAAAACTTACACATCATCATTATTATTATTCATTCTTGACACTTAAAAAGCTGTAATCAAAAACTAACCAGACATACCATGTACACGTAACCTTGTAATCTCTGTCCCAGGTAAACACACTCACTAGGGAGTTTCCATCCTGTGTGTGAGGGATTAGCACAATGTTGCCATATTTAAAAAACTGTAGAAATGTATTTAAGACTCATGTCTTTAAACTGTTTGCATCAAAGTTTGGTAGCAACTTCAAACGACTCAGGGTATGGGCACCAAAATTAAAGGAAAAACAGTACACCAAGTACTATTATTAGGATTGTAAAGTCAAACTAAAGCCTGCCATGTTGCTAAATTCTGATTTTCAATGAGCAAGGAAGGGGAAAAGATGAGGAAAGAGGTTAATTTGTGGCAGTCACTATCAGCATCTGACTATTAAGTATTTGCAAATGACACCGACGGATAAAACTCAGACTGCTAATTGCAAATGTTTCCTTGCAATTTTCCTCTCTTACATGTATGATGGTTTGAGAAGCAGATTTGAAAGAAATAAAGTCAGATTCAACTCCCTCTTAAGCCATTAAGAATCTGAAGAGGCACCCTTAATTACCACATATTTAATAATGAAATGAGGAACAAGCTTAGGTCTCAATTTCAGCTGGTGCCATGTGGACCATTAGCAAGATCTTGTGAAATCTGAGAACTTTTATTCACTGCTGAATTCAATTCTTCAAAGAACTGAACCCAAGCAGTGCAAAAAGTGAAAGGTGTATTTGCTTTTTAAAGTATGTTCTCTCTCAATAACCTAAGGTGCTATTAGAAGCATAGGTAAGGATGTTTAAAAAAATATGATTTTTATTCCAACATTTCCTTTTAAGCCTCAAATGTGACCTGCCTCAATATCATTATGATCTGCTGAAAATGCCACCTGATTGCTAAATCTCTTTGAAGACTATTTAATCAACTGCCTATTAAATAATAATGGTAAGACACAGCGACAGATCTTGTCAAACTTATTCTTTGATGTTGTCCTACTGAGATGTCAGAAACTGATCCCAAGAGATCAATTACTGAAATCAAGATTTAGGTTTGCTTCACTAGATGCTTATTTTGTGCACAGAAGTGTTTCCATGCTCTTTTCCAGTACATTTTGCAGTGGCATAAGAGTTCTCAGGCCTCTGCTCCATTCCACTGGCAACCAGGAGTCCCAGTGCAGAAAGAAGGAAACAGAACTTCACGGGTCCCTAGGACTTCAGGGACATACAGGAGAGCAAAAGAACACTTATGTGGGTTTCAAAAAGGGTAACAATTGGCAGGAGCCCAAAATAGGTTTCAGAAAATAATTCAATCAAGCAAAGTGCTGGAAGCTTTACTAGACTATCAACTTATATCTGACAGTATGTCTTTATTCACAAGAATTACACAGAATCTTAGGGTGGAACTGCAATTTCAAATACTTGGAATACTGATGTTACCTTCATGTAACTAAGAGTAGATCCACAGTTGTATTCATACCCTAAGACATGGACTATATCAGTCTCTAATGGGGGATAGCATCTTCTCATGAAGTCATGGGAAGGATGTAAAAATCCTCCAGAGACTCTAGGCCAGACATTTAAGTAACATGCACTGTCACACCCAATAGACTTTTTAATCAGGTCTAGACTTTTGTTGGGCATTGCAGTCTTGAAGTGACTTAGCTGACCTTTTCAAGCACTAGGAATACTCACTTTTATCCCTAAAGAAGTTAACAAGAAGAGGGAGGCCTCTGTGAAACGTTACAACTTCACAATAAATGTACAATCAAGCATGTGTTGTACTGGCTGGGTATCAGTATTAGTTGAGTATCAGTATTTAGTTGACTGTATGCTTTAAAAGGGCATGTGAAAGTACCTGATTTATAGGGATGTGAATGTTCTTTACTCATCCTAGTCAGTCAGCTTCTTTCTTTCCTTTTAAATTTGCTAGCCCTCAAATCTGTGTAATTTATTTTCTCTGACTTCCTAATATGAGCTATTCCGAGGCAAACAGAAGATAACCAGCATGCTTTGGTGCTTTACTGGCACCTAATTGAAGGCAGCTGTGAAATGGCTCCTGATCATTTGGCCTGAAACCAGGCTGTATGCAGACCTCAGCTGGATATGGAGTGTTTAGTCATAGCAATGTTATTCTGTGTGCTTATGAGACTGAAGAAGGGCAGGGGCACAGTGAGATCCCTGCTAACAGTGGAGGGAACATGGATGAGAAATCCTCCACTTGCATATGTAAGTAACATTTCCCTCACCAACCATGAACATTTACAAGCTGCCAAGGAAAAGCAAAACATCCCAGCTAAGAGCCACAGCTCTGGCACAACAGATGTCCAAAAGCATCAAGCATGTGTGAGTGGACTGGACCAACAGATCTTGAAGCAGCACCACTTACCCTTGGACTGCTGAGAGGACTGGTGGAGAGCCCAGATGATGCTCCGCTGATTGACCGAGACCTGAATGGACACAACAAGGAAAACATCCCTCAGAAAAGCTGGACAAGTGATAACCCTGAACACCAGCCACCACAGGCACAGGCATGAAGTGAGGAGGAGGAGGGAGGCTGTCACTGGAAAAGGACATCACTTTTTCCTTTTCTTTCCTTTCACTATTGTCACTTTTTTCAGTTGTCCCCCACTCAAATCAAAGAAATGCTGTTGCTCAGGGAGAATATTATAATCCCTTTTGATTAAGGCAGTTACTACTTTCTTTTTGGTCATCAAGCACATGGAAGCTACTAGGTCTGCTCTGTGCAAGTTGAACAGCTCAATTCAAAAGGATGGTGAAGACATTAATATTTGTGCTAAGAAATCTGTTTTGCACAGTGCTGGCAGTTACAAAATGAGACTTTCTCTGTCACAAGCAACACGGAAAAGCACCATGTGTACAAGGCACAAAGGTAGGTATTCCAGACAAGAATTAAACCCCTAAGTCCCCTTGACTCAAGCACACAATCATTTCTTGTGTGATGACTTCCCACTGAAATCAAAGATTGCATTGGCTTAACCCTTTCCAGCTTCTCACTGATGGATTTTACATCTTTGCTCTTCAGTGAGACTTCTTGCTGCTGCATTAAGCAAGCCAGGTCTTCAGCTTTTGTTGATGACTTTATTAATATCAAAATTACAGCTCAGGTGCCCTCAGAAAGAGGCCAGTCAAGGGAGAGTGAACTGTCCTATCTGCTGGCAAGGTCACCTACACTGTTAATGGTCTCATGCTCTCCAGCAAAGGCTACCTATGAAAAATGTCAGCTGCTGACAATAAAATGTGCAAGTGTGCTATGCTAAATGTGGTAGAAGAGCAGAAAGGGCAGACTGCACAAACATTTCAGCAGAGGAAGTTTCTAGGAGGAGGGCTGCCCTGCAGAAAAAAACCCCACACCTTATGTGTGACTGTACATCAATGAGCCCCAGAGGCAGCTGCTTTCTACCCTTTCTCAAAAGAAGGAAACTTGTCTTGAAGACTGAAACATCTTACAGGAGAGAATTTGGCTAAGAACCTATTTGTTCAACAACCACCATGCAGCAATATGTCAATATAGCAAACCTACCAATGTTTCCTACCTATAACAGCCTAGCTATAACAAGAGCCATGAAAGCAATTACTTGCCTTCAGGTAACAAACATGAAAAGGTGAAATTCCTGTAGAAAACCAAGTGCATGGGTGTATGTCTTTTAATATGTGTTTGTGTTTACACACACAAATATTAAAAATTTATATAGGTCAGATACTTGATGTCAGCTTGTACCTAAAAATATAGAACAAATTTAGACCATAAACTGTATCAGCTGTTGTAGAATAAAACAGAAAAATGGTCTCTAAAATGGTCTCTCAGACATATATTAGTAAATAAGTTTGAGTAGTAGAATTCTTTGAAAAAAAGCGAACTGCAAAAGAGGAAATATTTCCAAGGAAAGAATAAGCTACAACTGAACACAATGGCAGGTTCTGTTTTGTCTACTTGTATCCTCTCCCCTAATGGTTTTCTTTGTACCCCATTGCAGTTTGTCCATCACATTAAGTAGGTGAAAACCAGAAGCCCATTCACAGCACGATTTTTTGGCCAGATTAAATCTCAACTGGCACCAAGAAGATCTGGGGCACTCATTCTATGCAGAAAATTCCCACTTAGGTTTTTTTCTTGTACCCTGCAATCTGCCCATCATAGTGCAGCAATAAAAAGCTAGAGGCTCACTCTTGGCATTTTTTCACACTAGATTAAGCCTAAATTTCTACCATCAAGATCTGGGGCACCTCATAAAGGTTTATGCAAAGTAATTTTAAGGGGAGAACTGTCTGCTCCACTTTTGAAAGACTACTGTATGTGCCTTTCCTATAAGTGAAGTAGCTGACTGCACCACAGATGTGTCATGCAGATGGGAAGTCCATTTAGTTAAAATGTTCCTTGCATGAATCATCGGGAAAAACTTCTTCCAAACCATGAATTACAAGAGGAGTCTACAGATTATTTTGGACAAATGCGGAAGGCATTCAGGTGCCCAGAGATGCAGTTAAACACCAACTTAAAGGAGATGTTCCCATCAACTCTTAATTGTGGTGGGAATGTCCTCTCTGACACTCACCTGAATTCCAGGACACTTGATTAAAAGTTCCACTCTGCTATCTCCTTTTTGCAATCAGGTGTTTCCAACAGTCCTGAATTCTCCCTTCCTAACCCTATCGCCTCTCATTTTTTTACAAAAAATGATCACACACATGTAGGGGCAGAATATTGCAGTCCCCACCTCCCAAATCCCTGTTCTTTATTGGAAGTAATATTTGAAAAATGGTTGTTGTGTACTGTGCTTTCATCCAGCCTAGGAGCCTGAGGCAGGGGACATAAGAAAGAGTTAGTATGAAATCCTCCTGGAATTGCATTCAGCATCCACATGATTGCTACTGAACAAGATTTATTTCTGCTGCTGAATTACATGCAAAATATGTAAGAAGTAAAGTCGGCCCTATAGCAAGCTTCAGTTTGTCCACACTGGAAATTGTATATAGGAGCAGTGGAAAGAGTTTAAAGAAGCCTGTGTTCAATTTAAGTGTCAGGGTGAAAAGAGAGCTGTACATTTTCAAAACTCTTCCTCCTTTACCAGAAAGTGGTGGTAATAGGATATGACACCAAGACTGAGGAGATTTTCCTTGCATCTTCTTCATTTTAACAAATCTCCTATAATTTACCTTTACAAATGGGACATGATTCTCGAGCTGGCTATAAAAACTCAGTACTGTGGCCTACTATGTGCTTCTGTACTGTTAGTACAAAAAGTGCTAACAAGCAAAAATGACAGATTTGTCCCTCTCATCAAGATCATCTCAGCTGAGCAATGCTGTAATTCAGTTCTTAAAAAGCCAACCACATGCACTGCTCCTGTATCTCAGAGTCAGGTGGACAGAACTGGGACAGGGCCAAAAGAAAGGAGTGAAAACATTAGATTATGCTGAAATGCTGCAATGAAAGAATAGGAATTTAAATTTTTAGCCCTCTCACCAGAAAATGAAAGTCTGAGGCCCTACAGGCAGCACACTGGTATGGCAGACTCTTATGAGTGGAAAGAGGTACGACGTCATCTCCATGCCTATGAACTAAATTTCTTTAGTGGGAAGTATTTATTAGTGACTAACCTCCTAAGAGTCTTTACAGGCATTAAACGCTTTTAGAAGTATTAAATCTATAAATATTCCAATAATTTAATGCTAAATGCAACAATCCAGGAAAAGTGTGAACACTGTGCGTGACTCATTTTGCTCTGTGTTTTGCATTCCTGTATGCTTGTGCATTAACTCAATGGAAGTCATCAAAAGGCTGCTGGAAATACAAGCAGGAAAATCAGTGCAGTTGCTCAGATAAAGAGCATAGCCTCAAACACAACTGCCAGATTTAGAGACCCAAGAAGAGACTCTTTACTTGCTCACAAAGTGACACAGTTGCTTTGACAAGCCTGGAGGGAGGAATTCAGAAACCCCAAAACATAAGGGAGGCAGACCCAAGGTTTAGGAGGGGGAAGATGCAGAGGGCACTCTAAGACACTGAGATCATTGCAGGCTATTCCTCCCATTCCATAGACTGACAATAACCTGGAGACAGCTGAGCTATGAAAGAGAGGGGCAAAGGACTGAAACAAAATGTGCATGTGTGGGCTGTAGTTTGTAGCTGTTATGATTTTATACCTTATTCAATCTATTTGATAATTCAAAATGTCAAAGTTAAAAGGTCCTTCATTTTCAAGTAATTTTTACTCATTTTAGCCAGCTGCTATCAAGTGAGGCCCAGTTCATGCCACACCAGTGCTCCCTTACTGGTGAAACTGAGGGGCTTGAATCCAGTTTCCAGCTGGTTTCAGAGAATGCAGAATTTCCTGAGAGGTGCAGGGCTGAAGCCTGACACTGCTGAGGTGCAGATGGAGAGAAACAGGAGACAGGAGAGTGCAGCTGGCCTGGTAACTGCACCACACGTGTAGCACATGTACAGAGCATCTCTCCATCGCCCTTCTCTCACATCAGGTCCCAAGTGCTTTAAGCACTGCCCCTGCTAGGACACACCAGTAGAACATAATAATAATTCATTCACAGCATGAATTTAACATTTAGGTCAGATTTGGCATTTGTTTCTTCTTTGAATAACCATCTCCTGGAACTTTTTCTTACAATCCAAGGTGAGTTTGGTACTTTGTTGCAGTCTCAGCAGAACTTGCTTTCATAGCACAGTTTTACCAGGATGCTGAATACAGCTGGTCAAGCTGGAGCCATGCTTCCAAGAAGGGGAACCTGCAGCATGCATGCAGCGTGCAGTGATGCATCAGGCTTGTGTCCCTGGGTGAAATGCCTTAGAAATTTTGAATTGGTATGATTCCATGTGTGGTTTTGAAAGTCATTCCAGAAAACATCCAGCCAACCTCTTATTTGCTTCAAGCATGAATTGGGTGGACTTTGATACTCCTCTTTCCTTGCAAACTCAAAGTCAATAAAATCTAAACTGAAACTTCAGGGTATGACACCCTTGACAATGACCTGAATTAACATGCAATAGGTGAGCAGTCAGGCTGTGTGAAATCTCATCACTCTCACTTTTGGGTGTCTGAAAGGTACAAACTGTGCTTCCTCACACCCTGATTCAGGGAATATCTATAGAATACGCTGGATGTGCCACTGTCTTACATTCCCAACCATGCAAATAACACTGCTACAGCTCTTACTGGGAATACTCATGCTTGAGTCAGAAGATCTGCTCATGATAATAACCATTTGTAAGATGAAGCCTTACAGAGAGTGCAGAGGAAGGACTGCAGGTGCTGGTAACACACCTTTCTTCCTTTCAGCTCATACAGATGGTGATGCTGAACAGCACCACCCTCCTTAATTGGCCAATTATACTAAACTTCCATTTATAAATAGTTTAGAAAGAATTAACAGATATTGAAGCATGCTACAAACATGAGAAGTAAATGTTACTGGTGCTAATTAGCTTTCTCAATGTGTACCCTCCCAAGAAGTTTTTACTGTAGTCTGTAATGATGTATTACAATGGTTTTATCAAATCATTTATTAATATTCTACTTCTCTTAAATATTTATAAATGGAACTTTAATTTGAAGCATGATTGCATCCTTAGTTGTACCTATACTGCCTTCATTGAAAATACAGAGCTTTGAAGATATATCTGTCTCTAGGGCCATCTGTTTACCTCTTAAGAAAACATATTCTATAAAGAGAGGGAATACCCAGCATTTTTTAAATAACACGGATGGGAATCAGTTTTATTAAAAAACAAAAAAAAAAGAAATAAAAAGAAGAAAACTGGATAAATTAGGGTCTAAATTAACTGGAAAATATCAAACGGATACAAAAGTGCTAAACGGAGAATGGGTTTCATTCTCAGAAAGTGTCTGGTATCCACACAGTATCTGAGGATAGTTTTCTGTGCCCACAGACACTGAAATAGAGGGACAAATAAGAGAACAAAAAAAGAACCCAAAAGTAAATTATATGGAGTGTGACTCCAACATAAAAGCACACAAACACACACAAAAGCACAGAAAATGCTTCTTCCCACATCTCTCTCTCTCTCTCCCTGCTGTAAAGCCTCAGTCACTGAAGAGTATCAGCCTGTATTGTATTGTATTTGGAAATTGCAAAGGAAAAGTTTCTCTACAAAGTTACAACAGGTCCCGCAACCAGAATAATCCAAAACTAGAGCTTACCCCAATGGATCAGCACTCGCCATCCTCGGAAAGGGAAAATAAAGAGAGAGGGAGAGAGAGAAAGAAAGAGAGAGGGGTGTGGAGGCAGGTGGAGAGAAGAGCAGGAAAAGCAGAGTGAAATACTGTTCGGAGAACTGAACGGTCATAATCATTGCCACGGGTGCCTAAGTCTTTCCAGAGACCAGGAACACTAGGGGGACAGTTTCATTGACCAGAAAACAACTTTTGTCCCACTCACATATTGCAGACACATCCAACTTTGGCACTGGGGAATATGGAGAGGCACACACTAAGGCTGCAAAAAAAAAATTCCCAGCCAAATCCCAATTAAAGCAGTCAGCAGAGCAATGGGGTTCATACTTCATGCAGCATTTCTTCTCTGCCACTTACATAAGGCACAGTTATATCACACTGTTATCCAGGAAATTGTTCTTTTTGTCCCCAGTTTGTTCAGTGCAGTGTCCCTCTGTCCCCCAAGCTGGCCTGGTAAGAAGTACTTTTTTTTGGCCATGAATGAACTGTGAAATGTATTGGTTATTAAAGCATGCATTTCTGAGCCAGCTTGGGAGCCCAGGGTACAAGATTGTAGCTCAAGCTGTGAATCTGCTTTGATACTGCCTTATTAGTCATGATGGTCTTATAGTCAGGAATTCAGATCAGCTAGAACGTACCAGCTCAGCAACCCAGCACTTATCTCTGTGGATGCCATCTTGTGCTCCAGGATCTCATTTTTCATTTAAAATAAATTCAGTCTCTGGGTCTTGTAGGTTGCAAAGGAAATCTTTCAAATGTGAATGGAGAATAAATCAATGCTGTGCTGAAAAGAGTCTGAAAAAGCAGTTCTAAAAGCAGACTGAATCTCTGGCACATTGACTTGAAAATGTCAGTATTCTTAATTTTTATCTACTAACCAAAGCATTCAAAATGGAAACAGAATAGTTAGGTTATTAAGTTTTCAGGGGTGCAGGTAAGCAAACTCAGGAAAGTGTCACCACCTTTTCACATTAACAAAGATTAGATTAGAAATAAAAAAAACCAGTTTGCTGTTATTAAGCCAAATTATTTTCAAGTTGGATGCAACACTTTTTTTCCTCTCTGTCACTTTCTCTCTCTCATTCTCTCCATTTTCAATAAGAGGCTCCCAAGCTGCCAGAGCTACCTCTGGCTGGGTGAGGAAAATCCATTCGCCACAAGACAGAAATGCCAAATTTAATATATGCCCAGTAGATTTCACAGTTTACTGCTCAGTGCAACTAGCCATGCCTCCAGTTACATCAACATTGCAAGCGCTGGGCTGAGCCACCAAGGCAGTTTTGAGAACAGTTCAAATGAAAACGTAGTCAGAATAGGACAAAAAAACTGTTGTGCTATGCATTGATAGAGAAGTGGAAAGAAGCATTACAGTAAGTTCTTTTTCATGTGTTTGAGTGACACTCCATTTATGTTTCAGCCAGTGGAGTGCAAATTTGGTAAGATCTAATTCATATATATACAAATACATGTATATATTTAGGAATAAATGCTGTCCTCAATTGTACCTGTACCAATCTATCTACAGTGATGTAACTGAGAAGAGCAAACTGACACCCATCATATATACTGGAACCTGTGTGTATATTTATACAGAAAATACACCCGTATTCACACATGCAGCATAGTAAAATGTAAATAGAATGGGTGCAAGAAGGTTCAATAATGTTTCTTTCAAGTCATTTTCCCAACGGGAAGGCACTGAAGAGGTTAACAAAGAGAATGGAAAGCAAATTGACAACAGGGTAAAGAAAAGGGGAAATGAAGTTTAAAAAAAAATGAACAATCCCAGGACACAATAGACCCAGAAGCGCAGACATGTGCATTCCCTATAATACTGAAGCAAGTGAACTACGGAGCTGCAGCAACCCAGATACAGAAGAAGAGAAGCACTGAAAGAGGGGGTGAAAGAAAGTCAGAAAGAAAAAGAAAGGGACAGTGGCCTCAGCTACTAAGACAACCATGTGCATCTAGAGGGAAGGGACCCTTAAAGATGCAGTATTCCTTTAAAAAAGGTATCATAAAATTGGACAATTAAACACTGAACAAAAATTTAATGGCCACCCTGATTATGTGACCCCATTTTGCTGGGGTCCTTTTTGCTGCCTATCCCTTCCTTTCGTGTGGTTGTCCTAGAATCCAGGTTCTCTATATTCCCACCACTGAGGTCCTTCATTTGAACTCTCAGAAGTGAGAGGCAGGTAAGATCACAGTGAATGTGGTCCCCAAAAATTCAGCCTGGTCCTTGAATGAGCAAGACTGTGGGTGATCCTCATGTAGTGCTCTAACCTTTTCCTGTTTTCTATTGAGAGGGAACACAAAATGCCTGTGTGGATTTAAGAAACTCCCACAGAAGATACAGAAGTGTCATTTCTTCTGCTCCTAACACAGTTGTAGCAGCTGCCAGAGAAGGACAGAGGAACAAGGAATGCAGCTCAGAACATCCACATAAAGACTCCTCTCCTGTCACAGGTAAAATTTCTGCAGCTCTTTTACTGGACCTGATTCCTAATTACTATGAAAAAGCTCATCTTTGGAGTAACTTTAGACTAACTTTTAATGCAAGAAGTGCCACATGTTCAAGAGCAGAACTCACATATAGGGACTATCAGAGAAAGGAACAGGAATTTCCATGTCTATGCTAGCAGTCCAGGAAAGCCCAGCCACTAAAGGCTGTATAATCACTACTTCTTCATGGCTTCATATGAAACTACAAGGTTGCTATCAATTCAGGTCCAATCCAATGCTTGTTGGTATTTTGGCATCTTAGAGAGAGCGCTTTACACACGAGGCACAATCTCTCCTGCAGATGCACAATGTTCCTCTCTGTGGCAGGTTCAGGACTTGAAACACTGACCACAAAAGACTGTCTCAGACTGCAAAAGGCCAAAACAGTCCCTCACACATCCAGCAAATCTCCTGAGGCTTAAAGGCCACCTTTATACAGAAAGATTTCTATGAAAAGGGGAAATGGAAACAAGAATGGTTTGCCAAGTCCATTGGCTCCTTTAAGGAAGCCATTGCTTCTCCCTTTTTGAATCATATGCCACACTCGTAACCTTTGGGTAAAGTAAACTAAGTGTTTGTCCAAAATGTGTAAGGATTACATTTCAATGAAGAGTTATCTTTTGGGATGCCAGTTTTCAACACAGAGAAAAATTCTCTTCCTCTGAGACCAAAATTTTAGAAGCAACATGTACACTAAAAACCTTCGCAGAAGTATGAACTTTTTTTTGTGTTCATGGACCCACTTAAGTCCACTTAAAGTGCGTAAGTGTGGTGGCCTACCTGTCTTCCACTGTGCCTCTGTTGACAGCTGGGAGTTACCCTTTCTGTTGTTCTTCAGCATCTGTCACTCGAACTCCTAGATTAGAATTATCCTCCAAACACCCTGTTTTCAATCACATTTTCCTCTTGTGTCCTCTGAGTAGTCTTAAACAGAGGTCCTTAATAGTTTGTCTATCAGACTGCATTTCCAAAGTTTACTACCACTGTTTTCACCCACTCAGTTGTGCTGCTGTTTCTAATGCTGAGATTGGAACATTCTGGGCTTTCCTAGTGTTTTATATTCCAATCCTTCCCAAAGAAGTCTTAAGCAAATATATCTTCTACCCTGGGCAGAACTTCTACTCATGGCAGAACTGAACCAGAAATAGCAGAAGGATGAAATTTTAGTGGGGAAATCATTGGTACAGTCCAAGGCTGCACTGGGGATAGCCTCAAATGAATGGTACTGTACAAAAACATACATGGTGTGGAGCTGTAAACATCCCACCCTCTTTGCTTCTCTCTAAAGAGAAAAGAAAGAACAGCTCTGTCCCCACACAGAGAAGGTAAGTACTGCATCTTTAAGGTCTCAGCAGTGAGGTAGAGGAGAGGAACATATTGTCAGTGTTTATACCTTTCTTCTTTGTTGAATTTGGGATTGGCTTCAGAGATATCCAGGCTTTTACTGAACATTGTTTTACTATGGCAGGAACAAAGCGAGAAAACACAGTTACTAGTGTGGACATTTTTATAAAAGAGAGTCACCTGTAGCAATGCTGGACACCCAGCCCCCCAACCCATCCTCCCCTTTTTAAGCAATGCTCTGAAAAACCTTTCTTTTACTTTAAGTCATGGCTCATGCCTACACAGTGCTCAAGTTCATTATCTTCCCCTGACTTCCAAGGTCTAAGATGACTTCCCCCATGCATACTTGTAAACCCTGCTCTCCTTTATCCAATTTAAAACCCAGGTACCACCTACTTTGTCACAGTGTCCAGGGAAAACAGAACATGCCTGAAGGCATTAATTGCAAAGCATTCATTACTCACGACTTTTCCAGAAGACCTCAACACTAAGCATGCTCTCAGAAAAGGTTAAAATCAGACCATAGAGCCTCTTAGAGGAACAGTAATCCATTTTGTATTCCAATTTGTAGGGTCCATTACCACTCTACTCCCAACTCTCTTCCCTATACTCAGTGTATAGAGAAATGCCCTTCTTTCTCATCTTGGGTCTGAATCCCTGCAGCTTAGAAGTGAAATCCCCTCTGCTTTGCTAAAAGGGCAGCTCTCTGTAATGTATTTCACTGGTAATATACTTCACTGTTTCACAGAACACTGCTTCCTAATGTTAGCTGATTTCTCATGCAAGCTCTCCACTTCAAAAACTAGAAGAAAATGAATAGTTAATGAAGCCCATTTTAGAATGGTTTTTGGACTCTCACAGCAAAGCTGCTGAAAATTTCTGGCGTATCCCCACCGGATCTAGCTCCCATGGAATTCTTCCTAGTCTGTGTGATTTTAGCACAAAGGACAAATTAGCTGATGTTAAACTAGGCTCAGAACCTACTTCTTTTCTTTTGACATTTCAATGAAATACCAGATAGTCTGAGAGGTGGGGCTACCAGAACAGCGGAAGTAATTAAGATATAATTATGAACCCGTTTAGTTGACAACTAGCAGAGAAACCCAAGAATTAACAAACCTTAGTCACCAGTTTTAGAGGGGCTAGAGTTTGTGCATACCAACTTTGCCATTTACAAAGATCTGCTGGAGAACACCTGGAGAGGTCGGCACAAGCATTTCAAGGAGCCTGTAAGCTCCACAAGCAGCTTTTGTGTGAGCTTCCCTTGTCCATTATTCAAAAGCAAGTCACTGAAGGATTATGTTTTTCACTTAATACTTTCTCAGCCTGTAGGGCTGGAAGCTGCTAAGTTTTAAATTTCAGTGGAAAGATATGCCCTAAACAATCTAAGATGAGAACTTGTAGGGCCCCCACATGGTTACCAAAAGCACAGATCATGATATAGACGTGTAAACTCGAGGTTGTAACATAAATCCTCTTTATGCAAGCAAACACCTGTTTACTACTGGGAAAGAGGACAGCAGGAATAAATCACAAGACATTTGAGTGTGTTTTGCCTACTGGTTAGAAGTGTATCTTTGCCAGCTCAAGGATGAAGCAATGGCACTGTGTCTCCAGATGTTTACACAAGTCATCTGTGTCTAAACAGGAGACCTGATTCCATGGTCAATCTTCCTAGTATTGTAGGATAAAAGCACTGAAAAGTCATCTCTTGGGATCAAAAAAAAGGAGTAATTCTTAAAAAAGCATCTGCCTTGGGGATCTAAACCCTACTGCTGTAAAATCCACTGTCACTGGGTCATTTCATGGAATATAATATGCAACTAGCCATTAAAAATCCCCGTTCTTGGTGGAAGGCACTTGTCACTTTGTTACTAGCTGTTCTGACAGATGGTGTCCCATCAGCAATGCATCGTCCCCAGACACTCCCCATGCACTGGGGTTCGTTAATGAAGCCAGTTCGTGTTATAAACGACTGTGCTGCCAGCAACACAAAATGTGCTGTTGTCATCTCTGGATGTGGATGGAATGAATTATGGAAGCTCACACGTGGAGTAAAATAACATCTTCCCTTTAACCCCTTCGAAAACAAGCACTACCATGCCCATCATCATCAATCACAGTGTTATTACATCCCTTTCTCCACCCTTAATCACACTTTTATATCCGTCCCTGACTTGTGGCATGCATTGCTCCATATCTCTTTTTGTCCCTGCAGGTTTTGCTTCCTCCTTAAGCCAAACCCCTTTGTCACTGACATGGATATATCTGGCTGGATATATCATGGCCTGGATATATCTGTGCTCTGAACTTATCCCAGGCCTTTTGACTTCAACTGTTTCCTTGTGTGCAGAATCAAGTGAGACATTTAAAATCAAAAGAAATGCTTTGGATAGCAAGACTCTTCAGGCTTCTGAATTCAAAGTTCAGAGCTGGAAGAAAAGATTTCAGCTCTCAGAAAATGCTGTGATCAATTTAATGCCTCTTGTTTGTTCCATCCAGTGGGACACTCCCTGGAAAGGAGCCTTGGGGTGGAGGAAGGTGATTTGCCTCTGCCTGGCTCTGGGAGCCTCGTGTCCCATGCATCTCCCAGCAGCAGAGTAAACACTGCAGATGGAGCAAGGAATCAGTGTTGTGCTCATCTTTACTCCTTTGAGGCCTGTTAGGAACACTGAGCACACCCTGTCCTGAACACTTCCTTCACCCACACCTCACACCAAATCACGGATTTGAGACAGGTTTCCAACCTACAATATGCAAGAAGTTTTTATGGCAGTCTCAAGGCCACATATTCAGTCTGAAGTATGTCCTAGCAGATTTTGGAAATCACCACTCTTTCTTCACTGCAGATAGAACAGTAACAATTGCCAGGAAAAGTTTCCAGCAATTCTAGGGGCCTATGGAATATCTATGGAATTATTTCATATTCTTCTCCCAGTTCTCAGTCAGCAAAGGGAGATTCTGGACACAGCAGGCTTTTTTTTTTTTTTTTTTAACAGACCTTAAATGCTGAACAAATAAAAAAAAATGTCAAAACTGAAACAGAAGTTACAGCATCATCATCATCATTCATATATGGGAAGTGTTCTTTTATATTGATTGATTAATGCAAGTGTGAAACCAAATGCATGTGGCTTCCCTTAGGCTAGTCATAGGGACTGAGGAAGCAACTTCCATGGTTCACAAAAGTGAATTTCCACAGCTCACTTACACTCCCAGAACTTGCCTTGAGGAGACACCATTTTCCTCTGCTGTTTCTCCACAAGACTGACACTTTCTTTGATAGAAAAGAGGCAAATTATACATATTCCATCATTTTACAAGCATGTGGTGATTTATGTGCCATTTCAGATGCATGCTGGCTCTGACAGCACATTTTGGAGGCATCTACAGATGCCTGGACAGGGCTTTTCAGATTCAAGTTGTTTTGATGACATGGAGCATGGTGTTCACTTAACTTCAGGTGCCCAAAAGCTAGGAACCTAATCCAAGACAGTCACCTAGATTCCTGTTGTAGGCTCTGGAGACAGAGAAGAACAAGCAGAAAGTAATTTCTCCTGTTTGACAGGACACATGTGTCTGAGACCTCCCAAAGCCCTCACGTGTCCCCACTGCCCAGTCAGCCTGTATCACAGGCTTAGACTGCATGCCCATGTCCTCAACAATTAAAAAGAGGTGAGATGAGTCTTGCCCACAGGACATGGTGGCTTCCTGAGGAATAGCTGCAAGCAAACAGAACCCTTAAGCCCCTGTCAGGACTTCTGGTCCTGTGTGCACAAGCACTTCTGGCTGCCGGATCATGTTGCAAATGTGACTGGAAGTTGTGATGAGTGCTGGTGCGAACAGAAAAGCCCCAGAGCTCCCCTGAATGTAAAACACAAAAGCGGAGAGCAGGCCCAGGCAGGCAGGGCTCCTGGGTGAAGCAGGGACCCACCTCTGTCCATGCTGTGCCATTTCAATCGCCCTGCGGGCAGGAACTGGGGATCCACCATCTGTCACACTGAGCACCTCCATGGATTTCCTCTCCGGCCGCCGCTTGCCGTGCCTGTTCAGCATGGGGGAGTCCACGCGCTTCCTGGGGGGATCTGCACGGAAGGAAAGCGCTGTCAGCTCAGTTCACTTGTGACTTACCCAGGCTGGCTAAATCCTCTCTCAACAATTTCACTCTCACACCTTCCTTACAAAGACAGATCTCTTCAGGATGGAGGTGAACATTTGCAGTCTCTCCCTTTTTCCAAATCTGCAAGCATTAAGACATGACTTGCAATCCCCCTGCAGAGGGAAGGCGCCCTGCCACTGCCCTGAAGGTATTACGAGCACTGGAAAATAGAGGTACAACTATACCACAGCTTGCAGAAATTAGCTTACAAAGCTGGTAACAGTAATAACAGGATGATACAAGGTGACAGCATGGGCTACAGCACAAGCTGTTAGGCAGAGCATGAGCCATCCAGGGATCCTGTGTATGTACTCAGGTTGCTAAAGCTTGCCTTCCACATCCCTGCCAGCCAGATTAAATGTGACACAGGGACATGAGTACACTCAAAATTCAGAATTGCATTCTGCTCGGAAAAGATATCCCTTTTTTTGCATCTTTAAGATTAGATTTCAGGTTTTCCCCGCTGATTTATATTTTTCCTCCTTCAGAAGCATTACAAATTAAACATACTTGTCTACCTGAGATGAATCTTCAATGAGAGCCACACCATACAGCTTTTACTACTATAGTAAATGAAATGCTTTACACTTTTCATTGTGTAACAATTCTACGAGTTATCAAAGCGCTACTTTAGTTTTGCAGAGTGAAAACTGAGATATAAGACAGATATTTGAAGGCAATTAATTCCTAAAGATGGTGAAAAACATTTACTGAGGTTCGGAGGAGCACTTATATTGTTCTGAAAAGAGTCTTTAGATACTAAATTGCATTGCAGATGACTTGCCAAATCATCCACACCTTCATGGTGAAGCAGGGAACCAAATACAGACCTGCTGAGATGTTTTACTGCTAGCACCTCTCATGGCATCAAAACAGTATAAAGGAGAAAGGCAGAAAAAAATACAGAAAGATTTGCTTTCCCCTGGTTCGGCTACTTCAGTTCCCCGCCTCGATAGAAAATTTTAATTTTTAATTTTAGTGGAGAGTAACCACTTGTAAAAGAAGGCATCCTTCACCCCTGCTGTTAGAAAGAAGCTCAGTGCCCAGTCCTTAAAGCTTCTTCTTCTGCCAGGATTCCTGTGCAAAACCAGAAATACCACACTTGACAATTCTACCTCTACTGCCTGCTCTTTATTATCCTGCCCTTCTCACACCCACCATGTACTTGTTTCTTCTCTCTCTCTAACATCATGTTTTTTAGAACAAGATCTCTTTGAGGCAGAGCTTATCCTTGAAACAATGAGCATAAGCAAAGATGGTTCAATGCAAATGGATTAGTGATAACAGCTGACCCCATTACAGTATTATCCAAGTATTCTTTGTGTTAGCAGTAATAATATTCCCCTTAAAAGTTAATTAGAAAAAAAGTGCAGTTATATCTCACTCCAATTCAAACTCTATCCAGTAACAAAAAGATAGCAGAAAACAGTATAGACAATGACCTCCAGATAAGAAAAAAAAGAGTGCATAAAGCTGACAGAAGAACAAGGGAGATAAACCAAATAAAGCATTCATACTGTGTGACTTCAGCTTCATAGATGTAAGTGGTCAAAAGTAAGCTGGGACAAGGTTTAGATATTTCAAACTCCTGCTTCTTCAAGCAGGTTCAAAACATGAGAAAGCATTCATGCTACAGAACAACTGCTGGCTCAGAAGTGTATCTATAGCATAGTAACACACATAGCAATGATGGTCACAGTGTATATATAACATAAAATGGACACAAGTTTTGTAGCAGCATATCAGACAAAAAAAGAAGGTAAAATAATGCAGTTCAAAAGGAAGAAGGAAGATGAAGAAAGCATCAAATGTAAAAAGAATGGTGATGAGTAAGCTCAAACAATAGAAACTACACAAGAAAGGTAGAAAAATACAAGAAAAATATTTTATGAACAGATATTTTAAAAGTCAATTTGATCCTTGCATGTTCAAAATAGAAATAGAAATTCAGCCAAGTGACATTTACAAAGGTGACAGGCCATTTTTTAAAAAGCTGGACTTTAAAAGACAGCAAATAAGAGATCTGAAGAGGAATTAGCTAAAAACTTGAATGACAATCTTTTGTCCAGCCATCAGAAAGAGAAAACCTGAGAGAAGGACATTAGCCAGAGGGGCCATGAGGGAATTAACAGAACAATTGAGGAGGAGAAGGATATCACTAACAAGCTAAATTATTTTTTTATATCAGTCCTTGCTGCTCAAGATGCTGGAAGATATTGATTCCTAATCTATATTTTAAGCTATCAAAGACAGAGAATAAGCAAAAAGAGCAGAGGGTGAAACACACCTATAAATTCAGGAACAGCAATTCACAAAACTTGGATGGCAAATACAACCAAAGCTTGCATTAATGTGGCTGAGCTTCTAATAAATGTATTTTGATGACTATTCAAAATTGGCTACAATCCTACCCTATACATGGCCGACAGCAGCAAGTATTGTAGTACATACTTTTTAGAAGGGTCTGATTAAGAAATGACAGGGCACCATCACTGTCAAGTCTAAAGATACTAAAGAATTAGTTAAATACACACCCATCCTATCATAATGACTAAAGTGGTGTCATACAAAAGCTGTAGAAGATTTGCAGAAGCCCAGGAATTAAAAATAGGAAAATCTCCAGTATTTGCCCTTACCTTCTTTGACTCTCTGGACATGGTGCAAAAAATCAAGCTGTAGTCCAGTGACAGTGACAGTATTAAGGATGCATTTTCCCTATATTTCACATCAGAAAGGCAAAGCCATTCCTAAGGATTTGTACATATGAAGATGGAATCATATAGGTAATAATCCAATTATAAATCCACCTTCTCACGGAAGATGGGAAATAAAGGTTCACCTTCTGAGTTTGGATGAGGCATCTCTATCCTCTATATCTGTTCTGGTCCAACCTTTTGTTCTCTGGTTAATTAAGAAAATTCACCCCACAAAATCTTGTTTCTCAGGGAGACATTAGTTGACATTCATTCTTTTTACTGAGAAGTTTATCATTGCCCTGTTTTCAAGTAAAGAAAATGGAGCTGCACGCAAAAAAATGTTGGAAGTAGCCCTTCCTGGCCCTTGGAAGAAACTTCATACAGTTGAAACAGACAAAGGGACACCAGAAGAAAGAGCAAGCTGTAGCTGGTCACATTTTTACCTGCATCCATCCTTTCTGTGACTTAATATGCCAACAAAGAGGAAAAAGCAAAAATACTCTCAGATGCCTTTTTTTTTTTTTTTTTTGGCAAGAGCTCAGACAATGCACAACTCTCATGAACACGGTTTCTTCAAGCTACTGTTATTAAACTGTTACTTGTTCTCTGCTTTTCTTTATTTGTGCAGGGCCATTGCTAATGGCTAATGATGAGATATTCATCAGACATGACTGCTCCTAATTAAACCTTGCCCCACGTTCTCAGAGATACCGCTGGGAACAGAGGACGTGGAAACCCCCTGTGGAAGAGGAAATACAACATACAAATGCTCAAAGAATAAAGCTCAAATGTGCAGGTTAGGCACAGAGATACACTCAGTGTTTCCCTGTTAGGAAACATTTTCACTCCTTGCACAAAATAATACAAGAGAGGACCATAATATTTCAGTTCAAACCATGAAAATACTTTGGCATGTGGAAGAGATATATGATGCACTTAGGGCATAGCTGCATATTCACTTACATGCTGCGTTTGAAGATTCTAGAGTCACCTTGTTTCTGTTCTTATGACAAAAGCATTTCTAAAACAAGATGATGCTGTCCTTACATGGCAGGATAATCTGTTTGAGTCAAAAGCTGATTAGCAGAGGGCTAGATGACAAACTGCACTGAGCAAGGGGCTTTTGACCACAGGACCTGCAGCTGGCACAGCTACCCATCTTCATCAGGATCCCTGCTAACATGCTCTCTGTATCTCCATCCATGTAGGAGTTTAAGAATTGCTTTGTTAACTAAGAATTTTCATCTCTTCCCCCAAAGAAGAGATTTCCTTTCAAAATTATAGGGCCTGGAGCCTGGAACTTGTAGAGGTTAATAACTGAATGAAGCATTAACAAAGGCAGTGCAATACAGCACTGCCCTGAAAACTTGTAAGATTCCAGGCTTTCCAGTGAAAATAAAGGGCACTTTGCTTGTCTTCAAAGTGCTTAAGTACTATACCTGAAAATCTCCACACTTCTATGCAAAATTCTGTTTAAGATCATTGCTAGAAGTGACCAATGCTTTATTAAACTTGTCTGCATGTCAAGAGTCACTTATATAGTTAGTTCCTTGGAGAGCAGTTTTCCTGTTGTCTGGATTAGTGGTGATCAGCAGCACCCTACAAAACCAGTGAATAACTAGGAATAAAGTGGTATCAGAAGAGCTTTATAAGATATATAATCTTATTGTGCATTAAGCTTTTAAAATCTAAGTCTAAAAACATGGGAGCTTGATTTATGTACTATAAAACAGCTGAGTTATATGATTCATACTTTCAGCAGTGCATGCATTCACTTCCAGAGAAGAGAATGTGCACATGTATAACTGCAGAGGGATGCAGCTACACAGCTTCTGACTAACTTAAGTCCATGAGCAGCCTTTCTGCAACACTGCAAGGAGACTTGTAACTAGAAAATTCTGCCACTGGATTATACTGCTATTAAACCTCATCTGCCTGCATAGAGCCAGCCTATGGGTTCACAGCACATTTTTTAACATCCCATTCAAGACCTATTTGGGTGTTTCTGCACTGTGAGACAGACATGCCTTGAAAGATGAAGCCTTCTAGTTTAAGCATGGAACAGACTTGCCTGCCCCAGGCTGAGGATTTTCACCAGTGTTGTGTACACTGTTTCACTGGGAAAGTAACAGCGACGCTAGGGTTTGGGTTTAAATTAAAATAAAATTAGAATTACGAAAAAAAAAGGTGAAGAGGAACTAGCTCAGATGGGTTCACGGTGACTGAGGTCATATCTGCAGTACCTATTTCATTTCTAGGGGGAAGATCCTCATCTTCATGACTAGGATACCTCTCCTTCCGGTCAAGCAGAAGAAAATAAATCATTTTTTCTTGGTTTTCTCTGAAAAATAAAAAAAAAAAGAAAAAAATCTTTACATTTGAAAAGAAAAAAAAGGTAAACATGTACATAAAACTTTCTCATCAAATAAACAGTCACAGTTATTCTAAATGAGTTGGAAGTGGTCATGTACCTGACAGCTAGATACAGAACCCACAAAGCTTTTGAGACCTTGCTGTCTCCAACAAGCAGCTAGTGAGGAAAGGAAATAAGATTCCCATATAACACACACAGAACAGAGGCACAGGACAGTGTAGGTTATGTGTCCCCAGGAAGTCCAAACCAAGAGTGGCAGCCAGACAGGTCTCCTGAGCCTCTAAGTGCTCTTTCTACTATGTGTCCCTCTTAACACCTCTGGAGATACACCAGCTCTTAGGCATAGGCTTGAAATAAATAAAAATCTGGCAACAAAGGCATATCTGACACAAATATCAATAATGACACCTCCCCACGTGGACTGTGCAGCCCATGTTTTAATGAAGTGACCTGGCCTGGCAGTGAGGGAAGAAATAGCACAGTGCCTCCACTGCTGGTCAGGCTGTGAGCTCCTGACCCATGGAGCTGGAAAGGCTCAGTGCTTGCTCCCAACCCCTCACCAGCAAATGAGCAGCCAGAGGGTGAGAAGTTCTCACCAGTCACTGAGAGAGAATCAGTTAAAGCGCTCTCTACCTCTCCCCAGGTTCATAAGCATCCCAGCCCCTGGACACCCAACTGATATGAAGACTGAGCAAGTGCTTACTCTTCCGACAACAAGTCCTGTAAGAGTTTATTTCGGTCACGGAAGCAGCCTAACGAGTGCATGCTATCTAACACGTCTGGATCAATATCCTCCAAGGAAGGGAGAGAACGAATCTGCACCTTTCGAGGGATTGGTTGCTCTGGTTCTGGCTCATTCTTACCCCCTCTGCAGAGGAAAGAAGATGAGAGAGAGAAAGGGGGAGGGAAAGGAGAGAAAAGAAACATGAGTCACAAATGAACCCATACTCCGAAACACAGCCTGCAGCAACAGATGGAAACAGCTTGCTAAATTCCCACTGAGAGACCAGAGCTTCCAACCAGACAGATATTATTCTCGTAAGAAACTGCCGTGAAGGCTGAGACTGACCAGCAGGTTGTGGATTTGGGTCTTTAATGAGAAATGTCTCTGTTCAGTCAGCAAGGCAATAGGAACTTCACTTACCAGTGCCCTTGTAATAGAAGCAGCTGCTCAGCATCCTAATGCCAAACATTTATAAAACACTACATGTTTTAAGAGATGTTGTCTCATCAGCTGGCCAGACCTCAGACTATGAGGCTGAAAAGTGCAAGCTGAACGATTCCCTTTCGAAGAAGGAGCTCTGAACAAACCATCACCATTTTTCACCAATTCTGATTACAGCCAGCACTGCAGCAGTTTCTTGCATTAACACTTCTAATGTGATTAAGAGACCTCAGTGGTCAGGCTCCCACTTGACACACTTGAAAGGGTTTTGGGGGAAAACCACGCTGCTTAATTACATGCCCAAACAAGCCAATCTCTGCTTCTCTTAAGACATGCAAATTCGAAAATTTTGGCTCAAGTGCGATGCCCCAAGTCAGTGGCAGACCTCAGAACACACCATTAGCAGTAAAACATATTTTTCTTTCAAATACAGTTAACACAGGCTTTCTGCACAATTATGTCATCCCATCCACTAGGCTAGGTAAATATTGATTATTTATTGCAATTAAAGGCCTTGACTATAAGAAACAGGTCAAGATGCCAGGGTATTTCTAACTGACTAATGATATATTTTGCAGACATCCTGGCTACCCTCTGATTTTATTTTGGTAGGCAGTGAGTAATTCATGTAAACTCTATCCACCCAAAGAGGTGGATTTGGTGGTGGTGTTGGTGTTTTGACTGGAGACACTGTACTCTGAACCTCTGCTATTTCTCAATGGCTGCTTTGTGCAATGTTGAACTTTCCCTGCTCAGTGAGTGGGGTCCTCCCTTTCCTTGTGGTGCAAATGTGTGACTGTAGGGTCCAGGCTCCCAGCATGGGCAACAGGAATCAAGAATATTTAAACTGCATCAGATGTCACCATTTGCTGTTTATGGGGCTGTATTTGGACTACAGATCCTTCCTTTTCATGTTGGAAGAAATAAGGTGGCCATAACTTGTGAAGCTACTTGCACAATTTAAAATGTTCCTGACTCAATGTTAAGCTATCTACACAAAAAAAGTGTCTACACAAAAAAAAGAGTTCCAATCCAAATGTCCTAATTTCTCTTCTGTAAGTTAGAAATCAGCTCTGGTAGGTTCATATACGTGAGCCCAAGGTCTCAGCCAGTGTAACAAAAAGAGAGCCAATACACCTTACAAAGAGTCAATGCAGATTATCTCCTCCAAGGTAAGAAGACAATACTAAGTCAATGTATCCAGGATAGGACAGTCACATGCTGGGACAATCACAGGAGATTGCTGAGTGCTACAAGCAATTCATTTTTATGCAAGTCGAAATGCAGTTGTGAGGGACCTGCTCTGTTTGTGGGACACCACTTGCAGAATGACTCCTCAGAAATGTTCATTTTACCATCTTTTGAAGTAGTGAAAATATGTTCAGCCCTACCTGGACGGATGACATGGAGTCAGACTGGTGTTCATTTCATGGGTCATGACAACATGGGTCAGATACCACTTCTCTTACAAGGAGCACTCACACACACACACCCCTGTTCAGTTTTATTCAATTTAAGGGGTTGGAAGTAAACGGAGAGGACATAGAATCTGCTCCTCAAGATTTGTTCTTGTCTGTCAAACCACTAAAACACAACTTCTGATGCCCCCTTTGAGTCTCACAGAAGCATCTGTATTTTTTGCAATACCACCATGGTCCTGAATCTAAGGGCTAAACTCAAAAATCCTTGTTCAACTAAAGAAACATTCCTTCTAAGAGGTCACTACTGCTACCTCTTAGGATCAAGATATAGCTCTCAGAAGGTAATAAGCAATGATTAGTTCATAACCTTGCACTATTAAATCCAGTGATGATCTTGTCATTAAGATAAATTCTTGCAGGATAGACCTTTGAACAGCAGCTGAGTGTTTTTGCTTTTTAATGATCTACAGTTCACTTCTGAAAAGTACTGACTTAATTAATCATTCGTGTTACAAGCAGATGTCCTTAAGGTAATTCAAAGAGATGAAAAAGAATCATTGTCTTTGAAAACCTCCAGAAAACCTGGGTTTCCCACTAGTTGCCCTTGTCTGAAGAGAATCTACAAGTTTCTTTTGCATCAATCAGCACAGGAGCCATTTCTAGAGAGCACGGCTCGCCATCCTCCGTGCACTCCAGAGTGGCATTTCCTTCTGCCCTGCACCTGGTTAGCCTCAGACACAGCCAGGAATTTTCACACCTCCTCATCAGGTACAAGTAAAATCTGCAAAGAGGCGTCTCGTCATTTGGCAGCGCAATTCAGAGCTTCAGGAAACGCAAATCACCGGGTCTGGGCTGTGATTGGCATGACTGCAATGCCTGTTCCATTCTCAGTCTAGCAGAGTGACAAATTTGTTGCATTGCAGCCCACACAGACATCAAACAATGTCACACAGTGACTACTGCGAATCACATATACTTTTTTAAAGGCCCACATGAATGTAATTGCTGCTTTAAAACCCACCCTCTTTTGTGAGGATCGGTGGATACAATGGCTGTGATTCCTGATCAGGGTGGACTTTTTTAGTCTCTCCATGAAATTCTCTCATGAATCTCACTGAGATGCCCATTTGCATCAGTGCAAAGCAAAGCTGAACCAGTACACTTATTCTTTTTCTTGTTTTAGTAAGTGTGGTATCTTCACAATTAAGGCAATAACTCAGTGTTACAGGAGTGTGTATTTACCATAATAGATAATTTTATTTGCCCTCCTACTTTATTAAAAAATGTGAAAATAAATGCTGTTTAAATTCTGGTTTATGATAACCTACATTTGAGGTAAAAATAAATTATTTCAATTAAAAAGGCTTGAGAAACCTCACTGAATTAATTTGGGTGGGAGAGCAAGAACTGGGGGTTGCTGACGAAAGGTTTCACTTAGGTTTCTGTCTTCCTTTTTTAGGCTTGTGAATCATGATTTCAACTTTCAAGACCTCTTTCTCTGCCTGCCTAAATCTGCAATTAAATTTTTTCTTCAGTTTTACAGTAGCTTCAATATTTATTTGAAGAATTAAGTGAAACTCCTTCGATGTTCTGAGTACAACTTCCAGGTCAGTAACCTCTATACGACAAAGGATGAAGATTGTACATAGAATAGTATATAAAATAAAGAAAAAAATTAAGAGGTGAGCAAAAGAGCCATAGGATAAAACACTACAATGCCTTCTTCTCTGTCAGCATAAGTATTTCCAGGCAAAATGAATGTAAAGAGGTTGTGAAACATTACCAGATGAAAGCAGTTGAGTTTTGGAGGCGGCAAGGTTATTCACTGACTAGAATTAGCCACAGGATGTTAACCTCCTGAGGTCAATCCATGGCCAGTACAGAGAAAATGAGAAAGAGATTCATTAAAAAAGCTATTTTGAGCAGAAACTTCTTTTCAGGCAATCTGAAGAGACATCTGGAAGAGCCTTTCTGCACTGACTACCCTGGCAGTCTAAAGGAGACTTGCTTTTGCAAAACTCTGTTTCTACTTCTGAAAACAGCCTCATATGCAGCTTATTGTGTCAGTCATCAGAGAATCTGACCTTCATTGAGTAGTATATGAAAATGTTTAGATGTTTATGTCTCCAAAGAAAAAAATCTTCAAATTCTAAATATAGACTAAAGTCATGAAATGATACCTGCACAATTGCGTATGTGAGCCTGGGACAACAGTCCTTCAACAAGTGAAAAGTTCCAGGCAAAAATCTTGAGGAGGGTAAAAGTAACAATGTAAATGATCAATGACTTTTCATTTTATTTCCTATTCCAGTTCTGATGAAAGCACAGTGTCAACTGATTTCACTCCATAAAGAAACAGAGGGGAATTATCTGTCCAATCTGATGTAAACAGCATTTACGTCTGCAATTGCTAGCAAGACCTTATAGTAGGGATTTCAGGGATTACAATTAGACATTTCCCCACTCCACTTGTTCTGAAAAAAAAAAAAAACAAAAAAAAAAAAATCTATGTCCAGGAAAGCTCTAGTATTTGTTTGGTTTAAAAAGGTGCCATGTCTGGTAACTGAAGAGAGCATGGAAAAGCCATGGGCAGAGTGCTGACACCACTATTTCAGGTGAACTAAATTTTTCTTAGTTCTGATTTTTTTCTCAGCTATTCAACAAACTGTTGAACCCCCTCAGGTCCTACTGAAGTCATATGAATCCAGAGGTGAACATGGCCCATAAAACAGAATTAGAGAAAACAAAACAAATAAAGAAAAAGTGTTTTTTTTCATGGTGACAGGCTTATATATCAGTTCATATCATCCTTGAGTACTTCGCAAGAGGAATGACGGGATTATGAATGTAGGACTTCCCTTACCACCCACCTGGGGAAATGCTGATCTTGAGAAATGTATCCAAGCATAATTTCCTTGTTTATTATGTTTATTATTTCCTTAGTTTGATCAGGATATCATAGTATAAAAAAAATTTTTACTTAGGCTTCATAAAATGCTCCTAAGGCTACACAAAGAGCAAGGTCACTTTTAAAAGCCATCCATCTTCTTTACACCCAAACCACCAGACAGGCATGTACTTTTCTCATAGACCTCCTGTTTCACTGTCAGGACTGCAGTTTTTAATCAAGTCACAGAAGTATTCTCACATCAACAGGTCACAAGGTCAGAAGCAGCCTCTTAGCTTGCTGTGAAGAAGGAGTGGGGATTATGAGACAGAGAAGCTCTTGCTCACAGGTGCTTACTTATCATTTTTGTTTCTACTTCAGAGAAAAGCCAAGATGCCAAGAAGGAACAAATGAAAGCTTTCTTGTCAAGAAGGTATTACAAGGGATTGCCTGTAGCACTTGGATAGCAAACTGAATATAGTTGCTAGCTGGGTATTTTTTTGCTGATCACCTGCAGGTATCTCTTTAACACAGCAAGTTGCTGGACTGAATGTCTTATTTCAAACAGATGTTAGACATTGTACAAAAAATGTTCCTGGGTTGGTACACATAAATGCAATTATATGAGCAGCAAAGGGTAAAAAAAATAAAATTAGATGTCTTTCTGTTCTCTGTCCCTTTCTCTCACGTGTGTGAAACCTGCTTTCAAACTCCAGACTCACTCTTCCAGTGGTCTCTTCACAGACCACTAGAATACCAGAATCAACAATGAATGTATGCAAGCAAAAATTTTAAAGAGTTACTTACATATACCATATGTGTTTCTGAATATGTTCTAGCTGTAAAGGAAAAAGAAAACAAAGAATTAGTGCTGTAAAATAGAAAAGGTAACTGCACAAGTCATCCTTTTTTTGTGGCTTATTCAAGTAAATCCAAAATTTCAGAGACATATGCATACAACAGGAACTTTATACTGCATAAAGAGCTGCTCATCCTAACCCATCCCACTGGAAATGACACTTTAATTCCAGACATAATGCATCAGTCAGGAGCAAATCCCAGGCAAATGCTAACTGCAAGGCTTCAAAGGTAACTGTTTTGGAATTTAAGCTTTTCCCTTCCCAAGTCCTCCCTCATGTAATCTAACTATGCCTTTCTGTATGTGCATAATAGTTGATCCTTTTCACTTAAATTGCATTTCTAGTTTTGTTTTGGAGAAAAAAAGAGAGAGGAAGGAAGAAGAAAATAGGTTCAAACCGATAATTAACAAAATAATTTGTGCATCTGTGGCATGACCTTCCTGGACACAGGACTCATTCTAGATTGGCTTCACACATCATCAAAATCTAAGGACCAAGCAGAGTAAGGCTGTATGTAATTTACTAATTCTGCACCTGAACACGAGACCACAAATTTATTTTACTTCCCTCTTTCCTGTTTCACACATGAGAATTTCACTATGCAATGGAGCACCGATTGAAGCTGAAAGTAGCCATGTCCTCCTATGGAAGGCAGATTCCACTAACACTACAATGATATCTTTTCCCACATGCACAGGAAAAGAAGACAACATGATTTTTCCAAAAGAAATCCTTAACAGCAGAGAGAACAGAAGGTTCATCTGACACACTTACAGCAGAATCTTCCAAATTTTGTTTTAATCATCACAGCAGAAAAGAACTTTACTTAGATGTCCAGGGATAATTAGTTATGAGGGCAATGTTTTTTATATTTATCACTATACAGCACACCTTTGTAGGTGCAGAACAAAACGCATACTCACTGCACGTGGGCTCACATTAGTGCCACACTCAGGGGAAAGACAAGGGAGAGAGCTGGAAGAAAGCTCATATGAAAGGAAATCACAGACCTATTACAATGGTCAGGAAGAATGGCGACAGCTGTCCTGCTCTTTTTGCATTCCACTTCCACAATAATAAGAACCAGAGAGAAAAAGAAACAAAAATAAAAGAAAAGGAACAGGCAAACAACAAAATCTCAGAGATATAAAGCGTTTGCCACAGAGAACAGGGAATCAGAGACATCTGTGCTATGGAACAGCAGCTCTGTGTCTGGGAAACCGGTAAGAACCTGAGTTTGGGTCTACATGGGATCATTTCTTCAAGTGAATCAGGGCTTTTCCTGAAAACAAAGAAATCACGGAATGCAGCTTAGGGAAGCAGGACAGGAGGCTGGAGGGAACAGTGTGGGAAACAAGCAGCCTCCCTTAAAGCCCAGACTGTATCAACAGTGCAATCAGAGGTGCAGTTGGCACTCACTTATCTGTCTTATAATCAGCACCAATCCCCCAGCACACACACCCACAGAACCAGGCAGCCCTCCACAGTAATTCCCCTTCATCACCATTCCCCTGTCCTCTAACCCCTGCACTATTAAGAGTAAGGTGGAGTATTCCTGATACACTGCCATCTCCCGTCAAGATAAAGACATGATTTGGGAGGTCCCCCAACAGCCTGGAGACACAGCCCTCTTCCTTCTGGTTCTGTGCAGGCTGAGGTACAACCACAGAACATAAGGAGAGCCTATTTTGTACAGCTTCCATGGGGCAGGATTTTAGAATTGTTCCTTAACAAATGTAGAGTTCTGTGAGGATCTGCCTCCTGTGCTGGTAAAACCACATCTACTCATTACTGCCCATACACCACACAGAGGGTTAGAGAGATTAATGATTTCAGACAAGATGCAGATGATACAGCTATGCAATGTCCAAGCCCCTTTCATGCTTGCTTCTCCTGCTGCATTTCCTGTCTCCATGGGACACTGTGCTCTTGTGTGCCTGTGATATGCAGAAATGCCATGGCAAAGCAGACAACAGCACTTCCTGAGTTAGAGAGAGGAAAGAAAAGAGGGTCACCACTTCATGTCTTAGTCACAGAACCTCCAGGCTCCTTCAGAGAAGATGTCAAATGCATTCTGCCCATCCCTGCTGATCAACCTCCTGGAAGCTAATGAACACACAGCATTTTTCTGAAAGAGAAGCCTTGTTGCACCTTGATACAAATTTGAAGGTGTATGACAGGTTTCATGGCTGCTGTTTACCTACACATCTGCTGTTCAATCCACATCAAAACCGTTGCTGTGAAATATGCTGGGATATCCCAGATATGAAAAGTATTCTACAAACCCATTTCCTATGCGGATTCAAATGTAATTGCATTGAAATGTTATTAGAAGTGTGCTTGCTGCTGCCAACATCTTCACTTCTCTTTTAAAGGTAATTAATTAATGCTTTGTTGCTTTTTGTCTGCATTAAAGTGACAGGAGGGTTATGGGAGGGCGATTGGTTTTGACAAGGAGAAGTCTGTACCCTTTCTACCGTGCAGTGCAGGGGAGGGAGATACACAGTGGGAGCTAATATCACTCCTGCCTTCATTTAAACACAATGTTTAAATGCATTTAAGTGACGAAGGCACTTAACAACTCTTCCCAGAGGGTTTTTCTTGCTGTTTGCACATGAGTTTGCCAAGTTTAATACCGTTTTATGGAATTGTAAAAATGCTGCTTCCTAATGTCTCCTAGTCACTGCAGGCAACTGTCTCATGACATCATCTCTGAAACAACAAAACATGCTCAGATCCACTGCACATGCACAGTCAGAGAGATTTCTGCAGGCTAAGATGTTGTAATGGAAGGAGAGGGAGAATTCCTTTATCATGGTTTTACATAAAAATATTTCCAAATATTAAATTGTACACTGAAGAAGCATCGAGGAGCCTCTCACAGATGAGAGACCCACTGTGATACAGAGCTGCACAAGCTCATCAGAAAAAGAGGTCTCCTCCCACAAAGAGCTTACGTCTGAATTCTAAGGCAGGGAACAACAGATGGAGACAGACAGGCAGATGGAAAACAAGACAGCGCTGTCTGCATCCTCGGCACTGATCTCAGCAGAGTGGTTGCCAAGCTAAAAAGTTCTGACCTGAAGAAAAACTTTCTCAAAGTCTGTGGATATAGATGAGGGCTTCTGGGCTTGAGCTCATGTCAAATTTCAAACTTCCCTGTCCAGAAAGAGAACAGCCTCCAACCCATCTGTGCACCCACACCTCAAATGAATCTTCTTCATCCAGAAGATCCCCTAGTCTGAGCTTTAAACCTACTGTGTCATGTCAAGATACAGGCTTTTCCTGGCCACAGGGCTCAGGCTGGAAGTGCAAACAGCACTGGAAAAACCATTACCTGTTTCAGCAGTAGGAGCTGTATTAAAGCAGCCTCCAGGGACCTTGACAAGGCCAAGTGTCACTGTCCTATATGCACGGGTCATGAAGAGGCCCTCAGCAGCCTAAATACATCAACTGGACAATTACCTCCATTCTACAGGTTGTAAAGTGAGAAAATTTAAATGATGGAATAGACAGCTTACCATAAGACCTTCTGCAGAAATGAACCACGTGAGTTTTCCCTCCCTCATTTTTGCAACATTCTTTAGATTCTGCAAGTCATCATTAGCATATATCAGATCCAAGAAAAAAGGAAATCAGAAAGCAGAGAGGAGATTCTGAAAATATGTGTAATTCAAGGCATTTTTAGGTAATATTCAGAGATAGGTATTTCCACCTATGTGGACACCCAACATGGAAGACAAATCATTCTACTCTAGTGTAGGACATCAGTGCTAGAATAGTAACAGCTTTATTGGAATAGCTTATTCTGCAGTATCTGCTCTGATCCACCTTGCTCTAGAAACTAAGTTTCCATAGTGCTCATCTATCTTTACAAGAAAAGTGCTTCTGCACTTTGTCTGTTTGGAGAAGAAAATACTGGCTGAGAAAGCAACTGGTTTCTACTACAGGAGCTGTAATTCTCTGCTGTAGCAACACGGAATCATTTGAAGAGCACATAACTAAAAGAAACCTCATCCTGCAGTACTTGAGGCACCCAGGGCACACCTCCCATAAGCCTTCTCAAACTTCATTACTACTTCACATTTCCCTCCTGACATTATTCCTACTAGAAGGCTGTCCCAGAACCCCACTGATATGCCTAAAATTCTTCTAGTTTCTAGCCTACTTTCCTGTAAGGCCATTTGACATATATTTGTTTTTGTGCCAGGATCTTCCTTTAGCTTAAATAATCCTTCTCTTCCTAGTAATTACCTCTAATGAATATGCATACGACCAGTACAACCTTTCTTAGCCACCATCTGTGTACATTAACTGAAGCTCTTTTAAGTCTCTGAAGATATTCAGACAGAATCTTTCAAATGCTGATCATCTTAGTACTCATTCTTTGTTTGATTTCACCTTTCATAAATATGGGTCAGAAATACGATCACCTGGAGCTAGCATCAACTTTTAATGAAAAGTTGATGTTTAATGAAAGAAAAACATGAATTCTTTTATTTTACAGCATGTTTACTAAAACAGGCCAGGTAAATGAGAGTGGTCAAGGGTGTCCCACTAACCGTATTTGAGGCCCTGTAACACATGGTGAGTGTGAACAATACTCCATGAAGACATAATAAAGCCTTGTTCCCACAAATTAATCATATACAAAGAAAGGTAATGCCTATTTCTTAAGGCTGTAAAGGGCCAGCAATAATAATTCTGAGTACCCTCCCCTCCATTAATCTTCTCAAGCTCCAACACTGAAGCAAATGATGACAGCTAAACGTGAATGCTGGTTCTGTTTTTGTTGATCATTTTAACAGATGGACTGGGGAAGGTGTGGGTGTGCTGTGAAATGGCAATTACTGCAGGGAGGGAAATGCAGTTGGATGAAAAGGAAAAGAGATACAAATCAAAAAAAGAGGAACAAAGCAGAGAGGGGAAGTGAAAAATGAAAGAAAAAAATTCTAGTGACCTTACATTTCACTATATTTTTCTGCTGAATTCACTAGTGAGGTATTGAGCAAATGATCAGTAATGGTAACAGCAACATCTGTACTTATTGTATCCAAGCTGCAATTTTGCTCACATCTTTGTATAAATATCAAATTGATTCAAGTGAGTAGGAATAGAGACTTCCAAATAAACTCATATTTATACCCTTTTTCACAGGACACAGCTAAAATAGAATTCAGCTCTCTCCTCAGAATGAACTCTGTATTCCCAGCTCCTGTGCAGTAAACAAAGAGCTCCCTTCTGCCTGGCAATCAAAGCAAGCAGCTCACTAACAGCACAGGAGTGTGACAGCACCAGGGACAGCAAACCCAGAGACCCTCAAATAATGAAAATAAAACTGCAGCTAATAACGAAGAGCCATCCTTTTTTCCTCCCAGCTCTCAGCTCTTTAATATGTATTATTTCAAATCCTTATTCATAATTCAATGGTTAGTGCTTGCCAATAACTACCTGATCTGGGCTTTTTTTCCCTCCCTAAGGGAGCAAGAGGTTAATTTTGATCAAGAAAGGGACAGGGACGAGTGTCACTCTGAGATCTTGAATTACCTCAACTGCTTTCTCTCCTGTGCATGTACATTCCCAGCTGTATTCCACAACTGAAAACATTTAGGGCCTGTCTCTGCCCTGTGGAAAAACCCAGAAAAATCTGAAGAAGGATCTAAGACTCGATGATCTGCTCCCTAACATACCATCAGCACTAATATATTTGAGGAAAAAACCCCAACAAAACAATAGAGAAGCTGGTATGTTTATATCACAGAAAGGAAGCTAAGCTTGAGAGGGACTTGTTGACTTTCTTGGCCATGAAGAGCAGCTGTCTCATGTCTCAGGATATTGCTTAACCCCTGCAGTGTTCTTTCCATTAATATACTAGTGAAAATGTTATTTTTTCTTTAAAAGTCTATTTTAAAAAGGTCTTTTAAAGTTGCCTATTTTTTTTCCATCAGTGCTATTTATGTACTGCAAAATGTGATGGCTACTGGGTTTGCAAAAGCAGAGATACTAGAAATAACATGAAGAACTTTTCCCCTATGCCACCAAACAGAGTGTGACGTGGATTGGTAATGAATGAAAGAAAAACCCAGCTGTCAGGTAATATTGTAAAGAGTTGTGAAGGGAGTTCCAGGTAACTTCTTAGCAGAGAGGTCTCTGCATCCCAAAAGCACCGTCACAGCTGGCACAGACTGATGCTGCTGTTACCAATCTCAGCAGAGGCCAACCAGTGATCTGAGAGTTTATTTATAAATATTTTAGCAGACTGAAGAACCAGGAGGAGTTTTAAATTTACATTTCTTTATACATACTCCCACTCAGAATCTGTGAGCTTAGTAAATCTGTATAAAATCATCACCACGGCCTGACAATAGGATTTACAAGGGCAATGTACCCATAAAGGCATACGCCTCCACTGACAAGCAGGCAATCTTACTTTCCAAAATTATTTTAATTGCCAGTGTTTTTTAATTCCCTAAAACATTAACAAAGTGTTCGTGAGGGCTACAATCACTACACAGTCCTCACGGGATGTATCCTAGATGCACTCAGTGCTGAATGCCAGGAGCTCAACACTGTGGGACTAACAGTGCTCAGGACCACAGGGCACAGGATGAAAGAGCAGGCTGGCAGACACTTGCTCTGAAGGCTGCTAGAGGATAATGCAGAGCTAATGCAGGATAGAATACAATGCAGCTTATGGGGCCTGAAGCGAGAAGCCAACACTTCTGTCAGAAATGTAAGAAAATCACACTCTGTTTAATGGCAAAGCTTCAAATACCAGTCCTAACACCTGTGACCTTCAAACACTTACATCATACCCCCAGCCAACTGCTGTATCAGACAGGAGAATCAGACAACTCAGGTGGACTCCAAAACGTGTGAATGGGCCAGCAGTTCTGTGATGAGCTATGAGTGATTTCTCCTAAATGCCCAGTGTTACACATGAAAGGGCATCACGAGGCTACACAAAAAACACAAAGGCAATCTGTCCTCATGACTCAAAAGAGATGGTAACTAATTTCTTCCCAAAGACTCCACCAACTCAACTCCTTTTTTGCTCAGGAGGAAACACACACAGGAATGCCACTAAATCACCAAGTTACCTCAGCTGCTCAACCACTCCTGCAACAAGGCGAGAAATGAAGCCTGGCTCACGATGCCTCCTTACCGTGAGACGTTTCGAGGCATCCACTTCAATCATCCCCCGCAAAAGGTTCTGACAGTCGGGGGGGATAAAATGGGGCATGTGGAACACTCCACGCTTCACCTTCTCCAGCAGCTGCCGCAAGTTGTCGTCATCGAAAGGCAGGGCACCCTGCAGGGATGGGACAGAGCAGTCAGTGGGAGAGAACTGGAGAGGGCCAAAGGAGAAAAGACAGAAAAACATGGTGAGAGAATCGAAAGGAGGAAGTCAGCTCATAATTAATTACTATAATGAGTGAAAAAAAACTTTTTATCCATTGAAAAGTAATAATTTCTGCTATATTTCCTCTAACATAGAAAACAAAACTGAGGACATTGTTTATTTTTTTTATTAGACCTTTAATTAGAAAATGCTTACCAGTATAAAGTAAAATACAAAATATGAAATTGCCTTTCCAGGCAAATTCACCAAAGATGCATGGATTCACTTAAATTCAACTCAAGCTTTTGATCTTCTGGTATTCCTCCTGGGCATACTTTCACAGCAGCAATGTTTATCATCTCCTTATTTTTAATCTTCCTGAGACACGTTTATTGCAGACAGTGAAAAGGAGGTGAACAGCTTTTGAGAGACTTTCAGTAAAGAACATGCTCTTTCTGATGGAGCATTGAAATGACACAGCTGAAAGAAACCCCAACCAACATCAGCCTTTGGAAGCAGCAGACATTCTACCTGTTTAATATACTCCATCCAGTTCCCATGCTGTGGTCAGGTCATCATTTCCTATTGCTTCCCTACTGTAGCTCACTTACATGAATGGCTTGAATTTTTTTTAGCTGAAACTACATTTTGAATAGATCATCAGCTTGCCACAAAAAGCAGTAAAAGACCTATCCTTGCTGCAAGGACAAAAAGGAAAAAGAGAAGTTGAAATCTTTAGGGTAACTCCACCGACTGAAGCTGATACCCTTTTATAGCAAGTCTGCACCTTCCTAGATATTCTCACTTCCTTCTTTCACTGCCTAATTCTAGTAGGTGCTGTGCTTCCTTGATTTCCAGGATGGTCTGTGGGAAGCTGCAAGCTGTCAGCTGCTGTGATAATGAAGCTTTAAGTTGTCAGCTCTGGCACTGCTCTTACTACAGTGAGTAGTGCATCTGTATAAGCAATCCTATGTCAATGGTTTAGGGAGAACAACAGCTCCATTTGCAGCAGCCCCAGGAAGACACCTGATGGCAGCCACGACTGGGCACTGCTGACTGGTGTTGGTCCATTCAAGTGGCCTTGAAGGCAGAGCCTCTCCCTGCCTTCTGTAAACAACCTCCTGAGTTACCTGTGCTTTTCCTACCCATTCCAGACTTACAGGAAAATCAATTCTGATAGCTCAGTACTTTGACTAAAGCAATTTCAGCCCTGATGAAGCCAGAAAGGACGCTGCGTGGCATTTCCTGAAGGTAACAACTACACTTCTTTTATTAGTATCATCTGCTATCATATCTTGATAGTTTTTGCAGTTTTTTCGTCCTGACATAATTAACTGGCGAGCTCTACACTCTTCATCAATAATAGACTTGTTTCAATCATTTTTCAAGCTCAAGTGTGTGTGTGTAGGAACAGATGAAGATGCAGCAACAGACACCAAAGCTTGACAGAGAATCCCCCTGAAAATGAATCCTAACCATCTTGACACATTCTCTCTTCTGTTCTTACAAATTCAAGTAGTTATATTAAGAGCTCATTATACACTTCTATTCTATCAGCTATGAAAGTAACTGCTCAGTGAGAGATGACCAGGTGCTATCTAGTGTGATAGTTAAAATTCTTCCAATGCAACATCAAGATAAAAAAAAATAAAACTTCAAAAATGTCAGTGAATTGTAATGGCTAAAAAGAAAAAAATTAGTAAGATTGGTTAAGGGGAATTAAAGCATCATACTGAGATTACTTCAAGGTATTTTGATTTGAGCCATTAAAAAGGAATCAGCATATCTTTTGAAACAAAAATCCTCTAATATTTTAAAGTATTTAAAAAAAAAAAATACGCAGAATTTACCTCATTTAACACTGTACAAGTGGTTTTTTTTAAATAAAACATTTAAGTGAAGCAATTAGGTTTACTGATAAATGTACAAGAATATAAAAATTTTACTTCAGGCTTGTTATTTCTGTAATTATAGATGATCAGCTGAACTATTACAATTATAAAGCACTTAATATGCACATAAAACCTATATTCATGTAGAGTATTTTACCTTCGTGTGGTATATGCTTGTATTAACACAAACTTTATTTGTATACATTATACTATGGAAACTGGTAACAAATGCCAAGCCTAGCTGCCTTCAGCTGGACACCCAGTTGTTGGATGTTTAGGAGTGTTATAATAGAACTTAATTTCAGAATAAATTCCACAGAGAATTGAAACTGATCAAAAGAAGGATAAGTTAGAAGATACCACATTTTGAACACTTAAAGTATTACTGAGCCAGATGGAAACTAATTTAAACTTTGTACTACTGGCTCAGTTTTATATTCCCATGTGTACCAAATTAAAATGTAGCTCACTGCTTGCATGAAACAAAGATAAGGTTCTCAGATCTTCTCTGGAAAAAATATTGCAGTCAATGTATGCATATACCTGCTGAAGCACATATATATATATTTATAAGCAGAAAAAAGTGAACACGTTCCAAAGCCATCCATATTTTGATCCCACGAAGGATGACTTGTTTGACACTCTCTGTATCCTGGAGTTGTAACCCTACACATCCTTACCCATCAAAAAGCATGATGCAACATCACAACACAGCAAAGAGCATTTATGGAGACAAGCTTTTGATGCTTGTCTGTGCTCTCCTGTGCAGGGCAGCAGTGTTTCAAAGAGGCAGTGAAATATTCCTCATGCTTTTCCTTTGGGGCTGATGTAGAAATAAGAGGAAAGGATGCCACTGAGAGATACAAAAATAGAGGACTAAAAAAACCCATCCGTACATGATGTCAATAGAATTGCCATTAAATACAGCAGCACTTTCAGATTTTTCTTTTCTTTTTAAAGGCTAGTGCAAGGAAGATGACTCACCACTAGCAACGCAAACAAAATGACTCCACAGCTCCAGACGTCTGCTTTCCTTCCATCATATTTTTCTCCCTGCGCAGCAATGACACACAGGTTCAAAAGACCAATCGCTAGGAAATGAATTAATTATCCTTGAAGAACGAGAGAGGGGAGAATGGGAAGCCCCACGTTTCAATCCAGCTACCTGCTTCCCAAGGTGGCCTTCCCATCTAGGAGGAAGCCACTACACAGCCGGCTAATTGAATTTTTGTAAACATCAGCTTGCAGTCTTATCTGGGATCTGTGAGGAAAGGCTCAGAAGCAGGAGAAGGGCAGGAGTGGTTGACAACTCACAAATTATCAGATCTGGCACTTAAACAGAGTAACAGGTGCATTAAGGACATCAAGAAGGTGTGTTTCTCTGCCCTGGTTCTTGAGGGAGCTTGTCACTAGCCATGTTATTTGCAAACTGATAGTGTTGTCTGGACAGTCTCTCCTGAGTGCTTCCTGCTTGCCTTCACACTACAGACATGCTTTGGAAGACAGCAATCCAATCTTGGGCACTGAAATCTTGGATACTTATTTTTAGAGGACAAAGGGAAAGCAGAGGGGAAGAATACTGTTTAGTGGAAATCAACATCACTGACAGGCAACCCCAGCTCTTCTACTGAGATGACAGCTAACATCAGAGACAGGAAAGCTGAGGGGACTACATCCCTTGGGTCAAAAGATCAAATTAAGCCAGGCTCCTGTACTTCTGTCTGTCTGATCACATGATGTGAAGGATAATGTGAGAATAACACACAATTATTTCCCAAGGTGGTTTGATTCAGGGCTGAGCCAAACACAAAACTCTCTTTAGGTTCCTTGAGTTCTTTTCTTTCCCTCTGCATGGGGCAGATTTCTTGTACAGAGGATCTGTCTGCATGCTTGCAACGAGGGAGACTTCAGAAAAGGTATTTATGTACACTAATATTAACCAACTTACCCGGATGACTTCAGGACAAGCATAATGTGGTGATCTGAAAGACAAAATACAGTCAAATGAGCATGCCTGGTATTTATGGTCATGTGCATTTCCATTTTGCTTAGCAGAATAATGACAGACTTGCTTATACAGAATACAAGTGTGCAAACCAGCACGTTTTTCCTTACCTCAACAAGAATACATTTCTAACAAGCTCAGAAAATGGTCAAGCCTTAGCATAATTTAAAACTCTATGGCCCTGCTATGAATTTCTTCAAAGCAAGGAATGAAGGGAAGATGAGGCATATTCTGTCAAGATAGAATTCCAGCTCTCTAATCCCACTCTTTAACTTGGTCTTGTATCTAATTAAAAAGAAGGCCCACACTGCAAAGCCTTTTACAGGAAAAAAGACAGATGCATCCCTAAACCATGCCTGGTATCTGTTCTGCTAAGATGACTCTCATTTACACCAGTGGTCACAAAAGCTGCCAATACATGATTGCAACATGCCTTTGTTTTGCTTTAAAAAAACAAAAAAGGATGGACAGTAGCACCATTACCTGGTGAGTTAATATATTCTTTTCACATCCTTCTACCCATATATCTCGTTTGATTCCTGGCTGAGAAGAGTTAATTACTTCAACTTGCCAGGTAATAATTTTAATTCCTAAAGATTATAGCCATGGCTATTTATTTTATAGCCTTCATTAAAGTAACTTGACAAGTAAAAGGGATGCAAACTGTCTGAAACCTGTGTGCAAATCATGCTATTGTTTATACTGACACCTCCCAGCAGTCCCTGAGCCTGTCTTCATTTGTGCATGTGTTTCTTGTGACAAATGCAATCATGGCTGGGCAATACCTGTCTCACAAAGTAATGAGCAAACCAGAAGCACAGCGAGGTTAGCTTTGTGTTAGGATGCTATATTAATGCCCAGTGAGACAGCCCATTAATTCAATTTCCATACACACTACACTTATCTTGTGGCAAAATATCATCCCATGGGCATGGAATGCCCTGATTTGGTATCACAGCTTTTGGCAGAGCATGACAATAAACTCAGGGTACACTTGGGAGTGCAGCTACCTTGACAGCAAAGCTTCCATGAGGAGAGAGAAATGCAGCTGACCCCTCAAAAATTTCAGGAAAAGTAGAATTCAGCAGCTGAATCTAATATTTAATACAACACCAACCCTAGGCCATTTAAGAGATGGGCTATTCACAGCTATTCTAACCAATCTGTCTGCTCAGTAGTGCCTTAGTTTAGACTACATTTTAAAAACCTCGGTTCAAGAGTCAAAACAGATATGAAAGGCAGAGGCTCCCTCAGAGAGCTGGCTAGAGTTGCTCATTGGATGACCAGGAAGAATGGTCTTGTGTCTAGTGGGTAGGACAGACTATCCAGGCTCTCTGTCACTGACAGCCACGGAAACATGGACAAGGTTACTTAACATTTTTAAAAGCTGCAGCTGGCCTGTTTGAAGAAGGTGACCAGAAGCTCACCATGAGTCTACTCTTCTGACCAAAGCAAGAGCAATGCCACCACAGCTTTCATACCACAAGAGAGAAAGTGAGGCCAGAGCGAGACACTGAATTGTTTAATGTTATGTACATGTTCCCAAACTTCCAAAATATCTCGTTTCCTGTGAATTTGCCTCTTTGTAGCAAACCAAGAGCTGCACTACACCTATTCTGTCCAAAACCCCAAGTCTAAACCACAAAAAGTCACAACACTGGACTAACACATGATTTGGCAAGCTTTTAGGAGACAAATTAGTCTTGAGAGGATGCTTGACTAGTGATGTCATCTTTTTCTTGTATCTAACAGTGGTGTAGAGTGTACAGGCCATCCCTAAGGCACACACAGAGCACAAGTAAGGAGCAGCACCACAACTGGGACTGCAGCCCAGGCCTGACAAGTACAACTCTCACTAGTGCTGGACTGCTTACACAGAACACTGAAGGAGGGCAGTGTAGTAATGCAACTGGAATTTGGAAAAAAAACCCGCATGGTAGCAAAATAGAACAGGACTTACACAGATCAAGGATATTTGCTCAGTTTAGTCACCTCAGAACAGAGAGGCCAGCTCTAACATGTCCTGCACAACTGAGTCACATCAGGTTTATTGGAAAATACACGGGGGGAGTAAAAGGAGTGCAGACACATTCTAGTAACTGTCAAGCTCCCCATCACTTACCATGTTTGAGTTTCTCACTCTCACGTGTATTTTAGGTTCTGCAATGTACAGCTGCCTCTCTGTGTGAGTCATGAACACACACAGTACATTAAATGGCTACTACAGGTGGTGCCTGTGGCTAACCTAGAAACTTCAGCCAGACCTCTCAAATCCCACATGGTATCCTATACAGTTCAGCAATGTCCTTCAGTACAATCCTTTTTGGATGGCAATGGCACTGGGGTGCACTTGAAGAGTTAGTATGTCAATTTGCAGAGTGTTCCTGAATTTTTATTTGTATATTATGACTCTGACAAGGATTTCAGAACTCCTAGCAGTGGGTGCTGAGCAGTACAACCACCTTGAAAGCTTCCTGTGCTAACATCCTTGAAAAGAAGAATGTAAGTGTTGTGAAGAACTCAAGCTAGGTACACAGGTATTTATGTGTACCACTAGCAAATGCCCCTAAAGTGTTCTCCTTCTTGAGGTCTGCTGAACTGCAGCAGAATGTGCCACAGATCTTAAAAGGCACCACTGAAATTCTGCAAAAGTCTAAGAGACTGGGTGGAGAAATGTTATAATAAATCCTTTGGATTGACTGGATCATTCAACAGTGACATTGCAACTGCCCAGAGAGCACAGGTTTCTGGCATTGCCATTCTGAATTCTTGCCAGCACACACTAGCTAGATATCTGCAGCATTATCTTGGCTAACAGCTTTAAAAGGGATCCTCCAGTCAGCCAGAATCCATAAAAAACTCATTTCCATGCTACCAATCACAGAGCAAATTCAACTGCTTTAAAGACAAAACTCAAATTTAATCAAAAATCTATTTATCTTTCTACAGAGTCATGAATATTTCTTTGGCTCTTATCACTAATTATTCAATATAGATGTCAAGAGCAACATTCCCTGTCTCTTCCCCTAGGCCACCTCCTCATCACTCTGCTACATCTCTGTGCAGCAAAAGCCCCAGTCTGCCCTTGATAACAAATAAATATATCGCTCAGCAAGATCAAGAAACAGTTGCTGCCTGCGGGTACCTCTGCAAAAAAGCACCAATGTTGGCAGTGTTTATTTCCAGGGTGATGTGGATTTTCCAAGGCCAGTCTGCCTGGGGCAGGAAGGGCTCTCTGAATGGTCATTCACAGCTGTGACTCCAGGACACAATAATCTTGAGGATCTTAGGGGACTTTAGAGCATTTACACGGGATTTAAACCAGAGGAAATAAGACAAGAGAGCAATGGTGAAATCCAGGACAGCTCTGGACAGTTAAGTTCAGGCATTCAGAAAGAAATGTATATATCCTTGATGTAGCTTTTCTGAATTTCATCTGAGAAACTAGAAAAGGAGTTCTTCATCTGTGCACATCAAGATACTGTGTAGCTGCAGTAGATCTGAGACAACCAGGGCCATATGTTCACTGCAGATGTGATGTGCCTGTACCTTACAGGTTTTTTTACATAGGTAAGAGAGACCTGTACTGCACACATACACATCCATTGGTTTAAACCATGTGGTTTACCTGGGAACACGCAGCAACTGCTTTGCCAGAGAAGTTGTCGGTTGATGAAGAAGGAAAAGGTGTTTGATTCTACTCTACAGTGTGGTAAATCATGTGTAACACTGCCTGATGGGTTCCCAAGTCCCAGTAAAGATGAGTGTCCATGCTCCAGTCCTTTGGTCCCATGCCTTAGGATGGCACTATTTGGGGAAGAAGAAAAGCTTCGAGGGCCATCCTTCAGGCCTCAAAGGCAGAGTTTCTGCAGAGAGGGAGGAACAAGAAGTCTCTTTTCCTCTGTTTTTATTATGCATGAAGTTACCTTGATATAGGATGTTGTACAGCTGCAGAGAGCTCCTCCCACATCTGGCTGGTTTTGCTGTTGCTCAGTTCTAGAGTCCTTTCCCCTCTCTTAATCACTGTCTCCAAGCTGGCTTTCAGAGGCAGGAGTTACCCACTAGAGCAAAAGGCTGCCTCTGCTTTTCCCCCATGCTGGGTAGCAAAGGGCTGAGATGAAGGGAAGACCAGAGGAGTAGCAAAATAGATAAAGGGAATTCAGGAGACACTGGCATTCTGAGTAGAGTAAGCGACAGCCACAGATCACACAGAAGAGAAAGGCAGGGAGACACAACTGAAAGATTGCAGCAGCAGTGGGTAGTTAAGGCTGCAGTGAAGGCAGGAGCTGCAGGTAAGGCTGTAATTAAGGCAGTAGGTGTAGTTAAGGCCGTGTGCTATATTGCCATCAAAGCTTCAGCTCAGTCATTTACCTCTGGATACTCAGCATCTAGCCCTCAGCCATCTTACAGCTATTTACTCCTTGGGTGCAATTACACTTTTTGGGAATTTGCAAATCAATTCATTTAATTATCAGTTCAAATTTTAAAATAATGGAACCTTTAAGAGGTTTTAATTTAAAAAAAATGAACCAGACCCTTGTATTAAAAGGGCATAAAGATTGCCAAATTAGGTATTCAAAAGTTAAGAACTGGTAAAAAAAAGGTTGAAAATGTTACACTGTACTCTGCAGATAAGTTAGGTGGATGTGTTGCTGTGCTCAATGCCTCCTTTCTACTTATGACTGAAGTTGGGAAGTCTGTAGCAATATGAGGGAACTTTTGTGTCAATAAGGACAAGCTTGCAAGCATGCAGCTGACTGACACATGGGAGAATCAAAATCTCTGTCCCTGCCAGAGAATCCTTCTGTGAAAGAAAATGAACAGGTGCCTTAAACTGAGACATTCACTGGTAATTATGAGTTGCATGTTCCCCAGTATTCAGAATCACAGTACTACACATCCAAGTTTGATTTCCAGCATTTAGAAGCATGTGGAGCAGCAGCTGCAGATGGTAGGCACTATGCTCTCCCAGTAAAGGACTGTTACCAAGCACCAAGTATCCTGAGGTACTGGGCCCCAAGAGCATCCAACTGTACACTCAAAACTGGTTGACAATTTTGAGTTTCATTTTGCAGAATCCTGTGTCCTCATAAAAATGGAGACAACCAGATCAATGTAGCAAACATAATACAAAAAACAGTATAATTAATATTTGCAAACCTAAGACACAGTGATAAAATCCTACCTTAGCATTCACAGCAAAGCTTGAATGCAGTAAGCAGAAGTTATAAATGGATCCACAGAATGAGTGATGAGGAAAACCCAAACATTAAATAGCTGTTTACTCACAAAAACACACCATCCAATCATCAAATGAGGCAAAGATTTGTTGAAAAAAAACCTGTACAAGCTCATACTTAATGGGCATAGCCTAATGTGCACAGGCTGAGCAAATGTTAGACTGCCAATCTGAAGTAAAGCACATCTTAAATTCTCAGGGACTTATTTTGCAGAATCCAAGCTCTTTTAACATAATTTGTGATGTATTATAGGTGATGCTGGTACCAATGGTTATTAATAAGGTTGTCTGGTATCTCCCTTTATAAGCCTCATTTTAGGTTCCTTCTAACTTACTATCAATTTAACAACGATTTTCCTTGCTTTTTGTCTGTCTCAGGCTGGTTTCATATATTTGCATGCATGCATGCATGCTATGTGTGGGCTGAAGCATTTGTACTATATGTCTACTTTTAAGTAAATGCTTTTTCATATTAAAAAAAAGAGAAAAATTTCTAGTGTCCTATACTGCAAAGCGAAAACCTGAGTATTTATTTGTATTCTCCAGAAATTTTATCATAGAAATATTGCATTTCACTAGAAAACTGCAGTTTGCATTTCCTACCAGAAACTCTCTAGGGCATTAGAATCAAAATCCTACCTGCATTGGTAACACTTCAGAGAGTTAATTTTTTTCATCTGAAACTCTGAGCTGCTGTGAGTGGGGCTACCACATGGTACCAAACTTTCAAACAAACTGAGTGCAAAACGAATGAAGTGGATCTAGGACTGACAGCAACTGACTCACACAACCAAGTAATAGAAACTAGAGCTGGAACCTAGCAAAAAAGAAAAAACAATCTGGGCTTTGGGGCCAAACATGGAGCAGAAATTAATGGGAGAAATCAGCTAGACTGTGGTACAAATCAGGAGGGAGATAGGAATGGAGTTCTGGAAATAGAAGCTCTTGATGAGATGGGATAAAAAGTACTAATTCTGGCATTTCCAAATTCAAGAATTTAAATTTGCAACCCTAACAATGACTGGATGTAGGACACTTGCATACGTTTTAGATATATGTACACCTTTATTATAAGGGGAAAGAATATGTGCAGCATCACGTCATGTAATTAAAATGAGAAAGGGTGCTTGGACACTGAGGTGTATCTGCCCTCTGAATTATCTGCTCAGCACAGGTCTGCTGATACACCAACGACTTGCTAAGATGGAGAATTGAAGCAGAGAAGGGCAATGCATCTTGTCTTAGACCACCGTGAATGCCTGCAGCAGAGACAGAAATCAAGCTCAGATAACCTGGGCCTCAGACCTGAGGTTTAACCAAAAGGCACTCACTCTTCTCGCCTAGTGACAATTCAGGACGGATTGGACAACCTCTCCCTTTCTGAAACACTGCATGGCAGAAAGCCAGGAAGAATCACTGTGAAAGAGATGGGGAGTGCCTCTGCATGCCACTGCCTGGATGGGCAAAGAGGAAGAAGAGCTGAAGAGATCTAAAATAATAGAAGCAGCAGCCTGTCACAGCTTTCTCTTCCTTCCTTGTCTGCTGTTAGCTGACAGACCCTCCCTGCTTCTGAAGGAATGAAGAGACTCACTGTGTTATTTTGGCATTTCAAGGGCCATCTCTCCATAAGACTGCCTTGCTGTGCAATTTCTGCCATAAGCAGAATTAGTCCTGCAGAGCCTATACACACAGCTCCTCTTCCCCTTAAGGGTATAAAAACACCAAAAAACCTACAGCTTATTCCTCTGCACTGTGCATATGGAGGATTCACACAATGCACATTTCTAGAATGGGGATTCATTTCAATCAAGACCAAACGTGCAGTCTGTCAATGACAAATTATGTCAGTGAAACAGGAAGTGAACCTTGCCTCCTCCTACACAAACACATCTGGATTGAACTTTTATTGTGTCCTCCAGGTAGTCTGTCAGTGCAATGAGTGCTACAGAAAACCATGCAGGCCTAAGGAGTATCTCCCAGAAACCAGTGACTCTGAGATATGCAATTACATCATACATCAGGCTACATGAGGCTACCCTTCATGAGGCCAGTCAAGGCTCTGCAGTGTCCTAAAGACTACCCAGACTTTGGACTAAACTTAGCAGCTCACTTGTGATAGCAAAGAATTTTTGACTGCAGTCTCCCCGCTTTGTTGAACTGACAAAGTTAGCTGTACCACACAGCTCAACCCCATCTGAGCCTCCCACTCTGACTGGCAGAAATACCTGGAGACTCCCTGCATGACTGTCAATGGAAATGTTGCAGTTTCATCTCATTATCAGTGCTCACAGTATGGATAAAGCCATTCTCGAAATTAACTTATGGGTGCACGTAGGAGCATCTCATTAAAGCTCAATATCTCAGCCATGATTCACTCTGTTTTGTTCCTTTTCATGATGGCTGAAAGTGCCAACTACATGGGTAGGTAAAACTGTTGCCTTGAAAAGCTCTGAGGTTGGCTACTGCATGTTCTGCAAGGGAAAGGGAGTCATAACTGGATTACCTTTCTCTGTGAACAGTGTGGCATATTGTTACATATTCCTTCCTTCTTTCCTTCCTTCCTTCCTTCACCCCCCAAACCAGAGAGATCACAAGACACCAGTATCAGCCATGCTGGGCTGCATGCCAGGAGAATTAATGAAGTGGTGTAATAGCTCACATGGAGGCCTAGTGATTGGCAACACACTTAAAATGCATCTGCAAGGCAGGAGATCATAGCGTTGCTGCTGTGTTCTGTTTATTACAGGCACATCTCTTCCGTTCCATTGATTTCTTTATTAGTGCATTTTAAGGCCACAATGTGGGGGCTGGATCTGCTTCAAGCATGGAGGTTTGAATTCCAGCACAGCTTCTGGGAAGGAAGCCTCCCTTTGAGACTCCAGATCTGGATAACACAGCTCAGTGCTAACAAGAGCAGGAATCCTACTGAGAGGTTCTTGAGGAGTTTGAAAAATCCTACAAGGCAATTGAGACTGGGCTGGTTTTTATACTTCCTCTCTATTTTTTTCTTCCCTCATGGAAGGAAGGGGAACAATTTTCTCTAGACAGTATAGAGGCTTTGTGGCACTGCAGGAAGGACTGCATTTCCTGATCTAGATGGGAAGTTTGAAAGAACCTGCAAGCAACAGATGGGCAGAATCACAGAATGGTTTGGATTGGAAGCAATCTTTAAAACTGAGCTAGTCCAATGCCCCTGCAATGATCAGGGATATATTCAACTAAATCGTTTCTCAGAGCCCCATCCAACCAGATCTTGAATGTTTCCAGGGATGGGGAATCTCTCTGGGAAACCTGTTCAGCGTTTTACCACCCTCAACATAAAAAACGTCTTCCTTGTATCTAATCCACATTGACCCTTTCTTAGTTTAAAACAATTATCCTTTGTTGTATCACAACAAGACCTGCTAAAAAGTCTGTCCTCATCTTTTTTTATAGTCCCCATTTCAGTACTGAAAGTTTGCAATAAGGTCTCCTGGAGCCTTTTCTCTCCAGACTGAATAACCCCAACTCTATCAGTCTGTCCTCATGGAGAAGATGTTACAGCCCTCCAACCACCTTCATGGCCTCCTCTGGGCCACTCTAACAGGCTCATATCCTTCTTATGCTATGAATCCTCCAAAGCTGGATGCAGTGCAGGTCACACCAGAGCAGAGCTGAGGGGCAGCATCTCCTCCCTCTCCCTGCTGGCCATGCTGCTTTGGACGCAGCCCAGGACATGTTTGGCTTTCTGGGCTGCAAGTGCACATTGCTGGGTCACATCCAGCCTTTCATCCACCATACAGTATCCCCAAGCCTTTCTCAGCAGCACTGCTCTGAACCCTCTCATCCCTCAGCCTGTATTGATGACACTGAATGTCTCCCTACCCAAGTGCAGGGCCTTGTAGTTGACCTTGGCATCACAGCTCCTCGCTTTTCATCTGTGCTGCTAAGACCTCAGGTCTTGACTTGACATGGATAGGAGAGAATCAGTGGGTCCCAGTTTACTCATCAACCAGCATTCTATCATATCATGAACTTCAAATACTTTTGCTGTCCATTATTCGTGACTTGGAAAGCAGAGCCTAGGACTGAGAGGCAGTGGCTGGGCTTTAGAGTGAACCACGATGGCTCCATGTCTACCCTGAACTGCCTTGGCCCAGAGAAGACACTGAAAAAAACATGAACTGTAACCAGCTGAGGATGGGCCTGGGCTGAAGTCACCAGAATCACACTACCACTGGCCAAGAAAAGTCAGTCTGCATGGGAGAAAGCGGAAATCTGCTAGTACTGTTTTCTGTGCTTGCTGTTAAAACAAATTAGCACACAGCTAAAAGCTGGCATAGCAGTGCCAGACTGCAGCAGCTCAGTGCAGCTGCTGCCCTTGCTACAGCTCAGTGCCACAGCCCCTGCACAGTCACCATGGCACTGGGAATTGGGGAACATGGTCCAACGGTGCCCGAAGAGGACTGAATCCCCATGGAAATGTCTTTAGACTGGCCCTGCAATATTCCTCCAGGCAGGCTGCTTTGTACCTGCATTGATTGTCATTACAAAGGACTCTGCATCCTCCCTGTCACTCCTGCATGGGAGCTGACAGAAGCAGTGTTGAGCATGAACACGAACAGCTGCATGCAAGCAGACAGCCTACACAGGACATGCAAATTCCATTTAAGAACATTTTTCCACCCCTTCATATTTTTTCAAAGCCTCTTCTTAAAACAGTGAACCACTGCTTTCAGTTCCCAAAAATTACATGGCCGGTGAATGCAAAGGCACCAGCATATGCAGATGAATCCAAACCTGAAAGCCTTGTTTTTTCTATCTGTATGTGACACCTGCAGTGGCCTGCTTTTGACTGTAAAGCACTTCACCTCCCTTCTTTTAGCCTTCTCCTACACTACGTGCATCATATAAATTTATTACCTTGCTGGGAAACATCAGTGTAGTGTGTAGGTCTGCAGATCTTTACTGAAACTCTGACTATAGACAACTTCCATGTCTTGAATCTGTCCCTCATTTTTGTAATGTGCTTTGAGACACTCACCCACAACTGGTTTCTAACAAGCTGTCCCCGACCTGCAGCGATGCCATCCCAAAGTCTGCTATCCGGATGTTGTTCTTTTCATCCAGCAGTAGGTTTTCTGGTTTTAAGTCCCTGTGGCTGTAAAGAAAGGGTCAAAATGTAAATTAAATATCCCTAACAGCTTTCCCACTCCAAAACTTGTTCTTTATCCAGAATAGCATCCAACCCGTTTTACTTTAATTAATTTGTTTTCATGTCCCAGGCAGGAGAACACACATATCCAAGATGCAATCCTAGTATTCTAGACCATATCCCAGATACCCACTCCTGATGAATGCAGTGTCCTGGCAGGAAAGGAACATCTTCAACTTCCAGTGATACCAACACAACATGAGGGAGAAACTGAGGGAAATAGAAGGAGGAGAATTTCAGCCTGGATTTAGAATTGATATACTCTATCATATGACAGCTCCTTAAGGTAGGAGGCAACACCATCAATATATTCTGTCAACAACAGAGTGATATCCAGAGAAAAAACCTTCTTCATGTAAATGCTACTGCAAAAAACTCCTATTAGGAGTTGTTTACACAGGCATAAGACTTTGAAATAATTTTGGTTAATTAGCTCCGATGGAGAAATCCCTTCAACTCAGCAGTGCTTTTAACTGAGGGTGTCAGCAGTGGGAAGGAGATAGAGGATTCCCTCATTCCCATCAAAGCTTGGTTCTCTTATTATTTGTCAACGTGGCAAGAGCCAGGCAGCCACGACCTTCATGATGGCAACTCCTGCTCCAAATCATATATTGACAAATTTACTAATTCCCACTGCTCACAGCCAAAACCATTGTGCACCCACGTCTGCTTCTAAGTACTCAGGTGATTCTGTACAACTATAACATTCACTCGATTTTATATCCAAAGACAAAAATCTTGCACAAAATTTGTGATGAATGTGCTTTTCGCCCCCCCCTCTTTTTATTTGCAGCTCTTGGAAAGTCACAGAGATGAGAGAAGCACTTCAGGCAGACCAAAGAAAAAGCTCTTTTCTTGATCTTGCTTATGAGTAGGCAAAATTACTCTGATAATAGAAGGTCTAAATAGCAGCACCCAAACAGGCAGGACTGCCAGCTTCCATGGACAGGCAGAACACAAACCTGTGAGAAATGGACATCCAACAACACTGAGTGTCAGGCAAACAACACCCACCGGCAAAAACTTACGACTAAAAGCAGTTACTCCGACCAGAAACTGAACTCAACAAAAGAACCAGGTGTCAGAATAGTCAAGTGACACCAATCATGGAAGCCAGGCTGATCTTTGTGCCATTTTCTCTTCACTTTTTAAAACATTCCTCTAACACTCCTCATGCATGCAAGTGTAATAAAAATGTAAAGGTGGACAGTCACTTCCCTCTCAGAGCAACATTAGCAGCACGACAAGGTCTTGGAAATTAGATCTTCCGATTTGAGGAGAAGAGGAATGATCGGTTAGAGACAACTTGTAAATAATGCAGGCAAATTCTGTGTAAAACCAGAGCACATGGTAATAGGATACCTGGGGACTGTAACTATTTCCAAAGGAGACTCCCATCAAAACAGCACACATTCAAAGCAGTTACTGGTCATTCACCTCACTGAGACCTATGATTTGTTCTCTCTTGCTTTCTAAAATGTAATCTCCAATCTTGCATAAATATGATGAACCCTGTATGTTAAAATGGCCTTGTTAACAATGAGAAAACAAGCTTGTGCATAATAATCGCGATTCAGATTTGTGCATATTTTCATCTGAAAATGCAAAAGGTGCTTTATCCAGTCTGTATTTCTCATAGAAATTCAAGGTTTGAGATAACAGAGACAGAAGACTTATTAGCTCTATAATAACTATTAAGATAGTCATAACTAGTTGACAAAAAATGCAGGAGATGAGTGACAAGGAAAGGTTCCAAAGGCAGTTAATGACTAGCTAATGGCCAGGAAAAGAATCCCTGAATGTCATCATCAAGGACAGCAGTCCCAGACAAAGGAAAGATCATCAACCCCTGCCAAAGTTTAACATACTCCAGTTCCAGCAGTGAAATGGAGTGAAGAGCCCACAATTGTAAGGCAAGTGAGGAAAGCTGGATGCTAATGAGACAGTAGTGTGTGATTTCATCCTTCCTCCAGCAGACATCCTGGACAGTTCTCATCTTACAACTGCCTTCATTAATGGGAATACCTCAGCCAGCTGGGGCGGTGTGCTGCAGTTCCCCTGTCTGAGGACCAGTGCTCAGGGGCAGGTAACAGCCCCTGTAAACTGAGTGCTGCTTGTTTGATGTTATGAAACAAGAAACTTCCCCACAGCTCAAGCTGACTGTATGTCCTTCTGCTGTGCAGAGTTTTTCAGTGGCTACAGTTGTCTTTCAGTCTTGGCAACTGCTCCAGGCTGACTGCTGAACAGATACATGGTATAGAAACTGAGGGCGCTGCTGCCTGTGCCTGTTCCACTGCTTGTGCACTGCATGATATGGTAGGATTCATACATACAGTCTATAGCAGGCATACTGCTCACATGTGACTTTTGTGCCTAAAAATTGAATCCTTTGCTTATTCTCTAATTGTGTGGCCCATTTAGAGAGCAGGAATGACCAAGGTGGAGCACGACCTAAACACAGCATGTCCACAAGCCTGGATGTACACTCACAACAAAATATCTTATTTCAGGAACATGGTGCAGCTAAAGGAAATGCAAAAATGTTCCCTTTCCATGGCTGAAAGCTTCCAGCCTTGGCAGATCTGCCACAGGCCCCAGCTGGAGCACAACCTATGAGAATCTTGAATTCGTCCCACTTCCAGACCACTAAGAGGCAGTGAAAGGGAAGGGAGAACACCTTTGAAAATCGGGACAATATTCAATCATGGAGTCTTCTTCTCCCTGTGTTATCCTGTCTTCCCATCAGCTGGGATCCACACCACAGCTTTAGGCCTGGGTTTTTAGGGAGAATCAAGTGGGGAAAGGAGGTTCCTATAAGGTGGCATGTATATTATAGGTTTTTATGAGAGTCATGGCAAGAAAGAGAGGAAAAAGTGGGTACCACCATCCACATTTCAAACATGGAGCAAGCTTCACCTCACTGTGCTGCACAATGTTTTCCCATGAATGATCAGTCTGACGGAGGTCTTTAGGCAGAGGTGCTGACCCAGCTCCCAGTGAGCACTTTGAAAGCCTTAAGTTGGGATATGAGGATTTTGTGGGACTGGGACAGTATATGCAAAAGTAAAACTGGAGTAGCAACAGACCTTAATGTGGCTTTTTCCCTTTTCCTCCAAATACTCCACAAAATAAACCTAAGAAAGCTTAGCTCTTCACTATAGAAATTATCACTTCACTGAGCAGAGAGGAGAATTGTTACATTTACGGCTGCCTGGCCTCCCAAATACAAGAACAATTTTGATACAGCAGTTTTGTGTCTCTCTGACCCTTCTCCATCCCTTTTTCAAGACAGTCTCTAGTGTCCAAGTATGGATGGTTACCCTAGGAATTTCCTGGCAGCCTGAGCACAGATTTTGCATTTTGGCAGCACTTCTTTCAGAGATCAGGGTGCCAGTGGGATCAGGCAGTACTTGTACATTCAACCACAGGAGAATGATGCCCCACTGAAAATTTTCCTCTAGCTGGAGCATTTCTCTGATATCCACCTTTGGGCCACTTTCAATTTGCCAAGGCAGCATCCTGGGAATAGGAGGCAAGCCAGGAGTTTGCAGCAGAACAGTAGAACCAGCATCACTACCACTGGGAAAGAGACTTCCTCTCTGCATTTGCATTTCCCATCTTTGTATTGCCAGCTTTTCAAATGCCAGGGGGAAGGGAGAGGAACATATGGGAATAGGGAAGGCTTGTTATAATTTACCTAAGAGCCCAGAAGACAGGACTGCCTAATGCACTCACATTTGAAAAGAATTCTCTTGTGCCAAAATGAAACAAAACAAAACAAAAGAAAAATCCCACTGTATGTGGTAATTACTTGGCATTAATGGAACAGTGCAGAGTAAATGCATTTAATTTGGTTCCATTCCAGCTGATCTCTCTGGCTCTCCATGTCTTACACGACTGCATCAACTCCTCTCTCTGCAGGTGAACAGAGGACTCGTTACCCTTTCCTTGTTCTAAAGGCTCTAAAGCTGTAGGGGCTTTATCACATGGCTGGAAAAGCCAGAAGAGAAGAAAGCAGCTTCTTTTCTGACAAACACAGCAAACCCTCCAATTGAGCCCTGCATAAGCTGAGAAGTCATGAAGAGAAATGCAGGACTGCAGAAGCAGTCAGTGTAACCTCAATCCATAGTGGCCACGGACTCCCAGGGCTCCTCAACCAAGACAACAGCACAAGAGTTCAGCCTCCAGAGCCAGCACCCAGTAGGCTTCTGGAGGGAGAGCATGTGAGTGAAAGGCAGCCACAGAGCAAGCCATGGCAGGGGAAGCACATGCTGTCAAACACTCTGCAACATCCCTCTTTCACAAGTTACGGAAAAGGCTTTACAATTTCCTTGCAGCATAAGATGGATGCAGAGAGAGCTCTGAAAAAAATGTTCCATGGAAAGGGGCACCATTCTTGGAGATGGTGCATGGAAAACGAAAGGCACAGATATGCATTAACATGTTCCAGCTTCCCACTTACATACTGGTCACACTTGCTTTCTAGTCAGAGCCAGAGATGCTGTTCAGACAGTTCCTTTAGTTCCCTCCAGTGCTTTCCCAGTCCATCCTCCTGCTCTGAGAATATCCCTGTACCTGTACTGCAGCAATTGCAGAAGAAACACGCTCTGCCTGTCACCCAGGGCTGCCAGAAGAATTCTGGTGTAGGGACAGACTCTAGATCTGGAATTCAAAGGAGCTGCCACCTGGCATGCGATGACAAACGAAGCCATTATTTTAAAGTGATGTTTGAGCTGAAACATTCGTATCAGTTTCTATGACAACTCATTGTGGGTCACAGATTTCTAACCCAAGAAACCTCTTAATTGGAGTAGTTGCAGGTCATTTGTACTAATCAAATTGTGTTGGCTACTTTGCAAATGCTTTTCTTACTGACCCCAAACTCCCAGAAGGGCCAGACCACAGAATAATTGTTCTGCAGTATGCCTCTTAAAGTGCCTGATGTGATGCAAATAACTTACCAGTAACAATTAATAGCATGAGAACCATTATTTTAAACTTCATGAGCAAAAAAAGCCTTTAATCTTTTCTCTTGCTTCTGCAAATCAGATCCAAACATTTAAGTTGTAGCCACCTACAGAAGATTCTTGGTTTATAGCCATGGTTGCTATGCTCAAATTTAGTAAATTTTCACAGAACTCTACAGAACAAGTAAATGTAATTATAGCTAGGAAAAAGGACAACATCTACAAACATATCAGGAGTCCAGGGGAAGGGTTTGTATGCACAAAACGTTGCTTGCTTTTAAACAATTATTTCCATTGATCCATTAAAATATATTGTTTCTCCCTGCCAACCTCTCCTCAAAGCATATATTCATGTATTTCAAAGCCAGAACAGCCTGTCAGGTCTGATCACCACTGCTGCACTTCCCAGAAAACGTTACCTGGTTATGCTTACAGTAAGACTAAGTCATTTTTGAGTTTCCAGTGGCTTACATAAAGAAGGAAACTTACAAAAATACATGTTCCCTGACTTTAGCTGAGCTGGTAACTTTGCCCTTGCCATTGCAGCTGCTGCATTTGATGGGTTTTCTCCAGTTCCCTGTAAAAGGGATATCTGAAAATTCCTCACCGTTTTACAGTGAGTCTTGAGCACACAACTGAAACTCCCAGATTCAGGTAATGAATGGTGTGTATCAGCTTTCAGCAGGGGAAAAATTCACCTTTCTTACTTCTGACGGTCTGAAAGAAAACTTGAACGCTCAAGTACCAGAAAAAAAAACCCCAAACAAAACTGCAATCAATCTTACTAAATTCCGCCATTTCTAGACCAGTTTCACATCTGGAGGCCTTGAGTCATGATTTCAAAGTGTCCATCTGCTGCAGTGCTCAGCATCTGACAGAGCCTCCCTGCAGAACACCCCGGTGCGCTCCTTAAAAACGGAGCAGGGCAGAGCAGGAGTTACGAGGGTGGCACTACATGGCAGAACATGGCACCTGGCATTCTTCAGCTCTTTCTCAGAGGCACCCCAGATTTCTCCCTAAAAGCCTGCTTCCCTTACCGACAGCGCTCCTGCCTGCAGGAAGATACCAGAGATTGTGGCAGTAGCGCTGTGAAATCCTGACGCGCTGTTTGACAGGGAGCCTTCCCCTCCCTGCGCTGAGGGAGGAACAGGAGGCAAAGTCAAACAAAGCTGTCTTTGCCCGCTGAATTCACGGAACCCACCGCCGAGCCCCCCGAGTGCCACACGGCCGTGCCCACGCCGGCACACGCGCGCTCTCCGCCTCCCTCACAAGCACAGCCCCGGGCGCCCACAGGAGAAACGGCCCTCCTAATTGTCATTTATCAATATTCATAAAGAACCTGCCTTAACCCCTCTTGTGCACGCTCGGGAAAACAAAAAAAAAGAAAAAAAAAAAAGGAACACAAAATGAAACGCAACCAAAATAAAAATAAGATGAAATGATCATCTCCCTGCTCATTACCGCGGGGGATTTCCTCTCAATGTCACCACTGCCCTGCGCAGTAATTGGCATTATCTGTTATCTCTGAAGCCATAATAAGGTTTGCCACGGGGCATTTTGTGTAATCATATTTTTATTTGTCAGCTGGCGAGCCGCACAGCGCGCGGCGGAGCCGGGCCAGGCCGCGGGCGCGCGGCGGGGCAGGGGCCGCGCGGCGCCAATGGCGGCTCGCGCCGGTGATGTCACGGCCAGCCAATGAGGAGGCCGGCAGCCCGCCCCGCCCCGCGCTGCAGCATTCCCCACAGACAGCGGCCAGCAACGCGCTCTGCCCCGGGACACCCTAAAGGGCCTGAATTTGGAGAGCAAACACCCAGCACGAGGTGAACGGCAGCTCAGGCAAAACCTACGGGTTATGCCCAAAGAAAACTTGCCGAGCTGGGATGGCTTACACAGATGTGGGGGGAAGCTGAGGGCCCTGTGCATTCCCTGCGGGCTGCTCGGCGCTCCAGGCTCTGGGAGCGCAGGGAAGGGCTGGCAGGAGAAGCGGTAATGCCGCATTGCTGAGCCGAGGCCTTGCCAGCTCACGGAAGGCAGATCGATCCCACGTGATATCCCTGCGTGCTGCCACTCGTGCCCGTGCTGTGTCCACTCAAAAGTCCTCAGAGGACCCTACAGTGCCTTTTCCATAAGCGGTCCCCCGTGGCCAACCTGCACCACAAAACCCTGTAAGTGACTGCACCATAGAGGAAAGTACATCAAATACTCCACCATTGTTTCCAGTAAATAAAATAAGAACAGGAAGCACATAGGTTTTTAAAACAACACGCAGACTCAAGCTCCACACCTATTCTGCTTCTTTATCTCAGCTGCTTGTTTGAAAACACCTCTCAGACAGAGGCAATCTCTCCACACAGTAGCAGCAGAAGCTTTTTACTAATGGGAGGGGGATTAGAGAATCCTTTCTGAATCTTTGGTCCAGGAATGCTGGTGTATCTACACATTTTGAGCACTGAATGCTGAATGTGGTTACATGCTGTTGTCAGAGTAAGCCATGGGTATTTTGCAGTGTTTTGGGATGTACAGGAAGAAGATGGGACTATTATATGGGTCTGGGGACACTAGGCTATCAATCTATTCTGCCAGTAGGCTGGAGGCACCCGCATTTAGTCATTAACCAAAGCAGAAGCTTTCATTTTTCAATATGGTCATAACTGGATAACCTAGCTGATGAGATGATTTGTCATTTCACTGCCCCACGACAGGACAAGGTCAGGCTTCATTGCTTAGGAAAGCACATTAAGTTTTACACTCACATATATATTTATGCATGCTCTGATTTTCTGATAACTGTCCAGAATACAGCACAGAATATAACACCACACGAGTCTCAGAGTGACCTGAAGGCAGAGCTTATGATTTACTGCTAACTTCTCCAGCACTAGATGCTCGTCAAATGGGAGTTAGCAAAGAGATGGGATTTACTTTCAAACGAGACTACTGCCCACAATCCAGTACATTTAACAGAGAACTGATTCCTCAAGAGAGACATGCATCTGCCTAGAAAATTTCACAGTGTTAAACCTGCAGAGGTGCTTGTCTGTCTTGTCTGTCTGTCTGACAACCTCCACCATGATCCTCACTCAGTTTATTAAAGTCTCCCAGATCCAGAGGTATCCATAACAAGTCCAAAGGACTAGCATGTATGTGCATGTATGCATGCTTTAGTAGAAACTTCTATCCCAATGGAGATTCTGATTTCTTTGGAATATTCATTTGGAAGCGTAAATAATTTCTCTTCAGCTGTACTTAAACATTTTTGAGTGCCGTTGGATTGGATCCCTTAAGTTTTAAGCCAAGTAGGGAACAGAAACAAGTATGTGTGCAATCCACCAGTGGTTACACTGCCCAGTGTATGTGAAAAAATAACAGCTCTGCAGCCTGCCAAGGATCATGCTGCTTCTAAAGAGGTCATGATCATGCAGTGCAGTTGAATAGCAGGGAGGAAAAACTGTGGAATTCACAGAGCAAAACTAGTCAGAGGTCACTGCCAACAGAGAAAACTTAGATCCTCTAGTTAGGGCATGCAACCTGCTCTTGGCTTCTCTGGGAATTTCTCTGACTATTGTAACCTTGCCTGTGTCAGGCAGGCATTATCCTCAGGAACCTTCTCACCCAGATTCATTACCTTTGAACTGCCTCTTCTGCTAAGAGTATACTGTTATACTCTTCTTATACAGTATATTCTTCTTAATATATCCTCAAGAAAGGCTCTTCTTTCCCTCTCCATTTATTAGAAATATGCTGTCTTACTGATCACTATTTCCTGCTAAGTTGACTTGGAGATATAAGGGGAGGGGGTTAGAAGAGCAAATTAAATATTTAAACATCCATTTTTGTTGTGGCCATCTGGTTTGTGAGTTTTCAGCACAGAACTGGAGGTACAGAAAATCCCTGTATGGCTACTGAGAAGTAACCACACAGTGATTATGCAAATCTAGCTACTGCAGTATCTCTGAGTGTCCCTTGGCCTCCTGGAGTGGGGGATCTATGGCTGGCTGTGGCTTTGGAGAAGCAGCCACGCAGACATGATGTAAATGTTCTCCCCCACCCAATCCAAATACAAGGAGCTGCATTAATGAGAAATGAGCAGACAGTTATGGGTCAGTAGCTGTACAGAAACTTTTGTGTTCAGACTGATTGCAACAACTTGATTTCAGTATAATTTAAATTATCTCAACTTGCTGAAGATGAAAGAGAAACTGGTCCAATATAAAACGGCACCTGAAAGCACAGGTTAAACTGCACTCCATGGTTAAATAATATGATAGAGTCAGTAAGAAAATTCTTCCCTACTGGAAAGGAAATTAAAGGCAACAGTGACTCAAATGCCCAGAGGGGACTCAGTAAAGGTTGCCAAAAGCCAGCAGGTTTCCAAAAACTGAAGGGAACCATAAAATGACTTTGCTGTATTTGCAGTTGGCCCAAGTTTCTTCAGGGATTTGTTTTGATACAGTGTGTGTAGTTCTTCGTTATTAGTAAGTGCCACAAAAATTATGGAAATGAAACTCTTTTTTCCTCGGTGGTTTTGGTTTTCCTGTTTAAAGCATTCCCTGCGAATTAATTCCTCTACAGTGAGAAATGACAGACAGTCTTTTCCATGAGAAATCTGTCTGTGACTGGTACGCTGTCTCACACATGGACAAGAATTAAAAAATACATCAGCACTTTACCCAACGCTTGTAGAGCTTTACAACACCAGTTACTTAAAAGTATCAAGGTTAGATCCCTTTATTCTGCAGCAGAGAACTCCTGCTGGAAAGGCTGTACTCACCATATTGAATGACTATGGCAGAAGTCTAAAGCAGAGATGATTTGTCGGAAGAACTTCCTGGCTTCTTTTGGTGTCAATCGTCCCTTTTTTACGAGATAGTCAAAGAGCTCCCCACCTGACACATGTTCTAGCACCAAATACCTAGAAAAACACAAACCCAGGATTTTGTAAGTACGTGATCACACCAACCCCCCCTCACACTCTGTTATACACAAACACTTCTCTTTATATGCAGTCAAGGGGAACACTTCCAGAAATAACAGTGGAAGAGAATTGGAATTTTGAAATCAAGAGTGCTTAATATGTTTAACAGGGGTTCTGCAAACTTCAGACCTGCCATTGTAGGATTCAGTGTTTAATGGCATAGCAAGACATAATCAGGAAGCAAAGAATAATCAGATATGAGCTTCCACAGCAGGTCTCAAAGCTACAGTGGAGTTAAGACTCTGTACCAGGTCCTTTAACCAAGCTGACAATTTTTTCATAAAACAGCTGTGGCAAAACTGCAGTCAGACAGAACCAGACAGATGTCAACAAACCAGAATGAATTTAGGTGAACAATGTATATTATTAAAAAAACCCAAACAAACAAAAACTACATGTGTGTGCAGCCTTTATAAAAGTTTAGATTTTTCTGCTGAAAAGTGATTTGCTGGAGCAGCTGCCTGGCCTTGCAACTCACAGGTGAAAAATGTGGCACTGAGTGAATACATGTGGCACAAAGGGGGCCTGGGAGCAGGAGAGGAGACTCTCAACCTCATACTGAACTCCTGGCAGCCATAGAGCAAAGAGTGAAACCTTCTGCAAGGAAAGGACTTGCCACGGATGGAGCATCTTGTTTTAAGCAAGGGTAATGAAAGGCAGCCAAGCGAAGGAAAACCGTGTAAATTTCGGAAATGTTGCCTAATAGTGGGAGTGACAGTTTTCCCAAGGAAGAGGCAGAACACCATCAACTGAATCCTTTAAAAACAAACAAGTTTGAGTGTACTTCTCAGTCCCTGCCTCCCAAGAGCACAGTGGACCATACTGAACTTTATGTGCAGCACGATCCCTCAACCCTTTGCTTTACAGCAGAATTAATCCAACTCCTCAAATTTGAGTGGACAATGAAGAATAATTAATACAGGATACTTTTTTGTACCTCAAGCAGCATAATTGCCAAGGATATTTCTGAATTTGAAATGAAAAGTGGGGAAGATTAATACAAATTTGGGGTCTTAACTAATCCTGATATCAATGTTTCCAAAAAAGTTAGAACAGAATAAGGACTAAAAGCAGTTGTGAGGAAAGTATAGCTTGCTCAATGATAATGGCATTAGCCTTGAAGTAGCACAAGTGAGACCTGAGCCCCTGGTCCATCATCATCCCCTGTGTAACTTCCATGTGTCAGTTCCTAGCTACCAGAAGGAGAAGGCACTTCCCTGCCTTCCAGAAAGACAGACATTGGTATTGTCTTGCCAGCTAAATAAGTACTAAAAGGACACAAAAAATGGACAAAACCATAAAAATATATATTTGGGGAAATTAAAATTGTACTTTTGCATTTTTTTGATCAAAATCAAAACAGTTACAAGAAACACAGTAATATCAAATTTTTTTAAATTAGAATTGATTAAAAAAGGGAAAAATCTTAACTTGAAAATCCCATTTGGAATATGTGGGTTATCTTCTTTCCAAACACATGAGTAGTTGCCCAACTGCCTGCTGGGTACACCCTGGTAATTTGGAGATCACTGACATGACATTTTTTGAGCAAGTCATTCAAAAACAGAAGAAAGCTGATACTCAGCAGCCATGGGCACTGGGGTGTCCACACTGACAGGTCCCAATCCTTGGTTCCTAAGCCTTGGCTAGCAGACAGTCTGGTAAGAAGGTTTGCTGTAGAATTCATTCTCCCTCTCATGTTAGAGACAGATCTGGCTAACTATCCAATATGGCAGACCCAATTCTGGCACAGAATAAATCCTAAAATTCTTCTTGACAGCTTGCTGTCTCACTGTGCCCAGTGAAGCTGGATACAGCAGTGCATCTTGCCCCCAAAATTCGAATTGCTAGCTGCTTTCTTTTTCTGGGAGGTATCTTGCAAAGATGATTGCAGTTACAGACATACAGAACACGCTCTACACTGGCTTCAAACAAACAGTTTTTGAAAAATACAGACCCAGCATTTCTGTCACCCACAGCAGGAACTGTGAAGCAATTTATTTTCATCAACTTCATCTTATTAAAAACACTCAACAAAAATGCACTGACACGTTGTATGAAAAATAAAACAAATTGAAAGACAGGGAACATTTACAAGGTTATTCATTTTTTGCTTGCCACCTAGAAGCACCAGATATAATAATGGAAATGAACAGGGGAGAGCATTTGAAAAAGATTTGTGCCTATGACAAGTCAAGGGACACAGAGAAGCACAAGAGATGATGTATTCTGATCTGACAAAGCCCCCAACGTGACATGAGTGAGAAGGACGACAAACACATTCCTCAGTGGTCGACTGCAAGAAAGAAATGCTGTGGGGATCATTGCACAAGCACTACGTGCCTAAGCTGCAGCTAGCATTTGTGAGCTCAGGTTGTTATCTGCCAGCCCTATTCCCTCTAGGACCTTGTGGGGTTTTTTTAGGAGAGCCCCCAGCTAGGAGATTTTCTGTTAAACAAGGGCATAATTCAGCATCTGCCCCCATCTCTGTGCAAGCCAACATTCTGCTGGCCCATGACATGGCACAGTAGTAGGTACACTTGTTCTTTCCAAACAGGCCGACAAGAGGGGTTTAAACATTTCCAAGTGTTGCACTGGTTCTAAGCACCACTGGACAGCTACACAAACCCCACTAAGTGCTGCATACTTCTGTCTACCCATCTGTGTGTGTGTGAGTGTGCCTAAGTGACTCCACAGAAGAAGAGAATAAACACTCTGAAAAGCCAAACAGAAAAAGCAAAGGGAAGAAAGATTATTCCCTAGGCTGCAAAATAAGGCATACAGACACTACATCTTTCCTGAATCCATGGCACAGAAAGAATCCAAATCTTCTGTGTTCACATGAGCATCTAAAATCCTTTACTTTGGCAAAGTGCTATAGGATTGGAAGTATGCTAATGCCAGCTCTTGGAGGATCTAGGAGAAGGTAAATAACACGTAGCCTGTAGGGGAGAAAAACACTAAGAAGCATTTTCATGAGTCTCCCTTCCCTTTTATCTTTCCCAGATATGACAGGTTTTCACTTCATTATAGTACTAGTTTTCCAATTTATTCTAAGCAAGCAAGCAACTTCCAAAAATCCCAGAACAGTAATCAGAACTTCTCTCCTATTACATTTAGAGATGAAAAGCAACTTATTGGTGAATGAAGTTTTGGGGTTGTTTTTATCCTGCCTATGGAAGATTGACAGCAACAGCCTTTCTTCCCACTGTAAAAACGTAAGAAAACCTGTTCTGTAATAGCCACTGCAAGGAGGTTCAGGGACAGGAAAGATCCAGTCTCTGGCTGTGATGATACAGGCAGGACCTGTGTTAGGACAAAAGACTCTGTAAGAGCACCTCGCTCTCACATGTTGGATGCTCTGGACACACCCCAACTCTTCCAATCCTTGCATTTCTCATGAGAGAAACAAGTTTTAACAACCATTAACCTCCTGTTCTTTACTGATAGGGAACTGTGAAGCGAAGTGACTTGTCCAGGGTTACAGTCACCCAGAATTTAGAGCTGGGACTTACACTTGTGGTCCCTGTGCCTTCTACTCCATGCTGTCTCCACCACCAATTTCCCCTTTGCCTGTTAGGACACTGGAAAAGCCAGAAAACAGCAGGGTTCTGCAACTCAATATGAAGCCAAGTGTTTGTTAAAAATAAAGTCTCAATTACTTTTTCTTACTAGATATATTCTCTAGGAGGTTGCAAATATTCTCACAGGCCACAGCTCACTTTCATACATACCAAGGTCCACGTCTTGCATTATTTTCTCATGTCCATGCTACAAGCCAAGACGTGAAACTAAAAATCTCTAGTTGAGTTTCAGTGCTTGAAGGAGGCAAGACTTTGCTCTTTAAAAGCAAAGATGCTGAATACTAAATACAAGAATAATTGTGTTGATTGGAGAGGAGCAGAGATTGCATCCAGCAGCATTCTGTCTATTCCCTTTGCCATTTTTCCATCTGCATCCCATCATCACCACCTTCTCAATAAAAGATTCTGAGTTCCTAACCTCAAATGACCCACTACATATCATCAGAGATGCAAGCTTAGAATAATCCTAGTCTTTTTTCTTTCTTTCTTTCTTTCTTTTTGGTTCATTTTATTTATTCTTTCAGGAATCGAAATAGTACATCATCAGTTTTCTTCAGCTCGTTTCTGAAAGCTGGTTTTTGCTGTGCTGCTCGACAGCAGCTTGGACTTCCCATTCCCAACAGTTGTTTTGTGTGTGGGATTGTAAACTGTTTTGTCCCCTTCTTGTCCAGTGCCAGCACAGCAAGGACTTCTCCATGATTAGATAGATTACTGTTGCACTACACTCCTATCACTTAAAATGGCAAAAACCCCCACTTTTCTTGAATATTTCTCCTTTCCATCTGGTGGCCTATGCCACAACTTCTTAAAAGGTGCCTTTGCCCATGCCTGAGGGAGCTTAGAGGAATAACTCAGAGAGCCCTCACTAAGGCAAGGCAGCTACATGCTACTTCCAAATCAAGACTGTAACTGAAGAAACAGGCTGGCTCTGAGCAATGCCAGCAAAAATGCTGTTAAAGAAAGACTAACTGGCACAGAGAACACCAGGACCATGCACTACCAGTTACTTCTGGCAAAATAACAACAAAAATACCCAAAATGCAAACAAACACACCAGTTATGATCTGTAAAGAATGAAAAGCTGTCTTTTAGCCAGTAGCAAAAATGGTGTGAAATGCTAAAATTCTTGCCAGATGGGACTGCCTGCAGCAGCCCATTAGTGGGTATTCAGCTCTTGTTTTCTCAGGACAATTTACAAAACACTAACTACTACACCAATTATGTATTTATTATTATAAAAGTGTTAAGCAGAGAGATCTCTAGATGAAAGCCCATGCTGAAACAGAAAGTATTTCAGGTAAGTATTATAAATGCAAAAAATTTGGATTACCAAGAAACATTACTCTCTAATGCTCTAGGAATGGAAGTCAATTGACACATCATGTTTTAGTCAGGCAATGGAAGGTTTGTCCATCAGTGCTTGCAATTAGCTGTCTTCTAGGGAAGCAGTTAATAATTTATTTTTATTAAATGATATGACATTTACATATATAAACTTTGCTTAATCTAAACAAGTAGGTTTTCAAGTTGGTCTTCTATGTAAGCCTGAGTGCACCACTGGGTACCATCACACATCACTGTGATGCCATGGGCAATTGCATGGGCAATGTCCTAGAGCTCTTACAATGCCAGAATTTGATGAGATATCCATGTGGCACTTATCAGTTTTTAAGATGCACGGCTTCAGCCATGCACTCCAGCAAGATGCAAAACCCAGATGCAGTTATATAGAAAGAGATACACACAAAGACATAAAATATCAGGTGGGAATCTCCATCATAAAGACAGGTAAGTCTTTAGATCTCTTCTGTCCTGATGTTTACTGTGCCAACAGCTGTAAAACTCAATCTTAAGTTTTGCCATAGAATGAAACACAAACTGAAATGCACCTCAAATGGTAGGGCTGGCACTGCCACAACCTTGAAGAACCACAGGCCATCTCACAGTAATCCTGGCAGATGATTCACAAGAAACTGGCTACTCCTTTTGACCAATTAATCTGAGAGCTAGAAAGTTCACTATCAAAAGGATCTGTCTTAGGGAACAACAGATGGACAAAGAAAAGCTCTGGAAGAAAAAAACACCGGTGATTCTCCTTCCAGGCTACCACCCTATTTGGAAAATGTCCTTCCATACATATATATGGTTGAACATATACCTGGCAGGGAACAGGTTAAAACTTGCCCAGGTTGGCATGCTCTGTAGTTCTTTGACAGCTTTTTTTCTGCACGGTTTTCTATTGATTAAATAATCTCTATCAGATATGAAGCCTCTTGTTATTGGCACAGCCTATAAATTATTCAGAAGTTATATAAATTCTTATGGCGGGCATGAATTTTTAAACCCTTATTTGGCACTGGGCCAGGAGCTCTGTATTTTTTCCCCCCTTTGCCTGCGAGGAAATGTGCATGGGTTAGATTTCTGTTTTCTAAAAGACAATTTTAACTCGAGTTTGCATGTTTGAATGGATATTGTATCTGATTGCTGGTTACATTTGGGCATGAACAGGTTGGGGCTTTTGGGGAAAAAAGGTAGTAAGAGATTATGCTGTTGTGCTCTGTACCTTTGATTTATTTGGGATGAAAGGTGTTTTGAGCAGTACCCTCGTGGTGTGTAGTCATGTATGCCAAGGCACTGCAGCAGCCATCCTATATGGGCACATGATATGGAATGGATTTAGCCTGAGGGATCCTCAGCACAGGATGGGCAGAGCTGAGACAACACTCATCAGGTCACTGCTGCAATTCTGTTAGTGACTGTATACTTGAGGGCTTTCTTCTTCAGAGCTAAGTGGCCTTTGCTGTAACAACCAGGGCCCAGACACACACAACACTGCCTACCAAAGCCTAAAAGAGAAGTCAGGCATGAGAAGGACTGTGGCTCTGAAGCAACATCTCACAGAATTGCTCATGTCACAGAATTGCTTCACTATGGGCTGCTTTTCCCCAAGCCCAGCATCATGGCCTGGATGGTACCCAAGCACACATGTCAGGCAGTGAGCAGAGGATACAGCCAGGCTTTTGGGTAGAGCTTATTAAGGCTGTGTTGCACAGGGTGTAGCATTAATTCCCACCACCAACTCTGCAGGCCCTGCTTTGTGCCAGGCTGGTGTCCCTCTTGGAGCGGTGACACTGGCACCTCTTCCCTGGCTTCTGGCCAGCTGCTCTTCTCCAGGCCCTCCTGAACTCCAAACCTGATGTGCATGGCTCCACTCCTACCACTGACTGCCTTTCTTCTGGCTACATATGCTTGTCATTCCAGACAGTCCTGAAACAAGTCAACAGCAGAAGGAAAGGGGGTCAAAGCAGCTGGTTACAAATACTTTCCTTAGTTCTAATCAAGGCTCGGGTAGAATGCTATTCTGCCTTCCAATCCTGTTTTATTTTCTTTCCCTGTATTCACCGCACCTGACATCCCGCAGCCTCGCTCCTAAGGTGCACACCTACCACAAAATTAATTTTTAGTGCTGAGCCTTTGGAGCCACTCTGACTTTCTGAACTCTCCCTCTGCCTTTAGACAGGTTTCCCTGCAGATGGATTGAATGCCAAAGTCTTGGCCTACCACTAACAAGAACACACAGAACCTTTTTTCCCTTTTCTGCATCCTCTGACATCTCCCAATTAGTTTTCAACAAAAATAAACAGAATTGCAGGAAAACCCTGAAGGAGAGGGCAGGCAGCACAAAGGCCTCTGCAGACACCACCAGAGCTGTAAGTCCTTGACTGCTGCTGCCACCTGATTTTGTATGAGCTGGAAACATGAGTTGTGCAGAGCTAGGAGGACATTTTAATTTTCTTATCTGGCTCATTGTGATGTACTTTCACCTCTGAAATCAGGAGGTGGTGTGTTGTGTACATTACAATGAGATTTGAGCACTTGCCCAGTGATAGCATTGTACTGATGAAAGATGAGAAAGGCACTTATATTTGAAAAAGGTGCTGAGGAATGCATGGCATATTTCAGAGAAAAACTGTCTGGTGTCCACTCCTCCTCTCAAAACAGATTCTTGCTTAAAATGCTGATCAAACTGGATGACAAAGAGATGTCAAATAAATGCTGCTACAAAATTTGGAATTTGAAGTCTTAAATCTGAAGATTTGAAAATCATTCAACATAAATCTACACAGATATACACAAATATCTGTATGCATCTTGACATAGAAATGTACAGATACATATACACGGACATCAATGGAAAGGGAATCAAGAAATATCAGTATTACCATCTCAAATACAAGGGCATAGAGTGATCCTAGTATGTATTTTTTTTCTGTTTTACTTCCCACCAAGCCCCTGACAGCTGAAACTAAAAAGTTAATCAAATGAGATCAAAATAGATAATGCCACCCCTGTTGGGAGTTCTGCAACAGAACTGTACCAGTGGGCTTTATGCCCTCTGGAGAGGGAAGTTCCATCTCCTGTGGACTGTCTGATGACCCTTAGCTTGCCATGCTAACCACTCCTCCAACAGGGGACAGATCTTTTCTGTGATCCAAAGAAAAGCTGAATGTACTGCAGAAAATACAGTAAATAAAACTCTGCGTAGAGTCAGCTCAGGAAAGACCTTTTCTATACACGGCACAGAGAAAAGGGGATCATCCTCCAGGTTGCCACAGCTCATCTGCAATGCAGAAATCACCAAAGGAGTGTGTCCCTCCAGTGTGTATTACAGAACACACCAACATTTTGTTATTATCTGTTACTGCCTTGCTCCTTCTCTTAGTACATGGCCCATCGTGGAAGTGTTCAAGGTCAGCCTGGGTGAGGCTCTGAGCAACTTGGTCTAATCAAAGGGTTCCCTCCCTGGCAGGAGAGGGGAGGAACGGGATAATGGTTAAGGTCCCTTCCAACCCAACCCAACCCATTCTGTGATGATTCTATGATTTGTATTTCCCTAAAATTCCTGTCTGTCTGCATTTCCTTAGTCAAACTGACTAGAGCACACACAAGTTTTGGTAGCCCACTGATCATTCCCCATACCAGACCACTTTGATTCATTTTGATCTTTAAAAAAGGGAGGATGAGCCCCCATCCTGGATGTTTTGTCTATTGACATTATATGATGAGAGGGAGGGAGGCACTGATTGTCTATAGCTATTTCTACATTATGTATTACTGTGGACTCTCAATCTTGCTTGAAGGCCATCAGTGTGATCATACAACAAACATGAAATAATTCAACTGTCAGTAATATTGCTTCTTTGGCCAACACCATGTATATCCGAGGCTATATGTGACTTACAGAGAGCCACAGTGCTGCTGTGTTTTTCCCCCCACACCTAAACGTGTAGTCCACAGTCTTACTAAATAAGACAACTGAAAATGATGGATAAAGAGATGGAATAATAGATTTCATAGCTATCTCTACCTCTCTAACTATCTTGGCAAAAAAACCCTAGCAAAATAAATAGAAAAAGACTGCTTGGCTAGCACACATATGCTAACAGACTTTTATTATTATTATTTTTTAAAATTCATTCTCAGTGTTAAATAAACTGTGGAAAAAGGATTTGATTCATGGTTGCATTAGGAATCTACTCAACCAAAGCCCCTTGTCACAAATTAAATCATAAACTAAAAGTCAAACATGATTTGTGAAATTTAGATATCGAAGAAACGTTCCCCAGTGCTGCATTGTGATTAGTCTCTGGCTTCTGAAATATCACCCATAATTCATGAGCTTCTCTGAAACCATGCCACTACTGGGATGGCATGCATGATGGAAAGGTGCAGCCACAACCAGAGAACAATCCCTTTCCTGATGCTGCTGAGAACCAGAGGTCACTGTGTCTTATCATTTGGGAAGGTCCATGCTTCTCAGCCCCCACACACCTGTAACACCTCACCCCTCTGCAGGCACTCTCTTCCACCTCTCAGATTTATCACAGGCCACAGCTGTTTCTACCTTTGGACACGGAGGCTTGGCAGAAGCTCTGCATTGTGCCCTTTCTTTAAAATAGCGACTAATAAAAAATGAAACTTAATTAACAGCCATTGGTTCTTTCAGAGTCTGTCTTTCAGCAGAGGGATTCGGTGCCTTTGCAAGGGGATGCAGACAGCTTAATCCTACAGGCAGAGGAGCTCCAGCACAAAGCAGACTTAGTGATTGTTAAAGGCTAAATGGCCATTGGCAAAGCACGCTGTGGAGCCTAATGATTTTAGAAGCCAGGATATTCAGATATAGCTTAAAGATATGGGATGCTTTCCTTTTCAAGGTGATTTTCATCATGAAGACGTTTTCCTGCCAATAAATGCAGTATTTTTTTGGAAATAATACTGTAACACAATTCCCACTTCTCTGAACACCAGATAGTTTTCACAGGGAGCAAAACAGCCCCCAAAAAGGAGTCTCATCCCCCCCTTTAACCTGAATACAGAGAAAATGTCCTCAGCCTCTTTTCAGGATTAAAGGAGAACGTACTCCCTGTACAGCCTGATTTCCCTTAGCTGCCTGTCTGCACACAGAGCAGGCTGTGTTGGATCTGGGCTCCATCCTCATCTGCAGCAAACAGGGCTTCATGGAGCCATGACCATTTATGCCACTGAGGACAGAGCATTCAGCACGCAGCTCTGAAAACATCTGAGCCAGCCTCCACCCAGTGCCTGCACCAGCTCTTTCTGGCAGCTGCATTCCACCACGGATGGCAGGCTCTGCCCCAAAGGAGGAGGGGAATCCAAAGGAAATTACTGCCTGCTCTACTAAGCTAACCCTTAGGCAGAGAGAGAGGCCTCGCTTCTCCGAATAGGAATTCATTGCTCCAGTAACAAGATTGGATGAATAGTCCATGAGGGACTGCTACCTCCATTCAACACACTTTCTTTGGATAAACAGTCATTCCCTTCTTGTGTTGAGACACTAAAAAGATGTCACCAGTGGATGGTGGCTTTTGAAAACTGTTTAATCTTTTTAAAGTACTCTCTTCTACCTGTAATAACCTGTTAAAAAGCTGGAAATAGTGGAGTTCCCTACTGGGTCACCCTTTTCTATTCGGAGAACATTGATTTTTTTTCCTGTTGTGCCAAGATTAATGTGGCCTGTTTGTTTGACAACAGATACAACATATTTAGTGCCTGAAATCAAGCTCAAGTGATTGTCTGTGGACAACATCCCTGTCTGCCACTGGTGATGATCTGGAGAAAAAAAAATCTTAAAAAAAAAAGCTTTGCTACTTAACTGTCATTGCAGAACTATCAGGGGATTACAGTGGCCCTTAAAACCAAAATCTGTTGCTGATGGGACATATTTAAAACACTTTTAGTGAGAGTTGAGGGATTCAATGAAAACTGTTAGACAAAGGAGGTTATTCAAATTATCCACTCTAAGTCTGTTGCAGCTTTGATTCAAAATGGTTCCAGATCTTACAGGTACAAACCTTCCTTCTCTCTTGCTATTTTAGAGAAAACATTGGTTTGTCTTCTTTCTTCTATTTTAAGTAGGAAAAGAAACAGCAAGTTTCTTGTAGGCAAAGGCTCACTCTAAGAAAGATATTGAGGTGCTGGAGAATGTCCAGGGAAGGACAATGAAGGGTCTAGGGCACAAGTCCTGTGAGGAGTGGCTGAAGGAGTTGGTATGTTTGGCCTGGAGAAAAGCAGGCTCAGGGAGGACCTTACCACTCTCCACAACTTGCTGAAAGGAGGCTGTAGCCAGGTGGGGGTCAGTCTTCTGCCCCAGTTAAAAAGTGACAGGATGAGAGAAAATGATCTTAAAGTGCACCAGGGAAGGTTTGGATTGGATATTAGGAACAATTTCTTTACTGAAAGGGTGCTCAGGCTGTCCAGGGAAGTGGTGGAATCATCATTCCTGGAAGTGTTCAAAAATCCTGTGGATGTGGCACTTGGGAGCATGATTTTGTGGTGAATATGGTGGCAGTAGGTTAACGGTTGGACAATGATAAATTTTCCAACCTTAATGATTCTATGAAAGTACAGAAAAGAACATGAGAAAAGCCAAGGAAATGATGAGTGTTCATTCCTTATCCAAATACCAAATATCACACACACACCAGCAGAGGGTGAAAACACATCTGTTCCATTCTTTCAGAAACATTACCAAGTTCCAAAACCCTGATCTCCCTCCCTTCCTTCTTCCCTCCCTCCCTTTCTTCCTCCTTCCCTTCCCCTTCCTCTGGCAAAAGCCAGTAATACCTACAAATATTTTTTATTTTCGTAAACATCATGCAGCTTTAAAACGTGGGGATGTTCTATCAACTTCAGGATGGCTATTTCCCGCTCCACCTGGAAGAAACAAAAAGAAACAGAGAAGATTAGAAGCTTGGTTTTAGAATACATTAGGTATTGTCACGCATTTTCTTCCCATTTATCCATTTTCCACTCCTCTTCATATGCAGAGGATATGGAAAATTGTAACAATGTATCTTATTTAGCACTTCCGTAATTTAAGAAAAATTCAATTTATTCAGCCTCAGTACTCCCTGCCCTGCAGAACCAAAAACCAGCAAAATTTCAAGGTTGAAAGAAAAGTCCCAAGTATACCACAGAAAATTAGCTGTGGGAGTTCTATGACAATTCAAGGCTGTTCCTGCCTCACAATCCAAAGCCAATGACATGTTCTCAAAGTACAGAAACTCTAAGATGTCATGTAGGGCTCTCCTGACCTCCCACAGCCACAGATGTGGCTGCTCTATGAACTGCATACTCCATTAATGTTAGAAAACCCCTGTCCTGAAGAACTTGCCATGCATGTGGGAGAAGATACACGGCAGTGTGGTTTTATAAGCTCCAGAACTGAGGCGCAGAAAGGGAAAGAAATATAAGAAGTGACATAAGAAGTAGAAGGCACAACAAGAAATTAAACCAGATTACTGGAGGCGCAGCGTTCAGAGCCTTAAGTGCAAGACTGTGCTTTCCCTCAATTCCCAGCCTGCCCAAGTGTGGCTACTTCCAAGAGCGTGTTTTCAATGCTGAGTTAACAAGTTGTGACTAAGTCCCTGTAATTAGTGTAAGCCCTGTTCTCACCCAAAATTCCTATCATGACCACTAAGGGTATTCATTAGAGATGGAGCCAGTGCAATTCCTCAGCTGTTAGCAAAATTGCTCTGCTGCTCAAAACCACACTGTAACTGCTCTGATTTGACCTAGGCTAAGTCCAAGGGAGTTAATGTAGCACTGTGGAGACTCTGGACATGTGAAATAAACTCTGCAACAAGATGCAGTCTAAGCATTGCACAGTCGGGCGTGCCAAATCTCAAGGAATCTACAAAGGCAGGAAAAAGACCTAAAGAAGCAAACAAGGACAACCAGGTAGGATTTTTTCCAGTCCTTTAAATAACTGATTCTCCCGGAGCTGTTATACTGACAAATAAACCATGAGCAAACTACAAAACCATCCCTTAATGTCTCCCCTGCAGGGATCAGATGAGTAATTAGGAACTTGCCCCAGTACATCTTAGTTCTTGATGTCCTTTAACTTCATGAGAGAACATCCTCTGCTAAGCTTGAACACAGACAACTTTACCTGCATGCCAGTAAGATACTCTGCAGGAAATTACAAAGTGGTAGTTTGCAGCACTGTGCAGAAGAGGATTTCCCAGCCTGTTGGTTATCACCCCAGATCGCTCTTCCTTTACAGTACCACATAAAAACAGCAAAAGCAACTTCTGCACTACATCATCCTTAGCCTTCCTTACATACCAGGATGGAAGAAAGTATTTTTGTATATGTGCCAATCTCAGTCTTTGAAAGACTCTTATTCCTCTCTGCAGAGTCAAAAGTCATCTGAGAGATTCCACTTCCACACTTGGGATCTCTGAAAATAGCTCCTTCAGAGAAGTGGGGAACGCATTTAAACATGTATGTACACAGTTCAGCACTGCCAGAACTGCTAGGAATTCAGTGATACACACAGTGCTTGATGGTGACAGCTCTGTGGGTGTTAACTTACTCATGACCAGCACTCTGATGAAAGCTACTTATACACACAGGAAACAAAAGCTGGGTAGATTTCAGCTGTTCATCTATTTCACCACAGACCCAGGGGGTAGCTAGTTTATTCCATTTTTGCCTCCTCTTCAAAAAGACGTGTTACTCTTCTCTCTTACAAGATATGCCCTGATACTTGCAGAGGGCTTCTTCAGCCCTATAATTGATAAAAGTTGGATTTGCTTCAAAAATGAGGAAAAACAAAACAGAAGAAGCATCCACTCTCACAACACTCTTCCAACAGTACTGAGATTCACCTTCAGCAACATGTACTGCAGCTGCTCAGAAACTGCAACACCAACAAAGTTCCTTTTAGATGGGGAAGAACAGGTATTTCATGGGGAATGTGACCAGTGCACCAGCTATGACAGGGATAATCCAACCTCAATCTTCCTCCTGGGGATATCCTGTCTGTGAAAAATCAAACATCCTGCAGATGGGCTGTGTAACTGCACTGGTGATTCATTTCAGAGAAACCTCTTGGTTGGTTCAGTGGCAATGTAAGTTCAGATCAAGTGAGTGATGGATGGCAGCATCCAGTCAGGGTCCTGCTTGGTTACTGTCCTAAAGCATGAGAAGGGGCAGTGACTACACTTGGAGGAGGGAATTCAGCTACAGCACTGTGTGGCCTATGTTTGGTAAGAGACGATCAGAATAGAAAGGCAACATCTACTTATGACCTATAGATTTACTCTAGGAACCAACTGAAAATAATTAACCCAAGTTGCTTTTCTTTCATCATTAGTGTGTGAGTGCGTGTGCATATTTTTAAATCCCTGGGAACTAAATCCTAAGAAGAAATACAGTTTTGGAGGTCTCAATTTCAAGGCAGGTATGTAGAGAGCATCTGTCTTGATGTGCCTGGCAGCATTTGACTGCAGTATGTTCAGTTCAGTGGTGTGTTGTCTGTGACTCTCAGCTTTCCACAGTCTGCTACCTCTTCTCTCTGTAAACCAAGGACAAAACTCATCTTCTCATCACAAGTAAGACTTCCAAGTAATGCCCTTCAGTGAAAGGACATTTATGAAGGAAAAATGTCATTACTGTACTGCAGTCTAGGACTCTGCCCCATGTAGAGGCACAAGACACTAATGGTTGTAATACTTTAGGATCTAAGATTCCCAGTTCTCTAAACAACAGTCTGATAAAGCTCATCCTCAAAAAATCTTACAGCGGTGTCCTGCATCTTTTCCCTTTTAATGCAAAACAAGATTTCAGAGAAATATGCAACACACCACTTCTCAGAATTACTACTGCAGTCAGTACTGATGGGTGACCCCCCTGGATCCTGTTAATTTTTTATGTCCCTACAAAGAAGGCAGTAATTGATCCTGGCTGGACACAGGCTGTAGATCTCAATAGCGATGTCTCTGATGCACGGCTCAGGAGGACCTAGCAGCCATCATGTCACTAGGAAAGGAGAGGTATCTGAACTCACTGGCAAAATAAGAGAGGCCTGAAATAGCATGCAGCATTGCCTTCTTCCCCAGAGCTTTGCCAGCCCCTGGCATGCCTTTTTTTGCGCAGCCCTGTGTTTGCAAGCCATGGAATGCTGTCCAGCTCCGAGCTGGCAAGGACAGGGGAGAGGAGAAACCCTGCAGGGGTGTTTGCTTTAATGCACATGCAATTATCAGAAAGCAGGGCAAGCTCAGAATAGCCTGTCTAGGGAGGCTCAGAGCCTGTGATAAACAGGAAACATGGAGAAACATTTGCCTAATGGTTAAAAGAGAAAGGAACAAAGCAAAGCTTTTCTGTTGCATGAACACTGGGTCACATCACAGGATCCCAACTAAAGCCAGGGTTGCCTCATGCCATGGTGGGCTACTGACTGTGCCTTGAAACTGGGAGAAACAGCTGTGAAAGGCTGTGCAGGGCAAAAGGAGACACCTTGGTAATAGAGATTCTAAAAATCTGTGCAGGAGGCTGATTTGACAGGATGCTCCAGCGATTCAGCTAATGACAAAGTGCAAACAGGGGCAACGCGACTCTTAGAGGAATCATGCAATACTTTGCAGCCCTCTCCTCCATCTCTATTTCACTGTCTTTCTCTCCTGGAGGAAATCACATCTCTCTGGTTGAAGTCCATCTTGCCAGCAAATCTGCACTGGCAACAAGTGCCCTGCTCTCTTGCCTTTTGAGTCAAGCACACGGGGTGTTAATTCACTTAGAAGGCAAGGAGGGCAGGTAAAGGGAGCCTGATATTTTGTCTCAGTGAAGAAGGAATTCTCCTTTTCTCTCGCATTAATTAGCTCAGTAACTATTGGGTCACTCATGACCCATCTGCTCCTTGAAAAAATGAGGCTCACAGCTGTCTCATATTACCAGGCTGTATTTTATCTACCAAACCTGTGCAAGCTCTATGCAACAACCATTGCAAGCAGTTTCTCAAAGTACACCTACATGCAAAAAGCTGGGGGACAGCAGATGACATTTCTCCTTGGAAGCTTTGAAGCTCACCAGCAGCACACCAGAAAGCCCTATCTTTCTCCATTAGCATCAGTAGTTTCCATATGGCTCAAAATGCTGGCTTGAGAAGGAATTCCAGAGCTGCAGAAATGGTGAAGGGCAGCAAAGGCTGGCAGGATGCAAACAGGTTATGCTGTTTTCCCTACTCGTAGGGCAAAATGGTGCAGGGAGGGAAGGTGTGGTAGGTTTTCTTGTGAAAATCAAGCTCTCTCTAATGCTGACCCTGCTTTGAGGTAACTAATGAAATACTTTTCAGAACTCATGGCTGTCCCTCAGTTACAAGAAACTCATCCAGGACGTGACCTTTTCTTAATTCACAATTCTCTACACTCAGAATACACTTCAAAGGATGCAGAGATTTGGCTGCTTATCCAACTCCTCAGGCTAGAACTCAGGTTGGAAACCTTGTACCAGAGCACCTACTTTCTCCAGTGTCTGGCCTGCTGTGCAGTAATTTGCATTTCCATGATGAGGGCACAGAAAGCAGAGTAAATCACTCTGGTATTTCATTGAGTTCAAGTGGCAAAACCAAAGGCATCTCATAGGAAGGAACTAATATCAGGTTCTCTGAAAAGCCTGTGTTCCTGCCATAGCACAAGTATCACAGCAAAACACCTGGGGCTTTATTAATTTGGTACTTACGCTTTCATGTTATGTGGGACTGAAAGTTAAAAATGGTCAAAAATGCCTGGCTTTGGTGAAGACTGTCTGGGTCACCTGTTCACTCTTGCCCATAATGACAAAAATAGGCTATTCTTGAAATCAGAAGAGAACAGCATTAAAGTAGAAATGGCTTTATACAACAAGTAACTGCAGGCCCATTACGCTCTGTAGGGTCATCACTGCTGTGATGGGATCTCATTCCTCCAAACAGATTAAGCCATTACCAGATCTAAGCAATACCAAAACATCTAATGCATTATATCAGTTGCATCCACAATTTCTATGGGAGCATAAATAGAGTTGAAGTGGAAAAAATACCAGGGTTTAAATGATTAAACATTAAAGTATCTTTCTCTGCAGCTCTGAATTTGGCTGAGTTTTTGCTTAAAATGACCTTTCATTACCTTTATCCAAAACCTATTCACTAGTCTATTATGAATGCAAATGGAGAACCATGGAAGTTGTGCATCTGTGGGGAGTATTTCTTGTTGCTATTGTAGCCATTAACCTCACATTTCTGAATATACTTGGCCAGATTCAAAATGTATTGAAGTCAACAAAAGACATCAATTGACTTAAGTGGGATTTGAATCAGACCTTCTAATGATCATTAAGTGGTATCTGGAAGAAATCTTCCATTACACAATTTTGACTAATTAAATGTTTTAACATGAATTCAGGTTTTCTGTTAAGTACTAGTAATTACAAGAAGATTTTACAAAAAGTAGTTAAATGAGGGGGAAAACTAGACTTAGATCTCCATAGAATCAGACAGCTAGACAATGACTTACAAAATACTTACAACAAACAGACAAAATTACTGGAAAGCTGAGCAGTTCCTCATTTTTCTGACGGCTGTATTATGGGCTCATTCCACCACAATTTTTGTTTGCATGTGTGCTTCTCGAAGCTATTTCCCCATAAATGAAAATGAAAATAGGTATGTGTGAGAAGCGAGATGCATATTTGATTTTAAAATTTGCATGTGCAGACTTCTATACCATGAAGGAGGGAAATTTACTTTCCACAAACTAGTATTATACCACAGTGTCAGTTTCTGCTTGTCTTTTTCCATAGTCCCGTCAAAACTGCAACTCTTAAAGTTCCACTGAATTTCAAAATTTAGCATTAAGTCTGAGAGTATGAAGTTGACTGGATGGATACTGTGCTAATTTTCTTGGAAATCCTTTCTACTGTTACCATTGCACCTCCACAACAGATTCATGGCCCGGCCTGACACATAGATTCCAAGGTCTTGAAGGGACAGATCCTACCAGCCATGGAAAATCCTGCCCAGGAACGTCACGGTTTAACTCTGTAGTTAACACCTGCCGTGTTCCTCAGGGCTCTGCCATCAGCTCCCCAGTAAATATGGCACTTTGACTTATCTGCAGAGTATGCTGCTTTAAGAAGCATCAGGGCTTCATGCAGGAGACACTGATGGGAGCTGACAAGGAGTGGATTTATTCATTCAGCACTTGAGATGATCTGCTGCCCGGTGGTACACAGCTAACGAGTGACTGACACACAAGTCTCTGCCAGCAGTCAGCAGAACAGGCAAATAGCCTCCCTGTGCCTCCTGTCACCTTCAGTGAGTACCACATCCTGGCTGTCATCACCAAGCAGTGCAGGACACAGGACACAGGACACAAACCTGCAGCCACTCTGCAAGAGAAATTACCTGATCTTTGACTTGCCTTTCTTTTCCCCTCCTTATCCTGGTTTTTGACGTTAACGTACACAGTGCTTTCTATAAGTCAGCCTGGCATTTATGAGAAACCCACCATGCCCATGCAGCAGCCACAGCCAAGTCTGTGTGAACACTGGTAACCACAGCTCCAAAGCAGCACACTCAGTTCCTGTCCTGTGCACAGCCCTCCTGGCCGTGCCACATCCACAGTGCTCATCCCAAATGTAGAGCTGGAAGTCTAGTCCCCCCTAGCAAGGCACAGAATCAAAGAATCACAGAATAACCTGAGTTGGAAGGGACATTAAGTCCAACTCCTGGCCCTGAACAGGACACTCCAAGAGTCACACCATGTCTCTGAGAGTTTTGTCCAAATGCTTCTTGAACTCTGTCAGGCTTGGTGCTGTGACCACTGCCCTGGGCAGCCTGTATATAAATGTGTGCTGGGCTCATTCCAGGGGTGTATATGGCCCTGTGCAGGAAGGGAGTGCAGTTCCTGAGTAATTTCGCTCCAGCAGAAGTTACTTCTGAAGAGAGAAGGTGCAGCCATGAACATTTAATGCTTTGTGGGCTGCAATGTTAAGCTACATAAAAACAGTCACTCCACATAGAGAAATAAACTGTAAAATTAAGGAGTATGGAGAGTTCAGCTTCAAATAATACAGGTGCAGAACTTCTTGTATTATTTGAGACATCACAGATTTAATATGGGCAATACCAAACATAACACTGCAGTGCTGGAGCCAAAGTGTGGAAAATGCAGAAGATGCTGAATCCAATTTAAAAAATATGGGCAAGCACAAAGGAGTCAGTATAGAACAGCACAGCAAAATGTTCTGCCAAAAATATAGTGCAGAACTTCTGAGAGCATTGGTTGAGGATATGATAAGACAGAGAGGTTCCCAAGAGCATCTAGGAATGGGACTGAGACAGTGAAGGGATGCTGACTGTACCATGGACTGGATCCTTGAGGGAGTCCACCATCAATAGGAAGAAAAAATTAAAGCACAGTTTTGGAAAAGCTTCAAAGGATGACATCTCTACCATTTCCTATGTGTCTCAGCTAACCTCTTTCTCCTTCTTCCTTTTTTTCTCCATTAGTCACACTGGCCTTGTTTAGCTCTTTGGCATTGTCTTACACAAATGTCCTTTACATTTTCTGTAATACTCTTCTAGAAGCAATCAATGGGATTGCTGCTATTCCCTTCCCTGCATCTTTTTTTAATGGCCATCTCTGGTTCCCTAAGAAGAAACAAGGCAGGTAAGAGGAGAGGGCAGAACAGCTGGAGCTCTGCAGAAATGGGAGGCAGAAGCCAGACTCCATCCCTGCCTTGCCCTTCTCCACAACAAGCTTAACAACATCACTGATTTCAAAAAGTGGAAAACAGGTAATATGATTTTTGTTATTCTGCTATATTCTCCTGTCATTCACTTTTGGTTGCCCCTTAACTCTTTAGATAGATATTTGTACGTTTTTGTCTATTAGGATCTCGTTTCAGCTGAATTAATAAACTTACTGAGATACTAACAGCTGATGTCTAGAAGGGATTCTCCAGTCCAGTAGTCCCTCACAGCTGGCAGAGGCAAAAGCAGAGTCTGAACCAACCCACAGCTCACCCCTTTGTTTCCAAAATATGGTGTTGAAGCACAATTGCACCTCCCAGGGGGACACTATCCCAGACAAACAGCAGCATGGACCTCATCCAAGAACTGGGAAAAGGCCAAGGGCAACACATATTCACAGAGTTAATGTTTGCACTTTGCTTTGCAGTAAAGAGGGACCCTTGAGGGGAGGCCTGGCAGCTGCATCAACAGCTGCCCTCCTGCCAAACTGTGGAGCCAGTGGCTGGCTACTCAGGGAGGCCAAGCAAGCCTCCAGGCCAGTTCTTCTGCCCCAGCAGGTCGCCAGTGGTTTCCATCACCCTGCAGCATAAATAGCAGCTCCCTCCTTATGTGCTCTATGTTAATACTTCCATGTCCATTCCATCTCAGGGATGCTGATCGCAAGAACTACTTATTCTTATCTGTGACAAGAAATCAGTCAGCTTTGTCCATAGTTGTGCCCCCAGTGACCATACCTGGTGTGTCTCTGTAATGACACAAACCAGCGCTTCAGTTCCAGCCGTCCCTGCCCGCCCATCTGGATGTGGGGTTATCACTCTTTCATGGAGACCCACCTCAACCACAGGCATGCTCGTTCATATATTGCAAAACAGGGCTGAACAGCACGGGAAATCAGCAGTAACCTCTTAATATCTTTATCTGGGGGCTACTTGTTTGGATGTAGCCAACAGCAGATGAGCTCAAAGCCTGTTGTTCTCTCAGCTCTGGCGACTCACACAACAAAATTAGTGGCCTCAGCTCCAGGTGAGGAGTAAACTACTGGTGGACAGTTAAATGGCTGTCACAAAACCTTCCCCTCCCTCACCTACTGCACCTCAGTTTGGAGAAAAGGCACAAGCTTTCACGATGATGCTAACCCTGACACAACAGCTTTGTCCGTGGTGCCTGTCACTCCTTCCATCACATCAGGGATACAGCAAAGACAACAGCACTGTCTGGGAGTTTTCCATTGGGGATTAATCTTCAAAAGAATGACTAATAAGGCAGGAATTGAACTACAAAGCAAGAGGCAGAAAGAGAGAGAAGAGGAAATAAAATTGCCTATTGTGCCTCGGTCTTGAGGCTGCCTGTGCTCACTCCCTGCCTCTCCTGAGGTTCAGCCTGCAACAGAAGACATTACAGCAAGACTTGTACTCCCCTCAGTGAAGACAACATCGTCCTCTGTTTTGTACAAGCAACAGAAGCTGCAGAAAATTAGTCCACTGCTGCCATCAGCAACCAGGATCTCTCACAGCTGGGAGTTAAGAGATCAAAGACAGCAACGAAGGAACATTTTGTTTCTCAGTTATTTTATCTCTACTCTTCTCATATCCTTCTCATCACACACCAGTCCTTTATTGCTGGAGGTGCTGATGACATCTTGCAGACTATCAACATCAATAATCAGGATCTAGAAGCCTCTTGGCATGCAAGGTTTACAAACAACATTGTAAAGATAGTTTCTCGAGCATCTCAATACAAGTGATGGGGATAAGCTAAGTCATTCCTTCTCCTCATTGTCTGAACCTACTTAGGAAATGAGGATTTAAGTCACCTCTGGCCGTATCCAGCATATGCTCTGGTGCTGAGTACAAAAATTTTTCACATCTTCATTATGTTTTCCAATACATTATTCAGTCAGGTCAGACTTTCAGAAGTACTTGGCATTGGCCTATCTCTTTATCTCAAAGTTCCTGGGACTCTTTCTACTAAGTGAGACCAGAGCCAGCCAGTAATGATTTGCAAATTCCATCTTTAAGTTCTAAGTCTCTAGAGAGGGGTCTTGTAATATGAGGCCTGCCTTTCTATTTATGAATCTGAGCCTCAGACATTTCTTCTCAGATCCTGCAGCATTTCAGAGCCGTTCTGAGTCCTAATGGTGAATTCTTCACCATACTAAGCCATAGCCAAACACATTCCCTACCCTAAAATAGGTCCTCTTTTCCACAGTGACAATCACTCCTGCAGTATGGTCCTGAATTACCTGTGTCACTCTAAAACAACCTATACTGCTATGACAAGTGTTGTACTGCAGTGCAGATGCACCCACCAACACAGCATTATTGCACAGAGAGCAGGGAGAGCAATGAAATGAAGGCATTTTAAATTTGAGAAGTGGTATTTTTATTATCTCTGAAGAAGTTGTGGTTGTGCATCTTCAAAATAGTCAACTTAGGTGCCATTATTTGAGTCTCTTCCCATTCCTTTGTATCTGTCCTGTGTATCACATCTAACACAGAATTCACAGCTCTTTGGCTTTTGATGAAGAGAAAAGACAGGATGCAACACTTTGGTATGTCAGGTGACAATGCATCGCTAAAGGAAGTGCTAATGACTCGAAAACTACATAGCTAAAGCAACAGGAAAGTTCCAACATTTAGCAAATTAGCTTAATTCTCTGAAGACAATGGACTTGGGCGGACATGCTAATTCCAGTTATACCTGAAAGTGGCAGAGAATACATTCCAAAAAAAGATGAGAATTTGAAAACTGGGGTTCACTTAAATCATACCACCTTAGGCCTGTACACCTTGGGATGCTTTGGCACATATACAAGCATCCTGCTTTCACAATCTAATAAACACTCCCTTGCACTTGCCAAATACTTAAAAAACCACTTATATGTGCAGACTGAAAAATGCTCACAAACAATTTGCTGGAAGATTGCAGGCTAAATTTGAAACCAGAAATATTTGAAATGGACAGCTGGGCTAGATGTAACCCCCTCCCACCCCAACTTTTCAGTGTTTCCTTCAAGAGATCACATTCATCAGTCAGCTGAACTGTGTTTCCAGATGTCTGGAATAAGTGAAAAACAACCTGTGAATCAGGAAATTTTCCAGTACTCCGCGTTATGGTCACAACAGAGTTTTGGAATGAAAAGGCAAAGGATGCTCTTCATGTCATCCTCTCTCTACACAAAAGAAAACCAATTACCTCTCTTTACAGGAGACATAATTAGCTCCCTTCTTTCCAGTGGAGAAAGCCTTTTTCCCAAGCTTATGCTGCCTCCCACACAAACACAGGACAGGCAAAAAAGCAACCAAAATCTTGCTGAGGCGGATGCCATGCTGAGGAAACCCAGCAGTGCCCTCAGATATGAGGAAACGGTGCCTGTGCTGGGAAGTTCACGTGTTGAATCCTGGCTTATGCAAACGTATTTGTGAGGAGAGGAGCACATACAGAGTATCAGCAGCTGGTACAGAACTGTGGGGATTTTAGGAGGCCATCTCTCTTCCCTGCAGAGATCTACATAACCATTAAACAGAGTTTTTCCCTTCCTTGCTAACAGTCTTACTCCATCCCAAGTGGACAACTTGAGGGCTATCCACAGTTTTGTCCTGTCCTTTGGTATTATTGTGCTGCCCACATGTTCCTGTATTTAAAGCAGGGCAATGTTACGCATCCAAACTGGGAGCCTGATCTTTATTTTAGAGTGCATTCCTTATGCTACCACAGAAGCCACATAAAAACCACCAAATCCTAGAGACTGTGAGAACCTTTTTTTTAACTATTCCTCCTCTGGTTTTGCATTCTTATTCTTGCTAGCGTTTCCAAATTGTTAACCACTTTTTTCCTAAGGCAAGAGTGATTTTCCTGGCAATTTTTCGCACATTTTCCATGTTCTCTTCAGGATGGCTGGGGACTTGGAACTTGTAGAAAATGTTTTACTTCCATTTCAAGAAAGTGTTTGAAGTGCATGCTTAGTCTACACCATGACTGTATAGCAATAAGGGCAATAAAAGACAGAGAAGTGATGAAATAAAATGAGAAAAAAATCACCTTGTCAGTTCTACCAAACCTTTAGGAGAATAACACATTTAGTTTGAAATGGTGGCCAATGTGAATGTTTTTGGTGGCCAAGCAGGAAGTGGGGATAGTCTTTACTTCTGACCCATTAAACATGCATTTTGTAAAGCTACTTTTTTGATTAGATTCCTTTGGACATGTTTTCATTTACTGACGTCCCTTTTCCTTCTCTGGGAACAGTGACCTGTTTGAGAAACCTGAGATGTCTCCACAGGGTATAATTTAGCACTCTCCAGGCTTGCCAAGATCCCTGGAGCTCTCTTGTGTCTCTCTGATCCCTTATCTTGCTCATGATCTGCAAATGATCAGTCACAGAAAGCCCACAGGAGAGGAGGCTGCTGCCTACCTACTGAAGGCCTGAGTTTGTCAGTTCTACTTTCAAACAAATAAGCAAGGCTTCACTTACAGAAAATACACTGAAAGCTCTGATATACTCTTATTAAGGAAATATGAAGCAGTTCTTTATTCCTGAAATAAGCAAAAGAGGAAAAAATCAAACAGCCCTCCCTTAAAAGTGCTCTGAGTATTTTCAAATAAGGCAACGGTCATTGGAGAGAGAAAGAAAATGTGTAGGACATAGCTGTGTCCTCTCTTTGATCTTAACTATAATGGCTCTTCCTCGTGCTTTTCCATGACAAGTGTGGATATTCTCCAGGACTCCAAATGGAAGCCAGCACTTCCAATCAGCACTTTAATGGGATCACTCCAATGGTGGTCTCCTTTAGACCTGAACATCCAGTTTGCAGCAAGTTTCCTTCTGGAAGAAGGGTATGATGTTACAAGAGAACCCAGGACCTCAGAGGTGACAGAGGACTGCCAGAATCTAGAGAGGGTTTACATGAATGAATGAGTTAGAATTTCAAATGTAGGCCAGAAGCAGCCTGCCCAGCCTAATTTTTTCTCCCTCATACTGTTTATTCAACCAAAAGGATTTTCAGACGACCTGAGGGGATTGCCTTCATGGGTGAGTGTGCATTTGACCAGAAGTCCTATTTGGCAGAATGACTTTTATTGTAAGCAGTTTGGTTCTGTTGCTCCTTCCACGTGCTGCTCTTCTTGGCCTTCTGGCTCTCTCCAAATCCTGGGTGAACTCCCCTTTCTGCAGCACACCAGGGATCCAGCAGATGCACAAACTACGTAGTTGAACAATCACTTTACCCCTCAGGCACTGCCAGTTTCTTGTGCAGCTTAGGGGGGCATATACTGCTGTTCTGCTACAGAAAACCAGGGTGCCCTTCTAGAAACACCTTCATTTTGGTTGAAATGCCACCTGCATTTTACAGGAGTGATCCTGAACCAGCAAAACGAATCTGGAAAGGGGTTAAAATAGGAATTGTATTTTATTTTTAACTGAGGTTGGAGAATTTCCTTATTTCCTTTTTCCCTTCCCCTTATGACACCTCTTTAAATAGAGTTGCTTTCCCCAGCCCCAAACCCACCTAATACCAAGGGGTCAAGCTATGTTTCTTGAGTGCTTTGTTCACCTAAACAGTATGGGGGTGTGAGACAAGTGCTTGTCGAAGCCACCAACGATTAAAACATCATCACCACGAGGAGCAGCTGCCTTCTGTGCAGTCAGCTCTGTCAGCCACCCCCGTCCTCTCTCTGCCGTATCAGAGCATCCCACCTCTCCCTGGGGGATCCCCACAGCCAGCTCTGCCACGGGCCTTGAGCTCTGCTCCTCACGCCCAGCCTGCCTGCTCATTAATCATCTGGGATGTGGCTGCTTCTGCCACAGCTGCACACACCTAAAGAATGAGGATGGTTGGGGTTTTTTGTTGTTTGTTGGGGGTTCTTTGGTTTTTTGTGCTGCAACAGAGGCAAGAGAGGACCTTAGAAGCAGCAAAAAGAGTTGTACTGCATTCTTCTCAGTGGCTGTGGCTGGCTCTCGGCTGTACTGATGTTCCAGCAGAGTCAGGGCATTAAAACACATGCCTGGAAGAAACCTCCCACACAAAAGGCCACTGTAATTCCTGCAGAGTTGGACTAAAGACTCTGTGCCAGTTTCCTACCCAGATATGTCAAGAGACACATGTAAGTACCAGTTGTTGGATGAAGCACAACTGCTATTCTCCTTCAGTCCCTGGAGTGTAAAATCATGGTAATCAAAACAAAAGTCAGAGCATTTGTGAGGCTCCTCTATCTTCCCCATAGAGACAGGTGACTTTACTGCCCTTAATGCAGCAGAGAGACTTGAGAAAGCTGGCTGTGCCCTTCAAGCTACTGACAAATGTAACTGCTTGGAAAAATGCACTGTGCAATACTAAAAGGAAAGTCCTCTCACAGTAATAGCTTTTCCAAACCAGATATCAGTCACCAGCCAGAACAGGAATGCCAAGCATTTCCAAAATGTAAGGCACAATCGCATTTTTCAACTTCCCAACAGTAAAATGAGGGAGCTGCACAAGACCTGAAGTGCTGGTGCAAAGCAGATGCAGCGATGTCAGAGCTTCTATTCCCTCTGCAGCACTGGCTGAGCACAAACAACAAACAACAACCCCTTCACTGTCACACACCACCCCTTACAATGTGGTTATTTTGTCCTGCAGGACACATAGCAGGAATCCAGAGAGAAATTAAGAAAAAGAACTGCTTTCCACAGCCCCCAGGGCAGCTTTGATGCCCTCGGGACACTTCTACCTTCACACAGGACTTGGCCTGTACAACAGTTCCACTTTGATGGTGATTTCCACCTGAATCCCCTTCTTTCCCTTCAGTGACAGCCCTCCCTGCTGCCTGCCCCCTGCTAGCCCTCCACAGCTCTGGGAGTGGCCAGGTGCAAGGCAATGTATTCAGGGATGATTGCCATCCTTTTTGCATTTCCTTCCTTTGTCCTTTCCAAGTAAATTATCTTCGGGACCCTGGAACAAGCCATCACTTCAGAGCATCATTTCACTAAGACATGGACAGCAGCCCCAGGACCTGCAGGACACATGTGAGCAGCAGGCTGTGTTAGGAAGCATCAGCACTGAAACCTCACTGGCACATCCTCCTCATCAGGGACTGCTGTCAGTCACTGAAATACCCCCTCCTGCTGCTAAGGTGACCTGGATCAGGCCCCTGATACCTGCACCCTTTTCATTCCCAAGGAAAATATTCTTCAAACTGCAGCACAGGGATTTCCTTACGTTAGAATTAAGGAGCTTCCAATCTTTTCCTAAAGGAGCTTTTTTCCCCCCCAAAATGCAACCATTATCATTTTTTTTAAAATCAACATTGAGAAACACTAAAAAGCTTTCTGTAATACTTCTTAGAGTTAGTATTTGCTTCCTGCTGGGAATTCACGTGCTGTCAGTGGAAGCTTCATCAGATGCTGACAACTTCCCCCATCAGGAATGCCCCTGAGGAAGGATGTTTCCTATGTGACTGCTCTTCTGCAGGAGGCAGCAGCAGGTAATGCCCACAGTTTCAAAATAATGTTGGGTTCTCTGCACTGAAGTACCCTGGGGGCAGATTTTCAGCTGATGAACTACTCACAGTTGAGACATTAAGAAGAATCCCTTTTCCAGTGAGGGGCAACATAAAAATTAGATTTCCAAGTTTTTCAGACATTATAGTGGACTGGTCTAATGAAAATCTGGTCTAAGAATGGAAGCTAAACCCCTCTGAAAAGTCTATGGCTATGCCTAAATTTTGGAGGGGATAAAAGGCTGCTGCAATTTTCCACTAAAGGTAGGAGTTGTCAGTCTCATTACAGCAAATGTTTTCTATACATTCCTCAAGAAAAGAACTCCAAATACAAGACACATCTATACTGTTTGGCATAAAAACACATCTAAACCAGATAGAACACTAAAATGAAAGAAAAAGTGCAATACCTTCCACTGCATAAATATACATAGTTCCAAACTTGAATTTGAATGACGTGTGCTTCCAAACCCACCTTTGGCATACCTCCAAACAAAATCATAACAGCCTAGACCCTGGAGGTTTCACGGTGTGGGGTTAAAGTTGGAATGATCAACTGAAATGATATCCAAAGGAAGCCATAAAGCTGTCTAAGGGTCTCCAAACTTAGTCTGGATTCACCGGGTCTGTTAAGACTCTGGCAAATGCCATGATCAATATTGGCTTGCTCTGACAAGATATGCAAGGGAGGCTGTGAGGTTGAGGCGCTGATTTGTGATTCAGAGTCTATCTTTACTTTCTGATTTTCGTAATAGCTTCTTTTGCCCAGCATGGGCTACTTAATCTATCTGTGTCATAGTTCAGTATCCAGAGAATGCAGACACTAAGATATTGGATTTTTACCCACATTTCCGTGCCTTTTTACATGCATTGACTGTTCAGATATAAATGCCTCAGGTCAGAGGTGGTCCTTTGTTCTGTCTTTAAACACAGCTATGGTGTCTGGTATGCCAGGGCACGTGCTAAGACACACCCTCTGACAATGAAGAAATGACATTTCAAATGTCACCACTAACTCAACTTGGAGCCTGCAGAGAACAAAGCAGTGGGGGGAGTAAAGTCTGCAATATGTCATATGGAGCAAAATACAAGTTCAAAGCATGCTGCCACAGCTGAGCACCTGACTGTGGTTGGTGCTGGGGCTCTTCTCTACTGCTCTGGCTCCGAGCATGCATCAGGAATCAGCAAATAATTCAGATGTCCTCACGTCAGTCAGGAGGAAGCAGAGGCACTGCACACCCTCCGAGCACAGGAAAACACACCACGTAAGCTGGGAGGGAGGGCACACAGCATTACAGGTGGACTGGAAATAACAGAGCAAGCTTCATGCTGAAAAGCAGGGAATCTTTGTCATGACAACAGAGAGAGCTGTTAAACTATACAACGTGCACAGGGAATGTAGACAGGCAGCACGCTGGCAGCACTGCAGCACTGAATGATGGTTTATTTTTAACAACAGTTTCTGAAACAGGAGCGGGTGATTTTGTTTGTCACTTTTTATTTCTTCCAATTCTCTAGATGGATACTAGATCCTTTTGTAAGATTTTTTGTTTATTTATTATGGTTTCTCCTTGAAGCAGAGAATGAAAATGCTGTGATAAGTAGACTGAAAGGTTCACTTAGTTGCAGCTGCAGTTTCCCTAAGTGCTTCTGTGTCCCCCGCTGAACTGCTGTTTTGTAATGCAGTCGAGGTAGAGCACGCTTTGGGGATATTCCACAGCTCTCCTCTTGCCTCCACCACACCACAAAAGAACCATTTTCCCTCTCTCCTCCCTTCACCCTTCCTTTCCTGTGAGGGGACAAGAGTTACCAAGAACAAAAGGTACTGTCACCTTCCTGGGGCTTTTTTCCCACCAACTGAAACCTCACAAATCTAAAGCATTAGCTAAGCAGTTTCATGCTTTGCTCCTGCCCCACGTCCTTCAAGGTGTGCAAACACAGCTTGCTGCAGACTAACAAGCCACGCAGCAAACACTCCACACTGGGGACTAATGCTGGGGGACCAGAGGATCCAGAGCTGCAGCTCAGTGATCTGAGGAACAAGCTCTGCCACTTTGTCCCCCTCATTAATGGGCAGTGAGCATAGAGGGCAAGCGTGACTAGGCAGGAGAAAGCAGGCTGTCCAGGGAATCGTGCAGTGGAGTGCTGGGCTTTGCCGTCTGCCATAGGGTGAGTCACACTCTGAATTGCTGGGCTGCTATCTTAGTTACAGGAGATGCTAATTCAGCTGGTCAGGTAGAGTGTGCTTTTAGGAGGCTAATACGAGCAAGCATATTGAGGCTCTGGGACTTTTCCAGGCTTCATAGCTGTTCTGCCTATCCTAAAGGGAAGATGCACTTGTGAAACACAAGTGCACAGCAGGATCTGGAATACCAGCCTCCTCTGGAGTTTTCTGGTATGGTCTCTAATGCAAGACTTTGAGCTGTTTGGCAGATTAATGGGGCAGTTTATTCTTCTGTGGTGTTTTCAGAGGCAGCTGGAAGCACTGTGATGGGGAAGGTCTCAGTTTCAAGCAGGCACCTTCCATCTGCTTCATAAAAACAAAGGCGGAAACTTTTAAAAGACTGATTTCAAAAGAGGGAAACCATTTAACAGGATGTCACTGCTCTCTACTCTGGTTCTTTAGTACCCAGCAGGATTTGAGAATTTCTTTTAAAAGACTCAGTGTCCAACCTAAAGCCTACTGCAATTAACTCAAAAGAGACTCACACTGGAGGGCACTGGATCAGAACCTGTGAGGCTCTTGGACTTGCACTGCCACATCTGCAAACCCTTAGCTGGTCTTCCTACGAGGAGGAGAGGTGAAGGAGTAGTAAAGAGGGATGAGACTCAGTGCCTGCCCTTTCCTGAAAAGACAGTCAGTGCACAGCAGCAGTGAGAGTCCTCTGGGTGCTGCTGGATGAGGCACAACAGACTCGGCCCTTCTCTTTGGTAGCTCTATGACCTGCCGTGCTGATAGTGACAACAGCTTGTCGTCAGCTAACACAGAGCTACCATGGCAGTCGGCCGAGAGAAGACCCAAGGTGCCATTTTTAGGGTTAGTCGATTCTGCCAGGAACTCCAGTCTCCTGGGAGATGATCCTTTTCATGGAGTTTTCTGGAGGGAGCAAAGGAGCAGAGGTCAGATTCTTAGCCAAGACATCACAGCCAAGCTGTTCCCTGGAACACCCTTTGTTGCCGTCCTGCAGCCTCCGCTCACTCCTCCCCTTCCCAAAAATAAAGCTCCATGATGTAAAAACATTCCTTTGGGGCTGGAGGTGGAAAAACTAGGACACCACAGTTCGGAAAACGCTCAGCACTGCATGAAATATTCACTATCAACCAAAACAGGTTTACCCGGAGGAGGGTATGATGAAAAGGGAACAGGGAATCAATTTCACTGTCCTATGGCTTGTTATTCTGGCTGCTTCTTCTACTCTCCAAATAAGCTGAGCTTTTTGGAAGCTTCTGTCTGACCCAATTCCCATTCCTTCACTTTTCAGTCTGTGTATGCCCCCTGTTTTGTGCACAGATAAACACTCATCCTAAAGGCATCTTTGCCCAATCCTAAATGCTCCTGCTCTCCTGAACTGGGCTAATAATGTAACAATTTATCAGAGGGAGAGCCAGAGAGCACATGTGCAGCTGGGGATCCATCAGCTGAGCACTGTGAGATGGGAACTGAGGAGCCCCTGAACTGAAGTGCTTTCCTTCTCCTTTCACAGGGCCACCTTCTCTGCCCTTCAAACGCTGCACATCATCAGTGGGGGTGAATCAAAATACTTCTCTTTGTAACTGGTTGCCAAGTTGTTTGCTCTGAGGTTTGCCCAATGCAAAGGACAGGAAGAAACCTGGAAAATATGGAAAGCAGGAGAAAGGGCTTTGGTGATCTACCACCCTCCTGTGTTTGCATTCTGCCTTCTGCAGGTACAGGTCTCAGTGCAGCCCCAGCCTGAAGCAACATTAATTGTGTGAGTCTGTGTCCAGGCATACAGCAAGTTCAGCCTCATCACCAGAGATACAGCATTCCAAGCAATAAGGAGGTGTTCAGACACTGCAGTGGGAAAAGGGAGATCAGTAGAGGTGATGGGAAGGATGACATCAGCTGAATCTGTGGTTCCCTGTAGGTATCCTGGGATGGGAAATCAAGGCAAAACCAAAATGCCCAGGCAGCTGCAAGAGAGGAAGATGATACAATTCCCAAATTCTCAAAATGACAACACACACGGGAAATCACATATTTTATTTTTCCAGTGAGTTCTCACAGAGAAAGGGGCTTACACACAAGTCCAGCTCCCATACACTGACACCTCAAAAAACGAGCCACAAATGGAAGCTAATGTGCAATTAATTCATTTTCCATTCAACCAAACCCCCAACACATTTTATGAAACAAAGGAGCTCTTTAAATGCTCCAAAGGGCATTTCCCTAATGTTGAAGAGCATGTGCACCCCATACTTGGTCTGCTGAAGTGAGGATCTGTATTGTTCTACCAAGTCAGGGAAACACAGAAACTCATCCTCCTTGATGCACAGTTCCTTCTCCACCCTCACATCTGGAGCTACTTAGCTCACTGGGATATCCCAGGACATCCCTCTGAGACCTCTCAACAGGCACAACAGGACTCAAGTTATGGCCCTAAAACTTCATGTGCACCCTGGATGTGTGAAGTTGGTCCTATATTTACAAATGTTATACAAAATTAGGATTTATTCAATCAGATGAGTTTGGTCTTAAAATTCAATTCTTCGTGCTGGTATTTTTTTTTTTAAACATGTATCAATGATCACTTCATTGTTCATATTATGTTAAGACCCCACTTAACATCATGTCTTTGTTCTGATACCTGTAAGTACAAAGCAGACAATTCCAGCCTTACTGAGACTGGGAAGGCAGTTAGGAATGGAGCTTAGAACAGGGGTCTGGTTAGTCCAGAGGTTTCCCAACAGATGCTGGCAGCTATTGCTTATGGAAACACACCAACAAACAGAGCAACTAAGGAGTGAGTCTTCCCTAGTGCATCTGCCCCTCTCACCTTCTGGCAATCAGTGAGGATCACTTCACCTGGAATGTCTCCCCAAGCAGCTCTCTAAATCTTGAAACTACACTGGTTTAGGCTTCCCATTATTCTGTAGTTTCACTATGAGTTTTTTGTTCATTTTACCCCCCCCCCAACACAATCATGTAATTATTTCCCAGTCATTCTGGCAGACCTCTCACTTCTTAAAACCAGTGTTCTCATGATAGGCCTATGGTAAATGGCAGCCAGGACAAGGACTCAGATTTCAGAGTATTTAGGAAAAGAAATGAAGGCTACCTCCCAGTACCATTTTCAATCTATTTTTTCCCCCAGGAATTAGCTCTGTTCAAGAATTCCTCTCACTAAAAGCAGCAGTGTTTTCTGTTCTATTCAGTGAAACTACACAATAAATATCTGTATCTTTGTCTTTCTTTTTTTTCTTTGTAAAGACAAAGAAATTTTTTCCTATTCATTAATAGGAAATTCCTAAATTATAATGTGCTAGCTCTCATCACTAATGCTTTTCTAGAGAAGTAACCATTGGGAAAAAAAAAAAAAAGAAGAAGAATCTGTAATCACTGGCAGGTTACAAAGGACTAAACAGATGGATAGCAGGTAAACGTCATGTTATGATGGAGGAAGTGGCCTGGCGGAGAAAAGTCGCAGATGAGTTCATATTTACACCAGTGAATTAAACTGATAAATATTTATTACTTCAGATGCTAGGCAATAAAGATCTAGTTATTTTTTACTACTTGCTGCTTGTGTTTGCTTTTAGGAGCAAACCTGCTCTTTATGATACCAAGATTTGCTCTTTTACTTTAATTAAGTGAGAACAGTTCTTAATGGGGTGCTCCATTTGACAAAGGGCAGTTCTATGCCCCCAGAGGGCTGCAGCGGGAGGTGCCCTCGGTGCCAGCATCAAGGGTGACCACTGGCTGAACAGCAGTAATTGTATTCGAGGAACTGCACATCTTTGCTGTACAGACAGGTCTCTTCAGGCTCCTCACCAGGGGATGGTTTATTTCCTCTTCATACAATGTCAGGAATGTGAAGAAGTCACATGGCCACTGCTCCATTCAAAATTACTGTCCCTGCTAAACAAGCAAAGCCTTACTACCTACATGAAGCACTGTGCAGGTTGGTTCTGGTGGCTTCTGCAAGAAAACCAACAGTGCTCCCAGGAGTTTACAAATTGCTTAAAGAGACACTGTCTAATTCCTACATACTCTGCAGAGCTTATTAAAATCCTCCAGGAGACAGCCACAAGCACAATTAGAGCTGGTTCCAGTAGCACACAGCTGCATCCTGTGATAAGCAGGGGATTGAGTGCATGGCAACACAATTTGACTCAGCCAAAACAGCTATCGGGGGGACTGATCATCACTATCTTCTCTTCTGACATGCATTTACTGTGCTGGCAGCAGCAAACTTCATAGGGAATAAGCACACCTGGGACACAGCAGAATTTGGCAGGCACCTGGAACTCACCAGATGTCAGGTGTTTTATATAGCATACATTTTCCCTGGAAAGTCAGTCCATTTGGATAAACATTCACTGATACAAACAGAGACACCAACCCTGCCATCTTCCACCTGCTAGCTGCATTATTTGGGAAAGCCTGGCCACCATTTACTTATTTATGAGGAATGTTCTTTGAGAGAGGATGTACTCCTTTTGGGACAGTGACAGCTGGTGGTTTGCCTTCATCCACTGACAGCAGACCCTGAGGCCAAGCTGACCTGATGAACTCAGATTCAGGGCTCTATGACATTTCATCAGTCAAAATGCCCCAAAAGCTTTTGGGCCCTTCTGTGCAGCTTCAAACCCCAAGAGCTTGGGGTTTCTGGGGCAGAAACAAGAGGGAAGGTGAGCAAAAGGAAAATCAGTCTCAGTCTTAGGGAAGGTTTCAGTGGATGGATGAAGCTGTATTTGACATACACGGGCCATACAACACCCGTGTCTCTTAGTCATTGGGCTCCAAGTACTATCTTGTGATAAGGTAAGGAAGAATCCATGTAAGGAAGAATGCCTTAAATGTGAGTAATGGCAGCCTATTGCTAACGGATTTCTTTCACATGAAAAAGGGGAATGATATGTCTGGCATCACCTAACAATATTTAAAGTAATACCTAAAAACGATCTGATGTGCAAGCCTTGGGGTTTTGCTTGCTCTTTACCTTTGGGTTAGGCACTCCTGGCCCCCTACAAACTGGAAATTAAAATGCTTAATTTGCAGGACTGTGACATAGTTTCATTCACAAATTCTTCATGGGTTTCTGGTGGAGATTGATTCACGATTTCTTGCAAAGCACTGTGAAGTTCTTTAGTGAAATCCAGCACTCACACAGGGTGGTACAGGGGAAAGGTATTACTCCAGGGGAAAGACCTGGTGCCTTTCTGCACCTCTGTCATTCAGCTTTCATGTGATGCCAGGTACATCACTTCACTTGATCTATCCTTTCACTGACTATTGAGATTATTAAATTTTGAAATAAGGATTTCCTATTTTTATCTGTTTGTACAATACCCCATTCATGCTTCAGTCAAGTCTATGCAAAATAACAATAATTTCCAAGATTATTTCTACCCTGTGTAATTCTGTTAATGTGTTTGAGGCAGAAATGATACTAGATGAGTAAAATGGCAGTCAGAAATACAGAAAGCCTGCCCCTCTGCAGCTGCCCAAGGAGAGCTCTGGAGATAAATAGCTCAGCTATTTCTAACTGGCACATATTGTTCTATGGGGTTATTAATGCCTGCTGCAAACTTGGCTTCCAGTGGGTGCCTTCTCTGGGATCAGTGGGTGTCCACAAAGCTTTTCCTTTGCAGAAGGTGTTAACAGCACTGCTTATAAGTAATATCCCCAGTGTCTCTATTGTCATGGGGATTTCTGCAGATGGCACACAATGGTGATTGTTAGTAATTTATAACCATTCCTTACTCTTCTTCCTTCTTTTCCCTCTATGCATCACTTTCTAACACTGGCCAGCTCTTGCTTTATCCATAGCAGACAACCTGCAAGAAGCCTTGGCAAAGGAGGGGTGTGAGTCCAAACAGGAGGGGCAGAACACCTCAGACAGGTGCACAGCTCAGGGGCAAGTGACAGCACAGCCTGAAGTCCAATGTGTCAGCCCTGGGTGAGATGAACTGGCAGCCAGCTGCCAAGATAAAGTGCCTGCCTGTGGACACACACATTTAGAGAGCTAGGGAATTACAGCTTGGAAATTCTTTTCAGGCCTGGATTTCTCCTGACTCTCAGCTCCATTCCCAGGCTGACAAGCTGACTGCAGCTTCAGTTAGGGAGGAAGTCTCCCAGGGTGATAACATGGTGACAAACAGAGTAAAATTCATAATAAAGATTAACACCTGGTGCCTTCCCCGTGGGACACATCCTGAGGTGCTGTCCTGTCCCAAGGATGTTTTTCCCAATTGTCCAATGAGCTCCTGTCCTGTCCCGGCTGCACTAACACACTTTAAATCCGGGCTGTCTGTACAATAAATTGGCCTTTTTTTCCCCCAAAAGAGCTCCGTGTGTGTTGCTGTCCTTTCTCTCTCTTTGCAGCACAGTAACCACACCTGCCTCCAAATTCAGCAATGTCACAAGGAGGGAAGGACAGTGGGGATGGCACAGGCTGGTGAACACGTGCGGCTGAACCAAATTGGACAGGCAAAAAAACGATGACAAGGAAGACACATCCTAAACATATTTCACCACTGCAGGCTCTGTCCTGCTGACCTTGGCCAATGATTAATGTTACTTTAGAGCACATTCACATTTGCTCTTAATATGAATCCCTCTGGACTGTAACTGGGAAAAATGCCACTCAGGCTGCATTGGGGAAGCTGGGAGGTGGGGAATGAATTTTTACTGCCATTTAAAGAATTTTGATTATGCCTGGATTTCATGCTGTCCAACTTTCTCTCTCAAGATCAGGTATCACATCTCTTTATTGTACAAACAAATGGCACATTTGAGTCGGTCATGTGGTTTGAAGAAAGTGAAGGAAATCGTGGGTGGAGAGAGGAAGAACTATTCAAAAATTACAGATCTTACCTGTTATTCTTCCTGACAGTTTAAGATACATCCACCAAGCTATTTGCAAGACGCAAAGAGCCCTAATCTTAGTTTACCAGAAAAATTTGCATGTTGTGAGTTGTTGGGAGATTCAGGACTTCAATGAGAGGAGTGGGAAGGACAGTGCTAGGCTGGTAAATGACAGCCTGGAGCTACAGACTGAACTTAAAAGAGAGGCTCCTGACCCAGAGCCTGATTCAAGACATAAGAGAAGCTCTTTGAAGCCAATTTGTGACTGTCCATACTACAGTGTGCTTAGCTTTTGCTAAATCACAAGCTAACCAAATCTGAGAGAAAATTTCAAGGGAAACAGCAGCCACTAGGTCTGAAACTTCCTTTTAATTTGCTTTTCTTCCTGATATTTGCTTTTACACATCCACAGTTGTAGTATCTAATCCCTTTCCCTTCCTCCTGTTTTTACTTCACAGTTACAGGTAAATTAAAGAGAATTTGCTACTGAATTCTGCCCATTGTATTTCTCATTCATCTCCTAGTCTCTCAGTATTCCAGCCAAATCTGGGACGCCCCAAATAGGGAATACCAGACCTTTGAAGAACACACCAGGAAAAAGCGTTTTGAGCTCAGCAGTTATTCAGCTGGTCACTACCTCCCACACAAACGTGGCATGTTCCTGGCCTGAGTCAAAATCTGAGCACGCTTTTCCTGAGGGAGCAGGGCCATCATATTCTGTCACCATTCTCTCCGTGCACCTGGGCACTAGCTATTTACACCAGTTGGCACTTCCAGTCATCCAAATACTTCACATAATTCATAAGCCTAAAGCAGTAAACACCCACCTTCCTGCCATTTATATCTTTCCCCAGGAGAACTCAGCTCAGAGACAGCATTAAGGTTTCTGCTTTTTACCCAATTTTCCAGCTGGGTTAACTGAGGCATGCTGAGGTCAAGTGACTCGCCCAAGGCCAGGCAGTCAGCTGCTCTGCCAGCCCTGCATCCCGGGTGCTGCCGGTCCTGCGGACATTCGCTTCAGCCGCCGCAGCGCGACGCTTCCCTGCGAGCTGTGGGACGTGGCACACAACACCGACAGGCCAGAGGAATCCTTGTCCTTGGCTTCCAGCTAGAAGAGGTGCTGGAAGGGGAGGGAAAGAGCAGGAGGCGGTGTGGTGGGGATGGAGCTGCAATAGGGGCTGGTGCAGGTGTGGGGATTCCCATTTAGGACACAAACAGCTGCTCCTGGTGCCGGACAGAGCCTGGAGCTGATCAGCTTCAGTAAGAATGACACTCAAGCGTGCATCAGAGCCCTGGACAGGCAGATGCATGGAGCTCGCTAAAGATGTGCCTTCCACAGCCCCCCAAAACCAGAGAGCCTCAATGGGAAAACAGGTTTAGACTGTGCTGGGGACTCTACAAATGGGTTAGCTCAGTTCACACGAAAAGTCGCTCCCACGGAAAAGAGAGGGAGGTAGAAACTGCATCATGCTGCAGCTATGGGTTTTATTAGCAACAGAGATATTGAAAGAGAACACTTCACAGATTGTACTCAGAAACTTGTGCCTTTTGGGAGAAGTTCAGCTAAATACAGTCCTCCACTTATTTAAAATACATAGAACAAAATTTGTCAAATAAATAGGAGGAAGGGTGGCACACAAACTAAAACCAAACCTACTCTGCTCCAAGCAGCACTCCCTCCCACCTTATTCCCCAGCACCACAACACGTTACAGAAAACAGCCTATTCTCTCCTTAGGATAAATAACCTTGTGGCCCAAAACCAGGAGTAGATTTACTAGGGGTTGTAATTGCAACTGCAGTCCTAACACTTAAGCTCACCTGATCAGCACCTCCCAGTGTGCCTTCTGTGCTCCAGGCACATGATGTAGCTGCAATCATAGGGTTGAACTTATTATGAACTGGGAACGTGACAAGATCAGGCTCTCAAACTTACCATAAAAGGCCACTCACTTGCAATTGGTATAGTTTACACTTCTGTGCCTTTGAATTTGCCTATGTTTTCTTATTTGGGCTGGATTTAGTTTTGTAAAGCAGTCTTCTTCCCCTCTAGAATTTACAGGATAAAGCACATTCTCCTCACATCTACATGTCTTGTTCCCTCGCTACACAAAAAAGCAAATTTTAGGAAAAAAGAAGCATTCTCAAATTGTTCCACATAGGAAGTGTACTAAAAACTTTCCGTGTTCAGCAGAAAATGGAAAGGGTATTACATTCTATGACAAAAAAAAAGAAAAAAATAAAATCTTGGTCCAGAATGAGATGTTCTACATGTGAAGCTAGTTCTGAGGCACTGTCAGAAGCTTCTCTTTGAACAGCTATTCCAGATAGTTTCCTTACCTACACAAGTCCTATAGGCAACCTCACAAAATTTCAAACTAGATATAAGAGAAACACTGTTCTTGCTTGCCACTGTGAACAACAGTGATTAAAATATAGACCTCAGAGCCAAGACTCTAGACAGGTTTCTTTTCTGACCTTCAGAAAGGACAAAGAAACCCACCCAAACTTCCCCAAATCAGCCATTATTGTAGCCCATAACAAGGTTAGGCTATTAACAACTCCCTCTCACCTCCCTATGTCGGTCAGCTGCTCTTTCATCCACGAACCCTCTTGATTCCTTCTTTTAGTCCTTCAGCAGAATCAACACAAGTGAACCCTGTGCCTGCACCTCAGCCTCTCCCATTCACTGTCCATATAAACTGCTAATTTAAAAGCTAAGGTGCTTGGTGGACCTCCTCTTCTGCCAGCTGTGAGATGGGAACAGTAAGAGCAGTAAGAGGATGTTAACATCCTAAACCATTGCAGGAGACCAGAGCCCCCAGTCCCATTTGGTGGGACAATGAAGAGCAAGCTTTGATTACTGTTTAGTAAACTGGATTATTGGTAAAAAATCTGGAGAACGTTTCTCCCACACTCAGCTGCTCTATCTTGGGCAGAATATCCCTAAAAACCAAACACTGATTTAGCACATTACAGATCCATGAGAAAAAGAGAAGAGCTGTGAAGCAGCATGCCAAAGCTAAATGCCACCAAAAAGCAAGAGATCTTCATTCCTTCTAAGCTGTACAGTCCATGAGCTGTGAAGGAGAGTTTTCAGCCCCTCCTGATTACTACCCTCACTATTTCTGCATGTTTGGTTATTATTTCACTCACTGTTGGCTGCTAACAATTTCAAATAAAAGAAACAATTAAAAAGGAGCAAGACGATGCCAGTGCAGAACCTACTGACCACTTTGTTCACTAAGTCTGTGCTCCTTTCTGTCTGGTCTTTCTAAAGACCACCTGGCAAGATGTTTTCTCAATGTCTGAGGGACTGCATTATTTTCTATGCATATCCCCGATTTATGTGAAAAGAGGGACAAACACTTTTCCTTATTTACCTCTTCTCTCTCCTGCTTAAAAAAGCTAGTCAGCTGGGGGTAACCCATATAACCAAGATAACAAGTGACACAAACTAGAAACAGTCAATACAAACCAGCAACTAATATGAATGGTTTTGCTAATAACATGTTTCTGAAAAATTGCTTAGTCCCAAATGCATCACTGTAATGCTGACAAACAGATTCATGGAAGCTTCAGTAAGTTCACAAACTAGCATCCTGATTGTAAACCTGGAAGCAGAAACCAGACCTAAATTCCTTTGAAATTAATATAATAACCAAATTTGCTGAGGAATATGCTCCAGGGAACTTTCCATTTAGGTCAGCAAGAAAGACAAAAGAAACTAAAAAGGCATTTCCCATTTCTTCTATCACCAGCACAACTGAAAGACATGGGTATACCTACACTAAATACTACAGAGGGTTCATTATAACAAAAGCAGCACATTGTTTGTATCTCACTGATTGCCAAGCAAGGAGGAAACTGGGTTGTACAGAGCTCTCTATAGCAGGCTGCAGATGTCTGAAATTGAGATGCAAACCAGAAATGAAAGTCTTAGCAAGGGAAAACAGAAATGCCTTTCCTGGAAGCTGAGTGCTAGCAGGAAGGGACCTTGGTAGTGCATTCAGACTGTGCACAATGACTTGGAGCACATAACTGGCTGCAGTGATTTACAGGCCAGCACAGCAGTGGTTGCAGATTCCAGTTGTGCTGATAAAGGCAGAATAACTCCTGGAAATGAGATGCCAGCCAGCACACAGCAAAAGGTAGATGAAGGCCCCTAAAGTGCTTCAGATTGGAAATAACATCCTACTCTGCTGCATGAATAATTGTTTGGCTTCCATTAGGAAGCTTCTCAATTTCTATCACAGTTTTGTTGATGTACAAACAATGTCCCTTTTTATAACATGGATAGTTCCTCTCTCCCCTAATGGTCTTGGTTTACACCCTTGGTGTCGAGAATCAGCTGGTGATAAAGTCAAGGAAAGACAGTTAACAATAATAAAAGGAGTAAAAGACATGGCTACAAAAGAAACAAAATGATTTGAAAATTAGCTCCTTCTTTGCAAAGTATGTAGCTGCTCAAAGAGAGATTTTCAGATAAAAGAGCTCAAAGCACAGATTTTCAGATAAACAGACTTTAGTTCCTAAAGCTTCTTGAAATTAAGACAGGTAAAATTTGTGTGGACAGTCTGCAAGCTGTGAGGCAAGGGCTGTGAAGAAAGCAAGTCAGAAGCTTGGAGCACACTCATTCAACGGACAGGTAATTTTTAATGCCACCATTTAAAACTACTTTGCTATGCGATAGTTGGTGTCTCACAAGATTAGTTGCCCTTGAAGATTTGAGGACAAATGCCCCATTTAAGGAGGCAACACTGTGTTGGAGCAGAGCATTTTTACAAATGGCTACTGTATTTGAATCCCCTCGTTGAAGAAGGTAATTTTTAGGCTGTGACTGAAATGTGACACTCAGCAGCTTCTGCAGAGGTGTCAGGCTTCCAAGGCTGAACTCCGAGGAGGAAGGTACCTGCCACCCGAGATGGCACGAAGATAGGAAGAGAGGGAGCACAGGGCTCTGTAGGAAGAGTTCCTTCCTTCAGTGTATTTATTGCTTTTTGCTCTCAGCACTGTTGCACAGAGCTGGCCGTCACCATTTGGGCCTCTGCCACATAACACATACACAGGGAACTGACAGTGCATCTTTGCACTCACTATGAAGTCCACTTGCATTGAAAGGTGTCCACACACTGCTGGATTTTCATCCCAAGCTTCGCCTTCTGCTTCCATGCCACAGCTCCTGGCTCTCACGGCTAATCCAAAGACAGCATAAATTTACTACAAAGGGACTAATTTTCCTTTCTATGTGCTCATATAAAAAGCTGACTACTGCAAAACTTGTTCTGATATCAATCAGACCTGAATTTACTGGCTAATTAATTTATTCCTGCCCATGTCAACTGGATTAAAACTTCTGCCCAAGCGCAGGAACGGATTTTTAAAATACCAAAAGCAATTATTGAAATACCTTTCCATAGCTCAAAATGATAGCAAAGCACAGGTGCTAGAGAAGAATAATTTGCTGATAAGAAGTCGAACTTTATTCAAACTTCTGAAACAGAGAGACTACAAATGCTGCTTTTATAGGAACAGTTTTTTAATAGAGGCCAAGTAAAAAAATAAATGACAACTAACCATCAACATTATGTGTTCACTCGGCACAGCCAGAATGAAACAGATAGAAAGAAATTAAAAATAAATTTCAATACTATAAATTAAAAGATACCACAGAAGGTATGCAAATTGCATGCCACAAGGTCTTGTTTTTTGTTTACAAAGAATGTGTTTTCAGTTTGATGGAGAGGCATCATTACGGAGGGAATTTGAGGCATTTTAAATAGCAGAAGCTCTCATTAAGTATTCATTTTTAACAGGAAGACTGGAAAAAAATTAAAATTAATGAGGAGGATGAAGTGGAGAGGGGGGGAACTTTGAAGATGACAGCTTCTTGCTAAAAAAAGACACACTTGATATTAATCGCAAGCAGTTCACACACATGCGTTACTCTTAACTCCACTGTCACAATGTCCAGCACAAGCTCACAGCTGCTTCATTTCACTTCATGGAAGGATACTTGGCAAAGCAGACAAAGCACAGTGTTGCCCTCAGACACCGTGAAAACAAAGATGAGGAATAAATCACCTGGCAAAGGACATGACAGAGCCAGTTTTAAACCCAGGTGATTAAATGTATCTGCAATAGTAACTCTGGGAGACCCTCAGGAAGAGGCAGAACTACAGTCTATATCAAAAGCTCAAACTGACTACAGTAATTTTGGAGTAGAAAAGCACAAGTATTCTTGTTGTACCACCACTATCATGGATTTTCTGTAAACAAATGGAATTCTTCTGGGCCAATTTCCAGCTGGCACATTAAAACACTATAAGACCTCTCACATTTCTTAAAACATCTTCCTGGTTTAAGACCTCATGATCTAGACATCAGAGAGATCTTCTCAAACATCCTTTCCTCTCCCTGAATCTTAAAAGAAGGAAGAAACCAAGTCATCTTTCTTTAAACACACACACAGGCTAGACTGCTTAATTGATGTACAACACACAAATTTTAGAAAATTCAGTCTAAATTCAGCTGTCAATTTGTTCTTCAGTATCCTCACACAGTAAAATAAAGTATTGATTACTCCCGTAAAAATATTTGTTTGTTTCTTTTAAATGCTCATGTCCTTGAAGAAGAGTCTGGGGGGCAAGGGGGACCAGTTCAGGCTTGCTATAAAAGGTGGTCATTACAAAGCACAGATGTGGGCAAGCCTTTCTTCTCTCTGGATCTCTTAATTTAGAGTAAAAATTGGATCTGGAAAAGATTTATCCAAGCTGAAGTGACCCTGGCAATGGTAGAGTGGAGGGCATCCTGGACAAGTGTAAAGTGCTTGGGACAAAGATGAGCAAAAGCATCAAAGCAGAAGTTACTGCAGAGAAACAGGAGTAACAGGAGTTGGATGAAGATGTCTGGAAGAATGAACATTTGACTTTGGTCTTATGTCACACAGAATCTCTCAGAAGATTACTTCCTGCTAAACACTCTTCTCACTGGAGTTATGTTTTACAGTGTGCTGCTTTTCTGTATTGACCGTTCCCACTGCCCCCTGTGAGTTCTTCTCCTGACCTGGCAGAACCCCATGCACAAGAGGTGCCCAGCACACCAGACACAAGCATAACCCAACTGAGGAACACCTGTCTGAAATGATGTCCAGGTCTGTTCCAAAGGCCACCGAGATCAGTGGCAAGACTTCCTCATAATTTCAGTGAGCTGTGGCAGGTGTATATAAAGCCTAAGCTCATCCAGAGGAGAGCTAAGACATTTCCATGCTGGGCAGAGATGTCTCAGCTAGCTCCAAACAAGCTGTCTAATGAGCCCAAGCTGAGTGCTGCCCTGATATGACTCTCGTGTTTCTGTCCCCACATGGGCACATGCAGAGCTAACTCAGGTGTCTCTGCATGACCCTGTATTGCATCATGCAGACATACCCTAGCTGCTTTGTTGCTTTATAGCAGCAGCAACAGAACAGGCAGTTCACAGCTACAGGATTATTTCTTTTTAATATTTGCCCCTTTAAGGTTTGGCATCTTCAATAACCCTAAATGAAAATGGATTGAAAATACTGCATGAGAATTCTCCTTTAGGACTCAGTTGACCCAAATACACAGTTCTCTTGCTCTGAATTCCCTAGTACGGTGCAGTGAGATAAACTGCTCTGTTTTCTCTTTCTGTCTTGCTTTTTTTCCCCTTAATTTCATAATGCTGCATTGCAGGATCAAAATTTCTCATTATCATGCAGTGTCTTATTTTGATTATCCTTTTCTCAAATTAAATGGTTCTGGTAGTCTGAGGAAAATCAGGGAAGATCTGTGTTCTGCTCCGAGGGGGTAGGTAATGCCTTTCCATAATAGGTTAGCTTAAAAGCATCCAAACAGCCAGAAAAGTGGCTGCACTTCAGGGGACTGCCAACACGACTATATTCAGACAGTGGCATGACAACACGTAACTAAAAAAAGCTGCAGCCACAGAAGTCCCCACCGTTGATGCAGTGACAGCATGAAAACACAATTTTCACTGGTTCAGCTTGCCTGGCGCAGGGTGAGAGGAACGAGCAAGGCTCTGTTCCCAACAGCAGTGCTGAGCTGGTATTGCGTAAGCGTTTTCACAGTGCGGCTGGCACAGCTTTAAAAGAACCTCCTCTTGCTCCCTGTTGAGCATTCGTAGACAACTCTGCGTAGCCAGATGACACAAACAAGGTTTAAACACTCCTATCAGCCTTGCAGAGTAAGCACAGCCATGACAGAAGGAGCTTTGGCTCCTAAACAACTAACCTTCAGGTGTACAAGCTTTACCTCCAGGTACCTCTACCAAGTAAGTGAGTTTCTGAAACAAGCAAATGGAAAATCCTTTTCCTCACTTGCAAGCTTGGACATATTTGAACTACAAAGCATGGAGAAAAAAAACCCCAACAACAAACAAACAAACAGGAAAACCTAAAATACCATTGGTTTTTACACATTTGGAAGCAGAATCATACTGCAAAATTGGCTCTTCCAGCTCCTCAGGAAACCTGCACAAGCATCTAACAACTGCAAGAACACTCAAGGTCATAGGCAAGCTCTTTTTGGAGAGAAGCTGCCTTCTGACTATAGTGATAAACTCTGCAAAGTAGAGCCTTGTATTGCAGATGAGATGACTGGGAGATCTCTAAATCAAATAGCAAACTATGAACATTGTACATAAATAAGAGCTTTATTGAGCCCTGTCTCTGCAATTCATACACAACAGGAGAGTTGAAATGGGAAAGCTGGTCACTGCTCTGCTTTGATGAATTGCTATACATCAGCACCAAGTCTACTCTTCTTATTTTGGCAAACTATGTTTAGTCCAGCTTTCAAGACCCCAAAACAACCTAATGACAGGAAAGCATGGTTATAACCTCCCTAATGGGCGAGAATGAGGAAATGAGGAAAAGGCAGCAGTGGTTATAGTTCGTTTCCACCAAGCTACTCTTGCTGGTTCCATGCTGCTTTACCAGAATAACAGAAGAGCATGTGGAGAAGAGTTCTCAACACTGTGGATACTGCCCATGTATCCACACAATTCTGGCTGAAACTCCTGAAATCCCATCTCAGAACCAGGACCAGTAGAAAGGCAGAAGATACCTGAGAAGTAACAGCTTTGAGATCTGCCAAAGTTCGGGGCTGATATCTCCCAGCACACCTCTCCTCCAGCTCAAGCTCAGGACTCCTCTGAAGCAGAGAGCACTGTCCTACAGTAACCTGAAGTGTGGCTGTAGACAGCAGGAAGCTCTGCAGATCATAAAACAATGACCTGTTTCTGGCACCTGCTTTGTCTTGTTTTCCTATGAAAAGACACATCGGGCCAGACTTCGAGTTATGCAATCTGCAGTTACTCAGCTGTCACTGGCTTTGACAGAAAACATCCACAGCAGAGACTTCCCAAGGTGCTTAACACTGCAGAAACAGAGCCCTGGCATACAACAGAATGGAAGAAGGGACTGGTCACAGGTTAGCAAATGAGGAGGGAAAGCCACAAATTAAAGAAAATTCACTAAAGGAAAATGAATGGTAATGAAACTTCGCAAGAGAATAGTTTTCCACAACCCTGGGAGTCTTAGCTGAGATGGGATTGTCACATGAGGTACAAACAGGTAAAAAGGCTTCTGGTAGTCCAATTAGTCACTCACCGTGTTTCTAACACTGTTGTGACATGAAGAACTACTTGGAAAGTCTGACCTGTTATTTGCACAAAAAAAAAAAAAAAAAAAAAGAGTAAGGCTAGCAGAAAAGGATGAAACAGTCTGTCAGTTAAGTGAATGAAAAGGAAAATAATGGAAATGAGCTGTGGACATGTTATCAAACTAGAACTAGAGCATAAAGTGAGACAGGGAGCAGAATTTTCCCTGTTTCTTATGGATATATGAATACTGTAACAAAGCCGTTTCCACTTGCCCAGAATCTCATTCTCCAAAATCAAGGCAAAAAGTAGTCTCAGCCTACTTCAAAGCTGAAACCTGCCTGGTCTCCCCCCACCAGCAGCTCCAGGTTTTCTAAAGTAACAGTTCACAACGTTGCAGCCTAGGACTCCTAACATTAAAACAGAACGTTTTCCACTCATGTTAATTCATCACTATAGGGAATAATATAAAACAGAAATGCACTAAGCTTGCAGATATTTAAAAGAAGTTTGATTGCAGGGTTGGGGAAATGCAAAAGCAAGTGAAGAGAAAGACACACAGAACCAAAGGTTCAGAGGCTGAACTGTTCCGGGAAGAAGAAAGTTCAGCCTTTGTCTGTGATTAAGTGGTTGATTTTGCAAAGCCGGGCAGGTATCAAGAACTGGTTAATTGAGGGCAACAGAGAGTTACAGTAGAAAGGGAAAACAGAGCAGTCGAGGGGAGAAAAACAGCTGCCACCAAGTCTGTTTTCCCTTGGGTTTCCTACTTAACTTTTAGGCTAAATATACTTTTCAGCTAACCTATTCTGTGGGGCTAATTCCCTGAAAGTGCTGGGAATCCACTTAGACTGCAGCCTAATATGCTGAGGAGCTGATGGGTCTGTACCTGTGCAGTGTCCTTTCACACTCAGTACTTAGCAAGACCCGAAAGAAGCCAGTCCTGCTGCAAGCATTGTGTGCACATTTACACATGTCTCGTAGCAGATGGCCAGCACACATCCCAAAGCAAGTGCCAGACTTACCAGGCCGTGTGCAACAGCAAAGAGGAATGAAAGGCAAATTCAAACACAAACGGGGAAAAACGTGCCACCTTTGGTTTTGAAGCTGTGAATGGCTGAAGGGCAGCAGCTCCTCTGATACAATATTGTGATCTTTGCTGCCTCCAAAGCTGGCTTTTCATGAAGCAGCCACACGTCCTCCATGAGAACTGGAGCCATACAGGTACCATCAGATGTAATACACTGCAGGTGTTTTATGCTGCAGTATATTTTAGGAATCTGTTTATGGTCCATGCTACGTGCATACTGCTTTTTCAAAGGTGCAATTTCTAAAGTATATGTACACGTTTACAAACATCTGATTACAACTCATTCCAGTCCCACTCCACTTTTCTCATCTATGTATTTTTGTGACTGCACTATGCCAGCAGACCCATCGGGTGAATTCAAGTTCATGGGAAGAGATTAACTTACAAAGCCATGTAGTCCATGCCCTTTGGTGCTTTTGGTGAGACGTCAAGATCCCACAGGAACCTCTGTGCTCCTTCTCACATCACTGTGGCATGCACAGAGAGGGAGGTGCCCAGGAGCAAAGAACATTTAGCATAATGACTCAGATGGGTGGTCAGCAGTTTAAACCAGCCACTTGATATTACCATAATGAGGATTCAGTTTAACAGTTGTTCTGCATGCATGGAAATCCCTCCCATCCCCAGGAAATCACTTAAAAATAAAATGAACTAAAATCAAATCATCTGTTTGAGAAGAAGGAGGTTACGGCTTGGAAAAATGCATAAAATGGGTGGAGTGAAAATGCCCGTGGGTGAGTAAAAATTATTTATCACAGCAAGAGGATCAGAGAGCCTCTGAGCTTTATCTCAGGGATGACACAGCATAAAAAGAACTCCTGCAGAAATTAGCTGCAGTTCTGCTGAATCCAACAGGAGTAGAATCCTCTTATGATAACACTGAGATTAGACTAGCATGTTTTATATGCATTTTGAGCCACAGAAGTCTCAATTGAAAGTGAATGGAAGTCATTTCCATGATGAGTAGCAGAATTACGTCATATGCCACTTGTTCACCAGGCAATAAATACCTGTCATCTATTGTCTACTAAATCCTAAAAACCTCCCACCAATACATTCTGATGCATCCAGGAGCAATCCTCATCTTCAAGTACTACATCATCAGCTTCCTGAATCTCATCAAGAATACTAATTCATTGAAACATATTCTCAGGAACATGTCTGACTTATAAAATCCTGAAACACATTCTTAATTTCTGTAAGGATTAAGTATAGGCTTTAAGTTTAGGTTATCTAAACATCTCTATATGTATTAGATCTATCAAGACACAACCTTTTTGCCATGCCCTGAATTCTTTAATTCTGCTTGGCTGTCCCAAATCTCCCATTACATTGTGTTCTGCAGGTCTAGGCATTTGTACTTCTGACCATAAAAATAATGCCTGAAATGCTGATATACCCTGGCTGAGACATTGTAACTTTGCAAAACCATATCTGCATGGTTTTTATGCAAATAAAGGACATGGTGATTGTGACTGGCTATTTACAGCACTTTATTTAAATCAGGCTGTGTTAAATTCTGCCCTACTGAAGGTCAGAGAGGGAGTATCAGATTATTAGACAATGATGGCAGGATGGTGACATCTTATTTCAGGTTAAGGATCCACACAACCCCTAGCTTTCTTTAAAATGAAAAAGCTTTTGAAAAAAAAGATGAATGAAAGTGTCTAAGGCACATATATTAGTATCTCACTGCTAAAGGTCTGAGGATACAGAACTACCAGAGGGTATTATAGCTGTAAAGGATGGCTGTGGGCTAATCTAAGGAGTAGTACATAGAGAACTCAGAATCAAAACAGAAGAAAATTATATTTGCAGTAGTAGCTGACTAGGAAGCTACTAGGAAGAAATTAGGAAATTAGGAATTGTATGAATGGTATTGCTGTTCAAAAAATGTGTAAAAATAAGGGGAGAGAAACCAAGCATTTCTAATGATCCGCACCTGGAAAACAAGTGGAAGATAAATAGAAATTGTAATGAAAGGGACAGCTGGAGGGATGATAGATGACAGAGGTCAAGCCTCTGTGAGAACCAGCAATTTGAGAGAGTGAGAAATGAAAGAGTCAGAAATAGCTAAGACCTCTTTAGAAGTGCAGTGAAGGTATGTCAATATGTTAATTATTTCATCTATCCTCTGCTAGTTGTTCCTCAAACTATACCTACAGAACTTGTCTATATCTAGAATTTGATTTGTATCTAACACTTAAATCACAGAAATTCAGTTGTCATGTCCTTTATTCCAGTCCAGTGCACTTGTGATCTTACTTCCAGTGTTACCTCTCACAGATCTCACCTCTCCAGTCTCTAGGCAGGCTCTAAGACAGTGTTCCCCCATTGCCTGCTAATGTGGTTGCTCTCTTTTTGGTATTCAAACCAAAAATGAAATGTGATCATTACCATGAATTCCTTTAGGCTGCTTAAGCCTCAGTGTCCCCCTCAGCAAAGTATCCTTTGAACCAGTCCTAAACCCACCTCTTGCTATGTTCAGCTGTCGAGGCCCCCATTCTTTGTATGCTGGCCTGTTGATTGTCAATTTTACCCATCAATTTTGATTTTGCTGATCCTTTTCATACTAAACTTTGTGGCATGACTACCTAACTTCACTGATCAGTTGTTTCCACCATAAGACTGCAACATACAGTACTGTCTCCACAGCTCCAGAGTATTCCTTCTTTCAACTCCTACAGATTTTTAAAGAATTGCTTGAAGTCTTTATTTGATAACTGACACGAATTTATTTATTACTGAAAGCAACAGCCATGATAGCTGGTCGGTCTCTCTCCTCACATCTGCACTGGGGTTCAGGTTAGATATTAGGGATGAATTAAACCACTAGGAGTGTAATGCAGCTCTGAAACAGGCTGTCTAGGGAAGCTGATGAATTTCAGTCCCTTAAGGTTTTCAAAATCAAGACAGACAAAGCTGTAGTTGACCCATGGCAAGAGCAGTCCTTGTTTGAGTGGGAGGATGGACTACACAAACCCTCAGAGGTGCCTTCCAACCCTTGTTTCTATGATTCTGCACATTTGTCCAATATTTCACTCCTGCACACTGTAACAAACTGTCTACCTTAGATTTCCTCATCCTTAATATCTGCTCTCTTCCTGAGGCAGTATGTCATCAGCCCCAGACTTGACATTTGAGAGTCTGAACCCTGGCTCAATCCGTATTGAGATGCGTCTGCAGCTAAACAAATGCAGAGGAACACTAAATCATTGGTGCCTGCCAAAAAACCAGGTCAGTTAGCAGGATGGCAAAATGAAATACACACCCCCTCGGTGCACTAGCAGCAAGTGGCTGTTGCCCAGCACCAAGGAGATACCATGCCCTTGGGCACTGCAAACTGGTGCTTTTTCCTAAAAGTTCTCACCACTATCAGCCTTGCACAGCCATGCCAGCACACCATTTCTCTTCAGAAATGAAGGCTTTGATCAGATCTCTGAGGATTTTGGTTTTTCACTGTTATAGGCAGTATTTAGATCTGTTTCTACCAGTTGCTGGATTTCCATGTCAGTCCCTGTGGAAGATATCTTTTAATTCTGACAGTCTACTAAGCAGGTCCCAGGTATCTTGTCTGTTATACTGGGGATATTCTGGTGCTGCAGAGCAACCAAATCTCCACTCTGACTGCACTGCTGAGGTTGGTACTCTGAGCTATCTCCACAAGACTGCTTCCTAGTCCAAGTTCCCCTGTGGCTGCTAAACTCACAGCTTGCACTCCTAGAGGAAAAGGAAATGAAAACACAACCCCAAATGATTGTGAGAACAGCTGTGTGCCATGCTGTGTCCAGTGACCTTACCCATTTGTTCTTAAGTAAATATTTATATTTTCTGGATTTGATAAACCAGGGATTGATTTAAGAGATGGAAACGAGGATAAAATGAACCCATAATACCTAGAGGATAATATGTACTCTCTTCCTGTGAGCTTCTTTCCTTTGGAAATGCTGCAGTGGACGGTGAGGGACAACAGGAGGTTAGCAAAGGACGGAAGGGATTTAGGAAGGAAATTCAGGGGCAGCTGAGGGAGCAGGAGTGAAGAGAGGAAATTCATCACAGAAAAGAGATAAGAACATTAGACTGAGGGGATTTATTTCAGGGTATTAGGAAGGAAACATAAGAAGAAAGATCTCTAAAAAAGAACTTTATGCGAAAGTATTTTACAGATGGAGGAAATTTCCCTCTATTGACAGCAAGTTCTTTCTGCAGGACCATCTATACACACAGAGATCGAGAAATTTGACTACAAAATAGTTTTGACCACAGAGCAATAGTAAATTCCAGTCTATTCCAAGGATCCATGGTGACCGATTTCTGACAGTGTAACCAGACTTCCAGAACACTGTAAAATGTAATCTATCAGGAATTCTACGTTTGTATCATGACTGCTGAAAATCTGCTTCAGGTACAATGAGGAAAACTGGTAACCCAGTCCCCATCTTCTGATACGTTTGTTGTAATGGTTTCTGCATTTTGTGGTGACTTCTCTTCATTTTAGATCTTCTAGCCCTGGTTACAGTTGATATACAGAGCGGTACAGAAGGGTAAAAAAACCTATCAGGAACTGGAGGAATGAGCTAAAATAACAGCCCAATTCCTTATGGATAGACTTGAGATGAAACACGGCCTATACATAATGTTATGATTTATTTCCTGTAGCCATGGCTGCATTTGAAACTTAGAGATGATAAAGAATGTTTGTCTCCTGGACCAAAAGGAAACCCAAAAGTAGAAAAAAAAACAAACTACAGAGCTGCACTCTGTTGTGTTACACCTTGCACTAGTGACATTTATTCACAAGTTTCCTACTCAGTGTACAGAAGAGGAGGTACCTGGGAGAGCTGCAATATAAGAATATTTGTGTCTATGGTATATATGCCAGGGACAGGAACAAGTGATCCTGTTTTGTAGGCCAGATCTTTCTTCTTGAGTGTTGACAGCTATTCACCCCTGCCTTACCAAAATGTTCCAAAACCAGACTTTGAACATGTTCATTTTAGCATAATCTGGAGCACCAGTTCCAAATTTCCAGAAAGGGTAATGATTTTGGTTGCCTGAGTTTTCACCAAGCATTCTTGAAAAACCAGCCTGCAGCCCAGAATTTACTGCTACTTCTAAAAGTCCCTGTTTCCACCAGGGACAATGAATGATGTTACAGAAGAGATGTTATTGAGCAATTGCTGCATGCTGAGAGACTGCAAGAGATGCACAAATTCAAGATTAAACTCAATCTCACCTTCCCTATGGTTTGTAGAGAATTAAGGTAACATCTCCATTATCCCTCAGACAACACAAAGCCTTTGCTGCTGCCTCCCCAGGCAGCTGAGCACAACATGTTCCATTACACCACAGGATTCAAGAATACCAGGTGTTCTGACAAAGCACCAATTTCTGCTCCCACACTGGAGAAAAATCAACCATGCCACGAATGCAATTTTTGTCACTGTGTGGGAGCTGGGCTTGGGCCCTCTCAGTATTGGCACACCTGGAAAATTCTCTTGGAACTGGACGTGGAACACCATTCTGAACTAAAACTCATGAGTCTCCTCTGTGTGGTGTGTGCATCCACAGCAGGGGAAGGCAAACAATGGTTTATTGCTACAGGAGTGTTCATGAACAGACCAATGTGTTAAATCCGTGCTAGCTGTGGATACAGCCTCTTAGGATGCCAGAAGGCAAGGCAGCAAGTTCAAAAATAGCACCTGGTAAAAGAGGAAATGTTCAAATACCTAAAAACTCACCACTGCAGAGATCAACATGCTCTAACAGCAGCAGAGCAAGCCCACAGCACAGTGCACTGAGCTCCATCTGACAGCTCTGGAACTAACAGTTAATTGCCCTGGGATTGAGCCTTTCCAGATTTTTCCTAAATTTGTGCCAACTACTTAATAGCACAAACTGCAGGGAATAGACCGAGTGAGGCCTGGTTTATACTTAACAAATGATCAGCAAAATGTTCATGTTGGATAGAAGCATGCAAAACAAACAGGAAGAGCCTGTATCCCCTAAATGACAGTGCAATGCCAGTCCTTGGCTCTCAGTTGTACCAGTTAAATATGCATTAAGTGACACATTTTTTTGAGCTGGGAAACTCACACACTAAGCAGTGCTAAGAAATGCTTCTTACAGAAAGGTAGTGCTGGTGTACAAGGCACCATCCAGTTGCTTCAGCAAAAATTTAAGATAATCTTTGAACAAAGTCGTTACTCAGATGGTTTGCCTGCTACATACAGGAATGGACTATGTCCCTTAATTGGCATGGATCAGTCTACTGATATTTATGGTGTTTATTGTGCATGATAGATGCAGAGTTAAATACCTGAACCAACTGTGGTCTCAGTCAATCTACTCAAGGATTTATGTCCCATTACTGCTAGAGCTGTTCTGATGACATACTGGTTCTCTTTCCAAGAGGAAAGAAAAAAAAAGAATTAAAAGCCTTCCAGACAAGATTCCGGAATGTGAAATACAAACCAATGTAAAATGGAGTTAGAAGTCTTTTCACCTGGGGTTCCCCTTGCCTTTCAGGGTAACTTACTGTTTGTCCTTCCCCAAAAAAATCAGCCTCGTGCCTGACAACAGCTGAGAATCCCGGTGCCTTCTACCAGTCCCACATGTGATGTAGGGACACGTCTTTCTAGCTGGGGATGCTGGGTCTGCCCCAAAGCTGTGCACTCTTGGAGCCTGTCTCAAGGCTTCCAACATCTTGGCATGATAACGTTGGGCTCAGAGGCACTGGGAGTCCCTGAACTGGCAGGACTTTCAGGGTCTCTGCTGGGGAAAAAGCAAAGAGGACTCCTCAACAGCCTGCTACAGATACAGAGAGAGTTCAAAAGAAACCTAGACTTTGATATATCAGGAGTTCACTGAGATGAAGTTATTTCAGAGAAAACACCTTAGCCAATCAACATCTTTTGGTAGAACTAAGCTTTGGCAATGGAAGTAGAGAATTCCCAGAAGCTTCAGTAGGGAAAGCAATGCCAAGTTAAACTGTGGTCAGTCTCAGCCCAAGTGCAAGGACAGTGCAATTACAGTGGAAACAGTCACAGCTGAACACAAAGGGATTTTACAGGCTAATTATTGACAGCAGCTTCACAGGTGGATGAAGACTGGAATGCTGTGCACATTTAGATGTCTCATCTCCAGGAGCAGTTACTTCCCATCTAGGCAATATGGTTATGATCAAGTGAAATGAATGTAAAAAGCACTCCTCGAGTTCAGCTAGCTCTGGTCTGGGCTCATGAGGGACATTTATTGCTGTGTGACCAGGCCAGCACATGAGGGTGGTAGACTGGCTATGTCTACGTGTTTGCACACACAAGGCTGTGGGTAGAACGTGTTGGGTACAATAGAGGTTTGAGCCAGACTGCTGTAATACAAATCAAAAGCAGGGTGGAAGAAAAAGGCCAATTATTTTAATAGCTTGCCCAAATGTCTCAATTGATCATAGTAACTTTAGAAAGCAAAAGGCACTATGCACACTTGACAGGTTTGTTCCTCTGACAGGTACATCATGTGCTCGTGATTCCCGTTTGATTTCCTTCTTTAAGAATATCTCAAACTGTGTTCATTGTATGTGTGGTGGGAAGTGGAGGCAGAGAGTCATTGTCTGAAGGAAAACACAATTACCCAACTTCTATAACTGCTCAAACAGATGACAAGTGAACAGGCTTTCAGTGCTCCCCACCAGCTTCAGTTTAAAACAAAACACTCTGCATTATACATTCAGTAACAGATCCCTAATCCCAAACTCCCTCTAGCAGGAGGGAGCCAGGGGGGAAAAAAAAAAGCCCCTTTCATTTTGCCCATATTTTTCATATTGCAAGGTGCTTTTTTATCTCATTGAACTCAGAAGAGAGACTTGCAGACAGGATGCTGTGCTGTGCCAACTGGGCTGCTACTAGAATATGAACAAGGGTCACAGAGGCAAGGCTAAGTGTGCATTTGTGCACTCCTGGTCTTTGATGGGTGCCAATCATTCCTGCAGTTTGCTCAGTGCCTATGCATGTCACACACACACACACACTTTTAATCTGCTCTCTTCCAGAGCTAAAAGCTGGCAAGCATGTGGTAATGCTCCAGGTAAAGATAAACCACAATGAGGATGAGAGCGGGTAAGCGTGAATATACTCATTTATACATTGAAACCTGCATGTTCAACGGCAAGTGAAATATATGAGCATGTACATGCTTTGGGGAGATTTAATTTCCTTTATCCTTTCATCTTTTTTTTTCCATAAGTACAAGGTCCTCTGGGTTATTTTCTTCTTATAGCAATATGCCAGCCAATCAGAAGAATAATAGATGAGTGTCAGCAAGTTAGCACAGTGCTCCTTAGTCAGGGAGTCCTGGAAAGTTTGATGAATTCTTTAAAACCTCTTTCTTGGTACTTCTGTTTAATAACTGGAAATACTTTCCCTCCCATTTGCTATTTTTTAATATAACCACCTCCAAAATCTTGGATGCCAGTATCCTACAGCATTTTAAATGTATTTCACTGAAGATATCCCATAGCCTTGTCTTTTTGTTCATTTATACACAATGGTAGAGGTACACAGTGGGATTCAGCAGCAGCTTAACACCATTTCCACTGCAATCAATAGCAAAACTCCTAAATACTGCAGCTGGAAAACAATTAGGCCACTACTGAATACATTAGGAAAAAATATTGATTTGGTGGAATTGAGGTTTGGTGTTGGTGAGTTTGGCTTTGTTAGGGAAACTGCCCTTGTTGTGATCAAAGCTAAACTTGAACCAGCTTCAGTCCACTTCTGCCACAGACTCTGCTTCTCCCTGACACTGTTCTGATATTCTGGTAATGATTTCTGTAGACCAGCCTGCAGTCATCAGCTGAGGAACTGCTAGGTTACCCAATATCATAGTCTGTTCTTTTAAAAGATTGAAAATAAAGTATTCCAAGTAGGAGCTGCTGTTCTCAAGTATTGCCTTCTTTAAATTCACTTGGGAGACCCTAAATTTCTGCTTCTACAGACACCTTGCACAAGTGCATCTCTTTATGCCCCAGACAGAGATATAGGACTTCTCACAGATTTCAAGTGTGTGATTGCAATTCCCAGCTCCATGGATTTTCAGGCCAGAGAGGCTGTTGCACTGATCTAATCAGAGCTAATGCATAGCACGGATCAGGAAACCAACTACTTCCTGCTTCAAGTCCAGCATCTGAAGTTGAACTAGGATCTCAGTTTTTAGAAAAACACACTGCAGTGCAAGATGAAGTTTAATTGTCTTTCAGGAGAAAAAAACTCACTAGAGCTTTGGGTGGCTTGTTCCAAATAGTAACTTCATCCAGTGGTTAAACAGGCCTAGTATTTCTACATGTAATCTACCTACAGCTTACAACTATTAGTTTCCAATCAGCTTTTTATACCCAAGATTGTAATATCCTCTGTTATCACATGCCTATCCTCCTTATCAGTATTTACAGATCATGATTAAGCTATGTCTTAGCCTTCTCTTTAATAAACTAAGTCCCCTGAGTCTTATAAAACATGATCTCTGATTGTTGTCTTATTCTCTCAGATACTTTCTAAATTGTGCCAATTTCTAAGCTTTATTCCTTGAAGAACAGGGATCTTAACCAGACATGCAGCATATCAGCAGTTTTTGCAACAAACAATGACAGCTATTACATGACTTTCTGTAGCAAAAGAAAGAAAAACAGAAAAAAGGAAGAAGTCACTGAATGGAAGGGAATAAAGAATGAATGTCTTAAAAAAAGACAAAAGAACAACTGAAAGAAAATTGAGAGGGAAGGAAAGACTCTAAAATAGGATGAGGTAGCAGAGAGATAAACAAACACTTACTGAAGTAGAAGCTCAGGAAGAAGGAAGAAGTGATGGACAGACCACGCAAAGCAGTAGTTGTTTGCAAGTATGCTTCTGTAAGTTTATCCTGTCAGTTCCCAGAGGAACTGACACTGGATTCTCCTACCTACCCTTCAATTATTTCCTCCTATCCTCAATTATTTCAGGCAATCAGGGATCTCCAATAGTGATGGCTGTGGTTAAGAACAGAGAGAACTGTGTGCAGAACTTTTTGGAAGCAGAGCTCATTAGCCTGCAGGACACCAAACCAACTGACAGCCTCCCCAAACCCACCAGCTGTGATACAACCGAGCTCCACAGCACTGGGACTGCTTTTCTTCCCATCCCCCGCCCTGGAACTACCTGCCTTGCTTCAAGGCCAGCACTGGAGGACTCAGAAGAAACAAAAGGCACCCCGACACAAAGCACACATATGGAGCTCTGGGCTCCAGTCATCAGGCCTGGGACATCTGTGGCTTTCTGAGGATGCCTGCATGTTCAAGTAATTAGACCAAGGCCAGCTGTCCCCTTGTCATTCTTCACCCTTTATGCTCCCATTGCTTCTACTACCACTGTCTGTCCAAATAATGGTTTGTCTGATGGATCACCAAAGTGGAGGTTTTTTTGTTGTTATTTATTCTTTGGAAGGCAGGAGTGGAAGACAACTGGTGAGACAGTAAAGAGGAGAAAGGACTCTTCTAGGTATATCCCATGAGACACCTCAGTGTTTCCAGATGAGCTTTTGCCATATCAGAGGAAAGATTTGCTTTAACCTTTATATTCTGAAGTTGTAAACTCCAAATGCTTGTACTGGTACTGAAAATGCAACCATCAGTAGTGAACCTGGCTGCTCAGGAAACTTTACTGCTTTATAGACAACCCAGCTATTCTGGGCCTAATTTCCCTGTCAGTGATCCAGATGTAATTCAGGGAAATTAATGAACCATATTTCAACCTCGAGATGCTCCGTGTAGCACAATGCTTTCTGAAATCTTTCGTGCCAATTTGTGCTAGAGCAAGCTAGAAGTACTGTGGGACACAGGTCTCCACATCAGTGGGGCTTCTGCTGAAGAAACCCAGTGAAGCTTTTGCCAGCTGAGGGAAGGCAGGAGCAAGAACAGATCCAACCCTTTTCCCTCAGCTGTGAAATTACATACGTAGCTTTGCCCCAAAGGCAGGATCCCAGAGAGGCCCAAGCTGGAGCAGGAAAAGGAACACTGCTCCCCAGCCTGTGTTTAGCAAGGCACGGCATGACAAAGCAAAAGGCTGTGTGTGCACTGAGCAGCCCCATCCCCTGACAGGGCAGCGAGTGCCTGGATGATACATTTACTGCAGCCTGTCTGCATCGTGCCTGCCCGTGTACCATCTCCATAGCAGCAGTTCTGCTAATTGAGACCAGCTGCTTCCATTCCAAATTCTTCTCTCCAGAAATATCGATACTACAACGTTATGATTAGAAAGCACTTTACCAAATGCCTCTCAATTCTGCACAGCTCAGATGAAGAGCAGCTGCAGAGAGAAGGGACAGTTCCCAGAACATACAGAATAAAACACTGCAAAAACACTGGAGAAATGGAGGCTACAAGAAGCAAGTCAAAACAGAATAATGATGACAAAGAAAGCAGCCGGCTGTATATGCTTCTGCCTGTCACTTTAGATGTTGAAAGGACCGTGAGCAGACTTTTTCCTTATGCTCTAGGATAAATGGCCACAGCACTGTACTGTTACAGCTTCATGTGGCAGGTGTGCATGTTTGTCAGATCCAGCTTTTCTGTACAAGGAAGGATTAAAGCAAAATCCATCAATCTGGGCCTGGCTTGGAAGAGTAGCTGTGGTCTTGAATCATTTGGCTCCGGGAGCTGCTCTGCACAGCCCACTGGCAAAGAAAGTCACTGGAACTGATACGCTGGTGGGAAGACTTGCAAAGTAGGAATGCCACCACACCACGATGACTTGGCTTCACTGTTGGCTATGTCCCTGTGGCTGCTGGCTCCACACAGCAAGCTGTCAGCTGGATGCTTCACAATGGTCACACTGGGATTGCCAAAAGCTGCAAGCACTTCTCCCCTCCAGCCAGACTGGATTAAACTGGCTAACAGTATTCTAAATTCACTTAGAAGTCTCAGGCCCTGTCTGTGACCACCAGGCACAGGGCTTTCCTGAAAAGACATCTGGTTACTGAATTTATGTAAGGACTGGGCAAACCACTTCAATCCCATCTGTTATTCCAACCTCCTGAGTACCGAGAACAGAATCCTTGAAAGAGAACAATCTCACAAAGAAGGGTCTGAAAATGAGAACTCTGATGCAACGTGTAATTTCCTCCTGAGAAAGATGCTGTACAATCTTACAGAAAACGTGGCACGCTCCAGCATGTGGCTGTGTAAACAAGGGCTAACACACCGTTTCACTTCTCAGATTTCATACTACAACTGAGATAATGCGACACAGCTAAAGCAGAGAGATCGCTTTGCTATGCCAAGTGATCTGACTCCTACTCTGAAAAGCAGTGAGGTAAATCAAGTGTTTCCTATAAATACCAGACAGTTTCTCTCACCAAACAAAATGCTCAAGTTTTTCAAAATTATTCCTATTACTTTGTTCTGGGATATATTCAGTACTTAGTGTCCATTCAGATTTTACCATTTACACACAGTTTTCTTACCTATTTCACTTTCTAACTTTTGGTCTATATTAGAAGTCTGTTTGAATCCACAGGACTGCAGGAGAGGGAATACATCAATGAAATTCCAGAAAGATAAAGTCTGAAGATGTTACAATTGAGTATAAACTTTCAAAATCCTTGTCTGAAAAAAATATAAACTTACATTTTTTGTTTAACTGACTGCATATTAGCTTACACTCCATTTTCTTTCTTCTCTAAGTAAGGTTGCTATACTTACTTGTGCTGGGAAACAGCTGACACAGAAGTCCATATGGGAAACAGGAGTGTAAAAATGAGTTTATATAGAGAAGCTCTGTGTGCTTATATAGGGAAGTCACCTCAATAAACTCAACGCTGCATGCAAACCTGTTAGCGTAATTTGCAGGTGACAGCATGACGGAATTCTGTTGATTGCAGTGCAGTTGTGTTCCTCCCCATCAAGCTGAATTTAGCCTCTCTAATCACCAAATCACATGAATAAACTGCTATGCATACATTTATTTTATTTTTGGGTTTCCAAGATCAATCAATGACATTCATGTGAGGAGAATCACAAGGCTAGGTAAAAACCAAACCAAACTCTTCTGAACACTAACACTCATTGGGACCATAGGGACAAACACTTTGATGGTTTCCAATGGCACAGCTCTGTGGATTGTAAACTGAATTACAAAAGCTTTAAGCAGTCTTGGACAGTGGCACATCAGATGATAGAGAAGCCCTGCAGCAGAACAAGCAGTAGGATTATTCAAGTAACAGATCCACTAGCCCCTGTTAAATCTCTTCATACTGACATTTCTACACCTCAGCCTGCAATGTACCACAATGACACTGTTGTAGTGCTGAAAGTCAGGTGCCCAACATATACTGGCCCCAGCAGAGAAGCACCAACTCTGTAGCTGAGTGTTTATTTTGTGCACAAAGCACAGGCATTCTCCCATTTCATTTCAGCTGCCCTCGCCTCCCCCATAACTAAATTATTGTTATTATGCTCGGCATAATCCTAGTACTGACAGGGATGTTTGTTATACATAATTAAAGATATTAATTTTGCATGGAACAGAAGACACAGAGTCAGGAACTTAATCTTTTTTTTTTTAAATCTTCCATTAGAAAATTACCTTCATTAGCACCGACTCACTGAGCTTCTCTCTGTTGACAATTTTTATCGCGACCTTCTGACACGTGACACAGTGAACCCCCAACTTCACAAGCCCTGCAGGAGACAAAGCAAAATAGAAAGGAAGAACTGGTTAGAGGTTGAGGTTAGTTGTTGAAGTTTTTCCTTTTAGAACACCATCCAGCTGTTGGCAGCTTATATGCAAACAAATTCCCATTAATACCTTCTCCAGCCAGAAAAGGTCTTGTGAGTAAAGAAGACCCTTCAGCCCACACTGTGACCATGTGGCAGTGAAGCCATCAACATCGCTGATACTCCTGCAGTTTCTGCCACTAAAACTGTGGTTTTGTTGAAGCGCTGTAGCCCAGCTCTCACCACTCAAAATGTGTTCTGCCAATAAGAAGTTCTGGCAATTGAACCACACTGGGCTAAGGGCTTTTGCTGACACCTGACATCAACAGAAGTTTGGAAATCAACAAAACTAGATGGTCAAATGTTTGTAGTGTAGACATGGCTTTTACATTTCTCTTGCTCCTTCCAAAGTTTCCATGATCACAATAAAAAGACACAATTATGGCTTCCCTTACTGTTTTAATGTACCCTGCTGGATAAAGTTAGTACTGTGATGAATTCCATTGTGGTGTGGAGGAACATCAGCATATGCTGCTACAATTCTAAGTTCTTGTTTGTTATTATTTACTGTATTCTTGTCCTGCAATAAAAGAGAGTGCTGTTAACTGATTATATTGGCAAGAGGATATTGATATCTCTGACAGGATTAGGATGTCTGAACTATCATCAAAATATGGAACACCAAGACTTAAAAGAAAGAAGTAACATACAACTTTCATCTAAGTCGGGTGACTTACATGAAGGTACACTGAGATATCTCCCACAAATGAATTTAAGATGGTCCCTTGAGCTCAACTCTACTGCCATTAAGAAAATTTGTAGCTGCAAAAGTTGTACTTCACAGGTTATTCAAGTGAGACCTTGTTTGCTTCAGGTTTTACTCTTGTCTAACATGCACATACAGCACAACACCTGATGGGCTGGATACCATCCCACTCCACACACTACATGCCAAATTGCCATTTAGGTTAATTCAGTTATAACTGAACTGAAAAAGAAATGGCACGTCCCTGGTGTCACTAAGACCTGCTGTGTTTTGCAGAGCATTTATAAACAATGACATCAAACAGCAGAAAAAAGAACTAACTTTGTTTCCAGCTCCTAGGCTAGGTTGCAGTTAAGAAACCAACCCCATCCCCTAATGCAAACCACAAAGCCACACAAGTTGCTTTATGTGGAATTTGAACACAGCAGATTTTCAGTCCAGTGAAACACAGAACTTGACACGTCTTACTGAGGGACAAATGGATTATTGCCTTACTACAAACTAGGCCCAATTAAGTGAACTAATTTCATCAGGGGCTTCAGCAATCTTCTGCAGGTACTTGTCCATCCTTTTGCTGCACAGGTAATCATAAATTTGGAGTTATTAATCACTGGCTATTATGTGGAGAAATAAACTCCCAACTTGCTTCCAGTTACATCTCTTTTATAGCATACTCATATGTTCTGGATATTTCTAGTCCCATAATTTCTCAGTTTCATCTGGTTAAACGCTGACATCCTCACTTTCAGCCACGACATAAACAAGTCACAAAAATTAAGAATGCAGTGCACTGACAAATCCATTAGAAACTGTGTACAGCAATAGCATGTCCTCTGCCTGCAGCAACCGAGAAACCGAGCAGGGGCAAGAGGCTGTGATGTCCAGCCACACTCACTCTCCTGCCTGACTTTTAAAAATTTTATTTGTAGTATTAACCAAAGCACTTCTGGCTCTATGTTCACTGCTCAGAGCACCTGCAGCCTTATGATGCTTCTTCCCTTTGGCTTTGTTGTGTGTTTGGAGAGAGGCTACTTGGCACCACGCTGCTGAAAGCGTGCGCTGGTTCAATCTGTGCCCATCGCTTCCTTCCTGCTTCCAGGACAAACCACAGCCTTGCATCACTCTTGCAGCACAGTGACAGCACTTTCTACATTGCTCTTGGTCACACTTTCAAATCTCAGCAGAACTTCTAGCTCAGCCCTTTATATCTAGACTCCCAGCATCTGTGGCACTGTGCTGTACTGTAATGTGGCATGGGCCAATTATTTTCAGAGGTCATAATTGACATAAGGGTGAGAAACAACTGCTCTCTAACTGGTTCCTCACTAGCTATATACCAGGCTTTGATTTCAAAGCTTGTTGCTCCTAAGTCAAGACATCTGCCCAACTGCATGTGGCTGATTTGTAAACTATTTTTCTTTTTTCCTCCCTGAAGCACCCTCTCATTGAGCCCTAGAAGGGTTTACCCATGAACTTCTGGGGCACTGTCATGCTGCGCAGGCTATCTTCAGTGTCCTCTGTCCTTGTAGCTATTAACCTACCACAAAAACTCAAAAATTAAGATTAAACCATTCTGTTTCCTCCAATAAAAAGTTAACGAACTGTTAGAAGACACCAAACACTTTGCAAAAATAAAACTGGTACCGAACCACACTGATTTTATATTGAATTAATTTCATTGACCTCAAGAAATCATTCTTGATTTATGCCATGGTATCAAAGGGCAGAATGAGAAAACATATGTGAGATTTAATGGATCTTTCCTCTTCTCCTGATTTGCATTTTAAAAATCAAGAAAAGAAATGCACTGTCATTGCTGTCTGTTTTGTGGAGATAGAAATTTTAGACAACCCTCTGAACAGCCCAAGACAGCACTTTTTACTGTACTAAATTCACTGAATGTAATTTTAGGATAAAAATAAAACATGTCACTATGTCTTGCTTCCTCCCTTCTCCCCTGGCCACTTCCTTTTGACATTTGCATGCCAGCCTAAGCAGAAATAAAAAAAAATAAAAATCCCTGTTGGTAAGTCTATCTATAGGATAACACCCTCTTCTCCTGCTACTAAGAAGAAAGCCAAATTGAGCTGAGGTAGGAAGGGTTTGTCCTCAGGACTTCTGTTTCTGTCTTGTAATTTCAGTCAATTGTGCAACTACTGAGAGATGACTTAAATGTGGATTTGAGATCCTGTGGGTTTCTGATTCTTAAGAACCCCTTTCACTGACACAAACCATTCAAGATGTATTATTTATCTAAATAATAACAGACCTTAGAGGGAAGCAACTATATGAATAAACTGCTGAGCTGTAACTGAAATAATGGAAGTGGCAGAAATGCCTGCTTGGAAACAAGTGCCCAAGGTGTGTTTACAGGGTTGTGGAAGAGGTAGAGCATCTTCCATTTTTTCCTTCTTCTGTATATGCAGCTGTTAATAAGCACTTCAAAAACATATAAATCCTCCTCCAATACAAATGTGTCAATAACTTAGGTACTTATTTGCAAAGCTTATCTACACAGTCAGGCCAGCACAGGTATGTGTGTCTCCTGCAAAGGAAAACAAACACAGCTGCTGCTGCTGCAAGGATATTTTGCACTGGCTTGTCTTACAGCAAGTCTGCCAGGCAACAAATAGAGCTTGAACTTCTCCACTTCATGTGCAATTAACCCCTCAAATGCAAGCAAGTAACCTTTGTGACTGCTAAAGTTAACTCTGGTCTGTCCTGACAGAAAATCTAAGATGCTGTGGGAATCAACTGCTTGAAGTTTCCCTCCACCACCCACACAGCTGTCACATGCTCACTGCTTCAGGCACACCTCACATCTCCATCTATAGGTCATTCCTGGGGACTCTGGACACTGATATCCCGGGGCTTTCAAATCAGTTTTTGCATCCAATGAACTGCAAACATCGGGCTGCTTTTGATCTTAGCCACTGAACTGCATCAGAACCAGCCCTATAACAGCAGTTTGGGGAGTAAAGAAGAAAACATGAACACTCTGGAAAGCAAGGGGATGTGTAAGTTAACGCTGTCTTTTCATCACAACTAAAAGCCACAATTTGGAAACCAATGAGCATGAGAACTCCCGGATGACACGAAGATGCCACTGAAGGAAGAAGAGCAAAGGGAAGTGTACAAGCCTGACACAACCAAATGCAGCAGTGACCTGCTAATAACCATGCCTGTGCATTTTTTTGCTGGCAAACTCCCACTCTGTGGATGCTTACAGATACACAACCAGTTTTTGAAAAAGACAGGAGCTTATGTGATGAGCAAGGGACAGATTAAATCAGCTGGAAAAGTGGACAGCCCATCCTGAAGCAGTACAGAGAGAAGATTCCTTTTTTACCCAAGAAGAATGTTCTGTGGGGATGGAGAAACAAAAGCTTCCCTCCAGCTGAGATAACTTATTCACTGTGAATCCATGCCCACAGCAAGTGGCTGATACTGTAACTGGCAATCACCTCCAGGACTTGCCGGCCAAGGACAGGATTTCAGAAGAGACTCATTTACTTTTGCCTTGCATTTTGTGCGGCAATTTTCTCTAGAAAAGACTGAATAAAGCATTAAGAGTTCGGAGCTAGTGCTATTTGATATGCATTTTACAGTTGTGTAAACAGTAGCATCTTACTAATGATCCTGTTATTACAACTCTTCATTAGAGAAAGAAACATTTTAGGAACAAGAAAGAATGTTTTCAGTACTATCCAAACCTGAAGTCTGCCTAAGTCACCAATCTGAAACAAATTATTGTTCTGAGGAGAGAGTAATAAATAATGAAACACCACTGTTGTTTAAATACAGCACTTATAGTATTTTCATGGTCGATGATGTTTCCAGTCTTTCAGAAATGTTAAACACAAGTAACTTGATATCCTGACTTTTAACCATGAGACAAATAACAACTCGAAGAAGTAAAGGTACACTTGCTATATTTAACACATATGATTTTTTCCCACTGGTAAAGGGAAGTCTTTTGTTTTCTTTTAAAATAAAACCAACCTAAAATAAATTTCTGCAGTAGGAATACTAAACACTGATTTCAGAAGATCATCTGCACACACATGTTGCTGCCTCTTCACTTCAGAGTGCATTGTCAAAAACCTTAAAAAATCCGAGAGGAAAGCCCTGGCCTGGCCAGAAGTGTCTATTTTGGCTGGATGAGCAATTAAAGGAATGTCTAGAGAGAAATATCACTCCTCTTTTAACATGAGTTAGCTAATTGCCAATTAATTCAAGTCAGTGAACTCTCTGCAAAATTTAATCTAGGCACTGCAAAACACAAACATTTGTGGTTTACTTCAGGGCTCAAGTACTGGCAACAAACTATCTGGATTAGAAGAGGAACAAAACTTCTAGGCTGACAAGCTCAAGTACACTGTTTTTCAAAAAGACTGATGTGTATATATTATTGCTGCACATGGACTTTGTACACATGCTCTTTAATACAAATAATTTAATTTATCCCCACAAATTGAAGGTTGGTGTTGTAAAACTTAAAAGAATTTATGGATGCTCATTCCTGAAAACTACATGCACTAACATGTGCAAGACCTGCAAAATCTCAAGGATGCCAGTCCAGAAAATCAACCCTTACAGCAATCAAAAGCATTAATACATCTCAAGCAGGGTAGAGGACAATCTTAAAATGTAATATTCCTCCTCTTTATTCTCCACAGTTATCTTCACAAACACTGCAGTTTCAATTAGGGTTAAATCAGTTCAGTTACAGTGTCTAACTCTGCTGACTGCAGTGAAGTTGCTTTAGATCTGCAACAGTGGAAAATGGATTAAAATTTGGCCCACAGCAACATGATTTCCATAGCCGTAAAATAAGGATAATAGCACTTACTTACCTTGCAAGGGTTGTAGAAGGATTAACTGATTAATCCTTACAAAGAATGCTGGAAAGGGATAGAAATCCTATCCAAGTTTTACATATTACAACCAGGAAAACTGCATTCTAAATACAATCTGGAAAGAAACCTCTAGATAATTTCTTATTATTAGCTTCCATTTCACATCCCAATTCTTTTAGAGCACAGATTTCTGGTCTCCAGTGATGCACATCTTATACTACTCTTAGCTGCACTGGAAAGAACTTTGTTACTGAGCATCCTACTTACAGAAACCAATAATTGCCCTTAATTACTCAGTCTTCTCATTGAAGAGATGTTTATTTTCCTATAGCGATTGTTATCTCTAATTATTGCATTTAAAATAAACAGAGACTTATATCAAGTGACAGGCAAATTACATGGTATCAATTTATAATTGCATAATGGCAAAAGGAGGTATAGGAGAAATCTAGAAATCTAAAAGGATGAGGATAGAGCTACCCAGGTTGGTAATGAATTATTTTGACCGTGGGCTCTTCTACAGAGATAATCTAGTGCTTAAAGGCTGTTCTGAGGGCTCATGCATTAACTGTTTTTAAACTGCATAAACTGTAATTATGGTAGGACTGAAGCCAGAGTTCAAATGCTCAGCAGGAGCACGGAAGGAGAGGTTCCTCAGTGCTGAGATGCCCGTGCCTCAGCTCAGAGCACAGGGGAGCTGCACACTGAATTGCCACAGCCCAGATTTACTGTCCTGAGCCACGAGCACTGCCAAACGTCTGCTGGCTCAGGCAGCCAGAGGGACACACTCCTAAGCTCAGAGACCGGGGAGAACAATGCACCAGCTCAGATGTGATTGGATCCACATGCCTGATATTAAGGAACAAGAGACACAAACACGTACAGATATATATATATACACACATACACACACAGCAGCTCAGCAGGAGCAGGTTTTACACTGGATGCCTCAGAGATTATGGTAGGATCATCCTCCAAGCTCAGCAGGATCAAAACACACAGAACCAACATCACCTCTATTGATTTCTATCTTGGTCTCTTTCTTGCAATATTTCATAAATCAATACTTCTCAGAAAACCTTTATGCCCCCTGAATATAACAAAGAATGTGAGTGTTGAGCCCTTTCGGTGTGCTCTCTTTCCCATCTCTCCAGACACACCCACAAATCTAAAGAGGCTCCCTCAGGGAACCAGGACACGAACCTTCACCATCACACTGATGCTGCTTTAGCAAAAGACCACAATTTCATCAGCAACTCTAACAAACTCTTGAAGTCCTCTGGGATCTACCAGCAGCTTGTGATGTCTGTGGGCTGAGTTCCCATTTCAGATCAAGAATTGTTCCTGTATAAAAACACTCGGGAGACGAAGCTTTGCTGCCACGGGAGAAGTGCAGACTTCAGCTTCCAATGCGAACATCTGAAAGTGTCAGGGCAGCACACCCACCCCCTGCACACAGGGAAACAGAAGACTGGTTTCATCGTTTTCAAATTCGAAAGACAAATGAAAATACAACAGATCTTTCCACTGAGGCACAAGGAAAAAAAGCCCAACTCTTTTTCATCACTGGATGGGTACTGGGAAAACTCTGCTTTCACTCACAACTCTCCTAGTCAGAAGTCTTTTTTTCCCCCCTCTTTCCAAGAGCTGTCCATCTACTTGTAAAGCTCTTCTTGAGGAATGATGAGAGCCGTGTTCCCCTTCAGACCTCATTAATCCTTTGTCAGGAGATGACCAAAGACAGCCATTTTCAGGTACAGAAGGAAGCCAGCAGAAGTCTGTCTATCCTGCCCATGATATCTTTTGGAAAACATGTTCCTGTAATTAGGCAACATCTGGGTAATGAGCCACAACATCCCCACTTGGTCCAGTGATGTATTGAGAAGCACTGATGCACTTATAAGGAGGGAGCAGTGAGCAGCAAAGAAAGAGAGGGTGAGGAGGGAGGAGGGGAAACAGCAGATAAACTGCTCTTCACATGTACTTTTAGCTGATGTTAATCCCATTTTCTATGCTAATTTCTTACATCTCCTCTTCTTTACCACGCCTTTCCACGCTCCATCAGGAAGTCTTCACACCCTTTTGACCCTCCTATCAACCAAGATTGTTTCAGCTAGGTTATATGTATATTAAAAATCTAATTAAAAAGGGGGGTTACCACGGAAAACCTTTATACAGCAGAGGTCATGCTCTTCACAAGATTAGGCTCACCACAGAACACTTCATCTACCCAGCTCCGTGCTGATACAGCTTACTCTGCCCTCTGACATCTCTTAATCACCCTCTGACAGATTCCTAACAGGATTTTCACTGAGTGCCGATATGCTGCCCTTCACTAAGGGCTCAAGAAGTGATTGGATTAACCACACTCTTGTCCCCATGCTTTGGACAAGGGGCCAAACAGCAAGCCACAGGCACAGGCAGCTCCCAGGAACTGCAGGGCTTGCTGGTAGCAGTGGGGTGTGGCCCATACACAGGCAGAGGAGAAATGCATTGGATAGCCACTGCATACATTGCTCTACAGATACTGGTATTTTTCCAAGGACAAATTGCTCTGTATGCAGTAGAACTAAAAGAGGCTGACCACTTGTAGATCCACACCCTGAATTTTATTTCATTATCCACCAGAAAACTCTGGATCGTCCTCCATTCCCAGCTCACCACATCTAAGGACATCCTACTTCCACTCTCCTCCAGTGTCATAACACCTGCAATTCCTTCCCACACCTCTATCCCCACTGACTCTAGTTCCTTATGCCTCCTCCAGTAATACCCTCCATAGTTTTACCCATTTGTCCTGCAGTTCACCTGCCAGCTGCACAGTTTCTGTCTGTGTACCTTATTCTCTCCTTTCCCCTGACTAAAAGACAACAGATGCTGTGGCCAGTCCCGACCTGCAAGCACATGGTGACTGCAAAAAGTGTAGGAAACAGCACATTTTCTTAATTATACTGGATATGAGAAACTCCAAGTCTCTGGACTAGGACAATGGAAAGAAAGACCATCTGGAAACTGAATTCTCATTTACAAACAGGAAAATCACGGCAAAAGAGTAACAGAATAAAAGATAAGAAAAATGAGACTATTATGACTTTAATGAGCAGAGACAGGCATATTAAAAAAAACTCCAAACTGAACAAACTTTAAAAAGTATTTCCTTTAATTTGAGAATAATGGCTACGGTCACAGCATGGAGCTGAAAGGATTTATTGACTCCTACACCAAGAAGAACAGGAGCTGTCTGCTCATAAAGTACCCTACAGTTGGTTCACTATGTTCCCTACAAAGAGAGGAAAGCAGGGCATCGTATTCAAAACACAAAAAGGCCCAAGCACCTCATTAATTTTAGGTACGAGAAACAATGCAATACCTACAGAGCATGGCCAGCTGTGCCTCCACAATAAAAAGAAGGAAAATAAAGTGAATTTGATTTCCTTGGAAAAGGAAGGTGGTTAGATAAACTGGGACATTACAACCCACCTTCTGATACCCAGTTTCATCACATGGAATTCATACTACAGTGTCTGAGGCTAGGTATGTCCTGAAATATGACATCAATTTCAAACTCAGGCAGGAACCAGTGATTATAAAAGGATGAGACCTGTGCTGTCAAAACACATCTTTGTGTCATACTTCTACTCCAGGATTTCTATGCAACAACTCCAGCCTGGGCTGCTGGAAGATCTCACAGTGAATTTTTCTCTTCTGGAACGATTCCACGGGTCTGATCTAAAGCCTTTTGAAGTCAATGCAAAGGCTCATCTGTTTTAGGAAATTGCAGATCAGTTTTCTTCAGCGGCAGCTTAGAGCTATACAAACCTGGCTTATTGTAATAGCTGCTGCTGCAGATAATGACACTGAAGTGCTAAAGGTCTGCCTGTAGAAGACCATATTCCAGAACTAGCTGTTCTCAAGGGTTACCAGAGTGTACAACTCCCTGTATGTGTTAACTATCAATCAGGTAGAACAAATGTGCAGGCACAGATCTTCAGCATCTTTTATTCCACCATTTCCCTACACAGGAAAGGGCCCTGCCTTTAATCAGACTGTATTTTCTTAGTATTAGAATAAAATGCTTAAATTAGGCTCCCCACAAACACTGGTTCAAGGCCAGAGCCATAATAAAGAAAAAGAGTAGATGAATTTTCTAGAAGTCAATCAAGTCTCATGCCCTGTACTTTTTCTCTGATTGCTTTCTAGTCTAGAAATGATTTTGTTTCTTGGCCCCACACATTTATCAAGAAGGATCAGAAAATTTAAGGAGGTTCAATTAAAAGATTCACTTTAAGAAGAAGGACAAGTTTTAAGCCTGGACAAGTACATAGAAATAAGCAAACAACTAGTAAGCAGCTTGTCCCTGTAGGCTACAAACCTGAGCAAAAGTTAAAATATCATCCCTCTAAAACAACACTCCCACGTGAGGACCCAGTTTCCCCCACTTGTACGTTACTGTGACCCCACTGGCTTCCTTGGAATTATTCCCAGTTCCCTGTGACCGAGAACAGGCACAGCAGCCCTCCCAGCCTCTCCAAGGAGGTGACACAACACAGCACAGGCTACAAACAATGGCCACAGAGGAGCTCAGTGTTGACTCAGAGTCACTCACGCTCAAAAGAGAAGGCAGCTCAGAAATAATTGAGACTGCTGTGCCTGTTCAGTGTCCCGACATACACAGGGGATAAGCACGCTAAAATAACACAGTACTGCCCAGCAATAATGGCATTAGACAAATCACTATCACTTCTGAAAAGCCTCTGGCCTTAAGGGATACTGCCTGTGCAGAGCACAGAAAATACTCTTTTGTCCTTATGAACATTACACTCACTTTAGTTCTATGGCTTTGTATTATGAACTCCTAAGCAACTAGAAACTGCTATGATATTCTTTACTCGTACTGCAGGGTCAGGTCACCTGCACATTCAGGCCATGGCCGAGCTGCACACAGTTGGGTATGAAGGCTTTCTCCCTGAACACAAAAATCAGCAGCTGAATAGAGCTGGCAGGATGGGTATCCACAGCAACACTGAGTGCTACTCTCTGTGCTTAAAACCAAGAGTTAGAGGTTACAGTCCAAATTTTATTAGGGTGATAATTTAAAAAAACCCTGTCACCAGAATGGAAAAAGACTTTTATAAGAGAATCAAGAACTCTAACAAAGGCTGAATATAGAACAGCCTCAGTCTTCAGAATTGGGCAGCCTAGTTCTGGTACCTCAGTACACAAACCAATGAGCCTCGTTTGGTCAGATGGACAAACAAAACCAGTTTGGGAAACACAGTGAGCTGCAGTGACCTGTGAAATGTCACAAAATGGTGGAACAGCCCTGCCATATGCACAGGATCTGCTTCCTGAGTGCCAGCCAGGTCAGTGAGGCTTCCTGCACAAGCAGACTGGCCACACACATTAGGAACAGGAGTGCACGAAGCCATGTGGGTACTGTGAGCTCTACCAACAGCAGAGGGTGCAGCAGACACAGCCCCACAGGTTTCAGCTGCAGAAGGACCTGGTCTAAGTTTCCTGACGGACCATTTTTACTTGCACATAAAGGCTTTAACTCTTCCCTTCTATTTCACAGGGATACAAGCCCCTGCAAGCTCCAGGAGACTGAAAAACACAGAAAGAAAAGCTTACTTCTTAGAGAGAGAAGCTAACTCCCTTCTGAGAAAGAGCAGAGGTGCTCCCCTCAGGTTATATTAAAGGGAATTAAGGAAAATCTGTGGCTTTTGTGTGATTACAAGTTGTTAAATACAATGGAGAATCCCTCATCCCAGCGCATCAACTGTAAATCCCACTAATAACTACATGAAGAAGCCCAAATAAAGGTTATTTTTAAAACCTTTGTCTCTCTTTGCAGTGCATTCTTTGAAAATCTTCCTCTTCAGCTGTATGCAAGTGTTGCTGTGAACAGTACATAATGCTGAAGTGGGAAGAGAAGGTGCCTTCTGAAACCACCGAGGCAGCCAGGTGAGTGAATACAAGAGCAGGAACATCCAGACTGCACTTGGTGGCAGTGCACTGGAAACAGCATACAGAAAATCAGGGCAGCAGATGTCCAGGTATTTAGCAACAGAGTTAAAGAAACAAATAAGGCCTTCTCTAAGCATGCTGTTCTGATTTGTGCTAGCAGTCCATAATTCACTGCTGAGGAGGAAAAAAAAAAAAATCTAGAATTTGCTGTTAGTTGCAGTATCACAGAATGATACTGTGAGGGACCTCTAGAGATGATCAAGTCAAAGCCCCTTGCTCAAGCAGGGACAGCTAGAGCACATTGCCCAAGACCAGCTGGATTTTGGTATCTCCACAGATGAAGACTCCATAACCTCCCTGATTTCTGTTCTGTTGTTTTATCACCCTCACAGTAAAATAAGTTTTCATTGTGTTTAGATAAATTCAGTTTTAATTTGTGCCCATTGTCTCTTGTCCAGTCAGTGGCTGAGAAGAGTCAGCTCCCTCTTTATTCCCTCACAACAGGTATTTTACACACATTGATGAGATGACCTCGAGCTTTTTCAACAAACCAAATCGTCCCAGTTCTCCTTTTGCAGAAGAAGGCTCAGTTTCTCCATGTTTGTGGCCCTATCCTGGATTCAGGAATTCCATGTTTCTTGTACTTGTGGAGGCCCAGAACTGGATGCAGTTCTCCAGTAGAGAGCTGGAGCAGAGGAAAAGGGTCACTTCCCTCAATTCATTTGATCCTGCAGCCCAGGATACTGCTTCCTACCCTTGGTACACCAGTGCCTGGCTGGCTTATGCTCAGCTTTTTGTCTGCCAGGACCTTGAGGTCCTTTTGTGCAGATCTGCTTTCCAGCTGCCTGGTCCCCTGTGGGTACTGACCCCTTGGTTAGTCCTTCCCAGGACTCTGCATTTCTCTGGCAGTCCTGCCTGCTCAGTCCTCCAGCCTAAGAACCTCTGGATGGCAGCACAACTGCCTGGTCCATCAGCCATTCCTACTGGTTTTGGTCTCAAAAATACAGTGTATTGAATTTGGTTCATTCAGTGGCTTTCTTCCATTGAGTCTCTGTAGGTATTAGTGAGCAAAGAACACTTTCAGAGTGTTTTAAGGATATTGAATGAAACAACAATGCCTCTTTGCAGCAGTTTTAAAGAATATTATCTAAATTGTTTTAAGTAATTTTTCATGTTTTCTACATGTTTTATCCTAAAAGAGAAACTGTCCCCTAATATTTTCTAGCTTGTACAAGGCTACCCAAAGAAAACGAAACCAGAAGCTGTACAACAAAAAGAGAGTGAGAAAAACATAAGGAAAGATGTGAATGAGTTGGTTGTTTTTCTTCAGCCATACCACAGTTCCTTCTCAGGAGTCCTAGAAGCAGAGACATCATTGGATAAGTTAAAACTTAGGGGCAACTTCACATGCTTCTTCTCTGACTACAGGCACTGCTGTGGATGGGCCAGTGCATGGGAAATTCATGCTTTTATTGCCTGGGTGTGTGAAACTTCTCCTTCCCACCCCACCCCACCCTACCTACTGGTTCTTCCAGCCCTCTAAAGGAGCCCATCCCTACAAACTGCTCTCTAATTCTTCCCACACAGCAGGGAAGATCCTCTGTGGAAGGAGAGCAACAATCCACATAACCAAAGCTGAGACTTTCTCCTCCACACACCTGGCTTCAAGGTCTGGTTTGTCTCATTCTAATTCCAAGTGAGGATCCCAGCACAAGAGAGTCTGTTTTCCAGAGCCCAGAAATTGTCAGGTGAGCAGTGATGTGTCCTGGGAAGTGGAAAGAGCTCTGCATAGTGTCTGCCTAGGGGCACCTCACATGCTGTCATACCTGGTCAAAACAATTTTAAAATCTTTTGAACTTTATGTTTGTTTTTAAACGGAATCAGCACATCTGGATAATAAATAATGATTTTTCATTTTTTAATAAATTTAATTTCACTTCAATTTTCAAGCCAAATAGAGGTTGATGCAAATGGCCTATAAAGAATATATGTCCATCTACAGTGACTAGAAAATGCGATCAATAGTCATCAGTCTATCATGTAGCAAAAAAAATTCAAAAAAGGATGCAAGTAAATGCACATTAACTACATTATGACTTTAATGAATGGGCAGTGGAAAAGAATGTCTTCCTATCCACAGAAGAAAAATGCTAAATTTATTTTGCAAATCATCATAACTGGGTGGCCATCAACTTGAAAATGAACCTTTCTTTAGGAAAATATCTAAAATGTAGAAATGACAAATAAGGATAGAATCAATAAATGAAATCAAGATTTTTGCCCTTGCTGATTCAAACCATAATAAAAATCACTATTTAAATTGCCTTGATTTAAATATAAATTACACAAATTCATCAAATCTGTTTGTCAGATAATAATTCTCCTCACAGCTGTGAGATAAGCCCCACGTCAGAGCTCAACAAGAGCCCTCAGCACGGTCCTCACCACTTCTGCACTTCACTGCTGTCTAGAGCCTTGCTCTGGGGTTTGAGATTCACTTCTCCTAATCTGCTGTTGAATGTGGGAACTCTTCAAGATGGGGGAACATCAGGAATGACATCAATACTTGAGATGGGCTCCTCTTTAGGACAAAGCCAGAGAACTGTACGAAATGCTGCAGCTACTGAAGCAAGCAAGGCAGAATCCATGCTAACCAAGAAGCAAAAAAATAGTCAGGTTTGCACATACAGAGGAATTTGTCCTCTCTCTCTCCTGCCCACATATAAGAGACAAAGCATGAGGTAATATCCTGCCTGCTTTTGGAAAAGCCCAGCTTTATGACACCAGCAAGGATATATGTAGCAGAAAATAGTTTTCTCCAGTATTTTTTCTCAAGCCTCATGAACATATTTCAGGCCTACTGAGATAATTATTTTTAAAGAGAAAATACGTAACATAACACAGAAATACATGGACAAGAGCCCCATGGAATTGTTATTGCTGTTTACATTGGAAGACTCAACTCAAGACAGGACTCTGCTGTAATAAACATAATGCATACAACATATAATAGATGCTTGGCCTTTCCTTGGGGTGGATGGCAATGATCTAAACTGTTAAGGCAGTCAGAATATACCTAATTATGTGCTACTTCTCTGTTTGAAGATAAAGACTTAAGGCATTAAGGAACTGGGCAACTTGCTGAAGGTCACACAGAAACCCTGTGGCAGGCTGGAAACCAAGCACATGCCACAGTCACACCTTAAGTTGGTGGGAGAAGGCTGCAAAAAAACTACAAACCCACCATGAATGCATTTTCAAACGCAAACTGTATGCTAGAACATGAGAAAATGGCCAGTGGACCATCATTTTTATAAAATTCCAGGCAAACCTCACACCTACCTCCTCCTACAGAAGTATAAAAGGATAGTAATTCCATTTGTGCCATGAGGTTTGTTCCCGACTTACAGCAAAAAATCTGAGAGCAAAAATGGGGGTCTTTCTATGTTGTATGTAAATATATTTGAGAGAGCTTTCAAATTTATGATCCATTTAATGAAAACAGCAATAACAATATTGCACATTGTATTTTAGACAGGGGAAAGGATGCTGATTCCTGGAAGCGAGGAAAGAACAGAGAAAAAAAACTATAAAGGGAAATCTCTCCTCTCAGCAAGCATTTTACTCAGTCTGCTGCAGGAAAAGGATGGGTCTGTAGCGAAATGACAGGCAGCAGAGGCAGAAATGGACAGGGTGAAGCTGGCCGTGCTGGGGATGTTACACACCTGCCGTGCCGTGCTGTCCCCAGCAGCAGCAGCAGCAGCAGGGCTGCCAGCGCTGTCCCTGTCCCTCGCAGGGCTGCAGGCTGTGGCTGTGCTGGGACAAGGAGGCTGGCGGCGCTGGAAGCGCCGCTCTGCAGAGCAGCAGGAGGAGGCACAGCACAATGATCTCCATCTGCATGATACAGCTTCCAATCCCTTCCTTTACAGCTCAATAGGTGCATCTGCTGCCCCTCTGCTAATCCTCAGCATTGTTTAAAATGCAGATCAGTGGAGATCATGCTTTTTCTTTCCCATTACAGACCATACCCTAAAAGAGCTTTAATCACACAGACGATATTCTATCTCTTGCAGGGTCTGCTGCTTCATTTTTTCCCCTTGCCTTTGTTTGGAAGCCAGATCTTTGTAAGGCACTAGCAGCAGCAGCAGCAGCAGAATATAATTTTGCAGTGCAAGGTTTGAAGCTAGTCAAAGTGACTATAACCTTTCCCAGAACTGTGGCAATGTAATTAGAAGACTGTGACTGCAAAATATAAACAGCAGGGAACTCAGGTCATAGGAACCTCCTGAGAAAACGCATCCTAAACCCCTGGATATGTTGCATGATTTTAAATGTAAAAAGCAGCATCAGCAGACTTCCTTACTTGTCTTTGTCTCCCTAGAACTAATGCACCATGACATTTTTTTAGATGTCGTCAGAAAGTACAAGAGCTACAGAGGAAAGCTATGATTGGTTACACGACTGCAGGCTGAGAAAAATTATTTCATTTATTTCACAGAAAGAGCATATTCATGAACATACATATATGTAAATGCTAACCCGAAATTCTAACCTAGTTCTTCCCAGGCAATTCTACTGCCAAATGAATGACCTGTAAGCTGAAAGGCTGTTCTTGCTGTGACGAGAAGGAGATTATGCAAGTCATCATTGTAAAAATGAGACCATAAGAACCACTGTAGCTGAGCAGCGGTCCAGCTCCGAATCTTCTAAGAAGAAGTGACATCCCAGAGTCCTCCTTTCTATGGCTATTGCCTTCAGTGCACTTCACAGGGCAGGACCAGACTGGAATTCTCCTCATTTATGTTTATCAAATTGATTTTCTTCTATAGCAACCTTAGATCCCACAAATAATTGTAAGGCATAATACACTAAATCTTGTCTTTCCCTGTATCCATAAACCACAGGAAGAAAGATAAGCAAACCAATTATTTTACCAATCAGGGTATGTCCGTCCTTCACAAATGCACAACATATGGTGGAGAGGAGGGCAAAGGAATTCTTCCTGTGCTCTTACCTTCTAAGAAATATGTTCATGGCATGGTGATAAAACATAGCACAGCCCTTCCCCTACCACAGAGAGCAGGATAGATACTGAAAGATTAAAAAACACACAAGGGATCTGACTAAGAGGGATGTACTCCTTGCCATTAATACTTGTTGACCCACCAGATTTCCCAAGAGATCAGCTGAGGACAATTCACTGCTTGCAAGAGTTCGAGATGCTGGACTTTGGTAAGCCCCAGACTTTCCCTTCCTGAAATAGCAGCTGCTCTGCAGGGACCCTCTGCTGTATCAGAGCCAACTGGGCATCATGGAGGGCCCTGAACGGCATGATCCTCTGGCAGACACAGCCCACAACCATTCATCTCACTCCTCACCATGAATACATATGCTCTGCCCATTTCTTAAGCCCAGACAGGTGCTGTGCTAATCACTGACTTCCTAGGCAGCAAGAAACCCAATATATTCTGCCTGACTTGCACATCTGTACATTAATTGCTGGAAGCAGCAGCCCCATCCTTCAGAGCCTCATTCATTTGAACTCATGGGAGTCCCCAACAGTAGGTCTGTGTCTGCTGGATTTGCTGATCAAGGACAGCCCAGCACGTGGTCCTCTCCTGCCAGTTGGCACCATAGCAATTAAAGGGGGGGAAAGACTAAGGGACGAGTCATTCCGTGGGCACACAAATGCATTTATTATTTGACTCATTATGGAGGCACAAGGTGATTTTCAATTAGCTGTCCAACAGTATGATTGAACACAAGATACTTAATTATGTATCTCATGGACATGCTTCAAAGGTGCCATTTCACTCTCAAAATAATTAGCTGCATGCACAGGCAACTTAGAGAGTTCCAGAGAGCCCCTGGTTACTTTCCTTTAAGAAACAGAAGAGTTATATAAGTTTCCTGAAGTGCAAAGGCCTCCTGGTTGCAAGGTAACTGTACCTAATGTATCTGTCCAGAATCACAGGTGCCTGTGCCTGCATCTGTGGCTGTGATCCCAAGGAAACGTGGAAAGTGGTCAGTGGCTGCCAGATGTAAACTTCATCCTTGACAAGCAGCCCCCTGTGAGCATTAGGTCCAGCAAAGGAGTCTTTGATGAAGCATCCTGGGATGCACATCCACACCTCCACATGGACTTCCCAAACCAAATCCAGGAAAGCAGAAGTGAAGCAGAATAAAGCAAAAGTTAGGGAAAGGCTGGAGAAAACCAACAAAGCTGAGTCACATTCACTTTTCCTCTCACCAAATAGCAATGCTGACCTGTAGCAGCAGTGTTTCATTTGGTAGCTGTATAAGCAGTAGTAAATTACTACCTCCTGACAAAAAAGGCAAGGAAGGTGCTATGAAACAAGTTTTCTCCAATTAACAAAGCCTCCCAGGACTACTTACACACTGTCCCCTTCTAATGAGGGCACCGAGTCATAATCCAGTTCTCCTTTATAATTAACGTCTGTAATTACTGGTGTACAACACTATGCCTTAACTAATGCCACTACTCAAAACATCAAACATTTATATCTGCACTTTTGTGCATATTAGATGCAAAGAATGCAAGTTTCATAGCTAAAAAAAAAATCTTTTTTTCCTCTCATATAAGAATACCAGATTTCCATTTCAACCACTAGTTTAAGTGTGTAAGTACTCCAAAGGGAGTCTAGAGAGAAGTTTAAACTTTGGCACCCTTCACAAACGTATGTGAACAGAACTGGTTTTCTTACTGCACACAGCAATGACTTGAAGGACCCCACCTGCCAGTGATCTCTGTGAAGATGACCAGGTGACATACACTGCAACATATGTAGAATCTCTTTCCTTAAACATCTACCCTGGAGCTGCTGAAAACAGTGCCAAAAGGAATTAGAAACATTAATTGAAAGGGTTAAAATGGCAAATGTAAATGCTGCTAGGGGATACTTACTGTTCCTACCACAAAAATGCCATATGACATCTCTCCCAAGAAACAGTCAACCTGAACACTAACTCCTCAATAATGCAATTATCTGTGTCAATGTCAAGACAGGGCTCTGCCCCTTCACATCCATTGTCATATAAATTTATCTCCTGTATCACAGCAGTCCTGCTGGCCTTGGAAAAGAGATCCCTTGGTGGAAATGAGGCCTGACAGGAAAACAAAGAACAGATTTTGAATGCATAGGGGCATCTTTTGTAATTAAGGAGCTTGGGTGTTTTTCCTGTAGGTGTGTATAGGAGGTTAATTTGTTTGTTTGTGAAACTACTAAGCTTCAGGGAATCATTTAAAAATGTTTAGTTCTTCAAATTTAAAGTTGTTTAAAGTTCTCTGTAAATTAGCACTTAGGGAGTGGAAGGAGGTAGCCTGTACCTTCAGAACATGCAAAATGATGATGGGTACCACACAGGCAGAAAACTAAAATTTCTCCATGCACCCTTGCTGTTTCACTGCCTGATTAGCTGGGTGATCCTCAGCACCAGTGAAAATGTCAGTGAATCCTACTGATATAAAGTGCCTGTTTACATGAGGGATGGGTAGTTCAGTATGTAAGACAGTTAATAAAGCAGAGAAAAAATAACTTACTTTTATCTCTGGAAAGCGTCATGTGTTGTAGTTCTACATACAATTTAAACTCACAGGAACTGTCCTGTGGGAACACTCATTCAAGTGCATCAGTCAACATGGACCTAATTACCCCAAAGTCTTTCTGAATTCGGGCCTCAGTCTTCCAGGGTCTTTGTTTTTTCCACTGATAATATAAATCTGCCACACAGAAATACTAAGGATTAATGTACTGGGGTTGGTGAAATGTCAGAAGTACTCCTGAGGTGTTTCTATAAAGGCTCCCTTTCTTTCTCCTTAGAAGTGTGCAAGAGAGATAATTTGCTGACCTTGCTATTTCTAAGTCTCACCCAGCAGTAGATGTGGAGAGCCCATCAATTCCCAGTGACAGACAGCTCCACACTGGTAATGTGTCCACCCCAATTCATAATTCAGGCTTTACACAACACATCCCTCAGAATGTATTATGCCCTTTAATGCTAGAGTGGGTCAGCAGATGGAGTGAGCATAAAAAAATTTTTGCAAACATTTATACCTCCACTTAAGCAAGTTACTCTCCTTTCAAACCCAGGAAACAGGCAGACTGCATATGGCTAAGCCTGGTCTAATTCTACACGTGCCATTTTTAATTGTGTAAATTGATGGATTATTTACTTCAGTGAGTCCGTTTCAAAGTTGCCTCTGAAAAATAAATGTGTATTTCACAAAACAGCAGTTAGTCTGTGGTGGCCAGCACCTCTGAGCACATGCCACTGTGAGACAGAAACATTCCTTTGTCCTTCAGACTCAACTCTGAGATCCCCAGTTACATAAACCATAACCATGTTGGGCAAGTTATTATGACAGCAAATGTTCTTGTCATTTGTCCTTTACCATTTATTCCTATTGTCAGTATCAGAAGTCCTTCTCCATCATAAAAGGAAATCAGCAATTTCCTTTCCAAACAGCACACCAGAATTTATAGCTTTGTACTGAAGGATGTATCAGCCTTTGCAACCTATGCATTTATGTTGGAGATACCAACAGCACTAAAACAAGTGAGTTCAAGTCAATAAATAAAATAGATGTAAGTGAAAACATAAATAATTTAATCTCGGTTAAAACCATGGGAAAAAGGAGAAGACTAATTGAGATTAGTGGAACTACTTATGGGTTAAATCAGGACTAACAAGGGAGGACTACAATCACCTTTTGCAAGCAATTGAGAACACAGACTACCATTGCACTGCATGACAAGTTGGTAACTCATCTCCGGAGTGGATGGAAACTATGCCAAAGATTTTAACCAGCTGAGAAAGGCAGGGGCCTAAAAAGTGCATGTATTTCATTCACTTATGGAATGGGAGATCCACTTTTAGACCTCTGCCTCCTATTGCTCAGTCTACAGATTAATTTTAAGCTTATTTTGAATTTTAAAAAATCCCAAGGAAATATATTTCAGTCTACAGAGCAGAAAAGCATCACCAATTAACGACTGGGATCCCCTGACTGGAGACAGTCAAGCTCTAAGCCTTCTCTGAAGGATATGGAGTGCATACACGCACACAAAAGATTATGCAAATCAAAAACCCATCACATTATGCAAACAAAAATTACTCTACTACACACAAGTTCACGTTAGTCTTTATGACAGTCACACACCACAGGAAACCCAACTTTCACGAGATTAAAAAAAAAAGAAATCATCATTTTTGAACTGTTGAAGGAGATCCTATGGCTACACACACCTCATCCTGATCAACTTACAAACATGGCTCTAAAGGCTGTTTACCACAGCATGATTTTCATCAGAGCTGCAACCAAACATGAGGCAGTAAGGACCATGATTACATGATCCATTACACCAGTGTAAAACAAGAATAACTCCAAGTTTGCAGAAGAGCAGCACTGAATCTATTCAAAGACAGTGCCACGGGCTTTCCTATTTCCTTGCAATGATTTTAATATCAAAATTATAACACTAAGAACGGTGTGTTTGTGACTTCCTTGTATCATTATCAGTGATCCTTATTTCAGGGAAAGGTTTGGGGAACTCTGGCTTTTGAGCATTCAAGTCATCTGTGCCTCCAACCCTAAAGCAGACAGACTGGTTTCTCAGTGGCTGAGATAGTGCAACAATCTGAACTGTCCATGAAGTTTTAATGACGTGGTCCTAATGAAAGTAGCTGCAGCTGTTTATAAACGTGGTTTCTTAATGGGCCCAAAGGCATATGACTGAGCTTATAGTTTTGTACCAGTTTTATGCAGGGTTTCCCTTCATTAAGTCACTTCTTTAGTATGAGCTGTCATATTCAAAGTCCTTTATGAATTAGGAGCCTTCTCCACTGACTTCAACAGCATCTGGCTTCATGGAAGGAATCAGGTCCCTGCTGTGAAGTGTTTCAGCCCAGTAGCTCTGTCTCTAATCTGTCAAAATTGGACAGGACTCCTGAGAATTTTATTAGGATTGGGCACAAACAACACCTTGAGTGCAAGTTAGATGAACCCAAGGCCCATAAGCTAAGACAGCTATTGAGTAAATCACTGGACATTCTGCATTGCTACAGAAGAGAGGTTCTCTGTCTAGACTTCAGAAAGCAGAATTCAGTCCAGATCCATGTGTATTTGCTGAAAAAATAAACAAAATAAACATTGAGTCCCACTCAATGGACAGCATTTGAAAGGAAGCATTATAAGAGAGCATCTTTAAAACCAAACCAAACCAAATAAATGAGCTGAACTTTCCATTTCTAAGAAAATTTGCTGGTGGAGGTTACCATCAAAACCAATGTTATGCTTCTAGAATTTCACTATTCTGGATAACATCTAATTCTCCATCAATTCTCTAATTTCAGCTGAGCTTAACAAAATGTTTACACTAAAAAATAAAACAACAAAACCCATCAACAACAGCAACAAAACCCTGAAAGAAAAAAAAACCCCACAATTCTGGCAATGTCCTCCTACTTGTCAAGCACCAGGAAAGACTGCCAGATATTAAAGTAACTTAAGAGTGCTCCATTTGATCTGCACATAGAAGCATCACTAAATCTATATCCAGTCCATGGAAATCACACTGGCAGGAAATCTTCCCTTCAGGCAAACCCAGCTAAAAGACTTCAGTAGCACTCAGCATCTTTTGGCCAGTCTACCAAGCTCAGTGTTTTCTCTACAAAAGTGCCTAAATAATAAAGCCAGTGAATAGGCAGCAGAAGCAGCTATGAAAACAGTTTCCACAGTGAAAGCACGAAAAAAGCTCCAGGAGTCACAAACTTCCTTTTTCCTTGTTCTTAACTGGGGCTGCACATCTGTGCTCCCTTTGAAGAGACTGGATTTTTCTGTCTCCCATCCCTCAACATCTTCCTTCCAGCCTCTACAAATGCAAACTTCTAACAGTTCCAGGCTTCCCCACTACACTCTGACACAACTGCCCTTGCCCAAGTTATACTCTGGATGCTTTCAAAGCTGCTTAAAGATCCCCTTAAAAGAAAAGTGATATAATTTAAAATTCTGAATCATACTAATAAACTGAAGTGGTGCTACACAGCCTGATGAAAAGAGGGAATCAGAATACACTGCCTCAAGCTCAGATTTCTACAAGTCAAGGTAGAAAAATAAGGACCTGTCTCTGTCCATTGGGCAGGTTACCTACTGCCTGCCATGTAACAGCACAAATCCACCCTGAAACCCAACTAATAAGCAGAGTGAGAACCAGAAAGAAACAGTTCAGTTTTCCAGACAGATGAATGGCCCACTGAGCCACTTTTCAGGATTTTACTTTCCAAACTAAAAAAAAAAAAAAAAAAAAAAAGAAAGCAGTTCCAAGGGCTGGAGGTAAAAAAAAAAAAAGAAAGAAAGGAAAAAAAAATAAAAAAAGAAAAAGAAAACTCAGCAGTAGCTGTTCAAAGAGATATCTTAAAATCTCTTATGAATAAAAGTTATTTTTGTCTAAAAAGAGGATATTCTTTTTCTATTGCCTCCCAGCCTCCTTCCAAATATGCTGACAAAGAAAGATGAATGGGAACTGCAGTGTCAGAAAGTGACTACAAGGACTTGAGTTTCGCAGGTGGAGATCCAAGATCGAGGAACTAGGGGGTCAAATCACCACATCATATACTTGAATCAAACACTAGATTAAAAATTCTCTTTCTGGACTTGGTGCCTGGAAACCCTTGTATGAAGCAGAGGTGATGGATAATGGCAGATCAGCATTCTCAATCTATTCCCTGTTCTGACCTGATGTTAAGGAAAATGGCTGGGGGACTCCTATCCACTGATGAATAAATGTGAGCTTAACTCAGCAATATATTTAACCAAATTTCAATCTATGGCACTTGGAGATAAGCAGTCCTGTAAATTAATAGCTTTGCTTTTCTAAACTCAGAACAAAGAAGGAGCTCTCTAGCTAATGATAGACAACACATTTCAGTCGAGATTATTTTTCACAATCCAGTCTGCAGATTTGGTAACAATAAGATACTTTCAAATTCACATCTTGCTGCCAAACAGTTTAGAACATTATTTAAAACAATAAATCGAAAAACATGCCCTTTCTGAAATCTATTTTTACATTTACTTTTGCCCAGAACGTGCTTATCAGTATCACTGACATTTCACAAGCATGATTTAAAGTGTCTAATTTTACTACTTTTCCATTATTTTGGTGTTCTCCTCCGCTTGACAAGCCCAAAGAATAATAGATGTAAAGGGAAAAAATTAACCTATGTTGCTAGTGAGCTGTCTGATAAAATAAAACCAATTCAGATAGAAGGCTTTTTCTTTTTTTACCCAACATCATGCAATAGGATTAACATTCTCCCTAGAAAGATATACTTTTCTTCTAGGTTACAGGGCCATCTGACTGTAACTTGACTCAAAAACAAGCCCTCCAACTCTTGACCACCTCACAGTATAGTACTGTAAAACATCTAGGTCACATAATCCTGTCTCATCCAATTTGGATGCAGTTCTTCCAAGGATATAAATTCATTAGAGAGACAGATTGTAAACAAATACACACAAACACAAGAAAAAAATATGCAGACAGATCCTGCCTGCTCACCCTGCATATATATGACTACTTGACCCAGAAACTAAAGGTATCACCATCTAGTCACTAGGTCAGAGTCATTCACCTATATAAATAAGTCGAGGAATTTAGCCTCCCTACCACATCACAGAATGTCACAGCATTTCAGAGGAGATTGTGGTTCCCTCCAATTTGTTGTTTATTTAGTTATTTCTAAAAAGCCAAGCTGCCAGTCTTACAGTGAATTAATATTTCCCTTCACTGAGAGCCCCAGTGGATTTCTGGTGACATCTCTTAAGGGATGATGGTAAGCAAACAGTACCGAAGACATCAGCATGAGATTACTGTGGATTATTTCTGAGAGATTTAATCAGCCCACAATTAATAAAAATTGCACTGAATACACAAACGACAGCTACTGGTTGGCTGTGTTTATCTTAAGAGTTAGACCCCCAGATCCCCTATAAAAGAATATTGTACTTTCTCCAATCAGCTGAGCACAGGTTTCAAATTTAGAAGGTCTAAGGGAAAAGTCTGGGCCTTTGGACCTCTCACAGAAATCTACAACTTTGTGAAGTAGGAAACAATGTCATGTTAGGTATTTAGAAGTGCTTCCAATATTTTTTTCTTTTAGTCATGAACCGTAAAAACCACCAAACTGTAAGATGCTGTCAACCAAAAAAGAACAAAGTAAAGATCTGGTTTTCCTCTTGCAACTTGCAGACAAAATCACTTTGCATCCCTGAGCAGTTGCAATTGCAAAGGTACTTTTGAATCACTGATATATCCATTAAATTCCCTCTGTGCCAGTCTCCCAGGGAGCTTCAATCTCACCACTACATGGTGCACAGCTCTGCCATGTGGATTACTGAATTTATTGGTTTGTTATTTTCTGTCATCATTACAACCAGAGACACAAAGTAATTAATTGGGCAGACACAGCACTCTTGCTCATGCTGCTGTCTAGCACAATTAATTACCTGTGCCAGGTTTGGAAAAGCTGATCATCTCACTATTCGCTGTCCCACAGCAAGCATATCACTCAGTAAACAATTCTGAACAAACACAGGAAGCACGTTAAGTCAATATTCTGCAGTTCTACACACATTTCATTGATGATAACAAAAAAGAAAGAGGAACAAGTGAAAACCAAAGCTCCTAATTTTGTCCGTAGTAATTTAAAGGCCAAGAAATAATTTAATTGAAGATAAACAGATGTGTTTCCTTAGTACATGCAGCACTTCCTAATATTTCCATAGAAAATTCCTGAAACCACTGAATACTGACTTTTATTCAATCCAACTTTGTTATCCAAAGCAAACTCCACTTGTCTGCCATATGCTCAAGGAGCCCAGGGAATCCTACAACGCCAACATTAGGCACTCATCCGTTGTTACAATAAGCCTGAGATATCACAGGATGCATTCCCATCTGCTTTTGAATTTTGCTTCAGCTAGCAAGGCTAATAAATTCCCCAGTTTGCCCCCTCGATTCCCTTAGGAGCAGTATGCTCCAATCCAACGTGGCCAGCATTTTCAGGCCACAGAGAAGGTACAGAGCAGCAGGGGCATGAGGATGGACAGAAGAGACCTGAGGTGCCCGATGAAGACACCTCTCCTGCAGCACTGCCAGTCCCAGTCAGGAGCACTGCTCCTCAGGATGGCTCTCTGGGGACAGTGGGTCCCTGCATGCTCAGCACCTTTGTACCACTAAGACCCCTTTGGGGAAAGGGCAGCATTAGTTCAAATTCTTTGGGAACAAGTCAATGAATCAGGAGGGTAACTACTGTTTTCCCAATTCCTCCTGCTCTGCCCATAACCAAAAATTCACATCATGTACAGTGACTGTTTCCCTGTAAGCTCACAGACCATAACGTCCATGTTTCTAGGCACTTAAAACAATGGCAATCTGCTAGGTGCACAATTAAACACAGTTTCAAACTGTGTTTCTCATCTCTGTTCCCTGCTTTCTTACACATAAACAAATTTCATACATATAAAATAAACCTGTATATAATTGCTCTATTTGTCTTCACTTGTACATCACAGGACAGATTCAGGCTTCCTTTGGATTTAACTCCAAAAAGGTTTTATAAATATATGATGAAGTCATGAACATAGATCAGTCCATAGATCAATCCAAAGGAACTCTTAAAAATACAATTTTTGCGTGCTTTCGTAAATTTAATTAAAAATAAAATAAATGCACATTTTGCTTTTTCTATATAGTAATGAATACACTGGAGGCTTAATGACCTCTGCTATCACTGTGAGAATTTATGTTTATGGTAGCAGCATTGTTCTTTTTTCCTCTTCAGAAAGATACTCACAAACCAGAGGAGGAACTCTTTTGAAGTATGCAGTGGGACTTCTTCTGCCCACTCCTTATGCATAACTCTTGCAATACAATGTGACCACAGCACAGTTCTCCCCCTGCAGCCCTCAGCAGATGAATCTTGCATCAGTCGGCTGTGGTGGATCCCACAGCCCTCCCTGCACCTTAGACCCACTGAAGGGGAATGAGCAGAGACCAGGAACTCCCCAGGGTCCCTGGGAGTTGTGAGCACCACGGCAGCCTGGCAGCTGAAAGCAGAGCTCAGCCCCTCATGTGATTTGACTGTGACACATCACAGACCTCTTCTTGACACATAAACTAAGGTGGCAGCAAAAAAGTGGGGAGGGCATGATTAATTTTGAAAATTTTTCCAATTGAACTTTCACTGTAAATAATTTACTCCAGAGGCAAAAGCTTGAGACCAAGTGGAATTTCATATAAGTTACTAAAATGGCCAAGAGTCCAAATAAATTATGCCTGAATACACACCTGGACATGGAGATAAAAAGGCTGGGGAGTCCTTTTGCTAAGCATCTCTAGTGCAAATTTTAAAGTTCATGAGTGACAGGCAACCAAAAATCTGGACCTGAAATTGATCCTGGACCCAGCAACAGCAGAAAGCATTCAGATCCTGATCCAGCAAAACATTTAGACATGTTTATGTGCAAGTCCATGGCCATGAAACAATTCAAGTGAGCAATTGGCTTTGATCCCTCAACCCTTCTGAAGTCAACAGAATGCAACAGTGCATCATTATCTGGGATTATCTGGGGCAATAAGTACAAGATACAACTTCTGATTTGATTTCATGAACTGTCTTGCAGTTCTTGTGCTGAAGAGACAAAGGAGTGGCATTTATATGTCCACTCTGCATAGAGGGATGGCTTTGGTTTAAATGAAAGGAATTTCATACAGATCATCAAGGCTCACTTTTTAAAACTCAGAAGGATTCTCATCTTCTCTCTCAGAAGAGGTGCAGATAAATCTAACAGAGGCAAAGGGACTAGTTCTCCTAGGGGGGAAGGGGAAGAGAGAAAAGTAGGAGCAGCTTAGTCTACATTATTTCTGCTACAAAATGTTTTCTACACCATGCTAAAAGAACCCCCTCCTGATGTCAGAACAGCTCTTCTTTCTACTGTGCCTCCTACCACGCAAAAAGCTGAACACTACTTTCATGAAAGCAACTTTCTAAAAAGCACTGCTGGATCAACCACATCTGGATTGCACTGGATTTAAGTGTAGACCTTCCCATACTCAGGCCAGTATCCTAACTTAAATTCGCCCACATTAGCTGCAATGACACTTCAGAAAGTGGGAGCAGAAATAAATGCATGAGGAGCTTTCTGTCCAGTTCCTGCAATTCCTGCAGGACACAACAATGTCTCAAATGGATATTTGAAATCTCGGATTCCTCTATCCTGATCAGCAATTATGATTTGCAATCCCAAATTATTTTTTGCTTGTCTTTAGGCTATTTGGCAATGAAATGCGAGGCAGAAAGACAGAAGCCCAGTTCCCAGGAGCCAGGTTGGTGCTTCAGGGCTGAGGGTAGCAGAAACTAGTTTTGACAGGTTAGCCATGCAAGTATTATGTGCCAGTCATTGAGCAAGTGTCTCTGTGCTGCTCCAGTGTCATAGAGACTGACACATTGTGACAACTTTCATACCCAGGGTTTAACTAAACCCATTTCAATCATACTTTAAACCAAACAATTAACACCAAAATCCTAACACTTTAGCAAAACAAATACTGTTTAGAGAAGCAAAACATTTACAAGCACGTCCAGATAGGCACTGAAGTGTGAATCCCAAAGCTATCTGCTTATTCACACAACGACCCGTGGAGTCATCATCAGTCCAGCACAGCTTTAACCTGCCTTTCTCTGTGAGAATCCTACCCTGGCTGCAGTAAAGTGCTGCAGAACTTCAGTGTAGACAGGACTGGGGACATTAAATATACACACAGGACCTAACACAGCACACCTCTGCTTTCCCCTCGTGAACACTGAGACACTGCCATACTATAAAAAACTATTCTAGCAGTCAGCTAGAAACAGTAATAGGAATCCTGCAATAACTACATCAGTTGTCATGCTATAATTAGCCATGTACAGTTTAAATAAAATCCTGATTAATGAACATTTGCCAGAGGACCTCACATTTCAGTGCTATTCCAGGCAATGCTGAAATCATATAGCTGTTGGATGGAGAATGAAATAGGTCATTTGGGTGACACTTCCTCATAGGGCAGAACATCATTGTGAACAAAAACCAAAACAGGAACAAGAAATCACGTACAGAGAGTAGAGACCACGTCTCAATCTCTCCAGTTTCTACTAAAGGTTCCTTTCTTTGGGTAGACTGGGAAAAGGTTCATATCCTGAGCTCTCTGCACTTCCCCAGGTCCTGGCCAGACTGTTAAGACATGGAAATAACAGCTGTGCTTCTCACAGAAGCCTTACACACTTCACAGACCATGTTTCCAGCAAGGGAAGCACATGCTACTTTTGGAAAGCCATCATGGAGACTCAAATGGATGCTTTGAAATCTCTGCCCTTTAGAGGTGAGGCTGAAATCCAGTGCCACCATTTCACTCTGTCATAGAGGGCAGATAACCTGTCACAGCCAGGAATAAGGCAGGCTCCCTCCCTATGTCTATTAGTGATGGACATTTAACTCCATTTCATTCCAAATGAGGAAAAAACCTGATGCTATGGCTTTCCACTTGAAATGGCAACATACTACTTACAGCAAAGATGTCAATACTCTCAGCTGTCAGACAGAAATACAAGAAAGCCAGAGACAGACAAGAAAGTCTCCAAAGGAAATATTATTTCTCATTATTATATTTATCTTTTATTTACCTTCTAGAACTAACTGTAATGAAGTTTGATTTGGTGAGGTTTCTCCATCCTGAGCTTATTATAAACACCCAAAGCATAGTGCAAAGAGGTTTAAAATACAGCTTTTTTACCAAACATCTTCATACTATCCGAGGTTTCCATCTACAGTTGTCCCAGTGGGACATGAGGGAGCCAATAGCAGCAGGTACAGTGAAAGCCTGCCTTGACTCATATCTGTTAGCACAGATAAACTGTCCAACATCCTGTTTAGATAGAAAAAAGCTGTCCACAAAACATCACTGGCAGCAGCAGTCTTATTATTTATATTACAGAGATGAGAGGACAAACCACAAATGCATAAAATATTAGGGCAGACAAGAAAATATTTTATACTTGGTAGTAAATTCATCCTAGCTCAACAGCTTAGCTTTCGAATAAGTGTGAGAGGTAGGAAAAAAATCACAGGGAACAGAGATGTATGATAGGTATTACTCCAGGAAAGAAAGGAGAATGAGGAAGGCCAACAATTTCCAGCTATATTAACCCCCTTCTGCTTCAAAGATCTTTATTTTAAACTGTTGAGGTGTATTAGAAGGCTCCAGCTTGCTTCCCCATTACATTCTCCCTGTGTCATTGCACCTAATAACACAGAAGGCTTTAGAAATGTTTCAGCTTTCATTATTTTCTCCTATTGCATGCCTAGTTGTTTAATAACTTCATCATTTTACAGTTATTTGTATTCAAAATAATCTGTAAATCAAATTCAAATATAACAGCTCAAAGTGGGGGCAAAGAAATATAATTATTTGGTATGGCCTGGAGTAATAACTCAGCTTAATGCGAGAGAATTGCCAAAAGAAAATGTAGGTTAAGTAGCAAGAACCATTTCCTAACAGCAAAACCTATCAGACTAAAAAAAACAACCTCCCTGCAGAAAAGGTGGCACCTTTCTCACTTCCTTTTGAAACAGGACAGATGATGGCAGTGGAGCATATAACATAAGGAATCACCTGAGAAAAGAAAATGACCTAGAACAGCTTCCATTCCTATCCTTTCAGAGTCTTTCACAACCTGAAGGCTAAAACTCTTGTGGGAGTACATTTTATACCACCTTAGTCAAATGAAAAGCCAAACAGTTGCAGCCCAAGCATCCACAAACCAACACTTATGGAACCTTAATACAAAACTGCATTTTTATTCTGTTCTTCCTGTGTTTTAGGAGTCTACCTGGGAAACTGCCCAGGCCATGAATGGATGTAAGGATCTGAGCCAAGTTCACTGAAATTGCAGATGTTTACTTATCTTAAGCTTGTTTCTGACTTCTACATCAAATAGAGACAAACTTCCTGTTGAGCTCTCCTGAACTGGGGCTCTTCTGTGTAAGCAGCTTACAGCACAAACAACTTACTGTACATATACATGCAATATATATATATATATCTTAGTAAATTATTACCCTAGTTACTATAATTATCAAATGATACAGCAGTTATTTGCTGCAGATGCCATTTTTGTCTTCCAGTTCATTGAAGGAGAGTGTCTACTAAAAATATTTTTTCAAACTCCAAGAATTTAATTAATCAAGTAAAATCCCATCTAAAATGAAGAATACATTGCAGTAGTCTGTCAGAGCAAAATAATCTTTCACTTTGCATGCAAAACTTTTTAATTCTTCAACAGATTCTAACTAATTCCAGAATAGCCACATGAATTTTCACCCTCATTTCACAGGTGAGAAAACTCAGGCTCACAAAGATTAGATGATTCGCCCAAGCCCACACTCTAAAGCTTGCAACAAAGATTCATGTGTAGTTAAGAGCACATCTAATTTATTTCTATCTGTGTTTTTATTACACTCAGGAGCACGCTATTTCAGTTCCTTACAGTACTCACAATCAATAAATCCTTGTATTTTTCCCGTCAGAAGGGATTTGTGACTTTCACCATTACAGAAGCTGAGAAATGAAGACAGAGAAATACGCTGACTTGGCCAAAGCAACTCGCCCAGGGGAGTCAATGCTCAAGGCAAGAACAGAACCTGGACCCCTGGAGTCCCAGCTCTTACCTTCACAGACCTTCTTTCCTATGAGATTTCCTTCTTTCTTTTTGTCTCACATTCTTTTTCTATCTTAAATGGGTCAGTCTAGAAGTCATTGAGATTTTCTTGGTGATTCTCTAACTGTACTTTTCAACAAAAAGGTGTCAATATGTACAAGAATGAAGCCAACTTAGCTGATCAAACTATGCAAAAACGGTCTTGATTCAAGAATTAACACCACCAGAGAAGAGGGAGAGATGATGCTGAAATACAGCTGAGATACAGTTCCACAGGACATCAGCAGAACACACTAACTTATGCTGAAGTTTTTCCTCTTATCTCTGGAATATACCAGATTATTTTTTATTGTTAGCAGCTGTGCCTTTTAGTTACTGAATTGCTTTGAAGCAACAGGGACGGGTCATTCAAGATGTGTTTCCAAGCAGTTCATTTAAGCCCGTCATTCCACTTTCTGCACTTCAAGAGGAAACAAGACCTGGGCTACCAAGTTTTGCATGACTTGTGCATCACAAAGCATCACCTGTACAACAAATCCCTTAATCTAGTTGACTCACATTGCTACAGTTTCTCTTTATTTGTCTTTAGGTTAAGCAGAGAAAACTGACAACACGGACTTGGGGAGATCTCTGCTCACTGCTGCACAGCGCCTCAGACACCACTTCCCACCCTCTGGGAACTGAAGTATGGAGCAAAAAAATTACTACACGGCATTGAAACTCTTTTTTTTTTTTTTTTCTCCTAAGCCTTTTACTTCAGCAAATAGCTCACAGAACACCAAACTGTTTGATGTTTTAATGTTGCAATACATATCCTATGGCATGAGCTGGGTCTAGGGAAGCAGCCACAGCTTCAACTCAGCACAGTAATGAACCTTAAGTAACTTCATGCTGTAATGATGGCACAGGAATAGCATTAAGATTTGTCCAGAGGTGCGTTTTCCTAACTGCTGATGAAGGGAGAAAGGCAGGCTGTTGGGAAGGATGAATTAGGGAAACCTTATAAATACGAGTGCCTAGCAAAAGACTTTGAGAATATGGAAAATATAAGCGAAATAGAAACGGTAGCAATTTTCGACTGTGTGGCTGAAAGCAACTGAATGCCTGAAGGCCCCTTTGTTTAGATAATGTTAGATGCTGCAAATACCAAGAAACAAACAGACATCCTCCCTAGGCACGGCAGGAAGGGTCCCAGATTAAATTTAGAGATAAGAAAAGCAGTAAAATATGGTAATATAGTGATTCCTATAGGTTGCATGCAAATGTTAAAGAATTTGGATCTTGTATTAGATTGGTTAGTGGAAATTAGAATATTCAATATAGAAGAAGATTTAATGTATTGTAAACGGGAAAATCTCTCTCTTATGCTCTTACTCTCTTTGTTCTTACTTTCTTAAGCTCTCTTCTTTTACTCTCACTCTCTCCCTCTCTCCGCCCTGCTCTGAGCTGCAGCTGCAGTTCCCAGCAGGGCCTTATATAAACCCACACCCTACGAAATAAACTGCAAACTTTAAGACCGGAATAAAGAGAGCGCCTGAGTTAGTCCCGAGCGTCCCAAGGCAGCGATTCCTAGAGCAGGCCTGTAGCCAGCTTCTGGAATGCCCGCAGGGACAGCCACACATCCCATTCTCAGGAGCATCGGTAGTCGGGTCACCCCATACACAGTGCAGGAAGGAACCCCCCTCTCTCCCACCCCGCTCTTTAAACACATCCCTCCCGGCCCTCTGAATCACCACCTCGGCTGGGGAAAGGCAAGGAAACGCTGCTTTGCTGCCTTTTTAAACTTCCTACCACAAAGCTGTAGGTGACAATGAGGCAGCAGTGTCAAGGCATACTTCCAAGCCATAGCTTGCTCTGTGATCTGGTCCCCCCAGTTCTCACGGTTACTTGTACAACAGGTCACTGAGCAGTCAGCATCCACGACAGTCCATCTATCCAAGCCCCCATTCCTGATTTAAACCAATGACAGTTGTGCAGCCACAGTCTAGCACCAGCTATCAGCTGGTACAACACTCCCAAAATGAGTATTTAACATCACCAACAGGCAAAATTCACTGCCACCTTTTGCATGAGAAAAGAGAGATGAAACAACAGCACCTGCAATAGAAATGGACTTCAGAAAATTTATTTATAAATCAGTATTTAAAACACATGTGGGTTGGGTATTTTTTCATGCTGGTACAATGGTAAATTTGAGTAGGGACAAGAATTTGGCGATGTCTCAGTCATAAAGTAAAATATTTGTTATATTGTATTGGCAATTCCAATCTTGGTGTAAAAATACTAATTGCACCTTTCTTTCAGAACTTGTACATGGTAAAAACTTTCAGCCACGGGCATTTCACTTTCCCTGATTAAGAAAAAAACAAACAAACAACAGAGCCTAATATCAAGATTTCGTAGTGGTTTAACATCCTCCTCTGAACTAGAAGCTTTAGCTGTCAATTTTCTTTTCTCTTCCTCCTCCCGCCAAATCTATTGTAATTTGACCAAAAATGAATAAATTTCTTTTAATCATTGGCATAGATTGAATAATTATATATATTCAAAATTACTTCTTTGATTGGTAGCTAAGCTGCTCTGATGCCACAAGCCTCTCCTGGAGGTTGGTACCTGCTCTAAATGTGTACTACAAAAGAGGGAAAGATACCAAACTCTTTTACTGCTATGACACCTGATGGGCTGAGACTCACTTGTGATATTAGGGTTTTGTATGTAATGCAATATTCTTATTGCACATTTCCAAGCCACAAAACAATTTAGCCATAAAACTGTCATGATATGAAACCTCTATTTTTAAAATTGCTTTCTGCTACAACCATCACATTACATTACTGAAATGGAAAAACTATCAAGATTAAACTATGCTTTACCGTTTACTTGCTGCTAGTTGATTATTTATCATTTTCTCCTCAATTTAGACAACAAAAGTATGCAGACACAGTCATGTTTATATCACACTAAATTTTAGCATTATTCTGTACTCCCAGTTTTACAGAGACAGACTAAAATTTTCCAAATTTTTCCAATAGTGAATAATCACCACCCACTTCTACATGCATGAAACTACATCCAAGGCTACTCTGCAGATTTATTTAAATATTTACTATGAAAGACAAATCCAGTCTTGCATTTAATTGCACAATAGAAAGTCTGATGGAATAGGGCTTTGAAGATCTCTGTTTACTTTCTATAACAATATAACCAAGGAGGTGATTTTTTAGTGTTTCAGTCTCCCATTTACACAGAAGAGTATTTTCTCATCTTCTCTCTCATTTTACATTGAATGCTCCTGACTGGGTGCCTCCAGAATCTGTGTATTGTAAAAGTCTGAACAACTATAAACACTTTTTCTGACGTAAGCCTGACGGTGCTCCAAAAATTCTTGCATGAACAAATCTTCATAAAATGTACTCTGTAACTTTATTTCCCTAAAATCTATAGAGGAAACAAATTCACAAAATCCTAAGCAGTTGTCAACTTAAACACCACTTGCCTTTCTCTCATGTTACCAGACTCTCCAGCTGTCCTGTCATGGTCCCAATGTCAAACCAATACTGCAAATATCAGGATTTTAAGTAAAACAAGGCTTTTCTATGCTTTTTTATTTTGCCTTAATTTTCTGTACGTTCTAAGCTTGAAAGCTGATGTCTAAAATTGAGGGAGAATAAAGCTGTACTTGTGACATCAGTGAGATTGGTGATTTGTTGGAATCATTGTCATTGCAGAATAAAACACGGATCCTGTGGTATATTAGCATTTCTAAGCTAAAATTAGGAATTTCAATTTCCCTGAAAACAGTTTTCCAGCATCTCAAAAATTAAAAGAAATAGGAAACACTACCTCACCTGTTTGTTGAGAAGAATATAAAATTCTAGGACATCAAAGTGGTTGTGCTGGACTGGTCGAAGCCACAGAAACTATGTTCTGAATTACGATGTCAAATCAAGTGTAACTGTAATGAAAATCTATAATAATTAGATTTGTTCAATCCAGAAAAGATAAAAATGGTAAAGTGTGATTTGGACAGAGAAAAATTCTGAAAGGTAACCAAGAAAATAAAATCAAATGAAGGATTATTCTCATTTGTAAAGAATCTATTCCAGCAAGAAATTGAACCATGACTCATGAATCCAAAAGTGGTAAAGGGACCTACTGAACTAAGAAAAATGGGCTTTTTTTTCCTGGGCAAGAGATCTCTCTGAGATCTGCAAACAAGAGAGCAGGAACAAAAGCTACATATACAAACAGACTCCCTCCCTTTTAAACCTTACAGATTTCTTACTCAAGTACTGTCTGGACCAAACACTGCTTTTTTTTGGTTTTTTTTTTTTTTTTGTTTTGTAACTAACAGAAGCCAGAGATGCTAAAACCACAATCTCATTCTGTCACACTCCCTTGCTCTTACCTTTCACTTGGAGAAGCACACACCTCTCAAGCACTGACATCCATCAGACAACAAATGAGTGGTAAAGCCCAACCTTTAAAGAGCAGCCACAGTGCTTTTAAGTAGTAAGACAAAGCAGATCTGTAAGTATGTAATCAGGCTGCACCAAGTTCTTTGATCTGAAATTCTGTTAGGTCAAACTGTTCTACCCTTCTCCATCAGCTCCTTGACTCTTTTGATTTACTCAGTGACAAACCTACTGTTAAAGGAAAAATTTTGCCAGGCTTTAGTGGGTACTAAGACCTCATTCAGCAAAACACTTTGACAGAGACACAGACCTATAGCCTATTCTTGGTTGTCCTTCTCACTGAAGATCTCAAATGTTACAGAAAAAAAACCAACAGAGAACTAGACCAGACCTTTCACATATATCCCCCAGTCTGGGAATTGCTCCATCCCAAAGGTGAGGGTGGCAAGCACATGTGGGGACAGGGCTTCCTTTGCACTCTTACTCCTATTATGTCACGGCTCAGCCATTGAAGTAACTTCCACACAGATGCAAAACCTTGACACAAAATGCTGGACCAGAGGCAGTGCAGTGAAACTCCTTATTCATTGCTCTAAGTGTTTAAGGCTGCACAGCACCAGTTTAAGATCTGATTCTGAACAATTTTTACACATATTAACAGAAAGGAAAGATGCCCATCTTCCTTCAGAATTATATTCACATTCCTGTTAGAATTACAATTCTGACATTTTCTGTGTTAGCCAAACCCTTTCACAGGAAAGAAAAACACCATTGCTGTTTTAAAGAAAAACCAGTTTGTTAGCCATTCAGACTTCCTGGCAGAAAGAAAATATGGAGATTTTAGCATGAAAGATATAATTCTGAGAAAGTTTTAAATGAAAGAGAATACAAACTCCCCAATGAAAATGCCATCTTAACCTTTAATACATTGGTACAGCAAGACTGAAATGAAATGATAACGTGGCTGCTGACTGAGGAGAGAAAGCAGATTGAGTCAGGTAGAACTGACACACATAAGTAATTCCTTTGCTATTCAATGATTCAAAAAAACACCAAAAGCATTATTTCCCCACATGAGAGAATTTTATCCCCACATCAGAAATCTCAAAAGGGAAACGTCAATACTACAAGTACTTAAAGCGACCTCCAGATTATATTTAAAAGGAATGAGATCAAGTGCTCATATGGCAAGTTTGTGAGAGCAGGAACCATGGAGATTTACTATTTACTTACAGGCTGGATGTAGCACATTAACAGCACTCACTATTTTGGATCCAGAACTGTTGGCATGCCAATATTAATATGGTAAAACTCAGCAGGATATAGACACTGTCATTAGCACTATTAGACATGCTACATGCACTAATAAAGAACTGTTCCTTTCTCCAAAGTAAAGCTGCCTTTGCTCACCATAGAGCTGCGTGACACAATTCCAAATTTGTTTTTTTTAAGTCTTCCTTCCTCATATTAAGATTTCAATTCTTAGTGCTTTGGGTCTGTATCTTATTGCACTTCTTTTTTCTTTTGTTCATTTGGATTTTTTTTATTCATAGGTTTTTTTTGGTATTATGTTAGGTATGGTTTTTTTTATTTTTTCTACGAAATTAAGAAAAACAGGTGATGCTGAAAAGTAGCACAAAGAACTTAACGGCAATAAGAAACAATGTAATAAGGAAGTAGTGATTGCTGCTAATACAGGTTTCTGTTGTCAAAGATGACACTTCCAGAGAGCTATAAAAATACTTTCTTCACTTAAAAAAGGACCAAAAATACACTTCTCGACAATGTTTGTACAGTTTTGTAAGTGAAAGAAGAGAGTGTGCAGGGTCAGAACCCTCCTGCAATTCTGCTTTAACAAACACTCTTCCAATCTGCCCTCCTGCAGCCAGGAATCCTGACTTGCATCGCAGCTGGACCTTCAGGAACTCCCATCACTGCAGGCCTTTTGCTGTATAAACACTCTAGATTATTTACTAAAAAAATACCAGTTGAAACAATAGTGTGCCTGCAGACCATGGGGAGCAGAGAAAAGTCAAATGGGCCGTGGTGGGTCAAGCTGCTGTGAGCTGGTGGGAGGAGAAGGGGATTGCAGAGGAGCCCAGGGAGTGTGGCACGCAGGCAAAGTGCAGGCTCACGTCACCAGCAGCAGGGACCAGCACAGCCCTGCGGAACTGCAAACATTTTCTTCTTGTCACTCGGAGCAACTCGGCACTGCTCTGTACTAAACTGAAGAGGGGCTTAACAGAAAGTTTTTAACTATTTCGCAGTATTTCAAGCATGTTTGCTGTCCTGCCACCAGAGCTTAGGTAAGGGGAGGTTACCAATGCCATTTACTGGATGCTGTTTCCATGTGGTGCCCACTGACAAAGCTGTGCTCAATGCCAGTTTTCTTCTCAGCTCTTGGTGAGAAGAGTCATGGTGTCTTTCCTGCTTTTTCCTGGAACTGAATAACCTTCTTCTGTGTAGTCCTCTACTAGTATTTTTTCAAAGGCTTTTCCCAATGTATTTCCCTGACTAAAACAGGATGCTTTAAAACGTGGATAAAATCCCTTCACCACAGGTAAAATCTGAGTGCCCCTCTAGCCTTCACATCAGAGGAAAAGGACCTGAAACCAACATACAACTTTCAGATTGCATCACTATTGAAAAGAAGAAGCCAAGACATTTCAGCTTAAGCAAAGCAGCAGAAAAAAGTTGCCTGAGAAGATATTTTAGAATATTTTATTAAGGACATCATGATCTCTCTATTTTTAGGATACTTAAGGCACAAGTTTCCCTTGAACTGATTTAGCATATTTTCAAACTTTAATAGATTTAACAGATTAGTATTATAAACGAACAAAAAAGAAATGAGTGAATACTAAAGATGATGTTCAAAATCATGTAAGGAAAGAGTTTCTAAGATTTTAGATTCGTTTTCCAATAGCACTGTTGTGGTCAAAAAACCAAATAGGCAAACAACTGTCTAGCTCAAGCTTGAGAAGCTTTTGGAAAAAGATTTGCTGGCATTGCTGTCTGAAGAAAAGTCCTTCCAATGTCTTGTTTTCAGACATGACACTGTAATGACTACAGAGTCCTGTAAAAAGAGTGACATTGAAAACAGAATTCTGTCCTTGCTCTGCAAGGGCTCTACTGCAAAAATTCTAGAGGAATTTTTGTGACAATCAAAACCCGGGTTTAATTCTCTCCAGATGCTGACATTCATCCAAGACAGGAATTTTCTAGATTTCTGCTGAAAGCCATCAAGACATCTTTGTATACTGTCCACTGTTCAGCTACTTAGAGCTTGAAACAGGCTGTGTGAAGGACAAGACATACATTAATTATAGTCAGTGAAAAAAGATGCCTGCCAGGAAAATCCTAGAGCATCCATAATTAATATCAGAATAAAGATTTGAAGAGAGACAGACACAAAGAAAACACAGCCCAAAGAGGTGAGAGATTGCTGATCCTCTCAGCTCCATGCACAGACAGAAGACAGTGGTCAGCATCATGTGAGAGCTCAGTGCTGGCTCAGGGATGAATCACCAGCTACCCCCAGGCTTCAAACCACTGTGAAGAGAAACTTCATATAAAGGCTGCTGGTTATAAACTCATTTGCAAATGCAATTATTTGACGCCAAAATCATTAACAAAATCCAAGTCACTGAGCCCTTAGGAAACAAATACATAAAGCTAGGGTTCAGTACTACTTTATGACTATTTTATTTAACTTTCTTGACACACACATCTCTCTTCCATGGGCAACAAGGGCTGAGACAGCAAGCACTGTTATTTTTACATATATTTTGCTTGACTATGGAAAAATCGTTTTTTCTTGTGTTTTCCACTGGAAAAGAAAGAGAACTGAAGGCTATAGAGAAAGACAATTCCCAGTCCACCAGTCCTCTTAGCTAGTTATTGTAAAGTGCAGCTTCCAAAACTAAGAAGTAAAAGGTCAAAACTGGAACCTTAATTTTGAACATCACAAATTCACAATAACTGACAGAGGTAAAAGATTCAAACTCAAGTCCTCATGAACAGGAGATGAGAGCAAGGGGGAGTGTGAAATATCCACCTGAGCTTGTACTAAGATATGATGCTCCAAGGACTATTAAAACTATTGTTAATCATTCTTCTGCAGACAGACAGGATATAATAGGAAAGGAGAACCCTTCTGTTGTGGAAGAAATAAGGTTAAAAACTGAAATGTTTGAAGCAACACGGGACAGAAAGAAGCAGGATACATTATCTTAGGCTTTGATCCTGGGCAGCTTCCCTCCATCCCTCATTTATCCATTCAGGCAACCTGAAAAACACATTACTCTGCAAGATGCTCTGCTAAAATTACTTGCAAAAGAATAAGGAGAACAAGACTCATCCCTTTGTTGGAATGACCTACACTGTCTGAGGCAAACTGAATGCTCCTTTTCCCCCTATTTCAGCACATGTATTTCACAGGTAAATTAAACCTCTGAGGAGCCAAGGATGTTACTAAATGTATCAACAGCTGACCCTTGAATAATAAGGTATCCAAACAACCTGTTTGAAATATCCAGATCCACTTCATGCAGTCAGTTTTAACTCCTGGACACAAATAACTCATCAAGAATAGGATTATGGGGTTTGGTTGGCCCGATTGTTTAAATTTTGTTTTCAGTTGTATAACACAAAAGTTAGCCAATTGATTTCTAGTAACTGAAAAGACTGTCTTAACTAGTAAATTTTATGTTTTTCAGTAGGGTATTACCCTTCAAAGAGAATAAAAATTCAAGCAGAAAATTAATGGTAGAAAGTAATATTTTATCTTGCTGCTTGCCAGCTCTAAGGAAATGTAATTAATCAAGTGGCAATCGCTAATAGGAGTGAATTTGCCTTCTTAAATGAAGATACAAAGGTATCACAGAATCTTCAGTATGAACATTACCAGCTCTTACCTTTACACCCCACTGCAAGGCATATTGGTATTGAGGGACCTTCACTGCAACAAGGACCTCAGCTCAGCTTATGAAGTAATAATAACTGCTGTTTGCAATCAGCAAGTTGTTCTTGTGGTCACAGAAATTATTTATCATTCAAAGGCTTTCTTTTCTTTATTTTCACTGACTTACCAGCATCACTTTATAAACCTGCAATTGTCTACTGCATTGAACTCAAGGAAGTCAGTTGCTGGAAATGTACAGACCATTACTTCTTTGTTTTCCATTAAAAGAAAATGAAATCAAACTGTGCTCATTCAAGTGTGTGGAATGGGAGAGTATAAAATTAAGGTAGAAAAGACTCCTCCTGCTCTTTATAGTCAGTGAGGTTCCTGATGCAGCTCTTTTATACTTATTATCTTTCAAATGAACTGTTGTTCTAAAGTTAGAGTTTAGGCCTCTTTTGTTTTTTTTTTTTTTTAAGTTTTATTTTCTTTGTTAGAAGCCCTGAGGCTTGTAACACCGCTGCAACACAACCCTGTCTCCAGCTGCAACACCACATTGCAAAAAGGCCATCTTGTTTTCCCTCAGAGTTTAATAAAAGTAAACTTGCTAAGATACATGAATAGGCACAAAATCTAGACACATTGGTAGTGGCTGCAGCAGTTGACATGTTGACTAATACTACAAAGGCAGTATTTGGCAGATTTAATCATGATACTAGACTCAAGGGGCACCAGAGGTGTGAGTAAAAGTAGTTGTGGCCATAGTTCATTCCATCAGCTGGGCTATGTCCAGCTCATACAGATGATCACAATCTTGACCTCAGTAGAAGGTTTTCATAGATCATGAAATCCTGCTGCCCTCTTCTTGCATAGAGAGAAATTCTAGGGGGAACAGTGATATTGGCAACTCTTAAACAGAAGTTTCTCTCTCTGATGTTTCTATTCCCAATTTACTTCACTAGCTTGGTATATCCTATTACCACATTCTTTGACAATATAAGGTACTGAGATGCTAAGTCACCCCACAGTTGTTGTTTAACCCAAAACAAACCTGACATAGGAACAGGTGCTACAGCAGAGCCAAAGTCATCATCATTTTGCCATTCTGCAGCCCCAAATCGCCATACTGGGAATGCAGCCCTAATCTCTCAAAAATGTTCATCCATTTTTACGCAGCTTAAAATTGAAAAATGTTACAGAACATGCACAAAGTTGCTCTGTATATACAGTCTGTTGAAAACCACATAATGGAGAAGGCTACATGAAGAATGTGGCAGTAAGGATCTGATCCTACAATGTCCAGAGACACCAATAAAGAGTTTCCACACACTCAGTGCAATGATAAATCCTGAAACTCATTGGTGTCTGCTCAAAGTGACAAATCCACCTGGTTGGCAGGAAAAGACACAGTGCTTCAGTGCAGCAGCACAGACAAGGAATCATCACTTAATGAAACAGAAAAAGCCTTAGACACTACACAGGAGAAGGTTTTCATGGGAAGCTTGAGGCCATCCATACATATTCAAAAGGATCTGGATAATTTATTTGACCTGTGCCCCAGAATGCTGGAAGTTGCTTCTGGTCCATCATTTACGATACATAATCTCAACACATCCCTCCACTCTGCACAGTGAAATGAAAGCATAATACACCCTACTCAAAGATTCTCTTTTTTCTAACAGTGTGTGAAAAAAAACCCCAGTAACACAATTAAAAACTGGTAATGAAAATTATATAGAAAACTGTATAGGACCCAAATCACAATGCAACTTCAAATGTAGCATTAAAAAGTGAGGAGAGAGATCTGAAGGAAACCTAAATATGAATAAATAAAACCAAGCACTCATAAAATCATAGAATCATTGACATTGGAAGAGAACTTTAGGGTCATCAAGCCCAACCATCAACACAGCACTACCACTGTAGCTCCTAAACCACTGAACCATCACCCACTGCAAGCTCAAGGCAGCTCTTCCACACCTCCAGGGATGGTGCCCTCCACCTTCCTGGGCAACCTATTCCAGTGTCTGACCATCCTAATGATGAATTTCTTTTCTAGTATTTAATCTGAACCTCCCTTGTCTCAGCTTAAGGTCATTTCCTCTGGTCCTCTCACTGCAGGCACAGTAGAAGAGACCAGTCCCTACCCCACTGCACCCCCTTTCCAGGTAGCTCTAGAGAGTGACAGGGTTTTAAAAAAGCCATGGAGAGAAGGCATAGCAAAGAGAGGTGACTCAGCTCTGACATCTCCCAGCTCTGCTGCTGGTGCATTTGAGGAGTTACAGAGTTAAGGACTGTGCAGTTAAGGATTGCACTGTGTTAGCATCACAGAACATTCCAGCAGGAGCAGGAGGGAAGGCTTCAGCTCCAGGGAAAAGGTAAGTGCTGCCCAGCTCTGACCCAGCAGCAGCTGCCAGCACACAGAGCACAGGGAATTGGAGCTCGGCAGGGCCACCTGGCAGGTACCAGCACTGTGCACAGACAGACAGCTGGTGACTGACAGCAGCCACTGATCCCCAACACTCTGTGCTAAGTCATTCATCTCCTCTTGCTCTCTTCTGCTAAACAGCCCCAGCTCCCAAACAAAGCCTCAGCCCAGGTCTGCCAGTCTGCTTTGCACCTAAAGCAAAGAACACAGCACATACAACACAGAGCAGCAGTTTGCAAGTGCTGATGTACGTGGAAACTAAAATTCAGGTTTCAGCACTTGATGCTGACAGCACCTCCTTGAAAAGTTTGTATACTGATGCCTTCAAAGTGCTGCTGTCTCTCTCACTTTTGCTTGCTCACCCTCCAGCCAGTTTTGGAATAGAGGGTGCTCTTAAAAGTAGTCTCAAAACCTAAGACTAATGAAAGCTAGGACCAAACATGGAGAAGAGGAGATACATTCAGAGCCACTTGTAACACTCAGCCACATACAGGAGACAGACTGCACAAGTAAGGATGTCTTAGAGTAATCTAGTAACTTCAGCATTCATCAAGAAACATATGGAAACACTGACTAGACTGAGCTACCAAATTCCCTAAACCTGACAAGAGAAAAATGTCCTCCTTATACACAGTACATAGGAGGGAGATAAAGACTTGCAAAACTGAAACTGGCACCTATATTCTTTCTTTCCCATTATATTCTCTACACTTGCCCACTGTCTCTTGTGATGAAAGGCATGAAAACTAAAACACAAAATACTGATATATTTGGCAGCAATCCCTCGAAGTGCTTTATTCCTATTTAACACAAACATGAGCCCCTGGATTCTCTGGGAAGAGAAACCAGAACTGACACCTTTGTGTCTTCTCTCCAACCTTCCTCTAACATGAGCAGCAACATAACAAACGTTATGAAACAAGATGAAACACCAGAAACGTAAGGGAACAAAAGCAACAATCCACAGTTTTCCTCACAAAAGGATGTATTCTCCCCTTCTATTTTCCATGACGAGCAAGTAAATATTTCAACACTTAAAACTCTTTCTATGCCAAGCAGCTGAGTGAAGTAACCACGAGCATGCATACAACATAACCCAAAACAATGCTAAAATAAACTTCCATCACAAACCGAAACAAAACAACTAAAATATGCTAATTTTTTAAAGGTATTTTGTGTAAATCCAGTGTACATGAAATTGGATGCAATAGTATGCAGGAAGATAAACAAGAATAAAAAAGCCTCCTGACTCATGAAAAACAAAGTAACATACTTCAGAAGTGTTGCATGATCTCTGATGGCATTTTCTGATGATACATTTCAGAGAAAAGAATCTGTGCTCATTAATAAAATTTCAGGAAACTAATTCCTCCATCACTTCCTTTTGTTAGGATTTCTGCAGTTATTAATTGTTTATCACTGACTGTTACTCCAATGAAGCCAATACCCATTACTGAATGCAGGAAAAATCTGCCTATGTCTTGGGTTGGCTAGGGCTTGGAGAAGTTTTCAGGCAGTGTGACAACTGGAAACCTTATTAAAATGTTTATAAACAGCCTGAAAGAAATTAAGAAAGGCCTAGACCTGTACAAGTCCTTCAAAATCAACTAAGATATTTTTCTGGTTCTTCTCTCTTTTCCTGGATTATCTTTAATCATAAAATAAAACACTGAACGTTTTCATAAAAAACAATACTTGAATTTATTCAGCATACAGATTTTGCACTATGTATTATCAGAAGACAGTGAAAATGATTGAGCAATCACTAGAATATCCGACACAACTCTCATAACTGACAAAAGGTCCTACACATACTAACAAATTGTTGCTTGTGCACAAGAGTATTTGTGAGCACTTCCCTGCTTTCCAGCTTATTCCTATTTTTTTTTGTTTTTTTTTGTTTGTTTTTTATTCTAGAATTTCAACTAAGTTCCATCCTACAGAGTATGTGCAGCAGAGGAGATTGAGCCCACAGCCCCTGGCACTGTACAGGAAAGCTCCCTACTGTCTCAACTGCTTCATCTCAACAGGAGGAGAAACCAAAGGAGTATGAGTATAAATGGACCATTGCAATTTATAGGCTGCATTAATAATTAAATGCTGGGAGTGCTATTAGCACCTTCACTACCTCCCCACCCACAGGTTCTTCAATCATCCCATATCACAGAACTTGTATTTTGAGGTATTTGTTCTCAGTGCTTTGAGGCATAAAACGTCCTGCAGTGCTACAGTCATTATTTCTTCAATGTGGTGAAGTTCATTTTGTGTTGCTGTTAAGATTTTTGGGTTTAGTGGGTTGTTTTTAAACGAATAATCTTTCTATCCAGCCAGACATGCAGGTAAGATGAGAGCTCACAGTTCTTTGTGAAAGGAAATAAGAGACATGAGCAAACAATGCCTCTGCAGAAAGGGGAATCAAGCTAAGAGAGATTTGCAGTTCTGACCCTCCAGAGTAAAACTGGCAATGGCCCAACTGACAAGAAAAATCCGTGGCTCCAGAGGGTTGGAAAGTGGTTCAGACTGACATATTTCATTTCCTTCAAGGCTACCTGTGACTACTTCCCAAACAAGAAAATCACCAGCTTAATTAGGCTTCCCCAGCAATCTCAAAAAATGGAGCCATCCATTCTCCACCTACACTTTGCAGCAGACACTTAAAGCACTTTCTGCAAGTCTGACAATGAAGGTGTTTGGCTTTGCAAGGCTCACAACACAGCAAGGAGCCATCTGCAGCCAAGGAAGACACAGGGCAGAGTCTGATTAGCGATTCCGTGCAGGTTTTCTATCTCCTATCACTGCTCTCCCCTCCCCCTTCACATCCCCTAGGGAGACCAGTTCCATATTCAAAGCAGCCTGGGGTCTTCAAGCAGAGAAATGTGCATGATTTGTACGTGGCATTAAAGCAGGGAAAGAACTCCAAAATTATAGCAGCTGCATCCAGCCCTTGAGACGGCCCAGCACCGATAAGGGACTCAGAGGGTCGCATAATTCATTTCACCTGCAGCAGTAGCATCAGGGCAGGTTAAACATGTCACTCCATCACAGTGAGGCAACGGGCTGGGGGAAGCCTCCATCATTCATCCTGTCAGCTCCACACCTCCCTTCACCTCGCACCAGCGGGGGGAGATGGGCACGATTTTCTATAAGCATATGAACAACTCAGTGGGGGACACAATGACCTTATGAGTCTCCCCTTCCAATTTGTGAATTAATTGTCAGCACCTGCCCTGCTCAACCAGCTCCCCTCCCTGCACTCTTTCTTTCTTTCTCCCACTACCAAGGGCCTGGTTCTGCAAGGCTAAGGGCAGCAGGTGAGCTCCGTGCCCTCCGGGGACCACACGTGCAAATGACACCGCAGGAAGGTCAGAGGTGCAGAACAAGATGTCCTGTCCAAATACAAACAAATATCTTGAAATGGCATAGGAAATTTGTTCCAGGACGTGTATCTCTCTTCTTTGGCCTTTCTCAGTGACAGAGATACTTGCTCATTATTTTTACTGTTGATGAAACTATCTGTTGTTTCTTAGCAATCTGAAAGCCCGGTTTCACATGAAGAATTTTCTTAGCACATCTTCTCCAGAGTCATATCTTCACCTAGGCCTAACACTTCTCTTTGCTGCATGATTTGCTAGAGTTCAGCTGTGACCACTTTAGGAGAGAATGCCTGTCTTCATGTACTGCCTAAGTTTATGCACATTTGCACTCATGTACAATAAAAAACAACTTGCCTGTAGCAGGGTCTTTGGGACCCCACCTCAGGATTTTCTCTTGAGAAATCAGCTTTTGAGGTATTTCTGTGACACATCAGTTGTGCATAGTCATGGTGCAGTAAAAGCAGAAATTATTAAAAAAAAAAAGGTAAGTTTGCTGAGAAGATACAATGTCTTAAATCCTGCAAGGGTTTACAAGGGGATCTTTTGAAAAATAATACAGATCAACTTAATTAAAAAATTAAATTATGCAATATTAGTTTCTTAAATGGCAGAATGATGGAAGGACTGATCAGAATACACAAGCATTTAGATATTGCAATTTCTGGGATAGATATGAACATTAAAAAGCAGCACATTTCTTGAAACCTGTTAGAAATAAATAGGAATGTTTTTGTTTTGAATGTATAATTCAAGCATAGTAAAACTAGAGAGGGTCAACTGAAGTGCAAAATTAAGTCCTATTAAAATTCAAAGGTTAAAAACCAGCAAGCATGCAAGTCTTAGACTTTTTTTTCTTTTTTGTCCTATCCTGGGCATAAAGCGCTTTATAAACAGAACAAAGTATTAAGAGATGTGCTCAAACAATTTCTGTACCTACAGTTTAAATCTTCCACCATGTAAAATGAAGAACTTGTTCTCTTTCACTCTTGAAACTATACTCTTAAGGAAAGGACTGGTCCATTAGCCTTCTGCAGAGAAATTCAGCAGATGGCATTTTTTGATGTCTTGACTAAGATAAAATACAGTCGCAATTGGTGCTTTTGCATTTCAAAAATATATATATAAATGTTCCAAGAAGTTGTTTTTCATGCCTTAAGGCTAATCTTTGAATGGTTTTTACTGTATTTTCTCCCCTTGCTCGAGTTGCTAAAATCTGTAGCTATCTATGAATAGGAGTATAAAAAAGAAAAAAAAAAACCCAAAAAACCAACCACTTTTAGGCTTCTTTTATATTTCTAAATTGCAGCAGGAAAATCACAGTGCAGCAAACGAATGGTGAGATCAGGTGAATACTGGAAAGTCACAGAATCTCCACAGTTGGGAGGTGTTTCAGAACATGCCAGAGGTGGTGTGGATGAAGGATGCAACAGGTATCTCTTGAGGTCCCTTTCAAGAAACCTCTTGCAGCTGACCTGGGCAAGGTACGTGATGGAAAGCAGAACGGATGGGTTGGAAGCTCTGAGCAGTGATCAAATACAACACCCCTGACCTCGATTTGCACTTCCAGCACCTCTTTCACATGCACTGCCGTTTAAGACATTTAGAATTTCCCTGATTTCATTCTGATTCAAATGGAATAGTAAAACTGTAACCAACTGAATCCAAAGTAGCTGATGAGCAGTGACCACAGCACACCCATCAGGGAATCAAGCCTTTGGTTTCCATTACCTATAGGAAGTGCTGAACCATGTCATTTCTTGGAGCAGAACATGCACTGCTAGTGCTGTCTTACAGCCTCACCTCTACTGCAAGGACTGACTTCATTCTCCACCAAATGACACTGTTTGCACACTCCACAAGTGTCCTCTTGACAAACTGGAAAAACTCCAGAAAAATCCCACTATATGTAACAATTATGGCTACAGTTTATTCAGGATTCCAAAAGATCACATTCATATCTACATTCTTGAGGATTCTTCAAAATCCCAGGGTAAAACTGTGCAGTAGTAGCACTAGCTGTCATTTATATCATTAAGTTCAAGCTTCCTAATTGTGAAGAGGCCCTCCCAATGCAAGCTGCAGCTGAAAAGGACAAACCACTGACTTTAAAACTTCAGAACTGAATCACAAAACAAATTAAAATAAAAGACCTGGATAGAGACTGGAAAGAAAGATGAAAATAAGGATGAGGTTATCTGGATCAGCTAATCACAATTAACTGGATGCTTTATCTTCCACAAGGAGCATGAATAAATAAACACCATTAGCAATCCCTAGTCTGCTGCTAAACCTGGCCATCATTAGCAAACTGATTGCTTCCAGACACTGAACAGGAGTCACTCCTAAGGATGTCTTAAAGGAGGGGAGATGATGTCAGGTGCATAAAGGACATTGTGCCACAGGCAGGGAAGACAGAGATAAATACAGTGATGGCTGGAGAGGAGGGGGAGAGAGAGTGAGAAGAATAAAGAAGACAAGCTAATGGGCTTTGATGGTAAGAACCAGAAGCTTGAATTTGGCATGGTGAAACAGCACAGTAACAGGAAGAATCAAAGAGACTATGACATGATTAAAGTTACAAGCAATGGAGAATATTTTAGCACAAATGGACCAAATTCAAGGTGACAGAGGTGTTTAGAGAGACCAGTGAGGAAAAGATTTCTGTGATTATGAAGAGGTGAGGAAGAAAACAGACCTATAATTTTGCCAGTGCAGGCAGATACTCAGAGTTAAGTTGGCAGCTGAAAGAAGCTGTTCCTCAGAGTTTAGCTATCTGGATTTGCCTAATTAAGTTCTTCAATGACAAACATTGGGTATTTTAAAGAAGTTCTCTATGTCAAGATTTCCTCACCATCTTAATAAGCCTTAAGAAAGGTGAAACTTTACAGTTAAAATTACCGGTAGGCAGATTATGAGAGAATTATCCACTTCAGGGACATTGTCTTTGCCTACTTTCTTCTGCGAAATGCAATCAACAAACTTCTATGTGAGGAACAGTTTCAAATAATTGTATGTGAAGGTGATGTGAGAAACCAAATGCCTTTTACTCAAGCCTGTGATCTTCCAACTACATTAAACCCCTTCTTGCTTTTATATGATAGAACATGAACAACAGCTAGAACCAGCAGACAAACATTGGTTTCTCTCCTGGTACAAGAAAACAGTTCTATTAGTACTCAAACCAGTTAAGTGCACCAAAAAAAATCACAAGAACTGTAATGCTGAATTATGCAAGAACAGGCAGGTGCCATGGACACCTCAGAGAGACCTAAAAGAGATAATCTCTCAAGAGAGGTTATACAAGAGGGTATCCAGAGGGGTCTGTCTATTTCTGATTGCCTCTTCTGTTCCAATGGCACCTTTATTGCTTCTTTATTTTAAAACACACTACATCTACCTTATCAGATGCTGTAACACTTCTGGGGAAAAAAAACCCCAGTATTTCTAAATGCATGGAATAGCTTTTGAGTCATTTGATTACACTCACTGTAAGAACTTCCCTTATGCTAAGATTTCAGGAATGCAAACCACTGCTTCCTGACCTTGTAACTCCTTAATCTGTTAACTCGGCTAAATGTTTCTCACTTGGGAGTGTTTGTCAATCACTAAATGAAAACATCCTTCAGCAGAGACACCACTCCCTCTCCCCATCCAACCCCTGAAAACAAAGCAACAAAACACTCAGAAAGAGAAAGAAATTCCGACTGGGTGATCAGTATGAGTTTTGATCTTTTCTCTCTCAGAAGCACTGTGCTTGATGCATTTGATGAAGTGAGGCAAACTTGCTGTTAACAGCTCAGTGATTTTAAGTGTCTTGTCTGATATGTGTCTGGGACTGCTGGAGAGCATCTCTTACTTATTTGTTTTTAAACCCTCTTTTTCTTCTTTCTGAAACTCATCTCTGAATGTCATGCTCACAATCATCTATGTATCCAACCATGACTATGGATCTTCAGTGCTGAGTGCTTGTTCAGTCTCCTTTAACACCGCTGATGGGATGGCATTTAAACAAAAGAGCAAAAAAGTATCAACACATATGGAGAGGGATTCCAGCAAGGAAGCAGCCACCTCACCTGTACAACCATAGGCCTTTAGAGCCTGTGAATATATTCTTGCACTTCTCAAGAAGAAAAGCAAATGCAAATTACTGGACAGTGATCAGCCAACAATGCTTCTATTTCCATCATGAGAACTTTTCATTATCGCTGTTCTCACCTAGCTATGTACAGACACATTCACAGGAAGACAAAGCCCACACCCTCTTTTGCAGTTAAGAAAATTAGAGACCCAGCATGAAATTATCAGCTTCAGGCTGCAGAGCCACAACAGGAGGTTCTTTACAGTCCCGAGTTTTAAGCAGTATCTGATGGAGAAAAGAAGTTCCTCATGCTGTGGGAAGCAGCAGGCCGCTCAAAGCAACTGTGGGATGATGAGCAGACTCAGCCAGCCCAGTCCACACTGCTATCAGATAGGAGAACACAAATCAGCACAGCAGTGTGGGCAGTGTGACTTCGTGGTCAGACTAGATGGATTAAAGCGAGCTTGGTTAAGGCTGCCTGCATTTTGAAAAGATGGCAGAGGCAGAAGGAAAGATGCTAGAGGACAGGACTGAATAAATTTGATTGTAGTACATATCACAGTTTAACAGCATCAGAATAGAATGGATAAGCTGTGGCAACACAGCAAAGTCAAGAATAAATTTGAAACAATACACCAGCTGTTAATGTGAAGAAAAAAAAGTGATTCATTTTGATAGAGGAATAGAGGAGACTAGTCTTTGTTTTTCATACTTAAGGAAGAGGTAAGAGCAGAGCTTTGCAATGTGATTATTTACATCTCCATGTAGGAGTGCTTACTGCCACCAACCACACATATATAGGGGTAGTAAGTTTGCAAAAAGGAGGGCAGAAAGGAGAGTCCGTGGTAAAATTTCTGCTATGTAACTTCCTATCCTGTACAGCAATCCTAGGCTTCCATCTGGTGCTAGTTCCTACCCTAAAGATTAAGAACTAAATTCTGTTAACTTGGCTAAACATTGTACTGCTGTGACCTTCACAGACACAGGCTGTCAGAGTACGGATGAGAACCACAGTTCCCTCCTACTCTGGTCAAAGAGTAAAGCAAAGCTGGGTCTCATCCTCTCCACACAGGGTTATATAGATGTACACTGTTCAAGAATGTGGCCCTAAATCCACTGCCTTCATGGTTCTGGAAAGTGCAACAGACATTGCTCTTGATTTCCCTTTGGTGACTTGCACCCTGTGTCTACAGTCTACAACATAAGGACTCCAAAGCACCAGAAGAAATCCCTTTTCAGAAAGGGCTGTTGGAGCAGGGCAGTCCATCACAAGGTCCATCTAAATCTGTGAAATTAAACAATAAAAGAAAATACCAGATGTAATTGTACCACTAAACGTAAGAAGCGCCCCTCAGCTTCCAAATACAAGGAAATGAGCATTTTGCTGAACTGTCAGTCCCCTTTGTAGTGCCAGCAGTGATTATCATCTTCCTCAACCATATTATCCTTAATAGAGCTTTTGGATTCTCATGGCAATGCAGGCCATCATGAAAAAACTGAATCTGATAGGAAGTCCTCTAAACTTCCACACACGCCAGGACAGACTGTTGGCATTTCACCCTGAGCTGCTACAGCAACCCCAAAAACGTACTGCAGCACATAGCCTTCCATGAGCAGGACTTTGCCTAGATAAATTAACATATTTCAACTCTAGTTTCCCTGAAACAATGTCTGATTTGCACTACAACTCTCAAAGTCAAAATACCAAAAGCCATTTTCAGAGAGCACAGAAGCAATGACATCTGAAGTGGTTATTCAGTACCATTTTGCTACACAGCAAACTCTAGTCACATAAAGATTTGAATTCTTTCCTCCATGCCTATTGCCAGAACACTACAGCCCAAGTGAGTGCTTGTGATCAAACAGGTGCATACCTGACTCAAAACTGACAGATGTCACATAAGTACCACCAATATCCAAAGGTACCAAACTCGGGCTTCACGTTCTGAAAGATCAGTTAAAATATTTATCTGTTACTCTCCCTCACGCACCCAAGAGTGAATCTATTCTACTTGAAGTTCTCGGAAAAGCTCTTCCAGCAATTTCACTTACAGCAGTGGTCTTCTAAATCTGAGTTTAAGATACTTTCCCAGTGTTCTAAAAGTATTTGAAATACAAGTACTGGGGCTGTGTTTCACATCATTAGAAGCAATGGCTTCCAAAATAAAGTGAAATGTACAGAAATATCCCAACTACCTGATTCCAGCACCTTTACAAGTCTTTTATAATCTACAGAACTTCTTTACAGCCCTGACACAGGAGCAGGTTACAGTGTCAGTGCTGGACACCTGAATCTACTTTGGAAGTAGTCCTTCCAGGAGGAGTACAGGAGCCAGAACTTAAAACTGCTTGAGCACTGAAGTGAAGGGGTCTTCCTTGCTCTTAGTAATGGAAAAGGATGGTAGATATCACAAAGTAACTGCAAAAAAATTCCTTTTTTTATAAGCCGCCGAGATCTATTGATGTTCCTAACTGACAAAGCTCTCCTCACTAAAACACAGAGCCATGGAAGATGGTTTCTGCCTTCTCTACACAAATCAGAACCGACAAAAATTATTTTGAAGGATTTTAACTGTTCTCTGAAGCGTTATTCTGAATTGCATTTCAGCTCCATTCATGCCTACTTCAAAACTCTCGCTTATTTTTCTTCTATCTCCTCCTTCCTTTTCCCAAAGCCTCAGGAAACATAAAATTAAGAGTAATAAAATATCAATACCTATTAACCAAAGCAAAAAAAAAGTTCTTTTTGTCTGGGATTTTGATGAACTGAAACCTTCTAGGACCTTCACTTTGATGTTTTCAGAAAACATCAAAAGATCAGGCTTGTTATCAACATCATTAGTGTGGCCTGAAGATGTTTAATACTCCAACAGATACAGAAAATGCAGCACACAATCCCCCAATGGCTTCTGCCTTGTTTTTATTCCTCCTTTCTTAATTTTGTTTTCAAACCTGATTTGCATTTCTCATTCCAAGCCATTTGCCTCTCTCCCACCCTGCCCCATCCTCTCATTAATTCACCAGAAGAGCTTTCTAGTGCTGACCTATTCCTCCTTCCTGAAGGGAATTGCATAAACTCCTTTCTACCCTACCATAACCCAACACACAGCATAGAACAGATTGACAGAATCAAAGAATGGTTTGGCTTGGAAGGGACCACAAAGATCCTTTAGCTCCAGCCACCCCTGCCTTCCACTAGACCAGATTTTCCCACCAGGTATCTCTGCAGCCACTACACACATTGTGACAGTCTGAAATGTTCTTTCACAGTGAAGCCTCTTGCTTTGGCTCTTACAGGGCTTCATATTTCTTCCTGGGTAAGCACCTAAGTACTGGTTTCTTTTTCTGAAATTGTCACTTTATTTGAGCAGGCAGCACCTTATGCACAAAAGCTTGGAGAGAGGTCCAATGATGCCACCAAAACTTTATGTAATTTAATTTAAAGCACTGGCATTAGACTCAGCTTAGTTTGATGATTAGTTACTTTTGTCCACCCTATTAACTATAAGAAACAAGCAATAATCTTTGACTGGTCAAGAGAGATTTATTCCAACACTATCAGGCTTTTTGCATTGCAAATAACATCATTATAAAAATATAACTGCATGAAAGGACCTACCAGTAAGGCTAACTCTGCTCTGCTCTCCTTGATTAGACAGTCTCATGTAATCTTCTGAAAGAACTGACACCTTCTGTATTCCTTTGCCAAGAGCAACCTATTTCATGTGATTCTCTTCTGCAGGGCCATCACCATCTATCTGGCTGCAACAGGCACATTTGTATAAGGCTATAACTGCTTAGAGGAGAAAACAGAACAGGTCACCCCACAAGCCCCAGCAGCTATGCTGAGTGTACCAGCACTGCAAACATACCATGCATTGCCTACACCAATACAAACTGGTGATAACAAAAGCAGAATCCCTGAAATATCTGAAAACTAAATGTTTTCTTTTACATCTTTTGTTATAGAAACTTTGGTTTCAAATTTGCTATGGGGAAACAATTCAGTTTCATCTGATCTTGCAGACTGGAAGGGGAGGTCAAATCATAGATGATTTAGCTTGGAAGAGACTTTTTAAGGTCATCTACTCCAATTCCCCCTTGGGGATATAGATATAAATACAGATATTATAGAAATATAGGTATTTCTTTCCCATAGAAGCACTATATACATCAGAGTGAGAACTCGTTATTGCTACAGAGCAGAAAGGCTCTGTAGCAGATGGGATAACCAGGAGGTATTCTACAGGTACAGGAGGCAGTACTCATTCCAAAGAAGAGCAAACTGAGGAACTTGGACAGTATTTACCTGCAGTTCTATAAGCCTGACCTTGCAAGGATCTACAGTAAATATTTTTCACTTGGAATTAACCCTCAGACAACAAAATTCAACCACGATCTTTTAAAACATACAAAAGGAAAGATGCATGGGACAGAATTTTGATTAAGTGATTAGAGGAAATTATTAGTGCAGAATCAATCTCTATCACATGCCTTTAATAGCAGAGCAGCCATTACTGGTAACCTGCAGAATTATTGTTCCAGGTGTAGCCCTCTGATAGAAATAGATCACTTTATAATGTGTCTGCACTCTGCCCTTTAAGGACTGTGTTCCTCCTACTATTTGATACACTCAGTTTAATAGCACATTGTCCAGCCTTGCTGAAGCACTGGAAGACTGCCATTCCTCACATGCTGCACAGACACTTTTGGCTGACAGAGCAAGCAGCAGCACTGCTCTGCTACTAAAGAGGATGGGCCAAATCCAGAGAATTTTTAGGCCGAGGTACAATGGCTGTTGATCTCTGTGGAGTCATGTGCCTGTATCCTGGAATCTGGGACAGAGCCTTGGTACACAACAGCTTCATGAGCAATGCTGAGAGACACTTATCCAGCCCAATTCCAAACTGGAAGTATTGGAAGGGGCTGGACAACTGACCTGGCTGTGATCGTGGTCAAGAACACACATATGCAAGCTACAGTAGAATGTCCTTTATAACAGCAACATGGCAATGTCACTGGGCACTAGACTTGAGACCTAAGCTTTTGTGTCCATGGCCTGCTGCATCATGTTTGAAATTCACTTCACCTCCACAGCCTAAATCAGTTCTCCTGTCTGCAGAATGGAATTAACACTGTTTGCTTTACATATTGAATGCTTTGAGATCTACCTCTTACAGCTGCTACATGAAAGTATTACTATTAAAGTCATTGTTCTGACTATATTTAGGAACTCTCTGTGTGAAGTACTGAAGCACATTTCTAATGTCAGTAGGATATTAGAAGACCCCTTGTCTCACTGGAACAGCTTTAATGAGCTGGAAGTAGCTCAGTACATGTTTCTGCTGCCACAGTGCTTCATAGCTTGTCCATATATCAAACATTCTTGGAATATTTACCTTTTTTTCTCTGGACCCTCTTGGCTTCAAAGATACAAAGGCTATTCATGTGATTGGCAACATGCCAGTATGAAAATCTGGGCAGCCTAACAACTTACTACAAGACGTGTGAAGATAAGGTGGCAGAGAGACAATAGGAGGGAAATTAAATTCTATCTATCTGAGAACTGGAAATTAAAGAATTAAGGTTTTGTTGCATAATCTCTTTCCAGATCAAAGATTACAGGGAGACACAGAAGGCACAGGTTCCTATTTCATTCTTCACTACTGGTTATCTTAGCTTGATGAAAAGATTAAGCAGTAAGAATAGCTAAGAATGTTACTACAGTATTCTGAATTTTGGATTATGCTAAAACAACTGTTTCAAATGGCAACAGCTAGTGAGGCCTGGTATAAAAAGAGAACACTTCTGTGACAATGTTCTGTTTCCATTGCTGACAGAAAATACTCTTTCCTGTTTCTGTGCTTCTATCTCCACCACCTAACCAGAGATGTATGAATCCATCCCCAAGCACGATGAACGACTGGTGCTGTGTCAACAGCCCCTAACCATGAGGGAGAAACAGGTACCAGCAGGGAGAGAGGGGCACAAACATAATTAGCAGCTTCCTCCTCTGAGTGCATGCACGGTGGAAATGTTTACTTACAAGACTCAGAAATGAAACAACAAATCTTTTATTAGCATTCAAAGCCACGTGAAATCCCAAGAAGTCTTTGGAAAGCCTGGCAGTACTAACTAATCAACCATCTGCATTTGCACCAGGAACATGACACACAGACATGAGAGGGGGAAACAAACGGGATCCTTTCTGTAGGAGCTCGCAGAGGCAAGAAAAGGGATACAAGGCACGTGTTCCTGCTGAGATGGTTGCAAGGACCAATTCAAAGGCAGCGTGCCCACAGGTTCCCTTCCTCTAAAACAAATACTGAGGGGATTCTTGAACCTAAACAAAATCCATCCTTCCAAGCTGTTCAAACAGTACTAGCAGAGAGGAAGCACAAAAATGGTGCCAAAATAAACACACAAATGAAATAGAAATTACCTTGAGGAAAGTTTTCTGAAAAACACAGACAAGAGATAAGTGGTAGAGGCAGAACCACCAACTTCAGAGAAATTACACCAGCTTAGACCACCTGTGACACACACCTGGGTGTGGAGAGAATGCATAATTAGACTTGAGAAGGCTAAAAGCATATTTTATAGAGTGAGGGAAAATACAAAGTGACAGAAGGGAATTTTTTGAATAATACTTCTTCCGCCAAGGTCTCTCTAGTTGAGTCAGTCTTACCTTCAAGAATTAAGCTTTCTAGTCTTGCATTTGTAAAATGGAGAATGTATTATCTTCATACAACTCTTCAAAAACTAAAGATAAAAATGTTAATGCAAGTGTGAAGAATTATTATTGTTGCTATTATTGAGGGTGCTGTAAACTCCCCTGCTGAGCTGCTACCAAAACAGATCCTTGACTCCATTTAAGACTCTGTTCTTGGGTTTTCAATCCAGCTCTTTTTGCAGAAAACATGTGAGACAGGATCTGCAACCTCAGGAGAACCACAATTATTGTACAATTTCTAGACAAACATTTAAGGAACTGCTAATCATAGCACCAACCTTTTGAAGATATGACAGAGTTCACTCCGAGCTATGGACCTGCATCAGCCATACAATCCTGTTACTGTGTCACAGTGCAACGCTGTCAGAATTAGTGGATTCACACAAGCATTAATAGGATTAACATACTAGTTTATCAGCCACTACACATACAATTCCCCAGCCAACAACCCCTTCCCATCACTGGGATGAAGCATGGCAGCTCTTCAACTGTGCCACAACACAACACAGTCATTTTAAAACTGGCATCAAAGGCTCCTACACACAGGAAACTCTGACAAGGTGTAACAGGCTCTCTTTGGACACTGAAGGCAGTAACTCAACAGCAAGGTTACACTACCTTTTGATACCCATGAATAGACAGAGCCTCGGCTCAACCTGTCATTCGAAGTTCTGTGGCTCCTGTATCAGATTGTCACACTGAATCTGTGTAAAGTGCTGCCTTCTGAATCAGTGGCCTCCCTCCCAAAGCAAAGTTTTCTTTGATGATGGATAGTCTAAGCCACTGCTGCCCTCAACCAACCTCACTTAATATACAAATTTTAAAATCTGAGGCTGTCTGCTCTCTTAAAAATGACCACAAAATTTTAAAATTATGACACCACCAGAATCCAAAGCAATCCTGCCATAGATGTCATCAAGGACTGCTGCCAACAAAGGGAGGACTCCTATACTGTTCAAAAGGCTTGATACAAGTGAACTATGGCTGATACTGAAAGCAGGGTCCCTTTTCTAATACATGACCAACACTACCATGGTGCACAGGACAGACTGTAAGCTTGATTTCACCTCTGTCATAAACTTTGACCTCTCCTGCCTTTCCACACTAGGCAGGGAACTCTCTTCCACTCATTCCCATGTCCTGGCACCCAGCAGCTCTCTCCCTAAGCCCTATCAGAAGGCATTCATTTCTTCACAAGTTCAAATCTCTGGCAGCAGCAGCTGTTAGAAGAATTCATTACCTTCCTGCCTTCCTGTCCAGCTCTTTGGAAGGACAGGGATGGAGTTGGTGGGGTGGCTGAGCAGAGAAAATGTTTAGAGTAAGGATAGAAAGAAGTGAGTGAAATATAGATGACAATGATACCTGGTGAAAGCCAAGGAGAAAAACACTAAATTTGGGTTTGGGGGAGAAGGAAATTGAGAGACAATGAGACATCAATGACATCAAAGGGGAGAGAGCATGGCAAGAACTGGGCTGGTAAGCAGAGGAAGAACAGAGTTAACATTACTACTCCACATTTCCTCACCTTTCACATACAACTGCTGCAAAGGAATCCAAGGCTGCTTCCCAGGGGTTCATTACTAACCCCATCTGTGTAAGCAATCTACATGCACTAATCACGTTTCTATAATTTAAATGATTTCTTTTAGAACAAACCCAAGAACAGTATTTATTGGGTTATGCTGACCTGTTTCCTGATCCAGTAATTTGCATAAATATTCTATTAAAAGAATATGAAAAAATTCAGCTCCACGTACACCACAGAAAACTGTTTCCTTATCCAGAAAGGTATGGTACAAATCCATCAGTTTTCTCAGCTAAAAACTGGCAGAACTGCAAACTCTAAGTGCTTAGGATGGTAGAGAAAACTGACACATTGTTCCAGGGTTGTGACAGAAAACCAAATACCAGCATAGGGAGATTTCAGTAGCTGCTGTGGTTGGGATTCCATATCACAAGGGACGCTCCCATGGCATTTTTATTGCTCAACTACCCAAGGGACAGAAGAGAGAAATTAGAAGTGGGTATTCTGACTGAATGCCTTGTCACTGATTTTCAAGTAGCAACAACTACTGTTATACTAAATCCTAGGGTAAGCACTGGGATTTTGGAAAGTAAGAACTACAAACCTGAAGTGATGCTTTCCCTTTACATGATACAAAATCATACATGGAGAGTTGATTTCAGCAGATTTTAATAAGAAATTTGGGTCAGCTAAAGTAAATTGGATTTATGCTCAAAAATTTACAATTAAGGTTTGAAACTGGGGACTGTAAAGTGCAAATCATTATGGAACTCAGAGAACTCAGATTCTCAGAAGAAAGATGAAGACACGTGTCAAAAGGCATTTTTTACATTTGATCATTAATTTTGGATAATCAGCTGTTAGCTTATACCCACATCTACTATTAAGGTTCAGTACAGCAAGGTACAAAAGCTGGAATTATTCTTTCAATTTGGAAGGTCCATCACATTTTGAATACTGGAGCACTGCTTGGTACCTAGATTATTCTGACTGTTGAAACTAGGAATAGATTATGATACCAAGATGCAAAGGGATGAAAATTTCCCCAAAATCCATATATGTTGTTATTATGCTTCCCCAATAAAGTGAGGAGTAGTGTAAATTAATTTACACTTTTAAATCCCAGTTTTTAGAAATCAATTTTTTTTTTCAATAAACTCAGGACTAAGGTTAGAGTAGTAGAGCAGGACTGTAGTGGTCAGAGTATGTAAACTGTTGCTTTATGTTGCAAACATCAGAAAGCAGACATCCAGCACCATACTGAATTTTAATAGGATAACAGATTCCAGGGTGCTGTAAGGATGGTCTACCTTACAAATGTAAATCTACATTAAAGTGAAAGACTGTTAATGACATAAGGCCACGGATTATATGTCTGAAATCAATGAAAAGATATTAACTCACATAACTGAATTTGGTTTTCTGTTTTCAAGTCAGTGGATCTTTGTTCAAGTTTTATTTCGTTCATTGCATGAAGCCATTTCAAAATATTTTTATCACAATATCATAGAGAGTGTTCTTTACTTGTTCTCTGCTCAAGAGATGTTTGGAATAGGGCAAATAGCAAAGGTTCCATTCAGATATTGCAATAAAACTACAGAAAGGTGACAAGCAGGAATGAAACAGAGGTGCCAGAAAAGACTGAATCAAAGACAAGGTTATGTGTCTCCAACCATTGCTTCTTGAAATGTTGAGAAATTCAGTTCTGCATAAAACAAAAGAAGTGCTCTAAGCTATTTCGACTGGCTTTGGACTTGAATGAATGATAGATGACAGCAGAGATTTCTTCTAATTCCTTTGTACGTCAAACTACTTACAAATATTTTTGGGGAAAAAAAATCCTGAAAAACAAGCAAACCTGAATGTATCAACTAAGGAAGAGAAGAAAAAAAGAATGAAAAATGCTCTGTGAGTGAATGAGGTTATACCCTTTGAAACACCAATTAAAGTCTTCAAAAGCTGCAACAATGGTGTCCTGCTAAATCCTAACCCTTCTGTTGAAGAGGAAGAAAGCTGAGGGGTAAGACTGTCTAAATTATTAATCTGACCCCACGCTAGTCTGCTTCACTGGAACAATGAGATGAATTATAGTGAGGGCAATGTTATTTTAAATTACACTCAGCAAGGTATGGAGCACTTATGCATTTCCTATGGATTGATGTTTTTGTGTGCTCATGCATTCCCCTCATACTCCTCCTGCATATAGGTATCAATCTAACTCAAAATTTTTTCCTATGTCCAAAAGGAAAAGTTAATTACAGAAAGAGCAGATTCATCCAAGAAAAAATAATCTTTTTACTTGAATAGCTTTGTTACAAGAAGGCTGGCACTTATAAGCCCTCAGGGCAAAGCCCTCTGTGACAGGAGACAATGAACTGCTATGAAGGATGGCTTAGTAAATGAGACATGGGGTTTAGGATTCAGGACACCTGAGTTCAAGCCCTCTTCAGTTAATAATTCACTGTGTGACTTTGAACAACCTGCTTAATTTATTACACCTCTGAGCTTCTTCTTTGTGCAATGCAGGTAACTGCTTCCCATCTCACAGGGTGGCCAGGATAATTTCTAATGATTCAATGATTCAAACTCAATCAGATGCCATCAACACCACCAAGTATTGTCATTTTTGTTATGTTTAAGAGCAGAGAAATTGCTGATCAGCTTTTCCAGAAACACTGCCCTGGCTATGCAATATCTGGCACAACTTCCACCAATATACTTTGCATTTCTCACAGTTCTTTCTTCTGCAAACATCTCTCCAAATCCCAGAAAGAGTCTTGTGGGAAAGGCTAGATGGAGGCTGAAATTCTTCAGACTTGTTTTGATGAAGATGAAATGTGGATCAAGTCCAAATCTCTTTCCATCCTGAAATATTTGAAAGGTCACATATACATGAAAAATAGATTAAACATTAAATACTGGCAGCCACTGCTCTGTGTGGCATGCTATGTGTCAGACTACAAACTAAAAGTAAATGAGAGAGTGAATTTCCTCCTCTAGTTGCTATTTGAGTGTACTCTGAGCACAAAAATAATTTATATTAAGCACAGACTGCGTCTCAAGAGATCTGTAATCCCTTGTCATTCTGCCATTATGTTTCTAGGTGACTTCAGGAAGTCACTGATCTTTTGCACCTGTACTTTCCTCAGATCATCTCCCAACTTTACCACCCAAAAGCAAAGCAATATTGAAAGTACCTTGTCCCACAGACAGGAATAAACAAAGCACAACGATCTGAGCCCCACAATAAACTCTGATATCCAGCTTTTTCTATATCTATAATACAAGGTGACTGTGATGCAGATGAGCACTCTCCTTCAGCTTGGTTCCACTCGAGCTGACTTCACTTCCAAGAAAATTAGCTTTGCTGGCCCTGTCTCTTAAAAAACAGTGAACAGTTGCAGAAAAAGTTGTGTAACTTGAGGAAAGAAAGGGCTGATAAAGCAGTATAGATGTGAAGCATTTATTCCCTTGGAATTATGCACATTAGAAATAATAATTTCTAAAAGTAACAGTAACTTTTCAGCCAAACCAGGCAATTATAAATGCAAAAGAGTTTTTGTACAGTAGAATAGGTGATAAGGGATGATTCACATTCTGTACATAAAACTGTGTTCTCACCACTCCTCCTGCAAAGCAAAGATCAGAAATTTGCAACCTTTTTTGTTTCCATCTGTACTTCTCTGTTCTACCACTATGTCTCCCTTCATCTCAGCCTAGAAGAAAACTCTAAAACTGTGGGTATTACTTACAGAAAACCACGATTATTTATCACTTTCCAAATCTGGATACAAAAAACCAGCAACTGTCTTCAAAACACAAAATACTGAAGCAAAGCATTTACTTTAATTTATCTTTCAGCATTTATTTAAAAGAAACACATTTCTAAAATACTCATGTTATTTCAAACAGCTCTTTCCCCTGTCAATTATTATTTCTACTTTCACAAACCCTGAACAAGTGCAAAATATGAGATATGAACTGAAAGGCACCTCTCAAACCATCATGGACTGTTCTCCCAATCCTAACAAGAGCCAATACATTCAGGACTGCATCAGGTCTAATAAAAGATCAAAAGAAAACTTCACACTGTCTTTCCTGAATCTCCACCAAACCTGCCTTGCCCTTAAGAACAAACAGGAAACACCTGGACAGTGCTTCAGCAGGGGACCTGAAGTCTAAGGCTCACATAAAGCAGCAGCATTCTGTACAACAGGCATCACTATTCAGAGTGCAGATCTGGATTTTGACGCAGTATAAATCTGGAATCTTAGCTGGGTTTTGTTCATTTCTGTTTCTCTTAAACATGGTGGCCTAACGTTAGCACGGGAAATTAAAATGATCTTTAAAATGTCTCTTGTGCTCTTTACTTTCTCCTAAAACCCTGCATAAAGCTAATGGAATTTAATAACCACTGTTTTACATTACTTGGTTAAGTAGTTTCTGCTAAAGATAAGAAACTTCTGCTTGAGAGACATCATGGTCTGTGAAATTTTACCAAGCAACACCAAAAGTCTCTCCTGCACATTCAAGTCTGAACTTCATTCACTAAAACAAGGATTAAGGCAAATAGAAAACAGGCAGGTCTCCAAAAGAACATGTTTTGAAAAGAATTCTCCAATTCTTAAATCTTTCTAATCCATTATGTATTTAGGCCTCACCTCCCATTCTCCTTGCAACAATATGTAGTAGATGCTCTCAAGCAAATACATTTAGTCTCTTAACCTCAATTTTCATTTGCATAAAGCCATAAAGGACTTGGACTAACTTTTGAACTGAGAATTTGTGGCCTGAAAGAAAAGCTGGCTGATTTCCTGCTTGACTGAGATGAATATCCTAGAAAGCACTGAGAGTGAGCACACAATGCATTGCAGTGTGTACCTGCATCTCTGCATCTGTGGGAAATGCAGAACAGGGACAAAGCAGACATTGCTTATGCAGGAAAAGTTTGTCACTTCCAACTGTTTAAGGTATGACTAAACTAAAACTAAAGATGGAACACACCTGAGTGCTGCTCAACTATGGAAAATACAAATCAAAGTGCAGTGTGGTTCCAGTAACACTCTAAACCTTTCATTTGCTTTAAATCCCTTCATACAACATTATTCAGTTCCCACTCCATCATTAATTACTACTTCCACAGAAAATACTCTGTTTCTTGGACAAAAAATTTCTTAAACAGATAATAGTCACATTAAATCTAGCAATTCAAAAAGGAGCATTTTACCCAATGAGCCATGAAATTCGTTTTACTTTTCTGCCACTGGGATGTCAGAAAGTCTATGTCACCTTTAATAAACTTCTCCAAATAAGCATGCTGATAACTGAACAACATGACATTTCTAACAGTGAGAAGGCAAAAAACCAGAAGCAATTACATTAAGAAATTAAGGGGGAAGAAGAAAATCAGACTGGAAGTATCTTGCTGCAAGTAAAATTTCATTAAGTTAGAGTTTTGCACCCTTCTCAGGGAAAAAGAGGATTACTAGAACTAAGAGTGGCCCTGTTTCAAATGCTATGGAAACTTTCCTGTCTGAGCATCCAGGAGCCACTCTGGCACCCACTCCAGTGTGTAACTGCTGAGACCAAGGCCCCTTGGCAGTGGGTGACTCCAGTGACCCCAGGGGTGCCCCTCTTGGCTCCCTGCACACCCACACTCACAGTCAGACAGGCTTTCCTTACCAGCTCAGCCCTGGGCTTCCCACAGCAGTGTCTCAGGCATCTGGATCCTTAAAATAATTGAATCATGGTGCAGGAACACAGACACAGCTCGAGCTGCTGCCTCCAGGGAGAGACCCTGAAGAAAGGGATCCCTGGGCTTTTCCATCCTCACACTCTGTGCACCCACACAGTCTGGGCTCTTCTCCAGACTCCCCAGCTCCTGCTGCATCCCAGTGTCCAGGCCCCTGGTGCCACAGGTCCAGCACCAGGTCATGGTCCCTTTCCTGGGCTTCTCACCATGTCCCCCAGCCAGGGCACAACCTGCAGCTCTCACTGCAGCTGCACACCCAGCTACCTGCTCCCAGTGGAATCCTCAACAGTAGTTTCCTGTTGCATTCTTAATAAAACCACCTTGATAACCCAGAACAGGACTGAAGCGTGAACCAACCAGAGCATCACCACCTGAAGGGCCAAAAAAATGGGTATAAAGCAGTGAAAGTGATAAAGGTACTTGTTTAAGATTCTTCAGCAACATTCAGTCAACAAATCTACTTGCAAGTTTGCAAGAAAAAATGAATTCATACAGAAGAAAAAAAATTGAACACAAAGAATCTGACACTTTCACAGAAAGGAAAATTCCAAGTTGAGTTCTTCTCATCTTTTTGGTCACAGATATTCTCTGTTCCTTCATATTCTCTTTTATATCATCAAAAATATAAAAGCAAATCTGAAGAAGGAAAAAAAACCTGACAGGTCTGCCAGAGAGCATAAGGAAAAATAGCAAAAGTAAAATGAAAACAAAATGAAACAAAAACTTTGGGAACGAATGGAATTAAACTAAAGTAGGTATTTTCAGCTGATTGATTTTTTTCATTGCCATTTCCTGTTTTTCAATCAGCTCTAATCCTTGGCTGGAGAATTCAATGGAGCTATGTCAATTTATATTTGCTAAGGATTTGGCACATCATATTAAGTATTTCCCAGTGTGATCATCCCTCTGAGTTAAGTAACTTAAACATTTCATGCAAGCAGGGAGAGAATCTTTATTTCAGTTTCTTGACTGATCCCAGCACAGCCAAAAAGGCTGCAATTTTCTCAAATGAGATGAATTGGAACATGTATTTGTACACTGGAAGCTTTAATGCCATACCCACCGTGCCTAACTACTCATGCACACTATATATACCCTCTCAAAATACAGTGGCTGGTACTAACTTATTTCATAACTTTGTCTGCTTTTATAAAGTCATGTGAACATCTGTGTAAGAAGCCTTCTACCTCTTGTCTGGCACAGTGCAGATTATCAAATCCAAGAGCCTCGATTTAATAATCTACACAACACAATAAAATGTAACACTTTCCTCCATCTACTTCATTTTTACCTGCCTGGTATTTAAGAGCAAATTCCATTGTGGGAAGGGAATTGCAAACATCATGAGAGGTGATATGGCTGGTGCCTGGATTACCACCAGTCAGCTGCACTGCAGTGGAATGAAGTCATGGACTGAAGCATTCACAGTTGAATATTGCTAGAAAAAGGAAGGGGGCAGGGGAAGCAAATGCATATTTTCTGTTTTGATTCTACTTTTTCTTGCTTTGACTCTATAGTGATTGTCATTAGAGCAATACAAAGGAAGTTTTAAATTTGATTTGAGATCACTGAATATACTCATGCATTCTCGCCTAGAACAAAAATTTTGTCTGTTTGTCAAGCTCGTTGAAGAAATTACGAAAGGAAAATGCATTGAAGCTTTTTTCTGGAATTTTTTTTGTTTGTTTGTTTTTTTCTTCTGGTATGTGAAACAGACTGTGCCAAGTCTTGCCTTGATGAAAGAAGGGAGCCCTCACTTTGGGTCTGAAAAAAAGGTGGAGAACTATTTAAAAGGAATATTAGCAGAACACCATTTTGCATGTAATCCTAAGCCACAAGAATCAACAGAATTCTCTTCTTTGACCAGTGCAGCCATAGATCCAGCTCTTTATGAATATTACATATGTGGTTTTGATGAACATTACACATCAAATCTTGGTTACTAGAATCCAATATTGTTCTGTCCTCTTTACCCGTCAGAAACATAGGCTTTTATAAAAAAACCTCCCAAATATTTAAACACTCCAAACTAAGGAAATTATAATAAGGAGATGGAGAAAGCTCTTTCTGAAGTAGTCTGAAAGGAAGCAGAACAAAACAGTAAGGGGAGTAAAGAAAATTTTCATTAAAAACAACAGGTACGGAAGAAAAATTAAAGGGTCTGTAATTTTTCTCAAGATAGAAAAAAATCTGTGTCTGACAGCAAGTTAACAAATATTTCCAGTTCAGTTCATGCTGGTGGCAATTTATTTTCCCAGTGTGTCCCCCTGTCTTCAATAACTTGATGTCTGAAAAGGTTTTCCTTTTCTACCCTATGTGTAAAACTTTGGCAAACTGTTTGACCACAGGAAACTTGTAAAACAATATCAGGGCATTCAAAGCACAAGGTAAGGTGGAGAAAACACCTTTTAGAAACTCAGTCAAGGATTACAAATTACAGGAAGAGTAAGGATAGAAGAACGCATTCCTCACCCCAAAATGCTAAAAAAAAGACCATCAGGTGACTCAAAACAGCATTTCCAGTCTGCAGGCCCATGACCTTTGGCTACTCAGGTAAGGGATTTGAGGTCACAAAGAACCATTCTAATTATCTTGTCCAATATACTGCAAAACAGGCCTGCAAACTGTTGTCAAGATTACAGGTTACAAAATTTAAAAGATATATCCAGTTTTCATTTACAAGAAGGAAACTCCTATCTATTAGTATCACTGGTAATATAACTAAAAATAAATAAAAATAAATGTTATTCCTATGTTATTCCTAGTTCATGATTGTCTTACTGACTCTGTTCTCATGCCTTTGGCAATTTCCCCAGTAAGATGGAGCAAAAATAACCAACATGCCTGTCCTAGCCATAGTAATAGGTCTATTATAAAAATGTGGCAAAATGAAAACTTTCACACAAATGCCTCTAAATATAGGTGATTATTACTAAATGAGACCTCAGCACTCACCTATCCACAGAGACAGAAACAACAGCCATTCTTCCTTGTGACAGTAAAATCTCTGTACTGTGCTTTGAAAAAGCTACTTTGGATATTCACTTTCAAGGGAGGAAGAAGGAAAACATAAGGCCCAACCCAGGTGTCAAAGACACTGCCCACTCTGGTCTGCTCCAGCCCACCCAGAGCAAACTGCTAATAGAGATCCCCAGTTCCAGCAGGAATCCTCACTGTGCAGGCCTGACAGATGGATTAACCCATCCAATTTACTGAAGTTCATTTGCTATACTACTCCTATAGAAAAAGACAAATTGGTTGAGTTTTAAATCTGCAAAAGGCTCTTTCTATATGCCTTTCTGATCAAGCTTATTTACACATGGAAATAAGTGTTCTGAGCACATAAAAATAAGACACTGAGTTAGGGCCCCTCAGAAAGTCTGCCTATGGCAGGCAATTACACCTCACACATAATCTACCTAACTGGTAAAGTAAGTGTAGACACTAAGAGCTAACCCCAGGGCAGAAGAGCAGGACAAAATTTGCCTTTCTGCACTCCACATAACCCTGGTAGTTTTATAATCTTCTATCTTTATATAAGGCTGCTAGATCTCTCAAAGATGCTGGTAACTAAGCCAATGAAAAGAACAGGCTGAAGATTGCTGTGAGAGGACACTGGCATCACTGCATATTCTCCTACACTGAGAAGTAAATTAGGAGACACAGAGAGAGACAGAAAGAAAAAGGAACCATGTGAACCACAACTGAGAGGCATAAAAAAAAGAAACAGCTGTATTCAGAGAGAAGCCAGAGACTAGCAATCAATGTGCTGCCTCAAAAAAGCACTGTGTTTTGTGGTCAGAAAAAGAGACTGAAGAGGAAGAGGCTGGATTCATACATTTATTCCCGTCTTTGTCACTGATACATTTTTCTCTTCAGTTTTGATCCCACTGCCCTGTGTCACAGCATACCACCAGTAATGGATATAAGGTCTGAATTTCAGAAAAGCTTAGCACTGTTACTCTAAATTCAGACAGCAGGTGCTACAGGTATTCAAATGCTCTAGGGGAAAACAAACAAGCAAATTAAGAAAAACCCCCACAAGTCTTTAGTTCTTACCTAACCTCGCTGAGATGCTGTGGGAATTAATTAACTACTGCCTGTAAAATGTTTAGAGATTCTCAGATAAAATCCTGTAGATGTCAGAAAAAATCATTTAAATCAAACGTCACACAACCATTGAATGGTCCTGGGGAAAGACCATGCTCACAAGCTACAAAGAAACAGTAGGTTGGCTAAAAGTACATAGGAAAAGTGGACAATCAAAGAAAGTCTTAGCTTGCTTAAAAATCTTAAGACATTCTCCCCAGCTTTTGAAGTCAAAGTTCAGTGAAAATTAGAGTGATAAGACTTGTGTAGGAAACAGTCCTTATTTGCCACCACGACACACACACAGGAGACAAAAGCAGGACCAGAAGAGATGAGAGCAGCACCAGCTGCCCCCCGCCCTCAGCCCCGCACGCAGAGATTGCCATCTCTCACCCGATTAATCCTCTCCCAGGACAGATTAACGCTTATCTGCTCAATATCCATCTGCTTTGTGATTTCAGGAGATTGTAACCAATCCCAAGGCCTTATCGGCGTCTCTCCCCCCCACAGGCAGATGGGAAAAGATGGAAATCATCGTGTTCTATTAGCGATGGCAGTGACAACAGGCTAACACAGCTGCCTCGTTCCCTTGTTCCCTCATTCAGGCTCCACAGCACAGAAAGATTGCAGCACGGCAACACAGGCAAAGCCACCTTCTCTCCCTCTGCTTGCTATTCACCTGAATTAATGAGTCTAGAGGGGACAGCAACAGCTAAATGCTCCTTCCTAAATAAATTTAATACAGGAGCGGTGCTGTCTCTGCCCCAGCTCCAAGATCAGAACGGATTAGGCAGAGAGGAAGCTGAAAGGAAAGCCTTGAACTATTAAGATTTAGGCATTTCAGACATCTGCAGATGTGCACAGAAACCAGTAAACAGACCTGCTAGAGCAGTATGTTATCCTCTGGTCATCCACTATGGTAGGGGAAACAGCACACATCCATTCTCTGGACATCCCTACCTGGAGGTTGCTTTTTCTAGCTCTCCAGTGCTGCATCCACCCTTTAATCAAAACACAGGCAAAGTGGGAAAATGAAATGACATCAAGGTGCACAGTTTATTTGCAAAGGAAACATGTCTTCAGCTGTACACTTAGATGGAGCTGTGGCCTTTACGTTCACACAAATGAAAGAAATTGATTTCTGCCCTTCCATGTTCCTCATCCTTTTGTGTTCAGTCACTAGAAAGAGTATAGTAATGATTTTATTTGCAGAAATCTAAAGGAGAGGAGTGAAGGGAAACAAATCTTTTTAAAGGAACATAATCCCATTAAAATCTCAATGCTGTTTAAAAATATCTTGCCCAGTATTTCTTGAAGTAATACCTCAGCTTCTTATAACCAAAACACACAAGACAAATGCGATGGTGAAAGAAAAAAAAATTTTTAAAGTTTCCCTTCACTATTAGAAGGTCCTGTAAGTTCTTCTGGTAGTGTGTGTTCTTCCCATGTTTCTCTCTATTCATGGGAGCCACACACGTGGCTTAAAACAGACTTCCACTAAAATGTTTAGTTAGGCACAACAAAACGCACTCTAGAATGAATAAAGTGATTTAAGAATCAAAGTAAAATCCCACAACCTGATAAGATTTTGAATACTGAATACTTGCACCAAATTGCTTACAATCCATGAAGCAATAATTCTAGCATGCAAACACAACAAGAAAATTAATATTGGATTCTGTCTGGCTGCCCACTGCAACTCCTCAACAGAAATATCTATAATCCCAGAGCACTGACACAGCAATACTTAAAACCTACATAAATATATTCTTAGTCAGTGAACAAAGATCTCAAATCCAGCAGGATGTGTAAGCCTGAAGTCATACCTGGCACTTCTTCTTGGAAACAAGACAAGTTTTCTAATTTGAAGGAGAGCTGGTGAAGCAAACCACTACAGAGACAAAACATATACAGGAACTATCAGAGCAAATCCCAAAGCACTTTTCAAAAGGTGAGTATTGAAATGCAGCATATTTTATGGTGAAATGTGATAGCTCTTTATACTAAAGTGGGGCAATTCCACAAAACTGCTTAAGATAGAGAGAAAAATGTGATTTTCTAATCTGGAATTCTGCCCAGAAAACTTGAGTCTAAAATCTTTTCTTTCATTAAATGACCTGATGGGCTCTTTAGAATCTCCAAGTGGGAGTTTTGTACATTTCTGCATACACAAAAAATCACTGGTAAATGTGCTATTTGATAAAACCAAAACAACGAAAGGAAACAAAAGGAACACAACGGACACTGTACATAAAGTAGACAGGTGCTGTCTGAAGAAGCAAATGAAAATGTAAGAATACATTAGGCTGTTTCTAAAAATGTCCTTAATACACATAAGAAAAGCTCTATTCCCAAAAGGTCACCTGTGTGCTGCATCCAAACAGCAAAGCCCACAAAATACAGGAGACATAATGTTTTTAATAATGTAAAAAGTCACCATATAGCAGGTCAATGATCCATTAACTCTCCTGTGACAGTCCTTTGTTCCAGTCCCTTATGAACTGAGGCAATAGTTGGCTGAAACAGTATAAGAGATTATGCTACTGATCTTATACTGTTCTTTTAATAAATATGGACACCTCTCTGCAATTGTAGGGTAAATAGAGTGCCTTACAGTCTTTAGTGCAATTATGCTCATAATAAACCTGAAATAGTATTTAATCAGTCTTTCACAGATGAAGAATCAGATATTTTAGCCAGCTGAATCTCACTGTTTCCCACGAGTGACAGATACTTAAATGTCTCTCAAGGTCTCAGATTTTGTAAATAAGAGGAAAAATGGGGGGGAAAAAAAATCACAAAATGAATCTGCTGGACACCAGGGAGTGCACATCCCATCCACTGGCACAGGTCTCACCTGCTTTCTACCATTCAGTGCAGCCTGAGAATTAAGTACATACTGTATCTCCTCTCCAGACACAGATCCCAGGAGCAAAAGTATGACCACTAAGGAAATGAAAAGTAAGTTCAAAGACCTCTCTGGAATCTTGTGTTGTAGGTAGTTTTTTCAGAAGCACAAGCCATGAAAGAAGAACTCCCATGAAATCTAGCCTCAGGGTGGCCTTACCTCACGTGGCATGTACAAAGGAAGGAAGAGAGAGGTATAAATTATTCCCTTTGGACATTGTGTGTCTAGAAGAACTTAACTCTAATGGCAATTCCATGAGAGAATCTAGATCTGTTGTATGAATAAAGGAGATGTGCACAGGGGTTCTCTGGATTTGCAAAAAACTTTGGTCTTGCTCTCCTGTGAGTGCTGACCAGCTTCTGTTCCAAGATGAAAAGGTGTAGCTCCTTCAAACAAGAGCCTGAAAAATAGAGCACAGCTCCAATGGGAGCTATGAGACTTTGTATTCCTGCCTAACATCTTCCTTCTGTCACAGAGAGGGAAAACATAGTCTCACAGTGGGACCCTGCTGCTCTCAGAAGTACATGTATACATTATGAATGACTGATTTAAGGAGTCACAGCAGAGGACATCCTCTACAACATAATCACTTGGTAACCTTTCTCAATACCTATTAACATTTCCCCTGTTCTCCACTTCAAAGCCTGTAAAACAATCATAAATATTGAGTAAACATACTAATACATTTTTAAAACAGCCTGGAAAAGGCTTTGATTTGATAGTGTGCAAGAGAAATTATTAAGCCTTAACTTTTGCCAAGTATTTTAAAATGATTTTTGAAAGAATGACTGAGTTGAAAGAAGAAACTACTCGTTTAGAGGTCAGCTTTCTAGGCTACAGTGCTCAGTGCTAGCCAGCACAAGCCATTGCCTGAAGGAATTATCCTAGCCTTTCCCTACTCCAAAATATAGTTTCTGATGTAACTTTGGCAATGCTCGGTTCAGGCACTTACAGGTTATGATCAAATTATGTCATGTTATGAGCAGTTTATGCCAGGTTGGCATGTACATATTCTGTCTGCTTTTGCTTACTTGTTTGCTGGTAAACAAGCCTACTGAATGATTTTTAACCCTATAGTCAAGCTTTAGTGATGAAGAATTTTCTGTATGTCAGTTCTATACAGGCACCTTTGACATCATCCGCCCAAGTTTGGCTTTTTAATTATTTTGAAACATTCAGGAAAATGTGATGAATTTTTTACCTTCCTTTCCATGAAATAGTCTCACTAAGAGTCATATGACATAATCTAACATAGTCCTTTCTAACACTGCCTTGCCTTTCTGATTGCTTCCCATGGGAAGACTTGCCAGATACAGATTCAGATACTCCAATCTGGTTTGAGGAAGTGGGCAGTGTTTTGGATTATGCCATGTCTAGAAAATAATGCTGTGGTGAAAGTTATTGCACAACCCTCAGTGAGCTCTTCCCACTTCCTCCTCACTCTGTATGTTCTCCTTGCCCTGCTAATTGACTCCACTGGGGCAGTGCTCATGCAACACAATACAGCTGGCACAATGTAGTTCTTGATTATGAATTTTAGTATTTGCATGGTCCATCTGGAGCAAGAACTTCCAATCTCCTCAGATACTGCAGACTCACTGAAGAACCTTGCAAAGACAGTGGTCAGCACTGTAAGGAAGCAGCAGTTTGAGTTATCATCAAAACTTGCTTTCCCTTTTTCCTCCAGCTGTATCTTCAGCCACGTAGATTGATTATTCTTTGTCAATTACCTCTCATTCAAGCCATGCAATAACAGCTGTTTCATGAATACCTGATGTCTGCAATAGTCAATCCATGGCTTCGCTCTAAACCTCCACTTACATTCTACATCTTTTATCTCCTTTCCTCACTTCTTTTTCTTCCATTACATCTTGTACAGCACAGCTTGTTAACAGTACAGCTTGCTACCACACACTTGGTTCTTGCCCCTTCTGTGTTCTCTTAACAAGCATCTCAACACATAAGCAGACTAGCAAAGACTTCTAACTCCAGTTAACTGCAAACACTGAGGTTGCTTGTGTATGTCCACTGCCTCAACTTGTGTCTTTAGTCTGTCATCTCCTCACATTAAATCTATCGTCTCTTTACACAGCTAATAACATCATAGGCAACAGGACTGTTCTCTTACTCTCATTTTCAATTCACAAACATGCAAGATGTACAGCCTGGTGCACTGCAGGATTTGTCAAGTCGTTCTGGTCAAGAGAGTGTCCTGATTACAGACTCTACAAACTGGCACATGTCAGTATTCTACAGCCATCAGATTAAGACTTTCTTGTTTTTCAAGAAGCAAGGGAGATTTTCCAGATGACAAACTTTATATAAGCATATTGCAAGTCAACGTATCTTAGGTCTTTTCCCCTATCAGATGTTATACTGAGCACAGTTTAGTGGTTTTGCCTACTGGGACCCCTACTCTTGCTGATTTCACACTGATATTTGGCACAGAATTTGTGCTATAGGCACTGGTCCATATTTCTTACTCTCCCTGAGAACGGTTTGTGCTTCTCCATCTGCTCGTCTGACTGGACGGATGTCTAGGAATAGTAATGGTTCCGACTCCTTTGCCCACATCCTACATATTCTAAGGTTTCACTGGGGAGAAGTGATGCCGTTTTTCACTATTTGTTTCACCAAGAATTACATCAAGGTCAGGGTCAAAAATGGCAAGGCAGCAGCTGGCTCCTCCCTTCAGGAGTTTGGCTGTAATGCTTTCTCTCCCTTCTCAGAAAGTGCTGAGTGTAGATTTTTGCTTCGACAGGGGAGGACCTGATAATCCCCTGGTGGGTGATACCATCTGTCTGTTCAGGAACACATCCTGACATCAGAGACACACGGAATGGGCTGATACACAATGAGCTCTGAGCCCAACGTTGCCCTCACCACCAGGCACCCACCCCACCAGGAGACTGTAGTCACCCCCTTATCTCCTGGTAGTAAAACCATTTAAAGGACTGGAGTCTGTTCCCATTCAATGAAGTCAATGTGGTGGTAGTAATCTGCACCAGCTGAAGTATGGGCTAGGTGATTTCTAGACTGATGCAGAATTAGGCCTCAAATAGCAAGTCCTTGAGGGGCCTTTTTGGAGAACTGCAATTCTAATATAGTTCATAATAATAATATAGGAGTGAGGAGCTGGAGCTTAGAAGAGAAGCCTGGAAAAGAGGTGAGGGCAAGGAGGAGAAAGGAGGTTAACATGCTGCAATGGCAGCTACTAAATCTTACTTTCCCAGTGGATGTTTTCAAGTGTATGTTTAATTGATACTCAGATGTGCCTCTGGCTACAGCACTTACTGCTTTATTCCATTAGGACTCCCAGTTTACAACATTACATTATTTGGTAAGAGGAAACAGGTGGAACTCAGAAATAATGGAATAAATCATTCTGGCCCTCCTACCTTTCCTCCTGTCTACACCTGAAAACACAATTCTTGTTTTTCTGTTGCAGCCAGTACATTACATGCCACCCTTAGGACATTTGCAGTAACTTTCGGAGTGGAGAAATAAACTTCCCTTTGCCATGGAGCACAGAGATAAAATGTTCACCCATGGGGAAGAGGAATCAATATATAGATTACAACAAGAATATTCACAAAGTGTCCAATCACTAGAACATCTGAAGTACAAAGTGCAGGCAAGTTTGCACCAGTAAAGGCTTTTACATTGCTGGCAAAGAGCTCTTTAACAGTGGCCATCCCGGACAGAGCCAAATGAGACTTGAATCTGCACCACTGGAGTCTCTGCCTCAGTGGGGAAGCTCACCCTTCTCAAAGTGCTGGAGCCATTAAGCCAAAATGCCATTTTGGTTACTCTGCACTGCAATGAGAAGGTTTCTCAGGGAGAACAGGTCAGGACCCCAGTAAGCTTCCATTTTTCCAGGGAGGAGAGAGAACACAGCCTGACTGTAAGGAATAGCTGCATCCAGCAGACTTTCCAACTTCTTCATAGCAATTAGGGAGCCCAAATCAAGGCTTTTTTTTTTGTTTTAGTGGACTCTGGTGACATTACAAGTGAACAAATGAACAAAGTAGCAAAAACTTCTACGTTTAATAATTTCTAATTCAAGGCAGATATGAATGGCTTTTCCAGCTCTTCTAAGACAGGCAACCTTAATTCTGCATTCCTTTCTTCCCTATTTGTTCTTGTTCTTAATGTTTTAAAAGTAATTATTGATACACACTTAAAACTGGACAGTTAAAAAGAATGTGCTTAAAGAAAAAAGAAGCAGCCTTGGAGATTTGACTGCAGAACCTTGAAATGTACATGTGAGTGAGTCCTGTCCTAATCAGACATCCACTGTCTCCCTTAAGGAAGTCCCAACATCACAGTGAGCTTAATTTTTCTGCTGGAAAAACATAAATATTGCATTTCTGCAAAAGTGGTAGGCTCACAGTCCAATGGTTAGTACACATCTGCATAGACTTCAGAGGATAGGAAAGGACCTACTGAATTCCCAGAGGATGGATGTTTTTCTCAATACTACAGGAGGAGACTGAAATACAGTTTCCATCAATCAGAAGATGGAGTCAACAGGACTACAAAGTCAGGAAAAAAGACCTTTCTTCTCATTAGAAGCAGGAAATTAAAATGCACTCCTTAATACTAGATGTATCCATAAGAATTACCAACAAAACTGCTTTATTCAAGCTAAAAAAAAGTTTTGCCTGTTGTCCATGACTACTGCAAGTCCTACATCCTCAACCATTTTTCTCCTTAGGGAGGTTGTTGGGGGAGATTTGAGTACTGGAGCAAGTTCTCACACTGCCATAATGCTGACTCATGGAGATTTTAGTGAAAGAATTACAGCATTGCCACAACAAAGCTGCATTCCTAGCAGTCCCAAGATATCTTTAGGATGCGAAAAAAACAGCATGTACATAAAATCCTTTTATCAGCTAATAACAAATACTACCACTCTTTTATTATTTAAATGTTCAGACATCAGCTATACAGCAATAAAACATCAGTCTGAAGTTACTCCTCTCTCGCCCTGCTCCCCACTCAAATTACCATATATAAAGCAGAGATATTAATAGTACTTGTCATTACACAGATCTAAATATATATAAAGCTGAGGATCAAACTCTGAAAGTTACTCTGCATTATCAAAACTCATCTAAACATACAGGAGTTGCAAGCAAGCGGGCTTTTGCATCTCATGGGACAGGAATATGAAAAAGTAGAAGTTTTATAAACTGCTCCAAAAAGGAGCTGTTTGTTTGTTTACTTACTTCTTTACCTTTTGGACAAATACTCTTGTTCTATGCTTCTATTTTTTGTAAATGATAAAGAGGAATTTCCTATAATACTCGCCCTTGAAACAATGTCTTCTAACAACACACACAACGTATGGGTGAGAAAAACAAGTGGAGAGAAGAGATAAAATAAATTTTCGCACTGCTAAGGTCATGGCAACCTTGAGTGCTCCTCTAAGGAAAGATGTGGCATCCTTTCTTCAAGAACTTACACCTATCACAAAGGTCTACTTGCAGTTAACTCTGTGAAAGCCTTCTGGCACTACAGAGCAATGCTCAGCAACACAGAGAGGGCAACAGAGAGAAAAAGGGGCAGCATGTCACACAAACACACAGCCAACCTATTTCCAAAACCTGTTCAGTGGCAACAAAGCTCACTGATACGAGCTGCAGCTCAAAGCCTGGAAAGCCCCAGCCCCTGCTGCTATGATCTGTGCTGGGCTGTCTGTACCGTACGAAGCCAGGGCTTGACACAGCAGACCCACAGGAAGCCAAGTGCTACTGTGTAAAATTGCTTTGCAATGCACACGTCCTGCTCAAAGCCAACTCTGCTTCCTGCACCTTGAGCATCAGAAGGGATTTAATTTCCCTGCAAGGGCCCACGAGAAATGAACAATACAATGTGCACAGTGGGCATAATCCTTGACTCTTGTTGACGCCACACAGAAATCCATTCTGTCTTCTTCTAATCCTTGTGCACAGCCAAAGCTTGCATGATGAAGCTGAAGGGACAGGAGTTATTTATAGCCTTTAATTTCATCCTGCATCAGTGGATTTTCAGGCAAAGGAAACAGAGCTTTTAGCTTGTTTCCCTTTTTAACCTGTTCAGCGCTCACAGCTTGGAGAAGTCAAAATTGTTTTATTTCAGAGTCATTTAATGGTTTCAAGGAAATAAATATTAAAAAAAAATAGGTCAAAAACGCTAACGGTTCAAAGGCACGATTTCCTCGCAGGTCAGGAGAGATGCAGGGTTTCCCACTGCTGCCCCTACAGCTCTGCAGATGCAGTGTAACAAGGGGATATGCAAAGCAATGGATCTTCCCACGGCTTCAAGGGCTATGCGGACAAACAGCAAACAGGATGCACCTATCACTTCAGCTGTGCTTGGTCCTCAATCCCCATTTTCTGGTTTGTTTTCATTTTCAGCTGTGTAGTCTCCTGCTCCACCGGCACCCTTTTCACTGTGGTCACAGCATTAGAGGAGATGAGCTCCATGCAGGTACACAAAGCAGACTGAGAGCTGCCTGTGTGAGATAAGAGACCTCCAGAGAGGCTGGAGCCTCTAAAAGCCCCTAATCCAGCAGGCGTGCAACACTCGCTCGCAAGCAGACCCGACGGAACAACGCGCAACAGCCAAGAGCTTGCACCAAGTTCACACTTCTTGTCTGCATTTTTACAAGCTCATTGCCTATTCCGTGTTTTTCTCATTACTTTTGTTTCCTGGGATTTGAAATTCTAAATCTAGGATGGGATCTGTTTTGCTTTGTCAGGCATGAATGAATTAGACACGGGGAATCTTTTCTTCCTTCCCATGTTCAGGGGAATAAATTTTGTGAACATGTTGCTACTGAAAGCTGTGGGTGAACATGAATTTGCTTTTGCTTTGTCTACGAAGCCCCATTCCAGCAAAACTGAACAGCTTAATGTGCATTTGTAAAGCACACGCAAGAAATAACATTAAAAAGCAAGAACAAATTATTAATAATAAACATTCATGAAAACATCTGTAATTTGAAATCGGTCAGGAAGAAACTAAAACAAATGCCAGCGAGAAAATTAAAAAATAAGAATTCTAGGTTTTAAAATCACATGGTCAAGTTGATTAACAAGGTGCTGGTTTAGCCATGTAAGTTAAGACTTGTGTAATTAAGTGGCATATCTATCCCAATCATCACTCTACACAGCCATGGCTGGCTGGCTACTCCCATGCAATTGATCTGGAAGCAGTGCTGGCCCAGAGGTGATAGAGAACTGTCTGAGATGAAGGCTTTGACCCATCTCAAAACACGACATTCAAAAAGTCTAGCTGAACAATTGATGAAAATCCCAAATTTGCACTCTGCTAAACCATAGGAACCAAAAATAAAAATCAGTAACAGAAACCAAACCATGAGGCAAACCCAAGCAGCACCAACCCTTCTAACAGAGATCAGCAGCACAACATCACACTGAGTGACAAGCAGAAAGCCAGAAACACCATGGGTGTGCAGTAAACTAAGTGTACCTCAGCATTATAGCTACCAGACCCAGACCAGTGCTTTTTCTAAAATGAAAAAAAACCTCAGACCTGGAGATCAGTTTTTGGGACCTCACATACTATACTGAAAAAAATGTCAAAGTTTTGTTGTGTTTTCCTTTTTATTTTTTTTTCTAGCCCAGACCCATGGGAGTTAATTCTAATGTCTGAAAAATACTAATACGTCCTTTCTTTTTCACCTCCGTCTCCCCTTTATACTTCCCCTCTCCTTGATCTTACCTTAATTTCTGAAGAGCCTCCATGGAGGATATCCTTTAATTTTAAAACTAAACTTACTACACCAAATGGTATAAACCTTTGCAGCTTCAACAAAGGCCACAAACTTTACTAATTTCTAATTGAAGTATGTTATCTCTTTTTTTTTTTCCTCTTTTGGTAAGTTTTGAGTCAAGTCTCTTTACTGAGGATTATCAATTCACCCTTATTTCCTGCTTAAATGTTAGTATTCACACTGGATCAGGATTTTTCAAATCAGTTTAAGAAAATTAAGCACCCTATGGCCATTGCCCTTCAAAAAAACCAGTACCTTACTCCCTCAGGAACCTAAAAAATCCTACATGTAGTCAAATCCTTCTCTCAACTACACTGGTGAAGCAGCAGAGATACCCAGAGGGGTTTTGCAGATATGGCACAGAGGCCATGAGCTCGGATTTAACTTCTGGAGAGTGACATGTACAATACATCTTTCCTGACCTACAACATTCGAGGAAGTATTGATCAAATTAAACTACTGGACTGGAAATAAGGAGTTTGAAGGGAGACACAAGTGTACATATATAAAAATAAATATAAAGCTATATAAAAAATAATAATCTCTATAGTTACAACACTATTCTATATCAATGGACAGCATTTCCCCAAAAAATAGCAATGCACCTCAATGCAGCTGTTCTGATGTTAACTTGGAATACACAGTTTGTATAAAAGAAATCTTTTAGCTTGCTCTTCCAGCTCACCTAAACATGGATTGCTGAGATTCCTACATATTCGTCACAACCCGGCCCTCAAATAGAGCATTTGTATCTACACTGAATAAACAAAACAAGGAATCCCTTGAATCCATGGAAGAGAAGTCCAGAACAACAAAACAAAAGTCTGTTTGGGGAGCAGGGGAAAGCAAAATCAGTAGACATGTACAGAGAAATCCCATGACCAGACATGCAAAAATAAATGAAAAAACATTTTTTATGAGCATCTTGTCTGAGATGGCTGGAACTTTTCTGTGAAAGAGCCAATGTGATTTAGATAAAGGCTTAGGCTTTAATAAATAATTTCTCCTCTCCTCATCTACCTACTCCAGTAATCTGGCCTTCCCTCTCCTGCCAGATCTCCTAAGAGGACATAATCTCCTGGTTGTGACATCAGTGTCTGCTGCTGTGGGGAATGGCTGGCAATACCACTAATACAGGATTATGGTCAGCATGTGCCTGTGTGTGCCAAGGCAAGCACACAGATGTGGGGAATGACCCTGAGCTGCATCCAACTGCTTGCCTGTATTCCAGCTCACCACTGGAATAACACACCCCATAGGGTCATGGAGCAGGTCTGCAGGAAGACTCTGCCTCTGTGTAGGAACAGCCATCCCACTGGCACTGATTCCACACAGGCAGCTGAAATCCTGCAGGCTTTCTACATTCCATCTCTGTACAGAAGCAAGTTTGGGAAGCTGGGCTGGCTGTCCTTGCTGCACGGCCTCATGAGGATCTGTTCCAAGTCTCTGCCAGGCCCCATTTCATCATTATCCCTATTTTCCTATCCAATATCTGCATACCTGAAAACACATGGAGTTCACAGAAGCCACTCCTTCCTTATTTATTCTACAGACTATGTCCATATCTTTACTGACACTTTTAGAGAACCAGACAAGATAGAGTAGTTTTCTGACTGAGAACAAGACCCACTGAGTTCAGTATCCAAAACTGAACAGTTTAGCCTGGCAGATCTAGCCCGAAAATTTTGCATAAAACCAGGGTAAACCTCATCAACATCCAGAGTTTCTTCATGACCCAAATCTAAGTGAAAAATCTGCTGGCATAACCCTTCCAAATGTACTACATCTCTGACATAAGCACAACATCTACATCTGAAACAGAAGTCATCTGAATTCAAACCTCTCTGCCAAGTAAAAAACAACACAAATATGGGAGTCAAGTTTCACTTTGTATGTAAGATTGTACGTATGATGACAAAAAGGAAAAGCACATTCTAGTTTTAGAAGTATAAATAGTAAATCATACACTGTTTAAATAGGACAGTATATATATGTATTGGGAACTACCCCTAAAACTAATACAACTTTTCAGGAAGTGAGCCACACATCAACCTTGTATTGTTACTGGAACTCTCATTCCACTTTCAACAAATATCTTCAAGTGATTTATGCATAAATAAAGCATAACAAGAATAACTCCAAAGAAATTTCCTGCTTTTGTCCACAGCCCTTCAAGGAATATTCTCCTTGCCAGGTATTCATTTATAGAGTTGGTTATGAATGAGTAATGACAGTAACACAAGCCACTTTTGGGACACGACGAACCAAATCTTCATTACATGGAGAAACACAAGGAGGCAAAATGAAGAGCTAATTCCTGCACAGTCTGCAGTTCAGAATGGCTTCTCAGTCTGTGCTCCAAGATGCTGTCTTTTTGTCTGTTACTGCAAACCCTTCCAACATAATGAATAATTAAAAACAGCTAGATTACATGATATATCACATTAATGACCAGAAAACAGGCATTTATATCATCTGCCCACTTCTCACTTTTATTACCTATAGCACTGCTGACCCCAGTCACCTCCTGAGTGTTATTCCCATTGAACCTACTCTCTACAGCCTGAAGCCAAGAGGACTAATGACATCTAGCTTAAAACAGAAGTCATCAGCAATGCCAGCAGTGCTCTCCAGTTGGGAGCTGCAGCAATACCACTTGTAACTGCACCTGCCTCAATAACCACCCAGGCTCTGAAAAGGCTGCTGCTCAGATTTTTCACAACAGCACGCTCCTTGGCACGGAGCAAGTGTGGCAAAACTTAGTTCCACAGATAACAGATCTCACCAGTTTGTGGAAGTGTGGTAGGAACAGAAACTTGATTAGCAACTCTGCAACCAACATTCAATGCAATCTGTCTTCTTTTCTGGAGAACAACATCAATCCTCACAGATTTGTCAGGAAAGAGAGGGAAAGAACAGAAGTGGAATGCCTTTCAGTAGTAGGGCATATCTGAACTTAGATTTGCTGTGGAGTAGTGTGCATAGTATCTATAGTAAAGAAATCAGACTAAAGTAAGTCCTCAATTAGTTTGTGTAGTATCCAAGTACAATGCCAATAAGAGAGGAATATGATATCAAGAGAAGAATTAGCAAGCCAGTTAGCTCAAAAACTATTTGTGAGAAGTAGCATTTCTCTTCTCTAAAAATTATTTCATCTTGTTTCTATTGCCAGCCTTTCCTCAAAGACCCCTTCCCCCTTTTCTCAGCTATATAACAAAAAAAAAGCAAAAAATATCATAGATCATAATTTCAACTATTTACAGCACAGTCAATCACACAAAACCCACATGTATGTCCCACACATCTGCCACCATCCTGCAGGCAAACAAAAAAAAAGGATCCAAGACACGCAATCCAACAAGATTTTCAGCGTGTGAGTTGCAATGATGTATTTGCAACGCAGCATCACGGCTACAAGCTGCCCTACAGGGGCACAAGCAGATGGCTTGATATTATTCTCCAGACCTTGGATTGCCAAGTGGTAATAGGGCTGTAAATCACCACCTTAAAAAAATCAGACTGGAAGTGTAAATGTGTGAGTTTATTCCTCTGTCAAAATGTGCATGGTATATCTATATTGCTGCCCACTGTACAAATATTTTCTTCTTCAAGAAGCTCTACATGTAATGATCTGCCTCCAGTAGCCCAGAGCAGCAGTACCTGTTTGCAGACATCAGTCAGAAATATAAGCCACACTTCAGAAGGAAGACACTGGAGATGGATTCAGATTCTCTAAATGTTGAATGAAATATCACCTCAGCTCTCCAACTATCATGATCCTATCATATATATATATGAAATACAGCAGAGGAAATATTACTGTCTCTCTACTTCTCCAAACAGTTCAGTCTCTTCTTAACCCCTAAACTCTCTGCTGCTTATACAACAGCCTGGGCTGTAACTAACTCCAGACTCCCACCACCACCGAAATGCACTGCACTTTGCTACCTTATCTCTGCCCACTCCAAAGATCACTGAAGGCAGTGAAATACCGTCTGTTGAGAGCAAGAGCTGTGGATCATGATCTGCAGACTCCAGGAAGTTTACCCAAGCTCTCATCTGGTACTTTTCTTGTTGTTTTTTTCTCCCCTAGATTAAATCAGGCCATTGAATCTGAGACATTTTGGATAATATTGATGTTAATCTGGGAGTGCAGGGAGCAGAGGTGGCAGCACTGAATAATTAGGCTTAAGTACCCTAATAAAGGATTAAATAATTAATCTCCAGCTCATTATAAAACAGAGAATAAAATGGAAAAGGATTGATTTCAATAGGTGCTGCTGGTAATATTTAACAATTGGAAGTTTGAAACTGAAGAAATATTTTTTTTTCCAAGTGGCTTATGGACCAAAAGTTGATGAAAAATTTTAACATATGGAACAACAGTGAACCTAAAAAAAGAACTTGATCAAAAACTGCACAAACTCTTGAAGTGGCAAGGGAAGAGAAAACACTACTTTTGCACAGCTAGAAAGATGACAACATTATTTAATACATGAAAAATGAGACACAAATTCAGAGTTTCTATAACTGGTGATGTCCCAAAGATATATTAGATTTCCTTTTTATCCTCACTTCCTCGCCAAGAGGTATAAATGTCACCTTCACTTCCTTCTGTGTCTCCACAAGATCAGGGAGCTTTACACTCTTCTTCCTGGGATGACTGTGAATCTTGCCTGTTCAGCACACTGCCACAGAGACTATTGATCTCTGCAGTTGTACCACAGTCAATGACAGCCCCCTAGGAAAGTCAGATGGACAAGTCTGCCCAACCAGAGGAATCTAGGCAGGAAAAATATCTGAAAGTGAGTGTGATTATGGAAGGGGTTTCAAAAATCATCCCTTAAGAGAATTTTGAGAAAGAATGATGAAAACCAAAAACACACACTGTTTTGGCAGTGACCAAATTCAAAGGAAAGAGTCTAATAAACAATTTAGCCAACATCCAACTTGTCTCCCAGATGAGCCCAACAAGGATGAGAATGCCTGTATTTAGTATGGCTATTGTAACAAGCATTAGGCATGAGGCTCTCAAAAATTGCCTGAATGTCTTCAGGAACAGAAAATGCTAATGCTTTAAGGCCAAATGATAAGCTTCTAATAGCCACTACTGAAATCAGTTTCTTAATCATTCCTTAATAGCAAATTGGTTTTCGGAAGTCTAATAACTTAAAATGACCAAGATTTTAAATACCAGTCCTGAATGAAAGATGTTGGAAGATATTCTTTGCTATTAAGTCTATTTATAGACTCAAAATTTAGCCTAGTTTTTAATTCTCACTGATATGCCCAACAAGACAATTAAAGTGTTTTTGCAGATAGAGAACAAGTTTTCTTAATAAGCAGCTCAGACACCAAAATCTCCAGTCAGTTCATAACTGCTTCATTAGCACATTCAGCTTAGGAGTTAGGAACAATTGCTTATTTGAATTACTTACCTAGCTTAGTCCTTTTTTTCAGAAAACTTAACAGCTACAGATTAATCTAAATTAAATGCATTTATCCTCTTGCATTATAAACTTGGAGGAGAAATGAAGAGATCCTGAGATGTAAGAAGCACTGACAATTAGAATCACCAGCACCATCTATCAATGAAATCAATGTAAGCATGAATCTGGGGAATTATTCCATGAACCAGTGAGCAGGTGGATAAATCTTCTCATTAACACATTCAGGGTCTCCCTAACAATACAGCATCCTGATTTGCAGTTCAGGAAACAAAGGGTCGAGGCAAAAGGTATGAGCTAGAGGTAAGCATAAATTCAGGTTAGGAGTAAAAGGGAGATTTGGATTTTTCTCATTGCCACAACAAAAAGACACTCAAACCTGGCTTATTCCTTGTGCTCTTGCATGGATGACACTGTGCTATTGCCAAGTGTAGCATGCTGCACTTGGAATTGGGCCTACCAAACTGCATTAAAATTCTGATTCAGAACATTAAAGATTAGATTTATAGCCCATCCTACATTGACTGTCAAACACTGTCAAACTAAAACTGGAGGCTTTGACATCACTCTATGAGTAAGAAGAGCACAAGAGCAATAGCAGCTCTGTGTCAGCCACAAATGTGACATTTTTCAGAGCAGGGAAGGGAATTGGCGGATGCAGCCGCGCTCGCCTGAGCAGACAGGCAGGCACATACACAGAGACACAAACCTATCTATCCAACACTCACTGCTCTGCCTTCCTCCAGAAGCTACACCCACTTATGTGCATTTGCTCTGCAGATACTTTTAGACCCAGATCAACCTGTGCAAATCCACAGAACCATAAAATCCAGCGGAGCAGTGCCAGTGTGCAGCAGAGGAGAATCTGAATCTCGCTGTACCTTTGACTGAAGGGTTTTACGAGGGAGGGAATTCCTTTTCTTTCAGCTTATTTAAATGGCCTGCAGTTACTATGGTTACTCTTAAGGCATTTGAAATCTGACTGCATGACGCAATTGGTGAAATGACAAGGCACAAAAACCGATGTTCCTGTGAAACAGGCCTTCACCCAGGAGAGAAAACCAAAGACTGTAAATAGCTGATAGGGAGGATCTCATATTTAGGCTATTGGCTCCACCTCAAACACTTTTCAGTTCTATCAAATTAGCGTTTCCACTGTAGCTCTCTTGGTGACATGGGGCACAAGTGCTTTTGTTTGAACAAAGCCCACTGTGTGAAGTTCACTTCACTGAGGCTTTAAGACAATAGAGAAATACCATTCAAAGAGCAAGAAACAATGAGCTATTATCTCTCTCATTTATCTGGCCTATCAACAGACAGAGAGCAAGAAAATCTTGTTGCTTTAACAAATTATGTCATCAACTGCAAAAGAGGCTGCACACACTCTGCTTTCTCATCCTGCTATGGCTGCATTAGCTGAGTGTTAAGGAGACTTTCCCCAAGTGTTTGGGCTTGTCAATTTTTACTCATAGGCTTTATGAAAATACTGCACCCAGCATTGAAACAAATGCCTCGTTAAGCTACAATGAGTTAATGAACAGAATATGGGAACACAGAAGCAGGAACTGATCTCTGTTGAGCACAGTTACTTATACAAATACCATTGTAGACATTTTCAGCCTAATAAAAACTGTTATTTCAATAATGTTGAAAGTGTTGGTGTAACTTTTTTTTAATCCACATTCATTTTAATTCATTAACATGCCCCAGGCTGACTACTCAATAGCTTACCATTTCTTCTTCATCCTTAGCCTGGTGTCCTGTGTGACAACTGAACAAGGGAAAGAGGAGGAGGAAGAAGGAATTGTATGTTAAATGAAATCTAAATGATGGATTCAGATGGATGTTTTCCATTATTAAAAGGAACTGAAGCGTTACTTTTCCAAACTACAAGAGTGCAATACCGATTCCAAAAAAATACAAATCTAATGCAGAAACAGAAAGACAGTCTTGCTTTTTTTTATTCAGCAACTACAACCTGTGTTGAGGATAGCCAGTTTTGCCCTGTAGCAGAGGCTGCCATGAGGACACTTGCATGGAATTGCAATTTCAGGCTCTCATCCTACATCACTGATGCCCCTGAGAGCTGGGCCACTGACTTCACAGGTCTAAGGATTAAACCTTTCGGTTTTAGCACAGTTGCCACACACCACAAGAGTAATGCCAACTGAATGTTTCTGGCAGCAAGGGACACAAAAGTTCATGGTTACAAGCTGTTCCCTTGGCCTTCTGAGGCTTCCACTTTTGATATTGCCTCTCAAAAGCTGTGTCATGGTAGTAAATTTGTAATCAGCAAGATGTCTAGCATCCCCTCAAACATACACCAAAATTCTAGAACTAAATCAAAAGATCTTTGAGTGAAGTCCAAAAGAGACAGGACTCGATGCACATCAAGTTACATTTCAATAAAAATAACATCTCTAGGATTCACAAGTTGCACTCCAAATGACAGGTGATCCCTTTTGACTCATCCTCTCCAGTATGTGTCCCTAGGTCACCAAACACCTTTTACATCTGATGCCTTCAGCTTTAACAGCAGTTTCTTGCTAAATCCACTTTAGCTATTCCCTCTAAAATTATGTACCTATGTCAGCATTGGTTTAGGGCTTTGTTTTTAAAAATGTCTTCTAGACCACGGTGCTTACAGGACTCGAGGCACCTGCTCCTTTTTGTAGCACTACATCAATGGCAGAAGCAAGCCCAGAATGCACAGACAAAAAGCTCCACCAGTCTCTGCAGTGCCAAGAAACACTAGGACCATTCAGTTTCATCAGATATGAACTGCTGCATAAAAGGGAAAGTAAAATGCACTCCAGCCAAGTGCAAATTCCAGGTGCAAATTTGGGACATAACAACACACTGAACTAAGCAGCAAAGCAACAGGCATGTCCTCAAACACACCTCCCACTCCTAATGGTTAGCAAGGCCCCAAACCCTTTGCATGTTTAATGCAGGGATCTTTTACCTCTGCATATGCAGGTCATGTAAAGGCAGGAAGGAAGGCTGAGTGAAGGGGCCCTGAAGGCTTCTCCAAGCTTTGGGATAGCATGCTGTATTGTTAAGCAGCAGCAGGAGAATGAGAATCCTGGATGTACAGCATCTGTCTGTGTTTCAGCAAGCAGAAGATGGCTGGCAGGCTACAGATCAAGCAGCAGGAGTCCTTGCTTTGCCAGCCCAGCCTTACCTTACAGAAAAGCAGGTGAGGATCTCTCTTCATTCCCTGTGCCCTCCAGGTTACTGCAGCTGAAGACTGCACTCAGCACTGAGTGATTTTACCCTGGAGGGTAGCTGACCAATTGACAGTTCAAAAGATAAAGAAATGTTCAGGGAAATAATCACAGAATGAAATCCTGTTTCTAATAATGAAATAAATGGTAGATTAACCAGAGTGACTGAAGCTGTTAAGTCACAGTAACACCTCATCATGATTCCCAGCATTTGTATCTCCTTACATTAGAAGAGTTGAAGTCATTCTTCAGTGCTAAAATAGCAGTTGTACATCTCAGAGGATATGGCAAACCACCATCATAAACACAAGAAGTGTCTTTGATCACACAAGTTTTAGCTACATCATAATCTCTTACACATTCTAGTCTCTAAGTCTTGCCATGCAGTCCCACAGGCTCTTCATTAAAACTGTTATGTTACAGCACTGGGAAAAAATAGGAGCGAGGGCAGGAAAGCAGACAGAAAAATTCCTATTAAAAATATACTCTGGAAGGCCATTACAGTATCCATCAAACAGCAAAATTAATAGAGTGTTGATTTAGGGGATATATTTCCAAAACATTAGAGTCAACATTTCCAGCTTTTCTAAGAACTATTTGGTCATTTACGAGCTTAAGATGCTACTTTTGCAACCCAGAGCAGCAGTATTGATCCTACACTTTTGCTTCTGTTTCCTTCACAGAAGATTTCTGGCTAGGGCTCCAGGAGGCAATGGAAAGGCCACAGCAGTCACTGAAAAAAAACCTGGACCTATTCATACAAGGTGCTGGAAATTAAATGATTAATCAGCCACCAAAGCAGAATGCTTCAGAGGGGTTTGTACCAGTGAACCTGAATGCTGATGTTGCCAACCTGCTCTTTTACATCTGTATATGTTTCTCAACATGCAGAACAGTGGATAATCCATCGTATTAGGTATTATTCTGATGAAACATTAAAAAAAACCCCAAAAAACAAGAATTCAACACCACTGAAGTCACCAGAATAGGAAAATAGAATAGCTTTGTGTTCCATTTGCTTCTTTCCTTTCAGTTGCTTTTAAAATTAAAGGGGTATTTCTCCCCACAGCCTGGACACTTTCATCTCACATTCCACAATCTCTAATCATTTGCTGCTTAGGTGTTCCTCACTTTACTGTTTGCTCTGGAAGTTAAATTCATATAGCAACTGCAAGTTTAAGATAGAGATTAGTAAAATCATTTCACTGACATCACTGAAAAATAAAGGACCTAAGTGTGTCTACCACTTCTCTAATTTTCAAGGAGTTATGTCAGCAGGAAACATTTCAGTATTATTCTCAAAACAAAAGAGCAAAGGACACAGACCCACTAAAAGGCAGGGCATAGACATATTAGGCAACTGCCAAATCCACCCAATCAAAGAATTCAAGATTTTGACAACAATTCTATCCCTCATTGATCTCATTTTGCCTAAAAGTCTCTTCCAAGAAACAATCACATTGTGAGCATTTGCTTGTATTTCAGTATCTCAAGTGTCTCATGAAGCTGGGACCTAACATGAAGACAGGGTTTTGAACATGTTTCTGTGCTAAAACATCTAACACTCCTAGATGTCATTAGAAATCTCAGAGCATCTGCATTTGAAATATTCTACAGCAGCAGTAATGGAAAGACATTAAAAGGGTTTTTTTCATCCCTTTCTCAGAATACCTTACAGTTAACTAAAATTCCTTGGAATAATACAAGCAACAGGACAGGAGAAAATGGCCTCGAGTTGTGGCACGGGAGGTCTAGCTCGGATACTAGGAAAAATATCAGGCCCTGGAGCAGGCTGATCACCATCCCTGGAGACATTTAAAAGATGTCTAGATGTGTCACTCAGGGACATGGTTTAATGGTGGACTGGGTAGTACCAAGTTAATGCTTGGAAGCAAGGATCTTAACAGGTTTTCCAACCTAAATGAATGATTCTTATACATCATGTATAGGTTTAAACAGATATCTATTTGCATAATATATACAAAACAGATATCCATTAAATTATCTATAATTACACGAGCTCCCTAATATAACACTGCAGATGCAGCAGAAATTACTATGCACACAGCACCAAGGACTTTATGGAAATACATTAATTACAAATGAGAATCAGAATATCACTTAGCATTTAATCTTTTCTTCTGATCCAGAATAAAAGGAATGAGACTCTATCCCTCCCCACGTGTGTATAGGTGCATGTAGACACTTTTCCTTGCCTGTTGATAAAGGAGAGATAAGTCTCAAGAAGGGCCCTTCAGGACCCTGACAGCTTTGACAGCCACTGTCATTACAGCTTATCAAAAAGAGGACATAGCATGATACCAGTATGTAAAAATCCCTTCCCCATTTCTGCCCTTTCCTTGACATTTCTTATCGTTTGCTGCCAACACTCTTTAACATTGTAGGATTATCACTGACAGACATCACTTCAGAGTAAAATTTGTAACAAATTAAAGACCTGGCTTTCTTATGTCATCATTAATTTAGAGAGCCATGAGTTTCATAAAAGCACAAAATTCACTAAAGGTCACATCCACTGTCCAAAGAAGTCAAAACTGTATTTCCAATGAATTAAAATCTGATGAGTATGGATGAAACCCTAAAACTGTAATAGGAAACATATTTCATTAAGAGATCACTTAGGAAGATTATAACCCACATCAAGGACTAATTTGAAAAGTCTTTATTTTAAAAGTAACTTTATGGTATGACCAGCTTTACTGGTAAATTGTATGGTCCCTTTGAGAGACTTTGCCTTGCATCTTACCCCGGGATGAAGCTGCAATGACAGCAGCCACAAAGAATTCACAACCTGGGGAGATTTATGTTTATAGAAACTAGGAGAGTGCTAACAAGGGACACAGGACTTTTCATAGGTTCAAAGCAGAATTCTTCTGGTTTTGGTTTTAGGACTGGTTTGATCAGAATCAATCTTTTCATTCCCTACTAATTCTTCCCCCCCAGTCCTTTCATTCCTTGTCTGTCTGTAAATGAAGAACTAGAGAAGACCTGTTTGAGGCCCCATGCCCACCTTTTGTGAAAATGAATAGATAAACATTAACAGAAACCACAATCTGCTTTATTTGGGGCCAACTATTGTCTTCTATATCCCAGCAAATCCCGCTATTTGTGAATTGGAATAAGAACTACTGTTTGTATCATCCCACAGGCTATTTTGATAACACCACTTCTACCTCATCTTCAGCAAGGTTGGCTACCAAGATTTTAGTCCAAACCTGAAAATGAAGAATTGCTGGGTTTTTTCAAATTTGGTTTAATAATAACACTGAAATTTAAAATGTCACTAACTTTCTACTTTGCCAAGAACTTTTTTTATACTTTGCTTTCTGTGATCTGATCAATGGGAAATAAATGGACATTCCCCTAAGAACTCTGTGGCTGTCTCAAGTTCTGCACTTAAAAAAATCAACCAACCAAAATAAAAACCTTATGTAGATATTTCACGTATTTATTACTATGTACACTGAATTAAATAGGTTCTCTTCAACGGGCTCTAAGGCTCTTTGCTCACCTCACATGAAATTCTCTCAGACAGGTAAAATAGTCTTCCACACTGACATGAGACCTATTTGCTTCAGCAATGAACACACTAAGATGCATTGGTAGACTAAGGTAAGAGGAACTCACACTGAGTTCACTATTTGCTATAAATCTCAAAAATACTTCTGGGCATTAAATTTCAGCAAAATTTTATTTGATAAAGAGGATTTAGTTAAAAAAAAAAAAAAGTCTACTTTCTAATCCATAATACTAAAGCCAGTCTGGAATACAGATGCTGTAGTGATGAACATTTCCCTGGTGAAACAGTTGCAGGATCTGGTCATTAAGACACTGCAGAAATAGAGATTTCAACTCACAGCTGTGTCCTCAGCAAGTCTGAAATGTTATTTAATCCCTTTGTGATCAACATATTCAATTAAGTTTACTATTTTCTTTATAATATCCATCATGCACTTACTGAATCTAGCAAAATAGGGTTCCAATCACATTTCAATCCCCACAGTGCCACTGCAGTATTGAGTTCTGACACCAATTCCTCACCATGGGAAGCCAGCTGGGAAAGGAAGCTGGGGTTAAAAAATACGCCTGCAAGTGTCTTTCTACAAATCCAATTAAAAACTGGCTGCCTTATCACTAAGAAAGGGATATACCCAGCTCTGCTGAACAATTCCCTGATAAAATCCTATTGACAAGGTAAAATTCCCAGTGCCAGCTCCACACATTAACCCAGTGCTGCCAGAATGGCAGTTCTGTAAGACCTGAAGGCCATGGGGACATCATGGGACACAGCAGGCACCAAATGACAGAGCCACAAACCAAGAGCAGTAAGAAAAGCACATTTCAACCAAGCATCCAAAAAGCATTGTTTCCTCCCTGGCCTATCACAGAACCTGAGCAGACACCAGTTCTCCAAAAGTGCCATAAATGCAAAACAAAGAGAATCCTCATACTTGGATTTTGCATGAGCTTGGTTCCAATGACAAGTGTTATATAAATGAAATGCCTTTGATATTTACGTGGACATTGCACTAATTTCCACAGGGACAGCTCTTTTCCAGGGATGTTAAACACCAGGCTGATGGCAAGCAGGACCATAAGAAAAGGCAATGATGAAGTCAGTGTTCCTATAGGTTTGTGTGACAGTTGGTTTCCAATGAGGTGCAAACTTGAATTTAAAATTTTCTTTAGGCTACAATTGTCACAACAGAGCTTTTTCACTTGTAGCTCTGGTGCCTAGTAAAGTTTATTATACCTGTGAAGCAATTTTCTCAGCAGAGCATTTATAAACTCCCTCTCATGGGCTGTGGAGGCTGTTACCTTTCTGGTCAAATTTGGATTAAATTGGCCAACAAGTCCACAGCTGGAATGGGAAAAAGATGGAAGACAAACGAGGATGGTAAAAATTGTTCATGATCACATAAGCCTTAATCTCTCATGCATCTAGTAAGACATCATGAAGTAGTACTTAAAGCCCAGTAATCTTAAAGCTTCTCATAAAGTTTCCAAAGTTCTCGAAGCTGGTTCAATAAATAACCAGAAATATTCAAAGTACAAGTGGAAAACAAACGACAGTGAGAGATGATGGAGAGACTTCTACATGTAAGTACAGAATTAGTGCTTTGCACTATTTCTGCCTCAGCACGTTAACCTTTCTCTCTCTGACCTCCACTTCCCTTTAGTTACTCACCATGAAATAAGTCTTTTAATTGCTATGTAACTAAAGCTCTCTTTCTGGCAGATTGACTGAGAAGGCCAAGCTGGTGTCTGGGGACTACAGGCCCTTTGGTGACAGTTTTAATTCTGGTCAGAGCAGAAAAGTCAATAAATCATTCTCACAGAAGTTCTTACTGACCCTGAGCAAGCCCTGGGAGGAGAGATGCAATCTCTATTCACTAGGAAATAAAGTCTTGTTCATTTTTTTTTTAACTTTCAAAGAAATAAAATAAAAGGAAAAGAAAAAAAGGAGATAGGTTCAAGAAAGGCAGAAAGTGCAAAGTCCAGCTTCAACCAACTGGAGAGGAACATTCTATAAAGTTGCTTGATGGACATAGTTCTGACTCATCTGAAGCAGAGCAGCATTGCCAGTATTTCAGGGCACTGACCCAAAACCCAAGTAGGCAATAACATACAACCAGTCTTCTTGCATTGTTCTCATGTGTTCTGGTTTTTCCTTGACAATATATGAGCTTCCATTGGTCAAATTAAGTTTTTCTTCTTCCAGATTTAGACAGATTTTTTTTTTTTGATAGACCTAAAAATTTTTTTAGGTAATCAGCAGAAATGTTTCGATTAATACTATGTAAGGCATCCTCTCAGAGTCCGCAAATAAATACTAATTAATCAGATGATTTTCCCCTCCTCTCCACTTTGTGATCTTTGGTGACAGTAGCTGTTAGACCTCCAGCCTGTTTATATCCACACTCACCCTGTGAAACTTCACCAGTCCCTCTAAAATTTGCTTTTAACTGACACAACATGTAAATTTCCAGCTTTGTTTTCTATTTTTAAGGATATTTTAAAGTGATGTGCTCCAGCAAAACAGGGAATTTATTTGGAAACAGTCATCAGAAGAGCAGGAAATGAAGGACCAATGACCCTGGGTATATAAGTTTCCAATGCCAAGCAAATTATTGTCAAGGTGCTACCATCTTAGTACCACAACAACAAGAGTACTTCAGAAATGTCAACAAGTAGGTAAACATTTTGTCACAGAGGTAAAAACTAATATGTTTTGACATCATTTCATGCTCAAACTGCATTTGTTTTATATGTTTTTTTTTTTTTAATGGTTGTGTCTGACCTTCCCTTTGACCAACACAGGTTCTAGCACTGGCTTCACTGGAAACAGGAGTAAGTGAACAAAAAACCAAAACAACCTCTGCACGATGTAAAAGGGAAAACTGAAGTGATGAGGATTCTCAGCCAAAAAAAAAAAAAAAAAAAAAAAAGAGCTAGTTACAAAGTATAAATTATAAATGCAGCAGGTATCAGCAGTTACTGCTGTAATCCTACATTGTTTCACCTGAGAGAAAGATTAATTCTCCACTGCACTTGGCATATCTAAAAAATTACAACGCCCTGTCTAAGTCACAGCAGAGGTAAAGAAAACAAACCCAGCACATCCATGCTTTATTACTGCTTCACTTCATCATCGACTAGAACACAAGAAAATCAATAAGAATCCTATAAGAACACATCCTCCATAATAAAATATGTGGCTTACATACATCAAATCCTAACAAGTGTGCTTGCATGCTCAGTAGAGAAAATCACTTCATAAAACAACCCCAGGAGAGAACTAAAAAACAAAAAAGGTATCTAAGGAGGGGACAAAACTGAATGATATATCCAGAGGACAAGGAGTTAGCTATAAGAACTCATCATCAATACTGTGGACTTGACAGGCCAATGTTTCTATCCATTATTCTAAAACCTTAGATAACTTCTTACCTCCAAAGAGCCATATGCATTTAATTTGTTCACTCTTCTGTACAACAGGAATTTCCATTTAGCAAATCTACTAATTCACTAAGCCTTTTAATCAAAAGGACTTCTCTGTTGTTTGAAGATTTATTTTTACAGTGTTTCCCCATGTTAAAGTCTACTATTCCAGCCCAGGATCTGTCTCAAGGTTATCTACAATCTACTCCAGAATAAGCTTCTACTGACCTCAGTAAAAGTATGCAAGCCAAGATATTAAAAAACAACAGCATCAATTTTTAAGTATTAGTACCCTTATTCCTGTAATTACTAAGATTATTGACTAGGAGAGAGTAGAAAAGATTTATCTTTTTGCTCGTGATTTTAAACTTCATTTTCCTGTCTTCTCCAGTTTATTTGGCATATTTAGCAAATTATTTTATGTGTAGCCAACTACACCCTTTTCTTTGGCAGCGTGTCTTTTCCTAGTCATCCAAAAATCATTTAGTGGAAAATACTAAAGGTATAACTGAGACAAGACTTTTCAGCAAGAAATAAAGAAGAAAGAGTAGGCCTGAGAACTGCCTCAGTATTGTGGCTTATGTATTCTTCTAAAAGACTTAGCTTAAAGGAGAAGAAAATGTGAAGAATAAATAAATAAATAATTTGAGTTGTACCATTAAATGGTCCTTTACTATCATGTTGTTTTCCTAATCAGTTAAAACACAAATTCAAAGTTTAGAGTGCCCCTTGAATGTTCACCTATTCCAGTTTCCTTGATCTTGGATACTGCGTCGTACTCCAGATTGCTTCTACAACATCCTTTTATTGAGCTTTCTTTACACTGTAGTCCCATAAGGCCAGAGAGACTCCTCAAATCAATTCTCAGTGCACCTGAATCAATTTCTGAAGCTCAGCATGTCAAGGGAGCAACCTTTTGTGAGACTAGAGCAGTCATATGAGTTTCTAATAGAGTGCATTAAATTTCCTCTGTAATTCAGTGTCAGGCTTTAAACCGAGTGCAGACAGTAGATATGACATATACTGTAAAAACAGAGAGTAGGGTATAAACCTGAATTACAGGTATTATAGCACACATTTGACACAATTTTTCCTGTGAAAACAACAATGGAATAGTTCCAATTTCTCAACAAGATCCTGATATTTGGGCACAACTCCTCACAAAGCACATGCTTGTGAATTAGTTTTACATCACAGAAACATGACTTGAACCTTTGATAAGGATATTTAAAGATAAAGAACAAAACCCACTGATTTTTTTTGTTTTAGGGCAAGATTCCAGAGGATTCACTAGCACACCCAGGAAGATGACCTGGTTTCTGTCACTCAAAGAGGGGCAATGACATACAATGTATTAACAAAAGGAGTTTAAAGAAACTCACAAAGTGTGGCATCTCTGTGAAGATCTCCCAGGATCTGAGCCACACGTACTCACAACTCATTCAGGAGCTCTGTTCTCCAAGAAGCAAACCAGCAGGTGCTATTAGTCCCATTCTCACAACTCTCCTCTCCCCAATAAGAAAAGCACATTTTGATGATTTAGTTTGCCCTCAAAACAGTTCCTGAGTGTCTGCTCTGCCAATGCTTGCTCCTGAATATGCTGTTATTCATTCTCTACTTTTCTCAACAGAACCATATTTACTATAATACTCTCAAAGGATAGGAGAATGGATCATTTGCCTTTTCCCTCCAGCACCTAATTGTAAAACAGCAGTACTTCCCTGCTTACAAACAACACAAAAGTGTCATTCCCATACCCAATTAAGAAAGAAGGTACTCCAAACTCATGAAGAGAAACTTTAATTACACAGTGGCTTTGAAAGATCTCTTTATGCAGATTTAATATTCTTAAATGTGCTGCTCATTAATAACTTTATGTGAACAAAACAGCACATTTTTTATTACTTTAATATTATTTACCAAATAAATTGAAAGTCTGTAGATACAGCAAATTATTCCTGGTTTTTGCTCAAATTTTGAAAACTGTAAGTCACATGCCTCAAAACAGTATTTAACTAAAACCGCTTAGGAACAGAAGACAGTCTTAGAAAAGAATTAAAAACAAGGCGTTGCATTTGCCTATTGCTATTTTTCACAGATCAGTTTCCTTTAAGTAGAGTAGTTCTTCCTTTTCAGGAGCTCCAAATTCTTTCCCCATTAATAAATAAACAAAAATCTTTCCGCTTTTTATGTTAGGTGAATGTGTTTAATTACACATTGTGTATGTGTATGCATTTAAATGCACAAATATGTACATATACTTATGCTCTTATCTACACAAAAGAAAGAGAAATGGGCAAAGAGGTACATGGAGAGACTTCCAATTTTCTTCTTACACTTTTCCAGCACTAGGTCCAAATGCAATGAAAACTGATCTTTTTAAAAATGGATGCATATCAGTGTCAAGTTGATGCCTGAGTAACAGAGCAGATGCAGAAAAGAATTGTGACCAGAAGGAAGCCATTTTCTCCAAGTTCCCAACCCAAAAAAAGCTTTTGCTTCTTGTGGGAGGTGATAAAAAAATCCCCAGTAACCTCTGGGGGATTCTCATCCTTCATTTTATTTGACAGGTGTTGTCCATGGCAGGTCAGTCTGACTAAAGGATTCTGCTTTGGAATAAAAACCAAAGGAGCCTTTCTTGCTTCTCCTCATTCAGTGGCTCAGCTGGAGTCACGCTGTGGTGGCTTTTAATCCCATCACAACACAACACCAAACCAGCAAGAGAAAACCCACATACTTGGATGAGCTCTGCAGCCAGAAATCTGGCACTGTATGTAATGTGTCTTATAACACATCTTTGAATCCATGTTCAACTAATGACCCATTTTAATGGTAACAAAGACTATACTGCTGTAATTCAAACACAGAAAAACATAAAAGCCCCCTTCTCGTCAAATATGAGGGTACATTGTTACACTTTCATGGCTGAGGACAACCATGACTACTTCCTAAGCTTCATGTTTCCATAACATGTATCACTATCAGTCTCTGCTTCCCACTTCAAAAACTTCTCACAGTCTGTAAGCAGCCAGAGAGGTGACATTTTATAATTTATCTGAGTTATTGTAATGATGTTTATTTTCATACCTTGTTTTACACAGAAGTAATTATTACCTTCTAGGAAGCTTCACACTTCACTTGGCTCTCAGTAGATCAGGTCCCTTGAAATGGGTTTATCTGCAAAGGAAAACCCTCAATTCCCTCCACACAGGAGAGCTGTCACATTGGCTTGGCAAGTGCCTCCCTAAAACCCCGAGGTTGTTCCCTAAGTTTGGGTGGGGAGGCAAAGGATTACTGCAGAGCAAAAGCAGACTTTCTTCCTCCCACAGCAGCTTACACTGACATCAGTCACTGGCTGTGGGTTTCTCCTTTTTCTGTGTTCGTTAAGTCCACACCCAAACATGGAAAGATAACTAAATTGAAAGTGGGGGTAATGAAGGATAACAGAATGGAGCTGAGAGTTTGACAGCCCCTGCAGGCAGCAAAAGAAATTAAGAGAACATTCCTGGCCAGAAGTGACACAGGTACAGGGAAGAACAAGAACGCCCATTTCTTCCCCCTTTCTCTCCACCAAGCAATTATTCAGCAAAATGGGCAGGCACATTATTATCTTTTTATTACTGTTAGCAACCTAAGTATTTGAACAAATCTTATGGCAAACTCCAGTCAACAGGAAAGATTTCACTTCCAGGAATGGTTTTAGCTCCTCTGCCACCATCCTGCTCCTTCTATTTTTGCACCAAAATGAAGGAGGGACAATGCATAATGGAATATGTCCAGAAGAGGACAGGGAGTGCTGTTGGCTTGTCCTTCTAGTGGTCTGCATCATGATACCACAAATGCAAGGGGACATGAACAGCAGAAGAAACAGTGGCTAAGAAGGTGAATTGAGGAAAGAGTTATATTTCTCACTGTAAGCATGCAGCACTAATTCCATTTCATAGATGCTAGCTGGCTTAACCTCAAAACTCCCAACCTCCTTCCAAATTATGCCACGTCCACTTCCCAGAATTTCTCTGTTTCAGTGCTTACAAATACACTCATTTTAATTCATGCAGTCACTCAAACATTTCTGCAGGCACTATGATGTCAGGCAGTGTCAACATACACAGTATTGCAGTTACACTGATGTAGAGTCACTGCTGTGCAATATTACAGATCTCATTTTTATATTTTATTTTAGAGCTCCCAGAACACCTGTGAGAATGAACCCCTACAAATTTTATCCGTGTTCAATATTCATTACACGCACAATCTTGAAGAACTCATGTTTAGGCACCATACACACCAAGGATCCCAGAATCAGGCACAGGGGGATACACAAAGGTAGCAACTTCCTTTTTTCACATCTAATTACAGTCTCAGGTGTTTCAAAAGAAGCAACCACAGCATGGAAAGAGATCTTTTTGTATGCAAAGAAAGTATACAGAGAAGTGAAAATATGCAATCCCAATCAGCCTTGCTGCACATCTCCAGAATGATTTCTGAATATTTTAGCCAGCAGACATAGCATTTAAAGCAATGTAGGCATAATAATTTCACTAAAGGCAAGCCCTGCAGTGCATTTCTTGATGTGGTCTTATAAGAACACAGAAATCCAGTAACCTGAATGGGGCTCTGGACATAACAGGGTCCTCCCACCACCAAAGGGGACCACGTAATTCAGACTAATTTTAGGAAAAGTTGCATACATCAAAGTAGGAGGTGTGTGGGAGATGACTGAAAATACACACCACAAAACTTAGCTTTCCTTTACACAAGGGCATTTTACCTGCAGTGCCATTAATGATTTACAAAAAGATTTTATAATTCCCATGTCTCCAGAAGCTTATGTTCCAGGTTCAATAAGCTAATAATACTCCTTGGAAACATTAAATTTACTATAGCTATTTTAAGAAGTAAGGAAACCTTAGAAAGAAAGACTACAGAACAGAACCTTGCAATGATTCAAAACATAATACCCTTTCAATGCTACTTTGGCACAGCAGAAGACACTTAGATTCCAGTAGAAATAAAAAATAGCTAGCACTTCACCAAGTATCTAAAAGCTCTTTAAAAATTCAATGCTGCATATGCAATAAGCATTTTGATTGTCACCCAGGACAGAAATGTTGTTGCATATGAAGCAGTACCTGACAACTATTTAATAACTTTTGACATGATACAACAATGTATTTTGCTTTGTTTGTTAAAGGACAGATTTGACAGATATTTGGTCATAACTACAAAACCAAAATGAAGGGTTTCGAGCAAAAAAATCCACTGAAGACTTTTGACCACTGACACCCATAAACAGGGCTGTCAAGGTGAAACAATACATCAAAAACTGCCAAATAAGAAATAATTCAGAAGAAGGAGCAGAGAAAGGAAAAGTAAATAGGTATTGAGGAGATATTGGAAACTCCAATACTCACCTAAGGGAGACAATTATGTGCCACACTGCTATATTTATAGGAGCCAGCCAAACACCAGCCAGACACAGGTCACCAATGTTACTAAAAGGAGTAGTAACAACTGTATTTATGCTTGGAGCTCCTAAAGGCTAACTACAAAATGGTTACAGCTTTTAGTGCTAGGCATTCTGCAAGTACTGAAGATCTCTGGGATCTCTCTGCAGTCTAACAGAAGACAGTAGGCACGACAGGGAAAAGGCTGAAGATGTGTACCATGAGTGTGGCAAGGGCTTGCAATCATCGGGACACTTTAAGGCACACGGGGCAGGGGATGTGTGCTGTGTTTTCCTCAAAGAGGACACCTAACCACAAAGCTACGGGCAAAGAGGAGCCTGGACTAAGGTGACGTGAGGAGGATGAGGGAGGAGAAACTGAGCCGAGCTTTGAGCACATCAGCAGAGAGGGCAGGGCAGCGGCGCAGGCTGCTCCGGGCTCGGCCCGGGCTGTGCCGCCTCTGCAGCTGCTGCTCCCAGCTGGTGTCCCCCGGTGTCCCCCGGTGTCCCCCGGTGTCCCCGAGCTGCTCCCTCCGGCCAGAGGCAGGCTGTGAGCGGGGAAGCACAGCCATGCTCCTGCTGCTACCCACGGGAGCTTCCTGCGGCTGCCGGTCCCACAGGGACACTGGCCACACTTTGATTCTGCCTTGAGCCTTTCATTGCATTCCACTCGCTCCGTTCCTAAAACAGATGCTGGTACAACTGGAAGGTTTTCAATTTATGGAAAGTATTATCTGCCTGGAAGGACTGTTCTGTGAATATTTAAAATTAAACACAACCAAAACGACTAGATATTCACAGCTTGCCTAATAGTGAATGAAGAAAGAAAGAATAAATGAAGACTGAAGAACAAATAAATTAGAAATACAAGAAAGCACATGCACCGATTGCTGAAAGGAATTATTTACTGTGGCAAATGCAAGTATGAATGACAGTTACAGAAAAGAAAATAAAAATGTGGCAATGCAGACAACTATAACATCTAGGAAAGAAACAGAAACTGCAAAACAATCTCCAGAGGTAAAGAATGAAGTTCCAATATTCAAAATTCTTCAGAGCAAGTGTAGGCAAATAAAACGTTTAAATGATGAGAAGAAAAGTCTCCATTCTGTACAAAACATAAGAACCCTCCAACGACAGAGGGCTGTCTGGATAACCCAAGGCAGCTTCCCTAACACCTATCTGCTGATTACAATTTGATTGAAAATAAGCGCATTGCAGACTACACAAATGCAACTGAACACCAGCATTTGCTAAGACCTTAGGTTAATCCCTCTTAAAATAATGCTGTTGAATAACCTCAGAACTTAAAATATCTACATACAGTAAACTAGAGCGCTCAGAAAATCAAATGCACTTACACTGCATATTTCAAAGTTCAGAACACAACTCTCAAAGAGGAGAAATGTATTCTTAGCACTATTATAATACTTCAAAGTTCCTAATTTGATGCTTCTCACATCAGAAACACACTGTAAATTTATAATGTTCTTTTAAATGTGAATTTACAAAAAGAATTCACGGTATATACCCAATAATTTCGTTCAACATCATTATTTCTTTTATAGCATAGCTTGATTAAATATCTAGAAGATTAAAAAAGAAAGAAAAATAAATCAAGCTCTGTAGTACAAAGGGTGATGCTAAGAATTTTTTTTTCTAACATAATGAGATCATACCATTAAGGCTCTACTGCTTGCAACTTACAAGTAATTTTCTTGCTTTATGGGATATTGTCCTTCATTCATACACACACTCCATTATGCATTATAGATAACATATATAGGGGGCTAAATGGAAGAAATTGCAATAAGCAATTCCACAAGATAATGGAAGGGATATATGATACAAGGGAGACTCAGCATGGATTAAGAAATCCGCTTATCAGGTCCTGCACAGTATTCCAGCTATTTATGTAAAGTTTAAGCATTGTTATCTGGAGAAGGGGGAAGAAAGGGGGCTCACAGAGGAACAAGGTTATTCATTTGCTTTAGTAAGTGTGTGTGATAAAGCCTTACTCACATTCCCCACACCCATAACTTTCAAAGACTTATCTTCACTGAGACTCTGAGCTCTCTATTCAAGTTTTACTAAGAGCAAGAATGATGTTGTTGATGCCATTACTACATACTATTGTAAAGATGCAGGACTGAGTGGAAATAGAAGTGGGAAATTTTAAAGGATATATTTAAATAGAGGCAAAGATACTTTACCACTAGAAAATCCATAACACTGTTAAGAGTTCTCTCTATTGTCAGCTATCCACAACTCCAAATTCAAGTTCTCTTGCTGAGGAATAAAGAAACCTCTTCTCTGGAACAATACATATTATTCAGCTTTTCTTATCATGGGAGAGGTTTAATCCAAACCATTTTGAATCTTCAGTCCCTCCACTGAGTTTAATAAAATCTGGAAAAGGCTCCTGGAATTTAACCTAATCTCACAGGCTTAGCTAAGACAAGAATCACTAAAATTTAAAGACTGAAGCTGCCTTTGTGCATGAGTTATTATTCAAGGGAGGTTTTCCTGAAAAATTAGGATTCTGGACTGGGTCTCTCTTCCAGCAGATAGTCATTTCCACTCTAATTCCCAGGACTTCAGTCTGTAAATTTCAAAGAGCTCTTCAGTACTGAAAGCATTTATGAGGATGAAGGGAATCTACAAGACCTAAAGGTCTTCTCTGTTTCACTTGACCAGAACAGCTTCACCAGCAGGCAGCACAGCACACAGATGTTCCCACTTTTCACTTCCCTTTTCTCAGTAACATCTGGTCACAGAACTCCACAAGAAAATTTCAAAGCAATGACAAAACTTACAGCAAACAGTATTTCTTAAACACAGACTGAAAACATCTCAACTTTTAATACCTGGTTTATTCACAGGCACTCTGACACACGTTCCAAAGAGCATGTGACCCGATTATGCCATCCAGTGTCCAAAACATGGGATTATCTTCTTCTTAGAACTTGTGTTCACTGAGGAGTTTTGCTACTGATATCAACAACAGCCCTCCTTCACAAGTGTCTTGAATCAGCAGTTGCTCTCCATGGTTCTTTTTTATAAATATTGTCAAGCAGAGGCAAGTTTAAGAAATTACTTATGTCAACAATATCTCCCCTCTTCTCCACGCTCAGGTTTTCAATTGCAATGAAATGACATAGTACACCCCATTAATTTAAAAAAAACTAATTAAAAATATCGGCATTGTCAACAATAGACACACATCCAACACTAACTTCTGAACCTTCCAAACCCCCTGTCACTTTAAAATAATCAGTTAGGAGAAGAATTCAAAAGGACAAGAAAATTTATAGCATACAGGGAAGTAAATGATCCAGAACAAATAGCTCCTTCATTAAAAAACAAAACTAAACAAAAAATCCTCAAAACAAAACAAAACCCCCAACAAAATAAAATCAGGTCTTCCACTGGTGTCTCCATTGCTGGTGTGAGGTGTGGTGGCATTGGGGTCTCTCAGGTAGCTCAGATGAATTCATATACAGAATCACAACCATGAATAACATTCACAGCCAACAGAAACTCTCAGAAGATGATTCCAGCTTCAATTACATATATCTCCATTATAAGCACTAACACAAACACAGGGAAAGAAAGAAGCATAGATGAAAAAACCAGATATCTCTATAAGCCAAGGTGAAGAAGGTATATATAGAACAAATAAAAACTCTTGAAAAATGCTACAATAATAACATACACCGCTGCACAATCCTTTCAGAATAAGGAAATCCTGTATTTCACAAAAAAAAAAAAAGTCTTTTAAAAGCAAAGAAATTGCCTTAAAGCTGCATGTTCCATGATTCTGATTGTCCCTATATCACAATGTCTCACTTTCAGGGTCTAAATAGAAGTAGTTAAACAGAAGAGACAGAGAGCAATTGATGAGACGTTTTTCGTTTTCTTGTATCAATGCAAGGCTTCCCCCGGGACAGCTACATCCCTACTGATGGCAAGAAACCAACAGTTAGGAGTAGGTTAGGTGACTCCCAAGGTATTATAATTTATCATTGTCTAAAAAAAATAATAAATTAAAACTTAAGTATAGGTGCAATTAGAATTCCAAGCAATGGTAACCAAAACATGCAAAACCAGGTGCAGATACTTACTTTCCTTAACTGTAATCTTTATCCCTGGAATCTGGGTCCCAACTTACCTATTGCCCAGGAACACAATGTTCAAAAGCATTTCAACCCTCTACACAGTGCCTCCTTTCAAAATCTTCACCTTACAGAAGATTCTGGTTTTCAAGTGGTTTTGGCACCAATGGAAAAAATATTTGTGTATCCCCATAAAGCAGCCTGGAGCTTTATTTTACATAGTAGGAGTGCTTTGAGATAATAGCCCGTAAATATTAAGCCTACAGGAAGGCCAAAGTCTTGCATACACATGGCTCCATCAATTTACAAGCTGAAGACAATTCTGCTTTTTATACCCCCCCCAAAAATGCTGTACAAAGCTACTTGTATTTCCTCTCAGAGCAAGGTGATCAAAATATGGGACTGATGGAAAGAAAAATGATCAGTTAGCAAGACCAAAGAGATTGCCTTCAGGCTTCCCTAAGTGGCTCTACATTTCCAAGCTGAGAGGAAACATCCTTCTGACCCTGCACTGAGTTGGGTGGTGGGAGGTGAAGCAACAGCTCCAACGAGGAGCACAACTGCCAACAGCAGAACCTGAAAACCAAAGTGCAACTCAGTTTGTGCTGGGAAAATGTACAAACAGCCTCAGATCTTCCTGTTGTGACAGAAAAGAGAGCTTAATAAACAAAAACATCACATGCAAAAAGATGCAGATTGGGCATCTCCCCTGCCAACACTTAATATAACCAACAGCAAGTATTGTTTCAATAACATATCACTCCAGGATTTCAGAAAGACTGCAGAAAATAAAGACTGCACAGAGTAACCCAATGGACACATGGATCTTTTAACCTCTTATCTAAGGATGACAGATTTGGGAGACAAATAAATTGCTTGCCCTGACTTGAATGCAATTCACTGAACAAGTCTGCCCAGCTTCTGAGCCCTGAGAACCAATCTGAATGTCCTGTTAATATAAAAACATATAAACAGAAGGCTTCCCAAAAGAGCCAATGAGAATGTCACTCAGCCTGAAGATGGCGATCACAAGCTCTTCTGTTTTTTTGTAATATTCCAGCGCAAATTACCACGTTGGCCTCCTTAGAAAAAATCCACAAATTCAACAGACATACAACCATCCATAGCTTGGATGGATCCAAACAGTCCATTGATTGGATCTGTAGGAGCAGAGCAGAGATTATCTGTATACAAAGACTTCTCTACACCTCTATTCTTTCTCTCCACTACAAGGTAAAGTGAAACAATTCCATTCACAGCATTATCCCAGTAGAATCACAGAATGGCCTGGGCTGGAAGGCACCCTGAAGATCATCCAGCTCCCACTCCACTGCCATAGACAGAGACACCTTCCACTCGCCCAGGTTGCTCAGAGCCCCATCCAACCTGGCCTTGAACACTTCCAGGGATGGGGCATCCACAGCTTCTCCTGCTCCAGTGCCTCATCACCCTGACAGCAAAGAATTCATTCCTAACATCTAATCTAAACCTGCCCCTTTGAGTTCAAAGCCATTCCCCCTTGTCCTGGGACTACAGGCACTTGTAAATAGTCTCTCTCCAACTGCAATCATTATTGATTATCAATTATTATTACCAATAATAGGAAAGCAAAAAGAAGAAAGACCCGATCAATGGTACAGGGGAAAAAAATGCTACAAACAGACTGAGCATTTCTGATGCTATGCCAGAACCATGAACAGGTCAACTTTGATCATGGCAAAAAGAAATCCTGTCCTACAGATTTGCATCCATCAGGAGACTGCTCCCTTGTCAAACAGCCTTCACGCAGTGCTGCAGAACAGCACTACAAAGGATGATCTCACTCCTGAAGCAAGATCACTCCTACTTGACGTAGCCTCCCAGGCTGGCAAAAAGAGCAAATCCAGCATCAAAATTGTTGCTTCTGCACTAGCTGGTCTGCAGTTAATCACATTCCAATATCTGTACCAACTTCTTAAGTTCTGTTTACTTTAATTCTGCCTTTTTTTGCAAATATTTCAAATATTTTCTCTCTCAATCTTTGTTTTCCTCTTAAAGACAGTAAAAAGCAAACCAAAACACTATAAATACAGTATTAATAATATAAAAAGCTTTACTGAAAGCCCTCTATACTTTATAATAGAAAGTATTTACCAGCCCTTTCAAAGACTGAATAAAGCAGGGTGTTAAGCCATCTGTGAAAGGTGTGAAAATTTAAAATTGATTCACTAACATAGCAAGACAACAAGACAACATCAGATTTTCAGGCCTTTGTGTCTTAACATATTCTGAAATTTCATACATAAATAATTTCTTTGTTTTTCCATCACCAGGCATTTAAAGATAGATATCATGCATTTTTATTCAAGGCATGTCCCTTTATTTATTACTTACTACCTTCCTTACTTCAGAAAAGACTATTAAAATAGGAAAAACATACTGCTACTATACATGGCCAAATTAAAAATAAAAGTTGTCAGTGTTTATTGAGGGATGAGGTACTGAGGGGCAGGGGGTTGAAGCACAAAACCCCCAAACTACTCCAAGGTTTTACTTACAAAAACCAGGAATGCAGCAAAAACAAGCGTCAGAACAATCCCAAAAAGCTGCACCAACTGCAGTGTGTGCCTCCTCACATTATCCAGTAAGATCCTCAGTTCAAAATATCTTGAGGCAAGTAAGGTATAGAACCTCAGATCATCTTTAATTACATGGTATTTACTTCCTACAGCTTCCACACCAGCCAACATCAACCCACAAACCCATTGAAAACAATTTTTAATTGAGACAACCATCTGATCTTTACAGCATTTCCTGAACAATTACTCGTCTGCAGCTGCCCTCGTGTGTGTTTCTGCAGGTCACTCGCAGGTTATGCCTTTGGCCCCTCTCCTTTCGGGAGGGCTGGTGTGTTCTGACTCCACTGTATGGGGTTTGTGCAGCCAGGCTTTGGTAGCAAGGGGATGTCAGGGGTGGCTTCTGTGAGGAACTGCCAGAAGCTTCCCCCATGTCCCACAGAGGCAATGCCAGCTGGCTCCTGGGTGGATCAAGGCTGATCCCATCAGGATGGCAGGAGCTGCTCTCTGACACCTCTGACCTGCATTGCAGCGGCTCATGTGCCGTCCACAGGAAGCACCAACCTGTGGAAGGTCGTGGAGGACTGCTGGCTATGGCAGGCACCTCATGCTGCAGCAGGGGCAGAGTGTGAGGAGTGCTCCCACTGAGCAGGGAGGAATGACAGAAACAACCTGGGATGAGCTGATCACAGCCCCTATTCCCTGGAGGGGAGGAGGAAGAGAATTCAAAAGCCAAGCCCAGAGAAAGGGATGGGTGGGGGAAAGGTGTTGTTAAGATCTCTTTTTATTTTCCAGTTCCCCTACTCTGATTTGATTGGCAATAAATTAATTTTCCCCAAGTCAAGTCTATTTACCCGTGACAGTAAAGGGTGAGTGATGTCTCCCTGTCCTTATCTCGACCCATAAGCCTTTCATTATATTTTCTCTCCACTGACCAGCTGAGGAAAGGCAGAGAGAGCAGCTTTGGTGGGCACCTGGCACCCAGCCAGAATCAACCCATCATATAACACCTTTGAAAGCTGGGAAATATTCAAATCTGATATGGTACCTTAACTCATTTTAGAGAAAAGCAGCATGTTACAACAGCTGAACTGCTTTGCAGTAACACTGCAGTTCTATTCCTTTCTGAAGGGGAGAGGAAAGAAGCCACATCTGAAATAAATGGATGCTTCATGTAGATACTGAGATATCTAAAAGACAGATTAGATAATGCACCTTTAATAGATTACAGTTATGGTGGTGACATATACCACAACAGGATAAAGAATTTTTAGGAGGATTAAAATATTCCCAAAATTACATACAGCAAGAGTTATCTGAAATAATACAGCAGATTATTCTTGCCTGAATACCATAAATACTTCCCTGCTATTTGGATAAACAGCTCTAGGGATACTTTTCAAAACAATGATTTTAATAGTCTGTGTTTGTTTTGAATATTTAGAATTTTAAAATGGGGATATTTTAAAGAGAGGGAAATACAACTTCTGTGCTTATTCTCAAGAATTGTTTCAAGGATTGCTTTTAAAGAACTCAGTATTTTACTGGGAATCATTTAATAAATACTGGTAAATCTCATTTCTCCTGGTAAGACATCAAAATCCCTATGGCATACATTACAGACCTCAGAGTCTCAATGGCTTTCCACAGTCACCTGTAGCTGCTGTAGGCAAGCTTTTATACCTAGGGCTGCAACTTCTAAATTCTTCTCTAGAAAAAATAAAAGTTTTCCTACATCTTCATTAAATTAAAAAAAAAACAAACCAAACTCTATATAAATAGAACATCAAAATAATCCTCCTGCAATCTCCTAAACATGACACTGCAGATTATATTATACTTTCCAATCCTACCCTTCAGGGAATTATTCTAGTAATGAAGGTATGTTACAGAGAATATCTAACTCCTGCACATTTAGTTTTGATGGCAAGGCTTTACTAAAGAAAAATAAAAACCTGGACAAAAGAGAAAAGCATATCCAAATTCTCCAGAGCAGTACCTGGTCACAGAAAAGTCAGCTTTATTTGTGTGAAATGCAATTACCAGAAACTCACATGAAACCAGTTGTACTGGATAAATGCATCAGTTTTCAATTTAGTCACTGAAGTCTGTGTGACTGAGAGCAATCGTTCTTAGCATATGAACACAAAGACACAGCCAGGACTCCGAACACTCACGGTTTTGCTGAAGGAATGCACAGCTCCGAACAGGACACAGATTCAGGCAGTGGAGACTTTACTCCTACAGCCACTCTGTGTCATGTGGGTCAGACTGAGCCAGACCTACATTTGCAGGTAAACTGGTGCAGTAGGAATAGATCACCAGACTGAAGTAGTTAATGTCAAGCCCCTGATATCCACACTACACAGACAATTAAGTCATTTTATTTCACTGTAGGTTGGCCAGTACCCAAAAACAACTGTCACCAATACAGAAATGATTTGCAGCTCTCTACAGGATCAGAAGCTGGTTCAGATCCTCTAAGACCCTATTAAGAGTTGCAAAATGGTCCTAAGTAATACCTCACTTATGCCTGAGTATCTTGAGATAACTGAACAAAAAGTACTAATCAGTCCTGTGGTTGCACGTGCATGGTTACATTTAATATTCTAGCTTTTAGTCACCGTTAAGTGGTGAGTAGGAAGAAATGGGAACATTTGCATAAGATCATGACTTTTTAAACATGTACACTCTCAGGAAAAATCAACATGTATGTGTTCAGACCATTTATATACAAGAATTACATCAACAGGTTAGCTGGCTTTCTGCTTCAGAGAAAGCTTCAGTAGCAAAACGCTTTTGCATCCTCTGCATATACATAGATCCAAACAAATCACTCCCAAACAAAATCTCCATGCCAGGCAAAGTCTAAAGTTCCAGAAGCTGATCTTATAACTGTGGGCTTTCAACAAACTGATGAAAGTGATGCCCAATGTCACAGAGCAGCCATGGGCAAATTCAAGAAATTGCACAGGTTTATTCTGTAAACAAGGAGCAAACGGACAGAGGTTTGGTGAGCTACTCATACATACAGTGCCGACTTTTTTCTGCAGTTGTTTTAAGATGCAGCTGAAGGGAGTACAGAGTAAAATAACTTTATGGCTGCAGAAAGCATGTAGCACCTAGGTGACTTCTTTGGGGACATTATAATTGCCATGCTACTTTAAGCGAGTGGCACAGCCTGACAACAGTCAGTCTACCAATCAGAACACGGAACTAAAAAAAATATTCACTGTTCTGTTCTCAATCCTCCTGTATTCGACTTTGTCCTGCCACCCACCATTTCTGCACTTGACCACATTCCATCTCTTCTGTACATGCCACCAACATAAATCTCTTGGAGACTTCAAGAATGCAACATAGGAAAGCTGTGTATGAGCGTTTCATTAAAAAGGACAGAACACTGAGTGATACTGTGAACATTGTGACAGCAGTTTTATCAAAGTTGAGAGCTTTTGCACAACTTCCTAAGAACTGTAGCATTGGATTTGTATAATCTCCTCTATGAATCTGTACACAGCCATATACACAGCTGAAAAAATTTCTTCAGTATTTTATCCTGCCTTTTGGCAACTGCAATTTGACAAAGAATAGATACAGGCTTCTCTGTAAACCTTACCCTGTAACACAGAGATCTTTCCTATCTGTTCTGTTAATTACTGGGGCAGGGTAAGGATCATGTAAGCTCACTGAAGCACTGGAACACATCTCTATACCCTTTTGTGCTGGGGAGAGACAACATTGCTTTTTGTCAGCAAGGATTTAAATAAAATTCACTCTCTTCAAACACAGCAGAAACTCCTAAGACTGAAAGACAAGAAGCTTCTAACAAGTTAGGACATTTCTTGGGTGAAAAGCAAGCTTTCAGCTTGAAGGCCAATTCCCCACCCCACCATCACAAATGTCACAGAAGTTGACTGCTTTGCCTGATTCCAGTGCAAACTTCCACCCTTGTGATCACAAACATCCCTTGGCCATACTGCGTTATGTTGTCAGCATTCTGTATTAAGGGAACTGGGAACTGGTTTGGTAGCGCTTTTTCATTTTTTTCAGCTTTTTTTCTTCTGCTTTGGTTTGTTGGGGTTTTTTTGCTTTTTTTTTTAAAGATGAACAAGCCAAATCACCACAGGCAGCATTTCCAGCAAAGATGCCAGAAAATAGATTTCATATTCCATATCTTTCCTGCCAAAGTATATTTGCATACTATGCCTTCCACAGCTGACTTGGAACTGCAAAGATCTGTTTTCTTTGGCCCTTCAAAGTTTGATTGCTACTTCCCATATAAAAGCTCAACAGGAAGCCAAGTTCCTTGTTGCAGTTCTTGTAGACACTGGCAAACCTGCCCACCAAAACCCATCATCAGTGTATAACTCCTGTGAGCCCCCAGTTATAGCAGTAAAAATTGATACCTAGAAGATCTTAATGGATAATTCCTTTTTCCTAATTAATTTAGGGAACTACAGTGGGGTTTTTTAATTTTTTTTTTCTGCAGCCAGCCAAGAACAGAAATTGCAGCCTCTGAGCCTCAAATGACAAGTCAAAAATACTTAAGTGGGGAGACAATTTTTGCAAACTCACCACACTCATCCCCAACTAGGCAAGGTATCCCTGTAGCCCCCTGGGAGTGTCCAGAGGTTAACTACGTGTTTGAACACAGTAAGTGTCACAGCCAAGAACAACTGCTGACCTTCCTTCATCAAAAATCATGAATTACATTTGGATGTTGTCCAACAGGCATAAGTCCCAAACTTCAATAAGCAGAATGGAGCTTGTATACACCATTTTCTACTGTGCTACAAATAGTGGGCATTACTAAACAATACCAACATCTGTTTTAAGGATCTCATTCTTCTTAGATTCAGCATGATGCAATCAGACAAACTATTCAGATATATACCTAGTACAGAAAAGGCTGCCTGAATGTTTGCTGAGATGGATCAGATGTTATGCTGGATCACATCAAACCAGCAGTGTCTTCCTGCTGTTCCTGTAGTTACATGGGCAGCACAACTAAATAAACCTGTTCTCCCACAGGTACTCAGTTCACACCAGATTCTTTGGATTCTGAAAGGGGCAAGCTCACATCAGACTTTTCTGTAGTTCAGTCATGTGAAGCATCTCTCTTGTATTGATTCTCTGGTACCTAGAAAAAGCTGAGCTTCCACTACAGTATTTTTCTTAGATGTGGAAAATGGAGCACTAACCTGGTTTCTTTCCTCTGACCAAGAGTCTGTTTTCAATAAGCTTTTAGAAATTCAGTATTTTTGACACTACTACCTTTCTGTCCTTGTGAAAGTAGCCAATGTGTTTATAACTCAGAGGCAAGCAGAAATCTGTATTTCTCATACTGAATCACAGGAAAGTATTTCACAGATGTCAACAGACATTCTGGACCAAGTATTGATCCTGGACCGAGTGATACAACTACACAAGGTGACAAACAGATTGCAAATGACAAGAACAAGATGACAGCAAGGGAAATTTAGCAACCCACAAAATTTTACTAGGAAAAAGCAGCTGAAGTACAACTTATACTAGGTAGCAATACACATTTTCCAGGTATCAACATCACTACAAGTTTTTGCTTACAAGCCATTAGGAGACAACAAATAAATTTTATTAGAGGCACAATCACCTTGTTTTAGCAGCCCAAGAGATTAATTTGATCCCACACTGTAGCACAGCTTACACTAAGGTGACAGAAATAATATGCAGCTATTCCATTCAACAGCAAGCAACACCCATGTCCTTACAGTGAGGTGCAAATCTTCAGCGCTGACATGCCAAAATGTTACATTGACAGATAGAGTCTCTCAAATGCCAGTGCATAGAGTAAACAACATAAATTGAATGCTGTGCTATCAACAGAGCAGTACTAAATGGGCTGTGTAATTAAGCAGAGCTCAAGTGCACTAACACTGAAAGTATTCCTGGACTGCTCCTTTCCAATACTGACTTCTCCCATTTGTTAATGACAGTTCAAAGCAATCCTCCTACTCTGTAAAAACATGAAGCTGGCTAACAGCCTTGATTTTTTAAATATCTGAGAAAGCAGTGGCTCTGTAAAACACAGCCTGGTCCCATTTGACATCTAACAGATAGGCAGCTACTAAGGGCCAAACTCGAGTTCTCCACACCCTGCCAAATATTCAAGTATCATCCTATTGGCTTCTGTTTCTCCAGATACCTATAGACCTAAAAATAGGTGGGGGTTGGGTTTGGTGTTTTGTGTTCTTGGTTTTTTTACTAATCTCCATACACTCTGCCAGGAGCTGAAATAAAAACTGCTATGGCTGTGCTGTTCTGGGAACTCTGGACTAACATCTGCACTAACTGCCATAAAAATTAACTGCAGATTTCTGCCCTCCATTTCTCTGGCTCTCAGTAAACTTACATCTTCAATAATAGAGAAAAGAAGCTTTATACACATAGAGAAATCTTCTGAAGGACCCAAAATTGAAAAATGCCTGCTTTTTTCCAGCAGACAAAGGCAGCAGGGCACTGCTCAGTCAAAGGTGTGACTTGCATCATGACTAGTGCAAGGTGTAAACTAAAAGCCAGAAAAGATTCATTTTCCTCCATCCATTTCATTATTACTTCCGTTACACTGCAAAAGCTTCAGTCAAGATCAAGTTTTCTTTCCTCTAGTTACTAAGAAAACAGAATAGCAAGAGAAAGGAAGCTTCATTTACTTTCATTTTACAGAGTGGAAGCTAAGACACACAGAATGATGGACAAGCCCAGGCAAACACAGCTTGTGGAAATCTGACTGCAGATCTCCTGAGAGAATCAAAAGAAATGCCTCTCTTTCCCACTTCATTTTGCAGTGGACAGGAGAAAGAATTTTGAAAAAGCAAGGAACACTTTTGTCAGATAGGGCACAGATACCACCTGCACACTAGAAAGAAATTACTTCTTTGGCTGCCATTGAATGTTGCATTCAGCTAGGAAGTTACAAGAGTTATTTTGTTTCATATGGTTACTTTTAGCTTATCGGGCAGCTCTTGAGAGATGCAGGGAACAAGTAAGGAGAACAAAAACTAAAATCTGTTATCAGTTCAGAAAATGGAGAATTAAGTCCTTCATGGGGATTGAAAACTCTTTTCCTGTCCCAATCTATCTCTGCTTCTGCAAATTCAAGCGACTGCAGTTCAGACAGAACTATAATTTTCTTAAGTGCAATGTTCAAGATAGCTTTAATTGCTAATAAAATTCAAATACAATGGTAGAGAGAAATAAGTGCATTAGGGGAAGAAAAAAAAAGCAACAAGATGCCTCCATTTCCTACCACTTCCTGTACAAGCGTAACTGAGACCTCAATCGATGAGATTGCACAAAGCTTTAAGCAGTGCAGCCGCTTTCTGAGAATGGGCTTGGTTTGTCTGCACAGCTGGAACAAATACATTAAACGTTCAGATAATTACCTGTCCTCTTCCCCTTCCCATGAGGATATTCTCCAACATAACCATGAAACACAACTGGTTCAAAAATCCTCTAGGTGGTCGAAAGATTGGGTAAAACAGAAAGCTTATGGGAAAGATGAATTTTTAGTCAAGGTGGCCTGATCACTGAAGGATGCTGAGTTTTGTGCCTGTAACACTGCAAAAGAATCAGTGACACAATCCAAACACTTTCAATAGGTTTTACATCATATCTCCAAATAATGCCCTTAATTCCATCAACAATTTCTGTATGTCTTTCAGTAACTCCATTTGTCCAATTCAGTTTTCTCACTTGCAAAATATGAATAACCATATGCACTTTATATGAGTGGTATTATGTAACTAACATTCCTAAAGTGCTTCGAGATCCTTGCTGTAGAAACACACCTAGTGTATTAATAATTATGATTAAGAAACTGAAAAGGACTAAGTATTCATGCACAAAGAAGGAAATCCTTATCTGAACTCGGGAACAATATAGAAAGAAATTAAGCTCACATACACTTGTCTTCATGTAAGATACATGTGATCCATGTACCATTAAAGTGGTACAGTAAACTGTGAGTCTGTAGCAGTAAACTCAATCCAGTAAAATACTGTACTTAGGTTACATGCAGAACATTAAAGTTCTAGTAACCTGTCTTTTACTCAAAGAAGTCCTGACAGACACTTAACACATCTCACTCCTTTGCTTTTTAATCAAAGTGGCCATCACTAAGAACTGTTTTAAGTTCCAATTATGGTTGACATTCCTCTACAGAAAATTGCTCACTGTAAAGCAGGGTTACTCCTCTCATTTCAGTACATGGATGAACCCAAGAATGCAGCTGTCAATGCCCAGAACTCCTTGTGCTGTGCTGAAGAGCTGAAAATAAAAACATCTCCATTGCCACTAATAGCTGCCAGTTTATTCACAGGATGAAAAGTCTCAGATTATAACAGCATGGATACAGTGACATTCAAATGTATTTGGCAGCGAATTCAAAGAGCACGAGAAGCAAAAAGGAAAAACAAAGACAAGATTCAGAGTGTATTCTGTCATTTTTATAAGGGCTGGGCACCTCTGTTCTGATGATTGCAGAGCATTTTCCAATTCCCACTCTAGCAATCCAACATATGAGTAAAATAGATGAGTACAACTTTCTCACACATATGGAAAATTGATACTGAGACACATCAGGCAGAATTTTCAAGGTCTATTACTTTCATTTATTTAATTCTACATACAAGTACTCCCAAAGACAATCAAATTGAATGTTAATGTGATATGATATGAGCTTCTGTGCTTGAAGTTTTTAAAACATTAAGGTAACTTAAGAGCAGAGAGAAGAATAAAACCCTGAGGTTAACTTTCTGAATCTTTATTCCACTTGTTATCTTCACTGCTTCTTAACTTGGAGGCTGAAGTACCAACTAGATTGTGACCACTGGAATGGCTGAACAGACAACAAACCTAAGTGGTTAAATGCAGTTTTGTGTTACGGTTCCTCCCCACCAGCTCAAACAGAGCAGATCACAATGAAAAACTATCCATACCAAACTACTAAGAGATCATCCAAAAGAGAAAAATTAGAATGGACACAGTTCTGCTCTTAACAAAGCCAGCAACAAAAAATTGCAGAAGAACAGAAAATTACCAAATAATGACACAATTTATGTTCACCATATTGGTTTAGATATTTTTGGCTAACCTTTCCTGGCTTAAAACCAGTTTCTTTTCTTCCAGTCCCAAAACTGCATATTTTAACACCCCTTAGGCATAGATCCTTTGTTTAAAAAACAGCAAACCCATCAGACTTACAAAATGACCTGGCAATGCCAGATCCCAGAAGTGACAGGTTCATGTTGACAATTAGAATATTTTGATAAATAGGCTTCTGCTTCAGTTTTCATGGCTAAATACGGATTTGAGAGCCCAAGATGGTACACAAAGTCGAAGAGCCAGCTACTATTATTTTATATATATGGAAATCTCCAGCCTTCTCCCTGGTATCTGTGTCCCTTTATATTATGTAAACGTGGTACATCTCCATCCTAATGGTATTTATTATATAGCTACTGCTGGACCTCACACCTCATTTTTATCTGTTATTTAATGACTACAGCATTTAAATTAGAAATGAAACAGTAGTTTTTGGCATGGCTTTGATACTTACAATTTTAAAAAATTCCCAATGCCACTGCAGTAATTTTAGAAGAAAACTTGAAACAATTTAATATTTTATTTTTTTTCCCCTTTATTCGGAGGTAACTTTTATGGTCATGTATTGAAAATCCACATCTTATCAAAATGGAGTTTTCCCCAAATTTTTATGAGCCCTGACAATGGGATAGAAGTTTTATAGAAAGACAGGGTCATAAATTATCTGATCTGAGAGGCTGACCACAAAACTTACTTGCAGTTCTGGTTCAGCCATTATAAACAGCATAAAAACCAAAAAGTCAATTTTCAATACATTGCAATTATAGTTGTTCTACTACTATCAAACAGTAGAAGCAGCTTCTGCAAAGCCAGAGAAGTAACAGTAATTAGCAAAATTCTTTTTTTGGTTCACTAATTAAAATAACAGCTCTAAAAGATGGTGTCCCATATGGAACTGCAAAAGGTTTTCCAAGCAGTGAATATAAAACTGGCATTACCACACTCAGCATCTTTCCAGAAAGAGTTTAAACATTTTTTGTAGTTTTCTTTGTTTTGATTGTTCTTTAGTTTTTATCTTGTTTGTTTGGTGAGGTTTCTGGGGAGGGGTTTTTTTAATTATTTGTTGGGGTTTTTTAGAGGGGTGTGTTTTCTGTTTGTTTTTGTGGAGGGTTTTGGGTTGCTTAGGTTTTTAAATTCTTTTAAGGCTTCCAGTACATATGTACAAGTACCAACATTTTAAATTTTCACGCTGCACCTCCCGTGTATCAAAGACCCCCCTAAAGTCTTTGCATTGTTGTGACCAAAACCAGGCAGAATGCAATCTCAGCTAACCCACTCCTCCAGGCAATAGGCTGCATCTATAAATCAGCTTTCTGCCTCCACCCCCCACAGATCAATGTCACAAGCAGCTATCCAGGGAGCAGCGGGGGAGCCAAGCTGGTGACCGTGTTCAAACACTCCAGTAGGTTATTGAGCTGTGGTGTTAGGTGCTGCAGTCCAACAAATCTGTTATGTTCCCCCCTAGGTAAACCAGACTGCTTCAGAGTGGCTCACCACGAAAACAACAGGATGAGGCTGCTTTTTTATCACCTTGCTTCAAAGAGAACTACTCAACAAAGGTCAGCAAACCATATAGGCAAAACAAAACATAGAGGGGGGAAAAAAGTAAATAAAGTTACTGGCATATGGGAAAGAGTACCAAACCCTTCTCAAATAATTACTAAGGATCTTAACGGTTTTTTAGAAAGTCATTGTCTAAAAAACTCTTGAGCAAAATAATGAAAATTCCCTCTTCCTTTTCATGCAATGCAAGTATCAATTGTTCTAGTTACTCATTTATTGACATGCCACAAGAACAACAGTAAGAAAAATAGAAGAAAATGGGACAAACATTGCAACTTACACTGCTGAGCCAGAGAGGGCAGTAGGGAAAAATTTGATAGCTCTATTATCAATAACTGATAGAAGCATACTTCAGTTTCATTGCTAAGACAAATCCACACCCTAATATAGTTAAGTGGAAAATTTTTTACAGAATTCAGCAGGCGTGAGATAAGGCTCAGGGGTCCCTAACTGCACGGCACGCTGAGCACTCCTGCAAATCACTGGTAGACTGAACCTGCAGTGGCTTTGGTGCAGACAACCAGAACCCAGTAAAGCCATCCATGATAAATGAAACTGATGAAAAAGTCTAGCAGAATGAAAGGAAAACACACCTCTGGCAAGTGTGCTGCTAAATGACCCTGCCTTCCCACCAAAAAAAGCAAGCTGAGCTAAGGGAACAGTAAAACCTTCCAGTCCTTCACTGTTTCAAGCACCTGTGCAGGAGCCTGGTGAACCTCACTGGCCTTACAGCAGATCCAGGTTTGTGCTCCTGTTTCCCCAGCTTTGGCTCAGGCCAGTGCACAGGCGGTGCTGCTTAATGCTCTGCGAGAGGCTTTCAGTTCTTGCTTAACAAAGCTTTCCTCCCACATGTCATATGTATTCAGGCTACAGTCTGTTTATCTAATATCTCCCTCTTTCTCTCTCCCCCTCCCCCTCCCTTCCACCCCCTTGTCCCCAGAAGAGAATACCCATAATGTGCCTATCGCTTGCAGAAACAGACAGCTCAGCTCCCCCTTGCCATCTGGTCATACTCTGGTCTCTCAGCTGCCGTCAGCATATGAATCCCGTTGTTTTGACTAGTGGGGTCCCAAGGAACAAGCAACAGTGCAGATTGCAGGGAATCAGGATGCCCTTTTCTCTCTTCCTTAAACCAAAAAGCAACCCACTTAATTAGAAAGTGAAAGGGTGTTTGTGAAATGCAATAGGAAGGCACAATCCCTCTACCTTTGCTCATGTGACGGGGATCCTACCAGCCACCCCAGGCTATTCTGCAACTCAGCAAATTAATATATTTACATCGTGACTTAACTTCCAAGACACATTTTCTGCTTTCATCACCATCACAAGAACATCCTGTCCTGCTTACTCCTCAACCTTTTACCTCTTTAAAAACAAAAAATAAAAATCAAGCTCCCACAAATGCCAAAGGCAAATATCTAAACCCTTAATCCAGGAGAATTTATCTTACAAAGATAGAGTATTTTAAAAGATAACTCAAGGTTTGTACTAATTACTAGAACAGGTGGGGAAGAGATTTAAAAAAAAAAGCAGAAAAATAAGAATTGTGGTGACAGCTTATAAATTTCTTAAAAAGGCAAATGGTTAACATTATTTCTAGGCTAGAACAGCTTTACAAGTCTATGAAACATGCCAAGGATAAAATTAAAATGCTGCTTTTTTATAAGCACAAAGAACCAAAGTTGGTGCATCACCCTGTGTGCTTGAAACAGTGGAAGCAGCTGACTCTGAACCAGTCAGCAGCATTATGGAACATAGCTGCACCAAAGTCTCAGCAAAATGACCAGCTTGCACACCCTCTCCTGCCAAAATGGAGTAAGTGAAACTCTCAACAGGCATCTGAATCTCTCCATGATAATTCTCCAGTGGGAACCCAGCCACAGAGTACTGCATCAAGAAAGCACAAAATGTATCTTTATGCTTGCACTGGGAAGAAGGCAAAACTTAGAAGTACACATTTTAAAACTCACATCAGTGCCTTAGTGGTAAGTTTGAAAAACTGCTTTGTTTTGTTATAACTCACGTGGAACAACACTATGAAAGATTTCTAAAGTCTGTTTCTGAATCAGATACTTTTCAAAATTCAAGTTTTATGTAAACAAAGCTGCTATTCTCCCACGATACTACTAAAATTATTCACCTTGTGATGTTTTATTCAATCAGGACTGCATCTTGTGCTTCAACAGTTCCACACACCCAGGTTCATTAGTCTGGCAACAGCTATACAGTGAAACCTTTATCTTTGAGTATGTGAAAAAGTGTTATATCACAAAACATACACAAACAGAGAAATAAAACAAAACATAATTTGAAATTATATTCACATAAACCAAACCATTTTCCTCCATGTAGCAGACAGAGAAAAATAGCTTGAAGCTCTGCCAGAACAGCAGCTGGATGGCATAACAGGTCTCCCTCCAAAGAGGCAGTACCATTTGGGCCCTTTGTCTCACATCTCTGACTACACAACCAAAGGTACCATCACAAGTAGCTCTTTGTCAGCTTTCAGGGTTCAAAATGTGGTCAAAGTTCAACTTTTAGCAAGTTACACCATAAGACTTGCATTTTGCATCTATATTGTGGCAGATATCTGCCTACCTGAGCACAATCACAAGAGCAGCACAGGCCTCAGCACTGGCTGGATGTTTTTTGATCCAAGGTCTTACAGTTCTGGGCAAGTTTATTCAGCCTGGGCCTCAGGACAGTGCTTCATTCTACAGGTTGTTGACCCAGTCAGATGAAAGTCAGTTTAAGGATGCCTAAAGATTGCAGCTACAGCTCCTATGGCACAGCAGGTGTACGGCCCATTGCAGAAAAAGCACTAAAATTTGCAGGAATGGAAAGGCCATGGAGACTCCAGGTAGGGAAATAAGTTTAAAAATTGTTTTGGGGTTGTTTTGAGGGGGGAGTGTTTTTGTTTGGTTTTTGTCAGACTGCTCCAATATATTAGAAAGGCAGCAGACAAAGCAATTATACTGCTACTGCCCATATAGCACCTGTTTTAGAACATGGGTGAATTCTGAACAGCTGTCACAACCACTATGAGTTAAAACATGAAAATTTAAAAACCCTATCCACCATTATCATTTCCTTCACAAAGTGCAACAAACAACATGTAGAGCAAAAACACTTCTCTTGTGAATTCCAAACACTGCCCAGGGCTGCCTGAGGTCTGGTGTAATTTAGAGCAACCCAGAGTTCTGGCGAGCTCCTACCACAGACCAGCCTGGCACTAAAAGAAGTCCTGCCATCAAACATGTTGCCCACGCAGGGGCCAGCTCTACAGCCACAGGGCATGCCCTGCTCCATATTCAGCAACATTCCCTAGCACACCTTCCTCTGATTTCCTACAATGAACACCTACAATGCCCTTCACGAGTATAGCAGAACGACCTTTAATTCATATCAAATACATGTTTATGTATATTTGCTTGCATCCATTTATATACAACACATTATATCTCGCTAATATTTTTCAGAGGGTTTTTCTTAATCTATGCTGGTTTATGATTAGCTGTAAATCCCCTAGGATTTTCTGATCTAAATTAAATACGCCACAGGTCTGAGAGGAACACTACATCTCCTTACAGATAAACCAGCATGTAACCTCACTTCTTATCTGCCCAGTGCAGCAGTTTCTCCCAACCTTCCATAAAATCAGAAAATATATTTCTTATCTGTACAAAGTCAAGGCTCTGACAAGGCTCTTCCCCTTTCAAATGTCACCACCATTCCAGTCACCTTTTCCTCTCTCCCTCCCCCTGCCTCTTGTCATTTACTAAGGAAAAATTCTGTGAGAACTATCAAAAACTGTTGCAACCCAAAATTATACACACGGGTAGCACTGCCCTCTGCCTTTCGTGATTCCCCACTTTTCAGCAGTACCAAAGGGCAACGCAGAACAAAAAACTCTCAGTCATTCTGGCTACTGGACTCATTTGTGGGTGGCAGCAGTAATGCAGTAATGGCTTTCCTCACTGACTTTACTCATATTACTCATGATATTTAGGTTCTCAACTCTTCATTAAGTTCACTGAGTCTTATTTTTTCCTTAAAGAAGCAGCCAATGTGCCTCACGGGCTGCTCTGGTATGAATAAATATTTTTTGTTATAAACTCCATTTTTATAGGGGAAAATGGTAGACTTGGGAAACTACAGGCTGGTCAGTCTTGCCTCTGGGCCCAAAAAGATCAAGAAGCAGATCTTCCAGGATACTATGCTAAGGCACATGGAAAATGAGGAGGTGATTTCAGACAGCCAACAGGTTTAACTAAAGGGCAAATCATGCCTGACAAATCTGGTGTTAAATTGTGGTGGATAAGGGAAGAGTGACTGACATTATCGGCCTGGACTTCTGCAAAGTATTTCACACTATCCCACACAACACCCTCATCTCTAAGTTGGAAAGGCATGGACCATTCAGTGGATGAAGAACTGGCTCGATGTTCATGAGGAGACCAGTGGTGACTGGTGTTCCTTGGGGGTTTGCATTGGCCCCAGTGCTCTTTAGCACCTTCATTGTGACACAGACAGTGGGACTGAGGGCACCTTCAGCACGCCTGGTGATGACACCAAGCTGTGTGGTGCAGTCAAATGTGCTGAAGGTGGCAATGCCATCCAGAAGGGCCTTGAGAGGCTGGAGACAGGCCCATAAGAACCTCCTGAGGCTCAACAAGGCCAACTTCAATGTCCTGGACAAGGGCTGGGGCAACCCCAGGCACAAATACAGGATGGGCAGGGAATGGACTGAGAGCAGCGCTGCAGACAAAGTCTTGGGGGTGCTGGCAGACAAGAAACTCAAAATGACCCATCAACGTGTCCCTGCTGCCCTGAAAGCCAAAGGTGTTCTGGGCTGCACCACGAGGTGTGGCCAGCAGGGTGAGAGAAGTGTTTCTACTCCACTCTGGTGAGACTCCACCTGCAGTACTGCATGCAGCTTGGTGTCCTCCAGCATATGGAGAACATAAGTGGATCAGTTGCAGCCTTCCAGTACCTAAAAGGGACCTATAAGAAAGGTAGGGAGGGATTTATGACAAGGATATATGGTGATAGGACAAGGGAGAATGGCTTTAAAATGAAACTGGGCAGGTTTAGATTAAATATGTAATTCTGTACTGCACGGTGATGAGGCTCTGGAACAGGTTGCCCAGAGAAGTTGTGGATTCCCCACCCTGAAAGTGTTCAAGGTCAGGCTGGATAGGGCTTTGAGCTACCTGGCCTAGGCAAAGATATCCTTTAAGGTCCCACCCAGCTCAAACCATTCTGTGGTGCTGTAATTTTACTGCAGAGGGTAGAAAACACATTTCTTTCCAATGGAACTCTTATAAGGAAAACTTATTATCAAAGCAACAAATGTAATTCAGAATGACTGGAAGGCTGTTCTCAAAACAAATCAAGAATCCAAATGTGTAAACCAAAGTACTTGTCAGTCCTAAAAATATGAGACACAAAAAAATGGGCTCATCGTGCTTCAGAGAATGTGGTGCATTTGGCAAAGCACTAATGGAAACTGCTTTTCCAGCTGGCTGCATGACACCTGGCTCAGACAAGGTAAGTGGGAAGGGGGAGAGGATTCGTTTCCAAAACTCTTTTAAAGCATTCAAGATGACAACTCATCACATGCTGTTGAGCACTCAAAAGACCTTTTTTTCACCCAGCTGTAACTTACTGCAAGTGAACACAATTTGCATGTAGCAGAGAGTAATTGCAATACCTAACCTCACTGCAATACAACTCCCAGTCTTTTTAATCCCCTTTCTTTCATCCCTTATTCTCTACAGCAGCTATTAAAAATGACAGTAATGAAAAATTAGGTAACACAGTGATTAATATCTGCATACTGGAAGACAGTGGGGCAGTTTGGGACACTAAAAGTTAGACACTGTTGAGAGATACTTTTAAATAAGAACAAGTTTTCCAGGAGCAATGTACATTACTGCCTGCATACCCAAAGTCACAAAGTAGATTTGCCAGAAAGTACTGTTCCACAGTGGAGACATCTGTATCCATTTTTAGCACACAAAATGACACTAAATGTAGAGATCAAATCATAAAAGGCTGTTGGCAGAAACCACGGCTTTGTTGCTGATAAACTTATCACCCTCACTGCTACACAAGTCAACACAAAGCTCAGCTGACCCCTGTGGAGGCCTATCAGCCCAAGTTACATTAATTCAGACACTGCAGCTTTAAAGCAAATTGCAGGGTGAGGACGTTTGTGCCATACAGCTCCGATGCAGCTTTGAGGACAGGCTGATACACTGCAGCAACGGGCAGCTCTGACACCCTTAGGAGACTGTCACAAAGGAGTCAGTAGAGCTTTAAGGACTATTTTGCAGAGTCATTCTGAGCTAACAGCTAATGGTATGCTCCATTCTCCTGTGATAGCTCTTGTATAACTAACTGATGAGAATCAGCTGCAACGGAGGGAGATTTTATGTCTCATTAATTTTGAAATTTTTAAGATGTTTTTAATGCCAAACAAATCAATAATCCGAGTATTATGCCCTGCTTCTCCTTTGTTTTCATCTCTACTGATATTCTCAGCTGTGTCATAATTTAGACACAGTTCTTTATCATTTGGTCTTTACCGTTTGGTTTGAATACTTAAATGCATCATATTTTACCACCACTGTTAAAACAAATTTTGTTCAATTTTTATTTCACAAATCCAGAATTTTGTAGAGGTTTCATAAAGAAATTTAATAGTTAAAGTTTGCATCGATTTTGAACTGCAAGTGCTATAAAATCAGGCTACAAAAGTACTTGTCTTTGTGATTAGGCACAGCTCTCTCAAGTCAGAGAGATATACAGATGCATAACCACATGTATCCTATGTACCAAAATAAGAAATGCATAGATGAAAGGCTTTTGAAGCTTGGAAAGACAACATTCAAAGTCACTTCAAGTTTACCAATGTCTTAATACATTCAGCTTGGAAAATGCTGGACAGTTCCTTCTGTTTGCCTGAAACAATGCTCTGCCTCTGTGAAACAGGTTTCTTGCAGCAAAAAATTACATAGATGGGTAAATTCCTCAGGATCAAGAACATCACCAGAGAACTGGTGGAGTGGGAGCATCATCATGTTAAGAAGCATAAATTTTATGTATAAGGTCACCCATACACATACAATTGTGTGGTGCACCTGTAGATCAATTTTAAACAAACACAAGTATACAACTAGTATTAATGCTCTCCATGTATTCAACATGGACCAACAAAGAGAAATGTGACAAATGGTGAAAAACTTTTGTGTTCTGCTGGGCACTCAGAATAGCTGTTGCCATTCAAAAACAATTACTACTAAATAATGCCTTACAACAAAAGCCTTATGATGATATCTGTATATTGACAAGGGCACAAAAAAGGATTTAGCATACACACGGAATTTTAACACATTTTTCAGAGTATTGACATCCCTGTTTCAAAATATGTGAGGTGAGACAGTGAATAAAGTTAGTTTAAACTTGCCAGTTATTTGTGCTATGGAAATATTTAGCAGAACAGGGCATCAATATGCAAGAGTGCTAGTTTTTTAATAAATACATGTTTTTCAAGAATAAAAAATACATTTCTTTCTAAATTACCTTTTTTTTTTTTTCTTTTGCCTCTGGCAGTACTTAATATCCATGAAGTTTAATATTCAGAATGCGGGTTTCTCTGGGTAGCAACTGCTCAGCCAGCATGAAGCTAGCTCCCTAAGAGGATGGCTCCCAAGGTATTTATATAATATGAAAACAGTAACAATAATCATCAGATGTTTATCTCAGCTTAATGAATTGATTCTAGATCTCTGCTGCTTGAATAGTCGAGAAAATAAGAAGTGTTCAAGAATGATGGATGAAGAAGTAATGACTTACACTATCAGCCTGTGACAGAGACCATTCTTTATAACAAAAACAGATATCTGTGTTACACTATGATTTACTATGACCTTTCCCTAGGTTGCCTAAAGTTGATTGGAATTGTATTATAATCACCTACAGAGCTGGACTCTAGCCACGTTAAAAACAGATGTCCAATTGTTTCATTTCTGATATTTCCAGAATACCAAATAACTCCCACTTCAGAAAGGCTTGTATGTATTCCATGAACAGATTGGGCCCCAGGGCTGTAATAAACTTCACTCTTATCATTTCAATATGACTTGCTCCTGCCTACAGAGGTGCAAAGATAAAGCTGCCCAGAATGGCAAAAATAGAAGAAAGTTCACATCAACCACAGGAAGCAGGACTTTCTGGCCTCTCATGATTTTCCTCCACCTGTTTTCTTTTTTTCAAGGCAGCTATTGCTCCTGATGCCTGATGTATGGAGAAAATCAGCATCTCTCCCTTGACTATCCAAAACTGGATGGGACCATGACTTGATTTTTAGGAATCTTCATAGACTTCCTGCATCACTTAAACTGAAGCAAAAAAGAAACTCAACTACAATAGTCAAGGCATGATAACAAATAAAAGCTACCACTGAGGGAAGTGATGAGGGTCTTAATTCAAGAGCTAGATATAATTACAAGTTTAGCAGTTGCTCCAATGCAGTTCAGAAAAGGCAACCAGCATGAGGAGCAAGCCTGTGTTCTGTCCTATAGTATTTATATAGGAAGAAGGCATATCAGTGATTCCCTCACAGAGGCTTAAGTGTCAGATTGGAAGGGGCATTCTGATGGCTCCATCAGACTCACAATTCCATAAGGCAAGAAGGAAGACTACAGGAATCTGAGTGGTATTTATGCAATAAAAAGAGAATTTACTAGAAAGAGTATATAGAGTTCCTATTGTATTATAAAACATCAAGAAAAAATATTTAGATGCAACTGAAGACTCCAAAGTTATTTAGCAGCTAAAAGACTTTAAAAACTAGGGTAACAAAACTGGAGAGTAGAACTTTCTCACATAGTTCTTTCTATATTAACTCTCTGTGAAAGAAGCACCTACTCCAGCACTAAGTGAATCCTGTAGTGACAGAAGTCAATTCTTACCTCAACAGAGATACACTGCATTTACATCAGATAAATCTATGGCTTATGATTTCCCTACTAGTTAGACCTTTCTGTGGAACTAAATCCTCACTTTCCTTTTGAATTCAGGAGGGGGGGAAGCGAATAATTTCCCAACACATGACTCAGTACAGAAGAGAACAGAAAGGAAGGTTCTAGAAAAAAAGTATTTCCCATTTTGCATCATCATAGACAAATTGTTTTCAAGAGAAAACAACTCTTGAATGAAATGAATGATTCACCCAACTTTCCATACTAGACAAGGAGTCAGCACAGATTTCTTGGAAAAACAGATCATCATCATCACTGAAACTACAGAAGCGTCTGTTTTGAAGGTCAGCTTCTCTGTGTTGTGGATTATCTCTACTCAGAGAGGAAAACAAGCCACAGGGAGAAGTCAGCTACAGCTCCCTTTCTGGGATAATGCAGCCCAGAGAAGGAATTGTTCTCACATATGTCACTGAATATGTCAGAGGCCTTGTACTAGTGAATGACTGGCATGGTAGAGCTTCAAGCACACTTTTTTATTCTACAACATGTAATGCCAGGCCAATGCAAACAGCAAGGCCTTCCAGTAGTGAGACAGCACCTCTGGAAGCAGAGGCTTCTCACTACAACAGGGAATTTTCCTGTCGATCAAAAAGAACTGAGAACAGATTCCTTCACACCAAACTCAGCAGAGAAGGATGCTTTAGACCCCTCACTTATCCTTACTAAGGAAGAAAAGGAAGTGGCAGAACTCTGAGGGTCTTCCTGATTTATGGCTTCAGCAAGTCCCACAGGCAGAACCTGCAGGAAAGGTTTCATTAATAATGGTTACAATTCAGAGGAGATGAAAAGAAAAATACATTAATAAAATCAGTTTGGGGTGTTCCCTTCCAAGTTCTTTTCCTGAGCTCATTTGCTGTCTGTTGCCCTGCCATTGGCCTCGTGTTTCCATGGAAATTTCAGCTAGTGTGGTGAACCAGAAGAGTGGCCTCACACCTCTGATAAGGAGTTCACATTGGTGGGAACTCATTTCAAAGCTGAAGCATGATCAGGACAAAGCTTCACACTGCAACACTGGGAAATAACTCCAAGAAGTTGTATCAGAATCTCATTATAAGCAAATGCATCATTTGATATACCAAGCTAGTTAGATCTTATTTCTACAACCTTCAATCACTAGTTAAAAAATAGCATTCCTGAGCAGTTGCACGTAATCCAGAGGTTGCTCTTCTCCACCGCTGAATCTAAATCATGATTCCCAGTTCTGATGACACAACCATTCTCCCTGAGCGACTGATTGCAGTGTTGATACAAATGAGCATGACCTCTTTTAAGTAAGTTGGAGAAGTTGCTTCTAGAAACCAAAATCCAACTTTTTACTTGCTTTTCCATCTAGTACCATAAAAAGGTTAATATAAAAAGATAATTTTAAATAAGATCAATTTATTTTAATTAGAGTAGGTTAAGATACAAGTGGATTTATTGTACTGAGATTTTTTTTCGCAAGATTTTGAACAGGCTTCCTATCAGCTTTCTTGAAGTTCTGTCAGCATAGCCTGTGGACTGCTCTAAGCAGCACACACAAACAGCTGTTTCCTTGCAGCAACATGTTTTCCTTATTCTCTAGAAAGATGCATCCATTTTCATTTTCTTCCTAAAGGTAACCAGGGGATAAAGAGGCTGCAGGAGGCTCAGACACAGCACTTTGGTTTTGTGCTGTTTCACCAAGATGTTTAACTCATTATGACATGCAGGATAGACAGAGACCTTCTGATATGCAAGGTCATTCCTGAACTACAAATATTATTATCAGGAGTCTCAAAGTCCCTAAAATGTCACGTCAGAAGGCATCTGTCACTAGTTAAGAGGAGCTGTGGGTTGTCATTTAAAGGTCCTGTTTCTTCCCTCCTCGCCAACAAAAATTTCACAGATTAAAAAAACAAAGGCTAATAAATAAATCAAACCAACATACTCAATACCCAGGGTGGGCAGCAGATACACAGCCTAAGCCATGCCTTACACAGACCCTGAAGCCTGCACTTCTGGGGGTTAGGGATCAAAACAATGGGAGAGAAAGAGGGAGGTTGCTCATGAAATAATTATGGGGTTTAGTCTACATTGCTAAGTAAAAGAGTCACTGCATGTTTAGCAGATGCTACTGTGTAAAACTCAATCCACTAAGATACCAGCATGTTTTGCTCTTTTTCCCCCTGCTTTACTCCATAAGCAGGATTTCCATGATCAGACAAGCATCCACTGAACAGCTGGACAGTTTGCCAATTTTACAGCAATCAGTGATCACTGAACACAACGTGTTCTATTCCCAAACCAGAAGCACCAAAACAATAAGGACAATAATAAGCTTGAAGGGATGAAAAAAAATTTTCTATCTACTCACATTTTTACACCCTTTATAATGCATTTTTATTTTGTTTGGGTTCTTTGGAGAAGCAGGAAGAAGAATCATTTTCAGAGCATTTCCCCTCTCATGTAGGGGAGATGGAGAAACGCATTATTTGGTCTGTCAGTTTCTTGGTATTTTCAGAGAAAACAGAAAATCAAATCAGACATCAGCAGACCCCACTATACATTATGAAACACTATACTTTAAAAAAAAAAAAAAATCCGTAGCTTCTATAGTACATTGAGTCTTCAACTTTCAAAGTAGTTTGTGTAAGGCCCATTACCAACATTACAGGTGACAAAACAGAAGTGTCAAGAAATGACTCTCAAAATCAGAGATAACTAAAGAAATCAAACCTGCTCATATCCAGCCATTTTCTCACCTACTTAGAAACTCTTCCATGAAACAACAAAGAAAAGGATAGATGGGCAAAAACGAGTCCCTTCAAACTTGATGTTTTAGCTTGGGGGAACTTCTATGGACCTGTTTTGCCAAAAACCTCTTTTACAAATAGAGAAAGCAACAGAAGAAAATGCTACATAGCTCTCAACACCTGGATGCACCAGTTGTGACCTTTTCAACCTTGGGCTATTTCAAGTACCCAGCAGATTGCTATTGCTGAAGTTTTCCCTGTGGCCACACTAAAATAGATCACCAGTACTACAGATCATGATACATCAAAGTTTGTGGTACACATACTAAGTCTGGCATCAACATTTAATTTGGTTCTGAAGGGGTTAATTGGGAAATTTGATCCTTTATATTGCCCTAGGAAATCCACAGTACCTCCCTGATTAATGTGACAGGATGCATCAGTTCATAAAGGGTGAAATTTACCCTTGCACAGTAGGCTAGCACTAGACCAATACTTAAGTCTCACTTAAGCACTTAAAACAATGAAATATCAAGACCTGGTAGAAAGAGAGCATAACTGTAGATGAAATTCAGTGTCAATAAATGTATAATAGAAAGACTAATGTGAAGTAGTAATACACACTTCTGACTCCCATGTTAAATGGAGTCATTCAAGAAAAGACTTACTATTACTTCAGACAGCATAATAAAAATATCAACTCGGTGTGCAGAGGTAATCAAAACTGACAAGAAAATGTTGAACAATCAAATCTAAAATTGTACTTGAGAATGAGATAATGCCAATGTATAAATCAATGATATGTCCTAGGCTGGAATACTGACCTCAAAAGTGCACAAAAGAAACAGGTAACATTAAGAGACCAGCAGCAAAACCACTGAGTGCCTGAGGATCATACCAGGATAGAATGAAAAGATCCAGATTGCCAGTTTTGAAGATCAGACTAAAAAGAGACATCCTAGACAATGTTAGACAAACACAGGATGATGAAAGATAGAGATGATATATTACATCCCCCTTAACACCAGGACGTGTGTTATCTCTACCAAATAAAAAGGAATAAAGTTTTCAACAGAGAAAGAGGGAAAAGGAGTAAAGGATTTTGATACTCCTTTTCACTCATTTGGGGCAACATAAAGTCACATCCATCTGAAGTACAGACAGTACTGGGAATAGATTCATATCCCTATGTTAGAATGAAAATTAACTGGTAATCTCTGACACATTCAGATAGAAGGCAGTTACTAACCAAGATACCAGAGGCAAAAAAAAAAAAAAAATCCCACTACTGGTGATTCTGAAGTCCTCTGCTGCAGCATTTCTAAAATGAGCACTGAACAAATCTATTACACCATACTGTAACAAGAGAAAACACTGGTCTGACACAAAAACCCTTGTTTTATCACAACACTCCTCATGTGCTCATTGAGAACTAGACTGCCTAAAACTGACAGCAGTGCAGAACAGAGATAACCAAGACCCTTTTAAATTAGAAAATCCAGGTATCATCCTGACCCATCACAGCAGTCTGGAGCTTTCTTGCCTAGTTAGAAACTGCAGCATAGACATACAAGTAGAACTAGGCTGATAGTGTGAAATGGCATGAGATTTTGGACAATGGCCAAGAAAGGTCTAAAAGACAGGCCCTTTTACAGTTTTGCAACTCACTCAGCAAAGTAATAAGTATGTGGAACAAAAAAAAAAAAAATCACTTTTCTATACTCACTCTCCTGAAATTCAAAGATGGTTAAGCCTCAGACTTAAAATCTTACCTGTAGCCAAAAGTATCTCTGTTTAACTGCATGTGTTTCACCACATGACTCACATCAATGGGTATTAATGTAAAATTAGCAATTTTGATAATTCTGATAGGTCTTCTAATGAAAATGAAGTACTAAAATTATGAAGTCTGATGTGGAGCAAGCTAAATGCCATAGAGGTACCAAGTAAACCTCAAATAAAGGACTGTCCTTATTTTTCTCAAGGACTGAATTCCAGCAAGCAACTGAACAACTGACTTCCCCTTCCTTACCACCTCCTGCTGCCAACAGTCAGACAAGATACATCTCATCATACAGATTTTTATCGAGCTCTCTTGAGACAAAAAGAAAAAATTTCTGGACTAAAGGCCAAGTGTAAGAATTCTAGGCCCAAAGTGTCTAATTGTAGGCATTTGTGGATAGCTCAGAGCAAAAGTAATATCCAAACTGTGGCTATCGTATCAACATAGAAATACAGTTGCTATAAATTCACAGTTCACTTACCTAAAGAAAGTTTAAAAAAAACCCAACAACAGTCAAGGTTACAGAAAGGCCTTTTCAAAGACTGAAACAAACATGTACCTCTTAACAAAAAGGGTGGAGTATCTAAAATTTCAGACACCAAAATCTTTCATAATGCATGTGGTTTTGTACTTTTGTCAAGTAGCAATGTTTGAAATAAGAAAATCCAACATCTAGGCCCTTTCCCAAATTTAAAAATGTTTGTCTCTGCCCCTACATGCAAGGTCAAATCTGTAACTAGAGTCAGTCCAACAGCATGGAGTCCAAGGCTCCTAACCAAAAAACATCAGCTGAGAATCTAGCCCGTAGTCACCAAATCTGAACTTTCAGTTACACTTACAAAATAAATCAACTCCAACTGAAATGATGGGATACAAGCTCAGGCTGCTCCTGGAGCAGCCCATGGTTAAACTGTTTCCTGTGAAGTGGTGGAAATCTAAAGTAAGACTCAATAGCCCCAGGGCTATTAAGCCATTTTAACAACCACCCATTTGCCTGTGGAGAGATACAGACTCGGGTCTTCTTCATGATCTCACATATCCCACTTTTCCAGCCTGTTATTACACTAAATACCCTTCAGTGTTTCATTCTATGAGTGAGCTTGCAGTCAATCACAATCTGTGGTGCTGAGCTTGCAAAGCAGCATGGATCAAGATCTTTCCATTGCCTTTGAAATCCAAGTCTGGATTGCTCCAGCTTGTTTTTCAACAGAGCAGTATTTTCAAATGCTACAGTTCGATTTTACAATGCTGCTGGCAAGGCTGGGAATCATGCTAAATCTACATGCATCCAGCAGGGAAAGTTGCCACAGGGAAAGAGTGAAAAATCAAAGGGTGAGCAGTAAGATGATCCTATACCACCGACTTGCTGAATGCCAAAGAATGAAGATTCAATACAGCGCCAAAATGTTGTTTCCAATACTGTCAATGGTTGCTACTATGACAGAGGTGAAAACACAAAACTGTTGGGAAAAAAAAGCTACTGCATATATACATTTTTTTGTCACCCACTTACATTTCAATTACTAAATGCTTCTCTTCAGCAGTATATATCATTTTAAATAAGCTTCACAGCTGACAAGACAAAGCATCATGGGGGGATTTCTTCCTGGTACAGCTTATAATCAAATCACATTTGACTAATATTTCTATCTATACCTTTTACTGTTTATGGCCTAATCTTTGCTGAAGTTGTTTCAGGAGAACAACTACAAAACAGCCTCACTTGAAACAGCTTTCCAGTAGCACTCATTTGCTGACTTCAATCCAGTGACTCCTACAAGGAAGTATGGAAGACAACAAGGTCCATAGTAGGATATTGCACTGCTCTGCTGTGTCAAATTGCTGTAAATCCACAGAAACGTCAATGAAGCACAAGAGTTGCAATAAGAAACTAAAGAAGTGTAGCAAGAACATAAATTTGGCCCATCGTTATGTGAGAGTTTTCATGTAAAGCACAATCTCTGGACAAAATAAAAATGGTAAGGGAGAATTTTAGGCTCTTGAGTAAAACAGCCTGTTATAACCCCAAACTACAGGACAGTGTTGGTTTAAATTGATATTTAAATACTATTTAGTATATGAATTGCCTTGCCTTACACAACTTCAAAAATGTGGAGAAACAGCACATCTATGCAAGTTCACAAAAAGATAAGCATTAAATGGCAAAGATTGCATTGCAAAGGTCAGAGTACCACATGTACCCAGCCACAAAACCAGAACCAGTACAAAGGCAATTGAGTTTTAAACCACTTCCTTTCAAATTTCAGTGTTTTTGCAAGTTAAGAGACAATAGGAAACCAAAGAAATTGCATATTAGAGCCAGGTTCCTGACACTATAATCACACCTGCTTTTGTGTTAAGGTTAGGGAATAAAGTCTGGGTGATTTAATTTCTCCTAGGATGCTTGTACAGCTGTGTTAGGACCAACACAAAAGTCTTATCAAGTCCAGCACCCTACCTGCAGCAATGACCATAAACCACTTGAATTCATTTTTACACTGGAAACAAACATATTTTGAGATATTCATTAGGAAAAAAGTATTTAGAACCAATGGGGGTGAAAGAGGACAACTGTGCTTTTTGAATTGAAATATTATTCTCTTTCACCTCCTCCACACCTAGTAATTCGATTTTTGATTCATTTTTTATTATTTTAAACCTTTAAACTACCATAAACTCGTGGCAAAACAGGGAAAATTCAGGTTCTTTTAAGAAGTTCATTTCCTTACTGAAGCTTTTGCATTGTTATTCTTTTGTGGATTTAGTTTAAAAACTTGTATCCCTTTCCTCTGGATGGCAAAAAACTGTTTGCTTTAGTCCTCTCACTGCCAGATTGACAAGCATGCATGGGCCCAAGGTCTTTTTTTTTCCTTTTCTTTTTTGTAAACATGTCTGAGTAGGCAAAAACCAATTTTTATTCTGCCTTCAAAAAATTAACACATGCTGTAGGTTATTGGTAAGAGTGCTGTGTTTTAAACCCCAAACAGGTATCTAAATAAGCAAAAATAAAATCATGCTTTGGAGACTGTGGGTTAGGCAAGCACAAGTGATGACTTAACCTCTCCTATTCTCCCAAGTTAACTGCAAGCATTAAAGGTTATAAATTGTCACTGTCCCTCTAATATAGAAGCTACATTCACTGAGAGCTCTTGGCATGGCTCAGACCCTGCCCCCAAACTGTGCACTAGGCTGGACTTTTGCTTCCTGAGCAAGGCAAAACCAAGAAAAAGAGCCAAGACTTACACACCCAAGAGCATCGTGGGTGAAACAGCACTTCTGCATCATATATCTTAGCTGGCACAAATGTCTCTTGGTAATTTTCAGTAATTATACAACAAGTGACCTAAAGTATTATCAAGTAAGACCTCAAATTTGTATTATCTGCTGTCCACAGTATCAAGTTCAACCAAATACTGCCAAGGGCTCATATGCCACAACCACTGTCCATCACTAAAAACAACAGAAGTTATTCTGTAAATTAATGCTTTTTATTTACTGACTCCATTCTGCCTTAAAATGAACAAAAAAAAAACAAAACCCAAAACAACACAGAAACCTAAGCAGTAACTTTGGTTTCCCTTTACAGACACACAGTAGGTTTCAAACACCACACTCAAAAATCAGTACATTTTAAAACAACTAATCTTAACTGGAATTATTTGCCCTAGACCCTTCAGCATTCAACTGTTAATGAAACTGCATGTCTTCCTACAGAGTATGCACGCAGCAGCACAGTCACAGATCCAGCATGATTCTGACATTTACTGTAGGCCTGGAAAGGAAACAAACCAAATGCATCCCTGGCACAGTGTTAGTAATTCCAAAATCCATTTGCACAAAACTCTGGCTTATTATCTCAAAAACAGTAAGGAGCAATATTTTATTTTATCTGTTTTCTGAACTCACGTTTTTACCTCCCAGAACATAACTTACTACTTCAAAAGAGGTCTTAAGTGGGACTCAAGTTATAGCTGGATCTCATAATAGCAAAAGGGTAAATTTCACTCCTAGGGCACTGATGGGAAGATTCTCCTTCTCCATTAGCCAAAATATTTTTTCCAGACAGTAACTTACAAGATGACTATCTTTAACGCCCATGGAACAGACTCCTAAGGTCATCCCTTTAAAAAATTCTTTGATATTTCAATTTTCAAGTTCATCAGCAGCCTCCTCAGAAATGCCTGCATTCCTAACAGTCTAGTCTTCAAAATAACCCGGGAGCTGAGCCACCCACTTCTCACCGACCTCTACCCTTTCCAGGCAGTAGCTTTGGGAGCTGGAACTTACAGATATAGTATTTGGTAAATATCAGTTTGCCATATAAGACTGCTGGTATTACCACGGGGTTAATTTTGTAACCTTTCTTTGTCTTTTACATCCCACTTGCAAATTTAGCTGGGGGTGGTGATGAGGTGAGGGCTGGAAAGGAAAAGAGAGGAGATATGGGATTATGTGGCAGCCTAATTTGAGGCATTTTTAAAGGCTGCTCTATCAGTCTATCTGAATCTCCAAAAATGACTTAAAAGGGGGGGAAGAGCAAAAAAAAAAAAAAAAAAAGCAAAAAAAAGCGCACACCACCAGAGGGCTGCTGCCTGCAGGAAAATGAAACTGCTGCATTTTAACACTGCAGTAGAATTCCACCAGCTCCACGGAGGCATAAATAAAAGTGACCAAGTTATAAATCTTTTGTAACTAGAACACACAGCATCATACATAGTTTTACTCAGTGACATTTCGTTTGAGAGATCAGGGACAAAAGCCCCAAGGAAAGAAGCAACAAAAGTCAGCATAGTCACATATTGTAAAAATGGGAATATCAAAGCAATTTTTCCATTTTATTAGATAGTTAGAACAACTTTAGTTTTAAATGTAGCTACAGAAATGTCAGCATTTATGTATCACTGTTTCAATAATCAAAAGGAGAAGCTACAAATACAGCATAAACAGATATCACCTGAACAGGCTAGGCTGTATGGTCCAGTCCATCCTCAGGAGGTTTTAAAAAAAAAATTTAAAAAAAATCATGAGACCTAAGTAGTAGAGTTATCCCAGGCCTTTTCATGATGCTTTTTATTTCTGAAAAAGTTATCTATGCTAACTGGCTAACCTTGTCAGTTCCAAAGGAGAAGTCAAGAATTATCTTAGTTTTAGAGCAGGGCATCATAAAAAAAAAATATCTATTTTTTTACTAGTCAAAGGCTCCATCCCAAGTCAGTGACTGAGCCTGTTAGGGCCAGTGAAGACTACATAGTTATTGTTTCTGAATAATCTGCCTTACAACTGCATAATGACATGAACAGACCCTGTATTGTGCACATCTCTATTACTCCTGAAGCCAAGAAAAGTCCCAGCTAGGACTCCGTAGCATTTTAAAGATCACAAGAGTGCAAATAGTGGCCCAACCCTTTGAGAAGTTCAGTACCTTTAATCTAAGGAGCCTTAAGAGTACAGAATAAACTTGCACAAGAGAATTAGAACTCTAGAGGATCAAGCAGAAGGTTGGTATTTTGTGTACACACACACACAAAACCCAAACCAGCTCTGAAATGAAGTCTCCCATACACAAAATGCGCAATGCATTATGTATAAAAATGCTCAGCTTATCCATATCTGACACACCATATTGATCTGCAGCTGATGCAGAGTTTACCAAGAGACCAAAACAAAGGCACAACTGCTACAAGTAAATAGTAAGGTAAAAGATGGGGAAGACAGGACTTCTACACAGAACAATGTTCTTAGGTGCTCTGGTTCACTTCTCCAGCCTTCACTGCTCTCTGTTCATTGCTCTTTGCACCAGAAGAGAACAGCTCCACCCACCAGGGCTAGAATTCCCCCTGTGACTGCAAGTTACAGATATCCTTTGATCTGGATCCTTGGCCTTGCCATGTGTTCAATCCCCACCATTTCAAAGAGAAGAAAAAGACCTAGAGCACATGAGTTTCTCCCCTCTGATGAACTATTTAGTTCACTCAAATTTGCAGTAGAGCAGACACTTGAACAGTAAATATGACGTTAATTTTGCTAGTCTAATCAAGGTTACTATGAGTTCTTGTAAAGCAGACTGCAGCCCACCTGGCTCCACAGAGCCACAGGCACCAGAGCACTGAGGATAAATAACAACTGGTGGAGCTAGAGAGGCTTCACAGCCATAACTCATCTAATTCAGTGGTGATAAGAGAAATGGTGATGACAGCATTAAGGACACAGATCCAGAAACCCAGCCTATTTTTGCAGCATTTTGTCTGAGCAGGACAAGGCACCTGGTAATAAAGATGGCAACTGTCCCAATCATGCTAGTATTCTGGTTGTTCCTTTCCCTATAGCAAAGATGCAGTAATGATAAATGCAAGGACACTTTCTCCATCCTGAAACTTAATGCAGACTTGTTGGGTAATTTGAGTACAGGTATGGATGGAATACTAGAGAAGAATTACTATTAAAACATTTGCTTGCCTTAATTTGTGTGTTAGCTGAGCAGACAGACTTCTGCTTTAAGGATGAAGTATAGTAATTTGTAAAATGCTGGGCCTGTATTTTCAGTTTGAATTGAATTTGCTTACAGTATCATTCCACTTAGTGCTCTAATTTGCTTGAATATTCACTGCAGAGATGTATTCCTAGGCTGCTCTTAACTAGAACACTGCCAGAGGTCTGCCTCTGCTGCCATCAATGAGAAGCTTGCTCATGAGTCAAGCTCCCCTCCCAGATAAATGTGAGGAAGGCCTTGAAGTCACTGAGACTGCACAGATGTAACTGAGTGGGGAATTTGCCTAAGTAATGTCTTCATCGCAATCAGGAAACAACCAGAAGTAAAAGAGATGTAATTTCATAAATATGAGCAATGAAATAAACAACAGACCCAGAAGAAAAGCAGCACGGGACAAAACCCAGAAACACCAGGACAAATCGTTCTTTATTGTCGATGATTACTGATTTTAATCAAGCTTTACTGATTTACAGGAGTGGGAAGTTTGGGGGAAAAAGGGTAGATTTAATTAGTTTCAAAGGCTAATGACAAACTTGAAGGCTGGTGCTCACAAAGTGTAAGGAATCTTAAAAGCTGTGCCACTCATAGCCGTGTCTTTACAAAAAAACAAATGCTTGCGTTTAATAGGGCGATAGTGCCCGCGCCATTGCCAAGTTCTAACATAATACTTGGCTTTGTCTTTGGTGACGATTTTGTACAGACAGGCATTGCAAACACACAAACAGCTCTCAGTCTTCCTCTCAGCTTTCTGCAGGAAAGGACTACTTCAAATACTGCCACTGTACCAAAATGGATACATGGAGGAAATACAGAGAGGGCTCCCTTCTTCCCACACTGCCCAGCACTGAGCTCAGCTTGCAAACAGAAATGACCAAATTCAAGTCTCCACTGCCCTTGCTTTGTGCTGCTCCAGCAGCAGCGAGTAGGCAGCAATCCAGCCTGCCAAGCTGTATGGGGATTCCCCCAGCATTAGGGAATCAGAATGTGCTTTCAGCACCACCTTTTCCTTCTAACTTTGGGGTAAGAATCTTAGCCAAGGTGAGCGCAGCGTCTGAAGAGCAGCTGTACTGCAGCAAACTCGATCTGCCATAGCAGCATCTCATGGCACTCAGAACCAAGTGAAGATTAGAGAAGCTGTGCTGTTTAGGACACCTTTCTGTTAACCTGATTTTTTAAAGGAAATAAAATTTAAATGTTCAGGCTGTTTGCAATTCCCCCATAACATCAGAACCCATTATCAAGTTCCAACCAAGTTTGAAAGAGCAAGGGAAGTCTCTAAGATTCTACAAATTTAATGGAAAGTGCTGAATGTCTGTGGAAAAATCCTAAGAGATTCAAACCATCACTCCCACTACAGAAAGCTCACTTGTGATTTAATCCTTAATGTATTTCAAGAGAAAGAAAAACTGGACAAGCAGCAGAGACAGCTCCGAATGAGTTACAAACATTGTTCTCACCTAGTCCAAGAGGAAAGGGACAGAGAAAGAGCATGAGCAGCAGGGAAATACAGAGTATAAAACTGGAGAATACAGAGTACCTTAGTTTTACAGTTCACTGAGCAAGTTACAGTTTAGTTGCACAGGATAACACAGAATAGCAGAAGAGTTGAGGCTGGAAGTGATCTCTGGAGATCAACACCCTTGGTCAAAGCACAGTCAACTAGAGTGGCTGCTCCAGGCTTTGTGCAGTCTGGGTTTGAATAGATGCAAGGAAGGAAATTCCCAACATCTCTAGGCAACCAGTGCCAGGTGCAACCCACTCTCACAGTGGAGGAGCTTCTTCCTATATTTAAATGGAACTTCCTATTCACACACAAAGGCCTGACTAGGATTAGTGCCTTAGCATGAAAGGGATTACATGCAGATAATGTACCACAAATTATCCTACCCCTCAGTTCATAAGCTAGGCAAGACACATGAAATGTGGAAGAAAAAAAATAAAACCTACAAGAGAAAATAATTCTCCCAAGGACATAGAGTGCATTAGTATTAATTTCCTGAAGACAAAGCATCTTGTAGGAGTAGGAGACAACCATAAAAGTACCTTGTTTTTCAGTCTAACCATGACCATACAGTAAACAAACAAACAAAAAAAAGCTTATCTAGGTATGGGCTATGTCCTTGAGTATTTCTACCAGTTCTTCTAGCAGCAAACATGAACCTATTTAAACAGGGTCTAAACAATTAAGGGTCTCAGCCTTGGAACTGTAATATCCCCCAAAATTTTCTGAAAATACCTTCCTAGTGCCTTAATTAATTTTCTCTAGGAGACTGTAGCTGTAGAAAGAATCAAATATCTGTCTAGTAGCTTCTAAATTAGGATGACAATCCTTGGATCAGTTTCCTTGAATAGGCAAGGTAACACCGAAGTTTAAAACAAAGATAAACAAACAAAACCCCAAAAGCAACCAAAAGAAAAACCAACCAACCAAAAAAACACACAAAAATGCATACAAAAAAAAACCCAAACAAAGATAACCCAGATGATGAGGTCTTCAAAAAGAAAATTGTAGACCAAAACTGTACCTGCTGCCCAGCAGGTTTTCTCAACATGACATAGCCAAGCTACCCATGATTTAGAATCTGAAAATATGATGAGAGCTTTGTAATAGAATACTGGGAGAGATTAAGAGATTCCAATATGGTAAAAATCTTAAACAGTCAAATCCATTCCTCCATCTTAGGGACAGGTCACACTTATTAAAAGGAATTCACACAATCACCAAATGAAGCTCACCCAGGGCAAATGGTTGGCATGACAAGTAACCCAATCCTCTGCTGGCAAACAGTCAGCAAAAAACATCAGAAGAATTTTAACATCCCACACAGTACATTTAACACCACAAAGATTTGGGATATGAAGTCTTATTTTCCCACTTAACCTTGTGCTTTAATGCAAATGCAACAAAACATCAGTCTTAGCAAAGTCTTATACCAGACGAACCCAGACTTCATCAGAGCAGGACATTTTTTTTTAATAGAATTTTTAAAAAGGAAATTCTACATCTCCAGCTCATGTTTAGCTGCAAATATGTTCTTGAAGGTCCCACTTCCTCATAAATTATATTCCTGCAAGGAAGATGAGCCAACACTATGAACCTGGGCTTTGGTGTGCCTCATCCTGGACCAAAGCAACAAAACAATCACTTTTCCAATAGGAGTATCTGTGTAGAAATGGAGTGTCTACACTGCTAGCCACACATGAAATGATTAAGAAAAAGAATGAAAGAAGATAAAGAGCCAAGCAATTTCATCATCTTTCCCTGCTAGGTCAGTATGAAGACCTGGTACATTCTCATTTGCAGCTGCTGTTCCACTTTGGCAGATGACACATAATAGTTCTATGAGCAGGCTTTAGACAAACAGTAAAAAATTAACATATTTTTGGTTAGTCCAGTTTGCTTCTTACAGAAGCTCTCCATTACCTCTCCTCCATTACTTCTGTTGCAGTCAATAGTGCTTTTAATAGGTAAAATACAAGGGGAATCAGTTTATGGCATTTAAAGCTGAACACACAGAGGAATGACACTGCAAAAACAGTGTGTTAACACATAGGCACTGTAGACATTATTTAAAAATATATATATTACCACACTGATTTGTTTTCTCCCACATTAAGCATATAGTCCAAAAGACAGCAAATCAAAATTACAAAAGCCTCAGGATATAAAGACAGCATGTTGTTTTGTAAGTAGAAGCAGAGAGCCAGAAGAGAGCCACTTACTAAATGGATGCCCAAAACCAGTTTTCCTTTAAAAACATAGAAAAATTAAACGTAAGTACTTCACTCTAAATATTATCATGCCTGTAATTCCACATAGTGTTGGAATATTAAAACAAGAAAGAAAAATAGATAGTACTCGTACCCCACCCTAAGCCACCTGATGATGATTTCTCTCCTCAATATCCCCCTGCACCCTGCATTAAACCCATCTGCTGCCAGCTGATTTGCAAATCTCAGTGCAAAGTTTTCACCAGCAATAATCTCCTTTTGTCAGTAGCTGGCAAGTTACCTACCTTCTTCCAAACTCCTTAATTATCAAATCACTGATTATCAATGGATGGATTATTGAATAAAAAACTGAAAAGCAGCTTGTTATCTGTTATCTTGTTATCTACACAAAGAATGGCCTCTTCCAGTCTAACCTTATCCCATCCCAAATAAAAAATGTTTATATGAAAAAAAAAATTAAAAAGTATTCCTTGTCCTTCTAAGCAGAAAATAACCTGTATCAAGGAAGCCAAAGTAGGAACAACAAAAGCCTAAAAGCCAGAAACTGCTGGGCACAGCCACGGGGTGCAAAACAGTAAGCTTGGCCATTAGAACTCCATGAGTTATTTAGGGCAACTTTATATCAGCTGCTCTGATACATCTCTGTGGCCTTCAGGAAATAATAAAATCATTTCCTCAAAATAAAACCAGGAGCACTAACAATCCAAGGAAAGTGTCCTACTCTACCAACTCCAGCAATGAGCATGCACCAGCCTGAAGGTTACTGTGCCCTCTAGGAAGGCAGCAGTACCACCTGCAAGAGAATGTACCTGGATTTGCTTAAGCACACACCATCATTTACCTTCTTTCTCCATATTCCTTTCTGTCCTTAGTCTCATAACACACTTGCATTTAATAGCCTTTAAAAAGTTTATCCCAAGGTCACTGCAAAAGGAAGAGTGCATTCCTGTTTATACAGTCCACAGGACAATTGCACCTTTATAGGCATTTCTGCCACAAACGACACATGCAAGAACAAAATGCTTGCAGCTACATCAATAGCCAGTAAGGCACTTCTGTGAAAGGAACCAAAACAAATTCTGCTGTTCCACCTAAACTCCACTCAAACCCAACTTTCAAAAGCTATGAAGCAATGGAAAAAGTCTTGTTGGTAATTTTTTTTAGTGTGGTTTTTAACATATTTTTATTGGTAATGTTTCTAGTCTGTAAAAATAATTAACTCATAAAAATTTTATACTCCTGTTCAAAATTAAATGTAGAATAAGTAAAATGAAACTGGATGAACAATATTAATATGCTCTAAAAGTAGGCGTTTTAAATCAAGTTTAATCTGGTTACACTTGTGTACCTTTTGAAAAGACTTTCTGGAAAACTTTCATCTACCAAGCATGGATGCTCATAGGAATCATGTCCAAACTGTTCAGGAAAACTGGATTTTTGGTTTGAACTTGAAAACATCTGTGTTGGAGGTGCTTGCACAATGATCCAAGCAGAATGCAATTCTCTTATGCAATATACCCAACAGACTACATTCAAGAGTGCAACTCAAATCTTTGAATACTGCATAACTGCAACCAATCCATAAGTGAGGTAAAGACAGTTGGGGAAAGGAGATATAAATAGCTGTTTGCCAGAAATTCTGAAACAAATAAGGATTTAAAGGAAATCACTGCATTTACAGACACTGCAGATGAAGACAGTTCAAGTTCATTAAGAACACTATTTACAACAAATTATTCATGTTATTCTACAGATCATTATGGCTGTTTTGTAGAAAAACATAATGTTTATGCATGAACTGGAAATGGAACAATCTCCTCATATTCCATAAGCAGAATGAACAGCATTATTGACTAGGATTGCTAAACATCTTGAGCTTGTTAAAAAAAAACAAAAAACAACTGAAAATTTCTTTGGGATATTTCTTAATAGGACAATCCACAACAAACAAAAAAAAAAATTAAAAATCCACCCTCATCTATTTATCCTGGACTTGATGATCCTTCTACTGAAGTCAGCTCAACTTAAAATATGGACTGACTTCACAAGGGCAAATTACAGTATCTTAGCATTTGAAGAGGACCACTACTTGAGCATTCATTTATGTCTCTGCCTTTACTGTACCTTTACAGAAATTTACATCCAGGCTTCCACCTCATCTTACTATGACTGTTCTCCTGTGTGCATAATACAGTCCTCATGCCATGTCTTTTACTTCAGAAGGTATTACTTCCAAACTTCTCATTTCCTTTCAAATTTTTTCTGAAAGCTGGAATTCTTCCACCACCTACATTTGTTCTATATTACCTACCTGCTAATTTTTAGGTGTGTATTCCATTTATTATTGTCATCACAATTAATGTTTAACTCTCTAAAGCACACAATATTAAAGACTTCCCAAAATGTAATGTATGGAGTAAACTTCTGGTATTGCAATGCTGGAGAATCCAAAACTTACAGTGGCTGCTCCACTCAGTTTCCAAAAGGAATTGTAAGATCCTACCTAAAACACTACACTTTGTCTTCTCATAGAATCACAGATTTTCTAGAGATCAAAAGAATTCCTCTCAAGAGGTACATTTTAACAACAAGCTTTTTTCCTTTCTTCAACCTCTCACCTCACCCTAATGCAGTCCTTCTCACTGTGGCAGAACAAAATGACATTAGGACAGTGACAAAAAGTAGGAAAGTGCTTGAACAGTGCAAGAATCCCATTTGTGAAATCAGTGTTTCTATAGTTCCTGCTGGCATCTGAAATGTAAGTATATACTCATAGAGTCCTACTCATTTGACAGTATCTGAATTTTAACAACTCTTGGGTGAGAAAGCTTACTGTGCTTTACAAAGAAAAAAATAATTCAGAGCCTGCTGCTGTTTCCACAAGTTCATAATAATTGTGATACTGATATTGAGGTAAAAGACTAATGGCATGCCTCTATAAAGTTTTCAGAAGGATGGAAGTTAAAAATCATTTTCACTGCATTTAGCAAACAGGAATTTGCTAATTCAAACAATAAACAAAACAAACAACAGGAGTGAAAGTCATAAAAGGGATAGCTGAACTTTCAGTTCAGACAAGTATAGGGCAATACTAGTTTACTTCAGTCAGTAAAGCAGGCAAACAGAACTCTTGAAAAAGTCAAAGGTACATAAAGTTAATAAAGACCAAATCTCTCAAAACTGGTAACCATTACTTGACAATCCATTAAATGTGAGTCACTATGAACATAACATTCCTTGGGAAAATTTCATTCTTAAGACCTCTACTACCTCCAGTATTGCTTGCACTATTTATTTCTAGGATTACAAATTCAACATTTAAGTCTTCACAGACTATCATGAGGAAGAGTACGAGGTCATTCTGCTTTGAAAGAAACTTTCATAAGGAAAACAAAGTATATGTCTGAAAATATTATTAGGATATATACTGGCTTGTTGTTTGCTTATGTGTTTAAAAAGGCCACGAGGAAAACTGCAATGATTTACACCTCCTACAATGATATATTCATCTAGACAGCTAAATGGGAGAAAGCTGTACTCCTTAGATTCTCTCTAGATCCAATATGCTGGGTTAGAAAAAAAATTATAGCAGTATGAATGAAGAGGATAGACTTTGTTTAGCCTACTTACCTAAGGAAACCAGGCTTCTGAGACCACATTGACTATTCAACATTCCTTGAATAGAGCTGAAGTTTTCAATCAAATTTGACAGAGACAAATAAAAAATTAACAAATTTCAGTTTCTGCCAGGGTAATGGAAACTGATGGTTAAGGCTGTAAAGAAACGTGCTGTTAAAGCTCTCACTGAATAAAAGGCTATTAAATTCACTAAGACCCAAATTTAATGATTTCTGTTCTTACATAACCCAACAGCACACTGCTGAACACCTCACTCATGGCTCATATATAATTAACATGCTATACACCAAAATAGCTATAAGCTATATGGGATGCAATGCAGAAAAGGGAACCCCAAGACTTTTTGTGAAGGTCAAAGTGCTGTGAGTTTCAAGCACAACTTGTTGTACTGGGCTTAAAATAGAATAAAAGGAACATAAAAAAATGGATAAGCAACATTAAACTTCCCATGAAGTTTATCTCAATGTGAATAGAGTAACTCTCACTTAGAACCAATGCCTTATTGGTTCTAAGATAAGACAAATCAGTATTTTAGAAATTTCCACTAGGCATTGAACTGGTGCCACAGCAAACATGATGCCGAAGCCTATACAGCGTCTGTCAAATGAAAATACACGAAAACCCACCAAAATGCTGAAGACCTTCACAAGAAATACTTCAGTTCCTCATCTTTGCACTCATTAATAAATATTCACTGCAGTCAGTTTGAATTACTGTTAAGAGTTTCAAGGGTGAAATGGGGGTTAATGAGGCCAAAAGAAACACGAGAACAGAGATAACTGTGGAATTCTAAAAAAAAAAAAAAAAAAAAAAAATAGAGCAAGGAATACACAAGAAGCTGGTTTCACGTAAAATTAGTGGTAAATAAAGAAAACCTATACCTAAACCTAAAACACTGCTTCACCATCAGGTGTGACTGGGGCTTCTCAAGGCACACTGTTTCCATGTGTGTTACTGTAACAGGAAACACACTTTGCTGACTAGTGTTAATTACAATGAAAATCTCCTATAATTAACTGTAAAAGAATGTACCAATGGAACTGAGATAAACCAACCTTTCCCCACACACCCATGTATATATATACAGCAGTGATTTTTTTTTTTACTGGCAGTTCTGTAAAATAATTTTTTGAGTACAACAATCAAGATTCTGGTACCTCCTGTATTCTCACAAGATCATTTACATAGAGATTCCATAAGTATTTCACCAGATGACGTCAAGAAGAGGTGCTCAAAATTCAACCTATTACAAAAGCAAACCACCTTGCCACAGTACTCCAACGATATGTTAAATCGGTATGTTGCATTATTAAAAATAATTTTTGGCCCTCTATCATTCCCCCTAGCAGCACAGACCTAAGCCCAACCATTTTTCAGCACTGCCCCGTGTAGCCCCCTTCCAACTCCCCTGCCTGAGACGCCCTAATCCTCTCTTTGTGCCATCGGTCACCCTCGGCGAGCGTGACGCACCAGCCCAGAAGGCTGCTCAGGACGGATTTTGCATATCTGATCAATCAACACTTTCAGTTGTTACCCATCCATTCAAACAGAAGGCTTTTCCTTGTCACTTTTGCCCACCCACAGCCAGATGTCACCAGGTCCCACTAATGTCCCAGACACCACAACCAGACCGCTCTGCAGGGACCAGTAGGTTGCTGCTGGTAAACATTTTTTTTTTTTTAAAGCTTTTAAGGTGGCAATCAGCATGAACTTTACAGAGAGAAAGCCAAAGAGTTCTACCTACCATTAAGTTCTCCCTCCATGGAACCCTCTCTAAGTCTGCTCTGAACTGTGAATGAACCCTCACTCCTCCCCAAAACCCTTTCTTCAGATGTCAGTAAAAGCAGGTAAGAGTGATTAATACGTTTGTATGACACCAATGTATCTGACAGAAAAGCTTGACCTGCCTACCTGAAATAACTTTATAGAGCCAATAATTTTTTATTCCAAGTAAAAGTGATGCATACAAATATCACTGCAAAATCGACAGGACTTTGCAACAAAACTAACTTTCTATTCACCATTTCATTTTGGCAGATTTTTTTTCTCACTCTTCCTCATCCCCTTGGAAAAAAATAATTCCAAGACTTTACCTCCTAATCTTCCAAGCTTCAAAATCATGCTCTAAACAAATGATTGCAATCACAACTTCCTTCACCTGTAAGCCACTGCAACCCAAATGCCAAGATACACATTATACTGTGGTGAATCAGGCCCTCTTACTGCACTGCTTGTCCTCTCCCTAAAATGCTGCAGGTTGCCTGCTTACCCTCCAAAACAAACAGGATGAGGATGAGCTACATGCCACACACTGGTTATGCCATTCTGCATGCTCCTAAATGTGATTAGCACAGAAAACGCGAGAAGACCAGAAGGCATCTTTCCATATTTAGCCATGTATGTTTAATACTGAGTGAGATTTCACCTCGGTGCATTATTCCATTAATCAAGGGTGGGTATAACAAGAGATACACAGACTGACATCAGCTACTTTCAAGATCTCTCTTCCTCTTTCCCCCACCTCCAGCTTCTATGACACCATGTATTGTGCATTTCATGTGCATTCATGTGTGCAAACAGCAGAGACTTATCTATAAAGATCAGTTATACGGTAAAACTGCAAAAGGAAACTTTCACCCTTGTCCAGCTGGTTGAGTAACTGCAGAGGCCAACAGCAGCAAGCCTCTAAATACATCCTGCTCTTCTCTCTCCACCCCCACGTCTCTAATCACTTAGGAGGAAGATAGGAAGATTAGCAGAGAGGAAAAAAAACATAACCAAAGCTGCAGATAACCCTTTAGGACCACAATGTCAGGTTATAAGAACATGGAGCAAAAGGTTAATGCAGCTGTATTTTCAGGAATCTCAGGCACAATTGCATTTAAAGGGGAGGGAGGGGTACTGAGAAGGTGAGAGAGAAAAAAGGAAATGGTGATGAAGACAAAAATGAATTTGTTATCTACAGCTGGCTCTTTGATCACCTGGAGTATTCAGGAAAGGATTATCAGCAGAAATAGGGCAGTTTTATTAACAATACATCACAATTTTTCTTATAGGATATTTTCATTACCATCATCAGAACAGATTTTAGTAAGAACACAGCTGCAGAAGACTCACTGAGCTATGCAAAGGATAAAGGTGGTAACCAAAACAGTGACAGAGAACTACCTTTAGCAGCTGATATACTGAAGAGATGTGAAAAAAAAGAAATATAAATAAAAGTCACTTCCACTAGAAGACAATGTCATCTTCATCCATGTCTCTGAACGGTTGCTATGGGGTTGTGAAGAGGAGGGGACGGATGGGGGGGAGGTTATAATCAATCATCTCAGAAGAGCATTGCTTCTTACAGAGAAAGATCTGGATTTTGACTGTGTCCCTAAGAAAATTGCGGACTGCAGAGCTGCTGCTGCCACGCAGGGCAGTGAGGAAGCAGGCAGAGCAGAGGCAGCAGCTGGGGATGGAAACGCCTATTAAATCCTTTAGACAACAGATGGGCAAAGCTCGGCTGGGTTATAAAAAAAAAAAAATACACCACAATGCATCATGTTTTATTGTCCCACCATAATGAACAACACTTAACACCCACATGCCCAAAGAAGCCCCCCCTATGGCTGATCTTACCCCTTTCCTAAATTATAATATCAAGTCTCAATCCACTTTTAGGGGGATCCCAACCCAATGAATTTGCCAGATGCCATTGCTTATTGCACCTGTTACTAAAAATAAAAAATATTTAAGAAAAAAGGCATTTGGGCTTCTTTTTAAGGGTTTTCCTTCCAATTAATACTCCCCTGCCCTTGAAGTGAATATGCCATCCAAGCAAGCAACAGTAAGTCCAGATCTTGAACGCATTTAGGGGATCTAATTATGTCATGTAGGGCAGAAGCACCTGCTCTCTGCTAATTCCCTCCACTCGCTTTCCTCTTTTTAATATTTCTTACCATTGTTCCATTCAGGAAAATCTGCTGGGGGCGAGTTTCATAAACAAGCTTTAAGAAAAATAATTAAATAACCTCCCTTCCCCCCTCTCAACCCCTCCTACAAAAACACAGCATAACCAGAATGAATTCTGCTACCGAGTCTCTATTTTTTCTTTTATTTCAGACCCTACCCACAAAAACCACCAGCCCATCCATCCATATTTGCTAAATACCCACAGCAGTCAGTGCCAGAGACATACTGTACATATTTCCACCAACCCCCCCCCCAACTGCACCTTAAGGACTACACCCTTTTCAATCATGATGTCATGAAATACTGCTGGTGACTCCCCCACTACCACCACCACCACCTCCTCAGTACTACAGGCTGTGAACCTTTAATTTCAATATAATTTGATTAAAAAAAAAAATGCTCCTAAGTAGGGCAGTGAAGAAACGGATGTGAAAATTCACCACCAGCAGATCATCTATTTTTTTTCCTCTGCATGCACTCTGGCTGTCATCAGAACAACACCCATTAGCAGGAGTAATGAACATAAAGCATCCTGGGCTTTTTTCTTTTTCTTTTCTTTTTTTTTTAAAAAGGGGGAGAAAAGAAAAAAAAAAAAAGGAAGAAAATAAGAAATTAAAATGAAAACTAAAAATAAATAAATACCAAAATCGCCTATGAATATTATCTTCACTGAAACAGCAAATGGGAAAGCCTGAACCCTCAAACACCCCATCCCCAACACCTCAGTGGCTGCTACAGCACCTTCCCTCTAGCACCGGTGCTGCTGCAAAAGAACCAACCTGTCTGTCCTTTTCCTAGGGTTTTCTCCAAACGATAGGGTCCAACATATTGTGCATGTTGAGCTCCGCTGCCTTCCTTCCCTGTTGATGTCATTTCTACCTGGATCTGTAATTCTGCAATGTGTATGTGCTGATGAGCTGGATTTTCTCTCTCTGCAGCTCTTTAAATTCCCACTTTGCAGCTGTGCAAGCAAAGCACTCTTTTTCTTTGCTTTAGTCCCCTTGGTTGCAGATTTTCGTCTTCCTCCTCTTTCTTTCCTCTCTCTCTCACGTGCTTGTTTTCTCGCTGGGTCTGCTTGGGACGCTGCAAGACGAAGGAGTTGTTTTAGTGTTCAAAGAGGGGGATCTACGATCCAAGCCCAAGGAGCATGATGCTGGTGATCCGAGCTCCGCACGCCTTGTTCTCTCTAGGAGCTGTTCAAGGGAGAGCCAGGGCAGGAGCAGCGGAAGAGCCGGGGCCCGCAGCTCTGAATGACATTAAAAGCAGCCAATCCCTTCGCCTGCACCTTCTTCTCCCCTCCTCCTCCCACTACCTTTTCTTTTCCATCAGCAGCAGTTGCTGCCTCTGCCTGCTACAGAGCATCATGACCAATGGCAGCAGCAAACACCTAAGTTCATCAGCCTATTGATAAGGCACAATTAAATATAATTTAATGTGTGCATTAATTTAAGACCCAAACATACACTTTTTTCTTTCTTTTTTTTTTTTAAGCTCTGAATTTTACTCTGCTATGCAGCTGCAGTTCCAGATTACTAAAGAAAAGGCAAGATTGTGGTAGGAAATAGGAGAGAGGGAAAAAATTCTATTTCTGAAAATGAGCTTGGGAAATTATTTGATTCTGTTTGATTCTGGTGGACCAGAGAGGAGGCGTGCTGGGGGTTTTATCCTTTTATCCTTTAAAGAAAACCTTGGAGAAAGAGGGGGGTTGTGGGGGAGAAGAGAAAAATAACAGGGACAATCCTGTGACCACTAAACTCAGTGACAGATCTGCTTTTGAATTTGATGGGAACAGAAAAACTTCGGGTCCTTAAGATGAAAAGATCAAAAACTGAATGGCCACTCTCCTAATTAAAATTGCAACAGAAAATCCAGGGATTAGATGGTAATAGGAACAGATTGCCAGATCCACAGGCACCATACTAGCAGTGTAAGGAAACTTTCACTGTTTTTGTCTAAGTATGGCTGTGTTTAACCTTCAGAGATTAGGGACCTGGATAAAAGAAGGGATTCTGCAGAGGGTTCAGGAGAAGCCTATGTGCTTTCTGGATTCAGGACCATGCAACAGCTTCAGCTTCAGGGATATCAAGCTGAAGCTGTTCCCACACAGAGCTTTCATTTTTACCTTCTTTTCCCTACTTCAGACAGAAAACTGGTCAAGATATTGCTATTCAAGTTCCAGCTGAAACACGGAGCAAAAATTCTGAAAGTCAGGGAAGGTAGCCTTGACAAGCCTGTGAAGAGAGAGTAAAGAGAAGGCAAAACTTTTACAACCCTTATCATTATCTATTGCTCATTGAAAGAAGACTATTTCAGGTTTGTTTATTTGGTTCTTTTTTTTTTTTTAAGAGGGAAATTTACCTTTTTTTAAATACCTATATCCAGAAACAACAGATGCTCCTGTAAATTGGAATAAAACTAGAAATTGGCTGTCTACCTCTACCACAGACAGTATGAGTCTCCAACAGGTTACAGAGGAGTTAGTAAGATGAGGAGGTGAGAGGAAATCAGGCCAGTAGACCGAAACCTTAAACAATTCCAGGAACAAACCCCTAACACTTGCTTTGGGGAAAAAAACAACCCTGCTTTGCCCTTTATGGTTCACTTTTACTCACCTCCAGATTGTCAGTGCAGCAGCCTGTAAGCAAACTCCAAAACAGCATCCCCATCCCTCAGCTTCCCCCTCCACACCCTGTGTGACCATCCACCATTACTCCTTCCCTGCCAAGCACTGCTTCTGTGTCTTTCCAATGGCAACCTCTGCCCCTTCAACCCTACAGGTGTTCACTTCACCCTCACAACTCAACCCCAAGCTGCCATTTCTCCAAGCTCCCCAGACCTTTCCTTGCTCATTGCTCTGCCACCACACCTCTGCTCCCCTTTCACCCTCACGGCCTCACGTGTTCTCCCCTCATCACCTCACGCAGCCCCTCACCAGGGAGGGAGGGGGGGAAGAAAGCTGAGGAAAACATCACCAAGAGCCAGGGTGGCATTCCCCATGCTGTGTCCACTCCTCTCTGCCCTGCAGCCGCTGCACAACCACCAGAGGAAGGGGCCCAAGGGGAGGCTCTGCCGGCAGCCATAGCGACATGGCGGCTTTTCTCGCCCAAAGCGGTGAGTGCGGTGTGGGGGCCGGAGGGCAGGGGACGCCTGTGCAGCATCCATGTGGGGAGGAGCAGGGTAAATGGGCTACGTGCCTAATGGCAGCGCTGCAAGGCCTGGCCCATGGCCGAGGGCTGAGGCACCGCCTGCCCCAGGTGTGGCGCTTGCACCACCGACAGACATGAGGGCTCCAACAGCCGGCCATGAGGCCCAGAGGCATCGGGATGGATTCAGCAGGGCACTCTGGTCCATCTTGTGACACGGCTGAAAAAATGTCTCTGAAACTTGAGGCACACACCGCTTCCCTGAGAAGATCTCTTTTCCCTATGGCTTACGAGCTACGACGGGCCCGTTCCAGGTGAGGCACCATGGTGGGAGAAGCGCTCGCCATGACGGGCTCTTGGCCAAACCAAATATTGGGGGCAATCAAAATGTGTCACGGTTTCTGATGTTTCACTCCTCTCTAAATGCCTGCCCTCCCACACTGTCAAAAACTCCCCACAGACAGTAAGTGACAACGCTGAATTATGGCAATGCGTGCATAGCTTTCAGAAAAAGGAAAATATTGGGTATTTGTATAAATTAGTAGAGTATTCACACCACCATATTAATAATGCAGGTGGTGAATATCGGCATAGGTCAAAATCTTTTTTAATTCCAAGATTTGTATCTTAAAAGGTATTTAACACAAGATGACGATGTCTGTACATAAAGGTACTCATATGTGGGTCATGTTATTAATGGAAAGATGAGAAATCAGACAATATTCTCAATCCAAGTCCAAACTTGTGTATTTCACGTTTGTTTCTATTGGGCATCAAGGAAAGTGGGTTAAGGGACATGGATGTAACAAATACCCACCTTCTGTCACAAAATATGTGTCAGTATCATGGCTGGAATAAGGTCAAAAACTTAGTGAATTTCATATGATCCTGACTGGAAGATAAAACAAAACACAAACAAACACACACATACATGCACAATACCTCCCTCATGTGTCTCTCTCCCTCCCCACCCCCCACCCCTCATATATTTTGGTCTCATTTAGTTATGTTATTTTGATTCCATTGGAATATCTTTCTGTGTAGCCCATTGCAACAATTTCAACCTTTTGTCCTAAACTCTTTTTCAAAAAATGCTTGGATATTTCTTGATTACTGAATAATCAAATGTTTTGGGCTTTTTTTAAAGTTTTATTTATTTGTTCATATGGAGCCAAATCCCATTTATCTGTACCCCTTTGATCTGAAACTCAGTCCTTTGAATCTAGGTTATGTCCCCCTGGTGTGAATTACTTATACAATAACTCCCTCAATTATTTGAAGCCCTGTTTATCCAAATGTTTTGATGTTCTGAAAGTATTTTGAATAAACAGGACTCTGCTGTCATTGGATATATCAGATATCTTTGGGGATGCATATGGGATGATTTCCCCTGACCTTATTCTGTATAATCTTGTGCTTAAATGAACAAGCAGTGGAAACTTAAGTGTATAATTGGCATATTGGCATAATCTTTGGTTCTTGTACTCTTTTCTCCATTATTTTTCTTTTGTTATTCTTATTTAATGACTAAATTTATCTCAGGAAGGACTCAACACTGATCCCAGCAAAAAATTTGCTTGAATATGGAGTGAACAAAAAAGAAATTAGAATTTTCCAAAGTTTTATCATATTTCTGAAAAAAAAGCAGAGCAAAGGATTTGCTTTTTTTTTTCTTTTGCATTTTTTACCCACTCCATTGACACTAGCTTGTGCCTAATGAAAGTCTTCATGGTCATTCGTTTTCTTAGGTGCTTGTCATTGCCTTTCCTGTCATTCCCATGAAAATCTTAAGGCTCAACATGGATCATGAGATGATGATCTGGAAAAAAACAGGTCCATGAGGAAGTTTTGTTTTAGTGCTTTTCACTTGTTCAGTTGAATATATGTGTGAAGTTAGTACTGAAAAAAAAAGGAAGTGCAAGGCTTCCAAGAAAAGTCACCAATAAAACTGTGTAATTAGCATGGAATAATATATCATTAGTCTTCTTGTGGTAGGAAGAATTAAGATAAGCTAGGACTTTGTCTCCAGTTAGAATAACCTAGTAGCTTATGGTTATGATAAGGACATAATAAAGTTAAAGAGCACAAAAATATTCAGCATTTGCAATGTCAGGATCCATTATCACATCTTGAATTGTGTGTTCCATCCACATCTGTACGGACACATAACACCCCTTTGATAAGTGATGTAGAATTTTGAGAATTAACCTCATTATATTGATATTTCATAAGAAACTGGCCCAGGTGTTTGAGGGACATTTAGTCATCAATACTGTTGACAAACTGGTAATACTTTTATTGAGGATAATTATATCAATCTGCAACATCTCCAAACAGATGTTAACAGTCTAAAACTGAAAATTTTCCCCCTCTGCATTAGGTTACTGTCTTTGTAAGAAGCTGAGGAAGACTGCAAAAAAATAAAGGATTGGATTTCAGCAAGTGGGCGATGTTTCAAATTCTTAGAACAAACTCGGAGTTCAGGCATTTTTCTTACTGTAGCAAGTACTGAGGAACTTAATTAGTTAACATCAGTTACGGGAAGGCAGTGCTTCCACACAGACTCCTACTGTGGCAGCTCCTATAAACTGGCCTATACTGCTCAGCAAAGCTATACCATGACAGTAGTTGGGCAGATTCTTTGGAGATTTTGCTGTGTTGCCATTATTACTATTGTTAATAATCATTTAGCTAGTATTATTAGGATTCTTGGCATTCTACATATTCTAGTACATAATTTTTAGTACTCATCCAGAAAAAAAAATGAACTGTTAGCTTATTATCTACATATCATCTTTGCTTCAAGCTGAATTAAGGTAAAGACTTGTAAAATGTTTAATAACAAAATAGATAACTGCTTTCGCAGTATCATTTCCTCTGGACCGTGGACTGTCTTTATTCCTTTGGAAATATTACTGTCATTTTCTCAAGCCTGCTGCTGTCATTACCTATGCCTCACAGAATTTTTAAACTATTAAGAAACAAAAAGCTGTTTCCAGCTTAATATAACAATGTGAAAACCTCTATATGAAGGGGTTTTTTTCATACACTGAGCTTTTGTTTCCTAATAATGTGAATATGCAAGCACATTCACTCAGTTCACTAAGTGGAACTGTGACTGGGTCTTGACAGAAATCAAACTTGAAATCAATCAAACACTTTAGCATGAGGATGAGTCTGTTGTAAATGACCTGTCTTTGAGTTATAAGAGACCAAAAGAATGTGTGTCTTCAGTTGTCAGATCAAGTCTCCACCTACCCTAATACTGTATCTCCAGTGCCTCTAAGTACAAACTTAAGGAAGAATAAGACCAAGGCAAGTGTATGTGATTGTTGCCTGCAGTACTCTCTCAGGATTCAATTGTTTTCAGCTCAGGGACTTTCTGAGCCAGATGTTGTTTCTGTATGTGCCTTACTCCTCAACAGATTTTTTTTTTTCCCCGTGAGCTTGTTTTTGTCTTCCCTTAAAAACTTGACACCATGACAGATGGCCAGATATCTCTTCAGATTATGTGCATGCTTCTCAGAAGACAGTGAATCCTTGAGACAAGTAGCATCCATTGATCAATGCTCAAGAACCCCAAAAAGGAAAGAGAGAAAATAATGTGTGAGGAACCATTCTTTAAATCCTGCAGCTGTACAGAGCAATTCCTGCTGCAAGGTGACTGCTCAGCAAGCCTAGAAATGGCAGAGCTGAGAGTTCAGAGCAGTTGGTAACAGGTATGTGAAAACAAAAACACAATTTCTGCCTGTTTTTTTCTGGTTTTAGAGCAATTCTGTCCATTCAGTTTTTGCATCCTGATCAGTGACTGATGATCTTTATGATGATATCAATAGAAGCCACTGTAAAGTACATATTAGCAGCTACCATGGATGTTTTATGAGCACTTTAACAACGTGCACTGAAGTTGTATGATGTCAAATACACTGAATAAAGCAAATTCTCTAGGTTTTACCATAGATGATTCAGTGAAATATCAAGTCAACATCCTAGAATATTCCTGCATTTCTCTGCTGTGATTTCAAGTAGGCTAAAAAGTATTGATCGGGATGAACAAGGAAAAATATTAATTGTCTAGACCACAGAGTCAGTCTGCCCAGTAGCTGGCAGCCAGGTCCCAAATCTCTCAGCTGCTGGCACCTGCTTACACAAGCCAGTGAGTCAGAACCCCCCTCCCCACTGCCTCCCCTGTGCTCTGACACCTGGGGCTGGCCCTTAGAGACCCCTCAGCACACTCACTCCCAGATCACTTCCCTATTCACCAGCTGGTTTGGCTTTATCTGTGCGAGGGATCGCACCCACTCACATACCCACACTTGATCAGTCACTGCCCCACGGACACACAAGTCCTCCAGCCTGTGGTCTGCCTCCAGCTGCTGGGATCACACCCCCACACACATGTGTGCACAGACACCCCTCACCCAGGAAATAATTAGAAAATAGTTTAATAGGAACACAGGTCACACTGCACTGGTCAGGCACAGAGCATAACCAGAAGGGTATTATGACTAGCCAAGTATGGAAACTCACATTATTATTTGCTTATCCCTCTATTTTCTCACTCCAGTCCCTCCCCAGGTCACCTAAGCTACCCCCTTTCCCCACATTGGCTCCACCCATAAATATCCCATAATTAGTCCTGTGCAATCTGGAATTTCTTTTCCCTTACATCCCATAACATATCCCACTCCTCATCAGTGAGCCTCTAAGTCTGAAAGCTGACTGGAGTGTACTTGATTCGTGTTCCTGCCAGCCCTTGTGCCCCTGTGCTCATCCAGATGTGCTGATGGCCCCTGCTCTGGTAACAGGTCAGCAGGGTCTTATTCAGGCACCTCACTCCTCTTACTGTCTCTCTGATCTCCTCCGTGGGATTTTGTCACATGATATTTTATATGTTATGCTGTTGGATAACTTGTTTCCTAACTACATAAGGCACTTGGTTTCTTGGTTGAAATAGCCTGCCATTCCTTCTGCAGGGAGAATTTTAGATATGACCCTCAGGCAGGAATGGTCATCTGGGGTTTTGCTATGTTCCTTGGAAGATAAGGCATATTGGGAATTTGACACATAGTGGCAAATAACAAAGTTCACAGGTTCGTAGTGATTTAGCCCCCATTGGGAAATGAAGAAGAGGACATCCAGCCCTAAGTTCTCACAAAATTCTGGAAGGAAAAGTTAAAGACGATGCAATGGCAAAATGGTAAAAAATCCCTCGCTCTACAAAAATACACTGTCCCAACTTATTTGGTAAAAGATGAGCAAAGAGATTGATGAGGTGAAAAAGTAGGACTTTGCTCTTTGCATTCACATCAGTCTCACAGAAAACAAAAGGCATTACTTGAAAACAATCAAAAAGAGTGCCAAGATAAGCAGTAGGCAAATAGAACAAAGGAGCCAAGAACCTGAGGCCACTATGCACCAGTGAACAGAACTGATCTATTCATCAAATTGCTACATATAACAGTGGCAAGTGCAAAAGATAAGCTTTTAAGGAAGATGGATCACATGAGGTTGTTGCTAACTTAGGACAGGACTTGGAATGAAGGCTGCAAGGCAGGTGTAGGTTAGCAACAGCCAACAGTCCTGACAGCAGAATCAAGGATAAAGCACCAGGAAGGGTTTTATCTGATGAAAGAAAGTGAAGAACTGAAGAACAATTTAAGGGGTCAAAGGATATTGTTCATCAAAAGAAAAGGAGCTACAGGATTTTTCCTCTGCCAGTTGCACGGGCAAGAAGGGAGAGGCCATTCTGAAGATTTGCATGTTGAGGTCTCAGAACTGATGAAAATGGTTGCTTATACTGGGCAAAATACTGATTTTATATCACAAAGGAAAACCAATATAATTTCCCTTAAAATGTATTTCTTAACTGCACTTTTGGGTTAAAAAACCCCCAAAACAAACAAACCAAAACCACAAACAAACAAACAAAAACCAGAAGTAACAAAAACCATACACTGAAATAGTAACACCTCCCTGGTTTTCTTCAGAGCCTTTCACAAGGGCCAAAACACATTCAGAGTGGGAGCACTGAATACCGTATGCAATAGTTATTAGATATTAGAAAATGTTACTAGATGCTAGAACAGTATTTAGACAATTGAGCTGTGCTAATGCTGCTAAGATAAAAGTGCAATTACTATTCATCAAAAACTGAATAAAACAGCTCTGAAGTCCATGAGGTATTTAACAGGGCAATCCATAATACTAGAGGCTGAAGCACTTTCCCTGCCTCCTCAAAGAGCAAAGAATTGCAGGAGCTTATTTCAGACTCTCTGAGACCTGTATTTTAATGACTCCTCTTTTTAAAGAAAAAGTAAAGGATATTCTGAAGTTTCCATAGAACCATTCAAGCACCAGAAGGTCACAGTTCCTAACTCCATAGGTGATGCAGCTTTTCAGAGAAAATGCCTGTCTGTTGGGAAAGCCTCTAGCAAAATAAAATAATATGCGGATGAAAGTTATGAGGCTGACCGAAAGGTGAGCAGAAAAGTGCTTTTTAAATCCCCTCCTGCTGGCAATGGAAAAAGCCGAAACAAACTCTAGCATTGTAATGATGAAATGGTTCAGCTGTAACAGGGAGAAAGTGTTACAAACTGATTGAATAAACAAACTTTGGAAAATAGGGTGCTGTCCTGCTATTTGGGTTTTGATTTACTGCATGAACTGGGGAAATCACACTGACCAAGAGCTGCCAAACCAGCCGGTGAGTTTATGTGTCACAGATACTTGCCACTTCACTGGCAGAGACTCAGTTACAAAATAGGGCAAAATCTCACCCTCCTAAACATAGGTCCTACTAAGATTAGCTAAAAGCAGGCAGCCCAAAGTTGAGATGTCTAAGATCCCATTATTGCCCTGAGCTTCCTTTCCTTTGTTTCAGTCCTCTTCACAAAATATTTCCACCTCATCAGCTCTTTATGATTTGCTTGACGACCCTTGAGGAGGATTCACGAAATGTCCGAGATTCTTGAAAAAATCTTTCAGAAACAGTAGTCTTTGCATATTAGTGTTTTTTCCACCTGCCTAGAAATAAGAAAAACAAATACTCCAACAACAGGACTGAAGGATTGTCTTTTTTTGGATGTGTGAATGAATGTTTGCACTGACCTTTTCACCAGTTATGCTGAAAAGCTAGGATACAACTGAGGAATGGTCTGGGAACCCCATGGGAGCAGCACACATTAGCACGAGTAACTTCTTCAATTTTCCCCTACCGAGGCAAAAGTTATTCCCTGAGAAATGTGGTAAATCAGATCACCTGCTCTTTTTTTCGCTGTGGTTAGTAGGTCACATACACTTAAGGATAGATTGTGGCCTCTAGGCATGGGCTTGCCTGGAATACAGTACAGCATGTTCTGTAAGAGGACAGTCACAGAAGGCTTTTCTTTTTCCCTCTGCCTCTTCCACCATAATATTTTTACATCTTTCCTCCCTGTCATCCTTTTTTTGAGTGTCCAGAGTTTGAGGAAATCCTAAGAAAATGGCCATAGTAGATATCACATTGTTTCTTTGAGGGACTTACAAGAGCAAAATTCCAAATGCCATCTTTACTCTTTATACACCTAAATGTAAGAAAATATCTATCTAGTGATTCATTATTAAAATATCAGATAAAAGTCTATGGAATTTCCACAGTTTGTCATCATCTGGACAATTTTCCTTTTTTTCCTAGGAATAAAAAATCAGTAAAATTCAAAATGAAAAATTATATTGTGGAGAAATCCTGAAATCTTACTTGCTAAATCTACAATGTTTGTTATAGCAAGGTAGAAAAAAGCTTTTGAGGGCTTCTCTCATGACAGTACTTGTATGACACATGTTGATAAAAGAAAAAAGAATTTTTACTTCAAAATGCATGCCCTCATGGACTTAGGCACATGGATCCCGTTAAGGCTGGTGACAACTGCATGGGTGCACTGATGAGCCAGTAGACCTCTGGTCAAGTTTAAAGTGTCTGCTGGAAGAGAGTAGCAAAACAATAGTGTCTGTACAATGTCTTTTCCCTCAATGCTCCAAAAGACTTTTTTAAATGCTCAGCAGTAGTTTTGTGCTTTTGTACTGATGCGAATTTTTAAACCTCGAGTTATTTCATCAGATAATACCACCAATATTTAAAATGTCAGACTCAAACTGCATTTCCCAATGTGAATGCTGAATACCAGTGCCTGAAGGAAAGTTTTATGGCATCGATTAACTACAACCGTTTGTAGAACTGACAAAGAGCTGCATTAAAGGTTTATTCTGACTTTTAGATGTGAGTATTGTGCATCATTTTTATAACATGCAAGCCAACAATGGTGTACCTTGTTACTGCGGGTCAGAACAACTTCACCCCAAGAGATAAATCACACAGACTGACATTAGCAATCCCAGAACTTGAAAGGCACAGGGTAAGAGAGGCCATAGTAGAGATACTTCATCGTGTTTCAATTGATCTCACTTGCTATTAAGAAAAACAAAATATGCCTAAAATGAAGAACACACAACTCACGTGGAAAGCAATACTTTTGAAACAGGCCTGACCTGGAATAGTAGAAGCAGGCAAAATACATGTAATGAATTTAGATGGGAACAGTGTCATATGTGTCTCAAAAGTCAAAAGAACAGACCCTGAGCAAGTATAAATAGATTGGTTAAAAATGTACCATGTAAACAAACATGAGTGGTAGTGAAATCAAAACCTAGCCTTAACGCTGTTCCCATTGTGGTAGACAATTTTACAAGAGAGAACACATTTGTTCGAAGGGGAAGATGCTGCACATATGTTGGTCATGTCAGCGTTTACAGATTATTAGATTTCATGTTACAATTTCACGTAGCAGTCCAAATCTGGGTAAAACCTGTCTGTTACAAAGTCCTTGTCATACATAAGAATGTGACAATTGCTCTCCCAGTGATGACTCTCCCCAGGTAACCAAGACAGGCATGCGGTACGGAGAGATAAAATAATTTACTCAGCATCATTTGAGAGGCCTACACTTAAACAGGATTAAAAACAGGTAACAGAAACAGATTTTGGAATCCCAATTCAGCAGCCACTATACAGCTTTTTTGTTCTCTATTTCTTGCCAAAAACCATGGAATCTTTGGACATTCAAAAGCAAAAAAACCCAAACCCTCAACCTAAATACTTTATTTAAAGTATAGCTACTTAATATATGTCATGAGATCCATCTGATTATTGATGATGTGAAATCAAGCTTTCTCAAAGGAGACAAGTAGAAAGAGTTTTTCTTGATAAACAGAATCATGAAGAGTGGAAAACCAAAAGGGTCAAAATACTTCCTGCTCTAGCAAAAATTGTGCTATCGGTGACACAAATTGAAGATGCTTGTTACTCCTGGGTGCCTTGGATAGAGCTCAAGGTGGAATAACAGCAACAGGGACATGCAGAGTATGATAGATGAGAATAAGATATATAAAGACAGAAGAAAATTTTGGTTTATGGACAAATTGTAGGGAGTCATACTGTTTGAGAGGTCCTTCTGCAAAAAGTACTTGTTTATAAGTGGCAGATTTCTGGCTAGTTTTTTCACAGTAAGTCAGCTCTGTGTCAGCCTAAATCGGATGTTTGAGTACCAAGATCACTCTAAAAATTTCAACCTCACCTGTAATGATTTGGTTAATTACAAGTCAAAACTATCTTGTCCTCTCAGACAGAAGTCATGCCGGTAGTTCTGCCAGCATTAGTGACACTACAATGTTTTTAAGCAATTCCCAGCAACCTATACAACCGTGGCAGATAATGTAGCATGTTACCTTTGTGCTCTTTCTTGTCCAAGGCAAAACAAATACGGACATGGCTGACTTCAAACATGGGATTTCATAGGTGGTTCTCCTAGCTGGCCCGTAGTCCTTGATCTGACCTAATGGTGGGAGTGAAGGATTGTCTGTGCAGTGACAGCTGGATGGGGGGCACAACGCACCTCCATGGGCCAGGTGTGCCACCTCCTTCCCCTATACACGAGATTCCCCTCTTGCCGTGCGCACCTTTTCCAGCCTCCCATGCCGAAGGCACCGAGTGCAAATGTGCATTAGTGCCCTCTCGTGGGCAACGTGGCAAAGTTAAAGAACCTCTGCTGAGAGCCCCGCTGGGCCAGGGCATCCTCATGGCAGGTGTCGCAGATAATACTGTCGAGATCCATCCCAAAAATGCATTTTCCTGGCAGAATTGAATCCTGTAAGCACAGGAACAAATCCATCACGTGGGTTTCCCTAAGCGGCAGGGGTGGGTTGGGTACGATGGAGTTACAGGTAATAAGAGCTCTAATGTTAAACCAGGCCACAAATGATGTACTTTGCTTCATCTGTGGCTCCTCAGAGAATGGAGCACCTGTGAACGGCATCTTCAAAATTCTTCTTGCTCTTCTCTGTTGGCAGTTTAGGTGTTTGCATGGCAGATCCCTATGGATGTAACTAATGATAAATCACCATCAATCACATTTCAGCATTGGCAGCAGTCATTTTCTACTATCAGTTCTAACTCCTGTAAGTATTAATATAATATATAGCATGCCATGAATACTGTAAGGGTCTGGAAATAGAAAAAGAGAAGCTCAGAACTTCAGCTAGTGTAAATTAGTAGAAGTACCATGGACCATGGATTGCGAAATTTAAAGTGAAATCTTATTAAGCTTTCTGTGTCTTTCCCCTTAAAGAAATTCCCCTCTCCAATGAGCTTTTGGCTTTCTATTTAAACAAAGCTTTTCAAAAATTCTGATGACTGTTACGCACAGTTGCCTGAAATATTTAAACAACACATTTAAGCCTCCTTTGAGCATGAATTAGTTAATCATGTGAAAACATAATTGGACTAATGCCAAACCAATAAACCAATATCTTGGTGCTGAAAGCAATAAACAGCTACGTGAGTGGCTTAGGATTGCATCTTAAGAACAATTTGTATGCATTCTTCTGCAAAACTGTACATCTGGTGACAATAGAAAACATGGTGCACAAAAAGGCACAGGCAGGGTTACACAAAATAAATTCAGGTAATCACTGCCCTTTTCTGTGTTGAAGCTTTTGTGGTTCTCCCTAAGACCCAGACTATGCTAGTACAAAAATCACTAATACAGCTTTCTGGAGTAGTCAAAAGCCACTTATAAATTGGCTTTACTACTTTGGGGAGGAATGGATAAACACCGTGGGACAGAACATCATCTGTGGACTCTCTTACTCTGCTTCAACTTCTATTATCTGCAAGTAACAAAATTTTAGCTTTGTCACCGTCACCACGGAGACCAAGGTTCTCTCAACTGCACAATGCAACCTTGCACCCACCTTTGTGAAACCGAGGGACAAGTATCCCTTTCAGCCTGTCCAAGACATGTTTGGCAGCATGGGACAAAGAACCAAAGTAAAAATAATTACTGAAAAATGATTGGAGGAAAATTATTTTTATACTGAGGTATCCATTTTTAGTAGTAGAAAAATAAATCTCTGTGGCATACACCTCATGAGTTCCCATTGCTGACAAAGGTATTTTTTGTTACAGAAATACAGAAGCACCATTTTCTGAGGAACTTGGATTGCCCTGGAACTAAAATGTTCTGCTTACAAGGCAGAAAGACATTTCATGGTGATTCCTGGAATGCAGAAGACAAAATGCAGGATGAAGACATAGTGAAGGATTTTTCTTTTAAACAAGGTGCATTGTGGTGTTGCATTGAGGTGCTTGTTTCTTTTGATACTTTTTTTTCCAAACCAAAATGTATTTTGGAAAATAAGAATTAAAGTGATACTGCACATTTACAGAAGAAGTAATCTGTTACTCTTAGATCTGATAAAGCTTTTAGCACAGGACAAAGAGGTGCAATTAGCATATGGTGAAGAGTTTGATGTTTGAGCTGTAGGTGGTGGTGTTGCTTTATAGGAGTCTAAGTTCACTGAGGTTGGACTACTTGAAAGGACACAAGTGGAGGTAAATTGGGGTAGTTAACAAATCAGTTGCCTTCAGTTGCCTGATAGTAGTCAACTTGCCTTCGTCCTCAGTTGCTCACACAATACTTTTTAGAAATATGAATAAGCATAGAAGTCTTACATTTTGCCACGATTTAGGAATAGAGGTAGAATAGCAATGCAAGCAGAAGTGCACAGATGCCAGACAAGTAATGGGAGAGGTTATCTTTATTAATACAGTGCTTACTGACAACAGTTTTTATCATTTTCCCTTTTTCTACGTAAACTCATTCTTCAAGTATGTGTTGTATTAGATTTCAAAGTACATTTCACAGCAGCCTTGGTTTTGGTTTCAGTAAACATTTGTGCAATTTGTCTTGCAGGCAGACTCTAACACCCAATAGAAATAATCGACTTGAGAATGTTTTGCATACACAGGAATCCCATTGATTTAGTGTTTGTATACAAATTGGGGAAATAATCTGTACACCTCTATGAACCAATGCATCCACTGTTCCCATTTACAGGAATTTTGACTTACATTGTGGATTAGAACTTTTCTGTAAAAACATCTGCCTCACTTCATTTGTAACTTGTTCTGAGTTGCAGCTCTGTCTTCCCACTGATCTTCCCAAGGCCTCTGTTTTTCCTGCATGAAAAAATGATACTTTCAGCTCCAGTCTGTAAACTGGTACCAAAGTGACTTCCTTATGGAGAGCCAAACTGATGGATACACAGGGATATTGTAATTCTCTTCAATGGAGCTGCTGGCAGGTACCTGTAGCAAAGCTCTCATATTCCACCATCCCCTGTGGACAGACCTGTGGCCTGCAGGTCAGTGATGACTGAAGGAATAGCCCCACTTTCCTGCAGCTGTGTGCTGCTTTTGCCTGGAGTAAAGTTAATTTTCTTCAGGGTGGCTGGTATGGGTCTGTGTTTTGGCTTTGTGGATAATACAGAGAAGTTTTTGTTGTTGCTGAGCAGGGTAGCACAGAGCCAAGGCCTTTACTGCTTCTCTTACTACCACACTGGCAAAGGAGCTGGAGCTGCATGGAAAGTTTGGGAGGAGATGCGGCCAGGATAGCTGACCCCAGCTGATTAAAGGAATATTCCATACCATATGACATCATGCTTAGCATATAGAGGGCTGAGAATAGGAAAAAGGAAAGACTTTTGGAGTTAAGATGTTTGCCTTCCCAAGTAATGGCTACACATGATGGGGCTCTGCTCTCCTAGAGATGGCTGAACACTCACCTGAGCGTGGGTAGCAGTGAATTAATTCCTTGCTTTGCTTTGCTTGTGTGTGCTATTTTTTCTTTCCCTATGAAACTGCCTTTACCTCAACTCACAAATTTTGCAGCTTTTACTCTTCCAATTTTGTCCCGGATCCCCAAATAATAAAAAGCGTTATTTGGGACCCCCAGCATGTGAACAAAACACTTTTTCCACAGCATCTGAAATTTGTTAATAGGCTGATGTCTCCCTGCAGTGGCTACTGTCCATCTCTCTGCTCCACACAGCAGCTTAGGCACAAAGCTTTCCAAAGATTTACAGCTGGAGGATGCACCACGGACAGAGAGAAGACAAAGCAGAGAATATATAAATCAAACTAGAGCCCTTTGGTCTTTCCAAAAAGAATGTAATCTTCACTGTGTTTTTGTCTAAAGGCACCTTAAGGAGCAACCACCTGAGAAGGGCAAAGTTAGACAAAATTTTTCAGGATGAGAAATGCTCAGGATCCAGGGAATCACAGGCACAAATTCAGTCACACATGTAAGTTTAGGATGAAGTAGTCAGAGTGCTTATCTAGAGCAATTTCCAGACACGAACATGATTTAGATGTGGCTCTTGGGACATTCAATTCAGACACAGTACATAACTTAGGTTTTCCCCACTTTGCTGTGCTCTGAAGAAGTCTGCATTGCTCCCAAATCTTCTGGGGATATAGAAAAAAGAATATGAGGATATTGGGATGAGGAGCTGTCAGTCTCTTAGGCTGTGGTTTTGGTTTTCTTCCCTCGTGACAGAACTTTTGTGTCCTCCTGGCAGACACTATTCAGCTTAATCATCATTTAAACAGCCAGTTCATTACTCTCCTGAGTCTTCATGCCAGCTAACAGTTTTAGAGTTGCTTTTCCCTGATCTGACTAAGACATTCAGACCCCTATTTAATTTTTCTGTGCTTGATCTCCACAAATGCTGACACATACTAACTTGACTCAAGCCTGTCGCTAACCTAAATAATTATAACAATTGCTAACCTCCACTGAATGTCTTCAAAGAGGGGATTTATGGTAGTTTTTTGCTATCTGGAAAGTTGGCTGTATCTATGTTATTTGTCAGGAAGGTCATTCGTGTCCAAATCAAATGTGTCACAAATGACAGATCTCTGGTAGGACACTGTTTTAAATTAATTTAACTTAATCTACTTAATGGATTTACTTGTAAGTTATCAGGAAATTCACTCACAGCTTATATGCTGTAAGTTTGCAGATGATCCATGGAGCCTTTACATACTACATAGAGGCTATGTCCTTAATTTGTTTATTTAAAAATCAATTTTTTGGAATTGTATTCAGCCATAGGTTTGCTGTTTATCATATGAATAACACTAACTTCATCACTAAGGTTAAAAGGCCAGACAGCTTTAAAGCTGAGAAGTTTCTCAGTTTAAGCTGCTGTAATGCAATACAGTCGCATGCCAAGATTTTCTTTTCAGGTGACCACACCACTTTCAGTGAAAGAAGGATGAATATTAGCCAGCAATAAAAATAATTTCAGTATCGTTCATTTCATTGCTCTTTACTTAGCGGATCTTACTTATTTGCTAAATATGGATCAAATCCTTCAAAAGAAATGATTGTTAATTTCCCTGTGGGTTTTCCCATGGCAGTCATCACTGTAGTATGCCAGTGCTTCACACTTTTTTCCCCACAACAGTCTTGTTAATTTAATTATTTTTGTTCACATTTTCCAGATGGAAATTGAGACAGACTGATTGACTGCAAATTGTTTCCTCGCTTTGTGTTGGGCATTATAAATGAAATAGTTCTCACTGATGATAATTTTAGCTGCAAATTCTTAGCTCGTCTGATCACATACTTAAAGCGTAGGAAGCAATTAATGAATGCATGTAAAATATGTGCCTTCTTCTCTTGCAGCATGTTTTCTGAAGACTGCCACAGTGACAAGGAACAAATACAGTTTCCCAGGGTATCAATGATTACCTCAAGCATGATCCCATCCTGTCCTGCTCTAAATTTCCCTTTGCTACTCACCTATCAGTCTTGGCAATGGGTGAGGGAATATAATGTGGAACTAAGAAACAGACATGAAATTCAAACTGGCACATACAAAGAGAATGGGAAAATTGGTGTTTAGCTGTAAAAGGCCCAGAGGGATTACTTATTAAAGTTTTAAAAACACAAACTCCTTAAGTCCCCAATTACTGCATATACTATCTAAAAGAAAATCTATCTAGTCTATCTAGGAAAGATCTAACTAAAATGAACGTAAATCTAACCTAATTTTAAAAAACCCACAAGCAAATTCTCTAACAGTGGAGGGTGGGTTCTGCTTGTTTTCTACTTTCCCTGTTAGTTTCCCCCCAGAAAGAGAATTGATGAAGAAAGGAACTGTGGCAAAAGCAACTGGGCATTAAAAATATGGGACTGTGTGACCATTTCTGAATGGTCATGGTTTACATCAAAATCAAATGTTGTTTATATTCAAGTGGGACGTGCCTTACTATTCCATGCATTTTTAGTATGATTGTGTTTGTATTTTCTTGTTTAATGAAATATAGATCTTGAGATCTTTGCAGTGCTCCATCCTCTGAGAAAACTCTTTGAAGTGACAGGTGAATATGTTCAACCATGTAAAGGGACAATTTACATTTGGCTTTAAGTAATTTTTTTCTCTTTCATTTTTAAAAATCAGAAGTATATTACATGCCAAACATCATATGAAAGACAACATTTGGTGGTGTAAGTAGTCATAACAAAAGGCGATTTAAATGAAATTAATAGAAAATATTGAAAAATCATGCAAAGCATTCAAGATGTATCTAATTTGTTGCATGGAGATCATACTTCTGTGACTCTGCTTAATGAAAATATTATTATTCTATACAGAAGTTAACATTTAACTAGCCTGGATTTCTTGTAAGTCCTTTTGCTGTGGCTGTTCTTTTTAATGGGTCTCTAGAGCCACTGAATCTAAATAAGAATTTTTCAGGTGACAATGCTTTGTATCAGATCATTACTCAGTCTCTTGCCCCAAAAGCACTAAGTACAGAGGAGTAATTAAATGGATGTAAGTTCATGAAAGTCCCTGTGCAGAGCAGACTCATATCCTGCTCTTCACTCCTACTCTCTGTACTGCAAATACATGAAATTCATAGTAAAATTGCACAAACCCATTCCTTTCACTTTTACCAAATACATATTTCATCCAAAGTATCTCTTGCCCTTAACCCACCCCAATGTGAAAAGCATTGACTGCGACCCTTTTGATTTGTAGTCAGAGAATTCCCACCGAAGTGTTTCCAGAAATCTCAGTCAGGGCAGTTTCAAGGGAATCAAGAGGCAGTCCCTATTGTAACTATATCCCATAAATTTAGGGATTTACAGGTTGATCCTAGTATTTTAAACTCTATTTAGAAACATAGCAGCTGCTGCTGCAGACCCAGAAATATTGGTGTAATAACAATTAAGTCATGATGCCACTTTGAAAATTGGTCATAGAATTGTTCCTCAGCTTGAGTTTCCCAGAGGCATTGAGATAAAGTGCAATGCAGCCAAGTAATCTTGAAGTGATAGGAGTAGGGATTACTCTGGCAGGGATTACCTCTGGAAGAGAAGTCATTCTTCTCACCAGATACAGATGAGAATGTTGATAATAAATCTGACTGAGCAAAGCTTTAGCATCCTTCTGTTTTATCTAAGCAGCAGAATTCAGCTGAGATCTTTCCAAGCTAATGAGGCCATCATAGAGGACACTTCTGTGATGGCTGTACAGCACTAGAGAATGGAGCCCAGTCTTTAGCTGGAGTAAATCAGCTCAGTTATCTCCTCACTAAATTGGCAAGTAGTGTCATTCCCAAAGCCTCCAATAGCTTCAGGAATCAAGCTGCCATCCCTAACTTTATATGTCTGCTTCAGGACAAAATGAAAGTACTCCTCTTAATGCCTAGAAATCCCCTGTCCTCACGCCATTCATTATTACAATGTCTTGAAATTCAGACAGAATTGCTTAAGTAACTGAAAAATAATCTCCAGATATTAAGAGATCTGCAGCAAAAACAATAAGCAAGTGATCCCTAGAGTAGGGGATTTGTATCTTCTTTTGATTATACAAGGCCATAGCAGCTTCACAGAAGCTACGGCAGCAGAAGAATCAAATGACAAGAGCACAAAGCCCTACAATTATTGCTAATTACATCTTTAAAAATGAGGATTTTCCAATATAAAAGGGAAATTTGAAGTGGATGGGAATGCTTGCATGAGTTTTCTCACAAAAGGCTTCTACGTGTTAGCTGTTGATCTGCTTTTGCATCAGTTTTTGTGTGGGTTTTCTTTTTTTATGCTTTAGTTACCTATTCTTATCTTATAAGGGTAAAAGACTTTTTGTGGCAGGGTTTTTTACTAGACATCTCTAAAAACTAGAAATGATGGGCACATATTTATAAATCAGCATTGCAGACTTTTCTTCCCTATAGACTGAGAGTGTGTAAGTATCATCAAGTGCTTAATGCACAGCTCCAGAGATATCTGCATTATCACTATAGACAGAGGATTGATTTCCTCTTTCTTGGCAGTCACTCATTTCGTTGTTGTGCTGGGATGAGCAGGTGCAGAGGTCTTGGATTTGCCCAGGCAGAGATTAGACCACATTTAAGTGGCACTGCAATTGTAACATTTCCTTCTCACCTCCCAGGTTTGCTTCCTAGATGGTCTTCAGCTTCCAAAGTCTGCTCTTTTCTTGCTTCTGTTTTAAGCCCAGCTAAAAACATCCTCCTTTCCATAACCTGTTTCTTTTCTAAATGGACAGGTATCTTTTCCCCTCTGGATCTTTCCCAGTCTTCATTTTCTGTCTATCATGGCTTTCAGACAGTCTGCCTGACAAATCCTCTCTCATTCTGCTCCCAAAACCCTGGCTTCTGATCCAGTGTTCAGCCATTTCACCTCTGGGCTTCCAGTCCTGTAACTTGGAAGATATAGCAATAAAGCAAGCACAAGTAAGACTAATCTCTGAAATAGACTGGGTAATTCTCCTTCCTATTCTCCCCCAAGGCAAACACATTGACATTTTGAGTTAAGTTAAATTCTGGCTATATAAAAAGAAACTGAAGCTTACCTATAAAGTTTCTAATGGCTAATGCTGAGAGTCTCTCAGAGGGCAAAAACTGGGGCAGAACTTGCTGCAATAAAAAGTAAATTTCTCTGGGTAATGGCATGGAAATCACTCTTCCTCTGTAAAAGCAAATCTTAGTGTGTTTAGACATTCTGAGGAAAGCTATTAATTCTGGGCCTGACCCATCTAACACCAATGTAAATCAGAAAGAAACCCCTTGAAATCAGAAGAGTTACAAAAATGCATTAAAAAATCTTTAATTATTATTAAGGCCAGGAGCACTGTTGTGAAAACAGGGACTAAGCCTCTTCCTCTCCACAAAATTGACATTTCTAAACTTGCTAACAGGAGGAGCAATGTGATCTAGCTTTAGAGCACAGAAATAAAAGTTGGGAGGCCTTGACTCTATTCCTGGCTCTGACAGTAACATATTAGGTGACAATGAGCAGATCATTTCACTTTTGTAAGCCAACACCTCTTCTCTCAGCCTTGGCCTTGTACATCTGTAAATTCTTTGGCCTTCAAAATATTGTCATAATGTAACAAACTGACCCTTACAAAGACTCAGTCTAAAAGAAAATTAAGTGGCACTTACATAAACTGAAGTTACTTTAGAATCATGGAAAACACATATCAAATTATTGTTTATTAGCACTGGAATTACATAACTCCAGAGCAATGAGGCTGTTTTATTACTCAGACTCATTTGTTATCAACAGTCACAATGTTTTCCTAAGATGACAAGAAATCAGTCTATCTAACTTGCAATTAGGGATTAAAAAAAAGCTTGACAAAAAGATTTGACCTTAATTTAAAAAATTAACACTCTGACAAAAAGCAAACGAAGTGCATTTTCAGTTTAATTAAAATACCACAATTACAATGTAAATAATTGTGTTTTATTAATCATCGGCATTCAAGCTTGAGACTGGAGCAGTACTAATGATAATTAAGTTGCTGGTGCTGAGTATGGTGCCTTAATAATTACATAGTAGTTAATACAGAATGCTAACTAAAACCGGGAAGTTCTGCATAGCAATTAAGTTATCTCAGGCTGCTAATTAAATATGTTAATTTAGAATTACTTCATTTTCCTGCATAGACTGGGCTTGTTAAATTTCAAGTCGCCGTTGTCACTTCTGTCATATGCAATGGAACTGGTGCTCTCTTTCTCTTTCCATTGAAGTTCGCACAAGAATGTTTCACACCATCAAAGTGGTTTCTAAGGGAGAGAGATTCTACAGAATCTTATACTGTATTTTTTAGTTATTTTTCTGGTACATGCTGATAGCATGCTTAGAGCTCAGGATGCTTAATCATCACGAGGACCCTTCTAATAATTAATATCAAGGCAGAGTCTACTTTGTAAAGTTGTTCTTTACAACTTACTAACAACTTTAAAGTTGATCAGGCAGAAAAAACAAGGTTATTTTAAGGAATATGAAGAAAATGAGAACAAGAAACTAAGCTGCTTCATGGATAGACAAGAGACAGAATTAAAAAGTCATAGGTAATTCCTGCTTCCAGTCATAGTATTGAGTTCTGTGCTTTAAGATGTGGGCCCCTGAGTCAGGATTTGAGCTCTAAAGCAGACATTGCAAAGAGCTTGAGTGCACAAGGTCTCGAACGTAAAAAGCAATTGAGAAAATACCTTGCAAGGGAAAGTGAACTGGCCCCACTTGTCTATTTAAAATTCTTCAGAAATACAGAAATCAAACAGAGGAAGATTAATGAGTACTTTTCCTGCATTTGCAAGGAATAGCTTAGCAGAAAAAGGAAAGCAGAGGTCCAATATTCTTTCCAATACACCTTGAGTGCCTGGGAGTCAGTAATGTAATGTCTTCATTTCCTTTTACTACCATTTGACAGGGTAGTTTGTCCCCTGGTTTCAGAATAGGGTTGCAGGTAGTCATAAGATCTCCTCTTTCCTTCTCTTCCTAATTCTAAAAAAGCCACCTTCTCCAGTTATGCATGTAGATCTAAATATCTATCTATCTATCTATCTATCTATCTATCTATCTATCTATCTACCTATCTACCTATCTATCTATCTATCCATCGAGCTGTCTACCTATCTATCTATAGATACACATACATACACTAAGATTCATTTGGGCAGCCCCCTCAATCACCTAAATGCCTTGATGCATCTGAGCACCAGACAATCTCCCTTTTATTTCTTAGAGAAGTAAGCTGCTCTGCCCCTTTCATGGAGTAGCTTACATGCTATAGTGCCCCATGCAGTTTGTGAACAGAGAAGGGCTGGTGGGTGGTGTGATTGTTTGAGGCTGTCTTGGGCATAGTCATCACAAAATGAGGGAGTTTGTGATTGTCAGAGAAGTAAGGAGCAGGGTCAGCAGAACTGCAGCTGTGGACTTCTGGGGGGCAGACTTTGGCCTGTTTAGGAGCCTATTTGAGAGAGTCCCTTGGGAGGCTGGAGGGCAAAGAAGTGAGGAAGACTGAACATTCCTCAAGAAGAAAATTCTAAAGACACAGGAGCAGGCTGTCTTCATGTGCTTCAAGATGAGCTGGACTGGAACACTGGAAGAAAAAGGTGTATCAACTTTGTAAGAAGGGGTGGCCAACTCAGGAGGACTACAAGGATATTGTGGGGTTATATAGGGAAATAATTAGAAGGCCCAGAGCTCAACTAGAACATAATTTGACAAGTGCTGTAAATGACAACATAAATGTTTCTGTAAATACATTAACAACAAAAAAGTGGCTAAGAAAAATCTCCATCCTTTATTGAATCCGAGAGAAACACATTGAAAAAGGATAAGGAAAAGGCCTAAGTACCTAATGCCACCTTTGCCTCAGTTTTTAATAATAAGACCTGTTGTTCTTGGAGTATCTAACCCCCTGAGCTGAAAGATGAGGAACAGAATGAAGACCCTATAATCCAAGTGGAAACGGTCAGTGACTTGCTCCACCACTTAGACACACACAAATCTGTTGTACTGAGGGAGCTGGTGGAAGTATTCACCAATCCACTTTCAACCATTTGTCAGCTGTCCTGGCTAACTGGGGAGGTCCCAGTTGACTGAAGTGAAATGTGATGCCCATCTACAAAAGGGGCCAGAAGAAGGATCCACAGAGTTACAGGCCTGTCATCTGAAGCAGAAACCCTCTCCAAGCCCCTGGAAGGAGCCCCATGGAAGACAATACCTTAAAGATAAGAAATTGCTTGCTTAGAGTGACGAATACCAAGAATTATTTTGCCCCCTCTTGTAGAACCCTGTGTTATCTTTCTGTAATATTAGTGGTTCATTTTCCTTTTGTATTATTGGTTAGTTTCTCAACTAAGGTCCTTTGTAGATTGGTTAGTTTTAGAATTCCCTTGATAATTGGTGCAAAATGTAAAACCCCAGAAACATATACAAAAACCCTTAGAAACCCCACCCTTTTGGATATGCTAGACTGGATCCCTTCATAGAATAAACTTCATGGAACTTCCCTGTCTGCTTATCTCTATCTCTGCTGGCTCAGAAGGCACTTTGCAAGCAAAATTCTATCTGGGCAAGGCTTACAAATGTGCCGTGTCACCAAGGACTGCTTAGGCAGTTTGGGGGCTCACAGAGGCCCCCCAGCACCGGCGACATGTCAGCCTAACCTTGGTGCCAGGGAAGGTCAGTGATTGTCCCCCTGTACTGGGCACTGCTGAGGTGGCACCTCAGGACCTGTGTCCAATGCCGGGCTCCTCACTTCAAGAAAGTCATTGAGGTGCTGGAGCATATCTGGAGAGGGACAATGGAGCACAAGGAAACCGGGTCTGGAGCACAAGTCCTGTGAGAAGAGGGTGAAGGAGCTGAGGCTGTTTAAACTGGAGAAAAGAAGATACAGGGAGGACCTTATCCCTCTCTACAACTGCCTGAAAGGGGACTGCAGTGAGGTTGGTCCCAAGTGATAGGAAGCAACTAGTAGCTAATATCCTAACAAGAGAAACTGTGCTCAGATTGTGCCAGGGAAGGTTCAGATTGGACGTCAGGAAAAATTTCTTCACTGGAAGGGTGATCAGGCATTGGAACAGGCTGCCCAGCAAAGTGGTGGAGTCACCATCCCTGGGGGTATGTAAAAGATGTGGACATGTGGGGTGTAGGGACATGGTTTAGTGGTGAACTTGGCAGTGTTAGGATTACATGTGAACTTGATGATTTTAAGTGTCTTTTCCAACCCAAATGATTCTATGGTTTCATTCCTTCATGTCTTTCAGAAACACTTTGTTTGTGGTCAACATGGAGTTGCAGGGAATGTGACTTTTTATTTTCTCCTTTCTATTCACAGAGTAAGGGTTACAAATAAAGATTTTATGCTAATGCAGTGGCAACATCAAGAGCTTTAAACCCTGTTCTTATGTTTTCTAATGTATGTTCATCTCTTACATTGACTGCTTCCTTATATTGTTTTTCACCCAGAGGCTCTTTAGGCACTGGAACAGGCTCCCCAGGGCAGTGGTCACAGCACCAGCCTGACAGAGTTCAAGAACAGTTTGGACAATGCTCTCAGGCATGTGGTTTAACTCTTGGGGTGTCCTGAGCAGGGCCAGGAGTTGGACTCGATGACCCTGATGGAGCCCTTCCAACTCAGCATATTCTATGATTCTCTGATTCTATGATTCTACAAACTTTGCAGTCCTCATGGGAAGTCATGAGAGCTACAAAATAATATTTTTTATTTTCCTCAAGATGCTACTTGAGTGGAGAACTGACATTTCATTCTGCCATTATTTTCCTAGATTATTTTCTAACCTTGTTTTTCATGGAAGCAAAATTGTTTTTCAAGAAGCAAATACTATTCAGAGAGGCAGACTATTTTCAGTGGACAACTTTTCACAGTTATCCACTATTCCAAAGGCATTGAGACCATCACTCAAGCTGCTCAGAAATCTTTAATACCCCAGTGTCAAGGAGCACACTATTGTCAAGACAGGCTGAAAAACACACACACGCTATCCCATGGAAAAATCACTCCCTGCATGCAGCCAGTAACATCCCTCACAGTATCACATTTTGTAAACACAAGCTAATTACATCGCCCAGGGATGGTTATGTCAACCATAAATTCACAAACAAGAAAACCAAGACCCAGAAGGTTTAAGTAGCTTGGTTACCAAGAAATTTGTGGTTAAAAACATTGGCACTAGAAATCTCTACCAGGTAAAGATTTATGCCCTAATTACCATGCTCTAATTACTGGGCTGCTCTTCTGAAGGGATTCCCCCTTGAAGCACTGTTGCTTTACAGCCACTCTGCTGGCTATCTGCTGCAGCCCATCCGCCTCCTGTCCAAAACTGCTTATCTTCATTGACTGTGGCAGTGTCAGCAGAGGCAGTTCATCTCTTTGTTCTGCATGTGCAAGCAGGAAGGTCTCTTTTAGGGGACTGTCACATGTGACTTGGCCAGCTGCATGTGTACCAGCACAGATAGGAGCATTTCTTTCCAAGAAATGTTGAGGTGAGCCACTTAACAAGCTGCCACTGCATGGGAGCTTTGTCTAGAAAGTTGGAATTCAAAACACTCCAAGGTCTGAACTGCCTCCTACAGATGAGCCACTTCCAAATGCTTTTTATATAGCACAGGGTAAGAGCAGTTCAGCTGGTGTGTAGAAGGGTCATACATAGCTTATTTCAGTATCTTCAGCCCAAATGTCTCAGTACAGCATATGTTTGGCTATTCTGAAAATTTGGCTTTTTGTCTGAAGACAGGTCAGCCTGCATCTGCTTCCCCTTCAAATCTTTCCCTAAGTACAGACATCTGGACTTTTTCAAAGAAAAATTTGCAATTTGGCATACAGCTCCAAATGTTTCTCAAAAATCTTCCCCACAAACCCTTAGCAGTACAAACCCTCGTGCTTCTGGTTCCACATGCACTGAAGTGAAATTACCCCACTGGAAGACAGAAGCAAGGGCAGGAAATGACCCCGTGAGAGGCCCTTCTGGATAGCAATGGTGAGAATGAAGCTGTTAATCATTATATTGCATGGTGATGAGACTCTGCTACCAGGCTAATAAATACTCTGATCTGGCATGGTAGGGATGCACATCCAGATGTGTTCTTGTCTGCAGAAGCAGCAGAGGGATTTCAAGGTCTGCAGTGGGTCTGCTGGATACTGAGGAATTATTAACAGTGTTAGCAATTTGAATAGTTAAATTGATGAGGGGCTTGGGGAAAATGTCAGTAAATTAGAAATCGTTAGAGACATTTGAGAAGCATTAAGGTTGAGAATTTTGTTGAAGGACATGTTTATTGCAGAAATAATTGAACCCTGTTAGAAATGAAAAGACATTTTGTAATATCACTTGACTGAAAGAACAAGGGTGCAGAAATGTAAGTACACACACACATTCAAGCACAATGGCAAGCTTTTAAAAAAGCAAAGTTTCAGGCAAACAAAATGAGAGGAAGAATTTGAACAGGGTGGGCAGTTGAATCAGAAGCTTTTAACTGCTTCCTGATTTCTTGGATCAAGTATGGAATATGATAAAAGGGAAAGCAGAACAAGATGATTTTCTGTTTGATTCTCACTCCCACTGTTTTGTGAATGGAAGTGGAGAAGCACTGAAGAGGGGGATAGGGGAGACAGGGGTCTGAAGAGAGAAGAAAAAAAAAGGCTTCTCAAGGCTTTCCACTTTTGTGCATGAAAAGTCTTATTAAATACTGTCAAACTAATTATTTTAGGAGAAATGTACTGCTGTGTTGTCTAAATGTGCAGACAAATACTTTTTTTTACTGTAATCATCAGAAATCATCTATCTCTATAATATTTTGTAACCTCTTGATTAGCACAAAGTTCATTTGGTGCTTATCAGACCAAAGCAAGGGGAGCATGAAATCAAGTTAGGGCCAAATTTTCATTTCCTTCCTTTGACAACTTCCTTTTGATATAAACAATCATTCTGTTGAATAAGGAATGAGTTTAAAATACATGATAACTTTCTGACTTCTGCTGTTATATAGAGTATTTCTATGTTATTCAACATGGCATCTTTCTTTGCTGCCTTTTACTTATCCCCTCTCCAAACCTCCTGAATACTTCCTTAAATACAACAGGTCCAGTTTAGCTGTGGTATAATTCTCCAGCTTTCCAACTTCTTTTCAAATACAAAATCAGAATTTTTGACTTATTTTCTAGTAATACCAATAGATTAAATTATGTCGAATGTAAATGTTTCTTCTCCAGTTTTATGACAAACTACAGTGGTCCAATAAGCAACTTCTTTTGATTTTGAAGGCTGGACTTTTCCTCCTCGAATTGTAATATTCCCCCACTATTGTCTACAGGAGTTTGTCTTTCTCTCCTGCATTAATATACAGCTTCACAGGCAGGGAGGCTGCACTTCTGAAAGGGCCACATGGAGTCCTCAAGAGGCAGCCTGAGGCCACAGAGGAGTCCCCAGCAGGGTTTTCCAGTGATTATCACACTCCTTAGTCTCTCTTGGGCTTTGTGCAGCTGGTGGAGTGCTGCTGCAGTGAAGGTGAGCTATGATGAACAAAGTCCAGATGGGTTAAAAGCTGGAACGTAATCTCACGTCTCCTAACAAGGTTTCCCTTCTCTAGAAATTCATGCCACATTTATGAATCTCCTTCCTTCTTCCCCCACACTTTTTGCTTCTTAGAGAAGTGTGGTTTAAAGGGACATTCTTCAGAGATATTTTAATAGAGGTGAGTCACTCCACGTGCAGAGCTGCAGCATGTCCCAGTCTTATTGAAAAAATAAGGACTTTGCACACTGAAAATTATGCTAACAAGCTCCAGCTTTGCAATGCAAAATATATCACAACCTTTCTTGCTCCTCTTGCCTTTTCTCCCTGTTTTTCCTACAATATTAGTGGATACTTCCATTTAAGAGACATTTAAAAGGACATTTTTTGAGGCCATTTGGAATTGCCGTTCTTGATACACCTGATATCCCTACTGAAATCTAATTTGCAGTATGGAGTTTTGTAATTTCATGCTAGAACAGCAGAAAATGGAAGAATAACTCATCCAGAAGGAGAGGATTATGTAAGAGTAGCGAAGGAGAATCAGCAGAGACAGGGAAGATGCTTTGGAAAGTTGCTGGTTCTGCAGTGCCATACACCTGCTAATTGGTTTCAAGCGATGGGGAGACACACTGCCAAAAAGCGGAAGAAAAGAGAGAGGAGAAAAAAAAAAAAGCTTGGTATTAATACAGCTCACCTAAATTCATTCAGACAAAAAGGTATATACTGCAACTGAATAAAATCCTCCTCCACTACCCAGGCTCCATTTAATGAATGTCTGCCTTTGCTTCTATGGACAAGGTATGTACTCCAGACATTGAGAATGGGGAGTGAGACATTTGGTGTGGGATGTGCTCAGCCTGTTACAAGCCACACCAAACTGAAGCGGGAATTTGAGTGCTGGGAGAGCCAGGACACTCCAGAGTGAGGATTTTGTGTGGGACTATGCCAGTCTAATGGAAGCTGTGGGCTCTGCCCAAGAAAGGACACTCATTAGCAAAACAAAAGAATTGCTGACAGGTACACTGAAGAAACTTTGAAGATTGATGATCCGGACTTGGAAACTTCATTAATTATTCCAACACATGGATGCTCTAAAGGTGCCACAGATCTCCACTGGAGAATAGTGCAGACAGCCCTACACAGCCTGCTTTGCTTGTCTTGGTATTGTAGTATGTGACGATAGGACTAGTGTGAGAATATGACAGTGCACCCCCAGCACAATGACAGTGCTGTATAGAGCTATTATACACTTTAGGGTTACATTACTTCATTAGAAATGAGCTGAGAGTTAAACAGTGCACAAAATGTATCACTTTCAAAAGAGGTCAGTATTTAACACAGAGCCATGAAAGTCACCATGGTAGGTTTCTAGGCTGCTTCTTACCTTGAAAATACCCACAGCAGAGGCATGAGAAAAATATACTGCCAACCGAGGGTACACAACAGGCTCAGGCTGGAGAAAATCCAAGAACAAGAATTGCCATGGATAGGAACAGGAGATGGATGGGTGAGCCAAAGAGAGAGGACTAGGGGAGCTCTGCTGCAAGGACGCCCCACTAGGTCTTTGTTCACTCTACCATTTTTTTTAATGCAGTATGAATTCTCCTTTCTGCTGCTAATGTTATGGGGATTGCAGTTTTATCGATCTAGGCACCATGATTTTCATGTTTGTCTCCTAAATGGCTACTGTTATCTAAGAATCTCATGTACAATTCAGCTGGAATTGCTCTAACATGCAGAATGCTATGTCATCTAAAAATGGGGTCACTTCAGTGCTCATAACAGCTCTCCAAATATTCATTCAGTAAACATACCAAAAGCATCAGTCCTACCTGGTGCCTTTCATCACTCTGTTAAATGCTTTCCTGCTTTGAAAAATGCTATACTTCTGTGCACTGTTTTACTCTCAACTGATTTCTAATGAAGTCATTTTACCCTGTAGCTCTTGATTTTCTTAAAACACCTTCTGATAATTTTTTTCCTCAACATTTTGCAAGCAAGGGTCACCCAGTAGGAGCAGGCGGTTTGGAACCGTGGAATGGTGACATCCATACTATGTCACACTTGGACAGCCTGGAGGCTGTCAGAGCACAGCAGTGTCCTGCCACCTTGACCATATTTTCTTCCCCTAACATAAAAACTTCTCTGGTTAATAAATTGTCTTTCAAAAATGAAAACTTGCAAAATAAAAGATGGCACCTCAGAGAAACAGTAGCAGAGCTGGATATTGGAATTGGAATTTACTGAAAGAAAGTGAAGATTTGAAGGATGAGTTCAAGCGACTGCAGGACAGTGCAAACTGTTTGAGAAGCAGCAGAAGACCTACACAGAGAAGTGGATGATGCCAGGGACACACTGAAAAACAAAGACAACAAATCAAACAATTAGAACTGCAGAGTAAAAATTCGGATTAAATCAACAAACGGCCTAAGGAAGAGATCATGGAAATGTCCTGCCGTATTTTTCCATACTAAGATAATAAAATGTAGCAAAAGATGGATATATTAGAAGCAAAACATAAGTTTGAAAATTAGAGACATTTGGAATGCTTGCAAATCACATAGGATTGAAGGAAAAACTATGCGCAAGAAAAACTCAGAGCTCACCAGTTAAGGAACATGTAAGAAGAACTTTACAAGCTATGGGAAGTTCAGAGGAATTGGATTCTGCAAGTGAAACTTGCAGTGCAACTAAAAGAATTAGCTGAGAAAGATGCACTTGTGCCAGTACTGATAAGAGCAGATCTTGGGCATTTGCCCCCTTATTGCATAAGCCTGCTCAAACCAAGCTTCTGCAGACTCTGCCTCTTTGCTTAAGGCACATGTCTTCTATTACATTTGGAATATCTCAAAGCTTTTGCTGATAGCAACAGTTTGCTTTGGACTTCTCTGTTACTATTTTATCAGTAACAACATTCCACTACCTTTAGTGGCAACATATTTGACACACTGGTGCAAAAGCTTATCCATACTTCAGCTTTAAAAACGGACTATATTACCATTTTAGGAATAAAGCCCCTGCAGAGCTATCCACATCCATTTAGTAATTTTCCCTTGCAGAGGTTGTGACTGATAGAGTTCAATTTCTTCACAATAGCTTGTGTGATGTTATATTTTTAGATTTTCAATTAAAACAGGGATGTTTTCATTATCACCCAGCAGTGCTTACACAGTGTCAAGGCCTTTTCTGCTTCTCACACTTCCTCACCAGTGACTAGTCTGGGGGTGCACAAGAAATTGAGGGGGACACAGCCAGGACAGCTGACCCCAACTTACCCAAGGGTGTCTCACACCTCATGAGGCCATGCTCAGCAATAAAACTGGGAGTGAGGGATGGAGCCTGGCATGAGCTTCCATTTCTCAGGGCTGGGCATCAGTCGGTGGTGAGCAAGTATTTTCTTCTGGATCACTTTTTTTACTTGGATTTTGTTTGCTGTGGGTTCCCTCCCCCTCAAAAAAAATTAAATTTCCTTCATCTCAATAAGCAAGTTTTCCCACTTTTTCCCTTCTGATTTTACCCTTACTGGGGCAGAAGTGAACAAGCAGCTGTGTGCTGCTCAGCTGCCTACCACCATGAAATGATGCCACCCCTTCTGTGCATTAATACATGAATTCATGTGGGGTGTTCTTGGAAATGAAGTTAACTTTAGGTTCTGAGTATAGGTTTGGGGTTTTTTTCCAGATTGTTAAGTGTTCATGTATTTTACAGTAGATAGCTGCATGTAGTAAAAACCCAGCAGAGAACTCACTGCTTCAGGCAAAAGAAGCAAAAGAAATGCAGTTTGTGCTAATCTGACTGAAAGTGGGCAATGTACAGTGCTTCATCCAGAATTCTGGAATCCACTTTCCTACTAGATTGTCAGCTTCTAAATTTTTTCACTTACAGATCACAATGCAGATTGCAGAGTATGTATTTTCTCCAGACTCTTAGAAAGAGCATGGAGGAATTTAAAGAGGATGTGTTACTTTAGGCTGGTCAAGAAGGGCTTTCATTAGTGGGCATTAATTCAGGCAGTGCATATTTACATTTAGCTAAAAGTTTTTGTTTGAGCATCTAAAGACAATAGCCAATGGAACTTTAAAAATGCAAGTAAATAAATAAATGTAAGTTTTGTGGATGAAAAGTTAAATCCTGAACACCAACATGGAAGGTGGCCAACTGATAATCATGCTGAACCTTTGAGTTATCCCTGACATTTATGCACAAAGCAGGTAGATAATGCTTGCCAGGCAGAAGCTAGCAAACAAACAGTTCACAGAACAAATATGATAGAGGTTTAAAAAGTTCTGAGATGGTGAAGGGAAAATTGTGATTCCAGCACATCATTTTCACTGTAGCTTGTAGCAGTGGCAGTGGAGAAAAATTCTGGAGATGAAAAGCCTAGAACAACCCCTTAATCTCTCTGTGCCTGTCCTGTGTGACAAACCACCCTTTGAAATCAGAAGAGATATGGTTTAGATGAGGGAAGTTTGAGCATAAAGAGATTGGGCAACACTCAGAGGTAAGATGAAGTCAGAACAAAAAAATTTAAGATGCTGAACTGTGACTCAGAGGAGCTAAATTTTCTTCCTGCATCTTTCTTCCTTTTCCTCTGGCAAGTCACTTAATCTCCCCATATCTTGGTTCCCCAACTGAATAATGAGGCAGTAATATTAAATGGTGTGTTTATTTTCATACTCGAGAGCATTTGTTTATTTCTTTGTGTTAAACTAGAAACATTTTACAGAACTGAAGGAGGGAATGATAAGGTAAATGTTGAAAGAACAAAGTGGACGGGGCAAAAAGGAGTTGTAGTGAAGGCTAAGGGTAGAAATCTCTTACTCTGGGTCAACATCAGTCAGAACAGTTTACATACACATAAAAATGGTTTAATCAAAGAAAATACCTGGTACAGTTAGAACCTAATCTAAATAGAGACCTTTAAGTACTATTGTTATCAGATAATACAAATACTGAGATGTGAACTGCCTGTACAGAGGTATTTGTTCCAAGGCAATCTGAACTGTTCTACCTGGTATTCATTGACAATTGCACCTGTGCAACACCAGACTCGTGGTACCTTAATTCGTATTGCCCGGTGTCACAGGGAAAGCTACAAGAAAAACAAAGGTTCAGTAAGGTCAAACATAAAAAGGAAAAATGGTTACAAAGAATGGGCTCCAGAAATACTCTCTGAGAAGAGTCACAGAAGATTATTCTGCAGTGGAGCAGACAGCTTTGTCACCCTCATTTTTCAACAGTTCTTCCCAACTAGCTTCATCTGCTGTTCTGTGTCCATAATACACATGAAACCTGAAGATGGCTTACATAAAACTTCAGAGGCTTCTGTAGAGAATTATTAGGGCCAAGAGAATTATTAGGGCTTGCAAACGTATTATACAACGTAAAATTGTTACACAACGTGTAAATGTTTGGTGAATTCTGCAGAGAGAGAAAACAAATCTTTCTCTCATTTTGATAAACTGTTTCAATAGCACTATTTACAGGTCATACTAAAATAAGGTTTTTTCCTGGTAAACCATGGATAAAGAACAAGATTGAAGAAAAATCACATATGCAGCACTTTCTACATATGCAGTTCTTTCTACAATTGGCAGTCTTTATGAATGATTTATAAAGGCTCACATAATCCTATGATGTTTCTGTCTACCCTATCTTTATTTCAGAAAAAACCCCAAAACAACAAAAACTAAAAGAAAGGAAATTATGTACTTGGTTATCACATAAAAAAAGCAAAGTTGTATTTTTAATTCACACATTTTTTACTGTTCTGAATATAGCTGTAGGGCTGGATTCCTGCAGGGGAAATCTCTATAATTACAGTCAGGTGACACCACCTTCGTGTTGAAGGCACCAATATGTGCCAGGAAGTGCTACACGATGCTGCTACAGCAGCAGAAGGGAAGCCAAGCAAAAAGTGACTTGAAACAGGTATGTGAGCATATGTGTTATACAGATCTGCTAATCTGTCTTCTTACAAACTTCTGCCTTTTTTACAGTTTATTAGAACTTTGGTTAAAGCCACACTTAGAGCAGCAATTCATTGCATATACAGCATGCATATTACACGCTGCAGTAAGTGCTGAAGACCTTGACCAAAAGCACCTTTTGTCCTTAGCACTATCTGTGGTCACAGCTCACTGCCTTTGAGCATGCAGAACTGTGACACTCAACAGGTGCATTCATGTTACCTCGTTTGGGAGTGGAGAGGTAGCGTGGAGAGATCAAACCACTTACTGAGATCATAGAGCCCACAGAAACTGAACTTAGATCTTCACTAAGTCTAAGAAGATGCCTATTTCTCTTGTGTTTACAGCAATTAGCATTAAACACAAGACAAATACCTCATTAGAAGTCTCCCTTGCAGGGAGAAATTAATTTCCTCTTCAGTCACATACTTATATGACTGAACACTAAGGTGACACTTCATACGGTGACATCTAATAATCAGTGAACAGAAGCAGTTGGCAAATACTTGAAATATTTAGCTACAGATGTCGACTCGACCAGTCCTGATGTTTGAGAATGCTCAAGCTGACTCAGTATCTAACTGCTGTATCTCAGCACTGTCTCTAGTACCATACCAATTTTGAAGTTGTTGGAAAGAAACAAGGTAAAAAGCTGCTGAATGGGCTGCATTTTCAGAGGTGCTGCACTCCTGCAGCTCCTATGGACTTCCCTGAGGCTGAACCAAGGCAGCTCAACAGAGGAGCAAAACTGCTGTTCTTCCCTGGACAGAGATCCAGACCCTCTTTGTACATCCGTGCTGACTTCAGAAGAGGCTGAGGATCTGACCACACAGAAACCAGAGCCACTCAACATAAAAATCTCACTGCAGGCACCGAATGTATTTCTGTGCAACTTGCCCTGTCACCCACAACCTGTCACGTTCAGCAAGAAATACTCTGGAGGAAAGATGGAAATAGTAAATCAGGCTATTGAATTATTTGAAAAGACTCTTTTCCAAAAGGAATATAGGCTACAGACTTTTAAGAAGATGGGACTTTAGGGCTGGGAAGTGTATCTAGTGTGTCAATGTGGTAATGAAGTTAGTTCTGCACTGTTTGGAAAACAGCAGATTTCCTTGCAAGGTTTGTGATTAAACATCTAACAGAAAATAATGATTTCCTTGCAGGCAGTTAGGCACCAAATATAAAGACATAGGGGAAGAGCCAAGCAGGGAAAGAACCTACTAAATATCATTACTGAAAGCCACTGTTACTGTAGAGTCCTCACAATATTCACTGTGAATTATAAAAACTAATATCTATAAAACTGAAATACCCAGTAGGAGAAAGTATGCAACTTAACATGCAGAAATCCTTTTACACACAGAAAATTGGTGCCTCTTCTGTAAAAAATAGCAGTTGGAAAGAGGAGAAAGCACATTGATCTGCATGTATATGATGTGATCATGGAGAACCAAAAAAAGCAACTAAATTACAAAGGGGAAAAAAATGCTTTGCTGGAAATATGAGTAAAGATTTCTATAATGAACTTGGGTAAGCAGAAAAACAATGTTTGCTTGCCTGGGGACGGAGTGGGAATGAAAGCATTCCTGTCTAGAAGTGCACTATTTAAGAATTAAGAAATTTGTACTACTTGTGCTTACAGAAGATATTAGATCAAATGGGAAATATGTGAACAAATTTACAATGATTTGGAAGGTATGAAAAAAGAAATTGGCTTGTTAGAATTACTCTAAAACAACATCATTACCATTTTGAAGGAAGTTGTCACTTCTTCCTCTGTCATTTCCCTCTTATTTTTCATTGTTTCTTTCCTTTCGTGTCTTAGTTTACATTTTGGGACGGAGAAATTTGGTGAGCAGACAAAAACAATCCCTTCATTTTTCTATGTATTTATTTTGTTTTCTGAGAGAACAAAATAAGTGAAATAAATACATGGAAATTTGTACAGCACATGAACAGGATGCCTGTGACATCTATTCACAAGCCTGACATAGTACTAGGGACAAATAAGGATATCATAACTGAGAATGCTGCAAGTCCTCCTATAGTGAGACTGGAATGCCAAAATCTATGTTGCTTTAGTCTTTTTTTTTCAAATAATGACTTCTAACATCTATATTTTTTCAAATGAGGCAGCAGGGAATCCTCCTGTTTGAAAAATAATCTCGATTAAAAAAGGATAATCTGATTTTTAAAAATGTGAAAATTCCGTTTGCTAAGCTAAGAGAGCAGCTTGTTTTTAAGCAAACCAACAAACACATTGATTTATTCAGTTACTGCAGGTAGGTATTTTTGCCAATCAAACATAATAGGTATACATTGTACAACAACACCAAGAGGAGCTGAGAGGATGCAACTCAATAAAAACAAACAGGTCATCACACCTAGACAAGGATAATGAACTGCAGAAACATAAGATGAGGAAGAACAAGTTAAATAATTGCATGTCAGAAAGAGATTTGGATGTTTACAATGTTATTGTGCTGCAAAAAAGGCAAACCCCTATTGCAATTTATAGTCCATGTTATCATTTAGCAATTCTTCAGGTCTCCTTGAAGCTGTCTCTAGAGAGGTGGACATTTGAGCTGGGATGGGACACAGCCAGTTTTGGACACTTCATGGAAGGTATGATCCTACTGGGAAAAAAAAAGAGGAATACAACAATAATTATCAGGCCTCAGAAAGATATACTTGTTAGAAAAGGCTGAAGGAGTTAGGATAGATTTAATCTGACATTCCTCTGACATTCCTCTGAATAGCTGAACTTCAGAGAGAAGAAATCTAAGAGGTAAAACAATAGCAGCTTTCAAATATATAAAAGGTAATTTCAGTAAGAGGAACAAGTGTTTTTCTGCGTCTGCTGTGCACAGGACAGAGATATTTTGCTCTTCTAACTGCTCATATCTTTTGAAGTGTTGTCTGGAAATGGACATGTAACCAAAATAACACTAAATACAGTTTTGCACTACTACAATTTTCCTGGTGTGCTAAAAATACGCTTAAAAAATAAAATTTGGGAAAAGTATGGCAGAACTGGAGAAAAAGGAGAAAGCCTTCTTATGATTGTAGATTGCTCTCCTCCTCTGAAACACCTGGTGTCTGAAATAGTTTTCAAAGAACCTTCTCCTCACCTCTGTGCTGAATGAACCTACGGAAAAACCTTGCACAAACCTGATTTGAAATGAAATAACTCCCATCTTGGAGCGAACTGTGTGATGAAGATGTAGTTATAAAATAAATAATGATTCAGCTCTAACTTTCAATTTTGTCCTTATTAAGTTGCTCAACCAGGTGTTAAAGCCAATAGAATTTGCTTTTCCTCTGCTGGAAAGCTATTTTGAGTGCAGTGTGACTGAAGAATGGCCACTTATTAGCTGCTCAGCAGTGCTCTCGGCTTTGCTGCTAGAATCCCCCACAATTGCTCCAACAACGCTTTTGCCAATACTCATCTGGCTCAATCAGTGGCTCTAACACTGGAGTATGAAATTCTGCAGCGCTTGTGAGGGTGGTAAGCTGCCTGCTGTTTAACAGCTCTGCTTCATGGGGCGGTGTCAGGAGGGAGGCAGTGCTGATTTTGATCCTCAGTCTGTATTTAATTGTTTCTCTCTTCAATTTTTTCTTTTCTTGTCTCAGCGCAGGATCTATCCTGACTGAAATTCCTGGCTAACGTTGCTGTGTGCTGCTCCAGTGTTGCCGTGTTTTGTGCTGGAGCTGTCTTTCCTCCATGATGGAGGATGTAATTCTCCTGCATCCCAACTGGACTGTGAGGATTAATTAAAGTTTGCAACGCACTGTCAGTACCTTGTATGCCATTGAAGTGGAAATTATTGTTTGTTACAGCCAGTCCGAACACCATCTGGGATTTCCATGTTCCTGTTTCAGCTCAGTTGTACATTACCAAGTTTGATCTGGCACCATGAACAAAAGATTAGCATTGCAGTCTCTAGTTCTGTGTTTGGTGCTGTGTCCAGCCCCTGTGTAAGTCTGCATACATCATAACAAGCTGTGCTCAGCACACCAGGACTCCAAGGGACTTTCTACAGCTGTAAGCCTGAGACATCCCTTTCCTTTTTCTGCACTTGCACGCTGGTATGGGTTGGATCCATAAAGCAGTGGATCCCTTTGGCCTTCTCAGCTGTCACCCCTGACCACAATTAACTTCAAGTCAGCTTGGCAAGACTGTGTATGAAACGATGGTGGAATGGGGCTATGCATTTCACAAAAGATGTTTATTCCCATGCAACACATCTGTCCCTTTGTGTGGCATCCGAAGTGCTATACGGACATGGCAAAAAAGGGCTGATAGTGCCCAAGATCCAAGCCAGTAGTGGAAGTGGTGCAGACCATCCCACAGTACTCTTGTATGTTCAAAATACCTAAAAAACTTAACCCAAAACGTCTTTTGCCAGTTCACTGTGAGATCCTCTGCAGGGCCAGGTGAAAATCTCTGAAACAGATAAATCCCTACTGTGATCTATTACTCTGCTTTTATGCACCAGCTTTTGCACAGCTAAGAGTACATTTTAAAACCTTCTTGTGACTTTACAGTTTTTGTAAGCCACAATAAACCAATGGGGTTAAATGACTGTAGAAACTCCCCCAGTATCAAGCTAGATACTCAAAATGGCATAAAATTTAACCATTCAACCCACTTGTGAGCTTTCCCTGGGGAAGAGATGAAGTGAGAGGTTTGAAGTTTACTTCCTAACGGAAGGATTCAAACGGGTACCTTACCTAAAATAATGGGAGGCCTGGCCTTCCGAAGAGTGTGCTATTTTCACAGAGGTACAGCTGTAGTTCTCTCACCACACTAATTGCTGCCATTTACATATTTAAAGTGCCATCTGACAGGTTTCAGTTTCAGACCCCAAAGCTGAGTGCTAAATAAACACCTAATGAAAGTCAGACATTATCCATCTGAGCTTTGTGTTCCCTCACTTTCCCCACAGAATCAAACTCTCCTCAGCCTTTGAAGTATCCCTTCTGGGTTTCTGAACAAGCACGGGATGAATTTGGCAGGAATTCTGCTGCAACTATTCCTCAGTGAGGGCAGTATCATGTGCATTACTCTCCTCCTCTGCCACCTTGAGACCCCGGTTTCTGGTTTTATGACGTAAAGCTTAGGTGCTACCTTCACATTCTGGAGCCAGCCTAGGGAAAAATGTCTGTTTGATAACTTTCAAATAATCCCACTATCTGGATGTGTGTTTGTTTGTCTCCACACATCTACAACCAGCTGTCTGGTTTTAATCAATTTTTACCTAATGTCTTCAGAGATATCAAGCTATTAAAAATTCATAAAAAGAGGCAAATGGGCCTATCACAAATCTGAAGGGTAGATGAAGAACTGAGAACAACAGAGAAGAGACTCGAAATGAGAACGCAAGAACGATACAGGAGAAACTGATGTCTAAATGTTTATTACAAGATAAACGCAATTTATTGCCATTATAGCTTCTCTGATTACCTCTCAACCTTTTCTTAACGATGCCCATATGTTGCAAATAGGAGGGTTTTATGACTTTTGTTCTCTCACCTTTCTCACGGCTTACATTCCCGCTTCAATTGCTGCTCCGACACCAGGCGCGTTGCCTGCCTGCGGGCGGCGCTCCCTGCCTAAGCCCGGGGCCGCCTGTCGTTCCGGACACGTGCGCCAGGTGGCGCTGCCGCCACCGCCGAGCCGCCTGCGGGCCCCCGGGGGAAGCTGGTGTAACAACAAATCCTCGGGGGAAAAAAAAAAAATGCTCAGAACGGCTCAAAATGGTGAATAAGGGTAAGTTATTAGATTCTGTGCGGGTTTACTGAGAACGGTAATAAAACAGGAAAATAAAAAATGAAGTTAGAAAGTGGCAGCGCCATTAGAAAGGGACAACGCTCGCTTTAGTTACTGCGCATCTCTGTATGGGGAAAACAAATCTCAAGAATTTCTGAGTTATTATTACTGTTTTTTTTTCCTGTTGATACAAATTTCATAGAGACGACTTCTCCTGTCTGATCTCTGAAATTATTGCGACTAGATGAGATCTTGGAATGAAATCCATGGTGAGTAAAACTGTAACTGCTCATGACTCACCCAAAACTAATTTCGTAGCTTGTGTGGTTATAGGTGTAAGAATACCAATGAAGCTTGTTAACACTCTTTTCCTTCCATCCTGCCCTCATGATGTCAAGACTGCAGTGTTGTAATAATGTCAAGACTTTCTGCCTGCAGAGGAAGAATTGGGGGTGATGATTGATGACAAAATGAACATGAGCCAGCAGTGCGTGCAAAGCCAACCGTGTCCTGGGCCACATCAAAAGGAACGTGGCCAGCAGGGTGAGGAATTGACTCTCACCCTTTACTCCACTCTTGTGAGACCCCACCTGGAGTGCTGCACACACTTCTGGTGTCCCCAGCATAAGAAGGACATGGGACTGTTGGAGCAAGTCAAGGGAAAGGCCATGAAATTGATAAGGGCAATGGAACACCTGCCCTACAAAGACAGGTTGAGAAAGTGGGGGCTGTTCAGCCTGGGGAAGAGAATGTTGTGAGGAGACCTAACAGCAACATTCTGGTATGTGAAGGGGGCCTACGGGGAAAAGGGAGAAGGACTCCTTGTAAGGAGCTGTAGTAACAGGACGAGGAGTAATGGGCAAAAATGGAAGAGTGGAAATTTATTGTAGGTATCAGTAAGAAATTCTTTACTGTGGGGATGGCGAGGCACTGGAACAGGTTGCTCAGAGAAGCTGTGGATGCCCCAGCCCTGGCAGGCTGGATGAACACCTTGGTCTACTGGCAGGTGTCCATGCCAAGAGGGCTGGAACCTCACTGCAAGAAGATGTTAGAGGAGAGTGGAGGCAAAAAAAAAAAAAAAAAAAAAAAAAAAGCCGGTGCTATATTTGGAGCGTTCCTAATTGCACTGTTCTATTTCCAGCTGCCGAAATCCGCACTAGAATAGAATTTTAATTATGGGCTAAAATTGTGCAGCAGATCCTGACAACAGGAAACAGCCCTAACAACGGGAAACAGTTATGTTATTTAAATAGGCTTTGAAATAATCAGATTTTATGTCCCGAAGTAGCACTCGGATGAATATTAAAGCTGCTTTTGTTCTCCCGGAAAGGGCTGCGCTTGATCAGCAAGCTCTGGGACACCACTGGGGCCAGGCCAGGCGGTGAATCGTTCCCTTTCCCACACGGTCCCCACGGCCGGCAGAGGGAGCCGGGCTCGCCCCGCACACCCCGCACTGCCCGCGGGGCGCTCCGGGCGTGCGGGAGCGGCGCCCCCGGCCCAAGATGGCGGCCTGAGGCACGGCGCCCGCCCCGCCTCCGCCGCAGCGCCCCCTACCGGCTGCGGCGCCCCCGCAGGGCCGCGCTCCGCTGCGGCGGCCGCAGAGCGGGACAGCGCACGCGCAGGACGGCTCCCCGCCCCGCCTGATGCGTGCGCAGGCGCATGCGCAAGAGGGCGCCGCTGCGCTGCCCCGGGGGCGGGCCCGCGCGGGTCAGGTGACGCGGGGCTGGCGCTGAGTGACGGGCGGCGGGACCGGGATCGGGGCTGGGAGCGGCAGCGGCGGCCTGGCGGGGCGGGAGGAGGAGGAGGAGGAAGGGTCTCGGCCGCGGCCCCGGCGAGGCTCCATGGCGACCACCGTCACCACCCAGCGGGGCCCGGTGAGTGCTGCGAGCGCGGCGCTGCCTCGGGGCCTGCTCAGGGGTATCTCCTGTTACCGCTCGCAGCGCTGGGCGGACGGGGCCCAAAGCTTGGAGACCCCGGTGGGCCCGCCCGGCCTCCGCCAGCGCCGCTGTGGGAGGGAGGCTCCGTGTCTCTCGCACTGCCCCAGCTCCGGCCGCGCCGGAGGGAGGGGAGGAAAAGCCCTCTCATCTTGTCCAGGCTGCTGGGATGCGGGGGAGGGACGTCTGCCTTGTCTCCCGGTTCCCCGCCTGCGAAGAGGCTTTGGGAAAGGGGAGGGGAAAGTCTCCCCTAACTGCGCGGAGTCCTTGAGGCGGCCGTGCTGCCCGTTCTTTGACCAGCGGCCTTTCCAAGGGGGGGAGATAAACCGCTTTCGCTTGGGAGCGGAGCGCAGCTCCCTGTGCTCGGGGCACGGTCAGGCCGCTGTCCCTGAAGCTGGAACAGCGCATCCAGTGTAGGATGTGGGCGTGCGGGTTGGACGGGAGCTGAGCCCTCGTAAAATCAATTTACCAGCCTTCTGGGAGGTGGCGCTGATAGTTTATTGGGAATATGTTACTGTCTGGTTTTGCCCAGGGGTAATCATACCTCACGTCGGGATGTTCTACGCGTGAAGTGTTACAACATCAGCTTTCCACAGATGTGCTGTTCCTGTCTGTTCCTCCTGTCTGGTACTCATTGACAATATGATATTGCTTATGGTGAAATAAGGGCTTTTAAAAAAAATAAACTTGCACTGCTGTATTTTATTATGTAGAAACAGCTACTTTTTTTTTTTAATTTATGCAGCCTCGTAGAAAGAACAGTAAGGTGAATTACTGTTAATCTTGAAAAACTGCACTGCTGTCACTTCTCTTATGACAGTAATATGATATGGTCGTCAGTTTTATTCCTTGAAGTGCCTTTTATGTTTTATTTATCATAACTGCCTGGTCCTTCTTAAATGTTACTCTTCTAGATGTCTTGTTCTAGAACTTCCCAGGTACTGCTGTAAAATCTCTTGGGAATCTTTTGTTTCCTAAACTTGATTGAAGCCTGACAAAAGGCATATGACGATTTATCTCATGCAACTTTGGCTTTCTGGGCTTCAGGTTTTGTTTTGTTCTATTTTGATGTGTTGCTAACATTGCTGTGCGTTGCTTTTCTTCCTCACCCACTTTAGAGATTTGAATGTTTTCAAATGAATGAATAAATTATGCAATATTAAGCAGGCATTCAGAGCTGGGGGTGTTGATATGGTACATTCCAGCCTTTCTTAGTTCTCTTCAGAGAGGCAGATAAAATTCTACTAGTTACTATACACGCAACTGCATTACAAATGAATAGCCACTAAATGGTGCTAAAGGATTGGAAACCACTTTTTTCTTTACTGCTGGAGAGAACAGTTCAGTCTTTCTGTTTGAACAAGCAAGAAAATATTCCAGGTTGTTTCGTGTGGTTAAGAAACTAAAGTGGGCTGTTGCCAGTCTTATACCTGCACTTTCTAATTTGTGACGCTGCTTACTTGGTACATAATTAAAGTTTCTTATTGCTGTTTAGTTTTTCAGATGAAACAGAATTCATCCTATCTGTTACTGTAAATACTCTGCTAGAATATAGATATCACTGGCCCTTTTCAGGATGTTATGGAATTAGCATATTTTCACATTTGTAATCTTTTATGAACAAAACAGCTTTTTAAATCTAAGCTGTAGCTGAATGTGTAAGGACGAAGTGATACCTTTTACAACTGAGAGTATTAATGGACACTTTGACCAGGCTTTAGATTAAGATTGAAACACCAAAACTTTGTGATTCCTTATCTAGCCAGTCATACCCAAAATAACTCTGTGGTTATTCTCCATGGTTATCCACCATGCTGGCAAACACATCAGGCCCTTAAAAATTAGTTTAAGTACCAACCTAAGACTGTATAGACTTCTGCTCCTAATTTCCCTAATAGTCACTAGTCTGATGAGTAGTGACACTGATGTGTTTTTTTTCTTGAGTCTCTTCAAAACTTCTTGCAGGATCTTGTCAAAAGTCCCTTTCCAGCTTTCGTGTAGGCTCCTTCAGGAGCACTGGAAGGTGCTCTGTGGTCTCCCCAGAGCCTTCACTTCTCCAGGCATAGACACAGATGTCATGTGGACACTCATTCTGTCTTTAATTTTTAACTCACGTTTATACACCATAGTTCCTGCCATACTTTGCAGGTATTTTTACCCCCTCCTTTTTTCATGTGAAATCTGCTCCATTTCAGGTTAACAATTGAGCTCTCCTTTCTCTTTGTGTTGCATCTCAGGAGAGAACCTGGGTCTGTTTTCTCAATGACTTCCTTGCAGATACCAGAAAGCTGCTACAAGGTGCATTCTAACTTTCTTCTATTCTAAACAAATCCTCAGCCTGGCCTCACAAGAGCTCCAGCCCTTTTCACGGGCCTTCTTGGTGGCTCTGTGCTGGGCTCCCTGAAGTTCATCATTTTTCATGTTCTGCTGGGCCTCAAACCGTTGCAGTGTTCCAGGTGTGGTCCAGCAGTTGTTTCCTTTTCTCAGCCCACTGCTTGGATCCAATTGTTGTTGTTGTTGTTGATCCAGTGCAGTTTTCTGTTAGGATTCATTGCTGCAGGAGTCCTCTGCTCATCCATGTTTTGCTTGCTCTCTACCTCTGCAGAGGTACAGGCAGTCCTGCCAGCTGTTCTCCAGTCTGTACTCGTGCCAGGCATTTTGCTGGCCAAAGTACAGGGCTTTGCCCTCGTTGAATTTCATGAGATTCCTGCCAGTGAGTTCTTCCGTCTCTCTAGTTGGTCCTGTCCTCAAGTGTACCAGTCATTTCTCCCAGAATGTAATGTCATCTTCAAAACTGATAAGGATGCCTTTTGTCTGCTCCTTTTGTTACTGAGGAATAATATCAGACATATGTTAGTTTCCTTACAGACCTCTGAACAGCTTCACTTTGAACCAACCTCCAGTGTCATTAATCACTGAACTTCAGCTTCTGAGCTCAATGCCTCAGTCAGTTTTTCATCCATCCGTTACTCCACCCATTCAGATTGTAATCACCCAGCTTTGATACCTTCTGCATTTTCCTTAGTCATGTATTCTTGTTTTGAAGAAGGCAGATGGCTCATCAGCTTTTTATTCTTTTAAAACCTTGTTGAAGGCTGGCTGTTCCTAATCTCTGCTTGGCTTTTTTCCTTCATGTGTCAAGGAATGTCTTCCAGAAGCGCTTGCTCTGTGAATTTCTTAGTAAGTAAGGTGAAGCTGACCTACCTGTCGTTTGTCAGATCATCCTTCTTGCCCTTTGGAATGCTGGGTATGAGATTTGTCTTTCTCCAGTTATAGGGGAGTTCCTCTAATCTCTGTGACCTTTCAGAGATGTTGAAGAACAGCCTTGAACAAATATCAGCTCTTTCAGGACCTCTAGATGCTTTCTATCTGGTACCATTTTTTTTTTCTTCAGTGTGTAAAGCATAGAATAATATGTTCAAAATTCTATCATTCACTTCTTCTTTCTTAAAAACAGTGAAATCAAATAAAGGAGAATTTGTCAGAAATTTTTGAGTAGTTGGATGTTTAAAGCTCTTTGATGTTTTGAAGAAGTTTCATGTTAGACTTCTTTGGTAATTGCTAATGTGGAAACCTTAATTATGGGTCCCTGAGTGTATTGTGTCTGGGCAAATGTTTCTGTAAGTCAGGGCATTTGTGGCTGTGTTTGGCTCTGTGTCCCTTGCCCTCCCTTACACAGGTACCAGTACTTTTAGAATCAGTGAGTTGAGGGTTCTGACAACTTGCCTCCCATTCCCTTTACCTTCAACCCTTGTTTCTTCTTGTTTTACACTGACCCACTTCACAACTCTCTGGCACCATTTCATGTTGCATAAGAAGCAGGAAGGTGGGACTGAGACAGCCCCATCCTCAGCTATGTCAGATAGCTGTAGAATATCACACCATGTTCAATTTGAAGAAGTTGAGATGCAGTTTTTATACCTGCAGCATTCTGCCTTGAAGATCCACAAAACTACCCCTTACGTGGTTGTAGCACGTGGGAGGGGCAATATTATTCTATTTCTAAATGATCCATACTTTTGAGATGCAATGCTGTCAGTAAAGTTTATTAGAAAGTGATTGTTTTTTATTTTTAATTTGTCTTCTGAATTGTAGCCCCATCCCTATCCTGTTGCTAAGTGGAATTAATTTTTTGTTCTGCAGCTAGTGACAGAACATGCTTGAATCTCACATTCTTTCTAAAGTGCCATTGTAGTAGAGGGAAGTGCATTTGTTTCAAAGTGGAGTAGGATCAGTGGCACAGCCTTGTCATGTATGTTTTCCTTGCTTTTAAAATAAAAACTGTGGTTGAATTCTGGTTACATAACTTTGTATTTTTAATTCCGTTTGGGAGGTGGCAATTATGTGCTTGCTTTTAAATGCTTTGAGTAAGATGTAAATTGACCTTTTTTCTTTAAAGATAGAAAGATTGCATGATACTGATTTGTCTCCATCCATATGGAATCAGCTGGTAATTAACATAAGAACATATTGACTAATGTATTTCCTTCAATAAGCACGTCTCCTAGGTATTTTACGGGCTATATCACCAGTACTTGTGAACCAAATCTTAGCCAGAACTGAACATATGAGTGTGTGCATCTCCTGTTCCCCTTTCCGTTTTGGAGGGATTTACCACTCAGATCTTTGAGAACTTAGTTGACACTAGGTGGTTTTAGTTTCTATGTATGTCAACTGCAGTTCTAGGATAGGAGTGTGGCTTTGTGTGAGGTAACTGAATAACCCAGAATCAGCTTAGCTGCTGTAAGAAAACTTCAGTGTCCTGCATGGACTTTTCCCCCTTTGGATTGCAGTACAGAGACTAGTTTGTTTATTTTATTTTGGAGCAGATATTGGCTAACTTTTATGTAATAAAATCTCAAAAGCAAAAGCTATTATTAGACTTGTGTTGTGAATGACTTAAGCATTCCAGAATCCATGTGAAGATGGACACAAAAGAGGCTCTCCTGTTTTCTGGAAGTTTAACAGAGGCAGCTTGCATAATATGAAGAAGGGATTTCAGGGGTGCAGCTGTCACTTCTGACTATGGGAAATGTTTATGATGTCTGTTCTAGAGGTGCTAATAATACCAGATTTGAAACTTCCTGGAGGACCAGGGTTGGAGGGGAACCTGCTGTGTTGTAAATGCCATTTCCTCTCTAATTCTGGGGCCATTTCAAATCTTGTCTAAATGGATTATGTTTTATTTTAAAATTATATGTATTCCAGTGAGAAGGCTGTTACAACACCATGTCTCATTTCCAGCCAAGCTTAAATAAACTTTCTTTTATTATTAACTTCTAGCTTAGGTTTTTTTCCCTCTCTACCTGTTTTTTTCTTTCCACTTCTTAAAACTTCAGTTGCTTAGATTTTTAATTGTAAAATTTTAAGGTGCTTGTAAGCAAAACCGATTCCCTTTTTTCTCTGCTTCCCAATAGCCCAACAGCAGGCATTCAGTGCTTCCTCCTGAACTTCTCAGATAAACTTCCTTTTTGGCATGTGACACTTAGTGTTGCCAGGATCCTGAGGCTCTCAGATAATCATACAAAATAGTCATACATGTGATTTGGCAAGAGCTGCAGTTTCTGTCTCCAAGATGCAATGTTGACATGCAAATGCTGTGTAATCTTGAAAGCTATGTCCTCAAGGCCTGTTAGCTTCTTAAATTATGTTCTGTAGGCATGCATCTGCCAGATACATGATTGAGTAATCTTGCTTGGGATTGCAACATGAGAAATTGCATTGTCGTTTGTCTTGATAAGGTAGACAGTTCTGTATTTAATCCACTCTATAGACAGCAGAAATGAATACAGTATAATTATAAATTTTCTACGACACTTTTTTTTGCCTTTTAAAATTTTATTGTTGATCTTTGTTGTTTTAAAATGACAGTCTCTCTGAATGTGTTTGAATTGATAATGTTCACTGAGAAACAACCTGAGTTGTTGAATTGATGAGTAATGGGTAGAAACTTTCCCTTTCTAATGTAAAACTAACAGAAAATCCATGGGGAGTGCTAATTCGTATTGGCTCATGTGACAGAAGTTCTCTGTTACTATTTTTTGTCCTGGCTCATTCTCATGATAGACCAGATTTTTAATTCCCACATTGTTGTTTGGAATGTGGTAGAATTTTATCCCAAGGTTAGTTGCAGGCTGGCTGTGTTTAACACTGGGAAAGCATTAGGATATCTTTATTGTGTTGCAGGATTTGGTCCATAGGAATCCTGTTTTACAGTCTGTCTTGATGGTATCTGTGGAAGTGACCTTTTCGATGAAAGCACTGTTCTGTGTCTTGGCACAGGAACGATTGGACACCACGTGGGTGATGAATAAGTGAAAGAACTGGATGCCATCAGATATCATATGTGAATGTGTTGTAGAACTTAGTGGTTCTGACTTTTGTATGGACTACTTAAATGTTTAGTTGCAGAGCAGCTTTGGCTGGCTGTCCTACTTTTTTCCAGAGGCTTATGTTGGAAATTACTGTTTCTGAAAAAGCATGCTACATGAGTTGGCAGTTTTGTCATTTTATTAATTCTTTGTTCACGCTGTCAAAACAAGACTGAATTCTCCTTAATTTGTTACTCTTAGATTTATATTCATCTCTTTCCCATTATAAAAGTTTAAAGTCTTCTTTTTTTTCCTCTTTCTTTTTTAAGGTGTTTGTTGGTGAGCTTCCTCAAGATTTTCTTCGCATTACCCCAACCCAGCAGCAACAACAAATCCAGCTGGATGCCCAGGCAGCTCAGCAGCTACAGTATGGAGGAGCAATGGGCACAGTGGGAAGGCTCAGTATTACTGTAGTACAGGTATAAATTATGCCATCTTTGTACAGCTAAGTAATTTTAAACAATTAATGTAATTTGTAAAATCGGTGGACACAAAAATATTTCTTTATTGGAATTTGAGTTTTACTAAATTTCTTGTAAATAGATAGTAATTCTTAAAGGTTTTGTAGCTTCATTTTTCTATACATCAGCATTTTGTCCAGTTTCATATTTCATTGCTGCCTGGTGCAGTGATTTCCTGTAAACCTTGCTATTATAGCACATAATCAAATAAATTTAAGAGTTTCTTTGCGGTGAACAGGTTTCTCTGAAAACTTCTGTTCAGAGGCTTCCTGTAGTTCCTGTACTTAATATTGGAAGACATCAGTAATTTTGAGAATATATGTTACAGAGAATTGCAGTTCCCTTATTATTGTTCCACATCCTTCTCCTCTAAGCTCTTCTCCAGCCAGTTGGCCCAAAGTCTTATTGTCATATATATTGTTTTTCCATTGTTGAATTTGGAGATTCCTGTCTGTACACCTCTCTTAGCCTGTCAGGGTCCTTCTGAATGGCAGTACAACAGACAAGAGATACTGTTCTCTATCTGTCCAGGAATTTATGCAGGAATACTATGGAATCTTGGCTGCATATTGAGACATGACATTCTGCTTATGAGACTCTTGCTGTGGTATAGTTAATCTATAGTAGATTAAAATCTGTTTGAAGTGTACTGTATTTAAATGTAGTAAATACACAGCTGATTATCACCTTTTTTGATGAAGGTTTGATAAACTGTCTAATCCCACAAATTGAGAGTGTATATAGTGCTTAGTTTGGATGCCAGCTTTCTAACTTTTATTTTAAAGTCCACATTTACAAGAAACAGTTTGAGACCTTTCTCACCAGCTCTAATGTATGAATTGAGGAACCAGCATGTTCCCTGAAGGAGAAAAGGGCTTTCTAAGCCTGTCCCTGTTGTAAGTTCTGTAAACATCCTGTAGCTGAAAGATGCCCTGGGGCACCATGGTTTGTCACTTGTCTTACTGTAAAAAGAACCATGTAAAAAGAACCAGTACATCCAAAAAGCACAACTTCTGCTTGAGCACAGCTGTGCAGCAGTACTCAGTGGTGTTTTCAGGACCTTGTTTTGTTCCAGTCTTCTGATGTTACAGCAAAAGTTTGTCAGGTCTCTTCTGATTCTACACAGCATCTGTTTTTATAGTAATGTGCGACCTTAAGTTGTCCACTGAATTAACTACTGTTAAATGCACATGCTGAAATAAGTGTTTCATCACTTTGAAACATATGATCTACTATGACTAGTTTACCTCAACTGAACTGCTTTTGCAGGTTGTGCTTTTGGATTGTGTCATATTCTTGAAGGTACTGGATTTCTGTTTCTCATCCTTTAAAAGAACTTAAGTGAAGGAGGACAGGCTACCTATGACATTACGCTTGTAGATTGTGTGTTGGATATCAGACGCCCAGGGAAAAATGGAACTTGTTACAATGTCCTTGTAATCATGTATTGTGCTTTGGAATGAAGTAATTTATTTTAGCTACAGTGAAGATGTTTATTTTCTATAACAAATAGGTTAAAAAGATGTTCCCTTTTCAAGGTCTCCCAGACACTTAATGGTGTTACTGGTTTATGTTTTAATCTGAATGATGTTTTTCTTTATTTTTTTATCTCTTCTCTCTGTCACAGAATTTAATCTAGTCCTTTGTTCAATATTTGTTTCTTACTGTGAACTAATAGTAATTAACTTCTCAAGTTAATGTCAGTTAATTACAAACTTCCTGGGTTTCTTTTCTTTTCAGGCCAAACTGGCAAAGAATTACGGGATGACGCGCATGGATCCCTATTGTCGGATACGGCTGGGATATGCTGTGTATGAGACTCCAACAGCACATAATGGAGCCAAGAACCCCCGCTGGAACAAAGTGATTCAGTGCACTGTTCCCCCGGGTGTGGACTCCTTTTATCTAGAGATATTTGATGAGGTCAGAACTGCTGTATATTTTTTCTACCCCTCCCCATCTCTGGTTTGGACTGTGTTAGGTGAAACCTTGAAAAACAGAATGAGTTAGCGCAGGCAGTTCCTTAGTCGTGTTCTCTGGGAGATGACAAAAATTTTTCAGAATTCCAAAAGCAGAAATTCACAAGGCCTTGCTCTTCGCCAAGAAAGTCAGAACTGTTACTTTTCTTTGGCAGCATTAGCAGGCTTGTCTGCAAAGGAAGAGAAGCAAAAGATCTCTGAGTGCTATTTAATCTCCTCTTGGCTATCAAAATGCCCTACAGCTTTATGTCCTTCACTGTCTCTATTAAAAATAACCTGTTGTACAATGCTGTTCTACTTGAAAATTCTTTGGTGCTATTGTAACCTATGAAGAGCTTGGAAGCTTTCCCAAGTTTGGAATTCCTGAGAATAAAACTGCCAAATAAGACTGTGTGTAGTCACTAGGATTTATTAGGAGAACCTAAGAGGCTACAGCTAAGGCTAAAGTCATAGTCTGCCTTTTTTTTTTTTGCTGCCTCTCTCACTGTGTGTAATAAAGCATGACAGTGCAGCAGCTCTGTGGTCATTACACAAGTGAGGCTTTTGGATGCTGTTTGAGGGCTTAGCTGATTGGTTCAAGTGTCTGTTTCATTGCTGCAGTGGGGGCAGATCAGAACTTCTATCTGCTGTATAGCCTATCATAGTAAACAGAAGCTGTTTATGTTCTGTAATGGCCTCTGATGTGATGTCATGAGATTCACACAGCCTGTGATGATGTTAGGATGCTGTATTTCTGGAGTGTTCTGCTTCAGGTTTTCAATTTCTTGCTATTAAATGTTTACAATCAATCTATAATCTCACTTAAAAGTGTCCTTCATCCTTGTTAAAGAGGAGGTGGCCAAAATATTTATTGATACTTCAATAGTTTTAAAGGGAATAAACTTTGAAATGTTAATAGCATAAAACTGAAATGTTAGTCAAGGATAATTTTAAGTTTGGGGTTTCTTTCAGGACAATTAATTTGGTAATCTTTTTCAAATTATATTTCAGAGAGCCTTTTCAATGGATGACCGCATTGCTTGGACACACATTACAATTCCTGAGTCTCTGAAACAAGGAAATGTGGAGGATGAATGGTACAGCTTGAGTGGAAGGCAAGGTGATGACAAGGAAGGAATGATTAATCTGGTTATGTCATACACGGTAAGGAGAGTTTGGGGTGGGAAGGGAGAGAAGCTTCTTAAGTAGTGGGAGGGAGATACTTTAGACTGAAGTAGATCTTTTGTACCATACTGGCTGTTTGTGTGTGTTGGCATTTCAAATAATTATACCTAATTCTGGGAATAGCAGTCAAAAATATTTGTAAAGAAAATAAATACTTTGTGGTGAGATGGCAAATGGGTATTTATCTTGTTTTGCAATTAACCAAAATTCAGCTTATTCGTGTTGTTGAGGATTCCACTGGGAGCAGGTAGCTGGGTGTGCAGCTGCAGTGAGAGCTGCAGGTTGTGCCCTGGCTGGGGGACATGGTGAGAAGCCCAGGAAAGGGACCATGACCTGGTGCTGGACCTGTGGCACCAGGGGCCTGGACACTGGGATGCAGCAGGAGCTGGGGAGTCTGGAGAAGAGCCCAGACTGTGTGGGTGCACAGAGTGTGAGGATGGAAAAGCCCAGGGATCCCTTTCTTCAGGGTCTCTCCCTGGAGGCAGCAGCTCGAGCTGTGTCTGTGTTCCTGCACCATGATTCAATTATTTTAAGGATCCAGATGCCTGAGACACTGCTGTGGGAAGCCCAGGGCTGAGCTGGTGAGGAAAGCCTGTCTGACTGTGAGTGTGGGTGTGCAGGGAGCCAAGAGGGGCACCCCTGGGGTCACTGAAGTCACCCACTGCCAAGGGGCCTTGGTCTCAGCAGTTACACACTGGAGTGGGTGCCAGAGTGGCTCCTGGATGCTCAGACAGGAAAGTTTCCTTAACACTGTGTTACTGTACATATAAAAAAGAAATCCTCAGCTAAATTGTCCGTTGTCATTTCTGTTTTAATAATAATAATTTTTAAAAAGCTTTGTGGAATCTAACAAAACTTCCCCCCCCAATCTTTAAAAATTCATGTCAGTTTAAAAGCAGAATAAGGGAAACTCTTCTCTTAGGTATTGCTTGGGTAGTTTGAATGCTCTTTCAGATGACATTGTTTCTCTCTTGCTTTCTTGTTCATTTGGCATTACTGGTCATGAACTGCAGACCTACACTGCTTTGTTTAGCAGCTCCTGGAGTGTTCTCTTCTGTCACCTTTGTTCCAAGTAGCTGTTGGATAACATGTAGCACCTGCAGCCCTGAATGCTTCCTACTTGTATATCATCAGAAGTTCCAAGCTGCTGTTAAGTGCACAGCTGAGAACAGATATTCTCTGCTGTTTGAAATTCACATTCTGCCCCAGATCTGAACAGTTGTTTCATTGCCCTGGGGAGAAAAGAGTTTATAATTAACCTTGAAAACTGTCTCCCTGCTTATAATATTTAATATTTTCAAGGATCAAACTGAACTGAAATATAACTGAAGTAATTGTGGTAGTAAAAGGGAATGGAGTTAATTTGATACTTTGTTTAAAGCGCTGTTTTACCTCAAAAATAATTGATTTAATTTAAACTAAAATCTGCTTCAAAGAGCAGTATACTGTTTTTAAAAATAAAAACTAAGAGTAAAAACCAGATTTTGTTTACTGTTTAATTTATGATGAGTATGTTGTATATTCATTTCACGAGACTTAAGGCATGAAAGCTGATTAAACCTGTATTTTAAAATAATACATTTTGATAACAACATTTCATCACTGTTGTGAAAGGTGAGTTTGACATGATGTGTTTTTATTGATTCACAGGCAAATTAATTGCCATTTGAGAGATGGTAGCTCATTTAGTTTGCCAGAGATTTTGCTTAATATGGATTAGCACTCAGCATAGCCATATTGTACTACTGAACATGGATTTACAACGTGATGACTTATTTGCAAACACTTTCAATTGCTGGCATTTTTTGGGTGTTTCCTGAGTTGTTCTAATCTGTTCTAATCTGTGCTTTTTCTGTCAAGTCTTTGCCAGCTGCCATGATGATGCAGCCCCAGCCAGTGGTTCTGATGCCCACTGTATATCAGCAAGGAGTTGGATATGTGCCTATAGCAGGTATGTTTTCTCTCCTTGAAGACTATGAGCCTTCCAAATTACTCCTTTTTTTTTCAGAATGTGAAGGAAGCTATAAACAATTTTTCCTTAACCACTTTTCCCATTGTATATTTTTATGAGAAGAGGAAACAAATTAAGTACAAGTCTGCCTTCAGTCTTGTACCTTGTTTATTTAATAGAGCTGCATGTGTTTGATTAAGTGGATTAAATGTCTATCAAGTTGTGAAGGCTTCTCTTTTTAAGTATTTATTGTATGCTTGGATCAGATCACTGAATAGCTGTCCAGCAGGCTGCACTCTAAGTTGTGCTTACTGAAGTGGTGGCAAGCCATGTCTGAAGCTGTTTGCACTTGAGGAAGTGTCCCCAGTGAGTTGTGCTGTCAGAACTGCAGCTTCTGTAGCCCACAACAAGATTCAGTTTTCTGTGGTCTTTGAAGATGCTCTGGTGGAAAGAAACTCACTACACAGATTGTGAAGTATTCACAGCTCAGTGAAGGAAAAATGTTAGGGAGCTCTGAAATGGCTCTTTTTGATGTATTTACATAAACTACAGCAGGTATTGTCAGTGCTTTTGGTTGGTTCAAAGAGAGTTTTGGATTTATAGAGAAAGACTTGTTAACTCATGTTTTGTAATTTTTCTGTCAAAGATGAAAATTTTAAAGCATGTAAATAAGTTTGAATTTGTCCTACTTAGGGAACTGATAAGTTCAGTCAAGTATGCATTTCACTTACAGCTCTTTAAACCCCCAATTTATTCTCTGCCTATCTGTTCAGTAGTATGTGTACTTTTCAGGGAACATAAGAGATAAATTCACATATTTTTAACTTCTTTGTGTGCAAGTTTATGAATGAATGATAGTGTGTGTGGTACATAATTGAAGTGCTAAGGGGTGACACAACAGATACATATATTTTATTTTTCTTTTGTAAGACTAGGAGATGATTGAATTTAAAATTCCATTCACTGTAAAAACAAACCTCATCAACACAAGACTGGATGTGTAAGTTAGGAATCATACCTCCTGTTGCATTTTTACAGAGGGAAGCTGGAGCAACATATGGAAAAGTTGGGCTGCATGCTTTATTCCTTGATGAAAACATGCAGTTTGCTTCATTTTAAGTGTGTTTTTTAATCTCTGTAGCTTAATTGTCAGATTTTAAGTCTTGCCAGTGAAGTGCTTTGAACTGGAGCATACATTCCAAAGGGTCATTCTGTTTTGGTAAACCAGACCTTCTGTAGTGAACTTCATCTTGTTTATAGTTAAAAGATCTGATAGAAAGTGCTAGCAATTTTCTTGACTAGATTAAAGTCAGAATATTCATGTTATGAAGTTTCTGTGCCAGAGTATAAACAGAAGAAATGAAGCAGAGACTAGTTTCATGTATAATGGACACTAGACATAGAACTGAACAGATAAAACTTTCAGAAGACCTTCAAACGTGCTATGCAAGTACTGAATCTTCAAATCATGATATTCTGTAAATTATTTATCTTGAGAATATTTTCTATTTGGACAAGTGAAGAAATAACTAATAATTTGCAAGTGATGTCTGACATTTTAGCAGCTAAGAATTTGGGGTCTATATGGTGGAGCATTGCCCTTTTACCAAGTTCCAGCAGGTTTGTTTTAATTGCTGTTATAATACTATTCTGTATTCAAAATTCTTCCAGCATCTCTGACTTGTATTTTTAAAGCATTGCAAAGTTCTACCCCTGGATTTGAACTCTTTTGTTCTGGGAAAGCTTGAGTGTACTTCCTCGACTTCATAAATGCCAAACTTTTTACTAGCCACCTTTGACCTACATTTGGTATTTTTTACTCTTTTTAAATATTACTGTGATTTGTGTTTGCTGTTCTAGAATTTATGTGGACATCATCAAAATTTCCTAAAGCACTGTGAGTTCTAAAGCTTTGACTTACTCACTAATCAATGACCCACTTATAATAACTAGTTGGATTTTAGGTTTGGAGTTGAAAGTGACTTGGCTGCAGAATACTTCTGCTATTTCATACATTTAATGGCTTAATAAGAGTAATTTGAAATTATAAAAGGAAATGATAGTGCATCTTAGAAGACATTTTGGAGTTTTCTGAAATACTTTCTGTATACTGAACTAGATGCTTCTTCTGAATTCTGTAAACTCAGGTGCATGCAAAATGCTGACCTTCCTTGCACAACCGAACTGTTTGCATCTTCTGGGCCCACTCTATTTGCACATTTCCTTTGCAACACTGTACAATGTTTGCTCTCTTCCTCTTGAGACTGCTTCAGGAAGGGTAATGGACATCAATATGTTCCTGCTTTGCATATTTCTAGTTCAGGTTTTTTACCTGTGCAGCTAATTTAATGTGGTCAGTAAACAAGTTCTGCTTTTCCTTCTGAAGCATGGAAGAGTATCATTGAATAGTTTATTATATTTGAAATGAATGGGATTCTGTTGTAGAAGACTGTCAGAATCGAAGCCTTATCTATGATGGAAATAGAGTGGGTGGACTAAAATGCTTATCCAGACAGTTTTAACAGTTACTTTAACAGCTTTAAAGAGAGATGGTTAAGTCAAATTTAGATGTGTCACAAAGGCCAAGCTGTTGTTCTGTAACAGAAGACTTCTGTTCAAAACTAACTTTGTAATTAACAAGCCTTTTAATTACTGCTGAAGCAGCTAATTACTCTCATGCTCTGTCATACAAGCTGAAGTAAACAGTAGCCACTGTGGTAAGCAGATGAACACAAGTAGTGCTCATTTCCTCATATTTGGTGGTAGATGGAGCTGTGTTATGAAGTGGCCATAGTATATTCTTGCACCGTGGTAATTAATTGCAAAATTTTTTAAAAAGAAAATTTCTGGCAACAGCACTAGCTGTTGTTTGTAGACTATAGCTACCATAGTTGATGTATCTATGGATTGGGTATGCAAAAATCAGAACTTGTCAACCCTGTTGTTGTTATAGAAGTTGGGTTTATCTACCACCTCTTCCCGTTTCTTTTTCTTAAGATTACTTAATTTAAACTGTAGAATATTTTAATATACTGGTGCTTGCAGTACCTTGTAGTGAACAGTACCAGAGAACAGTGAGCTAAAAAATGTTAGTTCAATAAGTAAGCTATATTTCTTATAAGCTAAATATTCATGGGATAAATAGGAAACTTGCTTTTACTTATTTTATAAACTCCCATGTTAAACATATGTTAAAAACCTGTGTGTTTCTGGGTCCTGTCAGAGTCAAGAATATCACTTTTCATTGAGGCAAGGTTGTGTGTGTATGTACATTGCTCTTTTAGGTGTCCTTATTGAGAATCAGGGGTTAGCTTGTGATGTTACTGGTATTTGTTCAGGAAACCTTGAATGTATGTTGTCCTTTGTGGTCTGTAAAATAGAATGCTTGCTGCAAACACCTGGTGGTTTACTTATTTTGGCAACATTTCCCCTGATTGTTATTTCTGCATAAACAATACATTTAGGAAACTAGTTCAGGGAGCTGAAGCAAGTTAGTTGAGAGACTGGATCCTAGCAGCATTTAGTTTTTTAGTGTTAGGTAGTTTAGGTTTTGCCCAACTGCCTCATTTTATCCTACTTTCACCTTTGGACGGTAAAGAATTAATATCCTTTTAAAAATAGATTAATATTTCTTTCCCATGTCTTATTCCTTTCCCCTTGTCCCTTCATTTTCACCTGTCTTTAGGGCTTGAGTACTTTGCTCTGGGTAAGTTTCCAAGCTCTTTTTGCACTCCCATCCTCATTGATTCAAGAGTCTTTGCATGAACTCACCTAAACAGCTTTATTTGTTACAGCAGACTGTGTCACAAGGTATTGCCACTTGCTTGTCACAGTAGAACAATTTAATGCATCTTCTGCAAATTATTAAAGCCTCTCTAACCTGTTAGAAAGTCTTTAAAAGCATCTGCTCAGCCTTGAGCTGTAATGGTTAAAGTGCTGATAGCAGTGTTGATGAATATAATGTGATGTTACAATATTCTTCTGAAGCTGTTGTCAGTCAGTGAGTTATACTAGGTGATAGTATTGGTTTTCTAGGAGAAAAACATAATTTTTGCAGTTTGGCTACTGCAAGATTAGTGGAGAAGCAGGAAATGTCACGACTTTTGGTAAGTGGGAAAGCAAAAATTGAGCTTTACAATGACACTGAGAAGGCAACCTGCTAATTGCCTTAGTCTTAATTTCCTTAATTAATCTTCAAATAACCTTTCTTTTTAAGAAGTGACACTTTTTTCATCAGTGCATGTTTTCCATGCATTTCTGTTCTAGATCCATGTCAGTTAAGTACCTGACTAGAACTCTAAAGGCAAAGCATGTTACAGGAAATCAATTTTCCTTCATTTTAGACTTCCTTTACTGTGACTCTTTTGATTTTGAATTGTTCAAAGATGCTGTGACACCGCTATCTTTGATAAAAGCATTGGTCTTCAATCAAATACATTCAGAAAATTTTAGAATGACTTCTTGTGAGATACAATGTCATTTCTTGATGCCCTGAATTTCAGAAAGATGCTATAGATAAAACTGTTGTGGTTGTCACGACTTACTTGGTTAATTCAGAGCAGTGGAATTTTAGCATTTTCCTCTTGTTTCATACACTTAATTTTTCTAGTAGTTTACAAAGAAGCAACATTTTAAAAAATGAGATGGCACATATATTTTAGTAGTGAGTTTTTTCCTGGACCAAGTATCATTAAGACCTTTTTTTAATTAGAAAAGGGTTACCAATTTCTTCATTTAAATGAAAGAATTCATGCTGAGAAGGTTCCTGAGTTTACTCTGAGAGTCTATGCATGGGACAGATTGATAATGATTTAAGAAATTAAATGTAGGGCACTTGACTGAAAACGAAAACAAAATTACAAGTGTGTAATGCCTTGTATGCAGTTGGAAAAATTTACCCTGTTAATTCTGCTTTGATGCTTTCATTGCTGCTTGTAGCAATTGACTTGCTATTGTTTCATGTATTGGAATGTCACTGCTTATGCCAGCATGTTTGCCATTGCCCTTTCACTGAATTGGAAAACAGTGCTCCATTCTTCTGATTTATAACATGTACCTAATACCTGACAGTAACACAGGAGTCCACAATTCCATTGATAGTGGATTCTTATATTGTTTAGTTCCAGTTTTCACCTGTCAGTGATATGAAGTTTTTTTAACTTAAAGCAGCTTTTTACTAAACATTGATAATTTGGAAGCTTATTATAACTTTCTCTAATAACTGCATATATGTATCTGTTTGCTAAATTTCAGTGCATATTTCTTCAGGTTTATGCTTGAGTCTTACTTACTATTTTGTAAATCAGAAATTATGGATGCTTTTAGCCTGAGTGCGGAAAAACCCAAAGTACTCTTAAATCGGTATTTATATAGCTTAAATGTTGAGTTTCATGAAAAGTAAGCATTTATCATGGAGGTATTTATTAAAAATCTGTGATACTAACACCATTTGTGTGCAGTATAGTTGTAGACAGCATAAGCTAAAACTATAAGAGCTGAGAAAATGGGTTTTGAAAATCCTTGGTGAGAAGCAGTACAGTCAAGAAATTTCTTGTGTGTTAAATTGATTATTTATATTGGCAATGCTTTTTGAGTACTGTCTGTCCAGTAATTACCTATTTTTGATGAAAGCAGGAAGGAAAACTGTTCTAGTCTTGATTATATTTTGGCACTGGTAAGACACTGAAACAGTATTGTTAAGCTGTAGGGTACTGTGGTACTTGAGTAAAGAGCCTTATGTTTAATTTGGATTAATACTTTAAACTGACCTGCTGTATGGGCAGTTAATACACTGTTTAGGCTGATTGTTGGGTAATCTTAGGATGTATGACTTTGTAAAAAATATTGGGAAGTTTATGTTAGAAGTAAAACACAACTTATGTCAGGTATTTTGCAACTTTATTTTTTGAGGCTGCACATATTGTCATGCCCCTTTTACGTGCCTACGTTGTTTGTAGGCAGTGTGAGGAATGAGTTGAGGTTTGTTGAAGCTCTAGAAGAGGCACTGCAAAATGCTGCTGGGTAATTGGGTGAAGTGTATTTGCAGTGTTGGTGAGGGCTGCACAGGGGTTTGCCTCCAGGATGTCCTGCTGGGCCATGTCAAACACATAGTGACAGACAGAATTCCAGGGAATGTGGTCCAAAGGCCATAAAAAGCTGTGGAGCCAAGGTTTAGTGTGGTGCAGAAAAGGTGACAGATACCTGTGGTAGAGGTGTGATGTAGATGACTGGGCAGAAATATGGCTCCAGTGTGCAGATAACAAATTTATGAGATTATGACTCAGTATGAAACTTTTTGAGTAGATGTAGCCCATGTGTTAGACTTAAAGCTTCTAGGTTCCTTTTTAAATTTTTTTCTGCTAATAAAACTTAGGAATAAAAGGAGAATTTTAAAAGGAAAATCAGAGAACATAGATAAATAGGGAGGTATTTACAAATCAGTAATGAATCCCTTCAGATAGGACAGGAGTCCAAGATGAGGAAAGAAACAGAAAAGAGTGTATCAGGTAAAATCCTGGGTGCAGTGCTCACAGTCAGACTATATTCACTTGGAGTACCTGGTCAGCCACAGTTGGTATTTAGCTCATCCAACCTTGAATATGAGTTATAATGTAGTATTTTTATGCTGACAGAAAAAACAAGTCACTGGGATGCTAAAACATTTGTACACGTTGAAGTGAGTGTAGAGGTTTCTGACTAAATAGATAGAGTGAAAAAAATCTTGGAGAGACAAGATAGGTATTGAAACTGCTCTTTGCTCTTTTTTTAGATGTTAGATCTGTGTAGAAGTAGTATAATGTAATTGCAATATTTTCAATTGCATAAGTACTTCAGTCATTATGTTAAGAGAGATGAGGCTGCAAAGAGGCATTCTTGAAAATTATATTGGTTATATATATGCTTTATTGCTACGATTTTTGAGCAGTTAGTCAGAATTCAGTAGAAGAGAAGCAGCTTCTGATCTACTCCTGAGTCATGTATGAAAGCTGGTTCTCGAATAGAGATCTTATTTGAAGATGTGTAATGGTGATTATGCAAATAGTTCATCCTTTAACTTACAGAGAAGTAATTAAGGTCATAGATATAAAGCAAACGGGCAAACTAAAAACTGTGTAAAGGAAGTTGGATGTTCAAAGAAAACGTGTGCCAAATTAAAAAAACCCAAGCCCAACACTCAGAGAATGCTAAGAAGTATGAAGTAATGCAGTAAAGTATGTTTCTGACAAAAATTGGTGGATCTCCCATACATAAGAGATGTGAAAGTATTAAATTATATGTTAAATCTAAACTGGTTAGGAGGTTTGTGTAACAAGGCTTTTGAAGATCAAATGTGCAAAAGAAGCAGAAATTATTTATTTTAAAGAAGCAGAAAACCTGGAATCGTAATTAAATAAAAATAAAGATGTAAGTATGTAAGGTAGTTCAGGAAAACCTAGTTGGCATATGAGGCCATAACAGGTGAAGGAAATCTTGCTTTCAGAGGATAGCAAAGTGAAGTTTCTATTAAAAACATTTTTGAAGTAGCCATTTTCTCTGTTGTATAGAATGATTAAAACCCAGGAAGACTAGAATGAACTGCTTTAAACCAAACATGTAACTAGGTAAACTTTAGGAGGAAGTGACATGTTGTGAAGGAAAAGCCTGTATGTTAAAATTCATAGGTATTTGAATACATAAGAAAGAACCGTGTGGTCTGTTCTCAGCTGCATTTGGAATATGCTACTTCCTAAGCATTCTTTCTGTCATATGATATTCTGATACAATAAAGGTAATCTTGTAGTTTAATATCTATTTTAAAAAGCTGATGAACAAATCAAAATAGGTGATTATTCATCTAATGAAAGGAGTTGAATCTGATACACCTCCCTTTGTGATGTGCATCAAGTTTCTTGAAAAAGTGAGGAGACTAAGACAGTTTGTCAAAACAAAAACTCTTAGCAGTTTTCTAAGCCTCTCTGACTTCTGCAGGTTGCAGAAGGATCTCATAATGAAAGGGAAATAAAATTATATGTTAAGTCTGGTGTTAAAGTATGTGTAAAGAATAATCTTAACTAATATTTGGTGACAGTTTCTCAATTTGGTCATTACTGTACATGAAGATCTTTGAATTACTGTAGACTGCTCTATAAAAATATCAGATGAATAGTCTTTGAAACAGTGCATTAATGCTTGAAAGCAAATAGAGAAATAACACTAGAATTTGTTTCTGTCTAGCTGCAGGTAGTTCTCCTTGCCTACCTTAGAAATTCTGCAGGAGAACTGCAGAAGCTAACACATAAAGGAGTGGGGCTAAGATAATCAAGGATTTGAAACTACATAGAGAAGTGAAATACACAGTTTTCAGAAGTAATAACAAAAGACAAAAGTAGTATATACTATTATCTGTTTTCAATTTTGTACTTAACAGCAGGTAGTGTTTTCAGCAGTGGTTCTGTGCTTAAAAGTTCTTATATGATGGAAAGGGTATTTTGTCTAGTAATTTATTTTAACAGCAATAGGAAAACTCATTTTCTAAAACTCTATCAACTGCCAGTGCTTTATTTTATATGGATATACAAGAAGTTAATGAAAAGTGACAGGTCAGATGAATTTTGTCTGTTCTGGAAGAGAGATGAGCAAAGCAGTGTCTGCCCCTAGAGGTGTTGCTCTTTTGCCACGTAGTGACTTTGCAGGCTGGATGGAATTTTAGCCAGGAAAAACATCTGCTAAAAATTGTTTATTTGTGTGGTCCAGTCTCCTAGTGGACCAAAGTACTGTGCTTTCCTTTGAATATGCTGGAGATTGCATTCATTGTCTTTCTAAATATCAGCTGTGTATATTGCTGATGTAAAACCATTTTTTTCATCACAACATTAATACATTGGGAACTAAAATATGAGGTGGGGAAAACCAATCACAACTTTCTCTGAGCTTAGTGTTTTGGTTAGTGGATTATGTGTGAACCTGTTTAATGCAGATTGTACCTAATTTTGAACAGTACTTGTTGCCATACTGTAGTTTATAACTTCTGGGATATAACCTTGGGGAGAGAATCTGTTCCAGAAGAATATTTTCCATTTGTAACAGTGTAGTTATAATCTCTGCAATCTTCTTCCTCTTCTGGAGTGCATGTTAAAATAAATAAATGCTGAAGTTGGTGGGTTGGCACAAGTCATGAGCTGCTTTCGTCTTCAAAATCACTGGGATTTTTTTGTTGTGGGTTTGTTTCTTTTTCTTTCCCTCCCTACTCATGCATGTTTTGTGCATTTCTTTCTTCTGTTTTTAACCTGTAGGGATGCCTGCAGTCTGTAATCCAGGCATGGTACCAGTGGCAATACCACCTCCTGCAGTCAACCCCCAGCACCTGTGTAATGAAGAGGACCTGAAATCTATCCAGGACATGTTTCCCAACATGGACAGGGAAGTAATCCGCTCAGTGCTAGAAGCTCAGAGGGGGAACAAGGACGCAGCTATCAACTCCTTACTTCAGATGGCTGAAGAGTCATAGATGCCCACTGCCTGCATAGTCCCCGTCCTCAATGCCACTTATTTTTACTTGCCAAGCCAGGGATTTAGCTAGAGGAAGAATTTCCCAACAGCTTTCTGTTAGTGCATTGTGTGTGACAGATTATATCCCTTTTCTCCTTGGACAGTTGGATCTTCTCTTTCTTTCTCAGTCTGTACATACTCAGTTTAGCTTATGTCCTACAATAGAGCAGTAAAGCATCTTTACTATCAGCTGTGCCCCGTGTGGCTGTATTCTGATGGGATGGGGAATAATGCTGCTTTGTTTCTTTCTCTCCCCCTTTTCATAAACTTGCTCTTGCAAAGTAACTCTATGCAGTACAAGATTTACTAGTGTTTGTTTGATTGGGAAAAAAAGAATCTTTCCATGGAAGGTTTGCTGTTTAAACACAACTGTTTTGTTAAAAGTATTCAGGTTTCAGCAAGCAGCCTATTTTTGCCAGAAATTAAAGGAGAGACCCTTTCTTATCCTGTGGTGTTTAGCTATTACTGTGATATATTGACACCTTTTAGATAGAAGATTTTTAATTTAATAAGCTAATTTTCTCAGATTGTGCTGTTGGTATTTGTAATGGGCATCTTCTATTCAATCTAGTCATTGGGCACCAAAGCAATATATTTTCTGGTGTGCATTTGGGGCTTTGTTCTCCCACATACTATTGTTACAAATCTGTAAAAATCTTGGGAGGTAACTAACTCATACAGTATGTATTGCTGAAGCAGAGAATGGGACTAAGCCCTAATGTACTCCTACAGTTAATTGCACTCAAACTACTTCTGCATTCCCATGGCTATTTCAAAGGATAAGAGCAGAAGGAAAGATCCTTATACCTGGAAAATTATTGAAGCCGTAAAGAATTATTTAAGATGTTGTCTTACATTAAAAAAGCAGATATCTATGATCTGATTATAAAGCTTCTTTCTTTATTAGCTATGTTTCAGCAAAGTTATTGCTTTACATTAGTGGGAAAATGATTGTATTTTTCCTGTGATAAGAAATAAGCACGAAAAGTAGCTTCAGGGTCTTAGAATGGCATTATGAATTGCTCAGTGACTTGTTAGACTACAGCTGCTGTAGTCAGTTTATTATTATTTGATGCAGATGGAAATAAAATTCTTTGTGAGAGACAATTTAACATATCTGAGTTACAGTCTGATCCTCAGAGGAGGTGTTCGTATTTATTGTTAGTGTAATTTTTTTCAAGTAAGAGTTGATTTTGGAGCTGCAGAATCAAACAGTTATGCACCAGTTACACCTGTTGGATGCATTTCTGTGGTGTCTGTTTTTGTAAATTAATGCACTTTAAATAGTATGCACCAATTTATTTTTCCAGTGATGTGCAATGTTGCTGTTTTGTCTCTTTAATGTTTGATTTCAAATACTTTCTACAATAGCCATAGAACTTTATATTTTCAAGAGTTGAAATGAATGTACACTTGAAATCTAGGCTCTTGAGTGATTCATGAGAACATTAAAGCCAGGTTTGGAGTAGGGAACGATGACCCATATTCTCTTCTTCCCCATACTTTTATTTCATGTCCTATGCTTAAAATATTTTCTTTATTATCTGATGGAAAGCTGATTTTATTGCCCCCTACATTCAAGTAGCCTTTAGGTAGCACTGGCAGTAGAGCATGAGTATTTATTTTTTTAATCATTAAAAGTAATACTGAAACGTTTAAAATACAGCACCAAAAATCCTCCCAGTTTCTGGCCTTTTAAAGCTATCTTTTGATAATGTACAGTTTTAAGTTTTGTTATGAATCCCTTAACATCTTAAATTTCCCATTGAAAGCATAAGTGTCTTTAAACATCCTCCAATTGGATTTTGGATAATGAAATTCAAGGCTATAGTTCTGTGTGCTGTAGTTGTAGAGTTGCCACACTTTTGTTTTCTAAAATTAAATGAATGTTCTTCAAGAAACTTGCCCCTTTCCTACAATCATGGTAAATTTTGTGATTGAGTAGGTGTAGAGGCATTTGGTCTTTATAGCACAGTGTTTTGTGACATCATGACCCAAAAGGATGAATGTTGGTAAGGATTTAATGCTTAAATTTAGATACCTCCAGGAAGAGTCCTGTGCTCTAGCTTTTACACAGATAACATGAATTGCTAGGGATGGAACAATTCAGGGAAAATGTACATATTTGAATTTTTATATTAAAATGGTGGGATTCATAATGCAGCTTTTCATAAAAGCAAGTGGTCATGGTTCAACTTAATGGCTGGTAAATTGTACTGCATCCTATTACAGCTCCATTTCAAATATAGAACAAAACCACCTTTCAGTCCTAGCTGCTGGAAGGGGTAAGTGCAAAAGTTAAGCTAGCCAGGTTTATTCATAAACTGGGCTCTTGCCCTCTGAGGGAGACTCCTGTTCTTAGATATATTTTTAGTGTGGTTTTTTTTTTCCCTAGGCAAATGTTTTGCAAAACAGGGTACAAATATGAGTTGAAAATAGGATATGTAGGAGCAGTATGGCCAGTAGAGGGATTTCATTATCTTACACTATAATTAAATATTGTTCTGTGGATTTTTTGTCTTTATTTAATTAAGCATTAGAGATGGGACTCTTACATCAATATGTGCTACTTTATCTTGTTAAGAACAAAATCATCAGCCTACTCAGCTTTTCAGCATACATATCCTTCCAGTTAAGCTGTTTGTTGTTAGGTCAGAATTGGAAAGAGATGAAAGAAAGCAGAGAGTGTTTACTTATTTTTAGGGTCTGTGAAATTAAGGTGTTGGAACTGAAAGTCTGCTCTTTTTATTTAAAACGAACAGATCATCAGTCATGGTTGTAGCTTTGGAGAAAATGCTAATGGAGTAATGCTGTGTTTGATGCTGCTCCTCTGCTCAACAGCTTCCAGCAGCTTGGAGCCAAAGACAGCTGTATAAAAGACAGGCATCTGCTAAAAGTTAGTGCTCTCAGTATAGTTTGAGTCCTGCCAAGAGCCTCACCTTGCTAAAGGTAGGAACATTTTTTGTCTAGCTAGATCCTTGCAACTTCTCTAATGCTCTTTGCATCTGCTGATGGTACTGAGTGGGTTTTTCCCCCCCTTATAAACGTTCTTGCCTGTTTGGTTGATATGTAATACCGTACAGAGGATGTTTTTTGCTGTAATTATTCTGAAGCCATTGTTTCTCTGTATTGAGGTCCAGTGTCCAAATGTGTTTCTTGCACTCTAAAGTACATTAACTTTTTCATTCTAATTTAATAAATGTATCATCTGAATGCAAGTGTATTATGTCTCTGTTGGAGAGCACCATAATTTGAGTCTTTGTCTAGAGACTGACGTAAAATTCAAGAATTGGTTAGTGTCTTTTATTCAGTGTGGAACATTGGTTGGCAAATTACACTGGTTCTTAGTGTGACCGTCTGGTGGGAACAGTAACAGTAAATGCTCAAAAGTACTTGGAGAATTCCTCTACAGGTAGGTGCCTCTTTCTGACTGTTCTAGGGGCTGCTTTCTCAAGTAAATGCTCTGGTGTTGCAGGTCTAGAGGACAGAAGAAGGTGGTAGTGAGGCTGCATTGTTTGAAGGACAGCGTTGGAGGGTAAGAGAGGAGGGAAGAGCAGTGTGTGGGTATGGAGGGAATGCTGCAGTGTGCAGGATGCAGGACTCTGGATGACAGTGGTGTCCAAGTGAAGAGTTATGAAATGGACCATGTGTGTTAGTCCAGCTACAAAAAGAGCTGGCTTTATCTGTTACTATATGATAAATGAATTTGAAAAATATGATTTGCATAGCATCTCTTTCTAGTACTGCCGTGGCAAAGGTACCTGGGGCCCTCTTTCTTACTCAGCAGCATCAACTTGCTCAATGATAATTTTAATTATTAACCAACTGCTAGTCTGAAGTATCACTGTGTTACCAAGCTAACACGCAGTGTGCTTTTTTTCTAATCAAAAGGGGTTTGTTTTTTTAACAAATAATAGTCGAGAGGAATCTTTCACAGCTGTTTTTTCTTAGATTTATTTCCTTAATATATTGAGTACCTACTATGAAATAAAACTATGTTCAAATTGTGCTTTTTTTCTAGCCCTCGAGTATCAGTTTCTATCCCAATTTATCTTCAAAGGTTACAGTTTGCTTTCACATTTTTCCCTTTTGCTGTGAGAGATAGGAAGAGCAAAAATCAGTTTACTTTAAACAAATATTGGTGTTCTTGTGGCTGCTGAAGCATCTCTTTAGCATTTTGTATTTTCATTAGCTTTTTGATTTCAGTGTTAATCAGGGATGATGTGTGGGGTATAAAGAGAAATCAGAGAATATTTTGAATTATTAAAATATTTCAGAACATCACTATGAGCAAGGCCTCCAGGAGAAATGCAAATACGTGTTTTCTTAGAATAAGAAGGAAAAATGAAAACCTGTATTAGTAGTCTTCTCTGCAGTTTTGAGTTGTAGCCTACTGAAGACTTGAGCTTTCTCTTCTAGATCCTCAGGAATCATAGTCAGAAGCCCAAGTTAATCTATTTTTATGCAGTAGTATATTTTAGAAGTATTTTCTTTACTGTCTTGCCAAAAAGCTTAATTAATTTTGTAAGAACCAATAGAGTATACTTGGGTTATACCATAAGTTTTGAAGGAAAATTTGCATATAGACGGGAAAAGTGAATTTATGAAAAGCAAGTAGATTGAAAATTATCTTAGCTACGTCTGTGTTTCCATGGAGAACTATGAAAGTACTACTGTTAGAAGTATTCAAAGAGTTCACTTAAAACATGTTTTTAAAACATTTCTGTGTATGAAAAATGGATAACTTTTATAAGTTTAATGTATTTACCACTGAAAGAGAATGAAGGATGATTCAATTTATTTTAAAATTATCTCCAATTATAAAATAACCCCAGTGAATGAAAAAGTACGATTTCCATGTCTCTGCTGTCCATTTTCTTTATGGATTATCAGGAACTTAACACTCACAGGGCAATGTTTTTCTGCTTTCAATTTGTTACTTCTGTACTAGTCATCAGTTGAATGTGGAGTATTCGAGTTGGTTTAAAATGCTTACAGCTATTTTAAAAACTATTCTTTAAGTAGTTCTAAAAGCATACATAATGGGGGGAATGGTTACAAATTCCTGCCTGGCACAGCTGGGACACTGCTCTGTGACTACCCCACCTTCCCAAGGCTCTGCATGTGAAACCAAAGGATGAAGATGATGGTTCATCTGTCTTGGAAGACTCACCAAGGAGAAGTTCCCCTATGCACTGTGTTGAAACTGCTTCCAGAAAAAAAGAAAGGTGAGGTAGGTATTGGCATAGGAGACCCTCCAGTGAGGGGAACAGAAGGTCCAATTTCCTGGCAAGCCTCACTTCTTAGGGAAGTCATTTGCTTCCCTGAGGGCTGGGTTGGAAATGTGATGGGGAAGCTTTCAGCTCTGGTACAGCCCTTGGATTATTATCCATTACTGCTTTCTCATGTAGGCAAGGATGAGGTTTGCAATATGAAGGCCAAGGATGATCAGAAGGGATTTCAGGGCCTTGGGACACTTGGTTACCATGGGATCAGGAGCATGAGTAGTGTTCTCATTTATCCTTCCAGTTGCAGGGAATGGTGAGGGAAGAAACAAGAACCAGCAGATTGATACTTGGTGGCAACAGCTGGGGTACACCTGTCTGAAACAGAAAAAAGGATCTTTGCACAAGGGTGCAGAGCTCATTGAAAGAGCATTAAACTGGATTGAAGGGGAAAAGGGCTAAACCCAGGCTTGCTGGACATAAGCCTGATGGCCACATGGTGTTGGATGGATGGAGTGATAGCAAGATCCTTCACATTGTTCTGTGATGTGAGAGTATGCTGGAAGGCATTTGAAATACATACAGTACATACATACAAATAAGAGGAGATTTTTCATCTTTGTACCTTTTATGCCAATGGGAAGAGCTATTTGGACATGGGTGAGGGAATTTTATCTAGTGGAGGAAGAGGGCTGTATTCCCCAAGACTGCTAGAGAATATACCCCTCTGAGTCAGATAACTTGCTGATGCCATTCATTGCACTCTATGTCATTCAGGTAATGAAGGTGAGTGTTAAACAGTCACCGTAATTGAAAAGCACTGAAAGTTTTATTGATCAAATAAAGCAGCTATGTCCCTGTTTTTGAGATGTGGTAGGACCATTATGTCTGTAAAAAGGATATGCAATAACACTTTCACTAGGATCAAGAAGTGCAATGTATCTGCAATGTTTTCTTGCTTTATTTTTTAGAGACCTCTTAATTCTTTTTTACCCCAAGTATAAGTTTTGTGATAAAGTATGTTTGCATATTTCTGTAAGTTACATGAGGTATTTTGCAGTCATATGTTTTTACTCTTCAATACTGTAACATTTTTTTAAAAAATCCAAACACTATAATTTAATTGACTTTTTTATTATTATTTATATAAGTAAGACATGAAAAAAGAATGTTAAAGAAGGAGCACAAGTTATTCTGGAGAAGACATAATTCCAGCTTCCTAGGGTCTCTGCTTTCTTTTTCCAATGATCAAATCCTTAGCTGAGTTGCCATTGGGAACCAAGTGATACAGCTTGTTGTAACTGGGAGCCGTATTTTACAGACTGTTGGAACTGGGAGTCGTGTGCTGCAGTGGTTTGTGAAGAGCAAGCATTCACACACTGGCAGTTTTCCACATAGAGATAGTTGTAAGTTATGCTGGTTCCATTTCGACAAGTCAGGGTCACCTCTCTTGTTTGGGTGCTGAGTTCCTGGCAGCAACCACAGTTGTGTTCCATCTGGTTTGCTTCAAGAGAGTACCTGTGTTCCATGGGGGGAAATGCACCTCGTTAAAAACACACAGAAAACTCCCTCAGAGATTTTTGTTTTGTGGGTGTTTAGTTTGGGTTTGGGGTTTTTTTTTAACATCCTCTTTTCCTCCTTCTTACACACACTTAGGAATGTGATTTTCATTTGTCTTCAGTAGTAAAACTGTTCTTGCTTCCATTGAATCCAATTCAGTGGAATCATAGGAACACATTAACTTTGCTGCTATTTGTGATCATAGAATTGTGTAGGTTGGAACAGACCTTTCAGATCATGAAGTTGAAGCATGAACCCATACACAGTCCACCACTAAAAAGTGCCACACCTACATGTCTTTTAAATACTTGCAGGGATGGTGACTCAACGAATTCCCTGGGCAACCTCTTCCAGTGCTTGACAGCCATTTCAGTGAAAAAATATTTCCTAATATCCAATCTAAACCCCTTGTGGTGCAACTTAAAACTATTTCTTCTCATCCTTTCACTTGTTACCTGGGAGAAGAGATCAACCCCCACCTCACTGTACCCTCCTTTCAGGCAGTTGTAGAGAGTGTGGACGTCTCCCCTGAGCCTCATTTTCTCCAGGTTAAACACCTCCAACTCCCTCAGCTGCTATTCAAGACTTGTGCTCCAGGCCCTTCCCCAGCTCTGTTGCCCTTCTCTGGATGTGCTCCAGCACCTCAATGTCTTTCTTTCAGTGAGAGGCCCAGAACTGGGCACAGGACTCGAGGCGTGGCCTTGCTATGGCCAAGTACATTGTCGTGGTCCAGCTGGCCACACTATTGATGACATAGGCCAGGATATTCTTGTTCTTCTTGGCCACCTGGGCACTGCTGGCTCATGTTCAGCTGCTGTCACCAGCACCTCCAGGTTGTTTTCCACTGGGCAGCTTCCCAGCCCTTTTGCCACAGCCTGTGGCTGTGTCTGGGGCTGTTGTGACGCAAGGACAGGACACAGCACTGAGCCTTATCAGCCTTCACACAATTATTGATAAAGATGTTAAACAGGATTGCCTGCAACACTGAGCCCCAAGGAACACCACTGGTGTCTGTCCCCCAGCTGGAGGTGACTCCACTCAACACCATTCTCTGGCCTGGCCATCCAGCCAATTTTTTATGCAGTTCACCTGTCTGAGCTATGAGCTCCTAGCTTCTCCAGGAGAATGCTGTGGGAAATGCTGTCAAAAGGTTTACAAAAGTCTGGGTAGACAATATCCACAGCTTTTCCCTCATCCCCTAAATGGGTCACCCTGTCATAAAAGGAGATCAGGTTTGTCAAGCAGCAGCTGCCTTTCCCAAACCCATTCTGGCTGAGCCTGATCCCCGTTTGCCCTGTATGTACTCTGTAATCACACTCAAGACACTCTGCTCCATGTCCTTCCCTGGCACCAAGGTCAGGCTCACAGGCCTGTAGTTCCCCAGATCCTCTCCAAACTTTATTGTAGATGAGCATCTCCTTTGCTGACCTGCAGTCAACTGGGACCTCCATGGTTAACCAGACTGCTGACAAATGACTGAAAGTGCTTTTGTGAACACTTCCACCAGCTCCCTTAGTACCCTTGGGTGATAAATAAACTTGACAGACCAGTAGAAAGGAAGCCATAGAGATGTTAAATTAATTATTAGAACTTACATTGAGGAGCCAGGACAAGTTCCTTCACAATATGACAGCTCAACAGTTTCAGAAGACTCACAGTCAGCATGGCGGATCACAGTTTCCTTGGTGTGAGGCTTGCAGTTTTTAGCTTCATAAAAAAAGGGGAGGAGAGAAAATATACTTCAGTTCTCTAGTTCTAAACAAAAGGAATTGTAAACCAGTTTCAAAGTGCATGATGTTTCATTACTGAGAATCTGCAGTATGTGATGAGGTGGGTACTGTGTAATGTATATGGGGTTGTCAGACTAATCTTTGATTTCAGCTGTAAAGTGCCTTTGGAAGATAATACAGAAGCCTGAGCGTTGCTGGTTTGATTTGTGTTATTCAGTATCAGGAAAAAAAGAAATTGCATCTTTTGAATAAACAGTGAAACATAGGGTCATCTTAAATAGAGTGTGAAAACAGGGTGAGTGAAGAATCCTTCCATCCACTCAAAGATAGTTAGAGGTTAAATAGAGTGCTCTTCAGGCAGAACACATAAACAAAGCATTACTTACGTTTACATACTTTGCAGCACCCATCAGATGTAATCTCTGCGTCGTCCTTTGTAAAAGTAAAGAAGGAGGATTTGTATTAGTGCACAGATGACAATCATGAGTAAGAATATGAGTTTGCACTACTGATACTGGGCAGAAGGCTTCTCTGTGATGAACCCTGAATGAAACAATGGATGGCTTACTGTCCTCACCATAGGAGTCTTGGATACCTGTAGCCTCACAAGAAAATACTATGCTTTTCTTATTATTAACCATAGAGCAAGCCTAGTTTCATTCTTAAGACATTCTTGCAACTTCAGTGGAAGTGATTTGTTGTATTCTTCCTTGTCCATTTATACTGAATTCATCAATTCATCAATTAATCAATGAAAAATTGATTAAAACTTACAGGATCGCACTCTCCGGGTTCGTACTCAGGGCATACTTTTTTAGTTTGGACTGCAACAAACTGGTCTTCAATTTTTTCACATTTGTAATGGCTGCATTGATCAAATGGCAGGATCTCATTAACCTAAGATTTTATAAGAAAAGCAAAAGTTGGTTTTTTTCGTTGTGATCAAGTGTATCTGAGCTAATTCAGTTCTCACTCCTCACAGATTCTCCAATGCTTCTGAATTTCTTTCAAGTGGCAAAAATGAAATTCTGGAAACTAGCTAGCTTGGAAGTTTAAATCCTGGCTGTGAACACTTAGACCATAAATTAGAAACCATTGCTCCATTAGCCACAAAAAAATCAAGAATTTGATTCCAAATAATGTTCAACTCAGGAAGCTGATACACTGTTTTTCAGAGAAATTTCAGTGTTTTACCCATAAGGGACATGAGTTGACTCTTAGCTTTTCTAACTTGTATGGGCTAACAGATAGATCTGAAAATGAAAGGAATACTTACATTGAGCACATGAACAGTGTTGTTACTGAGTTTGACTTTGCAAGCTACTTCAATACACTTCCCACAGCACTCTCCTTCCTCAATCATGTATTGGTAACCCTACTCAGAAAGAGATGAAGAAGAATGTTTGTTGGATTGGTGATGGAGAATTGCAGTCTTGCTGTAGCTGACTGGGCAGCCTAGAGAACCTGAACTCACCAGCGGGCAGGATGTCTCACACTGAAGTGTTTCACAATGCATCATGTTTGCATTAGTGTCTGCATCTTTCTCAGAACTGCAGGTACACTTCTTACATGAATCGATTACTACTGACTTTCCAACCTGCAAGACAGAAAAAAAGACCTCAAAAAACATTCAAATGCCATCAGTTTCTATATCATATAAAGGCAGAGTTTAAAGCATTGCTGAGAACCATTAAGGTTGCTGAAATACAAGTACGACAGTTCTCAAATTCTCTTTGAACATAGAGTTTCTTGGCTTCATGCCTTGTAGGAAAGCACATGTTAAGAGGAAACTAAAGGAAGCAATGTAAAATAGAGTAGTAAATTAATGAAATTAAATGAAGACTAGTTTGTACTGTCTAATTATTTTACCAGCTTTTCAATGCTCCATTTAAGAATACTTTTTATCTGTAAGTTACCTTTAGTGGTGGTAAAACAACTATAATTTAAAAGCAGAGATTAAAATAAGCTTTTACATATGCAGATACATAAGCAGAGATCTAAACTTACATATGGATTTTAGTCTTTCTGAAATGTATTCCCAAACACTCTAGTGCTAATATTTAAATTATGAGTTAATTACCTAAGTACCAATTTTAGCAAAAGGGTTTAGGTATCAACTAGATAAAAAATGTTGGTTTTGGTTTTTTAAGGTTCTCTGGGCTTGTTTCAAAGAGCAATTGAGTTTGGGCTATTTATCAGATTGTCTGGCAAAGTCATTAATTACAGAAGTGAGAGGAAGCTTGAAAGGAAAATACATCACTAAAAATGGTACACTCTTGTTTAATACTACTCGGTTGAGGAAGACTTCTGTGAAAAATTTGATTTTGACTTTAAACTACCCAAACAACTTCCAATTAAGGGGTAGAGAGAAAAAATCCCACAAGCATATACTGGGAAAAGAACTTTCTCAAAGACTTATTTTTGTAGAAAGGATGTACTTTTCACTTCCAGCAATATAGTGCTATATCATTCTTACCGTGTACAATGTTCCATTAATCACACAGACATCAGGTATAGGTCCTGAAAAACAAAAACAAAAATGAAATCCAGAATAACTCCAATTGTGAGACTTCCTGAGAAGTCAAGATGTTATGAAGATATTTATTAGTAACACAGAGAGTACAGAAAACTTGAATTCAATTCCCCTACGTGCTTAGACTTCATATGTTGTGTAGCTGAATGTTTAAGTAAAGTTTCATCGTTAAAATTAGCTGAAAGAGTTGGAGAGGAATGACTTCAAACTCAAGCTATGCCTGAAAAATCCCTTTTTTGCCCTTTAAATTAATTGTTTCCTCTTTGAACTCTAGGAGTTCAGTGAAATACAAAGATGCTTCAGTTACTCTTTATGACCTTTCAGAACATGGCTGGTATGGAAGATTAACTCAGTGGAATAACATCTTCCTACTGTGGTAATGTAAATCTGACAAGATGGCAGAACCCATCTGTCTTTCACAGAACTGCTTCAAACTTGCCTGTTCCTTAGTTTTGACTTTCCTTTTTTAGGCTTAATTTATGGGTACTTTTTATTCTTTTGGGCAAGTATACGTACATAAAATATATGTATAAAGAAGTGTATGTTTATAAATTAATATAACTTAGGATTTTTTTATTTTCGTGAGCATCTGGTGAGAGTGTAAGTAGAATTACTACTTTTCATACACTGTCAATTCAGTTACTGATTACAATTCACTTCCTGTTACTTGGTCTTGTAGTTAACTGTTAAGCTTTTTAGTGGCTTATTCTTCTGTTTATGCATCTTAGTTTAGTTGCATTTAGGCTAATGTTGATGTGCTCCAATGTTCCCATGTAATAACAGGAAAAAGATGCATCAATAACATTTATAATTACAGGTACAGAGATAGTTGAGCTACGTAGACTGGTCAATGTTCAAAATATTATTCTGCTCTCTCACCCATTCCCTCATCAAAGTTAAATGAAAATGACATTTTTTTTAAACAAAGCTTTAATGCATATTTAGCCAAAAATCGTTGTGTGTTCACTGAGACAGAACAGTTTAAGAAAGATTTTGCTGTTATTGTGATGCATGAAGAACTTCCTTAGATATTAATGGAAGTGCAAATGTAATTTACTGGAGTATGGTGTGGTATTTATACATGTATTTTTAATACTTACGGCATTCAAATTCGGGACAACATGGGTCTTTTTGTGGTAGTACAGGCATGGAAACAAATCCTAGGTCACAAATAGTTTGCTGAGCTGTTTGGCATGGGAGTGGCTGGCACTGCACAGTAGCAGTGAGGGAGTCACAGACACACTTCTGGCATTCATTTATCCACTCTTCTCCAGGCTGAAAATATGTAAATTATTTATTTTTAAGTGCTCCTTCATCCTAGTTGTTCAGTTTTAACTTAAGATATATTCTCAAAATTAGTAAATGATTCAGATTGGAGTTGTTTTAGCACATCATTTAAGAGCAGGTATGCTCAGAACAGCCACAGAATTTTCTTGCATAAAAAGAATGGTATTTTACATTTCATGGCTAGTCTACTTATCTCTATGAAATTTAAATTTCTTTTATTAAAACCAAAAGTCTCTAATGGTCTTAGTGAGCTATTCCACCTAGAGAATATTTGGAAGTCTGGTAATGCCAGGATAAATAATTGTGTGCAATCAGGTAATTTGTTCCATGACCACTTTTGTTATTGAGATACATAGGGGTTGATTTGAGTTGGCTGTTTGGATTAGAATCTGTTGAAAAGGACAGAAATTGGTCAGGTTTTGCAATAGTGGTGTATTAGAAAGTAGGGAGGGGAACCACCTTTCGTGCAGGATTGACATCAGTACAGTTTCTTGCTGCTGAAGTTGTGAAGGGTGTTGCTGTGGTTGGTGAGGCAGCTTGTGATGTAGTTGAGGAGGAGACTGAAGGAACAGGAGTTGCCAGAGGACACGGTCCCTGGAAGGGCTCAATCTCACATTCCTTGCTGCAAAGTGCATAAAAATTACAGCCAGCTCTGTCTGTTCTGTTGTATACCACTTCCCCTGTAGATAAAAATTGGAGGAGAAATTACAAGAATGAAAATACATGGGGACAAAAATCAAGAAATTATTGTGAAAATATGAAGTATATTTAGGAATAAAAAGTTCTACGTTTAGATTATTTTGAGTGGTTATCTTTAATGGAATAGAGTCTTAAGGGTTTATATTGCTTATGAAATTTTTTATAATCGTAAAATAAGACACTTACCAGGAGAAAATAAAGTTTCAAACACATGACAAAAGCATGGAATTATTTTGTTGGATGTAACAGATGTGCTGGTGGAAGAACTGAAGGTTGCAGGAGTACTTGATGTAACGTAACTTGATTGTGATGTTCCAGCTGAAGCTACTGTTGAGCACAAGTAATAATTTAGTTTGCAGGTACAGGATTTTTATCTAATAATTAACATATTCAAGAGGTCTGTTCAACATTTTGGCAAACCAAGTGAACACTTTTGTTGCATTCAAATATTTGACCTATTCATAAATGGAGATTATGGAGCTTGTTTCATTGTACATTGAATAACATCTGGCCTTTGGCAAATATTATGAGATTTACCTCTAAAGTTTTCAAAAGTTTCAAGCTTCTCCATTGAAGTGAGAATTAATACTGTGATGTTAACACAACTATCTAACATAGATACTAGTAAAAAAAGGGGCAGATTGATTAAAAACTGTTTTTTGTGTTTTAAGGAATCTAAATGGTCAAAGATTCATACAATCACATATTGGTTTAGGGGAAGAAGCCACAGAACACAAAGATATTAATGTGGGTCAAAAGAAAAAGCTGGGTGGAAAATTTTAAGAATGACAATGACATACCTGGACTGACAGTGGTGCCAGAGAAAACTGTTGTAGCAATATTTTCTTTAGTAGGAGAAAAGAATGTTGTAACAATTTCTGTTACACCTGTGGTACTTCCAGACTGAGGAAGAGTGGTAGTGAGCACACCTGAGGAGCCGGTAGTGGTTCTTAATTTTATTTCAGATGAGGTAGAGGAAGTGCTAGTGGTGGTAGCAATGTTGGTTGTGCGTTCTCTGGCTGGGGCCGTGGTGCCAGGGACAGCTGTTGTTCCAAAAGTGGTTCCTATGTTGATTTCAGAGATGGTAGTTGGAGATGTTGCAGCCTGGGTTCCCACAGTGGATGTTTCTCCTGGAGCAGAGGTGGCTGAGGCTCTTGTGGTGTTTCCTGCAGTGGTCCTGAAGGTGCTGGCAGTGCTTGTGGCTGGGGTGGGCACTGTTGTTGTAGTTGGTAGGAAGGTGGTTGTACCTTCAGGCTGAGGAGGAGAGGTGCTGGTGGTTGTAGCAATGACGGTTGTGCCCTCTGAGCCTGGGGCTGTGGTGCCAGTGGTGGTTTCTATTCTAACTTCAGAGACTGTAGTTGGAGATGTTGTAGCCTGGGTTGCCACAGTGGAGGTTTCTCCTGAAGCAGAGGTGGCTGAGGCTGTTGTGCTGCTTCTCTCAGTTATCCTTGAGGTGCTGGCAGTACTTGTGGCTGGGGTGGGCACTGCTGTTGTTGTTGGGATGATGGTGGTTGTACCTTCAGGCTGAGGAGGAGAGGTGCTGGTGGTTGTAGCAATGATGGTTGTGCGCTCTCTGGCTGTGGCCGTGGTGCTGGGGACAGCTGTTGTTCCAACAGTGGTTGCTGTTTTGATTTCAGAGGCTGTAGTTGGAGATGTTGTAGCCTGGGTTGCCACAGTGGAGGTTTCTCCTGGAGCAGAGGTGGCTGAGGCTGTTGTGCTGCTTCTCTCAGTTATCCTGGAGGTACTGGCAGTGCTGGTGGCCTCAGTGGGCAGAATTATTGGGGGTGGAATGATGGTGGTTGTACCTTCAGGCTGAGGAGGAGAGGTGCTGGTGGTTGTAGCAATGATGGTTGTGCGCTCTCTGGCTTGTACTGTAGTGCTGGGTACAGCTGTTGTTCCAGCAGTGGTTGCTGGTTTGATTTCAGAGATTGTAGTGGGAGATGTTGCAGCCTGGGTTGCCACAGTGGAGGTTTCTCCTGAAGCTGATGTGGCTGTTGCTCGTGTGGTACTTCCAGCAGTTGTTCTTGAGGTGCTGGCAGTGCTTGTGGCTGCGGTGGGCACTGCTGTTGTTGTTGGGATGATGGTGGTTGTACCTTCAGTCTGAGGAGGAGAGGTGCTGGTGGTGGTAGCAATGATGGTTGTGCGTTCTTTGACTGGAGCTGTGGTGCCAGTGGTGGTTTCTATTCTAACTTCAGAGATTGTAGTGGGAGATGTTGCAGCCCGGGTTGCCACAGTGGAGGTTTCTCCTGAAGCTGATGTGGCTGAGGCTGTTGTCCTGCTTCCTTCAGATGTCCTGGATGTGCTGGCAGTGCTTGTGGCTGGGGTGGGCACTGTTTTTGTGGATGGAGTGATGGTGGTTGTACCTTCAGGCTGAGGTGGAGAGGTGCTGGTGGTTGTAGCAATGATGGTTGTGCGCTCTCTGGCTTGTACCGTGGTGCTGGGGACAGCTGTTGTTCCAGCAGTGGTTGCTGGTTTGATTTCAGAGACTGTAGTTGGAGATGTTGTAGCCTGAGTTCCCACAGTGGAGGTTTCTCCTGGAGCAGAGGTGGCTGAGGCTGTTGTGCTGCTTCTCTCAGTTATCCTGGAGGTGCTGGCAGTCCTGGTGGCCTCAGTGGGCAGAGTTGTTGTTGTTGGGATGATGGTGGTTGTACCTTCAGGCTGAGGAGGAGAGGTGCTGGTGGTGGTAGCAATGATGGTTGTGCGCTCTCTGGCCTGTACTGTAGTGCTGGGGACAGCTGTTGTTCCAACAGTGGTTGCTGTTTTGATTTCATAGATTGTAGTTGCAGATGTTGCAGCCTGGGTTGACACAGTGGAGGTTTCTCCTGGAGCAGAGGTGGCTGAGGCTGTTGTGGTCCTTCCTGCAGTGGTCCTCGAGGTGCTGGCAGTGCTTGTGGCTGGGGTGGGCACTGTTTTTGTCGATGGAGTGATGGTGGTTGTACCTTCAGTCTGAGGAGGAGAGGTGCTGGTGGTTGTAGCAATGATGGTTGTGCGTTCTCTGGCTTGTACTGTGGTGCTGGGGACAGCTGTTGTTCCAACAGTGGTTGGTGTTTTGATTTCTGAGATTGTAGTTGTAGATGTTGCAGCCTGGGTTCCCACAGTGGAGGTTTCTCCTGGAGCAGAGGTGGCTGAGGCTGTTGTGCTGCTTCTCTCAGTTATCCTGGAGGTGCTGGCAGTGCTGGTGGCCTCAGTGGGCAGAGTTGTTGGGGGTGGAATGATGGTGGTTGTACCTTCAGGCTGAGGTGGAGAGGTGCTGGTGGTGGTAGCAATGATGGTTGTGCGTTCTCTGACTGGGGCTGTGGTGCCAGTGGTGGTTTCTATTCTAACTTCAGAGATTGTAGTGGGAGATGTTGCAGCCCGGGTTGCCACAGTGGAGGTTTCTCCTGAAGCTGATGTGGCTGAGGCTGTTGTCCTGCTTCCTTCAGATGTCCTGGATGTGCTGGCAGTGCTTGTGGCTGGGGTGGGCACTGTTGTTGTGGATGGAATGATGGTGGTTGTACCTTCAGTCTGAGGTGGAGAGGTGCTGGTGGTTGTAGCAATGATGGTTGTGCGCTCTCTGGCTTGTACCGTGGTGCTGGGGACAGCTGTTGTTCCAGCAGTGGTTGCTGGTTTGATTTCAGAGACTGTAGTTGGAGATGTTGTAGCCTGAGTTCCCACAGTGGAGGTTTCTCCTGGAGCTGAGGTGGCTGAGGCTGTTGTGCTGCTTCCTTCAGATGTCCTGGAGGTGCTGGCAGTGCTGGTGTCTTGCTTAGGCACTGTGTGCCTTGGAGTGATGATGGTGGTTCCCTGTGTTGAGAGGGCACCTGTTGTTCCTACAGTGGTTGTTATTATTTTCTGTGGAAGTGTAGGGACAGCAGATGTTGTTGCTGCAGGTTGTGTTGCCAATTTGGTCGTTTCTGCTGGGAGTTGTGTCGTGGAGGTGCTTACTGTGGTTCCCGTGGGTGCTAATGTTGTCTGGCATTGTCTTTGGTCACAGCACAGCACTGAGATCTGGTAGTCGAAGCACGTGGGGTACTTGAGAGTCTGATCCTTATTTCTGCACACAAGCCCCCTCTCTAGGCTGCACTCAAATTTCTGTCCCATTATTTTCACAATGCTGTCAGGGTAATCTTTAGCTTGGCACTTGATGTCTTGTGGCTTGTCACACAACTCATACCCAGCAGCTCGGATGTTTTCAAATGTCTCTAAATCTCCATTTTCACTGCCTGGAGTAGGGGAGTCCACGTTAAACCACTGTGTCCAGGCACAGCGCCCCACCACGCAGTTGTCTGTGGAATTGGAGATGCGGATAGTGGTGGAGGCTTGGCTGGGCACTGTTGTTGTGGGTGAGGTGATGGTGGTTGTGCCTTCAGTCTGAGTGGGAGAGGTGCTGGTGGTGGTAGTGATGATGGTCGTTGTGCCCTCTGTGGCTGGGGCCCTGGTGCTGGGGACAGCTGTGGTGCCAGTGGTGGTTGATATTTTAACTTCAGAGACTGTAGTTGGAGATGTTGTAGCCTGGGTTGCCACAGTGGAGGTTTCTCCTGGAGCAGAGGTGGCTGAGGCTGTTGTGCTGCTTCTCTCAGTTATCCTGGAGGTACTGGCAGTGCTTGTGGCCTCAGTGGGCAGAATTATTGGGGGTGGAATGATGGTGGTTGTACCTTCAGGCTGAGGAGGAGAGGTGCTGGTGGTTGTAGCAATGATGGTTGTGCGCTCTCTGGCTTGTACTGTAGTGCTGGGTACAGCTGTTGTTCCAGCAGTGGTTGCTGGTTTGATTTCAGAGATTGTAGTGGGAGATGTTGCAGCCTGGGTTGCCACAGTGGAGGTTTCTCCTGGAGCAGAGGAGGCTGTTGCTCGTGTGGTACTTCCAGCAGTTGTTCTTGAGGTGCTGGCAGTGCTGGTGGCTGCGGTGGGCACTGTTTTTGTGGATGGAGTGATGGTGGTTGTACCTTCAGTCTGAGGAGGAGAGGTGCTGGTGGTTGTAGCAATGATGGTTGTGCGTTCTCTGACTGGGGCTGTGGTGCCAGTGGTGGTTTCTATTCTAACTTCAGAGACTGTAGTGGGAGATGTTGCAGCCCGGGTTGCCACAGTGGAGGTTTCTCCTGAAGCTGATGTGGCTGAGGCTGTTGTCCTGCTTCCTTCAGATGTCCTGGATGTGCTGGCAGTGCTTGTGGCTGGGGTGGGCACTGTTTTTGTGGATGGAGTGATGGTGGTTGTACCTTCAGGCTGAGGAGGAGAGGTGCTGGTGGTTGTAGCAATGATGGTTGTGCGCTCTCTGGCTTGTACTGTAGTGCTGGGGACAGCTGTTGTTCCAACAGTGGTTGCTGGTTTGATTTCCGAGATTGTAGTGGGAGATGTTGTAGCCTGGGTTGCCACAGTGGAGGTTTCTCCTGGAGCAGAGGAGGCTGTTGCTCGTGTGGTACTTCCAGCAGTTGTTCTTGAGGTGCTGGCAGTGCTTGTGGCTGCAGTGGGCACTGCTGTTGTTGTTGGGATGATGGTGGTTGTACCTTCAGGCTGAGGAGGAGAGGTGCTGGTGGTTGTAGCAATGATGGTTGTGCCCTCTGAGCCTGGGGCTGTGGTGCCAGTGGTGGTTTCTATTCTAACTTCAGAGATTGTAGTTGTAGATGTTGCAGCCTGGGTTCCCACAGTGGAGGTTTCTCCTGGAGCAGAGGTGGCTGAGGCTGTTGTGCTGCTTCTCTCAGTTATCCTGGAGGTGCTGGCAGTGCTGGTGGCCTCAGTGGGCAGAGTTGTTGGGGGTGGAATGATGGTGGTTGTACCTTCAGGCTGAGGTGGAGAGGTGCTGGTGGTTGTAGCAATGATGGTTGTGCGTTCTCTGACTGGGGCTGTGGTGCCAGTGGTGGTTTCTATTCTAACTTCAGAGATTGTAGTGGGAGATGTTGCAGCCCGGGTTGCCACAGTGGAGGTTTCTCCTGAAGCTGATGTGGCTGAGGCTGTTGTCCTGCTTCCTTCAGATGTCCTGGATGTGCTGGCAGTGCTTGTGGCTGGGGTGGGCACTGTTTTTGTGGATGGAGTGATGGTGGTTGTACCTTCAGGCTGAGGAGGAGAGGTGCTGGTGGTTGTAGCAATGATGGTTGTGCGTTCTCTGGCTTGTACTGTGGTGCTGGGGACAGCTGTTGTTCCAACAGTGGTTGGTGTTTTGATTTCTGAGATTGTAGTTGTAGATGTTGCAGCCTGGGTTGCCACAGTGGAGGTTTCTCCTGGAGCAGAGGTGGCTGAGGCTGTTGTGCTGCTTCTCTCAGTTATCCTGGAGGTGCTGGCAGTGCTGGTGGCCTCAGTGGGCAGAGTTGTTGGGGGTGGAATGATGGTGGTTGTACCTTCAGGCTGAGGTGGAGAGGTGCTGGTGGTGGTAGCAATGATGGTTGTGCGTTCTCTGACTGGGGCTGTGGTGCCAGTGGTGGTTTCTATTCTAACTTCAGAGACTGTAGTGGGAGATGTTGCAGCCCGGGTTGCCACAGTGGAGGTTTCTCCTGAAGCTGATGTGGCTGAGGCTGTTGTCCTGCTTCCTTCAGATGTCCTGGATGTGCTGGCAGTGCTTGTGGCTGGGGTGGGCACTGTTGTTGTGGATGGAATGATGGTGGTTGTACCTTCAGTCTGAGGTGGAGAGGTGCTGGTGGTTGTAGCAATGATGGTTGTGCGCTCTCTGGCTTGTACCGTGGTGCTGGGGACAGCTGTTGTTCCAGCAGTGGTTGCTGGTTTGATTTCAGAGACTGTAGTTGGAGATGTTGTAGCCTGAGTTCCCACAGTGGAGGTTTCTCCTGGAGCTGAGGTGGCTGAGGCTGTTGTGCTGCTTCCTTCAGATGTCCTGGAGGTGCTGGCAGTGCTGGTGTCTTGCTTAGGCACTGTGTGCCTTGGAGTGATGATGGTGGTTCCCTGTGTTGAGAGGGCACCTGTTGTTCCTACAGTGGTTGTTATTATTTTCTGTGGAAGTGTAGGGACAGCAGATGTTGTTGCTGCAGGTTGTGTTGCCAATTTGGTCGTTTCTGCTGGGAGTTGTGTCGTGGAGGTGCTTACTGTGGTTCCCGTGGGTGCTAATGTTGTCTGGCATTGTCTTTGGTCACAGCACAGCACTGAGATCTGGTAGTCGAAGCACGTGGGGTACTTGAGAGTCTGATCCTTATTTCTGCACACAAGCCCCCTCTCTAGGCTGCACTCAAATTTCTGTCCCATTATTTTCACAATGCTGTCAGGGTAATCTTTAGCTTGGCACTTGATGTCTTGTGGCTTGTCACACAACTCATACCCAGCAGCTCGGATGTTTTCAAATGTCTCTAAATCTCCATTTTCACTGCCTGGAGTAGGGGAGTCCACGTTAAACCACTGTGTCCAGGCACAGCGCCCCACCACGCAGTTGTCTGTGGAATTGGAGATGCGGATAGTGGTGGAGGCTTGGCTGGGCACTGTTGTTGTGGGTGAGGTGATGGTGGTTGTGCCTTCAGTCTGAGTGGGAGAGGTGCTGGTGGTGGTAGTGATGATGGTCGTTGTGCCCTCTGTGGCTGGGGCCCTGGTGCTGGGGACAGCTGTGGTGCCAGTGGTGGTTGATATTTTAACTTCAGAGACTGTAGTTGGAGATGTTGTAGCCTGGGTTGCCACAGTGGAGGTTTCTCCTGGAGCAGAGGTGGCTGAGGCTGTTGTGCTGCTTCCTGCAGTGGTTTTGGATGTGCTGGCAGTACTGGTTGTCTGGGTGGGCACAATTATTGGGGGTGGAATGATGGTGGTTGTACCTTCAGACTGAGGGGGAGAGGTGCTGGTCGTGGTAGCAATGATGGTTGTGTCTTCTCTGACTGGGGCTGTGGTGCTGGGGACAGCTGTGTTGCCAGTGGTGGTTTTAATTTTTATTCCGGGGGTGGAAGCAGTAATTGTGGATGTTGTTTGAATTGCAACAGTGGATAATACAGTTGGATGAGTTTCTTCTGCAGATGTAGTGGTGCTTTCTGTGGTGGTTGTGGAAGTGCTGCCCATGGTGGTAGCTTGGGTAGGCAGTCCTGCTGTGGGTGTAGGGACAGTTGTGCCTTGTGTTGGCAGGGCAGTAGTTCTGGAGATTATCGTGGTGCCAGGAGTGGTTTCTAGTGTGGATTCTGGGAGAGTGGAGATGGTACTGGGAGATGATGGGGCTTGGGTTACTGCAGTGGAGATTTCTGCTCTAGTAGTTGTGATTTGGTAACCTGTTGTTGAGACTTGTGATGTCGTTGCTGTTACTGAGGTTTCGGTCAGAGGAGTATTTCTTTCTCTTGATGTTGTAGTTACTTCACTTTCTTGTTTTTGTGTTGTTGGTTTTATCGTTGTCTGCACTGTAAATGGTGTTGATTCTACAGCAGTAGTCGTGAATTCTGTTGTGGTTGTTGGTGTTGTAGTTTGTACTTCTGAACATGGTATGTATCTGCAGCATGATATTCTGATTTCATAATTATAGCACTGCTTAGATTCTTGTTCCTGGTTATTGCATATTAATCCTCTGCTTTGACTACACTCAATTGTTTGGTTAAGGTTGCTAATTTCAGTATCTGGGTATTCTTTGGCTCTGCACTGAACTTCACTTGGGTTTATACACACACTGTATCCTTTATCCCTGAGATTTTGAAATGTTTCATAATCTCCATTGTCTTCTTTGTTTTCAGGCTGAGTGGAATCAAACCATTCTGACCACACACAGACATTTTTCACACATACAGTTGTCACTGGCACTGCGGTTGTCATTTCTGTAATTCAAAGGAGGAAACATAAGTCTTGTCTGTTCTTATTAAAGAGAGTTCCAGAAAGAAATTATTCATCTTCCATACCTTATTTTGTTGTAAATAACATTTTTATATTATGTAGTATTTTAATTTTAATGAACTTGCTTTGGCAGTCTCAATTTAATTTCTAAAGTAGGTTTTGACCTTTTGCCTGTATTATAATTATTGCAGAGGTACTTTCTTTGATAGCTATTAAAGATTTGTAGCTAAGTACAAGTATTCTGATATCCTTTGACAGTATGTCAGTGCTTAGATAATAGATATCCCAATGCTAAGGTATAAGTAGAGAAGGTTTTGTTCTCCTTGGTGTTATCTCTGTATTTACACTTAACTGCATAACCATGCAGACTTTAAAATATTTTTACCAGTTAATGACTTTTCTACTTAGTTCAGTATTATCACATGTAACATATTTATAAATATAAAATATATACTTAACGTATATGTATTTTATATGTAGTTCATTATAATAGAGAATACACATATACTATATATGAAATATATAATCTAATAGGTATATTCTAAACATGTTAATAAGACTTCATATTCCTGGCATTATGAAGATAACCATGTGGAATAGATATGACTTTCTCAATATGAATGTTACTTAATAGAAGACTTAAATTTGAATCTTTAGTTCTTGCTGTAGTATAATTTTGTGGCTATATTTCTCACAATTACTCAGAATTTGGTCGCTGTAATTAATTAACTGCAGGAATAATATAGCAATGTACCCCAGAAGTAGAAGGAAACTGTTGGTTTGAGTATTAAACACAATTAGGAAAAGTTCTAAAGAATGGTTATAAATAGTTTAAACATTCCCTCAAACTAAGTGTCTTATCTTCAGTTTGTGCTTACATGCTTAGTAATTTAAGAAATGGCAGCAACTGTCTTTCATGTTTTCAGAAGCTAGTCTAGAACTGCTGGAGTTTTTTTGCAAAGAAATGAGAAGATTCTCCAGGATGCAACGATTAATAAAGTCTATTAATTTTTCCCCCGGGAACACCATGGTGAAACAGAGAAAACTGAGTTTATAAGAAAAACTGTATTCATTTCTACATCCTTAACTATGATCTGCCTTTTCAACTAAAGTTGCCAGGTGAATTGGTGGCTCCAGTAAAAGTCAACACTTTCAAGTAAAATTATATACTGTTAACCAATGAAGAGGTCCAACCTTTCAGGTAATTTTTTGTTACTTACAGAGATTTTAGAGTTATTTTAAAGATTATTAATGCATACCTGCAGTAGTAGTTGTGGGCTGACTTGTGGAAAATGTAAATGGGATTGTTGTAAAAATGCCACATTTAAAGATGTCTCTGCTTATTGTTCCATTGGTATCGCATGTTGCACTGATGCACCATCCAGTTCCATCTGTGGTGTTGTAGATGAGTTCACCATATTTATAGCTAATCCCTTCATAAATGCAGTTGCAGGCTGTAATTTAGAAGAAGTTTATTGTCAGTTCAGGCACCTATGAAAAGATATTATCCAGCATTTCTTGTTCTAAATAATTTTTCTTCTCTCTCTTACCTTTATCATCGAACTTGCACTGTAAACCTTCTGATGTGCACTCACTGAAACAGAAAGCATAAAAACCCATATATGTTGTGATTGTGATGTAATTTTATTGGTCATCTTTCTGATGGATGCTGGCATCAAAAGGCAAGGCACTTTGTGTTTATTCCTAGAGTGTTCTCCTTTTTGGCCTTTATTTTCCAACTCCTCCTTGATATTAAACCCAAATTTACAAATAGAAGTGAAGTTAAATATTATGCAAAGTTACAAGTAGAACTCTATAGGAAGACTTTCCTTTTTCCCTTCATATCACCTTCTTTGCATTTGCAATGTTTATGGACTAAATACAAGGCTAAAAGGGTGAGTCTAAATGCTCAAATGATGCAAGTATGTAATAAAATCCTTGAAAGAAAGCCACTAATTAATATCTTTACTGATGACACAACATTTTTCCTGCCACAGGAATGTGAAATAGAGATAGCCTAGTCATAAAGGATTTCTTGTTCTTGATGTATCTTTATGCTGAGGATTAACAATATAATCAGGAACAAATTCAATGGAACATAAAATCACATAAAATCTTATTTATATAGTAGGAAAACTGGCATTAGATCGTAAGGCATTATTTTTTTGCAGGTATCTTGAACTGATCCTGCATGTAACAGGAGCACACAACTTCCCCCTGGAGTTTTGGTCTTTTTTTTCCTTGTATATGATGAGGTTGGTATGTTGTCTTACCATATATTACATTCATCCCGTTTATATATCTTTCCATTTTCATCATCATAACAGTCACAGAGACTAACACACTTCATCTGATCCTCATGAAAATATGGCTTGTCTGGTGGGCAGTTAGGGTAGCAGCCTGAAGGTAGAAAAGGTAAGAATGAGATACAGTCAGCAAGGGCTTTATTTGTGCCCAATGCCTTTGCAGATCTTGTTTTTAATAGTCATAATGTTTTTGCTTTATGTTTTACAATAGCTCTAGGAAGTAATGCAGAGTTAGTAGCATCAGCAGAGCCCATCTATAAGAACTTAGTCCTAGAGATTTTCTCACTCCAGTTTCCATACTCTGCCTCCATTCATGTGGATGTAATGATATTAGAAAAAATTGAATTGTGCAAATACAGCTGATGGAGGAAATACACTTCATTAAAGACAATTGAAAATATAAGAATATGTACCCACTAGGAGGTACCTGCAGCTATTTTTACCTTCTAAACCTGGCAGGTCATTGAGGCATTTTCCACTTGGGTTCTTACAGGTCTTCATACAGGAAGCACCACAAGGCTTATAGTGCCATTCACATTCTCCTTGCTGATTGTAGTAATCACAGAACAGTGCTGAGGAGAAACAGAAAGTTGAACATATTCAGGGGAAAAAAAAAAGGCAAAACTTAAGCATAAAAAAAATCTACACAGTGAGATGTTAATGCACATATGTAAGATGCTGCACTTTCAGAAGTGTTTATGACATAAAACTTACGACAGATTGTTGGGCTTCTCCAGGCTACACATACACCAACTTCACTACATGCTTGAGCATAGGCAGCTACTGCTGTACAAAAGCAATCACAGTCTCCTCCAGTGTCACAGGCACAAGCATCCGTCACACATGCTTGGTAATATTTTGCTGGTTCAACCTGTTAATAAACAGAAATATAATACTCTGCATCCTGCCTTCTAAATGATTTCTTACCTTCGCTAGAGTAGTTTTCTTACAATTGTAGTATCCCAGAGGAAAGCCCAACATTGGTAATTTATTTTTCTTTTATAAGACACCTGAGATGATGCCAAATGACGCATCCAAATCATGTATTGCCAGATTTTTAGAAACCCAGACTTGTATCCTGGTGTAAGATTAGATTAATTTTCAAAAAAAACATTAGGCAACTGCACAGTTAGCTGACGACATTTGTTCTGTACTTAGTGTCAGGTAAAGGCTATGCTGATACTTCATTCCTATGTTATTATTTTACTGAGCTTGTCTTCTCTACCTATTCAGGTCAGGCTGCAAGGAAATACACAGTAATTATGAAATTATTATTCTTTTGTAATTGTCTTTTTATTTCTTACAAGTAGGGACTATTAATCTGTCCCATTGAGGGCAATTCAGACTGGAGTTTTCCTGGCACAATTTGAAGTGAAACATGTTAAGAAATGAGGCATGCATGTTAAAACCTATGAGAATAGCATCTTCACCAACCCACAGACTTAGTTTTCACACAGTAAACTTCTGCCCTGGTAATACCTGAGAGTGACAGGCAGCAAAGACGTTGCTGTTGATGATGCTACACTGCTTCTCTGACCAGGACTTCCGATATGGGTTGGTAGAACATGGGTCCTTGACACTGAAAGCATCAGGGCATGTAGAGGACACTTTCCAGCTGTTTCCAAACTCTAGGACATTCTCTACTACAGACTGACTCCTTGTAGTAAAGTCATTGACGCTGTTGCCATCATAATTTCCACAGAGACCACAGACCTGGCCCTGCAAAAGGAAGCAAACAAAAGAGTAATGGATGTGAGAAAACTTGAAACAAAATCTGAGACTGAAAGAATACTTGAAATTCAGCTCTTAGAATGGTGGCATTCCATTCTATCAGTCCTGAACATCTTCATACTCTAGAATGGAGGAACAGAATATGACCACTAAGGCTAGAAGGATACTCTTCTTAACTCTTTTCCTATAAATATCAACGGTAAAACCATCTTTGTCATTGTAACTGTCTGTGTTTGAGGTATATTTTTAACAAGGAAATGAGGACTCACAGCTGATTAGGCTTTTCATTTAAGCCTTGCTTTATACAATAGCTATACATATAAGAAAAACAGTCTTCTAACTATTAAGTATTACCAGTCCAGCCACCTAATCTATTGCGTCTTTACCATTTAGTCTGATCACAGGTATATAAAGAAATTACATTTTCCTTGTGCATCCAGAAATATCCCTCATTCTGAATGTATGGGTCTGTACAACAGTGAGAGGCTGCAATACATGCTTTCTCTATGAAACTGAGGTGCATACTTTCCATATTACTACTATTTTTATAAAATTCCAGTGAGTGAGGCAGGAAAAGAACTTATGGTATTGAAAGAAGTTGGTATATCTAGTTCTAAATTATGCTTAGTTTTAATACCTAATTTAAATGACATTGTGGCATGCAGTAAGATAGCAAATTCCGTATTTACTTCAGTTTTTAGTGCTTATGTATCATAAGCTAAGAGAAGGAGTATGAAAATTGGAATTCATTTTCCTTTTCATCTGTGCAGTTATATGCTTGACAAATACTTGCTGGCATATAAGAGGCTTTCACTCGTGATACACTTCCTTGTTCTTGAAGTGTGATAATTTGTGTATCAATGAGAACTGGAAACAATGGATTATTTTCAAGATCAAGCCTATTCAGTTGATTTATACACATATAGTGATGTAATTTTCATAAGTCTGATAACCTTTAACAAGGTTCCTTTTATAATTTCAACAAAGTCAAGTCCAAACCAGCGTTTTGCCAACTCAAGTTCTGTCAGGCCAAGTAGACACTGGAAGCTGCCTTCCAAGCTCAGAATGGCAGCAGGATGATGCCACGGCTTCCTGAGGTACCAAAGGAATGGAAAGCACCATGGGATGAACTGCAGGAATGCTAGAGACATCACTGTTTGCGATCCTGGCAGGGTCTCAACAAGATTCACACCCAGTCAAACCTGGCCAGTAAATTGCCATTGAAGTTCCTCACCTTGAAGCCGGGGCTGAGCTTGATGAAGATGCTAGTTTTCTTGTCCCACATGAGGATCAGGCCACTTTTGGTCTCAATCACCAAGTACATTCCCATGGAGCGAACCGTGTATGGCACCTCGTCATTCTGTCCTCTCCTCACCACGCTGACACGCTCTTCACCAAGGATCAGCTCATAGCTCTGAAACAGGAGGACAAGGTGAGGAGAAATGAGCTCAGTAGCTGCAGCTGTGCTCTCAAACATGGTTTTCTGCTTTTAAGGCTACTATTAATAGTTTGTATCATGAAAACAAATAATAAAAATGCCATAAATCAAAGCAATATAGTTCAAAACTCAGGTTCCCAGAAGTGTGGTGACAGACATTTTAGATGGTGTAGGTCAAAAAGTGTCTTTTGACTGTCATGGAGGAACTATGTTGCATACAATAAAAGAATCTTCTGACATATTAGGCTGAATTTCTGCCTTTAGACCTTTACTTTTCTCAAGGATGATGCAAGATAGTGTAGGAAGTGCAAAACACAGGTAGGAAGTCTACCAAATATTTCACTTGAATCTGATCTAAACCTAATTTAATAGCTGAATTGATTTTTAAATTATTTTCCAAATTCTTTGAAGCAATAGAAATCTAGGCTTCTCCTAAGCCTTAGCAGGTACAAAACAAAACTGGTCAATATGCAAAACCTTCTTACCTCTAAGAAAACTTTGATAGATTTTGAGCAAGTTGTCCCAGTGTTGCCACAGGGAATATTTTCAGTGACAACCCTGAAGGTCCCATTGACTGTGCCACTTTTCCCACAGTGGTCCTGGATAGAGAATAACATTTAAAAATTTGTTATTTTTACAGATATGATCAATATTACCTCTCATTTGCAACTGCTAACTATCAGTACCTGGACTAGTGTGTATTCACAGTTTCCATTGAAGCTGAACCTTTTGTCATCAAAGGTGTTATAATGACCATCTCCATAAACAGCACAAGTGCCCAGACACTGATCTTTGGTACATTCCCACTTCCTATTCTTGCATACACTAGAAAAAAAAAGAATGTAATATTTTAATAATAAAACGACTCATTTTTTTGTGTAGACATATCTGAACAATCAGTATTTGTTTGGCAGCCCGTCCCTGCCAAATGCTATATTGATTCTGGAAATAAAATAGTCTTTTACATTTTTCATGTAAGAATTAAAGAAAAGGTTTGTTCTGCTACCTGAGTACCTAAACTGCAAAACAAGATACTTAATGAACTCTGTAGTCCTAAAGGTTTCCTCCCATTCTGTGCTTTGGCCCTGTGACAGATACAGAAGGCAACCTTCTCATACTGTGTAATCCTAAACTAAAAGATCTAAACTCCATCAGCTGATTAAATTTGCAATCCAAATCTTTCCTTGCTCTTGTACTATATAAGGCCTTTAGAAAGGCAAATGATGGAACCAGGAATGCTACTTCTGCAGGTACACTTACCAGGTGTTACAGTCAAAGTCGATCTTTTCCCCAGGCTGATACATGGCTTCGTTGTGAATACATGGACATTGCTCTTCAGGAATACAGCCACCATTCCCATCTAACACAAGCCCATCTGGGCACACGCAGCCAGATGTACATTGTGAGCTATACTGCAAAAGAGAAGTGAAAAACATCATTTTAAAGTGAAATGATCACATTGGAAAAAGGAAGATTAAATTCTCATAAAAGGTGCCTTATATGGTCTTTTTTTTTGCCCAGCTTAAATAGGAGAGAACTATGAAGTAATTAAAGGATAATGGAACAAAAAAGAAGTTATTAGCCATAGATTAAATAGAATATAAATCTGTTAGAGGGAAATATTATATACAAGTAATATATACAAGTATATATACAAGTAATATTTTTTTTCAGTTTGACTGATTTATATTGAAATGTTTTTATCTCATATGGAATTACTCATGAAATGGCATGTGGCTACCAAGAACTTGAGTGGAGTAACATAATTAGATGTGCAAGAAGTTCATAACTGCAGCATGGTATGAGAAAGATTAATTTCTCCTAGCCAATTCTTAGCCTTTCCTACAGAAGGCAAGTAAGTGGTAGAGCCCTAGATTTTTCACTAGTAGTTACTGTTACCTGCAGTAGCTGAAGAAAGGTATCTTAAGAATTAATTTGGATATTTACTTATTATATTTTGATCCAAGGGTTCCATTGTTAATGCTTCATAGCATCATTTTAGGGCTTTTGCTACAAGAATAATGTATCTGTGTTGTAGATTTGGAGTAGATCCCATAGATAATTACTTTAGCAGCCAGAACACAGACAAAAGCTGGAAGCACCATGTCATTGGGCCATGACATACTTACACACTGCATATCCAGAGTCTGGCAGCTTTTTTGACATTCTGCTCCAGTTGTTCCTGCTGTGTTGTTTTTACAATCAAAGTAGACCATGGGGGATTCACAGACTAGAGGAAGGAAAGAAGTGGCACAGGGCTTATTCCACAGCTGTAGCTATTTAAACCATCTATCAGTTCTTTGGAAAATCTCTATTTCAGTTAGTAGAGATTGCTGTGCTATTCAATGTGCTGAGCAGATTCACTTCAGAGCACTGGATTCCCAAAAAAATCCCCCACAAAACAATTCAGAAAAAAAAGTCTTTATATAAAAAGAGGTTTTATGATTAATCTAGTCCGCTCCTGCCTTTTATGATAACTGTAGCACTATGATTAAGTGAGAAATGCTTCCATTAAAAATCCATTAAGAAGAATCAATTCTGTGAACTATTCTCTACAAGACCTGATAAAGAGAAAAAAAGTAAGTGGAAGATTATTTTTACCTGGAGTTGGATTTGGTGCTCCAATGCAATTCAGTCTTCCCTGGACACAAGTGCTGTGAGAGAGGGAAAAACAATCTAATTTTTCTCTCCTCTCAAACCAAGTATTGAGATTGAGAGCTACTTATCCCTTGTCAAGTTTCAGAATTTTCAAAGGAATTCCAAAAACCTGTCGTGCATTCTCAGGAAAGAATTCCACTAAATAGCACTACACATGCTGCTTTCATATGATATCCATTGTTGCTTAGCAGGAAAATTCATAGATTGTAATGCATATATGTCACTGCTTGTTACTTACATTCTTGTAGGATCTGTTCTTGCTGGTGTTGTTGTAATTTTATACTTGAAAGATTATGGAATTAAAAAGAAAATGCACCGAAGTAACAATTGCTTTATCAATCTAGAAATACTACAGAATCATAGAAACCTTTAGGTTGGAAAAGACCCTTAAGATCCTCGAGTCTCATCACCATTAACCCAGCACTGCCAAGTCCACCATGAAACCACGTCCCTAAGTGCCACATCTGCATGGCTTTTAAATGCTTGCAAGAATAATGATTCAACCACTTCCCTGGCAACATGTTCCAATGCTTGACAATAATTTCAGTACAGAAATTTTTCTTAGCATCCCATCAAAACATACCCCAGTGCAACTTGAGGCCGTTTCCTTCCATCCTGTCACTTGGTACGTGGGAGAAGAGGCTGGCCCACATCTCCCCACAACCTCCTTTTAGGCAGTTTTAGAGAATGTCTTTTAGTGAGTGTCTTTGCTGAGCCTCCTTTTCTCCAGGTTAAACAACTTCAGGTCCCTCAGCTGCTCCTCAAAATACCTGTGCTCCAGACCAGCTCTGCTGCACTTATTTGAACACCAAAATGCCTTTCTTGTAGTGAGAGGCTCAAAACTGAACACAGGATTTGAGGTGCAGCCTCACAAGGACCAAGTCCAGGGGGACAATCAGTTCCCTAATGTCAAAGGCTTTACAGAAGTCCAGGCAGACAGCACCCACAGCCTTTCCCTCATCCCCTAAATGGGTCACCCTGTCATAAAAGGAGATCAGGTTGGTCAAGCAGCAGCTGCCTTTCCCAAACCCATTCTGTCTGGGCCTGATCCCTGTTTGCCCTGTATGTACTCTGTAATCACACTCAAGACAATCTGCTCCATGTCCTTCCCTGGCACCAAGGTCAGGCTCACAGGCCTGTAGTTCCCAGATCCTTCTTCTGGCCCATATGTAGATGAGCATCACCTTTGCTGACCCCCAGTCAACCAGGACCTCCATGGTTAACCAGACTGCTGACAAATGACTGAAAGTGCTTTTGTGAACACTTCCACCAGCTCCCTCAGTGCCCTTGGGTGGAGCCCATCTGGCCCCATAGAATTGTGTGTATTTAAATGATGTAAGAGGTCATCACTTTTCATTGTAGTGGCTTCATTCTGCTCTCTGTCCCCATCCTGCAGCTCAGGGGAATATGTACCATTTGTAAAAGTTGAAAGTCAAGTTAACCCAAAGTTGAAGAAATTGAAAAGAGAACATTCTTTTGAAATTCAGGGTGAAACCATCTTACACATACCAGACTTTAATGAGACAATGCACTTTGTTTAAATGTTTTAAAAAAGATTCACTTACCATACACGCCCATTTTCATGGATCACTTCTCCAAATGGTATAGGAGATCCTCTGTAGTAGCAGGGGCATTCCTTAGCAGGCACACATTTGCCACTCTCATCCATGTAGGTCCCATTTATGCAGGTGCAGCCATCCACTGGGACAAACTTGATGCTGCAGGTGACATCAGGCTCGCTCAGAGAGCGGCAGGTGGGTTGACAAGAAGAGATGGTATAGCTGTAGCTCAGGGATTTGGGACATGAGGTGGTGTATTTTGCTTGAGAGAGGAAAATAAAATAGATTGTTAATTCCAGATGGTAAATTCTCATGTGAAAAAAGAAAAAGGATAGGCAGTAGAAATAACATGTAAACAATACTGTACACCTCTGCTTATGTTTCATCTTTCATGTAAATGTATTTGTGAATCATTTCAGAGTTTGAGCTGAAAAGCTGCTGTACATGTGGAGTAAATGATGCATGCAAAGAAGAAAATATTTTTTCAAATGGAAGTTCAGAAGGAAATCTCCATTTGGTGCTGCCATTCATTGCCAAGATGTCTAAACTTCTTGAGGAATGAGACAAGATGTATCCCTGTGTGTTGACTGGTGTGCTGAATACAGACATACTGGGTGAGCAGAACCCAGTGTGCAGCTTCAAAGACTTAATTTACAAGTGTTCTGGTTGGTATTGCTAGTACTGCTATTGTAACACAACACATTATCTCTGCAATAACTTGTGATACTTGTAAAGCTGTAGTGAAACTCTAAATTGCACAGAAACAGGTGGAGACACTTCCATAACAACAGTCCCTTTCCTAATCAAGCCACGTCTCCCATCTATTCATATTCACTTTTGCCAGCAATGGATTGATTCTAAGGGGACAGCAGAGAATTACTTCCAGGAGTGCACTTAACGAAATCCCTTCCTCATCACTTACCGATTTGTCTAGAAATGAGTAGAAAATAATCTCAGATCAGCAATTTTTATTGATGTGTGTTCTTAGGAAATGGGATAGTAGAGAGTACTTACAGCAGACATCAGCCCTCCATCCCTGCAGCTGGATTCCTTTTGCAGCACAAGCTCTCACATAGGCAGACAGGGCTGCACACAGACAGTCCTCACTGTTTTCACAGTTACATGTGTCAAACATGCAGTTCTAAGAATGGAGAGAAAAATAAGGTCTCAGCACTGGAAATACCGTCAGTCTTTAAAAAACAGTGAACATTATCTTTCTAGTCTTATTCCTTAATCCTTCGTCAGATATGCTCACTCATAGACAACAGTAACACTCTTTATCACTTTCTGGTCTTCGTCTAAGGTTCCTGGCAGGGAAAAATGCAGATAATGAAAATTCAGTCAATTACTGCAGTTATAATTAGGAAAAAATGGTCTTAAAATCTGTTATGCCTTTTGCAGCTTCTTGGTCCTCTGAGCCTTATTAGTGGATATGCTGCACAATAGCATCCAAAGCTCTCTTCACAATGTGCAGTTCCAGACACATCATTTCGCCAGTGTGGATACCGAGTGACTCCTAGTGAGAAGAGTGATTTGCAAGGCGCTGATAGCAGAGTGATGGTAATAAAGTAATGGGCTTTCTGTTCCAAGTGGTGATTAATGAGATGCCAGGCTGATAAGGTGACAATTGACTGATATTCAAACAAGCATTTGTCATGCCTTTGAATACACTATCAGCCTCACGTGTAAAACCATCCGGGTGTAAATAGCTGCCTTTTCATCGGCAAACAAGTCAGGATCTTGAAGCCAAGACTGACGATCGAAATAAAGTAATGTTACAATACAAAGAGAAACACATGTTTTGAAAGAAGGAAGCAGTGCGGTACAGCAATGGGGATGCAGACATTGCATAAGACATTCTGGAACAGCTCCTATTTCTATTGTTTCCTAAGGGAAAAGCAGTCTGACAAAGTACCGTGTGGTAAACAGCGGGATTGATTGCATAGTGACAAGCAGCAAAAGGTCCCGTGCTGTTAGTGAGCAGTCCACACCAATGCTGAGCGTATTTTTCTGTGAAAAGAAGAAACAATAAAAATGCACATTAGTCTTTGTACTTCATTAGTCACAGACCCATGCTGCCCTGGCCTATGCAGACAGTTCTGACATTCCATTAAATCTCTTCTTCTCCCGTCTTTTTTTTTTTGTTTGTTTGTTTTCTTTTCACTCAGCTTGTGGGTCAAGGTTCCTAAAACTAAAAAAGAGGACTTGCTGAAGGGGAAGAATTAAAGGATTCCAAAGATGCTCCTGTAATCCACTTCTCTGACGAGTTGTCAGCTTGGACATCGACTCTATTTTCAGTGACCTTGCACTTTGCTTCACTTATGCCTCTGTCACTCTTTTTTTACATTGTTACTTATCTTCAGTGCTTTCATTTTGAATATTTGTTTCTGATTTCAGATGTATGTTTTTACCAAATATGTGAGTCTTTATTTTTTATCTTTGCTTTCTAACAGATGTGTTTTCCTTAGAGATGAGCAAAAAGAAAAAATATAAACCAGAAGAAATTCTAAGAAGCACTCACCATTATCAATGCTGAGTGCACAAGGATTCTCAAAACTCTGCTGGATATTAGGGCATGAAGCCTGAGTTTTCCATGTATTAGCAAATGCTGATGCTGTTCCTTCAATTATTCCACTGATGACCTTGAAGTCATCAGTTTGGATGTTATTGAAATTCCCACAGAGACCTGTTGAAAAGCAGTGAAAAGTTTATACTGCTCTGACTACAATAAAAGACATTGATCAAGGTGTCCTTTTATTTCATTCACTCACCACAAGTCTGGTTTTTGAAAGAAGCATCCAGACGCACAAACACTTGCATCATGGGTGTGAACTGCATCTCAACCTGGACGCCAAAGCTCGTGTCCATGATCATGAAGAATGAGGAGGGTCTGAACATGGTGACATTAGCTACACATGGGAAACAAAATGGTCACTTTCTGAGCAAGGCCAAATGCTGAAAACACAGTGCTGTCCTTTGTGAATTTCTATTGCATTTTCTGCAAATTCAGAAGTGAAAAAAAGATCTGGAGGTCAGAGATACCACATAGAATCCTTAGTTATTGAAACAGAGAACAAAAATAAAATTTCTTTCTGAGCAGGTGTGAGCACAGGGGTAGTAACAAAGAAAGAGGTAAAGAGATGTCTTCTGCCTACACTTTCGTGCAGTGGGAAGGAAGTAAATCTGAGAGTAATCAAATCAGAAGACCTTAAATTCTGTTTGCTACTGCTTGAACCCTTGCCTGTGCTTGCCCTGCATTTCTCTACAACACCAAACGTCCCACTTTACTTCAAAAGTACTCGTGTCATTCACTGTTAGAGAAAAAAGCTACCTGCTGACATGGGCAGCTGGGTGTAGATGGAGTTCACAAACACACCACCATCAGGTTTGACCTCGACGATCTGATAAGGGAGAGGAACAAAAGGCAGCTCTGTGAGTCACAGAATGGTTTGGCTTGGGAGGGACTTTGAATTCAGCTCCAACCCCTCTGCCATCCATGGGCAGGGATATTTTTCACTAGACCAGACTGCTCAAGGGTCCATCCAACCTGGCCTTGGACACTCCCAGGGATGGGGCATCCACAGCTTCTCTGGGCAACCTGTTCCAGTGCTTCATTACCGTGACAGTAAGGAATTTCTTCCCAATATCTAATCTAAACCTGTCCTCTTTCAATTTGAAGCCATTCCCCTTTGTCATATGACTTTGTGCCCTCCAGCTTTCTTGTAGGTCCATTTTAGGGACCAAAAGGCTCTCTAAAGTCTCTCCAGAGCTTTCCTTTGTCCAGGAGGAACAACCCCAACTCTCCCAAGTGTTTCCCGTCAGGAGAGCTGCTCCAGCCCTGTGTCTTTGTGGCCTCCTCTGGACCTGTTCCCACAGGTCCATGTTCTTATCCTGGGGACCCTGGAGCTGGGTGCAGCACTCCAGGGGGGTCTTCCCAGAGCAGAGTAGAGGGGAAGAATCCCCTCCCTCACTCTGCTGGCCACATTGCTTTGGGTGTGGCCTTCTGGGCTGCCAGCCATGTGTGAAAAGTAACTCCAGTCCAAAGAGCATTAATCAGGAAGACTCCCGTGATATTAATCAAACCAATATTCAATAAAAAGAGTAGATCTTTGTGATTTCACCTCCCCCTTATTTCTACTTAGTACACTTTACTAATTTACCCCGCCAGAAAGGAATTACTTTTAAAGGGACTTTCTCAGCTTATTAGGGGATTACATCATCTTGTTTTCTTTGAACACATCTTAGTGATTAATTACATCCCCAACTATTGTAATCATAATTACTAACCTTGACGCTCATGGTTTTTCCCCATCTAATTGCCAGAGAAAATAGCTTTTTTCTGCTTTGTGAGTACAATGTGTTTCTTAATGAAATTCCACAAAGCCAAATTTATGGCTGATCTGATTTTCATAACAAAATCCACTTCTTTTCACTTCATTAAAAGTATCATCTACTCATCACATATGCTGAAAACCTGACAAAGAAAAGCAGCTCCCCGTATTTTTATTGTGCTTATTTTGCATTCTTACAGTTTGTCCTTTATTCATGTTGAGGGTCACTGACTTTAAGCAGGTCTCAGTGTCAGTTAAGCCACACTTGCGTAGCTCTGCCAGGATGGTAAATTTGTCACCTTCACAGTCCTGAAAAAAAAAAGTCAAGTTATTACACAGAAGACTAATTACAGAAGTTTTCCCTATGCAATTTTCTCTCAGTTCTGAAAAAGTATTTCTTTTTCTGGAGAACACACAGACTCTGGTGAATTCTAGAGCTTCTTTGGCTGCACATTCAGTTTTGCCCCTGTTTGAATTATTATGAACAAGAAATGTAGAATCTGGATTTTATTGATTATATCCATATGGATATCAGATGGAGTTCCATATTCATATTTGGTGGTTTTATTCATGACAACTTCTAATGTTTGATTCAATTCTACCGTAGCTCTCATCTTTCTGTAGCTGGTATCAATGCTAGACAAAAAATTCAGATAAAACCTGTTTCAGGTGAACAGTAACATATTTCCTTTTACTGAATTGTGCATATCAAAACATTTCACCTACACATCTATGTGATTAAATATCTTATTTATAATTAATTTCCAAATTTTCTATTTCTTTTGAGTTGTTTTTAAATGCTTAAAAACGTTTAAAAGCTAAGTGAAATGTGTTCATTAACTTGAAGTGTTTTTCTGTATTTAAGCTCCACAGAAATGAAAAAGAAGTATGGCTTATAATTTTTTTTTTTTTTTTAAGAACAGTTACTGTAATTTTTACAGTTGTACCGTTTGGCCAAATACCATATAATAGAGTAACATGGCAAAAATTATGCAACCCAGGAAGAAATATGGATTAGTTATACTGAAGGTTGCACACTAAGCAAATTCTTAAAAAAGACATTGCTCTTCAGTTACTCTCTCACAGAACTGGAAATTTCCCAGTGAGCACCACACAGGGTTACATGACATCCTAACAATTAACTGATGATTGTCACTGAAATGGCAGCGTTGCAAACATGTGGCTCAGTGGCAGGGGATTGAATGTCTGAGCTATGTTTCAGAAGTGTTGATGGAGATCATGTTTCCTTTCTATAAATCTCTAGGGCTTTATGACCCAGAAGTGTCCTCTGAGCCCCACCTTAGAGAGGACATAAGTGCAGTCTCCGTGGTGATCATAGATCTTCTTATCATATGTGGAAATGTGGGAACCTCCCACTACAGAGCAAGTTCCTGGGCATGACTTGTCTTGGCAGCTCCACTGACCTCCATTACAGGTACTGGAAAAATAAAGTTAGATTAAATCTGTAGCAAGGGTCCAGAATCAGAGGACATGCAGTGCTGCTTTGCTATTATTTTGCCCTTCAAGCTGTGGTTTGACACACAGGTTTAAGAGTTTCCAAATTGCATTGAAATTGTGATGCAACATATCAAAATCAACGACTCTGATAACCATTAACTCCTTGCTTATCTAATTGTTTTGTTTCTTTGGACAGACTGACCTCTCCAAAACAGGTGTTGGATAAATAGTTGTGTGGATTTCTTCAGGTAACATAGAGCACAGTGACAAGTTAAAAGATCTTCCGGGTTTGTTCTTTTTTTTTTTTTTTAATGTAATACAAATGTATCATAAACTAATAAATAAGAAAAGGTAACTCCACATCTGCTCCTGCTGCAGACTGTGTCTGTTTTCAAAGCTGATGTGGTAGAGCACAGGTAAAGGATTAATTGTGAAATCGAGCTGGTGTTGTGTCATCCCTTGCTTTCTCTAGAGAAAATAAATATTTGCAAAACATTAATGACTACAACTTCATCCCCCTTAGAGAATTCCAAATGTTTGAACAAAATAAACAAGAAGGAAGCATTTTAAATGACTAATGAGAAATCTAAACATTGTAAATTCTTGCTTTGATCATCATGAGAGAGAGTACAAAGCTAGTTACAAATAAAACAAATAATCTTCTTTAAGGGTGCTTTGGAAATCTAATGGCCAGTTAAATACACAGTCAATTACCAATGATGCAATTGCATGTAATAAACTATTAAACTCATTAAGTATAGGAGAGGAAATAGCGAGTTAGAAAAGTAACAAAGGTTACCAGGTCTGGCATGGCTCTGAAAAAGAAGTTCCTGTAGCATAGGTTTTGCCATTGTAAATACAGGAGCACTGCTGCTGGGGAATGCAGCCAGAATTGTTGATGTCATCAAATACAGTCCCTAGATTAAAAAAAAAAAAGATAAAACCTTGGTCAATTAAAGAGGCATTTCCTATACAGCAGTGCTGAGGACAGCAGGACTATGTCAGTTTGCTGAGTAAAGGATTCAACCTTTGTATTCTTAAATTCCACCTGCTCTGAAAGAGGGACTTGTAGCACAGGTGGCTGGTTATAAGATTGGTCTTGATCTGTTTACTGTTCTTTTTTTCTTGCTTTCCGAATATTGTACATGTATTAGCAATTAATTCAGACATCTTTGCTCAGCTGGCACATGACAAATTCTTGGCACTCGCAGCTATGAAAAATACAACTATATGAGGCTTAAATCCCACATGCTACAGGTAAGCTTTTGTTCTTTGAGATCAGAGATGTGAGTACTTAAGGACTTGCCTGGGGGGCAGAAACAGCCATCAATACAGTGTTCTTCACAAAACAGAGATCGTTCAGGATTCGTGCATGTATCAGCACAGGGGGAGTTGCACTCCTGGTACTGCATGTTGTAAGGACATGTCTTGGCTGAAATTGAAAGGGATAGATTTTTTTTTTTCAGTCAAAAGTATTTATAGTTCACTATACATGTAAATATTTATATCCATTTAAGTTTTTCAGCTAGATATAAAAAACCCCACACCTAACTGCAAACTGACCACTAGCTCTCAAAATTTGCAAATTTAACCCCCTAGATCCTTATTTTAGAGCTGAGATGTGCATTCCATGACTCTGGGGCTGAACTGGCTGGATTTCTGGGGACATCAAGGTAACAACCAACAAGGTCTGTTTCTGCTGAGGGCTCCCTTCCCTGTAAACACCTGTACTGCTAGTGAAATGAACGACTTAAATTCCTAAAGCTTTAGTATATTTGCATTTTGAGATGCCATCAAAAGGACAAATAGCACCTCATGGGCTTTTGTTTTGGAGAAAATGCTGGTGACAGTATCAACAGCTAACCACCATAATCAAATATATGTTTAAATCAATACAAACTCATCATTATCAAGCAAGAGGAGATAAATAGGTGATTAGCCAGCCAGCCATACACCTGTGAAGATCCAATCAGTTAATTGAGAACAACAAATGCTGTAGCCACCATAAGGAAAGGAAACAGGAATACAAGCAAGCAAGTAAGAATGCCTTATTCTTCTTTCTTGTTTCTGTTTTATTTGCTTCTTTCAATGTACCAGTTCATTAAATTGCACTTTGACTCTCATTAGAGTATCCATGCTAGTGTTTAATTCAGTTTGCATTAAAATCCTTAGCTCTTTTGCTGAAGTCTTCATTCTGGAACTTAGACACCAGAATTTTCTAAAGAATTCAATCTTGAACGCCCTGTAACTCCTCCTGCATCCTCAGCATTGTTCGAGAGCTTGCTGTTTGTTAGTCAGTGGGCATGCAGGAAGGTTGTCTGTAGTGATACTCACGGCACAATTTTGAAGTTCTCCAGTCCAGGGGCTGCCCACCAGCGTGAGCACACTGCCGGGAGTACTCAGCAAAGGTGTCACAGATGCATGAGCTGTTCTCAGATTCTGCAGAGCTGCACAAGTCCTCTTGGCAAGCCTTAATGTAATCTTGGACATCAACTAGGTCGTTACACTCTGCAAATGCAGAGCTGGTCAATGTTTTCTCGCATATGTTATCCTTTGGAGGAAAAAAAAATAATAGGCAAGTCTCAGTAAATAGAACGAAGTTCGGGGGGGATGTTTGGTACTGTTATTTTGGGTAATTCTTATGTAACAGAATATTATAGCCCTCTCTAAGTTGTTGCCTGAGGGCTTTTCCTACCGACGGATATGAAGCTGCAGAAGGGAACGGATAAATTTGAAAGAAAAATAAAAGGATAGTCAAAAATCCTTACGAGATTGTCAGAGCAGTTATTTGTTGGGATAGTAGTGGAGTCATCACAGTGTTCTGTTGGCCCATCCATTTTCTGCATATTCCCAAACTGCAAGGCTGTCATCTTAATATCTGTAGATTAGAAGATTAGAGGTTTTTTGTTCAAAGCAACTGCCTGTTATCTTTTTTTTTTTTCTCTCAAGGATTTGGGTCAATACTGGCCATGACAGTTAGCTCCCTTAAGCTTTTAAATGTGATCATCACCCCTTCCAAAGGAAGCACTACATCACTGCCTCAGTTTACTGTTTAAAAGTAAACATTGGAAAACAATTCTCAGCCTGTTACATCTAGATGCACACTAAATTCTTCTCAGAAAAATAACAAAATCTTTTCAGATTATATTGAGCCCATACAGGACAGAGAAAAAAAGTGATCTAAATGGGAATTTGGACAATGGAGACTGTTGTCAGACAAGATTTAGAAAAATGCTCAAACTGGGAATAGTTAAAAAGAAAAGATCTTACAAAGATTATGCAAATCAGCAGGGAAATGTGGATATACTGATTTTGAGACAAAAATGAAACAAGAAATGTAGTCTATAAAATACAATTGCCTTTTGTTTTATTTATCTTATTAGTGAAAATCTTCTCATTTTTATGGACTTACCCGATTAGTTTTACCAGCACGGTGTATAACAGTGGCATGCAAGAGATATCAGTTGTTAGCACCAGTATTATATTTACACTCAAAGTAATAACTTACCTATCTGGTGTCTCAATTACACATTTTTAAATAGAGAGTGAATCATATCTTCTGGGTAAACCATTTAAAAGGATGGGAAAGAGGACTGCTGATGATGTCAGAGCCTATTGGAAATCCCATAAACCAATTTTTTTTTTTTAAACACTTACTGTTTGAAACAAATTCGTTGTATATGGGAAAGCCATTGAAGTCACCACAAAGTCCACAAGTCTGATTGGCATATTTCTCATTCAATTCCAGCTAAAATGATGAATAGTAAGTTGATAGAAGTTAGTATAAATATTCTAAAGTGTATTCAAGACCAGGGAAAACACTTGCACCTGCTGTCTCTTAGTATTTCTTGTCAGAGCTGTGGAATTTTATTTAGCAATTTAATTCAAACAGGAAGAATAAAGAGTCAGCTTAGATTTGACTGCAGAGTCCATGCTATTGATACCATTGACACAGACTTCAGATTTCACTGTACTGTCTATATACTGTTCTCGGCCACTTTCTATTGATTCTCCAGGAAGAAAATCAAATCCACAGAAAAAAATGAAGGCTTAGGAGAGCGAAATTCTGCTAAAAATATATATAGTCGAAGGGGTAATTAGGCCCTATAATAATACCAATAGGTAATGATATAATGAAAGTGATTTTAAATCCTGTTTTAAGCAGATGCCTGGTATAAATCCTTGTAATTTTCTTTAGGACTACCTGGATATAAGCTTATCTTTACTAAGAAAGAATTGCTCAACAGTAGTGAGATAAGAAGGCAGTAGCACCCCCCTAAACAGGTCTAATCAAAGATTAGCTCTGTTCTCTGAAGCAGTAGACAGGTCCAGGAGCAGTTCTTACCAGGATGCTGTCCTGTTCATTCCACAATAACACAACACCGATTTTGCTGCCAACTTTCACATAAACGCTGCTCTTCTCTATCGTAATACCAGATTGGCTGTATGGCAGCTGAACTCTGGGAGAAGGCAGAAAGAATTCTACTTAAATTCTGATCCAAAGAAGAAGGGAAAGTCTTGTGGTATCCACCATTTGTAGGGATTCTAAAATAGTGTATTTTCGGGAAAGAAGAGCAATTACAAAATAAGATGGTCCAACGTTATCAAATATGGATCTAAATTTGGATCCATCTTCTCAGAACATTTCATCCAAATTTTATTTTTGAGGTGATCCTTAAGGGAAAGATTTATTTTCTGTGACAGGAATTAATAGCATTTTATTCATTATTTATGTTGGTAAAATTGTCAGATCTGTTGCAGAACACATAATTGTTTCCCCCCAAACACACCAAAGTACTTGGCAAGACCGAAAAAAAAAAAACAACAACAAAAAAAAGCCTGTGGGTACCAAGGAAGTGTTATGAATGAATGTACCTGTTGCCATCGACCAGGACAGCATCCTTTGTTAGTTGTGCCACCACGCCTTCGAGTTTCATGGTGATGCGGCTGATGGTTGGGATGTTTGCCACCACTTCACGCCTAATCTGGATGTTGAAGTCCTCGTAGGGAGCGTTGCAGTGGGAGGCAAAAACATAATTACAGAGCCCGGGGAAGGTGAATATGTCTCCGTCGAAGGTCTTGAAGTGGAAGTTGCCCCATGTGCTGCACACACGGCCATTGTGAGCAGGGTTAGCAGCTGTGAATTAAAACCGGCTGTTAAAGAACGACTTAAAAGCCCCAGCCTTCACATGGGGAAAATCAACTTGTCCAAAGTTTCATTTTCTCACTAAATGTTTTTTCCCTGCCTACCTCCATTTCTATCTAACCACTGTATAGCTGTGTATTCATTCCTCACTCATACCTATTACTCATATACCCCTACAAATGGTTATAGTTATGTTCAGCTAAAGCTTAATCAGTCACCTTCATTTCAGCTAAGACAAGTTTAAGATTATTTCTAACCACCATGTTTCTCCTCTGAATTATCCATGGTTTCCTTTATCAGCATTTCCCCCCATTTTTATGAAAGTCTTCTGTCTATACCCCCTAAAACCGAACACTTACTGAATATGGTTTTTCTTTTACTTACATGTTATTGCTAGATTTGTCAGCAGTGGTGGGATGATGTTCAAGTTAGCTGAAATTCTGATCGAAGCTAGGAAAAAAAAAAAATCAAAAACTAGTATAACAATACCCAAATTTGCGTGTAGGATAGACCCAGGAAGGACCAGAGAGTTAATATGCCAGACCCAAGGAAACAATGTTAAGCCTGTTTTATTTTACACAGGTTAAAAGCACATTCTAAAATTTGAACTCAGAATACTTAAGTCGTAAGAAATTGTTTTCATCTGTGATGATCTGCATTTTTTACATGTTAACTTTGACCCTTTTATGAAACTGTGTTGCATTAGAATTTTGGAATTCTTCAGAGGGGCAGAACAATACAAAGGGCTAAGCTGTACTAAATTAGCCCTTTACTGCTACAAAAACATAGTTGCCTTCTCATTGCACCTCCTCTAAGGAGGAAATAAAAACCTTAATTATCATCCTTTCTCTGTTTTATACTTTTCTATTAAGAGGCTGAAAACCTTTCAAAATGGCCATACATTGGTTGTACAGGACAGACACAAATCATTACAAGGTAAAAGTCAGCACGGATGGGTTACCATCTTGATTTCCCAACATTAGCCACTGATTTCACAGCAGACCAAAGTGGTCTCACTTCCTTTTTTAAAAAGGAACCGAATATCACTTTGGTTTTATATGTACATGTTCATGCAGACATGCATACAGCCTCTACAAACACATCTATTTTCTTGTTAGCTATGATTACACAAATAGAACTATACTGTGTTTTGTGTGTGTGTGTTTAGTAACTGGTGTCTAGTAAATACATTATTATTCTTAGAGAAAGATGTTAATACACATTTCTTTTCACCTGGCACTGCTGGCAATATGCTAAGGAGGGTTTTTTAAAGGCATTTTTATTATTCAGTATGGATATAGCAAATAAATACAAATATACAGTAGAAATAAATGTACCATTTTGTTTTTGTAGAAGACCCCCAGAGAACTGACTTCCTATTTGGATTCCAATCTGACCTCCTGTGAAAAAATTGTGAAAAGCATATTAAGAGTAATATCCTGTACTTGAACTTTTAAAGCAAAGCATTTAGGTAAGATCAAAGGACCCAGATACAACTCTGCAAAGCAAAGGGGAGAGTCTCCTTTATCACGCCAGAGAAAATGAAACAGGCTCCTCAAGAAAGCTAAAACATAATTATAGAAAGAGACATTCTATTACAAATACACAAAGTTTGTAGTGCAAATAACATATATATATCTGCTTTCTTTGTTTCTCTCAAAATTCACTGCAAGAGATCCTAATGACTACATAACAGCCCTAATTTCACTGCTGCACTAGAGATCTCAGTAACAATATGTGAAACAGCACAGGGGGAATTCACAAAATGCAGGCGAGCTATTTATTAAGATTGTTGTGTAGAAGCTAGGTTATAAGAAAAGGCATGGAAGTGGTTAAAAGAATCAAGGGACTGCAAGCTTGATCCAGTAACGGCTGCAGCTATTTCTGGCAGTTTGTTTAGTGTCTAAGCATAGGGCCTTTTCTCTGGGAGCAGATGGGAAGCCCCCAGTCAGGGATCTAGACTGGCTTTACAGCTGGATACAGGACGGTGCCTCTGAGGGACAGTACAAGGGCCAGAGCCTGGGCAGTGACCCACAAGTAACCTGATCAGCCAGTTTTCCTGCTCTAAGATTGTTCAAACTCATATCTTCTCTGCAGAAAACCTTAAGCATCACTCTGTAAAGCTATTTGACCAAGGGTTCTTGCTAAAACACCTGAAGCAAAGGCTTTTGACAGGTGATAAATACTCTCCTGAATGCTTTGATTCCTAGAAAAAGACTGACCCTTATATCCTGGGTTGATGTTCTAAGGTCTTGGATTTTATAAGTAAATATAGAAGGCATATCCTGTAAAAGTTGAAGGGCTACAACTTTGTTTTGTGAAGGACTGAATGCAGTTAGAAAGTGAGAGCTTGTGTGCTTGTAACATATTGACTAATAGCTACCTTTAATCTGCCAAGTCTAAATCCTCACAGGATTTACGTGATGAGATGACTGATATCTGAACCCTTGTCTGGATTATGTGAATGAGCACCGTGGGTGTCTGGAGAATTTCTCAGCCAAAGCAGAGCTACCTGTGGAGTTTGCCCTAAGTTAAGCCCCCTTTTTCCTTATAGGTGAGAAGAGTTCACTGAGTCAGAACTGGATCCTAAGACCCAGCTCAGTGAACTGAGAGCCATACTGGTGGAAGAGGGGGAAATGCTGAAGCCAGGGGGGTGCCATAAGGCCCAGTCCCCCCTTTGGTACTTAAACATTATCTGCTGAGCTTTTCCTCCACTGGAGAACCTCAGCCCATGTACTCCATGAAAGCTGAACAACTATCTTTGCATTTAAAATAATTGGATTAGGACCCCCTTTTTTAAATACAACTTCTGGCTGTGCTCCATGTAAGCAGATTTATTACTTGATCACAGAGCCAAAGAGTGCCTGTCTGAAGGAATTCAAGTCCCTATCCCAAAGAGAACCCCAAGAGATTACTGGCTTTGGAGCAGAGGGTTCTGGGCAGCCCCACCATAGCTAGAAGTTGCTGCAGTGTCTGCAGTTTCATTCAGCTCTTAAGCTTTTAATTATTTTCTCATTTCACTTTGTGATGTGCAAAGAAGTAACGTGGGACAAAGGAACCATTTTCCATTTCCTGCTTATCTTTGAGCATCATAGATAATAACATTAAGTAAATGTATTCACATCATTATAATTTATATGGATTATAATTGATGAAAATACAATTGGTGAAAAAAATTGATACAGATCAGGTAAGAGAAATACTTCTTTAACTCTATATAATAGGCTGAAGTTTGCTTTCATATTACACATCCATAGGAATCTCAGCAGGCATAGAATCATAGAAGGTTTGTTTATTCTAGTGTGGGAACCTTTGTAACAGGGCAAAATAGATCTATACCTGTATTTTGTTCTGTTAATTTTTCTCAAGGAAACAGCAGGAGCTTTTGTTTACTTAGCAAATACATCAATTCCAAGGAAATTCTACCTGCATTGGTTTGTTTAGCAATTACACAATGCCATGTTGTTTACTATTATAAAAATAATGTCTCGGTTGTAAGAAATTTACTATTTGATAATTTGGAAACGAACCTAATTATTAAGAATATTTGGATGCATCCTGCGAAGTCTATACCCAGCTGGCAATTATTATTGTCATCAGTTTATAAAAGTTAATATTTGACATGAAATATAAAGGCAGGCACACAACGTTTGTGGAGATGGCATGGGATAGGACCATTATTCTTTAGTCAGGATATTGGAAAATATTTTCCACAGGGCGTGGTTCAAATAAAGAGGTGTTTGTTGGACACTGTCTAATCACCACTCATTTTTCAAAGCAGTTTGTCAGATTAGCACTGCACAGGAGAAATAACTTTCTTGTTCCATGAATGGCTGAAGACATTTCTGGCCAACATTGCATAACTCCAAACACGAGTTTATACTCTACGAGACCGCTGTGTTTTCAAGCACAACACAGACCCACTGGCCGGTGTTTTAGTGTGTATTTCACAAACTATAAAGCAGCCTTAAATTATATTTGCACTTCTCAATGTTTTAAAAATGATATGCAAGATAAATTTACCTAGGCAATCTGCAGATTTTAAAATGTCAGCTGATAGGCCAAAAATTGCTGTACATGAATAGGGCTGACTTGTCAAGCTTGTACTCCTGCAAGTAGCTCCAATTTAATTGGTTCCATCAACTTAACAGGGTTATTCCTATTAATAAAAACTGCCAAGACCAGCCCTGATGGATATAATATTGACAGGTGAAAAAACCCCATCCCAAAATAATGGATCATGGTGTCACATAAATCTCCTTGTCCTGCTCACACTCAATATCTGTAATTTATATAAATATTTTGCCTAGGGTATTATAAATTAGTTACTGAAAATCCTTGCCATATGAATATTCCCTCCTGGTTTCTTTTGCAAAAGAAGTTGCAAGAAATGTTGAGAAACTGGTATTAGCCCCTGATAGGTGACAAAATACTGGAAAAGATTGACCAGTGGTCTGATCTAGCAACTGGAAAATGTAGCAGTTTAGGTTTCATAAGAGCAATAATATTCATAATGAATTCTAATACAAAAGACAAGAGGAGTAAAATGCTTTTGTAAGGCATATGGGATACTGAAAATCTGACATTTTAAGACACGAATAAGAGTTTTTTAGATTTGATCTTCAAGGCTACTTTCCATATGTAGTCATATACAGAAGTTTGCAGCAATATTAAATTAAATCGATCCAGTTAATAGACAGACATTTAACATTTAATGAAAAAATATAAAGAAATCTTGCCAACCACCTCTTGTATGAATCAATTTGTACAGTTGTTTAAAATATATTACTAGGTCTAAACAGAGTATTTTTTCTTTTCCCAATAAAGAAGAAAATTTCTTACCTATTTGATGGATACAGCAAAGTGCTAACAGGAAAGCCCATTCTGGTAGCAATATCCCCCTGCCAAACCCCATCTTGAGTGGAGTTTGGCACAAGGATGTTGGGTCTAAACTTGATCAGGACCGTAGTTCAACTGTGCTTTGTCTCTCTTATATAGCAGGTGACTTTGGCTTCAGTCCCAGATTGATTCAGAGAGTGTAGAAAGGTGAGGTTTGGGGGATTTTAGCTAATGAACAGGTAAACAGAGGATGCTCTTCCTTCCTCAGAAACTGGCCAATGGTATTTGCATTTTGGGAGGAGTAAATACATTGATGTATGTACATTTTAATGTTCAATCTAGCAAAGAAACGTAACATGGTTGCAAATAAAATGCAACTCCTCCTCCACAAATAACAGGTCCTGGAACAAATTGAATTTGGTGTTGTTTTATAGTTATGCAGATGGATGGCAGGTAACTGCTGTAAGTCTTTCAGAACTGGAATTCATGCCAGTTGACTCCTTGGCAAAAAAACCCCACTGATTTCTGAAGTTTGTGGAATATTTCATCTGTGGGGACCCACCATTAAGAACTCCCTCCATGCTTATTGGGGCAGCTAATCTTGAGAAAAGAACAGAATAATAACCTTGAAGGGCCCTGCAGTCTCACAGGGCCACTCAGAGTGCATGGCATGGAAACCCCTCAGTGTGACACTGACAGGCATTGGGCTGAGAGATCCATCTGAGAAAGATGCAGCCAGCTTCTCCCACACCTATCCTGCATTTGCTAGAGGTGGCCTTAAGCCTTGAAATCTACTTTTCAATTCTCTGGTGTTGCCTTCTCATAGAAAATATGAGGAGTAATTTCAGCCAGCCAGCCTGTCCTGTCCCAGCTTTCTAGGACTAAAAAGATTGATTACAGTCTGTGATCATTATGACATTGTTTCCGAATCATTCTTGTTTAATTCTGTTCACATCCACAGAGTTATGAGAACTACAAATTAGAGAAACAGGCAATGAATCAAGGGTATGAGGCTTGCCAGTAAAGGTTTAACAGACCTTTTTTTTCCTGAACATTGACTTTTTGCAATTTTACTGGGCAATCATTCCAAAAGCAAGAACAAATGCATGCTACAATAAGCACAGACAGTATTTCTACTTCTTGTCACTTTATCTTTTTTAGCTTGACATTGCAGGTAGGATGAGTTGCTCTGGGCAGATTTCTGTCTATTTTTATTCTATTTCTAGGTCAATAGATCTTACTTTAATGTAGTAAAAGATGGACAAAACTATTCAAAGTTAGTGAAACAATTCTTTTAAAACTACTAGTTTGGCAAAAACAATTTCCAGTCCAACACGTGGTATATACATCATTTTCCCTCAGTTCACCCTCAGCTTTAGCCTCTTCACAGTTTACCAGAGTGCAGGTAGCTGATGAATTAAAAAAATGTCCATCATAAAGAATGGAATGAAGGCTGCTGCTCAGTGGGGGATTTAGCCAGAGGGACCTGGGAGATAAAATTTGGGGTGGGGGAGCCTCAGGAGTAAGGAGCAAAAAACCCTCAAAAACTATCATGAGTGGAGAGGCAGAAAGGACATTCTTCGGGTAAAATGCCACAGTTTTACCTTCCACGTTTCTGCCAGAGTCAGTTCAGCAGTGTCTCCTTGTGTTTATCATTTCTGCTGAAGCAGGGGAAGGACACAAATTTAGGAAGGTGTTCTAAGTGTAAAATGGGATCACAGCCATAACCTAACTCCCTTGAGTTCTTATGAAAATCCTACCCTGTAATTATGCATTTAAAAATATTTCCGTAAAAGAATAGGAGAGTATGATACAATATTCCATTCAGGTGCTACCGAATTGAATGGTGTCATTTTCTTTCAATTTTTTCCAGTTCAGCCCCTATTCCCACTTCTGTTTAGCTCTAAATAGATCACACCCTCACTTATTTAGTACTATAAAATAAATTAAAAATAGTTTCTTTATGGAGTGTCATCTGGATTGGATTTCTGGGTTGAAATCAGTGGAAGCTTGTTATGGCAGTGTTGGGGTACTTAAGTCAACAGTTCGGCCTGCTATAGCACGAAACATGTTCTCTGTCAAAATGTCCAGGATGTTTAATGAAGTTACATCTTCCTAATCAGTAGTAAGCTGTTTACATACTCTAAATCTGTGTCTTTATGCTTCAGCAAACCAGGAGAACAGAAAATACTGCATTTCCTGCCCATAGAACATTGTTTTATTCTGTGTCAGTACACATAATGAATATAAATTCATCTGTACATAGAGAAGGCAAATGATTTTTTGTTTACGTGGCCAGTTAGCTGTATTAAATAAATATACTCTGGTCTCACTTACACAATTAGAAAAGCCACCCAACAAGCAGCCAGGGTGCAGGTGCCTTTAGCAATTGGCTGTTTGTGGTGGTCAGAAGGAGCAGAGCTTGCCTCCCTTCTCAGCTGCACCCAGCTCTGCACGGGGAGTGACACAAAGTCAGGATCTTCTCGTGCTGCTTTGAAACATTTGGGGAGAGTTTCTTGTTTTCCACGGGACCTATAAGAGCAAGGGAATAAAGGGATGAGCTTCCTGAAGGGGCAATCAATGCTTTTTGTATTCATATGGTAAAGGTGGCAAAGGTGTCCATACCTAGGATAATTAGGAGTGTCACTGGGGTAAAGGCTGCTTTCTTCTTTGTCCTGCCTCTTTTACCAGGATTGTTGTTAAGCAGAGTGCTAATATCTAACACTTCCTTTTCCTTCTAAGATAGCTTTTAATTTTCACTCTCATAATCTTTGTGACCAAAGCAAGGCATGTCAGACTTGAGTATGTTATTCCACTGAGCATTTAGCAGTGCAAAGTGCTTGTTCAGAAAGCTGTCCCAGTTGCACTCCAAGGTGTTCTTCAAAAGATAGTGCCCAGGCGTTTTGCTTAAACCTTTTCATGTTCTGGACTTGTCGTGATTGCTACTGCTCAGACTGAGATTTCTGATCTCCAGGGACGGTCAGTCATGTCCCAGTGTTCAGCTCATTCAACCTTACAGCCTCTCTCTTCCTCCCTCTCCACCCCAAGGAGTGGAGAAAATTGTTAATAACATTAACAGGTGCAGAAGAAATTCAGGTCACTCTGTTAGGTGGCTTATGAAATTTCGAAAGCTATCGGGGTTTTTTTGGGTTTTTTTACCGATTGCTGGGAAAATCATGTCTGTAGATGAAAGTATCACAAAAATTACAAAAGTTTAAGCAAACATGTTCATGCTTCAAGTGGTTCACCTAGATTAAAAAAAAGTAGTTCAAGGACTTTTCAGTTTCCCAGACAAAACACTGAAAAGAGCTTACATAGGTAGGGAGGAGCAAGCTCTCACCTACAGTTGTATGAGGGGAAAGAAACCCCAGAAGCAAGTTTTGAAGTGTTTTAATAACAGAAATTTAGCAGCTTTTTTTACTGTTAATTTGTATCAGGAATACACCAAGGGACTACAGTTTTTGGCTGGCACTAAAGCAAAGCACTTTCATTTCCAAGAGGAAATTTTCAAGGAAATGCCAAAGGCATTATTTATTTATTTATTGCATTTTTGTCTGGTTTTCTCAGTTTTAATGTGTGTAAAAACCAGAAGCTGGTCTTGACATCTCATTATTAATTCCCATGGCTATTAATTCAGGATAGATCTATAGACATGATAGACACCAGTTATTGGAAAGTTATTGGAAGTCATTGGAAGTTAACTGCAACAGCCGAGGACAAATATTCTTCTCTCATTTTGATCTTGTATATAAAAAATCTGTACCAATTGATTGATCACTAAAAGTGCCTCTTGTAACAGTAAATCAAATAATTCTGAGAATAGACATAATCTCTCCAATTTTACATTTTTTTCTTGGTTTCTTGCACAGAAATAGTGGCAAAACTTGAGACATTGATTATACTGGTTTAATCTAAAAAATTCAAACACCAGATAAAATGTCAATATCATATATACTATAAATACCATAATTAAAACCTGAAAGTAGATCATGCAATATGAGGGTGGCAAAGGTAAGCATTCAGAATTTAGATAGTGGCAGTAGTAAGGCTCTTAGTGACAACCAAAATCATAAGCCTTCTGTGTTCAAATTTCAGCTCCTGCAGAGTTCAGAGCCTGCACCTCCTCTCAAGTGTGACAAACCAGGGACAGCTGGCACCCAGGTTTTGTGCCCAGGTTGGGCTTGTGCCCAGGCATTGTGCCTCATATCTGTGAAGTCACTGCTTGCCATGTCAACTGGCAAAAGGAAAGGACTGGATTGGTCAGAGAAGAGGTTATTGTGGTGTGGAAAATAATGCAATGTAATGACAGCCTGCAATTAACGTCAACCAAGTTGGTATTAACTTAAGCAGAGGATCCGGCACACCCTTTCCCCAAGCTCTCCAGAGGTTTAGTTGCTCTCCTCAGCTTGTCCTGCTCAAGCTTTTCTCACCTGTCTCTGACAGCCTCAGTCATTCTTTCCTTCCATCAGTCTACAGGTTACTCCCCAGGGTTTTACTTTCCAGCCCTGCCCAGGGATTCACTCTCCAGCCTTTCTTTCAATAGCCTGTTAACTTCCCCACAATAAATATGTGCACTGCCACTGTGGAAGAAAACGGTGGGTGCCATGGGCTCCTTTCCCTGGTTCTTAGAATGTAGCCGTGGAAAGGGGTTTTAACCCTTTAAGTGCAGTGGAAATAAGATGCACAGCTACATGGTCGTCTGTCATGACAGGAAGAAAGAGACAAGTTTATTCACAAACAGACTTGGTTTTATAGCAGGACTGCAACTCCAAGAGTAGAGAAAAGGTGATTGGTTCAGAGAGAAGACACCCCATTGCCAGGGCCTGGTCACACACCACAACAGGGGTTCTATCTTTGTTATTAATTCCTTTTTATTTTGACCAAATGATCACCCTGGAGAAATTCTCCCTAGCTTTGAGCTGGACCAGCTCATCGGCTGGGAATAGAGCTGAAAAGCTCCAGCCTGGAATATTTTTCAGGCTGTAATTTTCTTACTTTCTCAATATGTGTCCCACACTTAGAAGAAGTTATAGACCCTGATTTTTTTTTTAGTATAACATGTCACACCACTTGGGAAATCTCATAGAGGTTTCTCCAGAGAAAACATGGCTGAAAATCATATGGAGAGAAAGTTAAACTCTAACAGTGAATGGCAGATGAGCTCTGTGTTATATACTGTTATCATTTTTTTACTCTGTTATAGTAATTTTATAACTGGTATGCAAGGTACCATGGAATGTGGAAGAAAACTTTCTATGAAGATTAGATTGCCTAAATGGGGAAAAACGTGAGAGCTAAGAGCAATGAAGGTTAAAAGCAATGAAGTAACTTGCCTCATTTGTCAGCAGTATTAGTCAATGTTCCTTAATTACAGAGTGACACCTTGAGTGTGTGGTTACATTAAAGATAGTCCAGTTCCAACTCCCCTGCTGGGGGACACCTTCCACTAGGCCAGGTTGCTCAAAGCCCCATCCAGCCTGGCCTGAACACTTACAGGGATGCCACATCCACACATTCTCTCAGCAACTTGTTCCCATGTTTTACTGCCCTCATGGTAAAGAATTTCTTCTTTATATGTAATCTAAACCTGTCCTCTTTCGGTTTGAAGCCATTCCCCATTCTCCTACCTCTTTCTGCCCTAGTAAAAGTTCCTCTCCAGCTTTCTTGTAGCCCATTTTAGGGGCTTAAAAGCTTCTCTAAGGTCTCTCCAGAGCCTTCTCTTTCCCAGGCTGAATAACCTCTCAGTCTTTCCTGACAGCAGAGGTGCTCCAGCTCTCTGATCATCCTTGTAGCCCTTCTCTTGACTCATTCCAACAGGTCCATGTTCTTCCTATGCTCCAGAGCTGGATGCAGTGCTCCAGATGAATCCTCTCCCTCAGCCTGCTGGCCACACTGCTTGTGACACAGCCCAAGATGCCACTGGTTTGACATCTGGAATCTCAAGCTTCTCATCTGCCAACATCCCAAGTCCTTCTCCTCAGGGTTACTCTTGATGCATTCTCTGCCCAGAGATGTGGTGAATCACTTTTACCACATTTATTTAAGGAAATGTTGAATGTCCTTAAGTTCATCGTTGCACTGGTTTTGTGTGGCATGGTTTTCATAGCAGGAGGACTACAGGGTTGACTTCCCCCACATTCCATAGAGCCCAGAGAGCCTTAGAGCTCCAAGGGGGACCCACTGCTGGCCAAAACTGAGCCCATCAGTGATGGTGGTAATGACCCTGGGACAATATATTTAGGAAGTGGAAATAAATGACTCCAGAGAAGCATTGCAGCCAGAGGAGTAGGAATATGTGAAAAAGTCCTGCAGGCACCGAGGTCAGTGCAGAAGGAGGGGGAGAAAGTGTTCCAGGTGCTGGGGCAGAGATCCCCTGCAGCCCATGGAGGTCCATGGAGGAGCAGAGATCCACCTGCAGCCCATGGAGGGCCCCACCCCAGGCCAGGTGGATGTCCAAAGGAAGGCTGTGGCCCTGAGGGAAATGTGTGCTGGAGGAGTCTCCTGGCAGGACCTTTGGGAGCACGTAGAGAGGAGCCCACATTGGGGGAGAGATGGGCACTTGGCACACAGCCACAGTCAACCCAGCACAACAGGGCACCTAATTCAGCTGAAAGCACAACTTTTCCATTGCATATCATGTATATCTGTTGCACAAAAGCTGCTGGGTTTTTCACCTTCAGTATTTGCTTGGTTGTCACAGCTTTAGGATGATGTTTATAGCTCTCATTTGGTTCATCTGGCTGGATTTCAGCTTTGCTTATCTCTTCTGCATAGTGCTGAGTACACCTTTCTGAACTAATATCACCACCAATGCTTTGTTATCTGGCTGGCATTTTGTTATCTGTTTGGCACTATTGTGGCTTTGCCTTGCCTGTGCATCTTTTCTTTATCTCATAAAATGCTTATTCTGTTGCATATTAATAACATACATGAGCCAAATCTGACTTTTGAATCCTTGGTGAGAGACTTAAATACAGTTTGCATTTCTTTGCATATTTCAGAATCTACTGTTGAACACATTTTGGTGTACTTTTCCTTGTGAGGCTTTCTCAGTGACCCTTGAGTCACTTCTGCAATGTTCTTTGTGAAGCTGTTCAGATTTGAGCATGCTCATCAGTGCTGCACATATCCTCAAAGCTTGACAGACTAACATTGTGCCCATATGGGCAGGTCACTTTTAATTTAGTCTGGAGATTGCATGAGAGGTTGAGGCTCTAAGTTAATTCTTATCTTCAGTGCTGACTGGGTTTAGAGGCTCAACTGAACTTCTGTCTGAGGAGCCAAGCTTATCATTGTGTATCTCCTTGTCACTGGATGTCCTGGCTCCAAAATTTCATCACCCTTTTGTGCAAGATTATCCATTGTGAGTTTAATTATTTTCTATAGTTTTGCCAAAAAAATCATATGTCGTTTATGATTTATTTTTCCTCCAAATTCTTGAGTATGTGAACTGAAATCATATGTTTTACAGATGACATATTTGTGGCTTGAAATATTTTGGAGGGAGCTTCTAGGTCTTCATACAAGTACTCATCTTGTAACACATCTAAATACTGCAGTATCAGCCTTTTACTACTAATTCTGTTTCCATCTTTGTTTTCCTAACTCATTCCTATTTAAATTTTAGAGATCCTCTTTAATAGTTAAAAATCACCATGAGATTGTTAAATGTGCTTCTGCCTGTTCAGGAACAGGGAATCAGTGTTCTAGTTTATTTCCTTTTCTTATATATAGTCATCTTTCATCAGATGCTTCCTAAAAGTAGGATTTTGCCAAATCCCTAGGCATTGTCATGCACGTGAGACATCAAAGAGTGCCACTTTAACGAAGGAGAGGGACTGTGACCCTTGAGGCTGTGACTGTATTGCTCTGTTAAATGCTCTCCTTATTTTGTCTGTCAAAACACTGGCAACTAGCAGACCTTGAGAAGAGAGCCCAGCCTGATGCTGAGTGCACCACCTGCTCTCTGAGGGTGCTCTGCAGCCAGCAAACAGAATAAGAGGGGCAAAGCAGGAATAGGGGTAAGCAAGCTTCTGCTTTCCACAGAAGGGGGTAAATAAAGCAGTTGAACTGATTTTCAAACCACTTACAACTCATTTAAAGTACTTAGTAAACAAAATCTGGTTATTTCTGCCTATGTCAGTGTATGGACTTGGACAGGACACAGATCAAAGTAAGAATCTTGGTGTTTCTTTGCACTGCTTGACTAATTATAGTTGCAGCAAGAGGTTTCTGGAGCAATAGATCTGTACTGATTGCTGTTATTATTTCACTGCTGAGGTGAGTTGCAATTTTAAGTATTGTTCTTTACAAACAGAAAGAACATGCAGAACAATTCACACTTGGTTTAAATTAATTGCCATTCTGCATATGGTATTTAGGGCCCAGTCAAAGCAGAATGTTGATGGATCTCAGGCAGTCAGTTTATTGTAGCTGAAATAAGTATTTAAACCTGTTAACTCTATTCTTTTGAGCATCTAAATAATGAGTAATATCAAGGTAGCTTATTAAATAGCATTGCATATAGAAGTGCTTGAAATTTCTATTATAATGGAAAAAGGAGGATACAAATCTTTTCATTACATTTATCTTAGGATATCTCATACCCATACTGCACACTACCCGTAGCTGCAATGGGATAGTGCAGCTCATTGTCTATGTAGAGCACAATATTTAAATTCATGTACCCTGTCCCTTGCACTAAGATGAAGTGATTTAAGCAACTTGTCATCCTCTACAACTCATCTCTTGATGGGGTAGGTAAAGCTACTGAACTGTTTCAAACCACTTGTGACTCATTTGAAACACTTGGGAAACAAAACCTGGGCATTTCTGTTTAAGTCTGAGTCTAGATGTGGATAGGACACAATTTACAATAAGAATCTTGAAATATAAGGCAAGAAATATTAACAGAAAAAGTATCAAAATGAATTTGACCTAATTCAGAATCAAAGTAATGGTGTGATCTCTAGCAGGAATTTGGTCAGACTTCTGTCTCTCACAAAGGTGGATATGGCAGTCTGCTGAGAGGCAGGAGTCCTTGGATTTCCTATCAGCTTCATGATGTAGAATGCCAACGTGCAAAATTTCTCTGTGTGTCTGATTTCAATCTCTATCCCTGGCTAAATATTTTTATTATAAATGTCTCAAGAAGAAACTAACAAATTCTACATTTACATCCTTTTCTGACAGGAAATCAATACTAGTTGCTCCTAGAGTAAAAAAACCTAATTGTTGAAAAATGCTAATTTTAAATGCAAACCCTTTTCCCCGTATTCTGGTGTGCTGAGCATAGGAATGAGCTCTTCTGCCTCAGTGACTTCATTATACCTTGCCACTAGGAGCAAATTAAAGTGCCTTTGATGTTGTCCTAATCTGAGCAAAGCAACTAATGCTCTCTTGTTTCACTCATGGAAGTGTTTCACCTCTTGAACTTCACCTCTCGAGACTCTTTTATGTAATAGAATATAATGTTGGATTAAAATAAACCCAACTTAATTGTGAAGGGTAAAGTGGTCTCAAGCACAGACCTTGCTGTATACACCTCTGGACAATCCAGTGGGTTTTTCCATTTAGTGCTACTTATTTCCTAACAAAATCTTGTACATATCAAGATAAAAGACAAGTAAGACTTTGGGAAAGAATTTCCAGTTTGACCAGTCATTGAATGAGCTCATTCTGTACATAAGAGACATTAGCTGTACCCAAAAAGATATCTGGCTCTAGAATTATTTACTAGGGTATTTGTGGATCAAACCCATATGAAAGTTCTGAATGCAGCAAAACCTTTGGCATGTTATATTTTGAAACCAAGGAGAATTGAATAGAATGTCAAGAAACTCTCATGGTTGTTCTTTTGGGCGTACCCGCTAATTAGTCAATATTCTAGCCAATATTTGCTCATAAAGTGAAAGGAACATAAGTATATTTATGCATGTGAATTAGTTCTACAAAAAAATTTACTTAAAAAATAATTTTCCTCAGACCATTTTTTATTCAAAGGCCCTTGAAAATTAATGTGGGAAAGTTATTCCTATGGGCTTACAAGGCAGGAAGATTATCTGAATTGCTTTGATAAAGAATGCCTTGGGAGAAGAACTGTCTTTGGGCATTTTTTTCTGTGGTCCAGAAATCCAGATAATGAAAGTCATGACTAAGTTCTGGGCAAATTTATATTTTTTCTTAAATTATGCTTATTTGCTAATACATAAGAATTTGTAATTGTTCTTTTAGTGATTAACCTCCTAATTCTCTTCTATCCTCTATTTTTGAGAGCTGGGTAAGAATTTAATATATGTAGAACATTATTCAGCTCCCACTGAAATCAATGATGAGACATCTATGGGAGCTTATATAAATTTTATTAATCCTTTAATAATGTATACTTTGATAATGATTGTATCCTTTCTCATGCTGCCTTACTAAGTGGGCAAAGTGCTTCCTATCCCAAGGCAATGCATAATGCAATGTATAATCACAGCAGCTGAATGACTGCATATCTACTGCTATGACTTAATATCTTGGACAAGCACTTATACATTGGCTTGAACATAACTGACTCCGTTTTTGATTTGCTCCTGAGTGTTTCTTATATCTTTATTTCATAGCACTGCCAGATGAGATTACACAAGATTTTTCAAGCAAAGACCCTCGTTCTAACTGCTTGGAAATGTTGTTAAAATTTTAATTTCTTAAAATTTCTCTTCTGAAAACTTAATCTCTTAAATTGACACTTTATAGACTTTTGATCCGCTTGTGCCGAGTCTTTTATGAAGGAGGAGGTGGAAATACTTTAGTGAGAATGTAGAAAGAGTATAAATTGCCTGATATATCATTTAACAAATTGCATCACTGCATCATTGTGGATGGTGGGGAGTTGCTTATGTTTGAAAATCATGCCTTGTCAACTACACTTGATAAACCAAACACTTTTCCATTAGAACTGACCAGAAATCAAGTTGTTCATATGACTGCTGTATATCTATTGTGTGGTAAAGCATTTAATGGATGCCAAATCAAACTCTTAACCTTTCTGTAATTCAGCAGGAAAGTAAACTAGACACTGAGAAACAGAATCAAACCCTTCTGATAAACATGTTTGCTTTGCTAATGAGTTTGAAGGTTTTTTTGCCCCAACACTAATGTAAGACAAGAACAGTAAGTAAGCTGATGTTGGTTTTAACCAGGTGAGAACTCCTTCCACCCTGATCATTTAGTACAAGCATGTCCACAAGTACATGAGAGAAAATGTCCATCCAAACCAAAATCCCATCTGTGGCCATGGGCAACAGAATGTCAAGGAAAGAGCTGAGCAGGCACAACGTGGTAATTCTGACAAATTGAATGCTGCACAAACTCATCTGTGTGCTCAGGGGAACTTGATGTGGTTCCTTTGAGAGCACTGTCTCTATGGATTTCTTGTTGTTAGTTTTGTTGTTATTGTTTTGTTTGTTGTTATAAAGGGCATAAGGATCATGGTTGCAGTGAGTAGAGTTGAGAAGCAAACAAACCAGGACTTAGAAGACCTTTAACTTGCTTCAAAAGTTCTTTAAAATTTACCAATTTCAATGCTCTTCATGTTGGAGCTCAGCTGTTGCTAGCACATGAGTTTTCATTGCACCTTTTTGATTTGGCCTTTGCTGCTGCTGTTACTGGATCAAGAGTGTGTCAGCTTCTTCTTAGAGAGACAAAGGGGAGGTGGAAAGTGCAGCACTGCCAGGGAGAGAGGGGAGAAGGAGGAGAATGTGGACCTTGGGGATCATACAGAGAGAACAGCTGGAATGAATGAGTGAGGAGGCAGAATGCAGAAAGGTGTTAGAGGGAAGTGCGTACATGAGTGAGGAAGCAGAGATCATGTGTGAGGAGACAAAGGAAAAAATAAATTAGATATATCACTATTTGACCTCCAGATCCTGGAGACATGGTAAATCAAACACAGTTAAAGACACTGGCTGGCCTTTGTGACTAAAAGAGTTAAACAACTTGCTATAAAGAATTCCTTTCTGTGCTGTTCTGGGCAAGCCATGAAAAGGACGTCATGCTTCTGAATTTTATTTGCCTTGGAGGTGGTGCACGGACATCCTTGTGTCTCAGAGTCTCCTTTAGATGACATTGCTTCCTGGAATTTAAGAAAAGTTTCTGTCACTAGTCAGCTTTGATCCCTCCCTCTGTTTGGTGACTACTGTTCACTCCATGAAAACTGACTACTGTCTGAAAACCAGCAGAGCAGGGAGCACATTACAGAAATAACTAGCAAAATCCTGGTTTCAAGCAGTTGTCTGTTTCCTTTAAGCTTCATAAACAGCACAGGTAACATTAGATGCTTATTACTGTTCCCTCTCTCCTCTCTTCCGTGTCTTTATGTTACCTTTTATCTCTAAGAATTCTCACGTCTCTTGTTTGTACAGTACAGCAGAGAGTAATTCTATGCTCTTCTTCTACAAGCACCACCATGGCTTAATAAATATCTGAATAAATAAAAATAGGACAATGCAGAGAGATGTAAAAAAAATTAAACTCTAATCCAGTTTGGGAAAGCACGCATGTGCATATTTCAAAGAATTGATTGAGCATAGGATATGGTGGTGCCTAGCACAGGAAAATCCTGGTGGAATTCTTAGCTGTTAGGGTAAAGCTAATGCCAAAGCATGCAGTTAGTTTATTCTGAAAAGCCTGTGTTCTTAAATTACATTTCTGAACAAGTATGTGGAGTGGAATGGGGTTTTAAATAGACTCTGACTTTACAGGCATCACTAATCTCAGTTGTTCCAACACAGCTATTCATTAGTTTAGAGTTTTATAAATTCTCAAGAATGTTGCAGAGTTGACACCTAAGAACAAGTACCCCACAGCCATGAAATGGAAATGTTCTTAATGAAATGCAATCAGAAAACTACAAAAAAATACACCAGACAAGGGAGGAAAAAAAAGAAAAGCAAAGAGGGAAAGAGAGTAGACAGACTAGGATCGCCATTTCCTTGTTACTCATTCCTTCCTCTAGAAACGTTGCTTATGCTGCTGCATGATTTTTGCAGAAATACTTCAGCTAAAACTCCTAATCCTTATTCTGTTTCTACAGCCTTTGCATGGCTCCCAAACAGACTGTCTTGATTACTTCTATTGATCTTTCATCAGAGAGTACATTTTTGATGAGGATTTACTTTATCTACCAACAATGATTTTACAAGGCTCTGATCTGTCAGCATGTGCATTGTGTTGGGGTAGAGTCAAGACCACGCTTCAAGGTCATTTTTAGGCAGCAGGCTGAAGGCAATACAACTCACCCACAATGGCAGTCTCTGTCTGACTGTTTGCTCTGTATGGATTCAGTTTGTGTGACGCTGTTAAATACCCAAGCCTTTGTCGAAATGAATAGGAGATTTATTATCTGAGATAAAATGACGACTACTCCCAACCTTTGCAGAACTCAAGGGCAAAGCAGTTTTTCCAGTTAAAAGGACTTTGTCCACCACCAGCAGCTAATGACATTACACGCTTGGATAGAAGTGGAGGACCCTGAAAAGTCCTGTCATGAAACCTGATTCAGTAAAACAAGCAACCATCACGGCCCCAAACACACCAATGTTAACAGCAGAGGGACCAATCTTTTCTGCAGGGAACAATCCCTCCCGACCCAGGCCCCTTGCTGTTCACAGGTGAAATGCTGGCTGCTTGTTCAGACTTTTACGTGGATGTTGGCATATGAGCCTTATATGCAGTGCAGTGAAATGTATATGTAACACTACAGGAAGTGAAAAATAGCAACATATCTACCTCACAGTAATAATACTGATTGTCTAGAGTGTTTATAGCGGAACAGAAGCCCAGGGGAAAGCCAGACTTCCAACACATTTCTGAAATAATGCAGGATTTTTCTTCAAGTGTCAATGATGCTAATGTTTCTTCTGGAGCTGACTGTGGGCCAAATTTTGTCCCGGCTGTGCAAATCCAGTCTTCTGGCTTCAGAAAAGGCTAGGAGAGTAGGATTTGGCCGGATTACACCACTTCCAGAGGTAGATGTACCTAGGAAATAACTCCATAAGCTGACTGCAGGTCTGCTGTGCCAAAAAGCTTGCCTAATTTTCCTAATTATGCCAGCTGAGCCAATAAAACGTTGCCACTTCCTATAAAGCTTATATTACATCTGACTTTGATTTGAAGAGAGAGGGCTAGATAGATTTCAGAGCAGTAAGGGTACAAGTAGCTTCACTGATAAGGAGAAAAAACCTGTTTGAAATAAAAACAGTAGACAACAAACCCTGTAGATCCTTTCCCTTTGGGGACCCTTGGGGACAAACTGCAGAAAGTACTCTCAGTGTGAGAGTTTATATACATATCAATGCAGATTGCCTAACACAGCTGAAGTGTCTGAGTCACATCCTAGATGACACAGAAGCTTTTGGGAGAAAGGAAGAAAATAACCTCTTGCCTCAAGCAAAACACTGTTTGCTATTGCATTTATAGAAACTTAAAGCTGACAAGATAGACCAATGATCTTCTATGCAATTGCTGACCGGGATATAAATCAAATGCACAGCTATTAAACTTCCTATGTGATTCTGAAAGGAGGTCTTTGTATTTCCTGGAGACTAACAATGAGATTTCTTCAGAAAAGTGAAAGCTTATGAATTTAATTTAAAATATAAACACACATTCTGGTTAAAAAAAAAAGTTTAAAATATGTATTTCACAACTTTAAAAAATTGTATGTCAATAATCAGAATTAAAGTCAGTAGCCTATATCATGTAACAGAAGCAAGGCAATTTAATCATAAGTACAAATATGCATTAAGATACATGATATAATGGATGTTAAGAATGAAACAAAGAACAAATAACAAGACAGACATAGCCTCAAGGAATACAAGCAGAGATATAATTGTTCTTTCAGTAAGGTGGGAAACAGGCTGTCCTTATGTATGTTCTGTCATTTCCTTGTGACATGTTTGATCTTGACAGTCATTACTTTTGCAGTTGGGATTCCTGAGTTCTTTGGTATGACACATCAGATCCTCAGCAGTGCCAGAACAGTTTGGCACGCTCTGTGGAGAGGGATAAGTACAGCTCTGAGCCTTCCCTGTACTGTCCTGACTCAGCCCCTCATCTGAGCTAACAGAATCCTCAGGTTTGCTTGAAGATCCTGTGAACAGAGCAGGGATGCGCTCCCAGCAGAGACCAGGAGAGCATCTGCTAGGACACAAGTTTTACATCTGCTAGGCTGTAAAACGCAGGACCAGAGCAACCAGACAACCAGGGCACACCAGCAAAACCTGCTGATAAAAGCAAAGGGCTTGGAAAAAGGACACACTTTCAAAAACCAGCTGCATACATTTTTCTCTTTCTTTTCTTTTAACCTTTAAAGAAGATAAACCCATACCAAATCCCAGTGACGTTAGAAACTTGATTTTATGGAGAATGGTGGAGCAGTTTGCTTTGTTCACCTGTGTATAAATACTGTGTGTATACCAGCTGTATAAATACGGTGTGGAGTGTGCTTTGCCACAGGGGATACAGGATGGAACAAGGGCATTGCCGTGCCCTGTCTGCAGGGGCTGAGAGGGGCTGGACCCCAGGGCTGCAGCAGGGCCAGGGGACCCTCCTGGGGCCTCAGGGGTGGTGGGGACCAGAGTGCCAGCAGCACTTTTCAACCCTTGATGTGCAATCTTGGGCAGGAGATAACAGGTTACCTCACTGAGGTGGATTAACCTGTGCTCCACTAAGTTATTTCGAGGTGGAGAACTTGTGATTTCATTTGCAGTGCCTGTTTGCAGTAGGGGATGAGTTTGTTCTGATCCAAATTCCTGTCTGAAAAAAAGAAGGAAGGAACCATTAAAGAAAGGTAAAAATAAAGTCTCAGCCCTTTCAGGCACAATCTCGGTTGCTGTCCCAGTAGCAGAAATGCAGCAGAGCTGCCAAGTCCCCTCATAAGGGGTTTCCCAAAGAGGCAGGAGTACCATGCTGCAGGTACATCCCTATTACTACTATTATTATATCCTTATTCCCTACATTACTATTAACATCTGTTAGCATATCACTCATTGGTGAAGTAGAATTGGTCTCCTTACTCAGCCAACATTCTAATTGATCAATTGTTTCAATGCCGCTGCTGAACTAAGTTGTGGCAAGAGAAGGGACGATGGGAATCTCTTCCCAAAGCTCCAAGGCATAAAATCATCCTTGCAATCTGGTTTATAGAGATGGGTAAATCTTTTGACCCTACACTTCATAGACTTTTTAAATTTGGGTGCTAGCAAGGGAAGTTTTTCAATAGTACAGGGTCCACCTTTGATGTGTGCAGGGATGGCAGACCAAACTCTGTCCCCACAAATAAAAAACATTCCTCGTGGCAACTGATAAGTAACATTATTAAATGTCAATTGAACCAAAGAAGTCTGATTACACCAAAAAGTTTGATTTTTATAAATGACATGATGGGGAGAAACATCCTTAACTAAAACTTGATTTTCTTCCGTGTGATTAAACATCTTTGTGTTTCCCCTGGAGAAGTGGGGATGCTGGTGAATTGCCATCCCTGGAGCAGTAGGTGGCCTGCATGTGTGGCACAGGGTGGTGACACTGACAGAAATCCCACTTGGCAGCCCCTTTCTCACACTGGGGTGAACATTATCCTTCGGGGCTTTGCCAGGAGCAAGGCTTGTTCTGCTACTGGTGCCCACATCCGGCAGGGCCCTGTGGGGTCCTGGGGATCCTGAAGTCCCCTAATCAAGGGGATCCTCCTCCTTATGTGTTTCTCAACATTTCTTGGAAGGACATTCCTGGAGCTCAGTCAGTTTTGGATTAGTGTTGGATCTCAGGAATCTGGAGTTTTTGAGCTTTCTGTGCTTCCAAGCACAGACCCCTGGAAAACACTGCTCTGGAGCTGAAACCTTGGAGAAGGCTTGTAAATATAAATAATGAGTTAGAAATCACAAATGTATAGTGGGTTAGATGTGTGTATTTTCACTGGGTGATGGGTTTTAAATTTTAAGATTTTATTTATTTTTATATAGGACAAGATGGAGAATTTTGGGTGGTGTCTTTCTCTTTGTTCATCTTCTTCTTCCTTCTTCTTCACAGAACTCAGGTAGTAACCTTTGGTTGGTCAGTCAAATGTCACTCTGAGAGTCGTGGGAATCTATTACTGGGTCAAAAGGATAAATAATGTAGGTGTTAAACTTCTATTAGTTTGTCTTGCTTTAAAAGGCCTTGAAGCAGGCTCAGCTGGAGCCATTTTTCCTACTTCTAGAAAGGAGCTGGAGGTGCTGTCGTACTTTCTGTAATTCTTTGATAAGATACAGCAAACATCCAAGTCCAAACTCAAGAAATTCTCTCAATTGCCTTTCTAATAATCCTGGCTCAGAGGGAAAACAGAGGAGACTGAGACAAACCACTGAAAAGTGGTGCAAATCCCAGCACACACCCCCACAGATGAGGTCCTGGGAAGGACACAACCTCCTTCTTCCTGCCTCTCACAGCTCCTGTACCGCCAATGTTTTGTAGCACCTTCAACAGTCTGTGATAGCCACGGGGGTGTTTTGAGTGGGAAAAGCTCTCAGAAGAGTGGTTGTTCTCTTTCTTCCCTCCCAAAAAGCTCTTACAGCATAGATGACCTGGTTTTGGCACATTCAGATAAATTTGTTTTATCCTGTACTGAATACTCTTGAGTCTTTGTATAAGAAGCTTTCAAAGAGCTGTGTGGGGCACAGTGTGGTCAGATTCTTTATTATTTAATGGTTTTTTTTGACTGAATTGTATGAGGCATTATTTGTAATGTGTTACATTAATTATATCTTTGATATAAGCTTTTAAAAACCACAGTTGACAGGATTGAAGCAATTTGCTACTGGGTGACTTTTTCTCATAGGCATATTATTTCTGAATCCTTAGCTTGGCCACATCAACAGGTCAGATTAATCTCAATTAGCCTCAAGTAAATTGACAACTAAGAGAAATAAACCTGACTTTAGGAAAATGGCTCCCTCTTTACCTTCAGTATCATAAATGCAAGAAAGATTGTGATTCTCATGTTTTGTGTGTAATTTCCAGCATATGAAGGCATGGTGATCTTGTCACATGTGCTGGAAAAATAATGTATTGACACCAGCATGATCATACCAGAATGAATGAACCAAGGCAGGGTAAATTCTCTGTATCTCTGGTAATTTTTAATCCTTGTATGTCCTCAGATGTGCTTCCTCGGTTGGGTAAGTGAGATATCTCACTTATGGTAATGCTGAGGCATCTGGGATGCTCAGGGATCTTTTCAGTTGGGTGCATGAACTGTAAAAAGAGTCTCTAAGCCATTTTTGTAGTTTCCTGAAAGTCTCAGAGATTAGTCATGGTGCATATTTGTATTCTCCTGTGAGGTAAATTGAGATCCTGCTAGCATCATGTCCATTGTAGTTACATCAGTGCAATGCTGACAAGTTTTTCTGTGTGTCCTGCAGTGCAGGCTGTGGCTTAGGGTCACTGTTTCATGTGAAATTCTGCTTCTTTGGTTCTGAGGCAGAGGAGCTCATGAGCCTTGTGAAGTTTGCAGGAGTTGAGTGGACTTGAACTGTTCTCTGCCCTTTCTTTGCAGTTTACTCCGAGCCTGGAGAGCTAAGAAGTGGCAGAGGAGAGTAGATCACACAATCTTTTAATCAGCTGAAGCCTTCCTTGTGCCAAACAAGTGACAGATGATTTAAATCTGTTTTCTAGTGCAACTACGTCACAGGAGAATATAGCCTATACTGGTTACAATGAAAAGAATCAACTCTATCCCAGCCAAACCCAGCACACAGTGACTAACAAACTTTATTTTATTTTGTAAAAGCCCAGATAATATTGGAAATCTAAAAATTGTTTAGGTGGAAAGTTTACTTATGATGGAATCTCAGCTGGGATTGAAATGCTGTTCAGTAAAATCCAGTACAGTATTACTGAGGATCGATTACATTGTTCCCATAGCTTCTCTGCTGAATGTAAAAGTTAGATCAAGTGTACTGTGACAACTTCATTATTATGAATGCTGTAAAACTACTCCTTGCCATGAAGTATGTGAGGTGACGTTTTGCATTATCTTCAGGTGACCAAATTTAGTGCAATTACAATGCTCATTTCCTGTAAAATAACAGCTGTTTGAATAATGGACCTTAATTACCATTAGAATGAGGTCATAAAGCACAAAAGCATTGATAGTGAGCAAATGATAAAACTACATCAGGTGGAATAATCTCATTCTTCAGAATACAGAGCAACCAGCAATTAATGTGAATAAGAAATTCAGTTCTGTTGTGCCAGGAGGACATTTCATGTAGGTGTTTATTATGCCTTTGCTGCAGATTTTGATGTTATGGCTGTGTTGCAGTTGGCAGCTGTGTGCTTCAGTAGCTGTGACATTGAGTAATGAGAGAAAGCTCCGTTTTGGCCCCACACCTCCCTAGAGGTCTGATAAAGTGTAATGAGAGTTTTTGACTGACTCCTCACTGAGTGAGGGAACAGCTGCAGAGTCCACATCTCTGAAACAAAACCCACTTTCAAATTTGCCTTGGAATCACACCTTCCTTTCTTTCTTTCTTTTCTTTCTTTCTTTCTTTCTTTCTTTCTTTCTTTCTTTCTTTCTTTCTTTCTTTCTTTCTTTCTTTCTTTCTTTCTTTCTTTCTTTCTTTCTTTCTTTCTTTCTTTCTTTCTTTCTTTCTTTCTTTCTTTCTTTCTTTCTTTCTTTCTTTCTTTCTTTCTTTCTTCCCTCTTTTCTCTCTTTCTCTCCTCTCTTCTCTTTTTTCCTTCCTACTTTCCTGGAATCCTTCCTTCCTTCCTTCCTTCCCTGTAGCTAGACAGGTGCAAGTGCAGAAGCAATGGTTTCATTTCTGGACTGACTATTAAGACTTTACACATTTTTATTTTGTGAGACTAAGTGTGCGACATATCCACAATTACTCTATTTAAGAGTTTCATTTTTGACTGCCTGGACAGCCTCTGCTTTCTTAAAACAGAAGGAGGCAAAAGTGGGATTTTATTGGAATGCATGGTTGTAATAGGAGGAGAGTAGTTAGAGGCAGGCAGAATAAGTTTCTGTCTGTTTAAGAAAACCCAAACCAAATTATTTTAATAGTGGAAACGTTTGCTGATTACTCATTATCAAATTCTAGTTATAAATAGGAGTTATAATAAAAGCCAAAAGAAATCAGAGGCTCAAGAAGGAAGATAATCTTTGAAGCTGTAAGGAGCAAAGGAAAATTTGACAGTCATGACCATTGCATCCTCTGCAAAAAGGTACTTCCTGTGCATTTATAATTGTTTTATTATTACATTAATAATGTTTGAATAGAACTAGTCTCCTTTTATGTTATAAAACTGTCTTAATCTGACTTGCTGCCAGAGAGTGACTTTTTTTTTTTTGCAATGGTTAGAACAAAACCTACTGAAGAGGCAAAAAGCTTCCTTCTTTGCGTGGGGTTCTTACTATTATAAAGTGTGGCTTCCATTCTTGAGTTTTCTGTTATCAGCCCAGCTCGTGAGCTGTGCCACAAACAACCCTAAGTCCTTCAACATCTGCTTCCAGAACATGATTTGGTTTAAACACTGTCTTGCTTTAAGGGGCAAATTAATTACTGGAAGTGGATTCAAAGCTGAAATCTGAATAGACATATAATTTCAGGTTTGAGTTTATATGTTGCTGATAATTACAAAGTATAATTGAAAAGTGATTATTAGTAATTTGTTATTTGCACTGCAGACTTTTAATATGTTGTGTGAAGAAGGAATAAAGCAAGCTGGTCATAAATAAAATGAACTACGTAGCAAGAGACCTGAGTTGAGAGCAAAGTTATGAATGCCCATTAATTCAGTATTGAAATTAGACAATAAAACTTTGAATGCTGGTGGTTTTTTCAGCTGGAATAATTTTTAAGTGAATGATTTCTCTGCTGCAACCTATTTGTGTTTCAAGGATGATCAGATAAAAAAAAATTAAGTGATGTCTAAACAAATCTTGTTATATTATATGGAGTGGATGCTTGTAGATTCAGGAGTAAGTTAAGGGCAAAGTTCATCCTCAGGATCTGAAAGTAAGGAATAGTTGTGTGGCTCACTTTGAAGTGCCTGGGAAGAAACCCTTTTGACAGCAAACCTGTTCATCCAGGTCTGTAAACTGTGAGCCCAGAGCCCTCTGGTGTTGCCGTGTTGGTGTAACAAACTTTAACCATCTACACCGGCACAGCTTGGGGTGGCCTGCAGCTATTCTGAGCTGTCATGAACGACCTGCCAAGACAATCACTTTCTCCCACCCAATCACTTATTGACTCTATTATTTATCTATGGTTGAAAAAAATGGTAATTTGTTTAAGATAAGTGGTATCATTTATCCTAGCTTTTAGGAAGGTTTATTTTGGAGCTATTACCCAATCTGTGTCAGCAAAAACTGAGAGCAAAGATAGGTCCTGTGTAAAGGAAAATTTAGGAAGAATGTAAATCTGCTCTAGTACATCCACTGTAGTGCTCTGGTTTACATTTACTCCATGTCTTGTTTCAAGATCTTTAATTTTGTCTTTAATGCCCAAAGCATGTTGTTCCCTGTCCTCCTTTTGAATTGAGGGTTCCCATTTGCTCTTTCCCAGCACTGGGACAGGATCTGTGACAGAGATCCTTCCTTCTCCAAGGCAGGGTCTCCAGTACTTCCTCAGCCACAGTTCTGGTGCGCCTCCATGATTTACCTTGGCTTACCTGCCCCTTGCTTCCTGTCCCCCCATGCCAGGACCTGCTTCTATTTCTGGTTTTCCTTTTCTGCTTATGCCACCAAACTCTGCTGTCCCTGCCATTTTCACCTCTCAGTCCTCCCATGTGCCACGTCTCCCCTTCTCTTCTTCCTCATATTAATTTCTTCTCTTTCAGTGTTTGAAGTGGCTGGTGGTACAGATTTCTTACACACAGGGATCTCCAGGAAAGAGGATAGCTTCTGGGATGCTGAAATACAGGCTTTGTATGGGAAAACAACTAATGATCTTGAAGAAGCATGCAGGAAATCTGCCATTTCAGTAAGTAGGCAAGGAGCTGTTGTGGACCAACAAGGCACACTTTTTTTTTTTTTTTTTTTTTTTTTAAGATATTATTTCCCTTCTGCAGAATGAATAGGAGAATAATAATTCCTAGGATGCCAGGTAAGGCCAGAAGATCTGTTACACACTGACCTGGTCATGAATTCAGCAATACTGCTGCATTGGCAAGCGTGGTGGGTTAGCTGGGAAGGGAGGAACAGAGCAGTGTGCCACCTCAGTGGGAAGCAAAAGAGCCCAAGGCATGGAAAAAATTAACAATATGTCAACAGGAAGCTGGGACGGAGGTCGGGATTTTTGCCAGCAGGAAGTGTGGTGGCATTAGTGATTTTCACAGAAAACTCAGTGCTCACCTCTGAAGGGGGAAGTATAGGACTAGTTATTGTCCTGTGAAAGAAAAACAGGCGTGAGAGCAGCCTGAGCACCTGCAGGAGCCTGTGTTGTTATCCTGTTACTTCGTCTGTTGTGCCATCCAAACTGTAAGAGAAAGATTTAGTAAAAAACTTCAGCTTTTTACTGTTTACAAATTCTAGAGCAGGTATTTGTAAGATGTTGCCTGGCCTAATGTACAGCTAGAGCTGTGGTGGCTGGTTCAAAGTGCCCTGTCACTAAAGCTGAGTAGTGCCAGGAAAATTCCACAAATGCCAGCAGTTTATGTCCAAAAAGGAGAGAGAGGAATCCTCCAACTTCATCTGAATAGAGGGACAGAGTCCATCAGGGCACACACGTGTGGGGTTTTCTCTCTCCAGGTTTCAGAGGCTTTCCTCTCAATCCCCCCTCTTCTTATATCTCAATTTGTCTTTACAAACCTTGGTTCTTATTAACTCAACCCCATTTAACAACCTGGACCATTTGAAGCACCCCTTCCTGACTTTTCCACAAGGGTTCCTGCACCAGGTGTGGCAAGTACAGAGTAAATACAGAGAATGAGGGAGACCAGGACAGTTCAGAGGAGTCCATTCATCCCCAGATGACAGCCCAGCTCTCCCATCCTTTCCTTCCAGCTGAGAAGTCCAAAACTCCCTGGGCTTCAGAGACCTTGACCTGGGTGTGGTGGGTGCAGCCCAGTCCAGCTGTCCTGGCTGTCCTGTCCAGCTGTCCCTGCAGGCCTGGCTGGGTGTTATGGACAGCAAAGTCCAAAGGCAGCATCTGTGCTAACTGGGCTTCCTGTTCAACCCAAATAACCTCACGTAGCCCCCAAATGACCTCAATCCCAAAATGACCTCAAATAACACAACAGGCCCTCAATGACCTCAAGTAACCCCAAAATGACCTCAAATAACCCCCAAGTGACCTCACTAACCCCTCTCAGGGACTGAACTGGTGCCTGGAAAGGCTGACCTGGAACAGAGACCAGGCAGAGCAAAAGGAATAAAACAGGAATTTATTGAAAGGATTCACCTTGGGCAATGCAAGAGCCTGGCCAGGGCTGCACACAGATCAAATCCAGGATGGATCCCAGTCTCGAGTTTTTACACTTTTCTAAGTTTTGGTTCATCTACACATTGGGGTCAATTGTCCAACCACAGCCCCAGACTGTGAAGTGAAGTCTCTGCCCCCTTTCCCTCACTGTTGTTGATGGTTTTGGGTACTGGGTGTCCCTGATTCTCTAGCTGGGAATGAATTGTTCTGTCCAACCACCCTGTGAAGAGAACTGACTAACACCTAACACAAAGTTTCAGAGTTACACACTAAGCAGCAGAGAATCTGAAAAATATAAAAGCTAAACCCCAAGGCATCATTTCCCCCCTTTTAGAGGCTTGGCAAGGCCTTTACCTTGTCAAGTCTCTATTCTAAATATCTACTAATAATAAGTATTTAATAACAGATAAGTATCTAACAATAGTAACTAACAACAGATAAATATCTAATAGTAAATAAATATCTAACAATGGATAAGTATCTGATAACAGTACATATCTAACAGTAAATATCTAACAATAGATAAGCATCTAACAGTAATTAATTAACAATAACAATAATAACAATAAACAATAATGGACAGTAATAAATATCTAACAGTAGTAGTGTCCTGTACAGTCATGTATTATGCAAAGAAAAATAATGATTATTCTAGACAGTTCTTTAGGCACAGAAGAGGAATCATTTAAAGCTTTTTTTTTCTGCATCAGTCTCTGTTTTTACAGTTGTTTCAGGAGCAGAAGGTTTCTTAAGTCTGGAGTAGTGAACCCAGGGTCCTTTTCCAGCAGAACCTGGAATGGTCCTTTCCCCTTGGCTTGCAGAGGATCACTGTCCCACACTTACCACAGGCCCAGTCTCCAGGCTGGGAGGGATGTGCAGCTGTGTCCAGTCCTGTAGGTCTGGAGCTTCTTCCTCCTCAAGCTTCACCATTTTCAATTCTTCAGATTTGGCCGAGTCCACACGATCTGGAAGTTGGAGCCTTTGCTCACCTTGCTGCACAGATTCCCTCGCAGGTGTCTCACCATGGAGGCTCTGCCATGTCCTCTTCATGCTGTGTGGAGCTCAGCTCTTCCTTAGGGAAGGCCTCAGCCTCCCTCAGCTCCTGAGGCACTTCCAGGCAGACCCTGTGCCTCTTTGTTCCTGTGCAGTGCTCGGGGATGCTTTTTGTCCCACCCCCACCCACCTCCTCTTGACACATCTCTTGTGTTCCCATCTCCTCAGCACCGTTTCCCATTGTTGACTTTGGGCTTGAGGTCCCCTTTAAGGAACTCTGCTGCCTCTGGGCTTGGAAGAGCATGGTCAGTGACAGTCACTCCTTCCCAGCTTTCCAAAGCTTGTGATGCTCTGGCTGGAGCTTCCTCCCAGGCACATCCATGGAGATCCTCACGTGTCCTTCCAACATGAGCACAGCCCCGACTGCTTCCTGTACTCCACCCACCAAAGAGAAGCAAAGTTGGTGGATGCAGCCCAGTTAAAGCCATGGTTAAAGCCACCATGGCAGCTGTAAGGAAAGGTTATCAGGGACTCTCCAGCCTCCTGTGTCACCTTATCAAATGGAATTCCGTATTTCTTCAGAACTGATGGAGAGATGAGATCATCTTGTGATGGAGAAATGCTTCACAGCTTTGGGCACTTCCTGGAAAGAAACCTTTTGTAAGTCTCTCCAGCCACTTCCTGTGCTCTGGAGGGATGGAATACCATGACTTGGGTTCCCCAAAATGCAAGTAATTCCAAATGACCTCAAGTATCCCCTAGCAGTGACTCAATGACTTCAAGTATCCCGAAACGACTTCAAATAACCCCTCTCAGGGACTCCATGACCTCAGGTAAGCCCAAATAACTTTCTGTAACCCCTGTGACCTCAAGAACCCCTGAGGTTCTGCATCCTGAGCTCTCAGAGGGGAGCAGCCTGCAGCACCCCACAGCAGCACATCATAACCAGGCTGGCAGGGGCAGGGATGTGAAGCAGACTCTCCCCAGCTTCCTTCCTTCCTTCCCTGGTCCCTCCATTCATCTTCTCGAGGAGCTGGCTCCTCTGCAGCAGGATCTGAGCAAGCCAGAGAACTCACCTGGGAATGGTAGCCCTTCAGCTGTGCCACACACAGTCAGTAGAGTCTTAAGCTTTATTTTTCTATTGACTAGCAACTTAAACTGGGTTAAAAAAACCAAAAGCAATGAATATTGTTACATAGAGAAAAAGTATAAAACAGCTCACTGGACACAAACCAACTTACTGTTCATGTCTCATTCTTCCTGGCCTCTCCCAACCCTGTACAATGTGTCTGAAGGGAATGGGCAAAGCTGTGAAGATCACACACAGTGGTAATTCACATACACCCAGATTCACCAATAACAGTTGAATAAAATGCACTTGCTCATCTTTCCTACCTATCAAAAGAACATTTGAACAATTCTTCCCCCTTTGGCATAAAATTCAAATCAGACAGAGAAGTTCCCATGTCCAGTAGGAAACACTTGTCAGTTCAGCAAGGGTTCTGTTGTAGTGAGCCCCTGGTACAATAGCAGATCCTGACACCCTTAACAATCCATTTCTAATGTTCTTTTTTACAAATGGCACATTGGTTCATTCCCAATCGCTGTCCTGGTGGCCACCCCCTTCCCTTTGGTTCTGGGGCTCCCTGCATTTTTTCCCACTGGGAGTTGTAAAAACTGTGCCATTATCATTGCCTATACCTTTACCTTTTCTTCATCCCTTCTTTCATATCTTTTATATCTTTCATATCTTTTATATACCTGAGATGCCTTTCTAAACAATTCCTGGAAGGGCCCACTCAGCCTCCTCTTCCAGCCCCTGCTTCTGCTGCCTGTGGGCTCGTACCCTCCCACAGCTGCCAAATTCTTCGTAAAATCACTCACCTCCCAGTGACTCAAACAAAATCCCTTCTTGTATCAGGCCAGGCTTTGGTGACACATTGTCTCTTACACCATATACCAAAGCAGATCATTGTACCTTACACTTATCAGAGACTGAAATGCTGTAGTTTATGGCTTAGACATCTTCATGAAGAACTTATGCCTATTATACTGAAACTGTATTACAAAAGCTGCAGAGAAGACCAGCACATCCTGAACAGGGCCCTGATTGAGGCCCTACACCGCTTGCTGAAGAAGAGAAGATGAATTAACAGCTCAGGGCTGGGGGAAAAGAACACACACACAGAGCACAGGCTTAACACCTTGAGGGTGCAGAGCACAGCTCCAGGGCTGTCTGCTGCCAGGCTCGCACAAACCCTCACAGCAAAGGCTGGGGGAGAGGGGCTCTGGGAGGGTGATGAAAAAGCCTCTGGTGTGAGGCAGTGAATGCCTGTCCTCCGATATGCAGAGGAGCTCAGCTGTGGAGCCCCTTCAGCCCAGGAGAAACTGCATCCACATGAAGGACAGAGGGGTGTCATGGCCCACCAAAGGCCCCCCAGAAGGGGTCCCGAGACCCTGCACCAGTGCACTGCAGCATGATGCAACAGATCCGCAGCGTTGCAAGGGACGGTGTCAATCTGGCCCCCTGCAAGGGGTGCTCCCACCTGGCCGAAATGTATATTAATCCTCTGGATTTCATGCTGTTTGGTGTGGCTGTGGTGCTGGAAGGTCCTCACCACCCAGAAGACCAGATGGAGGGGAGCAATGAGACTTTGTTGGGACTCCTGGAAGGGTGATATATTTCTGCATAACCCTCTGGCCCCCTTCCTTCCCGTCTTTTACTATTAAATAAAATATATAAATTTTTTGGCACCAACATCTAGCTTGGTTTGGTTTTAAAAATAATTTTCGGAAATATTTCAAACCTTTTTGGATTTCATCCGCTTTATTTGCAGAGACGTCATTTCCTCTGCCCTTCTGTGTTTAAACCAGACCGTAATAACACTGCCCACCCCAGCCGCTCCCCATCCAGCCGCAGTGTCCACACACCCCCAGCACCCCCGTCCAGGCCCCCGGGCCACTGTCCCGGCACCAGCAGCTCTGGGCAGCAGCAGGTGCTGGCACAGCTCGGCAGGAACAGCCGGGGTGTCCCAGGGAGGGACAGACGGACGGACAATCCCTTAGCCCCAGGGCCGCTGCAGCCGCTGCCTGCGGGGCTGGGCACGGTCCGGGCTGAGCCCCGACTGTCACAGCCCCGGACTGTCACTGCCCTGGCTGTCACAATCCTGACTGTCACTGCCCCGATTGTCACAGCCCCGGCAGTCACTGTCTCGACTGTCATGGCCCCCTGACTGTCACGGTTCCCTGACTGTCACTACCCTAATTGTCACGACCCTGGCTGTCAGTGACCCGACTGTCACTGCCCCAGCTGATGTGGCCTCAGCTGTCACTGTCTCGACTGTCCCGGCCCTGAGTGTCACGGCCCCGTGACTGTCGCAGCCCCGGCTGTCACGGCCCCGGCTCTCACAGCCCCATTGTCACAGCTCCGATTGTCCTGGCCCCAGCGGTCACTTACCCGACTGTCACGGCCCCAGTTGATACGGCCCCGGCTGTCACATCCCTGACTGTCACAGCCCCGATTGTCACAGCCCCAGCTGTCATTGACCCGACTGTCTCAGCCCTGGCTGTCATAGACCCGGCTGTCACTGTCCCAACTGTCACAGCCCCCCGACTATCACTGTCCTGACTGTCTCGGTCCCCCAACTGTCACGGCCCAATTGTCACAGCCCCAGCTGTCACGGCCCGGCTGTCATATCCCCGGCTGTCACGGCCCCGGCTGTCATATCCCCGGCTGTCACGGCCCCAGTTGTCACAGCCCTGGCTGTCACGGCCCTGACTGTCACTGTCCCGAGTGTCACAGCCAAGGCTGTCACTGTCCCGACTGTCACATCCCTGGCTGGCACAGCCCCGGCTGTCACAGTCCCAAATGTCATAGCCCCCACTGTCCTGGTCCCGAGTGTCACGGCCTCCCGACTGTCACGGAAACTCAAATGACACGGCGCCCTGACTGTCACTGCCCCGCAACTGTCAAGGCCTCCGGACAGTCACGGCCCCGACTGTCACAGTACAGCTATCTCAGCCCCAGCTGTCACAGCCCCGAATGTCCCGGCCCCAACTGCCACAGCCCCGACCATCATGGCCCCGACAGTCAAGGCCCCAACTGTAACAGCCCCGATTTTCACTCTCCAGACAGTCACAGCCCTGACTGACACATTCTCAGCTGGCACAGCCCCGACTGTCACAGCCCCCCGACTGTCACGGCCCTGACAATCACAGCCCCGGCTGTCACCATCCCCTAAGCTGTCACTGTCCCGGCTGTCACTGTCCCGACTGTCGCGGCCCCGGCTCCCCCCGCACCTCCCCAGGGGCCCAGCCCTGCCGCCCCTCCTGAACCCTCACACCGGGCCTCGGCCCTCCTCAGCACAGAGAACCCCCCTAAACCCTGAACCGTAAGGGGACAAACCCAAACCCTGCACCCCGGCTCCATGAGGGCCCGGGGAGGGGTGGGGGTGTGGGAACAACGCCTCCCTGTTTTCCCTCTCCTGGAAGCCGGGAATACAAACGACTTGCAGCTGGCCCTGTATTACACCGCAGATTTTGAAGATAAGGCAGAGAGCTTCCCATTCCTCAGCATTCTTTCCTTACCACAGCTTCCCGCAGCTATTTGCCTTAACCATATTTCTCCACGTTCCCCTTCAACCTTTCCCAAACCTGTTCTGAAGACCCTTTCTCTGTGCCTCTCATGGCCCCCTCTGGGGGTCCATATCCTTAACTGCCTCTGAGAGAATGTGCAAACCCCCCCAACATTCTCCCAAAGGACCCTCTGGAGGTATTTTGGGATCATCATCCCTATAGTCGAGACCCTTTTTTGACTTTCCTTTGTTGCCCACCCTGAGCATCCTGCCATGTTTTGCCCCCCAGGTTGTACTCACCGGTGAGATTTGCCGAGACTCTCCTCAACCTTCCCTCACTGCCCCTTCTGGGCATCCGTGTCCAGTGGTCCTTTCCTGGGGACTCTTCACGGACACTCCTGGTCCGCCTCTCCTGTCTCCTGGGCAGTCAGAGCACCCCATCAATCTCCTGCTGCTGGCCAGCGCCGAAGGGAGCCGGTCACCAAAACCGGGCCAGGCGCCGCCAGCTCCTCCTGCCGGACCCAGACGAGTCACCATTGCCAGGAAAATCCCACAAACGCCAGAAGTTTGTGCCCAAAAAGGAGGCAGAGGAGTCCTCCAGCTTCACTCAAATAGAGGGACAAAGTCCATCAAGGCACACACCTGTGAAATTTTCTCCCTCCAGGTTCCGGAGGGGCAGCCTCCTTTTATCCTAAACTCCCGGCCACAGGTTGCCCTCTTCCTTTCCCCATTGGCCGAGGCACAGGGAAGGCAGAGCCTTCCCGAACCGCCTGCCACATCTTCCCCCCTTGAACCTCCTGTGTTACCCCAAAGCTCAGAAACTCAGGCTGTGCCTTCCCTTGTGTGTGTCAGGAGCCGGGCTCTGCAACAACCCTGCTGCCCAAAGCCAGCAGAGACACTGGGACCCATTTCAAACACATTGACACCCACACCTTCACCCATCAAATTATTTGTAGTAATCGCATAGATTTACAACAGTGCCATTTCAGAGATTTATCTATGGTGCACTGGGCTCTAAAGAACTTCCAGGGCTACACAACATATACAGACTCAGAGGTACTTGCCTTCTGAGAGTTCACTAATTGATAGCACCTGAAGTGATGTGCTTGGAACATTTCCAAGTGTTTGTTTTTGAGTGTTTTCCATTCAAAGCACTGTCAGAGTTCTATAGGGGCTACATTGCCTACATTGACTTTTGACCTGGAATTATGTTTTATGGAGCCAGCAACTCTCACGCAAGGGATTCACTGAAAAGTCAAAGCCGATGTGCTGTAAAATGCTCAATTTATTAATCATAATTTCTTTTTTGTTTCTTAAGGAACAAAAATAAAATAATATTCAAAAACAAAAGAAAATATACCATACCCAGACAACATGACAGAGAGTAAGAAAGTGGATAACATTAATTCTGAAAGAAATTACCCAAAAAAAATCAGTTAAAAAAATAATAAATAGCAGTGGTTCAACTTTTTAAAGCTTCCTAGGAAAGAATTTACAATTATTATTATTATTATTATTATTATTATACTTCTGTTTAAAAAAAGTCCTTCATATGCCTCTGTTGGCAAATATATATATATATTTCTTCTGTAAACAGTTAACCACATAACAAAATAAAAAAATCCATATTTTCATACAGCTACTATGCTGATGGTATTATGTAAACAAAAAGTAGTGTGCAGCAGCTTCTCACAATAGGATTTTTTTCCTTTTCCTCATCCTCACAAAACCATGTAGGGAAATATGTCCATCATAAATTGTTCAAAATATTGAAGTTTACAGTTTTGAAAATATATGGCTTCCTGCACTCTAAGTTTTCCTCAACAAAAAAAAAGAAGCAGAGGGGTACAGTTTTCCTTGGGCTTGGTTTGTTTTCTGGATTTGTCTTTTGATTTTACTCCTTGAACTGGAATGAAAATGTTATTAAAAGTCCAGTACTTCTCAGAAGACAAATGAACAGAAAATGTCAGGATGAACTTGTGCTGTACCTCTCAAGGTGTAAAAGAAAAGACAAAAAAAAAAAACAATGGGAGAGATGTGATAATGAAAACTGAAATTCTGTAGACAGAAAACCTCATCTGTTCATCCAAAATTTTAGCTGCTCTTGACACTTTTGTATTTTTTGAAGTTTCTTTATTTAGTCTTATGCTCAGCCCTTGTTTGAGGACTTCTCTCTGGTTCTAATTTTTGACATTTGCTTGCTCCTGAGAGGTCTTTGTCTGCTGTGTCTGCTGTTGGCTGTTGTCCTGAGGAATGCACTCAGCACCCACACAGCTGCAGCTCTCCACGTAGGTGTAGGAGTGATCGAGGGAGGTTCCATCACTGCACGTCAGAGTCACCCTCCTTTTGCTGGTCTTGATTTCCTGACAGCACGAGCATTTGTGCACCATTGTGTTTGTTGTTTGAGAATATCTGATTGAAAAAAACAATGAAAGAGAGAGATTCAGAATTTGTGAGAAATAACACTGCCCCTCCCACCCATCACAAAGCATAACGAGAAATTGTGTGCTTGCATGTGGGACTGTTGCTCATTATTACTATTCTTACAGTATTGTGGTGAAATACAGGTAAATTGCTCCTCGTTGTGAAAATTAACGACTCTAAGTCTTCATTAAGGCACAGAAAAAGTAAAGAATTATTCCAGATCACATCTTGAGCCAGTCCAGTGAGAGAAGAATGAGAAAGAAAACCCCTCAGTTTTAAATTGACTAAATCAAAATTCGGATCTATTCACTATGACACTGAACGAGCTGTTAAACACTGCATCTCGAGGTAATCAAGCTAGTACAATGTCATGTTAATTAGCACAATGGAAACAGTTGACGACTGGATAGATGTTGAGCACATCCGAAAAACATTTGTGATTTGCTTGATGTAACTGGTGTAAAAAGAGTAGAAGACAAGAGGCCACAATTATCTTTTATGCCACTTACCGTGAGTAAGCATCACAGCTGCCTTCACAGTATGTTATCTCAACAGGTGCAGGAGACACACAGCCATTATAGTTGATGACAGTGGTCACGTTGTGCTTCATACAAACTGAGATCATCACAAAGCAAAGGAAAATGAGTTAAAATACATGTGCATATAAATAGATAGCTGTGTACCATACCATAGTTTGTAACTGAAAACTAAGGTGGATGGAGCTGAAATAGGAAACGAAGTCACAGTGCATTTTTCTATTAATTGCTGTGGGCCAAATGAAGACTTGCTGTTTGTGTTATCAGTGGAAGAAACTTTCCCTTTTTTTAATGCAACTTGGTGCAGGATGCAGAAATTAAGGGGATTACTGTGGCAATTACTCAATGCACACCCATCTTACAGAACTGGCTTCGCTTTCCTCCTTAAAGAGAATGTATCTATGGAAATTGGAGAATAGTCATCGTCCTTACCCTCCCACCAAAAAGCCAGCATTTAACATTTGAGGGTGGGAAAGTTCTCCATCTGTTTCACAAGGACCTAAAACACACAGTGGAAATGTCCTGTTCCTTTCTTTTCCACCTGTTTCCTTTCTCACCCCAGTGAAGCAGTGAACCAAAACCCATTCACCTCTTCCGTCTATGCACCCATTGTGCAAAATGGGCTAATACACCTAACAAGGCACACAGAATCAATACTTTTAACAAAACTATTATTACTTACGTTTTGGTATTCTTTGGCACACTAAACAGCAGCCATCATCAGATAATCTGATGTCCTCCTTAAGTGGGAAAACACAAAAAGATAACTCAGGTTTCATATCTGCATACTAAAGCAAACTTTCCCTGCTTCTTCATTTTCTCTGGCACAAGAGACTGTGTATATTTTTGTATTGACATGTAATCTAAATTCAAGCAAGGCTAAATGTTAAGGGCAAGTCACCAATATTAATAAAAGTTATTTGAAAGTTGAAATGGAGGAAAACGCTCAGTTTAGTACTATAATTTCAGCAAGCAATAAAGCTCATAGCATGTGTAAGTCAAAATATTGTGACCAAAGTCCATAGAGGTGGAGGATTATAACAGACAGGGTACCAAAATGAATGAAATAATTTACTTGAAAGAGGCTGATTTTTACTTCTAGGTCACTTGATGCTTTTAGAAATCCAAAATATTATGCTTTTCTCTAATGTCACATCCTCAGTGAGGATTGATATATCACTCATTTTAATTTGTAGTTGCTTTTCTGAGATAAAATTTAACTGGGACCAGGTTCAGAGAGGATAAAAGGAGAGCTACTTCCTGCATGATGCTTCTGCTAGTTATTTTCATTGGACACCATGATTCTTCTATCACTGGTATTAGGCACTGACACTTTTCCAAAAATGAGAACTGGTAGGTCAGTACTTACAGGATCACACTCATCACGGTTAAAGGCAGGACAGCTTGCCTTTTTGATGACCTGAATGAACTGGTCAACATGTTTTTCACATGTGTAAACAGTACAGTTATCACCAGGTGGATTCCAGTATTCTCCTTCCTGAAAGTAGCCAAAATTAAAGCAAATTAAAATCTTATATAAAAATGAAACACCCCCCCCGCAATGGCTTATTGTTGCTGTGTATAGTAGTTTGATTATTCCAAACAACTTCCCTGAATTTCAGCTGATAATTATTTTCCATATTATCATACTGCTATTAAGTGTTTTTCATTAAGCAAGTGAAGAGGCTCTATTTTTATCTGGATATAGATGTGCTTTTTGTGTGAATAGGCTAAGTGCAGGGACTCATTTGGAAAGAATAATTTGCATTTCAATGGTTTTGTCATTAGAATTTATGGATATGTCAAAATGCCTCCACAGATCAAATTATCCTTTGAGCAAAATGCCTGCTACAGTTCCAGAACTGGAGGCCACCAAAAGCCTATTGCTTTCACCTATGTATTTTGCTATGTTGATTTCTGAAAGCCACTGTTCAGTATCACATCACAGCTGCTTCCAGAAGTCTTAGAACTGGCATTTTGTGGTGTAAGGTATTGTTTAAGCTGTGTGGAGACTGTCCAGTCCCTGCTTGAGTAAGAATTTGTCTAAGATGAGGAAAGATGGAGGAAATAAATGTGACAAATACAGGAAGAGGAAAGAATGGAAAGATTAGCAGAGCTCCCCAAAAGTGAACTAAAGCAGGGGTAATTACATGGAGCACGTGTGTGATGTTGTGTCCCACAGTCACTACACAAGCTGCTGCCTTGCACGTGCCGCAGCACTGCCCAGGTTCCACTGTGTATTTATAGCCCTGTTTGGAAAGAAATGGAGAGACAGTAGCATTAAGTCAGGTCACACACCTTAGCTATTATTGGAGCTGAGTGGGGCAGGGACCCCTGAGAGCAGCACAGCACTCACCAGCGGGCAGGAGGTGTCACAGACCACAGGCTGGCACCTGACTGTGGGGCGCTGGGGCTTTGAGGGAGACGACTCGGAGCAGGTACATTCTTCACAGGGGCCTGATGGAATGGCAGCTCCAGGCTAGGGCAAGTGGGAAAAAAACCCATTAGCAGTCAGTTAAAACAAGCTGCTCTGTGTATACATGTCACAGAAAATTCAAAGATGAACTATCTATAGACTAAGCTATCCATAAGTACAATTTTGGTTGTTTTACTTAAGCAGAGTTTCTGGTTTGGTAATATCGATTTTGGAATAAAATTCTGCTGTCGTAGAAAGGAGAGCAGAAAATGCTTTTGCTTTTACAGGGAGCATTAACCTCAGTGAAATAAGGAATAATGTTTTATCTCAGGCCTTCCTACAAAATCTGGACCATGACAGGTGTCTCAAAAACACCATATTGTGAACTACATGGAGGTGTATTTTTGTAGTGAGTAACTCTGTGTACTTACTGCATAATAGGTTTCGTTGACTACACAGCCCTGTCCTGTAAAGAAGGAAGAAGGAGGTATAAGTTTTAAGAGGCAGAAATGCATGAAAAAACTTCTGCTTTGTAGCTTTGTTGGCCCACGGCAGTGGCCTTTAAACACTCATTCACAACAAGGCCCAATATGGTAACACAGCTAATTTGCATCTCTCCCATAAGGTTTTTGTAACTTAGAAAAATGCAGCAATAAATAGCACATGAAGGGGGTGCACAATACTCACTGCATTCAAAGACAGGACAGCAGTTTCCAGGTGGCATTACTGTGATTATTTCCTGTCCCTCTAAGCACTGGGGTGTGGGGCCAGGGCAGAGGCTTGTGTTGCAGTCTGTTTCATGCAAGAGAATATAGAAAATTATTAGCTCAGAATTTTTGAATTAAAGCAATTTTGTTTCACATGGACTTCTGAAGTTTTCCTGTGGGGTAGATATAGTGGTTACACAAGATCATTTAATGACTAATTCAGTCTATGTGCCCAGGTGTTTTTAATGTGATCAGGCTTTCCCATAACCTTTGTAAAACAAAACAGTGAGAAGAACAGAGTGGTAATTGTCGGAAAGAGAGAATTTCTAAGACAAATTCATACCAACGAGGAAATCTGATGACTCTCTGGTCTGATATCTGGTTCTGGAGCTTTCTGGAGCAATTTTTAGATAGTCAGGACTTTTCTTTTAAAGTTAATTTTACTAACATTGATCTTTGAAATAGAAAATGTTTTGAATGGTTTTTGAATATTTTTTCAGATAGTGGCAGTATTAAAGGCTTTCAATGTTAAATTATAGAAGATTTTCAGTTACTTTTGTAACTGTATGCTCTGCGAGAAGGCTCTAAAAAGCAGGATGAGGGGGAAAAACATTTTTACATCAATGCAAATTATTGAAAAATGAGAAATGATTGCTGTAGTTTCCTAAAATTAATATAGCATATTCCCCATGATAAAGAACTAAGACAGTACTTACAGCACTCAGTCCTAGTGCAGCATGGATCTTCTGGTATGGGTATCTGAACAGGTATGTAACCTGGTTCTTCACAGATTACTTGCTGTGTCAGAGAACATTTATGTTTTGTACACGTCACCTTAAGAGTGTTTTTGTCACAGACACATTCCTGGCAATCTTTTGTCCATTTTTCTCCTGGCTAAATAAAAAAGCACAGACAAAGGAAAGAAAAAAATTAAATATAAAAATAAACTAAAATAATTTTGCTTCCAGTTGACATATTCATGCATATAGTGATAACTGATTATATCAGCTTTTTCATATTTTAGATTTTATAGGAGACCCTCAAACTGCTTATTGGGGGAAGATATTGGAGGCCACTAAAGGTTCTGAGTTCACAGAGCTATTACTTTCTATTTGTTAACAGCGTTAGTATGAGGGTTACAGGAGCTCTAAAAGAGAAATGATGGAACCTCGCATCCATTTTTGAATAAGAAATGATCATATGACATTCTCATTTTCACATTAGATTGCTGGTTTCTATGCAGCTGAGGAGCTAAGAATGCAGGCTATGAACATGATAAATAACAGGTAAACTTTGTTATCCATCTTCCCCTTAATTTCTAGTAATTTCAGAGAGCCAAACTTGTGGAATTAAAATAAGCATATATGCCTAACTTCCACTTTTACCATCTCTCTCTTTTTTTAAAGTTTTTTTTCCTGTGTGTGAGGTTATTGAAATAATATTTTATTACTTACTATAGAATTTCTTAGGGGTGCTCTAGCACTTATAATTTTTAAGACTGAGAGTCAACAAATATTTGGGATAAAGCTTTGGTTTAGTGGAATACTGAATACCATCTTGTTTCACTTGTCTGTTTTCATCAAGCCACACTTGTGATACTCACCCATCTGGACATTCCATTTGGTTCTCTGCAGACTGGAAAGAAAAATAAAAGACAAACAAATGAATGGGTATTTACACCACTGAAAACTGACAAAGGAGTACATATGTGCAGTTTCAAATAAAAACACTGAAGATAAAGCTAACAAGAAAATGAATATGCAGACTAGTTTTGCTGAACTGTAGAATTCTACCATCTTGGTGGATCTCACATAAGGAAGGATGATGGGAAAAAATGCAATATTGACTATTATTCAATTTGTAACTGGGGACACTTAGAGAGGCTGATTTGCAATGATCTGACCATGCAGAAGATCACTATAGAACTCAGGCCTGCTGACTAACAATCCAAATCTCTATTTATTCCCCAAGCTAGCTACAGATGACTTACCACATTCAGAGACACAGATGTTGCTCTCTGCATGCAAGAGTGTCAATCCTTCAGGACAGAAACAGCCTTCAGTTATTCCATAACCAGGACGCTCATAGCTGGAATGGGAACAATGTATGTGCTTGAGTACAACACTTCTGTGGTGAGGCAGGGGGCAGAGCAGCGTATTGTGTCAGATACAAGACAAAAATTTACACTTTCCTAAGGGCAACAGGAAGCACATGTTCCTAGAGCTGACTGGTATTTATAAACCTTGAATAAATTAGTAAAATTCACAACACATTTCATTATGGAATAACTCGAATTTCTGAGGAAAGTAGATAGATAAGAAAAATATAAGCAGATGTTTCAGGGTGGGGGTTTTTTTTTGTTTGTTTTTCCTTACCTTTGGTCACAGTTAACTGGATTAATGGGCCCGCATGGCTTATATACCAAGCTTGATGGACAGCTGAATGCTGTATAGAAAAAGACCAAAAAAAAAAAAAAAAATTAAAAATTGACAGTAAATGTATTTGTTTCCAGAAAAAAATACTATAGCTTTTCCTTCTTCACCTGCAGCTTCTGTGAGAAGGACCCCACTGGATTTTTGTAGACAGTAACCAAGTGTCGGATATAAGATGAGTTTAGTTAATAAAACGCTAATTTCTAGCATCTATCACACACATTTTGAGCCCTGCAATACTTACAACATGTATTGTTGGTCATTCCTCTCCAGTCAATGCAGACACCTCTAGCAGCACACTCTGTTGCATACATCTCTAAACTAGAACACTGCATGAATTCATCATCTATGCGACATCCATCAAAAACACAGCCTTTGAAAAATGGTTCTGGTGGTATCACGGAATGACACTCTGCAAAAACCCTGCAGGCAGTAAAGAAAGCAAACCCCTTCTATGTTAATGAGCCGTTATACAAAGACTGTTCCTGTCAGACAACACTTTCCAGTTAATAGCATGTGACTCTGCTTCAGAAAGAGAGGGATGAGAAACAAAACCCTAGGGATGGCCAATATGCCAGGAGATAGATTTGGGAAAGATTAAGAAATCTGAAGTGCCTTTCTTTTCTTAAGATGTTAATGGTCATAGTATTTCTGTACGTGTACTCAACTTTTTAGCAGTTTGACACCAGAAATTTAGTGTAAAAGGCAACTGCACCAGATTGAGAAAAAAGGAATGAAACAAAAGTGGAAATGGAAAGCTCACACATAAAATAGCTCCAAACTTACTAGATACTACAGAAAGCATGAATAAGAGGGCCTTTATAAATAGCTTTTTTCAGACAAGTTTTTCTCAGCCTACACAAGTAGAGGGAATACTTCAGGAAAACAAGCCTTTGTGCTTTTCAAACTCCACGTATTAGGTAAAATGTACAAAGAATGAAGGACATTTCTCAGCTGTTTGTGCCTGCTCTCTTCACCTCTTTGGTAACTGAGTTCTTTATGATTTGTACCAAAGACCCTGTTCAAATTTAGAGTTCAGTCCTTGCTTAATAGTTAATGGGCATACTCTGAAAGTATTGCATCCAGGGAGTATTGATTCTAGTGCTTGCTGCATCCCTGATTTTCTGACTTCACCTCTCCTTGTTCACTTATCTTCGGAATGAAAGTCTTTAAGGCAGACCAGTTTCTTTTGCAAAGGCCTTTTACTATATAGATTCTGTTATTAAGCTGACATTTTCAGCTGTTATCACATGCTAAAGCTATAGCTGTTATTCTTCTTTTAAGATACTTAAGACATTTTTGCCTAGAAAAAAAGAATTTGTTTTCTTACTCGCTCAAGATAAGCTTGCAGAACCGAGGTGTTTCACATTGCGGCTTTGGTGGAGGCGTGGTTACAGCTGGTGGTATTGGTACTCCATGGCAATCCTTGTTGTTGTCAACAATCCAGTGGTGAGCCATTTGGGGACAGGAGGAAATGATCTTACCACTCGGTAAGCGGCATTCATCTGCTTTATTGTTTGTACACGTTCCTGCAAGAGACAAGCTGGGTAAGTCTTATAGGCCATGCCAGAGATGCACAGGACATTCCTGGCCTGATGTGTTTAGGTGTGATGTGCTCATGAAATGCATATTTTGTCTTGCTTCACAGGGAGTGCTTTCTCTAGTTATATGAACTTTAGGTTATGGAAAAACATATGTAAAACCCCAACCCCCAAAAATACTGAGCTTTTGACATCCTACAGAAGTTGAAGAGCAGAACTGTACTCATTTCCATTTACTGCTGTTTAAAAATTTCTGTAAATTTTAAGACTGCATAGCCAGAGCAGGTGAGCATAACCAAGGCAGGGGTGGGGGAAGAGGAACTCCTCCAATCTGTGTGTCCCTCTTACCACATTGTCCCTCGGTGTTGTTGCCAAATTTGCTGTATGGGAGCTTCACAGAGAAAATCAGACCACTAAAGGTGATAACAGCACCAATTTCTTCTATTTCAACAATCATATTGATGCCAAGAGTGGAGAAAGAAATGCCATCTTTTTTGAAGCCTGGTTGAACAATCTTTTTGTTGAAGTACATCTGAATGCAGGGTTAAAAAAAGAACAAAACACCACATCAGAGCAAGCACTGCTTCTGCCTGATTGCTGTAAATAATATATTTTCTAATCTTCATAATTATGCATAACTCCATATTGTTGTCCATCACATCCAGTGCCCATTGGCATCCTAATGACAGCATATATTTGCATTGATATCTTGGCTTGTATTGCTACAATGTGTTAATAATCTAACTGTACGGTGTTTGTGCTGATTATATACCAATACACAGTATTCTTAGCATATAAATCCAAGTGTTTTCATTGTATCCCTCATGATTATGCATATTGGAAACATTTTTCGTATGAAAATGAGTGGTAGTTTTCTTTAGCTACAGAAACATCCCTGCTATTGTTATGTAATAACTTTGCCAGATAATCACACCATCCCTATATTACATAGTAATTGATGTTGGAAGTGTTGTCTGAATTCAAAATGAAGTCAGACACCCTTAGTGCCAGTTTTATGTAGTATTGATCATATTTATTTGTTAAACTTTTCAATTTGTAGCCAGTATCTTATATGAGCTAATAAAGGTAAATATATTTGTCTAATAGTATTTTGTCAGAAGTTATTCTGTAACTCTCTTCTCACTGAATCGGGCTAAAGCATGAGTTAAAATTGTCAGTTACTGTTTTCTTTCACAGGGAATCACTGGAACCAACGAACTTCTGATTAAGAATTTGTGGCATGGCACTGTGAGGCAAGAGTGCCTATTCAGATACTTTTCTCCCTTTCTATAGATTCTCTAATCAAGTAATAGATTCTCCAGTGTAAGAGGGGGACTATCTTTTCATTTTCATTGGTTTGCCAACACTACTTTGGATCACGAAAGTGAGGTGACTGTCTAAGTCAACCCTTTTCTTCAGCGATACTTTTCTCCACAGTAGGAAATTGAAGGGGGAATCATGTCAGTGCTGTTGGGTGCCTGAAGATTCATATGTAGAGAAAGCATTCCTAGTCATCCAGCAAAAAAGGGATACATATCCATCTTCCCCTCAAAAGAAGACGCCTGCTTTCAACTTGCACTTGTGTTTCTTCAATGTGTTCACATAAGTGTACGGCACAATGTACCACTTTCCATGAAATACAAATTTTGTTCTTAGCATCCGGTGCAATATTTTTTTCCCTCCCGGTGATACAATCTGTCCTGATCACCTCCATGATGTGATATTATAACAGACTATCTCAGAATAGCATCAGCTAGGCTTATGGACACTATTTCTTTTTTTACAAAAATAGAAAAGAAGTATTTACCACATTAGTCATCACACCATTCATGAGTTCACGAGTCAGCACCACTTCTGCAGATTTGTAGAAAATAAGGATGGATTTAGGGCAGGAGAGTCCATCTTTTGCATCGCAGTAATAATTGTCAATGTAAACACGGAAGTTGTCATATCTAGGGACAATCTGTTTCACCAGGACGTAAGTGCAGTTTTCAAGGAAGGTATAATAGGTTCCATCAAAAGTAATGTAATGAGGATCACCCCATCCGCTACATACACCTGGTACAGAGAAAATATTGGAAGATTAAGATGAGAATTTATGTACAACAAAATTTAAAAACCTGAAGTGTGGAAGGAGCAGAAACCCTAACAGGCCCTCCTTGGAAAGCTATCCCTTAGATAAGAAATTGCTTACTTAGAATGACTAATACTAGGAATAGTCTCCCTGCTTTGGAAACCCCCATTTTATCTCTCCGTGATATTACTGGTCCATTTTCAATTCTCTAGGTAATTGGTCCCTTTTTTACCTAAAATCCCTAGTAGCTAGTCCGTTTTAGAATCCCATATATTATTGGTCCGTTTCTAAGACACCCTGACCCTATAAAATCCCCTGTTAGTACCCTGTCCATTGGATTGCTGCCTGGAACTCCTTCATGGAAGAAATAAATTATCTGCAAAATCTCTGTGCAGCTTTCTTGGTTTCTTTCCTCTGCTGGCTAAAGGTACTTTGCAATCAAGGCTGAAAGAGCTGAAAGCCTGGACTCCAGGCATTGCTTGCATCCTCATACTTCGTGGCTGAAAGCTGCCTGAGACACCAAGAAAGGCTGTTCCCTACAGGACAACTTATCCAGGCACATTGTGGCAGTTTGGGGCCCAAAACCCCCAAGCCCTGACAGCTACACTGAAGATACTGCAATTTATAGAGCAATTCCAAGAAATGAAAATATTTCTATAATCTGTGTAAAGTTCAGGTTGGTTTTTTTTCCCATAAAATGTTATTCCTGAATCTATTGGTGCTTACATTGACACTCATATCGGTAACAGCATCCATTTTCATCAGGTACCAGCATTGGTGGATATTTGTTTGCACAGGTAATTTCCTTTACAGGTGGGCAGTATGTTGGTACTACGTCTATATCATTGTCTCCATTACATATGACTTCTGTACAGTTGGATAATTTGAATCTTTCTCCAGGCTGAAAAATGAAGAAAAACTTTTGTCACAAAACTCTGCAAACAGGCATAATCTTTACTCCTCTTCTTAGATTTATTCTATAATACTTCCAGTAATGGTGGTGTCAAAAACTAAATCAGTATGGATAGAAAAATGCTTACTTTTCTAAATCTAAAACAAAGACTAAAATGAAAATTTTCACTCATAGTAAAAAGTTATCTACAGCTTTTCTATATATTCATATATAGAAACAAATATTCTACAGGATTAATTTTCAATGCTAAAAGAAGTTGGGAACATTAACTAAACTTGTTTCTTCTGCATGAAGAGCTCTTCTGGGGCTTGGGCAACATGTATTAGTTTACAGGAACAGATTTCCTCTATTCTATGTATAGTATACTTCAAGGTCAACAGAGAACATAACAATAAAAAAGTTTAAAGGAGTACAGATAAAAGGGCAGGAGAACAAAAGCAGATACAAGCCTTGACTACATCTTAAATGTTTTCCCTTAGTGAGAAAATAAGATCCACAAGAAAACTTCTTCTGTATGTCAGTGGGAAGACACATATGCAGTTCATCAAAGAGTTTTATGAAAAATAAAGCAACAAGAAAAGAATATTGTAACTGGCTTTAGCAGAACAAAAAATGAAATTCAGAAAAAGGAAAACTCAAAGATTATGTCCTATACATTGCCCATCATTAGCAAAAAAATTAAGAAAATCAGCATATGTGAGGTTTAAAGATTAGAAACTATTCCAATCTAGTACCACACAAAAAAATTATATCAACAGTCAAAAAAACCCACAAAAAATACATACTTGTAATGGAGGGTAAGTATTGGAAACACAACCATGAAAAATAGGACTTGTAGAGGGGGTAGGAGAAGGAACTGATGTTGTAACTGTAGACCACTCAGAGGAAGTAGTGGATGGTGAAGATATCATGTTACAATGCACACTGTGCCTTTCAATATTACATGTTGGACTACAGACGGCATAAAATCTGCATCCGTCACTATCCACTCTGTCGTAAATCAAGTCACCTACAGAAAAAAATAGGGAAGAAATATTAAAAGAAAAGAAAAAAAAACAGAAAAAGATTAATAAAAAACCATAAAAGTGATGGGAAAAAAAAAAGGAGAAAACAGGAAAAAAATAAAGAGATTCCAAAACAAAATAAACTAACCGGGCGAAAAAATTGCATCACCAATCTTGCAGAAACATGGTGAAGTTGAAATGTGAGGCAAAGGAGTGGTAGAGAAAGGCTGACTTGGTGTAATAATAGTAGATGTGCTGGTGGTCGACGAGACGGTAGAAAAAGGGCAGTTGTAGTTGGGGGTGCAGCAGAGCACACGGACCCTGTAGTTGAGGCACATCTTGAACTTGCCCGTCTGGTCCTCGTTCTTGCACACCAGTCCAAAGTGGACGTCGCACTGCACGACCTGTCCCACCTGCTGGATGGGTACATCGGGGTAGTCCTCTGCCTGGCACTCGATCTGCTTTGGCTGCCTGCAGACTCGCTTGCCGGCGGCACGGATGTGCTGGTACGTTTCAAAGTCTCCCTGGTTGGGCCCCGAGGAGGGGAAGTCTACGTCAAACCACTCGCTCCAGGTGCACACTTCGGGTTCACAGCTGGTGGTGGTGGTGGATGTGGTAGTTGTAGTGGGCGTAGAAGGGCTGGTTGTGGTAATTTCCGTGGAGGTGGTGCTCGTGGAGGTGCTGGAAAACGGGGTGGACAGCATCGTTGTGGTCGTGGTGCTGGAGGGGGTGGGCGTTGAGCAGTTGTAGTTGGGGGTGCAGCAGAGCACACGGATCCTGTAGTTGAGGCACATCTTGAACTTGCCTGTCTGGTCCTCGTTCTTGCACACCAGTCCAAAGTGGACGTCGCACTGCACGACCTGTCCCACCTGCTGGATGGGTACATCGGGGTAGTCCTCTGCCTGGCACTCGATCTGCTTTGGCTGCCTGCAGACTCGCTTGCCGGCGGCACGGATGTGCTGGTACGTTTCAAAGTCTCCCTGGTTGGGCCCCGAGGAGGGGAAGTCGACATCAAACCACTCGCTCCAGGTGCACACTTCGGGTTCACAGCTGGTGGTGGTGGTGGATGTGGTAGTTGTAGTGGGCGTAGAAGTGCTGGTGGTGGTGATTTCCGTGGAGGTGGGAGTCGTGGTGGTGGAGATGTATTGTGTGTAGGTGGGGATAAAGGTTGAGGACGGGATGGTCGTGGTGGGGCTGGAGGGGACTGAAGGGGATGGTCGTTAAGCAGTTGTAGTTGGGGGTGCAGCAGAGCACACGGATCCTGTAGTTGAGGCACATCTTGAACTTGCCCGTCTGGTCCTCGTTCTTGCACACCAGTCCAAAGTGGACGTCGCACTGCACGACCTGTCCCACCTGCTGGATGGGTACATCGGGGTAGTCCTCTGCCTGGCACTCGATCTGCTTTGGCTGCCTGCAGACTCGCTTGCCGGCGGCACGGATGTGCTGGTACGTTTCAAAGTCTCCCTGGTTGGGCCCCGAGGAGGGGAGGGGAAGTCGACATCAAACCACTCGCTCCAGGTGCACACTTCGGGTTCACAGCTGGTGGTGGTGGTGGATGTGGTAGTTGTAGTGGGCGTAGAAGGGCTGGTTGTGGTAATTTCCGTGGAGGTGGTGCTCGTGGAGGTGCTGGAAAACGGGGTGGACGGGATCGTTGTGGTCGTGGTGCTGGAGGGGGTGGGCGTTGAGCAGTTGTAGTTGGGGGTGCAGCAGAGCACACGGATCCTGTAGTTGAGGCACATCTTAAACTTGCCCGTCTGGTCCTCGTTCTTGCACACCAGTCCAAAGTGGACGTCGCACTGCACGACCTGTCCCACCTGCTGGATGGGTACATCGGGGTAGTCCTCTGCCTGGCACTCGATCTGCTTTGGCTGCCTGCAGACTCGCTTGCCGGCGGCACGGATGTGCTGGTACGTTTCAAAGTCTCCCTGGTTGGGCCCTGAGGAGGGGAAATCTACATCAAACCACTCGCTCCAGGTGCACACTTCGGGTTCACAGCTGGTGGTGGTGGTGGATGTGGTAGTTGTAGTGGGCGTAGAAGTGCTGGTGGTGGTGATTTCCGTGGAGGTGGGACTCGTGGTGGTGGAGATGTATTGTGTGTAGGTGGGGATAAAGGTTGAGGACGGGATGGTCGTGGTGGGGCTGGAGGGGACGAAGGGGACGGGCGTTGAGCAGTTGTAGTTGGGGGTGCAGCAGAGCACACGGATCCTGTAGTTGAGGCACATCTTGAACTTGCCCGTCTGGTCCTCGTTCTTGCACACCAGTCCAAAGTGGACGTCGCACTGCACGACCTGTCCCACCTGCTGGATGGGTACATCGGGGTAGTCCTCTGCCTGGCACTCGATCTGCTTTGGCTGCCTGCAGACTCGCTTGCCGGCGGCACGGATGTGCTGGTACGTTTCAAAGTCTCCCTGGTTGGGCCCCGAGGAGGGGAAGTCGACATCAAACCACTCGCTCCAGGTGCACACTTCGGGTTCACAGCTGGTGGTGGTGGTGGATGTGGTAGTTGTAGTGGGCGTAGAAGGGCTGGTTGTGGTAATTTCTGTGGAGGTGGTGCTCGTGGAGGTGCTGGAAAACGGGGTGGACGGGATCGTTGTGGTCGTGGTGCTGGAGGGGGTGGGCGTTGAGCAGTTGTAGTTGGGGGTGCAGCAGAGCACACGGATCCTGTAGTTGAGGCACATCTTGAACTTGCCCGTCTGGTCCTCGTTCTTGCACACAAGTCCAAAGTGGACGTCGCACTGCACGACCTGTCCCACCTGCTGGATGGGTACATCGGGGTAGTCCTCTGCCTGGCACTCGATCTGCTTTGGCTGCCTGCAGACTCGCTTGCCGGCGGCACGGATGTGCTGGTACGTTTCAAAGTCTCCCTGGTTGGGCCCTGAGGAGGGGAAATCTACATCAAACCACTCGCTCCAGGTGCACACTTCGGGTTCACAGCTGGTGGTGGTGGTGGATGTGGTAGTTGTAGTGGGCGTAGAAGTGCTGGTGGTGGTGATTTCCGTGGAGGTGGGACTCGTGGTGGTGGAGATGTATTGTGTGTAGGTGGGGATAAAGGTTGAGGACGGGATGGTCGTGGTGGGGCTGGAGGGGACGAAGGGGACGGGCGTTGAGCAGTTGTAGTTGGGGGTGCAGCAGAGCACACGGATCCTGTAGTTGAGGCACATCTTGAACTTGCCCGTCTGGTCCTCGTTCTTGCACACCAGTCCAAAGTGGACGTCGCACTGCACGACCTGTCCCACCTGCTGGATGGGTACATCGGGGTAGTCCTCTGCCTGGCACTCGATCTGCTTTGGCTGCCTGCAGACTCGCTTGCCGGCGGCACGGATGTGCTGGTACGTTTCAAAGTCTCCCTGGTTGGGCCCCGAGGAGGGGAAGTCGACATCAAACCACTCGCTCCAGGTGCACACTTCGGGTTCACAGCTGGTGGTGGTAGTGGATGTGGTAGTTGTAGTGGGCGTAGAAGGGCTGGTTGTGGTAATTTCCGTGGAGGTGGTGCTCGTGGAGGTGCTGGAAAACGGGGTGGACGGGATCGTTGTGGTCGTGGTGCTGGAGGGGGTGGGCGTTGAGCAGTTGTAGTTGGGGGTGCAGCAGAGCACACGGATCCTGTAGTTGAGGCACATCTTAAACTTGCCCGTCTGGTCCTCGTTCTTGCACACAAGTCCAAAGTGGACGTCGCACTGCACGACCTGTCCCACCTGCTGGATGGGTACATCGGGGTAGTCCTCTGCCTGGCACTCGATCTGCTTTGGCTGCCTGCAGACTCGCTTGCCGGCGGCACGGATGTGCTGGTACGTTTCAAAGTCTCCCTGGTTGGGCCCTGAGGAGGGGAAATCTACATCAAACCACTCGCTCCAGGTGCACACTTCGGGTTCACAGCTGGTGGTGGTGGTGGATGTGGTAGTTGTAGTGGGCGTAGAAGTGCTGGTGGTGGTGATTTCCGTGGAGGTGGGACTCGTGGTGGTGGAGATGTATTGTGTGTAGGTGGGGATAAAGGTTGAGGACGGGATGGTCGTGGTGGGGCTGGAGGGGACGAAGGGGACGGGCGTTGAGCAGTTGTAGTTGGGGGTGCAGCAGAGCACACGGATCCTGTAGTTGAGGCACATCTTGAACTTGCCCGTCTGGTCCTCGTTCTTGCACACCAGTCCAAAGTGGACGTCGCACTGCACGACCTGTCCCACCTGCTGGATGGGTACATCGGGGTAGTCCTCTGCCTGGCACTCGATCTGCTTTGGCTGCCTGCAGACTCGCTTGCCAGCGGCACGGATGTGCTGGTACGTTTCAAAGTCTCCCTGGTTGGGCCCCGAGGAGGGGAAGTCGACATCAAACCACTCGCTCCAGGTGCACACTTCGGGTTCACAGCTGGTGGTGGTAGTGGATGTGGTAGTTGTAGTGGGCGTAGAAGGGCTGGTTGTGGTAATTTCCGTGGAGGTGGTGCTCGTGGAGGTGCTGGAAAACGGGGTGGACGGGATCGTTGTGGTCGTGGTGCTGGAGGGGGTGGGCGTTGAGCAGTTGTAGTTGGGGGTGCAGCAGAGCACACGGATCCTGTAGTTGAGGCACATCTTAAACTTGCCCGTCTGGTCCTCGTTCTTGCACACCAGTCCAAAGTGGACGTCGCACTGCACGACCTGTCCCACCTGCTGGATGGGTACATCGGGGTAGTCCTCTGCCTGGCACTCGATCTGCTTTGGCTGCCTGCAGACTCGCTTGCCGGCGGCACGGATGTGCTGGTACGTTTCAAAGTCTCCCTGGTTGGGCCCCGAGGAGGGGAAGTCGACATCAAACCACTCGCTCCAGGTGCACACTTCGGGTTCACAGCTGGTGGTGGTGGTGGATGTGGTAGTTGTAGTGGGCGTAGAAGTGCTGGTGGTGGTGATTTCCGTGGAGGTGGGACTCGTGGTGGTGGAGATGTATTGTGTGTAGGTGGGGATAAAGGTTGAGGACGGGATGGTCGTGGTGGGGCTGGAGGGGACGAAGGGGACGGGCGTTGAGCAGTTGTAGTTGGGGGTGCAGCAGAGCACACGGATCCTGTAGTTGAGGCACATCTTGAACTTGCCCGTCTGGTCCTCGTTCTTGCACACCAGTCCAAAGTGGACGTCGCACTGCACGACCTGTCCCACCTGCTGGATGGGTACATCGGGGTAGTCCTCTGCCTGGCACTCGATCTGCTTTGGCTGCCTGCAGACTCGCTTGCCGGCGGCACGGATGTGCTGGTACGTTTCAAAGTCTCCCTGGTTGGGCCCCGAGGAGGGGAAGTCGACATCAAACCACTCGCTCCAGGTGCACACTTCGGGTTCACAGCTGGTGGTGGTAGTGGATGTGGTAGTTGTAGTGGGCGTAGAAGGGCTGGTTGTGGTAATTTCTGTGGAGGTGGTGCTCGTGGAGGTGCTGGAAAACGGGGTGGACGGGATCGTTGTGGTTGTGGTGCTGGAGGGGGTGGGCGTTGAGCAGTTGTAGTTGGGGGTGCAGCAGAGCACACGGATCCTGTAGTTGAGGCACATCTTGAACTTGCCCGTCTGGTCCTCGTTCTTGCACACCAGTCCAAAGTGGACGTCGCACTGCACGACCTGTCCCACCTGCTGGATGGGTACATCGGGGTAGTCCTCTGCCTGGCACTCGATCTGCTTTGGCTGCCTGCAGACTCGCTTGCCGGCGGCACGGATGTGCTGGTACGTTTCAAAGTCTCCCTGGTTGGGCCCTGAGGAGGGGAAATCTACATCAAACCACTCGCTCCAGGTGCACACTTCGGGTTCACAGCTGGTGGTGGTGGTGGATGTGGTAGTTGTAGTGGGCGTAGAAGTGCTGGTTGTGGTGATTTCCGTGGAGGTGGGACTCGTGGTGGTGGAGATGTATTGTGTGTAGGTGGGGATAAAGGTTGAGGACGGGATGGTCGTGGTGGGGCTGGAGGGGACGAAGGGGACGGGCGTTGAGCAGTTGTAGTTGGGGGTGCAGCAGAGCACACGGATCCTGTAGTTGAGGCACATCTTGAACTTGCCCGTCTGATCCTCGTTCTTGCACACCAGTCCAAAGTGGACGTCGCACTGCACGACCTGTCCCACCTGCTGGATGGGTACATCGGGGTAGTCCTCTGCCTGGCACTCGATCTGCTTTGGCTGCCTGCAGACTCGCTTGCCGGCGGCACGGATGTGCTGGTACGTTTCAAAGTCTCCCTGGTTGGGCCCCGAGGAGGGGAAGTCTACGTCAAACCACTCGCTCCAGGTGCACACTTCGGGTTCACAGCTGGTGGTGGTAGTGGATGTGGTAGTTGTAGTGGGCGTAGAAGGGCTGGTTGTGGTAATTTCTGTGGAGGTGGTGCTCGTGGAGGTGCTGGAAAACGGGGTGGACGGGATCGTTGTGGTCGTGGTGCTGGAGGGGGTGGGTGTTGAGCAGTTGTAGTTGGGGGTGCAGCAGAGCACACGGATCCTGTAGTTGAGGCACATCTTGAACTTGCCCGTCTGGTCCTCGTTCTTGCACACCAGTCCAAAGTGGACGTCGCACTGCACGACCTGTCCCACCTGCTGGATGGGTACATCGGGGTAGTCCTCTGCCTGGCACTCGATCTGCTTTGGCTGCCTGCAGACTCGCTTGCCGGCGGCACGGATGTGCTGGTACGTTTCAAAGTCTCCCTGGTTGGGCCCCGAGGAGGGGAAGTCGACATCAAACCACTCGCTCCAGGTGCACACTTCGGGTTCACAGCTGGTGGTGGTAGTGGATGTGGTAGTTGTAGTGGGCGTAGAAGTGCTGGTGGTGGTGATTTCCGTGGAGGTGGGACTCGTGGTGGTGGAGATGTATTGTGTGTAGGTGGGGATAAAGGTTGAGGACGGGATGGTCGTGGTGGGGCTGGAGGGGACGAAGGTGACGGGCGTTGAGCAGTTGTAGTTGGGGGTGCAGCAGAGCACACGGATCCTGTAGTTGAGGCACATCTTGAACTTGCCCGTCTGATCCTCGTTCTTGCACACCAGTCCAAAGTGGACGTCGCACTGCACGACCTGTCCCACCTGCTGGATGGGTACATCGGGGTAGTCCTCTGCCTGGCACTCGATCTGCTTTGGCTGCCTGCAGACTCGCTTGCCGGCGGCACGGATGTGCTGGTACGTTTCAAAGTCTCCCTGGTTGGGCCCCGAGGAGGGGAAGTCGACATCAAACCACTCGCTCCAGGTGCACACTTCGGGTTCACAGCTGGTGGTGGTAGTGGATGTGGTAGTTGTAGTGGGCGTAGAAGGGCTGGTTGTGGTAATTTCTGTGGAGGTGGTGCTCGTGGAGGTGCTGGAAAACGGTGTGGACGGGATCATTGTGGTCGTGGTGCTGGAGGGGGTGGGCGTTGAGCAGTTGTAGTTGGGGGTGCAGCAGAGCACACGGATCCTGTAGTTGAGGCACATCTTGAACTTGCCCGTCTGGTCCTCGTTCTTGCACACCAGTCCAAAGTGGACGTCGCACTGCACGACCTGTCCCACCTGCTGGATGGGTACATCGGGGTAGTCCTCTGCCTGGCACTCGATCTGCTTTGGCTGCCTGCAGACTCGCTTGCCGGCGGCACGGATGTGCTGGTACGTTTCAAAGTCTCCCTGGTTGGGCCCCGAGGAGGGGAAGTCTACGTCAAACCACTCGCTCCAGGTGCACACTTCGGGTTCACAGCTGGTGGTGGTAGTGGATGTGGTAGTTGTAGTGGGCGTAGAAGGGCTGGTTGTGGTAATTTCTGTGGAGGTGGTGCTCGTGGAGGGGCTGGAAAACGGGGTGGACGGGATCGTTGTGGTCGTGGTGGCTGGAGGGGGTGGGTGTTGAGCAGTTGTAGTTGGGGGTGCAGCAGAGCACACGGATCCTGTAGTTGAGGCACATCTTGAACTTGCCCGTCTGGTCCTCGTTCTTGCACACCAGTCCAAAGTGGACGTCGCACTGCACGACCTGTCCCACCTGCTGGATGGGTACATCGGGGTAGTCCTCTGCCTGGCACTCGATCTGCTTTGGCTGCCTGCAGACTCGCTTGCCGGCGGCACGGATGTGCTGGTACGTTTCAAAGTCTCCCTGGTTGGGCCCCGAGGAGGGGAAGTCGACATCAAACCACTCGCTCCAGGTGCACACTTCGGGTTCACAGCTGGTGGTGGTAGTGGATGTGGTAGTTGTAGTGGGCGTAGAAGGGCTGGTTGTGGTAATTTCTGTGGAGGTGGTGCTCGTGGAGGTGCTGGAAAACGGGGTGGACGGGATCGTTGTGGTTGTGGTGCTGGAGGGGGTGGGCGTTGAGCAGTTGTAGTTGGGGGTGCAGCAGAGCACACGGATCCTGTAGTTGAGGCACATCTTGAACTTGCCCGTCTGGTCCTCGTTCTTGCACACCAGTCCAAAGTGGACGTCGCACTGCACGACCTGTCCCACCTGCTGGATGGGTACATCGGGGTAGTCCTCTGCCTGGCACTCGATCTGCTTTGGCTGCCTGCAGACTCGCTTGCCGGCGGCACGGATGTGCTGGTACGTTTCAAAGTCTCCCTGGTTGGGCCCCGAGGAGGGGAAGTCTACGTCAAACCACTCGCTCCAGGTGCACACTTCGGGTTCACAGCTGGTGGTGGTAGTGGATGTGGTAGTTTTAGTGGGCGTAGAAGTGCTGGTGGTGGTGATTTCCGTGGAGGTGGGACTCGTGGTGGTGGAGATGTATTGTGTGTAGGTGGGGATAAAGGTTGAGGACGGGATGGTCGTGGTGGGGCTGGAGGGGACGAAGGTGACGGGCGTTGAGCAGTTGTAGTTGGGGGTGCAGCAGAGCACACGGATCCTGTAGTTGAGGCACATCTTGAACTTGCCCGTCTGGTCCTCGTTCTTGCACACCAGTCCAAAGTGGACGTCGCACTGCACGACCTGTCCCACCTGCTGGATGGGTACATCGGGGTAGTCCTCTGCCTGGCACTCGATCTGCTTTGGCTGCCTGCAGACTCGCTTGCCGGCGGCACGGATGTGCTGGTACGTTTCAAAGTCTCCCTGGTTGGGCCCCGAGGAGGGGAAGTCGACATCAAACCACTCGCTCCAGGTGCACACTTCGGGTTCACAGCTGGTGGTGGTAGTGGATGTGGTAGTTGTAGTGGGCGTAGAAGGGCTGGTTGTGGTAATTTCTGTGGAGGTGGTGCTCGTGGAGGTGCTGGAAAACGGGGTGGACGGGATCGTTGTGGTCGTGGTGCTGGAGGGGGTGGGCGTTGAGCAGTTGTAGTTGGGGGTGCAGCAGAGCACACGGATCCTGTAGTTGAGGCACATCTTGAACTTGCCCGTCTGGTCCTCGTTCTTGCACACCAGTCCAAAGTGGACGTCGCACTGCACGACCTGTCCCACCTGCTGGATGGGTACATCGGGGTAGTCCTCTGCCTGGCACTCGATCTGCTTTGGCTGCCTGCAGACTCGCTTGCCGGCGGCACGGATGTGCTGGTACGTTTCAAAGTCTCCCTGGTTGGGCCCCGAGGAGGGGAAGTCTACGTCAAACCACTCGCTCCAGGTGCACACTTCGGGTTCACAGCTGGTGGTGGTGGTGGATGTGGTAGATGTTATTCTGGTATGTATGAAATCTGTTTTTGGTTGGACTGTATGTTTTGTCGTAGTCTTGTGTTTTGTTTGTAAACTTAGAGTTGTTGGTACCGTTTTGGATGTTGTACTTGATGAAAATCCAGTTGTTTTTATTGTTGTAGTAACAATTTCTGTGGTTGTTTCACATGGTACTGGTATATTTATGCAGCATTTAAATCTTAGTTCATAATTATAGCAGATGGGTGGCAGTTGGTCTTTATTGTAGCATTTTAACCCTTCTTCTGTGTTACATGTTATGTGTTGCTCCAGTAGAGGATATGGTGTATTAGGAAACCTGACTGCTCTGCATTCCACATCCTTTCTGTTCTCGCATAGTTTGTATCCCTGATTTTTAATGTTCTGAACAGTATCAAAATCTCCATCATTGTAACCGGATCCTGGATAACTGACATCATACCATCTTGTCCAATAACATTTTTCTTTGAAACAAAGAGGAGTTGTAAAAGGTGACATGGTGACAGGTGTTGTGGTTCCCGTTGTAGGTGTTGTTCCTTCTGTAGTTGATGTTGTGGACCATGTACTTTCAGAAGTTGTACTAAATGTATACCTTGTTTCAGTAGATGTTTCTGTCACAGTTGGAGGTGTGACCGGGGTTGATGTGCTGAAAGGCGTTGTGGAAGAGCATGGTACAAAAACACAGCAGAGGATTCTGATTTCATAGTTGTTGCACATTGTTGAAATTTGATCCTTGTTGTAACATATAAGCCCTTCTGTTGTACTGCATTCTACTTTTTGGCCAAGGTCTTTCAGTGGTATATCAGGGAACTTTTCTGCTCTGCATTCAACAGCCTTTGGGGCTTTACAGACTTCATAACCTTTTGCTCGTAAATCATCAAAAGTTTCAAAATCTCCCCCATCGTAGCCAGGGGTTTGTAGACTCCCATCATACCATTCTGACCACTGACACACTTCATGAACACATACTGATGTAGTTGGTGACACTGGTGAAGGAGACAAAAAAAAAAAAAAAAAAAAGAGACCATGAAATTGAGAATGAGTTCTTGTAGATGTTATTTTTTTGTTATTTTACATGGGCTGACTAGTTTCCTAATGTCATTTTTCTTCTATTATGCTCCTGTTGTGCATCAGTTTATTATACATATATTTTAATATGTTGTAGAACAGAAAATCCATCACCCAGCAATTTAATGTAGTGACATGCTTGGAACAGTCATTTCACAAGAGAAAACTAATTATGTGTTACAAGGTGTAGGTCTAATTTATACACTCTGGAAAAAAACTAGTCTCACTTGTTTTGCATTTAGTTCAGTGTATTTGCTTTGGTTGTATCTTGCTCCATTATATACTAGTCTCTCTGGAATGTATTGAAATCAGTGCAGAGTAGTGTTTAGTGTATGCATCAAGATCCATAGCTACTTTTTTCTTTCAAATCAGTTGACTCCTCATTGCATTGTCTTTGTGCCTCTATTTCAAGCATCTCTACACTTTGTATTTTTGCTCAGATCTTAAGAAACCATTTATTGGTAGGAGAGCTCTTGCAGATGAATTTTCATTATGAAATAGACGGAAAATAGCTACTGAATTCCAGCAATGCTGATATTTTCTGTAATTTCCAAACCTATATCTTTTATACCAAATACTGATTTCATAAAACAGCATATGCCCAGAGTAACTAGGGATTTCCAACCTCAAGACAGTTGTACAGGAATCCTTAAACTCAAAATTTCCTTATCTCAATGCCAATATTTGAGCAATCCACTTAGTACTGTGGATCTCACTAAACAAGAGAACACACTCTTGTGGGTTACAAAGGACATACCTGTGGAAGTAGAGGTAGGTGGTGTCGTTGCTGTTGTAGGTGATGTTGAGGGCAGACATCCATGGATAAATCTTTGAAGCGTTCCATTGGGACCACAAGTTGCAACAATACACCATCCTGTGCCATCTGTGGTGTTGTAGACCACATCTTGGTAGTTGTATTTCTGTCCCTCATAAATGCAGACACATTCTGTGGATTAAAACAGGATATTATTCCTTGCTATCTGAAACACAACACCCTAAGTGTTATTCATATAGAAACGACTTCATCAACATACCATGTTCATCATATCTGCATTTTTTGCCATGAATTGTGCATTCACTGAAAAAGAGAAAAACAGACTATGAATATGGGCATACTGGTTCATGACATCAATTTTTGTTTAAATTTTTCTTCTATCAATCCTTTGCTATCCATTGTGTGTTTAAATGTAAAGTGACCCTATCTTCTGAGTTAGGCAGTCAGTTCTGCTGTACAAATTCAGGCTAGCTATCTTCACATAGTTCCCTGGCTAGAAAGGTAGCTTTTGAGCCAGCATAGAAAATATGCAGCATCCCTACCAGTGCTTTTGGGAACAGGACAAAAGATGTGAGATGGATGATTTGAAATATCCTTATCTCCCAAATAGGTCTACTTATTTTTTGGAAGGGAAAAGCACAGTAAATGCAACTTGTTTTCACTTCATTTAATAATGATAATAAATTAAAAGGACTTTAATAAATATACAAAAAAAGTAGTAAATTAATCTCTCAATTATAAAATGTTTCAGTATGTTGTCATTTAATTTCCTGGGAAGGGAAGAAAAATCAGACATTGTTCATCAGCCTCTGACTGGCCTAGTTCCTGTCAGTAAATAATAAACTTAATCTGTGATGAATTATGTTCCACAATTTTAAACTCTACTTTTAAAATTATTTTCTAATCCTACCATGATTCACAGTTCTGCTTTGAAGGCATCTCCGTTCCTGGTTTGTAATTTTTTCCATCTTCAAAGCAACCACAATTAGAAACACAAGTCATGGTTTCCTCATCAAAATAGGGCTTATTCTTTGGGCATTGTGGATAGCAGCCTGCAATAAAAAGAGAGTCAAGTTGACACTAGGTCTTTCATAAGTAACTCTACACTCATATCTGCTTTTTCCAAAATGTCCCACAAGGTAAGTGGAATTTCAGATCCCCTTACTGCTATTCCTTTGATTGCACAATATGCTTTGGAGTATATCATCCTCATCTTCATTCCAAACAACTACATAATCCATTAGGGCATACAATACTAATTAGAAAATATCATCTTACATTTTCTAGTGCAAACATGTCATACGCTCAGTAATAAAAATTTTGTTCACCATACTGCATTTTAACCTTTCAAGCAGAGAGAGATATGCATAATTATGTTTACCTTCCAAACCCCTCATTTCATGAAGGCATTTCCCACTTGGATTATTGCAGGTCTTCATACAAGGTGCTCCACATGGCTTGTAGTGCCATTCACATTCCCCTTGTGGATTATAGTAATCACAGAACAGAGCTAGAAGAAGAAATGTCAGAAAAATCTCTTTGATGTTTTAGCTTTGTACTGTTTCAGTTTTTCTATGTAAAAATCCAATGGGATCAGCATAATCACATAGGTGGTGAATACTATATTCTCTTATTGCTAAGGTAATACAATTGTTACATTTCTAAAACCTTTTGACATCAATAAATACACACATCATAGAACAGAGTTACACATTAAACGTGAAAAATCAATTGATTGAGTCATCCATCTTAGCATGCACTAATGTTTTATTTACACGGAACCTGATGTAGGCAGGTGGCAGTATAATAAAATATCATATTTCACCAGTAGCGTATCATGATTGTCAAGTTAATTAGACACTAATCACACCGCTTGTAAAATTATTACCTGTGGTTTCATTTTATTAAGATAGATTGTTTTCTAGTGACTTACCCAACTGCTTTGTTGGGGTTTTTTAGGTGTTTTTTGGATTTTGTCTGTTTGTTTCTTAAGCATACCACTGTGCCTCTTAGAAACACAGTTTTATCCTTCCTTTCTTGTTCTACTTTGTTTCCTATTTTTTCCCTCCTGTTTCCTTTCCCTCTGAACCCCTTAAAAAAAGTAGTGGGTTGAAACTCACGACAAATGGATGGGGTTCTCCATGATACACAGATGTCCAGCTCATTACATGCTTGAGCATAGGCAGCTACTGCTGTGCAGAAACATTCACAGTCTCCTCCAGTGTCACAGGCACAAGCATCATCCACACATGCTTGGTAATATTCGTTTGGTTCAACCTGATGGAGAAAACATGCAAGTTTTCATGCCTTTACCCTCTTTGCACTGTCCTAAAATAACTGAATAAGATAACTGAAACTCACAGGTCCGTATGTGAGAAAGCTAAGAAAGGGGAAAAAAAAAAAAAAAAAAAAAAATCACGAGAACGCTTTGAAAAAATCAAGAGGAAAATGTAGAACAAAGCTATTGCTAGTAAGCTGTAATATTAAGACCTGTTTGATGTTGAAGACAGTTGCAAAATACTGGTAATTACTATAAGCTAGCACAGAGTTATACTTATCAGGTGGCTGATATTTATATTAGTATAAAATGATGTCATGAGAAAATAAGCATATCTTGAGATTTATCTATTGTTATTCCTTCTATTAAAAACCAGCCAACCAGCCCAATCAATTTCTTTAGTGTACTTGCTCAAGATAAAAGCTGAGAAAATGAAAGTGAAAATATTTCTATGCAGTCTCTCTATGCAGAAACTTGGTCTAGCTTCACTTTGCCAAGCATGACAAAAATGTATTTTAGAGTATTTTTAAATCTATTTCACAAACAAATGGATGCAATCCTTTTGTCCAGAATTTAAGACTAAATTTTTTGTCGTACCTGTGAGTGACACTTTGCAAACACTTCACTGGTAATGATGCTGCATTGCTTCTGTGCCCAGGCTTTCCTGTATGGGTTTGCAGTGCATGGGTCCAGTGTATGATTGGCATTTGGGCAGCTGGAAGATACTTTCCAGCTATTGGCAAACTCCAGCACACTTCCTACCACAGACTGACTGCGAGTAGTGAAGTCATTATTTCCATTGCCATCATAGTTGCCACAAAGTCCGCAGACATGGCCCTGCATCAGGATAAACAAGCAAAATGACAAGGATCAATAAGGCACAATTTCTTAGTGAGTAACAGACCTCAGCACGACTCTTATGTAACCATCTCATTTAAGGTTATTAATGCCTATTTAGTAACAGCATTGGACATTTTCATAAAATGCTTTTCACTAAGATGTCTTTAACTTGTTGTTAGGAAGAAGGAGTAGACGATGGGTTTTGTTCTGAAGTACTAAGCTATTTAGCTTTAGCTGATCCTAAATACATCTCTTCAGTGAAGGTTTTTCATGAAGAAAGTTACTGATAAAGTTGCTGCTATGCCATTGCTGAAAAGTGTAATTTAAGGATAATACATAGTATTAATACACAATTTAAGTCAACGCAGTAACGATAAAAATATGTGATTGTTGCTCTTTTGGTTACAGTCTTCTGGTTTACAGACTAAATTTTCACCCTCTTTCTTTGAGGGATAATATGAATATGTTACAGAATTCATTTTATTAATGTTTCCACTTTTAAAGTATACCTGAAAGCTGGGACTAAGTTTGATGAATATGCTGGTTTTCTTGTCCCACATGAGTATCAGACCAACAGTAGTATCAACCACCAGGTAGATGCCCATGGAACGGATTTGGAATGGCATTTTTCCTCCAGGTGTCCTCTGGATAACATCGGAGTGTCCATCATTGAGTACCAGCTCATAGTTCTAAGACAGGAGAAGAAAAAGTTGGAGGCCAGTTTAAAAAGTTGCCTATTTTGTAGTTTTATATATTGACAGTAACGTCTTAAAATAATAATATCATCAAAAGGATCCTATTCAACAACCTCATGTTAAGAAATTTCTCTGTAGATTTCCCTTCTTTGCTTTCTAGAGTAGAGAGAAAAAAAGTCCAGTGACATTTTCATTATTTTGGAGGCCACTTCTCCTGTGCAGTCTGTCTGGGACAGCTTATTCCATCCTTCTGGCACAACTTAAAGAAAGAAAAACTTACTCCCAGGAAAACTTTAATAGACTTAGAGCAGGTAGTTCCTGTAGTGCCACATGGAATGTTCTCAGTGATGACTCTGAAGGTTCCCTGATTCATAGCCTGTTGACCACAGTAGTTCTGAAACAGGAGAGTGATATTCACTGTTAACTATGTTACATATTCATTAGTAAAATGCAAGGTGCTTAGAGCAAAAATCTAGGCAGGACTCTGTTACCTGGACCAGAACATATTCACAGTCTCCTTCAAAATCAAAGCGTTTGCCATCAAAGGTGTTATAATGCCCATCTCCATAAACAGAACATGTTTCCAGGCAGGGTTCCTCAGAGCATTGCCATTTTCTGTTTCTACATGTGCTACACAAGACAAAGAGCACTCCAAATGTAAAAACTAGACAAACACACAATAGAAATATAGGTACATTTCTGTATTTTAAAATGTATTAAGATTCTAATGAAAAAGTAAGTTTTGCTTATTCTCAAAAATGCAGCATAGCTCAAGAACTACTGGAATTTATCCAAAGATTGTTACTTAATGATGTAATGAATCATTTGCGTTAGAAAACACCAACTTTTTCACATTTCCATATCCTGTTGGATATATTGAGATGGAAGGATTTCCTTGGAAGAAAAAAAAAAAAGACTTAAATGAGTATGACATCAAAACTGTGGTGTTTTTCTGACCACTTGAAATTTCTAGGCTGTGCCATTGAGAAAAATAGATGGAGCTTGCTTTTTAGGTACTAAGTGAATTGTTTTATGCAGGTTTCCTTCCTAGAAAACTTGATACTGTTAGAGTGAAATTATGTCATTTGCTTAGAGCTTAAACTGTTCTATTTTTTATTTCCAAAACATTACTTTTCCATATGCTCTTACCAGTTGTTACAGCCAACTCTGATTGATTCTCCTGGACTGTAGGAATTTCCATTGTGAATACATGGACAGTCTTCTGGAGCTATACAGCCACCTTTGCCATCCAGCACTTGATCATTAGGACATACACAGCCAGAGACACAGTGAGTTTTGTACTGTAAGGACCATAAAGAAAACGTGTCTTGAAACATTTCCCTGCTGGATGAGTCCAGCTGTAGCTGGTAATTGTAAAAGAGATCTTGATTAATATGCTCTCAGCTAGGTGTAAAGAGTCTGTACTTACACATTCCATATCTAGGGTCTGACAACTCTTCTGGCATCCTGCTCCTACCACGTTTGCAGTGACATTGCCACAGTCAACATAAACCATGGGAGGCACACAGACTGAAAGAGAGAAAAGCCATGAGAAATGTAAGACCAACTATACATTCATATCCTTGTGTTTCCAAGAAAAAATAGAAATACTCTTTTGTGAATTATGTATACCTTAATATGATGCACGTAGCAAGAAAGAGAAACCAAATATTGTTTTGATCTCTTATTCACCTGGTTTTTGTGATTATGCTTGGACTAACTCAAAACTAATTTTTAGCTAGCTTCATGAAACACTTCCTTTCAGAAAAACAGAGGAAAACAAGATAACATTTGGGACTTCTTTTTTTTGATTGGTTGCTTTGGGGGTTTTTGCTTTTACATTTTAATTTAAATGTGAATAGTTTCCCCTCACAATGAGTGAGGTGACCAAGTATTCTTTTACCCTGGGTAACCCAGAGGGTTCTAAGTTGTTTCAGACACCCAAAAGGTAAGATAGGTTTCTTTATATTTTGAGAATGTCCTCTACATTACAGAAGTCCTCAATTCATTTTTATTATCTGATTTCAGACTTGTACAGTTTGCATCATTATGACAAGAGGAGAACTAAATTAAAAGAGTGACGATGGAAAGGGAGAATTAAAGAAAATCCTAAGTGATATGTTACCTGGTTCGGGCTTCTCTCCAACGCAGCTCAGCTTTCCATAGGTGCAAGTGCTATAAAACAAGGGAATGGATATTTTTTAACTTGTTCTTGTTAAGTTTCAGCCTATTTCCCAATGAACTTGAAATAATGAAAAATTACTGTATGATAAATAAATTTTGTCCTTTATCAAATAGTTAGCACATTTCAAAAATATTAATATTCTATATTAGAGTAGAACAAAATACAAGTAAATTCTATATAAATAAATGTTTTCTCTGTCTATATGCCTGGTTTAAAACTGTCCTTCCGAATACATCAGATTCCCATCATAATGGGAATAACCTGTAACAGAATTATTAGACATTTTTCACCATGGAACAAGCCTTTTACAGTCAAGAAAAGTATGAGTGGAGGGCAAGGAACAAAAGAAGGCAGAGAGAAAGACCCAGGATGGGAGTTTGGCTGTTAGCAAAGGCTGACCCACCACAGGACTGTTTATTGAATCCCTGTAGTTGTTCATGTACAATCTTCCCAACGCAGACAGCCCTAAGAATTTTTTAAGAAGATGTGATTTTTTTTTTAATTGAAATTTTTAGGTTTAGAAATTAATTTCACTTGCTTTCATAACAGTCACATGTTTTCTTGATTGCCTATACCCAATTTTTTTTTCTCAAGTCTCTTACCAGACAACACCATTATCATGAACAACTTCTCCAGAAGACAGAGGCATTCCTTTGTAGTAACAAGGACAGCTAGAAGCAGGCACACATTTGCCACTGTCATCCATGTAGGTCCCATTTATGCAGGTGCAGCCATCCACTGGGACAAACTTGATGCTGCAGGTGACATCAGGCTCGCTCAGAGAGCGGCAGGTGGGCTGGCAGGAATTGACATTGTAGGTGTACTTCAAGGACTTCGGACACAAGGTGGTGTATTTTGCTTAAGAGTAAGAAGGTGAGTAACATTTGTTGGTCATTCAAGGATCAATATAGGCATAAAGTATTTGAGATAAAGTATGTACGATAAACGTGGTGTTGTATGTACACATGCTTTACTGATATCCCCAGCAGTGTAATTTTTTGTAATACTAGAGCAAAATTTTCCCTTCTAAATGCGCCAAATGTTTTGCCCAAGTCAAAAAAAGAATGAAGTTCAATTATATTAGGGCAGTATGTTTCTTCCTCTATGCTATTTTTGTACTTTTTGTCAAAGTAAGTTGAGAAACATCCCACTTATTTTATTCCTATTGCAAGGGTGTTGCTCTTCAGGTTTTTTCTGATGGTTCTCAGCAAGTAATCTAACAAAGAGTCTCTTTAATATTTCTTCCTGTTTGTCTTTTATGGCATTCCTTTCCTCCTCAGCATCTTGAAAGGCAATGCTACAGTTAAACCCCAGTTTAACACAATTTACTGTGGAATCCCTGAGAGCTGCTGTGGGGGGCGTTTTGGGTGACCATTTTCAAAAGGCAGAGGGATGCAGAACTTACTGCAGGCTTTGCTCCTCCATCCAGTGAGAAGAACTCCTTTAGCAGCACAGGCTCTGACATAGCTGGAAAGGGCAGCACACATGCAGTCCTCACTCTTCTCACAGTTACAGGTGTCAAACATACAGGTCTAGGAACAGAAGATCACATGTGATCATTAAAATGTCACGTCAAAGATATGGCAGTCTGCAGTTTTTTAAAGAGTGTTATGTTCATTAGAGGTTAAAGTGAGTGTAATTCACATGTATAAGTAAATATATGCCTGATTTTCATTGAGCTCTTTCAAAAGAGATGATTTATGTGAAAAAAGAGTAATTAGAGGTTCACTATTTTTGGTTTGTTTTTTTTTTCCAGTTTTCCAACTTCAAGTTTTTTGCCACTGTGCCATATATATTTAGAATAAATGACATTATTTGATGCCACCCAGCTTTTGGAGCTTATGTTTAAGAGCCTTCACTCTCTGCAGTAGAGGAACAAAGAATACAAGATGTTATTCGATGCATTTCTATGTTGGGCACGGATAATACAATATTGCTAACTCCAGATGATGTTTATTGAACATCATCTTACAAATTTCCAATAACAGGAAGGTTTTCTAAACTATCCATGGACTCTGTTACAGGGTTTCAGCACCTTGAATTCCTAGAACATTTTCGTTCACATCTTGTCTAATTCTCCTTGCTGCTTTTTTTGCAGCAATGAGAATCAGACAAGATGTGAACGCACACAGCTGGCTTTGTCCTTGCATATATGCAAAGCAATTCAGAGGAATTAAAGTGCCAGTTTAAGATTCTGGCTAAGACTTTCATTATAGCTCTCAGAAGGGACAAGTTGTATCCTTTGACAGGGAGTCCAAACCCCTAACTTAGCCTTTAAGTTTGCACCTAAAAATAGGTGCAGGAGGAGTACACCTGTAAGTTTATCCTCTAAGGAATGGAAAGAAAAATAGCTTCACAAAGAAGCAAATTTCATATTGTGTAGATGAGAATGAGCTCTTGACTTGTAAACAGCCATCATGAATGCATCTCCTCACAAATGGCAAGTTATTCTTTCAGGTGTTAATGAGTCGTTTCCTCCCATATTGGACAGAGTTAGAGCCAAATACCTTCTGGTAAACTTCTGGATTCACTGTTGAGTGACATTCAGCAAAAGGTCCCGTGGTATCAGAGAGCAGTCCACACCAGTGCTGGGCATACTGGTCTGTGAATTGACAACATGGTAAGGATTTAATTTGCAAAATTTTTGTCTTCATGTAACTATACCTTCTCCAGGGAAATTGCAGAAGCTTAATGTTGCAACATAATTAAACTCTGCATTTGCTGAGGCACACGGTCTTTCACTTCTAGGCAGAAATATGAACTCTTCATAAACTGAGTGTTCTCTAATTCGCGATAATTGTCATGGAATAAGCTAAAGATACTCTTAACTGAATTTTAAAAAGGAAGGTTCACACTGTAAACTAAAACTATGCTGGTACATCTCAGAAGACAGAAGAGTAGCCTGTAAATACTCAAGAATTATATTTTTTTTGGCTGAAATGGAGCTTGAATGCTTTCAATCTCTGAACTGTAAGTGTGGTTCTTAGTTTAAGAGAGGAAGGGCCACAACCTTCAGAGGGGCTAGGCACAGCTTTTCTTCATATGTGACAATGAGTCCTCTCCAAAGATTAATCCCTAATATGCTGTATGGTTCCAGTTCCCCTTAAGCAAGTTAACTTGCTGTCTTGAGCCAAAGGAATATATCTGAAGGGACAAAATATTCTGCTAGTTATTAATTAATTGAAGACTTCTAGTGTCAACTGAGGAAAATTGTGTGCATGTGCGAGTAGTTCTGTTATTTTAGCTAAATGCTTGGTGGTTGATCAGCTTATTCCTTCTTTGCATGTTAAAGGAGAATAGAGGTTGCTGAGCTTACCATTTTGTATGCTGACAGTACAGGGGTCCTCAAAGGTATTTTTGGCATCAGGACAATCAGCCCGAGTTTTCCAAGTATTGCCAAAGGCAGCTGAAGTGCCCTCTATCACACCACTGGTGGTTTTGAAATCATCTGCCTGTACATCATTGAAGTTTCCACAGAGACCTAGAAGGAAGCAGACGGTCTGTGCAAGTCTCCTACAGGAGCACAGGGGTGGGTAAAGGCAGTTGTTAGGACAAGGTCACTCACCACAGGTCTGCCCTTTGTGTGATGGGTCTAAATCTATAAAAACTTGCATTGAAGGCACAAGTTGAACCTGTAGCTGAAGGCCAAAAGTTGTTTGCAGTATTATGAAGAAAGATGAAGGCCTGAAGATGGTGACATTTGCTAGGGATATAAGAACAAAATAGTTATAATTTCATTCAAGATGAGCAGTTGAATTAATTATTCAGTATAGGAACAATATAGTAGAGGAATTCTACAACTGTGTTTGATATGATCCTGATTTCTGAAGAACTGGGGGAAAATGATCCTCACAGGGATCAAATCCAGCACCAAAACAGTCTAACCTGAACACCTAAGCAACAAATGTATACAAAACCTCCACTTTCTGTCAGGTGTTTTAAAATGAGGGAAGAACATACACTTCTGTTGATATTTAAAAGGCTGCTTTTGTTTGATGAAAATGCTATAGCACTATTTAATTGAAGACTCCAGCCTGGACCTATTCTGTCCTTTCATGGTTTGCTTTGTGTTCAGGTGCAGTAGTGTTTAAGAACTGGCATGTGAGAAACTTCAGTGATGGATGTGCTTTGACAACAGGGACGGGGGAACACATAGAACTAAATGACTTGAGAAACTGGATTCAGTTGCCTGTCAGAATTTTTCTTCCCTCTCTTATGACAAAGTTTGGATCTGAAAGTGTGCAATAACACCGTTTGCTTGAACTAACTAGAACTTGCTAAATTTATACTATGATTTTGCTAAAATTATTAGTGTTGAATAGGCAAATCCTATTACATAAAAGTGGAAGACAGTGCTCTATGGAAGTGCTCTGGGTTTGCTGCAGTGTAACCAGAGGTAGAACTTGGCTTTAGTTTAACTCATTTAATAACATTTTAAAGCAAAAATTAGAAATGAAAGTCTTTCAAAGGAACTTACCTGCTGAGAATGGTAGCTGTGTGTAGATCATATTCACAAATACACTCCCAGAAGGCTGGATCACAATGTTCTGTCCACAAGAAAAGATTATTATCAAGCAGATAAGTTAAATACTCTCCAAATGTTTCCTATTCAAGATAAAGCAGGGGGCAGAAATCGGGGGAGACTAAGATGATGTTCAGATTCCTGTATTATTTCTTTAATCTTTATTACTGTGTTCCACTGACTCTCCAAGAAAGCAAAAAACAATATTTAAATAACCGAAAGCTACTAAGACCCTCTCTTCCTATGCGCTTACTTTATTCTTAATTTTTCTTTTAACAACGTTTGAATGAGATATAACAAAAAGGCAGCGCAAATTTCCTGTCTGTGCTGTTACATGTCCTTTGCCTTGTCTGTTAATCTCAGAGAACACCCCTGCAGACTGCCAGGTGTGTGCATTGGCTGCTCACCGTTTGTCCTCCGTTCAGGCTGATGGCCACACCCTTCAGGCACGTCTCAGTGTCAGTCAGACCACACTTGTGGATATCCCCCAACACCGTGAACTCATTGCTGTCACAGAGCTTGAAGAAGAAAACAAGAGACACTGTTAAAAAGGACTTGCTATATTGAAATATTGCTATTTCAAAAAGACTCACAAGCAAATGGAATAGCAATATATTGTTCATTTCCTTTCTTCTTGCTCATATGGTCTAACATATGGCTGGAGTCACCAAGTAAGTTGGCATTCATGCAGTCTGCACACTGGAAGCTGTACATTGCTTCTGGCATGCAGGGGTGAGTTAGACATACTAATATGAACATTAAAACTTCCTCATGCATTAGTGAAACTAGTTCCTAATTTGTAAGTTAGACCTATTTAATATGCTTGAGCAGAAGGAGCTGTGCCTTTCTTGCCCACTGGTTATGAAGTTTACCAGGGAGAGCAGAGATTGTTCCCAATGTCATCTGCACTGAACAGATTATTCAAGACCCTGGTGATACATTCTTTTAACAGGTAGGAAACATGGATTTAAATATCCTCCCACAGGAAAAAATGAAACTAAAATTATTATTCTGGAAGTCACTGCATAAAGGTTCAGATTTTCATCAGACTGTGTTCTGTAAGCCACCTTCAAAGTGTGCCTGATGGCCAAAACACAGCAGGGAAAGGCTCAGCGAAGGCTGTGATTCTGAATGTGTCATCACTTTTGTGGCATATTGAAGACATGATGCAGAATTATAGCCATCTAGAAATTCAGTATTAAATTCTGGGGCTTCTTGAACTTTTGTGTACAAATTCGGGGGTTTCCCTCTACTTCCTGAGGAATCTAATTTTACAGGTTGGTGCCAAAAAAGGAATTTATTGTGCAAGTCTGACCTATGCTGCCATTGTGCATCAAGGAAGTGCTTGTAAATCTTATCCTAAAGTTTCATTGATTTAAGCTAATTATTTCTAAATCATCTCATTCTAGCTCACTTCTAAGATTTTATTATTCTTTTTCTTGGTAACATTCAGATTGATCATGTCAAGATCAGATTTTATTTAATATGAAGTTCTTATGAAAATAGTTTACTTTAGTCATCCAGTAGAAAAAAACAATGAATAAACCTAGGGTTATGAAATCTAACATAAAAACTCAGTGCAAACCCTAAACAATGATCAAAGAACACAAAAAATACTACAGTATTATTTCATATAACCCTAACAGAAAAGCCACTGAAATCCATTTAGGGATGTTATCGCTCTAACCATGTTAACCCTCTGAGATTCAGAAAACTGATGTGATTTTCAGTAGTTTTCATCAAACAACATTAGGTATAATAAAAAAAAAAATCTTTAGCAAGGACTGTGGCTCATTTTTTTACCTTGGTTAGGACATAACTACAGTCTCCAAAGAAGGAATAGTATTTCTCATCAAATGTTGAAATGTGGGAACCTCCTTCAATACTGCAAGTCCCAGGGCACGACTGAGTGACACAAGACCATTCACCTCCAACACAGGTACTGAAATAAAGGAGGCATTCAGTAACATTAGGTAATGCAAGTGTAAGTGAAATAAAAAGACGATAAGGGTAGATGATGCCTTAATTTTCCTCTTGAAACACTGATCATACTGCTAAAGAAGCCAATATTGCTTTGAAATCTCAGACAAATGTGGCAGGCACATTTATATTAAGGTGATAATTTTCTATATATATTGTTGTTCATTTCCAGTTGTTGTACAGAATTCAGTCCTGGTGAGCTTGTAACCCATGTCAAATATGTTAAGTATGTATTGGAAAATAAATAAATAAATAGGTACAGTTGCATACACTTACACAGTAATACTTCAGTAATTATACTGATATTAAAAATATATTATGTATTTTTCAAACATGCCTCTCAGATGTTATCTCCCACTCTAAATGCCACATGCCCCCAAATGTCACGTCCTCTGTAGCATTTACATGAGCATCTTAGCATTACACTGAGTGCTGCAAAGGTGTAACAATAATACACATTTTAAACACCTCTGGTATTTGACTTTGGCTATCTTCCTTCATTGGCATTTCTTGAAATTGAAGCACCCTTTCAAAAACTCTAATTTTTGCTCCAAGTGTGAAGGGAAAACAGACATGAAAGTAACCTCTAAAGCAGTGCAATTATGGAACTTCAATTGGCAAGTAGTTGCTCATTTGTTTTTTAAGGGGAAATCAGTAAATGTTCAGCTAATGCACACACAAAAATCTCAGCCCAAAAAGTGAGAAAATATGTTACCATGATCTGCATTTAGATGAGAAGGAGGCACCAGGAGCATAAGTTTGACCTTCATAGGTACAATGGCATTCTCTGCGGGGAATGCAGCCAGCACCATTCACGTCATCAAACACCATTCCTGGGAAAAGAAAGGGGCTGTTACTTACCCTGCACTCAGAACCTGCCTTTGAACACAGAGCTAGCAGATACCTGTGTCCCACTTCTGTACTTTAAAATAATAGGATATGTAGATATGCAAGCCGTGTAGAAATTGAAGGGCTATATTCCATTGAAGTCTATCTAAAAATCTTAGCATCAAAAGGGAATTCTAGGGAAATGCCTTTCTGTTATGGACTTCATTCAATGGAATTAGGATTAAAACTATTAGATAATGCGCTGGAATAGATGAACTATTTGTAAGACTGCCCGGGGACATATCTGTACAATAAATATTTCTATGCCCAGAGACAGAGGATTGCCTTAGAGAAGTCAATGCTACCACACAAACAAGTGATGGTGAATTCTGTGAGAAATCACGGGGATGGGCAGAACATCTGCCGGGGTGAAGCTCCTGTGATACACAGTCACAACAGCAACAAAACTTTAGACTCAGAAGTATGCATAAAGAGAACACATCTATCTTGTACTGATAAGCAGTTCTCATGTGTAAATCTCTGAAGCACCAGACCTAACACAGTGCCCAGTGCTCTGTCAGCTCCTTGTTTAAACACACAACACTTGACAAGAAAGATTTGGTCATTTGTGGATCCAGATGCAGCTTTGCATTTGCAGGAGTTATGACTGCATGCAAAATCGGCTTAAACACTTTATACTTTCTGTGAACTGGATTTGAATGCTGAGAATAGAAGTCTCTGTTGTTGTTAGGAGCAAAGTATCTTAGTTCAGTAATTATATATATACAATACATAGAAATACATTTGTTTTTTAAAAGAGCGTATTTAGTAATTTGAATAGAAATCATGCATCCAAGGGAGAAATGTAACTATTACTTCAAAGATAATAACACATTCCATGTGATGGGAATGATCCAGAGTATGAAAGTTGCTAAACGTGTACAGGTGGATATTCTAGGGGGTTTTGGCTATGAGAAAAGGGCAGGAAAGGAGCTTGCCTGGAGGACAGACGCAGCCATCTGTGCAGTGATCCTCACAAAGTGCAGATCGTTCCGGGTTGCTGCACGTGTCAGAGCAGGGAGAGCCACACTCGTGGTACTGCATGTTGAACGGACATGATTTGGCTACAAATAGAAAGAGTATTATAACGCTGACTTTCCATTTAAAAGTTCCAGAAAACAGTGTTTGCAGTTCAGGTTGTTTTGTATCAATATACAACAGGGAATGCGATCCAGGCAGAGGCTGAAACATCTTAGATTTTCTGATTTCTATTGAAAATCCCCTAAACTTCCTTATTCCTAAAGTCCCGTGCATGACCAGGTTAACTGATTTCGTGATAATTGCGTGCACTTTTAAATTACCACCTTCTTCAGGAAAAAACCCCGCATGTCTGAGGTTTTCTAGACGTGTGTAGTAAGCGCAGGTGGGGGTCCCTTCCCGAGATACTCACGGCACAGGTCTGAGGTTCTCCAGTTCAGGGGCTGTCCCCCTGCATGAGCACACTGCCGGGAGTACTCAGCAAAGGTGTTGCACATGCAGAAGTCAGCCATGGAGCTGTCGCAGTGGCACAGGTCTTGTACGCAAGTTTCAATGTAGTCCTGGACATTCACGAGCATGTTGCAACTCGTAAATGCCTTGCTGGTTAATACTGTCTCACAGATAGAAGCCTGGGAAGGAAAAGGGAGAAGGTAAACAAAGTTTTAAGAAAATACTAAACTAATTATTTAAGGCAAAACAGCAGAACAAATAAAAGATTGAACTTTTCCAGAAACCCATCCAACAGCACCCATAAGCTGATATTTAGGGGAAAATATAACAATAGGGCAAAACCACACAGAACTCCTTTGACTAACTCTAGTAGCTTCCATATCATTAGTTAACATCACCCCAAGTCACTTCCCAAGCATTATAAAACTTCCTTCTATTAAGACATTCTCTGTAATTTTCTCTTTCAGGAAAATACACAGCTTTCTTGTAAAAGTGGAATGCAAATTTTTGGCATTCACTTTAGCAAAGAATACAACATGAAATTTAGAATGGTTTTCTTTTGAGACCTACAGCTGAGTCATATTAATGCACTATTTTTCCCCCTTCTAAAACGTTCTCCAAAGACCTAGAATGTATTCATACTGAGAAAACAAATTTCGAGAGAGAGATTCTTACAAATTCTCTTGAGCAGTTCATCAGAGAAGTAGGAGGAATAGGATCATCACACTGCTCTGTAGGTCCATCCATCTTCTGCCTATTACCAAACTGTATGGGGGTCAGTTTTGTCTCTGTAAAAAACAGTTCAAAGTCCCAACTTTTCAGTTATTCAATATTAGAATAATGCTTACTGAATTTTGCATGAGTGTTTTTTTTGTGACACTACCTGCTACAACATGAACAGTGATTACCAAATAATATCACTATTATATGAAAGGGAAAAGATGAACAGGATATATAAAGAAATGGATCCTAGCTATTGAAAACAAGTAGAAATTTTTATGTGGCAGGTCTTAAAATATCTAACAGTGATGGAAGCAGTCTAATACATCTCAAAGTCTTGACTTCCACAACTGACATCACAGGAATACATGAAGAAGTATCTCCAGTTTTCCAGTTAATACAACCCACAACCTATGTAAAAGTATATTGTAAGAAGAAAAAAAACCCAGATCAGTACTTAATAATGCTTTTTATTACTTACTCCCTGAAATAAATTCATTGCTGACTGGAATTCCATTGAAGTCCCCACAAAGTCCACAAGTTTGATTGGCATATTTCTTATCTAATTCCACCTTAAAAAAAAAAAGGAGAAAGGAGGTTTATAGAAATGGCAGTCTTGATGGTTAGGAGCACAGCCTATACCAGTATTGCTCACATACTCAAAATCTGAGATATGGTTGTTGTGGAGACTGTGCTGTGTGATAGCAAGGTAGGCACCATTGGAATGGTCAGTGATGACCAAGAAAAGCTCACTCCTATCCTAGTCCTGGGTTGTGAACATCAATACTTTGCCAGGTCTGGAATCTGAGGAGTACTTCATGGTGAGATAGGAACATTATAATTCAGTATCTACTGATTCTGAGCTCAGCTTGGTGGGGAAAAAAGGGAAATTGAGAGATGACTGGAAGACAGAACAATACACTAAAAATAGACACAAATCCAAAAGTAGTTAGTATCTGCCTGGCCGTAATACTGCAAAGGTGTAAACTAACTACTTTCAAAATGCAGACTTTCTGCTGTATTTTGGATGTTTTCTTACCAGGAGGGCATCCTGTCCATTCCAAAGGAAGGTCAGTCCCAGCTTGGCAGAAACTTTCAAGTAGTTGTTACTTCTCTCTATCAAGACTCCCATATGGCTGTAGGGCATCTGGACCCTGGGGAAAGATCATGATAAGTCAGCAGGGGTAGGGACAGAATATCCATTGAAGGTCCACAATGATATCCTTTCTCATTCTCTTTGAAAATTTTCACCATGTATCTGTGAAGAAATTAGACCAATAACTACTACAGACACCACAGGTTTGTAGTATTTTGTCCATTTCCTATGCAGTTGCCTCTCATCATGCAAATAGATTGGCCTTGCTTTCCCCGTTATTCCTTTTGGCTTTCTCTGTTAAGGATGTTTTTCTGGGTAAAATGTGAGCATGTGTCTGTGGTTGTATTGTTCAACGCTCAGTTTTACAGCCAGTGTGCTTCAGGATATTGCTATTTACTTCTTGAAGCATTTGATAATAAAGGGATAGACTCCAGGCTTTCTGTGACATGAGTGCCATTCAGGAAGCTGTAACCGAGATAATCTTTAGACTAGTTCACTGTACATAGCTGCCATAACAGGCAACTCACTGTGGGACAGCTGCCCAAATATTTACCTGGCCTTTTGGATAGGTTTCACACCCTATGCCAAAGTCAGTGCAACAGATAATTTTAAATTCAGGTACAAGCTAAAGAGCAGTCACTGCTTTACCACACACTGTTCAGTGCAAAGACAAAAGCTGTCAAAAATTCCTCTTGGGGATTCTGCTGTGGTAAAATAATGGAAAATACTAACTTCACAGGTGTAAAGCATGCAGCTTATAGACTTAATTGCATACATACACTATTGAAGCAGTGGGGACAGCATATTGTATGTAGCTCATCTGAGCAAAACAGCCACAAGAATAATCTGCAGAAGTGGTAATTAGCTTGCTTTCAAGCCCTCCTTTTTTATTTTGTTACTACTTCAGGATGAACCTGAGCCCTCCCTCTGCTCGGGAGCAATGTGAGATCAGATGAGGGAAAGGAGATACTTGGCCAGAGAGCCCACTGGGAACAAGGCAGGAACATACAATTTGTTGTCGAGCAGGACAGAGCTGGGGGTCAGTTCGATCACAACTCCTTCCAGCTTCATGATGACATGAGTGATCACAGTAGCATTTTCCACCATTGCACGCCTAATCTGGATGTTGAAGTCCTCGTAGGAAGACTTGCAGTTGGAGGCAAAGATGTAATTGCAGACCCCAGGGAAGTAAAAGATGTCCCCATCAAAGGTCTTGAAGTGGAAGTTCCCCCATGTGCTGCACACACGGCCATTGTGAGAGGGGTTGCCAGCTGTGGATTCAAAATAAGCAGTAAGAATTTCCTGTAATTTTTGTAATACCCTCCCTGTAGATGCTTTTTCCCTCCTTTCACCAGTCTCTGTCCAAAAAGCTCCTCATCTTTTTTCTGTTTTGTCAAGCTATTTTTTTGTCATTATTTATTTATTATTGTACTTAGTCAGCTTTCATAGGGATACAGGGCCTAGGATCAAAAGAGACCCCCTGGGTCACTAGATCCAGTGCTCTAGTTCTGATGACTTCCCTATCCTGGAAATCCTTTCCTAAGTGCATGGAGTCCTAAAGTTTCACCATAAAATCATTTTAAAGCTAGTTTAAAACTAGCTGATAGTTCTACTTGAGAAGGCCACTCATACCCACAACCTCTGAATGGCTGGAAGACTCTTGTTAACATCTTCCAAAACATATTCCCATCCCATGTATGTCTGGTTGTTCTTGTGCCAAAATTACACTTCACCTTGAAGGGGTTCAACCTCCCTGCTCCTCCCCCTGCCCATTATAGAAATTTCTTCTTTTCAGCCTTCCTTTCCTTGCAAGCATACGCTCCAATATCCCTGATTATCTTCCCAGTCCCTTTCCACATTTACACTCAGCCTGCTTGAATTGTACCCTATTCCCAAGATAAGGTGTCTTGACAGTTTTCAGCACACAAGTATTTTCCTCTCTTTACTGGAAATATATATAATGCTGAGGAAAAAGATGTACAGTATATATGCATGTATAAATATATTAAATTTCTTTTTACAGCTGCATCATAAAACAATGAAGCAAAGCATTGTAGTCACAGTTAGGTTATCCACACTACCTGATGATTAATTTTCTGCTAATTTTTTATGGTGCTAAAGGACCTTACACAATTTGTTTACTTTTTCATTCACTCCATGCTCTTTGTCATTAACAAGAGCACAGATATTTGAGCCATGATATTTGCTTAACTTACCCTTTACTTTCAGTGTGTTTGGAAAGGATGGAATGATTGTCACTCCTTGGGATTTGACAGCTAGTAGAAAATAGAAAGGAGAAAAAGTGACCAGGTTTAACCTTTTTTGAAGTCCTAAAACATGGGTAGAGATTGCCTAGTCTTTTTAGTGAATAACATTTCCTACTACTAGTTACACTCTAGAGGAATGTTTCCACAAGGTTTTATTGGTGGTTTTACACAATGCTTTGTGTTCTGTCTTTCTAAAAATTTCACTAACAGCTAATTTGCACAGACTCTAGTGCTCTCTTCCATCATTTGCTCAAGACTCCTATCTGATACTCTGAACTCAAAAGCAGCAATATGATCCTCAGACCACTGTACTGCAATAGTGATTACAACAGCTATTTTTAAATAATCTCTGGCACATATTTAGCTGGGTAGACTTAATGATCAATTATTTCAGCCTGTCATCACTAATACACCAGTCAGCTTTGGATCCTTTCACCCTTATTTTGCACTGTCCAGTTATGTGTCATGCATGATCTTGTAGTACTTAATTATTCCAATGTTTAAGGTAGTTACAGTTTTCTTATTCTATCGTGAGTGACACAGTGTAAAAAAATGTGCCTTTTATTACCTACTATCAAGTACTTTAGTGATATGCATGTAAACACACACCTGTTCTGAAAATACACTTTTAGATACAAGTTATGTACCTTTCGTGAAGCTAAAGATTAGATAACAGTATCATATCAGCAGAGCAGATCCACTGGGCCAGATCTCAGACAAAGTTCTCAAGCTTAGAGCAGTCAGAGACTGGCTGAGAACTGGATATATTGTACAGAGGGCTTCTCTTTTAATGTGTGTGGTATATTTGAGCTAGGAATAAAAATACTCTGGTAATATAAAAATATTATAGTAATCTTACTATTTATTTAACTATTATTTAACAAAACCCTAGAGAGAGAGATCAGCATAAAAATACCTACAGTTTTGTCGCTGCAGGAGAGATGGAGAAACATACTCTGACTTTGTTGGTTGTTCACCACCCTGGGCTTGAACTGCATCAAGAAGAGTAGCAAAGGAAATGTGAATGTCAATTTTCTTGAGTTCCCTCATAATGTCTCAATTACATCTGTTTAAACATGCAACACTCAAAAAATCAAAGATGTTTATGTACAGGAGGTAAGAAATGCATCAGGACCCATGATGGCCAAACCCCACTCCTTCAGCCTTTGCCTTTCTGTTTTTTAATTTTTTGGGTAATAAATTACTGCAGGGAAGCCACCAAAAACATGTTTGTAGTGACTTGAGGGGCCTTCTGTCACAGTATACCTCTGGATTCCCATACAAGCTTTTCAGAGGAAGGACCTAAATTTGTTACGTTTTATGATGACTCTGCGCTTTAAGCATCAGGAAAATTTTTTTTTCTAGCTAGATGGCTTTAAAATAAGTTCCTTTTGTACAGGAAGAATTCACTTTAGGGTTAGAGGACTGTTCTTTGTCAAGGCCAAAGTTACTCCGCATTTTACAGTTTCAAGCACTCTTTGTAATAAGCCACAGGACGAAAATAAATGCAAGAGCCACACCATAAAGAAGGAAACAGGCCTTTCCAATAGAGATATTTGTGCCTGTTGATTTCGCCCCAAAGCAAATAAACCATTTTTCATTCCATTCCACTGCAGCATCAGAATAGGAATACATCCATATTCTGCAGGGGCCAGAGGGGCTTTCAAGGCACGGTGTAGTGAGAGCTCATCAGAGAGCAGCTTGGGGTGAGGACTGTTCTGGCCAGAGAAAACTGCAAGGGCAGGTTCAGCCTCTGCTGCAGCTGCTCAGGGCAGGAGCACTGCAGGGGCCAAGGCTGAAGGCAGAGCTGTAGGGAGCTCTGCCAGTCCCCTCCTGGCCTCTACAGCCGGGGTTTGGGGATATGTGTCCACTTTTAGGGCAGGAGCCACGCAGTGCCCAGCCTCACAGAGCTTTTGCTTCTCCCTCCACACACACTGTGTGGCTCTGCTGTCTCAGCACTGCAGGTCCCTGCTGCCACTGCACCTTGTGCTAATCTGCAGTCCTGTCATGGGCTGCTCTTTGACACTTCCACCTAACTTATTGTGCAACTACCTAGGAGTAGGAAAAATATGAAGTCATACAATAAGATCTGCACTTGAGATCAAAATGCATTTAAAATTAACCCTTGTTGTTACCTTAAACTTAAAAGGAAGTTATCAGATGAAAAATAAAAAATAAAAAAAAGTTAAAGAGATTTCCATCCATCTGTGACTATTAAGTTCCTGCAGAATATTTATAGCAGTTCCATTTGTTTTCAGCCCATTGTAAACCAACCCTGTGTGCTAAGCTTTTATGCAACCTCATAAGCAAGAGTAAATGAATTTTTAAAATCTATTGCCTGATGATTTTCAAGTAAAATCCTCCTTTTTTTCAATAGTCTATCATCAGCTGATAAACAGAATCTTTAATGAGTCACACAGACATACTCCTCAACTGATTGTTCTTTTCTAGAGGTACTTCTGCACCTTTTGGTTTGTAATTTAGAAATGCTATACCACACTGAAGTGGATATTAAAAGCTAGATGCAAATCTTGAGGCATTTTTCTAGAAATTCAAATTCTAAGGCAGCTCCACTCAATGCAGTGGAGCTGTTCCAGATTTCAACAGGAGAAAAAAGAACAACAATTGCAAAAGAGTTAATTTTCTTTCCTTAAGAAGAAAAGCTCTTTAAGCAGAAAATAAAATCTTGCATGAAAGTAACAGGTTCATTAACTTCATAAAGCCAAGAAAAAAAAAAATAAGATGCTTCAAACTCCAAAGCAAGTTATAAATTCTTTAAAACAGTAAAAATTCCAAGCAAGTGAATCCTCCTACCTTCGATCTGTATGAAGACCAGGGCTAGTATTGATATCCACAGTGGTATCCGTGTCCCACCACCTTTACCCATCTTCTGGAAGCCCGGTAGGAACCACCGAACTACCTGCCTCTGAGGAAATACCTGTCTGCTCCCAAGTCTTATATAGTGAGAGAGCAGAATCTGGCTCAGTTCCCAGATTGTTTCACAAGGCTCTTAAAAGGTGGGGCTTCAGACATTTTTGTTTTCTTTTGCAGGTGCAGAGGTAAATAGAGGATGCTCTGACTTTCCCTCAGCTATTTACACTCTAGGAGGAGTCTTCTTTCCACATTTTTGATGAAATGTCAAGAAGTGAGCAAGAAGAATTTTTGCTTAGGCATAGTCTTCCCAAATTTTTGTTTACTGTGGGATAAACACAATTTAAGAGACTTCTGGGTGACTTTTGAGCAGGAAGTTTGAGTGAATTTTTTTTTCCTCCTTAGGCCAAGTGATGATAATTAGCTTCTCAAAAAAACCCCAAAGAAGCTCCACCTGATACAAATTGTTGGAATTGAGTTTGCACCTGCCTATGTAGCTACTTTGCTTGTGAAAATGAAGAAATCAAATGCTATTTAAGGTCAGCAGTTATGCCACTGGCCAGGCACAACACAGGGGTACATAAAGAGAATTCTTCCATATTGGCAAGTTAGTAATATGGTCCTTTCCTTGAGGGACTCCTCTTCTCACATGGGCCATTTTAGGGTTATTTCAGCTGTTTCACCATTAAAAATTATTTGGATTCTACCTCTGATTAAAAAAATAAAATCTATGTGATTTCTAACTCTAGAGACATTAAAGGACAGATATGCAAGTATTTTTTTTTTAATATTCCTTATCTTAAGAGCAATGAGAGAGTTAAGAATGTATGTTAAAACAGTTATTTACAGCTATGTAACTTTGGGAAATTAACCTTTTGTAGTGTTTTACCCTGGGGTGTAGAGAAATGGAGTCTTTGACTAAGAGAGCAGGCCCCATAATCCCACATGGGTTCAAAGAGTTTCTGCAAGGAGGAAGGTACTGGGATTGTGTCCATGGTCTTTGGAGTCATAACTATATTGAAAATGGAGTGAAGTTAGCCATTAGAGAGGGATATTGAACAGGTACTGAATTTCTCCTTTAGGTTGCTGAGGAATATTGTCCATTTTCCATCACTGAGTTATTAAACACCTCCATGAAGATGGTCTAAGTGCTGTTGATAATGCTCTGTAGCAAGGGAATGGACTAAATGCCCATTTGAAATTCTCTCACATATGGTTTTCTATTATGTTTTATGAAAAATTATCATGGAATCACAGAATCCTAGAATGGTTTGTGTTGGAAGGGACCTTAAACACCATCCAGTTCCAACCCCCTGCCATGGACAGGGACACCTTCCACTATCCCAGCTTGCTCAGAGCCCTGTCAAACCTGGTGTTGGACACTTCCAGGGAATGGAGCATCCACAGCTTCTCTGGGCAGCCTGTCCCAGTGTCTCACTCACCCCACAGAAAGGAACTTCTTCCTAATATCTAATAAAAATCTACTCTCTGTTAGATTTGAAGAAGTAACTTCAACACTAAGAGGAAAATAAAAGGCACAGTTTTTACCTGAGCAGCAAACAAAAGCAAGAAAATATGCTGTTGTCCTGAACCTGAATTTTAAGAGTACAACTATTTAAATAAAGGTGACACAACGAAATTGAGCTGGAAGTTTTGATGGAAAGAATTTTTCCGTTTCAGTCATGAGTTATACCTTTGGCAACTTCATTGATGTGTAGCTCTGTAGAATTTACCTTAGCACTATTTAACAAGGAAAAGAAGATGTCTACAAGATACTTGTATATGCATGCAGTGAAAATTTAAGGAAGTATCATTGTCTCTAATGGTGATTATCGAAGTTCCAGGATGGAGGTCTAGAAAAAAATAAAAAATTGTAATGGATTTAAATGATACATAATTAAAGTAATGATAAAATAGTATGGTAAACTCATGTGGGTAACACACATAAGCTTATTAAGAGATTATGCTTACGAAAAGCAAAATATACTTTATGAATCATTGTATTACTTACGACTAAAAATCAATTCATATCAACAGTTGCTATGCTGTGGTTACATATACATTTCCTGCATGTTCAGGGAAGCATGGTGATCTCTGAGACATCCCAGTTTGGTCATCACAAATTAGGCTGAAACCGGTTTACAGTTCAGTTTAACCCCTTTAATTGAGCTTTGAGGCACCATCAGAAGTGATTCTCTATATCTGTATTTTTGACTGAAACTTTCAAATTTCATATATGTCATGAATCAACTGTCCTGATATTACTAAGTGGTTGATTCATGGACTATGACTCTTGCCATATTAAATTTCTTATCTTGTGCTATTTCTTCTTAGAAATTATTATAAAATGTGTTAAAATGTATGAGACATTCAAAAATAATATCAAATATTTTGCTAAATTGATTTAGTAGCATCATTAATAATTAAAATAAATAATTTCTCTTCAAATTGTATTTCATCTCCATTCACTCAATAGATATACATAGGTGACATGGGAGAGTATATTTTAAAAATTAGTGGGAGTAACATGTCAGATTTTTGTAACCTCCTTATGACCAAATCCATACAATTGACTGCATAAATAGAAATATATGTTTGAAGAATTTATTGATGTACCTATTTTAAATTTTTTTTTACAGAAAAGATAGAAGATTTTGCCATTGCATTTGATCTGGAAACCCTGATGTTTCTTTCTATAGTTTCTCTTCTTTTTTCACAGGATCATATTCCTACTCTCTACCTCTGCAATATTGAATTGAATGAAATATTTCAGTAAAAGAGTTGTTAGCATTTTCAGATCCATTCTTTTTAACCCTACATGATCAAATGCTGCATGGTGGCAATGTTATTTACACATCTTACTCGTGATTTCTGAATCTCCTTCTTCATAAAATAAAATGAGACCATCATATCTTATCTTCATAGATACCCACTGTAGAATGCAAATAAAATGTGATAGCAAACTTGGTCAATTTTGGGTGCAATAATGACTGAAATCAGTGTCTCCATTTATAGTTAAAAAAGACAGAAGGAAGAATTTATAGAGACATGCACAAGGTTGTCTAGTCCACCTGGTGCCGTGCTGGAGTAGGGAGTATTCATTTCGAGGGAAGGAGGAAAACAAGTGTAATTGTCAGGAATTACAGCACTTCCTCTGTGTGAGTTCTCAAATGCAAATTGTCAAGGAGCTGCCTGCTGGACTTTTCTCTGGCTGGACTTTTCTCTGGCTGGTCATTTGGCCACTTCTGAAGGCATGCTTAAGCTCCAGAGTGATGCTGGGACACTTGGCATGGGATTCAGCTGAAGTACCATTCTGATTGCCCCTGAATTTTGACCTGTGCAAATTCAAATGCATGATTTTTATCTGAAAGCTTCTATGGAAATGTGAGGTAACTGATCAATTTCAGCTTAAAAGTTGTTCATTAATATTACAGGTGTTCTCTTACTTATGTGAAGATGAACTACATTTCAAACAGCTGCAATAAGTATATTTCATAATATGATACAATACAGTCTATCTAAAGTAAAGCTATAGTTAAAGACTAAAATATGGATACAACTCCTTTTATGTTCTTTACCAGATCTTAGTCAAACACAGAGCCATTGATCCATTCCTTTACTCCCTAATGCTTAGATAAAACTCATTAATTGAAAATCAAGTCACATTATAACTGAGATGTTAAGCCATTTCATTAACATGAGCAGTTCTCCTGTCTTGTAACGTGTGCATTGTAGAGGAGCAATACATAATGCTTTAACCTTCATTGCAATCCCTATGCTTTTACTGCAAGACAAGTAATAGGTGACTTAGGATCTGTTTCTGGTCTGTTCACTTCAAAGTTTGAAGTGTCATTTAGAAGAACCCAAGCAAAGCAGAACATTATAAGTCAGGCACTGGAGACTGACTAGCTGCAACATAAGAGGCTCATTAACACCAATACGACTAGGAAGTAAAAGATATTGAGAAGAGTATCTCTCATTTTATTTAACAGTTTTTCTCTGGGCAGCAAATCCATCAGAGAACAACTAAGAGTACTGTGTTTAGACATTCCCCCTAAGGAAAGTTAGTACAGACCCTGTGCAGAGTCAGTAAAGGAAAAGCCATGTGCACCCTGTACCATGAGAAGTATGAACATAGGGGCCAGAGTAGGGTTTCCATGTTGTCTGAACACGTCCAGGATATCTCTGTGTATAAAGGGGATAAACACTTAAGCCTCTTTACAGTTTGTAAACACAGACACCACAAGCATGCATGCCAATATTTGCAATTGGTATTATAGACTGAAAAATGGATGTACACACACATACTGGAGGGCATATTTACATTGTGCAGTGGTGCATGTTGCAGAGATCCCTCTGTTAGCAGCTGCCAAGGTAAATTCACAATAGGAAATAGTGTCACTGCATTGAAAGGAAGTTGCACCAAAGAGAATTTGGTTTTTTCTGAGGCACTGACACTGCAGCACTGTGTTTGGGATCAGAGCTGTACCCAGAGCTATGCAATGCCACAGGGCCTTTGCAGCACTCTGTAAAGCCAGCTGAGAGATGGGGTCTGTTATGCAGTGCCTTGGTGAGCCAAATCAAAAATCAGTCTTTAGAAACAACTGGTGTTTGCAGGCTTAGGGAAATAAATGGTACAACGAGTCAAAAAGTGGGTGAAATGGAGGGCTAAGCTGAGCAATATCTATAAACCCTCAAAGGAACCTGTTGGTGATGCACAAGCTCAAAAAATCGGTGTTAATATACTCTGTTGGACACAATTCTGCTGAATGACACTTCGTTTGTTTGTTTTTTGCAATAATATAAACTACAGACTGTGTGTAAGTGGAGATAGATATATATATACTATTACCACTAGCAAGTTTTGTCAGAAGTTCGATTATTAGTGGACCTTTGAGTATATTCCCATATCTTAAATCAGTAGTAGACTTCCTTATTCCATAAAATAGTGCATGAAGGATATCATTAAATGCATACAAGCAAGGACAAACATGGAAAAAGAAACAAAATCCTTTGCTCCATGTGTTATTCAAGACTCAGAGTAATTAACTAAATTTATAGAAGTGGTATAAAATTAGCAGAGATCTCTTTAGTATTTCAGTTCAAATATTGCCATTCACATTAATAATTTAGGCTTCTGTTATATCATCCTCCTTGAAGGGAGAGCATATTCCTGGGGATATCTGTGTATGTGTGCTCAATCTCTTCTATAAAGTTACTTTTAAAAGTCCTTTTCTATATTCGGCATTTCAATTCACTTGGATAACTTGGATAATTGTACAGCATAAAGACAAACTAATGGAAGATGTTGAACAAAATGCAGGGAGGTAAAAATTGGCCACAAATTAATTTCATTTGGAAATCTGGCTAAGGTTTATAAATATCGAAGGACTGCTATAATTTCTCTACAACCTTATTGTAGTAGCAGGGATAAGAATCATAATCACTTTGGAGACAAACCTGATGCTGATTAATGTAGTTATTAATGTGAGGGTTTATTGTGTTCATGGTTTTTATCTATTGTTTTATTTTGATTTCAGTAAATTTTAGGGAGAGCTTATATTTATTTTTATAAAGTATTACTAAGTTTGCAAGGTCAAAACACTAGGAGGTATTGATGTTAAGACCATCAGTGCAGTTCCATGAGACAGTTTTAAATTACATGGGTGAAATGTTATGTTTCTTAGAGGGTTCTCGCTTTTTTTAGACAGAGCTTAGATAATGAATGTCTTCTCTTGTTTAATTATTTTTACCTATGTGTCCTAACACTTTGTTACTGTGTGTTATTCAATCCTCGGTGAACACAGTCAGCAATTTCCTCACTTACTTTTCTGTGGTGCCCATCACTGGGGTCTCTGAGAAGTTCATCAGTAGTAGTGTATTGCTTTTGAAAATATATTTTTAAGTACTTGGGACATATTATCTTTTTTTTACATATTGCTAAATAAGACATATTAATTTTGGGGGGCAAATGGTCCAACACCCCTAGGATTAATTTTCGAAATATGGAACTTTATTTTGGCAGCCTCATGTTTATATACCATCTTCAGACAGAACTGTGAAGGTCCTACAGTTCTGCAGATGAGATGTTGAAGTCCAGCACAGAATCTAGAAGAAGAAAAATCACCAAGTGTGAAGATTCCGTTTAAATAAATATGCTCAGCATCAAAACCATTCCAAATAAAGGAGCATTTGAATCCATTTCCACACGGCGACATCTGTGTGCCATTTGCAGTGGCCAAATTCTGCAGAGGGAGAGAGAGGAGCGTGGACAAGGATCAAGCTCAGAGTGTGCTCTCACTGAACCTCGAATCCGGGTTCAGCTCCCTGCAGCAGGAGCCTGATATGCACACAGTCCAGTGGAGAGCAGCAGGATCCAACCCCGGGCTCGGGGTTGTGCAATCCTGTGTGTGCACACAAAGATGGCACATGGTGATTTCTGAGATTTCTGACAGCCTGCACTCCCTGCCCACGGAAGGAACCCTTCCTCGGTGAGCCTGAGCAGGGACAGAACCACTCCTGAGAAATTCTCATGGGCTCTGTGCTGTGACTTATCACAGACTGTGGGGTTTAGATATATTCTCTAAATATGCATCACGGGGGTGACTAATTGGGCTTGCATGGTTTGCTAAGCTGAGCTGTCAGACTCCTTATCATTTTGCAGTGCTGAAGTATGATATAAAACAAGAATGCTGTCAAACTTGAGCAGCTAGGCTTGTATTGAACATTCAACACGTCAGTGGATGAAGTGTCTGCTGACCTTTTCTATAGTCACTTTTCGGCTTTTTTGATCTCAAAACTATGAAAATCCTTATCTGCTTTGGTTAGTTCCTGAAAACTGGTGCTGCATGTTCATGTTTTGAAAATAGGAATTGTATGGACTGAATTTTCTTACCATGACCTGAAATGACTTGCAGAGTTAGGGATGAAGAAAAGATTATTCTGCTCTTTTCCATTGCCATCATCAAGCAAATTTTATCCATGGCAGTTTGACTGTCAGTCTTCAGTAGGAGATTGATGTTGTGAGCTGGTACTCGCAGATGGTCTGAGTGTAGATCTTCTAACTCTTCACCTCCTTTGAGTGCTAACAATATCTCTGATGAAATGAAGGTAGAGTCTGAATTATTAGTAATAAGTTGAACAGGACAATCACATGTAGATTTTAGATCTGAAACTGATTTTTGTGAGCTGCTGATTAGGAAAGTAAGGGCACTGTCTACAGTCACGCTAGATGTGACATTCTGTGTGTGGTTAGTTTTAATACATGCTTATGGGCTGATGCCTTTATAAAGAGTAGAAGAGCTGTGATTCCTTTATACAACACAACAAAGCACAGTTATCTCTTGTTTATATTGCTATAAATAATTTAGGGTTGTTGTTGAAGTTTCTGGAAACAATTTTGGACACAATAGAGAGAAAAAACTGCACTAGATCAATGAAAATAGGCAGTAATGAATGCATCAAACTCAGATCTGAACTGAGAAGCTTACAATCTCTATGCAGTGGATGCTGAAGAGATTTGAAGAAAGCTTGTCCATTGTTGAACTAATTACACAATCATGGAAATGGATGCACAAAACATTTCTGTAAAAAGCTGACTCTTTTGGAAACTGAAGGTGAAGTAGGGTTTCTTATTGAAATTTATCTCAGATTAATATTGACACAAAGGGCTGTTTTCCATTTTTGCCTTATCAATGCAATAACTTTTTGATAGAGAAAATATTGCCATGAAATGAGGAGACATTTTTCTTGTCTTCACAGGAATAAACAAATAAATTACTCCCTACAGTCTAAGAAAGAAATAGAAAAGTTTGACGTATGTTTCATAGCAGGTAGTGGGCTCTTAAGCCTTCTGAAATCAACATAATCCAGAAAGCTGTTCATCTCCATTTTGTGCTTCTGTCCAACAAAAAGAGAAACAGGAAAAGTAAGTTTGCTTTTATGGTGTGGATCCTGCAGTTTTGGAACTCCTTTGTATGCTCATTTGTTCTCTCTGAATCATTCTTGCAAACAGGTGGGGAGTGCTTTCTTTCCTTGCAGGTTTTGGATTGAATTCAAGGCTCCAGGAAACCCAAGTCTCTTACGCTGGTGAAATTCAAAGCAGTTCAGCATAACTCAGCTGGGCTGCACAGAAGGAAACCTGTGAGTCCCACGCTTTGTCAGTGGTATTCCAAATACTACATTTCTTGACTCAAAGACTTAAAACCATCAGGTGATCACTTTTGTTGAATCATACTCCTGTATATCTCACATGCATTTTTTCCTGTACTTTTTTTTTTTCATGCAACTTGCCAATTTACATTTAGGGCACATCATTTAGGCAAATATCCCTTCTTGGCTCAGAGATTCCCGGTGACAGAGAATTGCCTGCATCTGTTGAAAAGCTGTTTTCGTTGTTGTATATTCAACATTGCTACATGACAGTCTTCCTTTTCTAAGGGAAGGATCAAGGGGGGAAAGCCTACACTGCATACTTACATTAGCAGCTGAAGCGTTTCCCAGCTGAACACTAAGTCAGTTTGCTGAAAGATTTATGTCAAAATTTGGTTAAAATCAGTTTGACAGCCTTGTTTTTCATACGGAGTTTCAGTTCCCAGGAAATCAGTCCAGTTTTATCCCACACGAGTGAAGGTGGATCAGATCAAGAAAGAATATTGACTGCAGGTGAAAAAAGCAAGAGAAGCCTTTCCCTGTGTTAGGAATTGTTTGGGTTGTTTGCAGTCACATTGGAGCTGTACAAGAGTCACTTCAGCCTGTTCTCTAGGCTCTCTGGTGTACTTCAATTTTGCTGTAACTGCTGCATATCAAAGGGGTTAAATTATTTTTTCTTTTATGATTTGTATAACAGTAAGTACTGAGTGGTTTGTGCACATTATGGCTTGAAGCTTCATCAAGCTAGACCCTCATGCAAAACAGCTTGTCATGGGTCACATTAATTTATTACATTTACACTGATTAGGGTGGCTGAGGAAATACAACAGGCAATGTTGTAATCAATAATGTATAAGGACTTTCCCTTCTAGTGGTTCCAAGCTGTATTGGTAAGTATAACTAAGAGTTTGTAATAAAAAATGTATACATTTTCTCTCATGTAATATTATAATATCCTAGATTCTTCAGTAGTGAAAAGAGGTTCCAGTGTATCTGACCTATAAAATCTTGATATTCAATTTAACTTTTTCCACTGAAGGATTCCTTTCCACATAATCACAAAACTTACTATGCTGTTCTCAAAGCAAAGGCTTTTCTCAGCATACTCTCAACTCTTATGGAAGTAATTATTATCTCTGTGTTGTGCAATCCACTAAATTCAGTGTTCCTGGGAGATGATCCACCTTCATAAGCAATGTTCTTTGGCAATCTAATTTTACAGAAGATAGGGGGAAATTCCTTCAGTTTAGAATTTGCATTGTTTTAACTTCTAAACTGAGAAAAAAAAAAGCTTGGGATTTAGTTTCTTTTTTGATTTGGTTTGGTTTTTTGGTTTTTTTTTGTTTGTTTTTTCTTGTTTCCTTTTTTTTTCCCCCCTTTATATTTTGTTGGGTTTTTTTTTTGTTTCGTTTTGTTTTCTGGTATGTGTGTGTTTTAAATAAGAATGGGTATGTCTTACAGTCCTAGCTTAGAAGTTTAAAAATTAGAGAAACTGAAGGGATGATGGTTTGTGCTGGTTCCTACATTGGTAAACAAAGGGATAGGGTACAAACACCTGACAAAGCAGGTCAGAGCCAGAAACTGTGCATGAATAAGCAAATAAATGGGTCTAAGGACACTCTCCCTGTATAAAGAGCAATGAGTGTTTTACACTGTGCAGTTACAAATGTAAGATTAGCCAGGACAAATCCTATTAAAATCTTAAATACACAACAAGCCTAGCCACTGTCTAGGGCAGTGTATAACAAAGCTCAGTATTTAATAACAATGTCAAGTGCTAAGAAAGGGTGGAGGCCACAGCTATGGCACTGGTGAGGATTTTAGGTGCCCACAGTTTATGCACAAGTTCAATCGCTCCTGCTTTTGCCATTCCCTGAAAACAAGGCATTTAAAACTCAGAGCCACATTTCATAGTGTGAAAGCAGTATTTGTTGAAACATTGTAAGTCAGAAACAATGCTTTTGTTGGCAGCCTTCTTGACATGTGCTCATTCAAAGCAGGGAAGAAATGGTACGACACAGAGTATTGAGAAACAGCCCCACACAGATCTCCCTTGCATTACTACTTCTCTTCATTCCAGCAACTACAAAGAACAAAACTCACAATGGAAATGCCACCATACTGTGTCCTGGTGGGTGTGCAGAGAATCTTCTTGTCCCCCTCTCATGAGAATATTGGGAGATTAAGGAGGAAAAGTGGAAGGAATGGTAATTTAGGAAGTATGTTGTGCAATGCTGCATCTTAAACTCTGGCCACAATCCCAAATAGGATTTGCTTACAGATCACTGTTTCTTGAAGGCATTGCAGCTCCGGTTAAGGTGATTTAAAAGAAATCTAGCATCTAGAAATGGAATGGAGAGGGGCTGGGCTGAGCAGGAGGTGCTATGGGCAGACTGCTTCCTTCATCTGTCACTACCATCATCTGCAAGATCACTGAGCCTAAAGAGAGGGTTTACCCTCTACAGTGAATAATGTATTTAGAGAGTTTTGCAGCTATCCCAGTTATTGCCAATTGGTCCTTACAGCCTCAACACCTGGAGTCTGACTAGCATATCCTTGACTGCATTATTTGAGAATAGCCAGAAGTCTTTCCCTATTGTTAGCAGGAAATGCAATCATCATAAGAACCACTGGTAGTTACAAAATGAAGTCTGATTTGAAAATCTCTTTAATCAGGATGAAACTGCAGTAAAACTTCTTGGCAGCTGACACACATAAGGATGTGCAGCAATGCTCATCTTTAAGCAAAGCATAAGACTTGCAAGCCTACCTCATGTGAAGCAGGAAGTAAAAGGATGCTATTTTAAAGACATGCTAACTGGATATTACAGCAAACTGCATGCACTTGCCTGGCTGGCTTCTGGCATCTATTTCCCTCTGCAATTTCTGAATACTTGTTGCCCATCCGAGTATCTTCAAGAAGTGGTGTTACCAAAATCATGAATGAAACATTGAATGGCTTTATGTCCGATGTATATGTTCATACAAAGAATAATTTGTAATATCAGTACAATATATAATAATAACTTGCTCTAATAATTTAATAAACTATTAATTTTTATAATTCCTATCTTAGCAATTTCCCGTTCTCTTAGGTATTACTGCAAAATCTGTACTATTTGAATATGTCAGTATTTTCTATTGGAGTGAAGAGTGGATTTTATGATTACAGTATTTTTTAAACAAAATATTAAGCAAGTACACAGTCACAGAGATTGCCAAAAGGTTGTTCTGCTTAGTGCCAAAACACTAAATTAACAACTTCAAGTCAAGCATCATCGAAAACAAAGACTAGCTCGTTCAACCATTATCTAAGAGAACAAGAGCTACAGCAAGGAATACAATTTTGTAGCTGGTTTCCACCCAGAAGTGCATCTTAATACTAAGCTGTGCTCTGCAGACAGGTGTCTGAAAGAAAATTTCTCCTGCTCAGTAAGAACAAAGTAGAGAACTCTCATTTAATTTTATCTGAGATTCATTCAAAGCTTTCTCTTGACAGTAGCCATACCACCTATAACCCCACAGGTCCCAAATTTGGAATTCTTGTTCAGCCAAATGTCTCGTGTGAAGACCTGCAAGATTAAATCCATTTGTTTCTGCAATGACTGCAAAAAACAAAATCGCACTTTCACCCGGAGAGGTCTCCTGGTTCATCTCATGTGGATAGCAGTCATTTATTCCTGGTGGGTGTTGTTGTGTACTAAGGAGTTTAAATATACTGAGCAGAGCACCAGCCTGCACGTATGAGGAGCATGCCAGTTTACACACGGCTTCTGCAGGTGTCAGGCAGCACCTTCTACAAAATGGAAGAGACAAATATCGCTGTATCTGTCACAGGTCCTTGGAAAACAACCCTGAATACCAAGAGTTTCCCCTTGCCTGACTAAACAGGGAGCAGCACACCTGAAAGGGCACGTTTTTATGGAGAACTATGTGCAGCAACAGCAGGAAATAAGCAGAGTCCTCAGAAATCCGTGTTGCCAATGCACACGTCACAGGTTCTTTCCATAATTACATTCTCTAAGATCAACACATTTCAGCCAGGAAATTGAACTGTATTTTGAACAAAACCACTCTGGCCAGGTTAAAATCCGGATTCTGAAGTATATTGTGTCTTTATCTGTAGTAGAACCTTCAATTAAATTAACAAAATATATTGACCCTATAGTCCTTGTAATTAATTATATCAAACTTCTGTGCAAGTATCCTGTGGCTTGTGGTTGTTTGCCTGGCTGTTTGAGACCATGGATACCTGCAATGTGCAACATCCTGTTGACAAGATCACACATTTTCACAACATTATCCCATTCCCAGTTCCTCCCAGTTCATCCCAAATCCCGTTTTCCCATTCCCAGTCAATCCCAGTTCCCATTTTTCCATTCCCAGTTCCTCCCAGTTCATCCCAGTTCCCATTATCCCCTTCCCAGTTCGTCCCAGTTCATCCCAGATCCCATTTTTCCATTCCCAGTCAATCCCAGTTCATCCCAGATCCCATTTTTCCATTCCCAGTCAATCTCAGTTCCTCCCAGTTCCCATTTTTCCATTCCCAGACCCTCCCAGTTCATCCCAGTTCTCAGAAATGCTCAGATGCAGTCCCAGTGAAATTCAGTCCAAATCAAGCCTTGGTTCCAAGCCCCATTTCCCCTTGTTAGGCAAGGATTTGGCTGATGACTCCTGACTTTGCCTTCTGGCAGGGCTACAGGGGCCAACCAGACTCTGCAGCTGAGGAAAGGTGGAGTCTCCCTTGAGCTCCTTTTCTGTCCTGGCAAGTAGTGAAATAGGGATTCAAGGAGCAAAGCTAATGTGAGAATGGAGTGGGGATGCTGAGGCAGTTTGGGGAAAAGTCTCCTTTGGTGCACAGAGGGGGAGAAGGCCATTTTTCGAAAATAAGGGAGGAAGATTTTGACCCTTCTCATTATTAATCATAATTAATTATTATGATACAAGTTAATACAAGCGAATATAAGTTAAAGATGAAATTCTGCATTTGTATGAATTTAATAACTGATGGTTGTGGTTAAAGGTATTCTGACAATTACTTCTTTCAACAAACAGTTTCTAGATCACTTGTTTGTATCTACCATCTTTGGGAGTTATAGAATGTTTGTCTACTTTTATTTCACAGAATCACAGAATCAATTACATTGGAAAAGTCCTGAGATCATCGAGTCCAACCTACTTGTTTGTTTTTCCATATTTATTCAAGGTGCCAGATGGGAAGTGGCTTCTGCTAAGTTTAGAAAGTAACACCTACTCTGCTGCAGAAAAAAAAATTATGTTACATTTCTAACATGATTTTTGCATTGGGGAAATGATGGAAAGTGGTGGTTCTCACACCGTGATGCCGTTTTGGGATTATGTCAGGATAGTCAGGTTTAATGCTGTTTAAGAGGAAAACAGGATTCACCAGTTCAAGTTCAAAATGTAAGAATAGGAGGAGCTTACAGCAGAGATTACAAGTCAAAAGGTGAATTTCCTGAAAGTGCTACACATCTCCACTCAGTTTAGGACAGGGATGCTGGAGTTTCACCTCTGTCTCTTGCTCTGAGTAGCAACAAGTAGTGCAAAGGATTGGAAGGAGAGCTCTCATCACCCAAACAGTGAGGCAACAGGAAAAGCTGCCTCAAGGTACACCAGACCTGAAGATCTGCTACTGAAGGAGAAAAAAATCCCCATCTGGGTCTCAAATAAGACAAAGTGAATATGTAAACCTTAGACAAATTCTGTTTTCATATGAAAGCATATAAAAGTATTGCATAGAAATGTGATTTTTCAAAAGAATGGTGGGATGATAGTAGTTTTTTCAGAGCTCTTAAGATTTCTGATTTCATCTGCTGTTTGATTATCTAGAATCAGTAAAGAAGGCAGTGTCCTGGACCAGCTAATACTGGCTTTTTCTGCCAGGTCAGACCCTCTGGCTCACCTGTGAAATTGTTTCCTGAGACATTTTCTGATCTCATTCAATATATCTTTTGATAATCAGACTTCCAGAGATATCTGACCACTGCAGTAGCTCTTCAGCAATCCAGGCAACAGATAATAACCTTTGCAAAGCTGCTGCCTCTGAAGCCATTACTGAATTTTTACAGAGTGACTTAGAGGAAATTGTGTTGCCAATATTTAATTTGTTTTTATATTATGTAATAATGTAAGACTTAAAAACAAGTTAAAGATATTTATAATGTGTGTGAGTCCTTTGGGAAGATTGGAAAAGTCTCTTTAAAAAAAAAAAGAGTAAGTCAAACTAGTATCTGAGATAAAGTTCAGTTAAACTTGTGAGTTGAGTAGAGTAATTATTAGCCAGCTTGATTTTTAATAAATGAGCATAAACCTCATATATGACCATATATGACTTGGATATATAAGCACATAGAATTAGGTCTGCATTCAGCCTGTTCTGTAGAGAGGAATGCTCATTATATCAGTGTATGGACAACTTTTAAACCAAATATAATGCTTTAGGTGGGATAGAAATCCTTTATCTCACATTCAGTGTGTGTGAATATCTAGCTGTAAAAGATCCCTATTTCCTGTAAATGATGTTCCCAAATGGGATGATATTGGTCCCTTAAATGAGGTTTTAGAACAAAGCTTGTGCTACACTTCAGTCTCACACTTGAATTCTCTAAATGCTTAAGTTAAAGCAAGAATTCTATCTGGGTATTTATTCTTTGTTATATGTCCATGATAATTTAATTTAAGCTAATGAGAATAAACATCTAGTATTTGAACACCCTTGACAGTCCCACAGTCTTCTATTACTGTTCTAGTACAAATTCTCCCTAAACCTCTGAAAATTTGACATAAATTTAAATAAATATTTGCATCAAATATCTCACAGGAAGCCATTGTATATACCTAACTGGAAAATGTCTATTATGTTACCAGAAATTTGTAGAGGTAAATACTTGGGTACTGTGAGCCAACCCTCTTCTTTCTACTTACTTCATTGTAGCTCTCTTGATTTAATGATGAGTTGGGTTCATGATGACCTGTAAGAGGGGAGCACACAGCCACTGGTGTTCCCTGGAAAAGAGATGTTAAACTGGGATTCTCTGCCCTCCACTGAGGCCACTCAGATGTACACCTGAACATTAATACTGAAGCCATAATTTACATCTTCCAAAAGCCTGAGAAAGTTTGGATCTGCATCACACTCTTGTCTCTTAGCTCTGATTACAAACTGGGCTTTGTCTGTTCCACATTGGTGGCAGGCAAAGGTCTGTTATTTTACAACACATGGCTCAGACCTTATGTCTAGTAAAAAATGAAACGTTGGGAATTTAGGGAAGATGGCCCTGTACAGGAACAATGACCTAAGAAAAATGAAGGTGTTGGGTGACCTAAAGCCAGTCTTGAGAAGGTGACTATCATGGTGGTACGAAGTTATGAACATATAAACAGAAGCTGAACTGCTGTCCTTATATATATCTATAAGTACAAATATCTTGGTCTCAGACAAAATCTCTGCTCTACTTAGATGTGTAATTATGGGGCAAAGTATTTCCACGGTGGTCTGCAACAAAAGAACAAAGAAACAGACAGCAGAACAGGCACAAGTAATAATATATAGGAAAAAAGTAGAAAGTGTGGAAGCAGGATATAGCACAACACACACAGAATGCAACTCTGTGAGTAAATATTAGCAAAGAATTACTGCAGATATTCATCCAGGTCAAGGAAAGTAGATATGTGTGTGAAATCAGCTGGTCTGTTCAGCCACTACACACCTGTTCTCTTGGAGGCACTCCATGGATTGGAAGGACCAAGTGCAAGACCGAAATCCCAAAACACCCTGCCACAGCCCGTTCTGCTGGGCTCACAGCATTGCACAGGGCAATCAGGGAAGGAGAACTTCATGAAATCGTGTGCAAGACGGAAATACCCTGCAGGAAAAACGTCTGCCCCCTCTGAACATTTATCTCCAAGATGTTACAGTTAAGGCTGGGACTAGGTCAAGGAGGGAAATGAGCTGCATTTTAAACCTCTGTACCCTCTAGCTATTTGTGTTCAGTCAGTCACCCACAGCTAATGTTTCTCCTTCTTTTATCTCTGTTATGACAGGTCCGAGCTACACCAGATGTACCATTTGTAGGAACAGCTCTTTAGGGCACGAGGAGGTCCATGAGAACCTCCTTCAAGATGCATCCAGTGTGTGGTGGTGCTGATGGCAGAGCTTTCAGTCACTGTTTACACTGACAGACATCACATACTGCTATGGCAGCAGTCATGGCAGCAGAAAGCAATGTTCAGAGCAGAGACCAGTCTTGATAATAACCTGCTTACATTTTTTTTTCAATAATGCTCTTTAGAGCAGATTTGACAGTGCCACACAGATCACCAGGAAGAAGAAGTGACTCGGAAAGAAGGAGCAAGAAGAAAGAGAAGAACGTGGTAGCAATGAAAAAGGCTAGAAACTAGCTGGTTTTCTATTGCAGTGGGAAAGGAGATGTTCACCAGTGACCAGCCAGCTCTAATAATACCTTTTGATGGTAAAGACTAATGACGAGAATGGCTCATAAAGAAATAACTCATCTCCTCCTATATACAGAGATACAGTCAGAAGTCACCTTTAAGTGTATAGGATCCTTTTTCTGTTCAGTGGCTTTCTGAAATATTCTATCAGTTCTAGAATTAAATAAGGAACCTTGCTCCATGTCAACATGGGTCTTTATTTTGCTATTAGTCCTACATCTATTCAGATAGGTGATTGATCATACCTAGACCCTTGGGAAGAAGTTGAGATGGTTTACCCCTTTGGAATCTGCAGCAACCCCCAAGTAATCCTCCCAGGAACAAAAAGGTGCTGGAGCTTAACAGATGTAACACTCTCCAGTTTAACTATGTCCAATGTCCCCGTGATTTCATAGCTACACTTCTCAGGGTTAGAGTCTCATAGCCAGCAGCTAGGAGAATTCAGAACCCAAAATTCAGATCCAAAGCCCAAAGCTATTGGATAAATCAGTTTTACTCTCCCGAGGATGCAGGGCTGTGTTGTATTTCTGAGCAGAAGGAACATGTCAGCCTGTTCCCTGACACAGCATCCAGGGACAGGCTCCTGCTGTCCTGGAGGTTGTGGAGCTCCCCATAACAGCTTCCCATCTGGGCAAACTTTGGATTTCATGTGTGCACCCAGCGAGGAGGGAAAGCTGCATCACCAGTAATGGGAAGGAAGAAAGCAGAAAAAAAATCTTGAAGCATGTAAGCCCTTCAATGAGTAATTGGTTTTGTTAATGTGCTAAAATATCTGTTAAAAGACAGAAGTTTTGCTGCCTCACAGATACTGTTGTTTCAACTGATTTTGGGGGATAAATTGATTGTTTGGCCATTTGCATGTTAGAATTGCAGCCAAAACCAGAAGAGGTATGAAGCCAGAACAGCATGGACACCTCATAGATAATTATAATGGGATGAGGTATAGAGGAAAAAAGCGTCAACTATTTCTCAGAAACTGGTAAACCGTTTATAACATATAATAAAACAAAAGCAAACTCATTTACTCTTCCCTCTGACACACTAATATTTGAGCTCATAGTCTCTATCTGGCCAATAAAAATATTACCAGAGTGTGGAAAATTAAAGAGTTGAATTAATCCTCTTCCTTTTAAAGAGGATATAGAAACAATATTTAAAAAGTAGAATACACATATATGAAACCCATAAATGTTATAATAAAGGGCATGAGATACGTATGTATCAGAAGAAATCAAACAAGCAGCTCTTAAAAAAGGGGACATAAGGAGGAGGAAAAAATTATCTGACATTAGCTGAGAAGATATCAAGAAGAAAATTGTCTGGTTTAAAATAAATTAGAAAGAGAAATTCATGATTTTTGAAGGAAAATGCACAATGAGGAAGGGAAAAGAGTAAAAAGAGCAGTAATATAGTTTGATTTGAAATAAATTCCTTTGGAAATAAGCCTAATGGAGGTGGTTTGTGAAAGACATTATTTTCATGCAAACAGGAAGCAAAGAAATATTGAAAGCAAATATATAAAATAATGTTCGAGAGTAAAGATGAAAGTTACAGTTATGATTCTTTTTCTTTTATAGACTTCTAAAATTCCTCATTCTTCCAACCCTTAGACCTGATTAATTTTGAAGTACATAGCTGTTTGAAGTTGGGGGTTTGGGGTTTTTTTTGGGTTTTTGGTTTTTTGTTGTTGTTGGTTTTTGTTGGTTTTTTGTGTTTTTTTTTTTATATATATATTCAATGCTGTTATAATTTAGTGCAGGTACATGGCAGTGCTATGAAGGAACCTAAACTCTCCCAGGGACTGGAACATCCTGATGTAATGATTCAACACAATCTTGGCTTCCATGACAACTTAATAAGGCAGGTGCTATAGATTATTTTCTGGGTATGACAGAAAAATCTGCACTCTTTTGTTCACCTCTCACACTTTCCCCTTTATTCACTTTAGAGTAGGAACCACTGCTGCAAGAAAATTCCTACAGTGAGTGGAAAACCACCTTTCCACCAGATATGTAGCAAAGATATGTAAGAGGTGTCATATTAACATTTGTAGTATATTATCCTCCCTGACCTTTTAGACATTTATGAAAATGAGAATGGGGAAAAAAAAAGTAATTTCTCCTGAGGTTTTTTCTTTTCATTTCTTTTGGAGTTGTGTTTTTTTGAAAGTGCATTTACATTAGCTCACAAAGCCATTTTTGTCTTTAAAACTGTTTCAGATGAGAAATCCTTTAATTGTGTTATTGCATACTAAACCTAAAAAAAGTAAGCGTAGCAGAATTTTTGCTTGCTCTGCATTTATTTTATGTCTTTTGATCTTGTCTCTGTCCTGGTGTTGATATTACTCTGAAACCTGTGGTAAAATGCTAGGGTGAGAAAGGAGCTTAACTCTTTGAAATGATTGTGGTCAAATTTGTGTTACACCCTCTGTGATCTGATAACGGCCAATCTAACATGTAAATCTTTGCAGAGACATACACACTCAGGTAATCCATTTATTTGCAGACTTGAACAAATATTGACAGAAGCAACTTCATACCTGTGGGTAATGACCCACCACAGTGGTGACAGATCACAGCCCTAACTAGAGCCTGGGCATGAAAACACTGGATGTGCAGAGCCTGGCTCCATTTCCCCTGCAGTACAATGTGCTGTCTCCTTTTGCATTAAAATCGATCAAGGCAAAGGAATGACACTGATCTTCTTTGGGTCAGGTGTCAGGAGCTACTTCTAAATGCTGCTTTTTAATGGTGTTTGCTACAGGAATGGTGTAACCTCAGCTGGAGCCATGCTGCATGTTCCAGGCAGGTTCTAGGTGGGCTGAATGATGTTCTCCACTCTCAGTAGAGGAGGACCATGAAACTCACTGCTGGATTTAAGACACCCAGTGAGTGCATTTCACACTCTGAGTTTTTCACCTCCTTGGATTCCATTTTGGCTGGGATGCTTCAGGGTAGGTGTGAGGGGTTTTGTTAGATCAGTGTAAACCAGCATACATATGAATACCTACCTGAAAACTGGCTCTTGGAGAGTAACCCATCCAGTTTTGTAGATGCTAGATATGATGTGATGCCTACAGTAGAGATATACTACATTGTGGAACTATTATTATAATTATTATTATTATTATTAGTATTAGTATTATTAGTATTATTGCATTTTTGCTATACAGAGAAGTTTTTTAATGTAGCAGTAATATTTTTGTAATAGCAATGATCTAAAGGTATTTGTAATGCAAATCTTCTGGGCAATAACCTTAAAAACAGACATAAGTATAAAAACTCTTTAGTTTAACAGGTTACTCTTCTGCTGGTAGCAGTTTGGCTCTTTGCAGGTTCCTAAATTGCTTGTAATATCATCCTGCATTCAATGTGACTTTTTGTTCTAGAGTTCTATCCCCAGAAAAGGTGTTGAGTCAGAGATGAACCATTTCATTACGGTTCAACAGAGGAAAAGAAAGGGAAACTGTTTTGTTATTTTCAGAAGAGAAACTGCCCTCCTACATGTTCACCAAGTATTCCTCCCTCATCTTGCGTGCCTGCTGATGAGGAACCACAGGCTTTAGTGTATCTGACTCTCCAAGGAGTGTATTATGTAGGTGTGATGCCAACGTGCAGCTGTGCACACCTCAAAGCAAGAGCCTTCTTGGTTTATTCCAATCTACACAAGGGTTGCTACTAGAAGAACTAGTCAGGAATATTATGCCAGGATAAATTTGCTAAAAAGATCTTTCTAGTGACCAGTCATCTCCAAAAAAGAAACATCTTTCCACCTCTATCTCTTCACGTCACCAAAAGAAGAAGCTTTCTATCTCCTCACTTGGAAGGCTCATTTTTGGCCTGCAAAGGACCTTAATGTCAAAACCAGCAAGCAAAGACATTGCAGGTTGATTTTCTCCCTTTTTGTTTTATTTTCCCTCTTTTTTTAAATCCAGATTTTGGGCAAACCTTTCTTCCAGGTGCATAATACCTTTTCCGTTTAAAAATAGGGCAAGTATGTGTGGTTTTAATACATCTCTAATTATATTCCATTTCTTGCTGAAGCAAAGTTAAAATTATAACTTTCATGATGACACTGAATCAATTTTTCTACCCTAGGTAGGGTGGGTATGAAGGCTAATGTCCTCCCAATGCCATTGACTCAGGGTTGCTAAAGGAAGTCTTGTGAAGGAAAGTCTTTTCTTATCGCTTGGCATTTCTGACTTGCTAATCTGATTTAAAAGAAAAATTGTTTATAGAAGTTCCTGGTTCAAATCCTCCTCCTTGCTAAAGTTGATGTCAAAGCATGTGCAACAGTAACTGGATGAGCAAGTCAAGCTTGTTGAGTTCAGATCCAGAAATGCTAACAATTTACTGATTTAGCAGCTCTCAGATGCCAGTTAATAACCTGAGAAATAGGAACCCATTCAAACTTATTGGGTCAGACAATCTGACTTTTTCCTGTACTGGTGCTGAAATCCAACTCTGGGTGATGTCCCAAACCAACAAACCTCTGGGTCAATTATTATATTTGTTTGATGTCCCTGGCTACATGAACAAGTAAACAAACAAATTCGTTTTCTCCTCCTTCAAACCCTCCCTTTACTTCCATTGCTACTTAACAGCAGTGATAGTCTGCACTCAAACACATCATATTTGGGGAAATCATAGGAGTGGGCACAATCTACCTGGTACCCCTCACATGATCACATGAGAGAGAAGGAGATGAACCCACCACACGCTGGACAGAATTGTTAGCATTTTCCAGATGTTTTCCTTGTGCCCCATATCAAGCTTCCAGTTCAGGTTTTAAAGGTCTGTATTTCTGACAACATATAAAACGTATTACAGGAACTGTGGTCACAGAAGATGAAAGTTTTCTTGAGTTTTCCATTTTATATATATATGTATTTTTTAACCAGCTGCATAAAGTAATCTCTCTAAAGCATTGACTCAGCTTGTTCAAGTATTGACTTGGTGAAGTCAGTAATAAGAGCTCATTCTCATTTAGTCCTAAGTAGCAAAGGCTTCTCTCTCATGATGCTTTTGGGGCTCTATTGGTGATTCACCAACAGAAGGCTCCCATCATTCCATGTTCACAGGGAGGTGGATATGTTCTGTGAGATCACAAGATTCAATTCTGCATGGCTGGTGTCAGCTACCATGGTGGAGCCATGGCAACTCAGAGCCCATGGGGTCAGCTGGTCAGCACAGCTGCCTGTGCTTGTGGCCAGTGGCAAACCAACATTCCTCAAACATGGACCGTACATCAGTTCTCTGGAAACAACAAAAAAAAAGATGTTGTCCTAGGGTGATGTTATGGTGTTTGTATCTCCAATCGTGTGTTCTGATTATGTTTGGTATTATGTCCTGTGCTTACAGGACTGACTCTGAGAGTGAAGCTTTGTTTTGTCTTGTTATCAGCCGGCTCACCTCCCCCATGGTCTGTGTTTAGGAGAGGTTTTGGCTCTGCTGGCTTGCCTGCTTGCCTGCTTGCTCGCTTCTGCCTCTTTTTCTTTCCTTCGCTTTGCCCTTGCTTTTGCTTATTAGTTAGTTCAGCTAGGCAGTCCAACTTTTCCCCTGGACTGTTTTCTTTTCCACCCCGTCCCCTCCCTCTCCTGGATACCATCTGGACCTGTTCTGGACGGGGACCTGGGAAACCCCAAGAAACACCGGGAGTCTGCACTCTGTCACCTGCAGCAGTCATTCCCCAGCGCCGGAGACTGATAACTGGGCGACCACTCGCCGGACAGACTGAGGTTGCCATCCCTTCAGAACGGTGAAAGAGTTTTTTTGTCAGCTGGTGTTGTTGTTTCCCTGTGCTGGGCAGTGTTTTGCTTGTTAAATAAACAGGTCTTTTTTCCCACTCTTCTCTGAGGAAATTCTTCCCGAACCCGGTGGTGGGGGGAGGAGTCGTGGGGTTTGCTGTCTGGGGGCTCCTTCCGGAGGTTTTTCCCCAAATTCGCCCTAAACCAGGACAGATGTCCATGGAGGTGGGCCACTTGCATCCTGTTGGCACAGTCCACATTCAAGGTTGTTCCTACTTGGCTCCATTCCCTTGAAGACACAAGGAGCAGCTGTGCAGGAAGTAAGTGGCAGCCACCCCACCTAATGCTTTATGTACAAACGAGGGGTGAGCAGCACAGCCTTGATAAAGGCAGGCATGATAGTGGTGGAGTCGATTTGCATCACCTGCATGACCCCACAACTCAAATAAGGGCTGCCACAACTGGTGGGCAGGCTGGAGAGGTCCCATAGCTGGGATCTGATCTCCACAGCAGCCAATATTGCAGAGGTTTGTGAATGAAAATTCAAAACATTCATCTCTTAGGTAGCACCCCTGCAGATTAAAAAAATAAAAGGGGGCTGTTGTTGTTTGAAAACAGTGGTAATCCAGTTTCCTACCAAATATGAAAATATTTCAGTTACCTTAATTTTGTTATAAAAAGTTTTTAAGCCCTTTTCCACTGATTATACAAAGACAATTGCTGTTCATTGATTTTCCATTTGCCACTTATCAAAGGCTGGAATGCTGACTTTCACTATTTTATTGGTATAAGAGAAGGGAAAAGGTATTGCTTGTTAGCCTGCTTTTTGTGAATACTTATAATTTCATTTTACAAGCTTTGCTGATGTAGATGCAATTCATTTATATTTTCATGGGACAAGTACAAAAGACCATGGATACTATTGCAGCTCTGTCAGGGGCTACAGAAAGAGTTTTCCAGACTGTACAAGGAGTGGGCTTGTACTTGTGACGAGAATTAAAGCTCAGCAAGTGTGAGCCATTGATGTGCCTGCCATGTCAAAGGAGATTTCAAAGCCCATAGGAATTCACTGTTTCATGAACAGAGCAGATGTCTCACTCATGAGACATCTGTCATGAACTCATGGTCTCACTGAACCTTAGCACTTTGTTATCTTCTTCCCTTGGAAGCACTGGGGACTCCAGCCTTATTTTGGACATCATTCTTTAGATCCCAGATGTAGGATTTAGTTGCCTGACCACAGTGCAAAAGAAAAAGACTTGTGCCCCTCTAAATATCCCAGGATACCTGAGCATCATGAGCAGAGAATTTGTGTCCTTCTACCTCTGCCTCCACAGACAATGCCAGATACTTGCAAAGGACACCGTGTGCCTGTGCTCTTGTAGCTGTATCCCTAGGGGAGAACAGCAGGATGCCAAGTTCGATGCTGTAAATATTCCCCAGGAGGAGCTTGATTCCTTGCTTGAGTCCCCTTAAATTCAGGGGGAATATGGTCCCCCACCCCAGGTGTCTGCTCTGAACTCATCTGACTTTTGTGACTATTCACTGCTGCTGCATAACAGCCAGCTGGGAGAAGGCAGCAAGCCTAGGACCTGGTGATGGCTCTAAGTGTGCAACTGAGCCAGCCACAACACTGCTGAGGCCTTCAGCAATGGCTTTACCACTGCAAGGGTTATTAACACAGGCTTCTGGTCAGGCAGTGAGCTCAGAATTTACCTAAAATTCTCCAAAAGCACACCCATTGCTTTCCTGCTGGCATAAAGATGCTATCATAAAAATCTGTGGGTTGAATACCTCTCCAGTGTGATGTTGTGCATACAGCTTGAGTAACCCAGCTGCGTTCACCTCCTTGGAAATCTGGAAATTCGGTCATTCTACATGACTATAAAGAGCTGCCTTTCTGGAAGGCAACGTTGTGGTTTGATGGCAGTTGTCTAATAGGAAGCCACTGAACTAGAGCACAAGTTGAATAGTATTCCATAGCAGCTGGGAGATGGTGAGATGCAGTCAGTGAAGCTAAGGCTGGAAGTTGCCCCAGTATTGGTAGAAATAAGACTTTACATTTCAATATTAATTGTCTAAGCTATTCACTATCTGCCCTTCATTACATGGATAAGCCCATGTAACCAGAGATTATCCAGTTCTCATTTAGAAAACACACTCTGTATTTATTAGTTCATATACGCCAAATAAGTAAATTAATCTTCTTTAAAATTTATTACTACACTGGTCTAAGTATGGCACAGTTACTCTGGTACAAAGAGCTCCTGTGCATATGGGTACATCATGAAACACAGAATCAACTTCCAGCTTTGCTTAAGTGCCTTTGTAAGGACAGTGGAGCTTTCAAATCTAACAAGCAACATTCAAACTAAACTTTCAGCCTCTTTGCTGAATAAGTCTTTTTTTTATAGCATGCAATCTTTTAAATCAATAATGTCAGTGCTCATTAGAGCAGTGCTCTACTACCTGATCTCAGCCTGGGCAGAATGGGTCTAATGGCAGTAAGGTGACAGTTGGGATTTTCTTCTGTCTAGGAGGGTAGAAATGTGTTCAGTATTACCTTAAGGTGCTCAAACACAGTGATAAGAAGATCTTGCCTAGGGTTTCTCATTCCCCTAAGACTATTTAGATCCTCTGACAACATAATTATGGATCTGTTAAGCTTTAGCAGGGTGTGAAATGGTCTTTAGTAGTTTTTCACCATATTTGAAGCTAAAGCTTCACACCATTTTGTAGGGTACACTGGAAGGATTTTTTTCTTGCAAAATTTAATGGATATAATTTGTTTAATCTTTAATACTTCTTAATTTTCTGTGTGAGATGATGCTTCCTGTTCTTCTGGTCCTTCTTTTTGCAATACTGCTTGGAAGCATTTTCCAGCCATAGCTGCTCTTTTCTTGCTCTCAGAATGAAGTCATTCCTCCATCAGACATGATGTTTAATACCATTTCTGGCAGAGGATGAAACACTGCACTTGATGCAGCTGACCAGAGTATTGTGTTAAGTAACACAAGAGAGAAGAAAGGTGGAGAAGCCACAGTCTCAGTGTGCCTGGCAAACCAAGCACTGATGGTTTGCAATGGGACAGTGAAGAGTGTCTGTGTGCTCTGTGTGCCAGGGCTGCTGTACAGTGAAACCCAGCACACCTTTACAACAAATTGGGCATTTCTGCCCTCCAGGCTGAAGGATTAATGTCTAATAACTATCACCAATACTTAAAGTCCAACTGATAAGCTGGACTTGGTGATCCCTATGGGTCCCTTCCACCTTTAGATATTCTATTAAAAGCAAAGCCCTTTCTTTCTGCCTTCTACATTTGAGTAATTCTATGTTTAAAAGCATTATTCGTGACTTGAAACAAAGCATTTCTAATATGTGCACAAGATGCTTCGATCAGCTTAAAAGTTTTTGGTTTGGTTTAAAAAATAATTTCAGAAACAAAATCTTTTCCATGCTGATCTCATGATCAGCTCTTTTAACAGAGTGCATTGTTTTCTGGGGCTTAAAGCATCAGCAACAAGATGATGACACTAGTCTGGAAGGAATTTTTAGGAATGGACTTTGAGAGGAGTCTCCTAAGAGGTAGCCAAATTCCTTGGGTTTGTTTATGGAGTAATTTTCTCTTCATTTATAGGAAAAGAAGATAAAAAAGCAAGCTAAGAAGGCACTGGTTTTCATGCAAGAGTACAACACCGAAGAGTTAGGTACCTATGAGCAGAAGAAAATATAAGCCAAAGGCCTGCCAAAAGTCATATAAGAATTAATGTATGAATCCTGGAATCATCACAGAGATCTCCAAGATAAGAAATCCAGTTCTGACTGGCAGCTATTCTTAGGGTAAAAATCTGGTAAAACTGTAAAACACTCAATTAAAAGTGTTCATTTTTCTTTTCTTAATATGAGTTCATTGCTGGTTCAACCACACAAAGCTCAGTGCTCAGAGAATGCATTTCACTTAGCTAAATTTAAATTGAAAATGAGAAGTTAGGCCCTGGGCTCAAAATGTCCCACAGCATTGCCAAGGCAACAATATCAAAACATGATAAGCAGAATTATTCTGAACATTAGGCACAGCTTAAAATGAGGTTACAACAGCTTTTACTGAAGGTTGAAGGGAGACACAACACTTAGTAGCTGCCTGTAAGCAAACAGCACCTACAGTACCTGCAGTATCTTTAGCCTCTATAATGCATACCATGGCCTTTGTGCTGGATACCCTATCGACTCTGTGTGACTCACTTTTCATGACCTCACCAATGAGATAACACCCCCATTCGATAAAAGACTATATCAATTAAGAAAAGCCCTACTGCCTGATAACCTGATTAAGAGCTGAGTACTCAGGGTGGTGGTGTGAGACCTTTCATTTCTAATCAATTCTGGCTTCTTGTTGAGCAGCTTTATGGAATTATCCAGCCTTTGGCAAACTTGTATGTTGCTTACTGCACCTAAAGATAAATTACTTTTTATTTGTCCGATTTGCTATAAGGTGGGGCCCATCTGCTTGTAGGCATCCGTTCTCTTAAGACTTAGTGTCAGAAAGTTCATTTTTCATTTGAGTGTCCTTAGGGCTTTCATTATTTTGCCATTTTTAGAAGCCAAAAAGGAAAAAAAGGAAGTAAGTAGAAACTTCAGTTTCAAGATCACAGATATACATGCTGGTTCATAAGTTCTCTGACCAGCAAGATCAGTTATTTATATCAAATTTGAGAAAAATCCCAAAAACCAAAGCTGGAGGCAAAGCTTTCCTTGTCTACATAATCCTGTAACTGTAGATCATAAAATACATACATTCAGTATTACCACAACATGGCCAAACCCTTCCTTCCCTCCGTGTAACTGTTGTCACACACCACTATCACAAAGTAAAGGAAAATTTGATACATACTCTGAGACATACTGTTAGGGCTTATGTTCCCTTTCCCGAGGGTGGAAACACCTATGGGAGAATGCCATGTAGTTTACTTCATAGTTTGGTTCTCCTTTTGTTGCTCCCCTTTGGATCCTAATCTTTCACTAACAGGTCGTTGACAAAGTGCTGGGTAGGAAGGAGATGTGTCCCTTTCTTCTGTTTCAGTTTGAGCAAGAAAAACCTCTGATACGCTGGTGTAGATAGCAGTGAGGTCTTGCTCCTTGGTAATCAGCAGTGTTTTCTGGGGGCAGCAGGAGCTCCAGGCAGTGCTGGGAGCCCTTGGTGGAGCACTGGGGCTCAGGATAAGTCTGCCTCCACCCTGTCTAGCATGCAGACAAACCAGAAAGCGCTGTGCTGTTCTTTTTTCATTTGTTTGTTTTGGAGGTTTGGGATTTTCTTACAGATTCATGCACATCAGTTGAAAACCTGTCCCTCAAATGTTACTGAGCTGACTTCTGCCATTAGGATGACTAGTTTTACATCAAGAGCTGAGATCCAGTTTCCTCTGGTAGAAACCTTTCACAGCTCCTTCAGGTCTAGATGATTCTCCCCTTCTATTCTGCCCTTGTGGGACCCCACATGGAGTGCTATATCCAGCTTTGAGGACCTCAGCTCAAGAAAGACATGGACCTGTTGGAATGAGTCCAGAGCAGAGCCACTGAGATGATCATAGGACTGGAACACCTCTTCTAGGAAGACAGGCTGAGAGAGATGGGGCTGCTCAGCCTGGAGAAGTGAAGGCTTTGGGAAGAGCTTAGAGCACCTTCCAACACTTAAATGGTGCCTACAAGAAAGCTGGAGAGGGACTTCTTACACAAGCAGATAGCATCAGGACAAGGGGCAGTGGTTTTAAACTAAAAGAAGGCAGGTTTAGGTTAGATATTAGGGGGAAATTCTTTACTCAGAGGGTGGTGAAGTACAGGAACAGGTTGCCCAGAGAGGTTGGGTTGCCCCGCTGCTGGAAGTGTTCAAGAAGATCAGGTTGGATGGGTCTTCGAGCAAAAGTGGTCTAGAGAGTGATATCTCTGCCCATGGCTGTGACTAGATGAACTCTAGGGTCCCTTCCAAGCAAACTCGTTCTATGATTCTATAATATTTGATTCCTCTGGGATGTCTCAGCCACACCTGACAATTAGCAGTTTAGGAACCTTCTGGAACATGGAAGACAGAGAGAAAAGAAATCATTAGCTATTTATGCACCAGTCTATGCATAGGACCTGGGGGACAAATGCCATAATGATGAGCCCTGCCCAGAATTGTACCAGGATGCAAGGACATATGGCAAGGAGACAATCTCATGCAGTTAGGACCAGGCACCTTGGAGATTATACTAATCATATCACATAATACCATATCATATCTAATAGATACATGTAATTATACTCACATATATGTACAAGGAAAGGCACGGAGAAATGTACTGGCAAGTACTCTAAAGAGGAAGACTTCCCCAATTTAACATGGTTACACTGATAAACTTGTAGTGGTGGGAAATCCTTCATGGCTCTGCATGAATCACAAGCTGCTTAATAGTGCATTGAAATGCAGTCTTGAGCTGTGACTGGTAGAAGATGTACTATCTGATTTATCCTGGGCAAAATGTCTGGAGGGGGTGGTAAGCACATAAAGTTAGATGAGCCATCCAGGGCATACCTTTCACTTGTTATCAGCTGCTCGTGATAAACTGACCCCAGAGACATTCCAGTGTAAACAGAACTAGAATTATTTTAGACATAAAGACTTTCTATTTGCAAGAAGTAAATATCAGGGAAGAATTGGCATAGGAACTTGTTAGCAAGCAGTGAGGGTCAATATAGATTAATAGGGAAAGCAGCAAATCATAGAGAACAGAGACCATTTTATTGGCTCTGGAATTAAGCAGTGGGGAAATGCTAATCAAAACTAGAGGGTTGGAGTCCAGAAGCTGTGGAGATCACTACAAAATTATACGCACTCTGTTCTTATCCTGCAGTTTTTTCTCCTACAAAATGCTTTCACTTTTTTTTTTCCTCTTTATTTTTCCTCTCTCTCTGAAGTAATATGCCAGCTGTGCAAAAGTTTGACCTTGTGTACATTCAAAAATTGATTGTGCTTTCTGGCCTTGCTGAACACAAGCCAACCCCTGTCTGCAGAAACAGTGTTTTCCAGAAGCAGCAGTGAGTACACATAGACTTGCTCTTTGCTAAGGGCACTTGCCAAAGCCTTGTGAACGTGTCCAGGAAAGAAATATTCCTGGTCAGTCAAAACACTCAAACCTTTACCACTGGGAGTTAGTAGAAAAGATTCAATCTCTAAATGATGACCATACCACTTATTTATACTATATGTGTTATATAATAATAATGTGTTCTCTAGAGTAAACATCCCCCAGAATACTTTCTGGATCTTTGGCCAATTTCAATCAAATCTGGCAGATGAATAGATGTCTCAAGCTTATGTAAGTTTCTGTAAAGCTAGAGAAATTAGTTAGCCAGGTAAAAGAAAGAAATTTTATAAGGATATTTCTGTTAAAGTCCTTCCACTTCAGGAAAAGCTTCAATATTAATTTACCCCTTACTGCACAGGGAATCAGCATGAGAGCTGAACATCAAAATGTTTATATGTTGGAAACAAGGCTTCATTGCCCCACACATTCTAAAACATCTGACCTGACAGGTGAGCTCTGTGATGTCCAATAAGATGAATATACTGACTGAAAGCTGGCACATTCATAATCTCTTAGCTTGAAGGAATAACACTAGTATAGTTGAATTAGAATTCCATTTAGTGTAATTCAGTTAAAGTGTCAGTGGCACAAGAACACAGAACCCTCTGAGAAATTAGTTTTTATTAGGTCAAATGGCTGTGGAACTGCTGCTCAAAAATTTTTTTTGCTCTGGAACTGAATGACTCCACTGTGGTCATCCTTCATAGCACATTACTGGTCTGAGAGGGATGAATGACTCCCCTTTTAGCTGCAAAATTAGAGCTACTTTTTTTAGAGAAACATAGACTTATTCAGGTTGTAAAAAACCTCTAACATCGTCAAGTTCAACTGTCAACCCATCACCACCATGTTCACCACTAAACTATGTCCTCAAGTGACATATTCACAAGTTTTTTGAACACTTCCAGAGATGGTGACTCCGCTGGGCAGACTGTTCTATGCTTGACAACCCTTGCCATGAAGAAACTTTTCCCAATATCTAATCTAAACATCCCCTGGTGCAACTTGAGGCCGTTTCCTCTCCTCCTCTTATGTAATCATGTACTTTCCAATCGCTGTGAGTCATGAAGGCATTTTCAGGTCTACTGCCCTTTCTTCCCCATTCTTTGTTACCTCTGAGCCTGACAGCATCCTGGTTGTCTGAAGTAGCTCTTTTTCTCTGTTTTGCCAGCTGTGCACACCAGGATAATGTTTTTGCTTGTCTGACTTTGATAGCTTTGCTCACCTTCCTACTTTCAGGACTTTGTCCCTGGTACTTTGTTGAACTGCTATTCCTCCTTTGTAAATTCGGTCTGAACTTCATGTTTTTCTCTTTGTTTGGCTAACTGTTGCTAATTCTTAATTTCAAAGTTGTTTCTTCAATATTCAGTAAGTTCTTCTTCAGTTCTCTCCTTGGGTCAAGAGGTTGGAACCTTTGCATAGATGTTTGGTCTTTATTTGGTCAAGTCTTGACACTCGTGGTAGAGGGGAAACAGCACAGAGGTTCTTGCAGCCCCTGCTGATCTCCCAGGCAGCTTTTCCCAGGTAAATCCATGAGCATAACCACCATGACATTCATCCAAGCAAAAACTGCACAACACAGTGCATGAGCCCTCTTTGCTGGAGCTGTCCACAGCTGTCCAGACAGTATTTTGTCTTTGTCACATGCTCACAGCCCAGTCCCATAGGTGATCTCCTGTCAGTCTTTAGCCTTCTAAAAGAAATAGCCCCCTGTTAAGCCAAGTCACATTGACTAACATTTTCAGGAAAAAGGGACTTCTCTGTCTTCCTCATAGTGTACAGGAAATTATATTACTCTCTGTCTGGAGTTCAGGCTTGAATGCCTGTAGGCAACGGGGATCTATTTCCTCAGTCATATTTTTGATGGAGAGTGGGCAGGACGCAAGCATTTCTGTCTGGATAACAGGTGGAAAAGGCAGCAAACAGACACATCTTCTCAAATGCACTTATTTCCCTAGAGAAATTGGGAAAGTGGGATGGGGAATTTTCGATTTTCATGCAATTCTCTTTGTGTTGTTCCTGGTATGACATCTACATTTCCCCTTTTACTCCCCTCTCTTTAATCCACATGCAAAGGTGAAAGAAAATCTGTCCATGAATGATTTATCAAAGTGCTACACAAGACTCAGCTCTTCTGGGGGATTTGTCCAGCAATGTGACATGTTGTGTTACACCATGTGAGCTCTTGGTCTTTGCCCAGTGCTCCTGGGGGTGGCAGGGAGGAGGTGTTGGGTTGCCCTAACAGCAGTGTCAGTTTTACTGACATGGGGATTCAAGAGTCTCTTCCCGGTTCTGCAAAACTGTGCATTTCTAAAGGACACCTTCACCTTCAGAAGCCAAGAAGGAAGCCTGTAGTTGTGTTTCATTCACAACGAAAGGGGAAATGATACAATTTATTTGTTTTCATTTACCTCAGGGACTATTTCAACTCCACCACTTCAACATGGGTGATGTTCAGCTCTATCTCCTTCAGTTCTCTTTTCAGTCTCCAGTGACCTTATTAGTGTTCCAGGAGATATTTCCAGATCTGGCGCCCTGATTTTCTCTCAGAAGCAGGGCTCTCTTGTCATTAGCACGGTAGTGGAGCACAGAGTCTGACAGCCTGTGGTGTTCAGAAGTGGGAAAGGGCAAAGGGTAAGAATGGCCAAGGGTTGTTGGTCTTCCTGTTTTAGGAGAACGGGCAAGGAGCAAAGCATGCCAGGGAACAGCTAACTGAGGACCAAAGGACAAATTCGGAGGTAGCTCAAAAAATTAAGAAAGCTGTTTCAAAACTGATTTGAATAGAAAGAAAAAGCCAAAACCTGCAGTACACGGATTGTATATTCCTCTTCCCAGAGCAGCTTGAAAATTCTGAAGTTTACAGTTTCAAAGAATGAGTCACAGACCCCTCTACACACTCAGCTTCTTAAAATTGATCATGTTTCCTCCCATATTCCCTGCTTTGGATTTTTTATAAGCTATGGCCTTTGTGAGGAAGGTTTATTTTCTAAAAAAAAAGGATTGAGGCAGGTAAGCAAAAATGTTAGTCTGGTTTTCCAAAAAGAGGACTACCTACTTATCAAAAAATTAGGAAAGCTAAGAGTGAAATGAGTTTTGAGTAAATGAGTTTCTGGTAGGAGGTGACTAATGCTTTTTGTCATCTTAATGTAGTGAAGCCCTAGATTGTATTTGCCTTACTGACTTATACATAGCTGATGCTTCCCTGCTTCTGCATTTCAGGTAACTGTGACTCACTTATTAAATAGTAATAACCTTATTTATATTAATCTTTTCAGCCTTTTATTTATCTGGAAGTTCGTTTAAGTGAGCAACACACGCAAGTTACAAAGCAGAAAATAAGTTCAAGGAGTTGATATCCAGCATGCCTATGTGGATGCAATTCTACAGCCTTTACCCAGTTGTCCTCTGACTTTATTTTTTTTGCCATAGTTGTTTAGTTATTTGGTATATAGGAATCCTTGAGGTCCTCCCACGACTACATGGCCTCCCTACCCTATTCTAAAAGACAGACAAAATGGGCATGTCTTGAAGGAGGCACCTGAACAGGATATATCTGCAATTGTTATCAGCCACCCTCATTTTCACCAGGCTTACCATGATCTCTAGCTAATAGAGGACATGGTTCATTAACTCCCTAACTCTACACGTTTCATGTCAAAGTTTAACTCCCTACTGAGAGGTTTTGTCAGGGTTTGCTGCTGATGGAGAAACTATGTAACAGGAAAGTACAACCTCTTTCCTGGTAGTAATTTTGTGTTTGTGTGACTGTTAAGGTAAGTTTTAACCATGGCTATAAGAGGAAGAGATGTACAGAATGTAGTAAATATTATATCTGTCTTAGAAGTTGTCTTGACTAAAGAGAAAGTCTGTAATACTGAGACAAGTAGGGGAGTTACTCTGCCATCAAATGTGCTCATAAGGCTGTGCAGATAAACTGGAAAGCATGTTGAAGTTCTACTGGACTATGTCTGGATGGGCAGAAAGACACCAACTATCTATGTTGGAATTTGGGAATATAAGCATCACTGAAGAACCAGTAGGAAGGTGGCATTTAGGGTGTATATGGAGGGAAAAGTAGAAATATAAATAAGCTTTCCTACTCAAATTCAAAAAATGTGGAGGTTTCAATGGACTGGAATTTTTTTGTTAGATTAATTTTTCATTATGGATTTTCACTTTCTCATTACTTTTTTCTTTTTAATCTCAGTGTCTTGATAGACTTGTGCTTGTAATAAACGTTATGCACAAAGATCCCACATGTCAGTTTGCATACTGCATTAATTTCAGTCTATATGGCTTTGATCTGCATGCTTTTAAGGCAATAGATATAAAAGGGAATAATTTCTATCCTTTAGCTCTCTAAATTAGATATTCTTCAGAATTAAAGAAAACTGCTGGTGTCTCAAGGAGAAAGGAACCCTAAACTGAATCTAAAGTCAACTTCAGGGCTCAGAGAGAGAGACATGTCCTTCTTCAAAGTCTTCTACATATTAGAATGGCCTGTCTCTCCCACCTACGTTCTGACCTCCCAGCATCTTCTTTCCTCTCTGCACAGTTCATTTCTCTAGGGTACAAAATAATCTTTCTTGTTGGAATAAGAGGAAGTGGTGGTGGCAGACTCCATATACAGTTTTCTCAAGTGCTGGTAGTCCAGGAAACTTTTTTGTAATTATTTGGGAATTGCTGTGAAGCAGTTATGGCAGGAGAACATTAAGAACACAATTACAAAGAAATGTGTCATGCTAGGTCCGGCAGCCAAGCCTGCAAATCCTGTAAATTGTCATCAAGTACCAACAGGGAAGTAGTGCCTTCCAAGGAAAGGGCAAGGAACCTCACAACAAATAGCAAAAAGGAACATCTCACCATACTGTGGATGCAGCTGGCACACAGCTGACCTACAAAAACGAGCTTCAGTGGCTTTCCAAAGAGAGGAAAATACATGGATTTGAGGAAAATCCAAAGGAGCAGTAAAGACTCAGGAGTGACAAGCATGCAGCAGGGGTTGGTAATTGTGAGGAAGGTCAGGATGAGCAGTGAGGAGGGATGGAAGTGCAGCATGCTCTGTATAAACCTCTCTTTGTACCTCTAACGAACCAAGGGGATCCCTGCTATTTTACCCAGGGGCTAGACTGAGCTAGTTTTGTCAATCCCAGAAATAATTCTGTACTGTAGTGAACTAAACCTCTAGACTGGGACTAATACATCATCTGTAAGTAAACATGTTGGGTCAAAAGCATAGATGTGCTACTGTTCATGTAAATGACGTTTTATCAGTTTGCTGAAGTACTGACTCTTAGCTTATAAAACACTTGAATTTACTGTATAATACAGTCAACTTTGAGAAAGAGCTTGTAAATAAATGTTTCTGATGAAGACTGATAAGTCACTGAGCCACAAAACCATTTCTGTTTGCCAGTTAAGATTCAGTGGCCTGAAGAAAAAGTAGATAAGGAAAGATATTTGTTCTCTACAAATAGCTTCTTTTTACTTTTGGTAGTTCACACATGTTTGAGATAAACGCCAGATAAACAGGCATAGTTTCTAATTCCTTCTACGTAGTGCCCAAGGAAGTGAAACAATGACTTTAAGATTTTATGCTGCCTTTTTAACTGTATCACTTATATAAGAAAATATTACTGATGTGCAGAAACCAGAGGCTTTTTTTTTTTAATGCAAGATCTGAGAATTTCAGAAGGCGCCTTGAACAGAATGATTTTCAATATCTAGTGCCTAGTTTATTTACGGCTTTATTTTCAGTTCTTCTTATTACTTAGAAAGAACATTATAAATGAGAAGACAAGTAGCACATGGAAGTAGGGCTCAATAGTGCACACCCAGTGGTACCCAGCCTACAACCAGCACATGAATTGTGGAGACATCAGGGCTCTCATTGCCTTGCATGAATCACCAGAAAAACCGAGATCCATTTCCCTACAGGCATGTCTGCCCTGCTGTCACTTCAGCAGCAGCAAAGGGCAGACACACCACAAAACCTGTGTCAAAAGCATCTAAAATAGACCATGCTGTTGCAGCTGCTTTATGAAAGTATCTGTTTTATTTTAAACAGAAGATAAAATCTCTAAGGATACGTGCTGCCACGTTTAGGAAGTCTCACTTAAGCTGAGCCTTCTGAAGACAGCTCTGTGGCCTTATGGTTTCATACAGATCTCTGTTAGTCCAGAGAGGAAGCTGGCAGCTCTAGAAAATGATACCCCTCTCCTGGGGTGAGTTGGACAGAGAAAGTGAGGCATTTGTGAAGTCTTACGTGCTCAAACTTCAGATCCCCAAAGTTAGGTAAAAAGAGCCTTCCACAATGTGGTTGTTCCTGCATTTCTATCCATTTACTGTGCACTCACACATCCTTCCAAATCGGGGCTAAATCAGTTTTCCATATGACATGAGCTCAATAAGGCCCCTTTTGGTATCCTCACTGGAGATCCTAACACAGTTCTGAGAAGAATAAATTCTGATGCAATACTGAAGACCTGCACATCTAAAATAAGAACTGTGTCAGGCTCTAATACATCAGTGCATGCATTTGGAAGGCAGACAGCTGGTCATGGAGAGGTATTTATTCACTGTATTAAACTTCTAACTCTAATGACCATAGAGCTGTGCAAACAGAAACCAGTAAGTGTTTGGGAGGCCTTGCTAAAAGCTGCACAATTGCTCGAACAGACAAAAGAAGGTGTGAGCCTTGAACGTGAGAATAAAATAAGTATATTGTGGTTTACCTTAATATCAGAACAGTCACATGGCTGCCTTTCAAGGAATAATACAAGAAATTAATCTTGCAGTATTCATGTGGTAAGATTGAAATCTTTATAAATTGCACAGCAAAGATATTTTAGGATCAAATATCCTTTGAAGTCCAGCAGTATTTTTCAAGACACTCACAAAGTTAATATTTGACATTATGTTTCTACTGATATTAGGACTATAAGTGGTGTAATTATGTTAACCAATAAAATACAGAACTAGTACAAACAAACCCCAATAAGACAACTAATCAAATCATTCTTCCTTTCCAATACCTGCTATTCTTGCTTCTCTTAAGCAAAAAACTTTGAATATGAGAAAAAAGGGTTGTGATATGATGTTACTACTGAAAGATTCTAGAGTATTAGAATTGCTTAATATAGTTACTATTCTACTGTAATAGGTATTGTGATTGTATTGAAATGTGATACTGGTATTAAAAATTGCTCTTTCACTCACTTCTTAATAACATCACATGCATTGCATGGGAATAGGCTACTATTTTAAAAATATCATGAGCTAGTTTGAGAACTAAAGTTTTACTTGCATTTCTAAATTTTTTTAAATCAGTTTGGTAAAAAACTTTCCCTTTGTTCTTCATCATCATTAACAGTTGCATTGCAGTCACTGGACTGATGGGATTACATATTTTCAGTACTTGGAGGTCTTAAATCTGCAACTGGGTATATATAGTATATACCAAGTTGAAGTATTTGAGTTCTGGTGATAGCTGTAGGCAAATATTCTTATTTTGGTTCTATTTATTGAAAAACATTCAGAAAGGAGCAGAGGTATGAACCACAGTGTTCAAAGTTATTACACAGACTACTGACTTGAAAGAAAATATAGATCTGCTACTGTCACATTCAGTCGGTCTATATGCTGATCCTTTCCCTGCAGTCCTCCTTTTTGATATAATTTTTGGACTCAGACGACCTAAGAAAAAGAGCCATGCTGTCCATGTGGTTATTTCCTTCCTTTTGTTTGTCTCTGGATGGAAGTCCAGGGAAAATTTCTCTTGCTGTGTCAGCAGTCACCATCAGTTCCCAATGAGATGCATTCTTAATGTCAGCAAAGTGAGCACTTGTAATGTTCAAAATGTTCACACAGACACAGAAAAAAAAAAAAAGCCACTTGGCAATTGCACAAGATCTTTTAAGTCTTACTAGAAAGGCTGTTTTGTATTGACCAGAAAGATTCATTCCTCCCTTTCTCTAAATTGTAACCTAACACTCCAGCAATAGGTTCAGGTTCCTCAGGCAATAGGTTCAGCACCTCTGCACAGCCTCATCCTTGAGGCCTGCTACAATTCTTCTAAGTCAAAATCCCATATCAAAGGAATGATAATAGACTTTAAAAATAATATTACTTCTGTACTCTGGAGGAATGAATCATCGGCAGGGTAAAGTTGTAGCTTTTATTTAAACAACCTAAATAGTTCTAATTCATTTTCAATTGAAACAGTCCCAGATGGCAGAATGTGAAGTGGTATCAGCCTGCAGCTCCCACATGGAAGGTGCTTTGCCTTCTACATCTCTGAAACAAATGAGGAATGAAAGGTATTTGCTGAAGAAGGGATGACAAGAGTGTGTTCATTGGTTGGTTATACTTGTCCCTGTGTCACTCGAGGCTGAAGTGGATGCTGGCAGGGAGATGTCATACTGCAGACAAGACATAGGAGTTAATCATTGTCACTGTGAGTCAAGGTACTGTCTGCAAACAGGGAGAGTTGGGAACAGATGCACCCACCAGGTGTACCAAGCACATGGCACAAAGCTGGCTGTGGGCACCCTTTGCTGAGGAGTCTCATTCCTTCTTTTCCAGGAAGGGTTTTTGCACCATTCCTTTGTACTACAAGGCAATTGATCCTATAGGGATGGAGAAGCTCACTGGGTGATTTTCCAGGTAAAAGGACTCTTAGTATTAAAAGTCAATGAAATTCACTGCCCAGGAGTGTACAAAGAGCTGGTGTGGGAGGAAAACTTGGGGTTGCATCTTTCACAGGAAAAGCAAAAATCCTTCACTGCTATCTTGCTTCCCTGCTGCTCTGTATGGGAGCCTTAGGCTTGCTGAGGAAACTGAGCATCAGCACCACACCTCACTGCTCAGCAGCTGCCACCCTGCCTTGCTGCAGAGCCTGATGGAAATTAGAGACTTCTGAAAGCCACAGGGCCTTCCTGGAGACTCAGCTGCACTATGGGCATTTTAGCTTCCCTACCTCTAATGTCGTTTCCTACTCCAGGCTGTGGGGCTCCGTTTCACTTAGGTACTGGGCTTGGGAATAGAAGGAGGAACAGAAAAGCAGAATACTGGACAAATGTACATTTGAGTGAGTACAAAACCCTGTCTACTGTATTGAATAAACTCTTCTTTTTCCTTATTATTTCAGGTTTTTATGTTGCAGTTAAGGTCATCCAGTGATGTACCATAGATGTCTCCACCTATTCATCTGCTGTTCCCAGACAACACCTGTAGCTGATGGATGATTTCTGGGGAATCTGGCAGGTATGTGATCCCAGAGGCCCTAGATTCTTGCAAACCCCATGAAGTAAAAGAAAAACTGTTGCTATTAAAAGAAAGGCTGATATTGATCTATAAGCTCAACCCTTGCTATTTAGCAGAGAAGCCAGGTCTTCTTGTTCCACAGCCTGTGCAACATATTGGGTTTTTCCTCATAACATTACTTATTTTATTGAATTTTACATGTATGTATTTTACATAGGTTTGATTGGTTGGTTTTGCTTCATGTTTGCTTTGTCTGTACATAGAAGTCACATGTTTCTACCTGAACCAAAACATGGTTATAATGTGAGTGTTGTACATGTGGTGTGTTCATGGTGCTTATAAAGGTGTTTATACAAGGGGAGCCACTCACAATAGAATTCAGTACCTCTGTCCTGCTGTAATCATGATCACACTGTGGACTGTACTAATGCAGGAAAGACAAACCATGCCACAGGAGAATATGGCCCACTAATTTTCTTAACAGAAGTGATGGGTATTTCTCCATATGAACAGGCCCACAAGCCAGATAAACTGATTATCTATAAAAAGGGCAAATTCTTTTACATACCTATGAATAATGAATTTCCACCTATGTAGATATTTTAGTAAAGTTAACTTGGGCAATCACCATCCCTCTATCTTTACTCCTCACTGTACAATCCTTGAGCTGGGCACTGGATTTTTATCTATATTGTATCTTTATTATTTGCTTTATATGGGGTGAACATGTGTCACATAATCCAAGAAAATCCTGAACCCACCACCATCAGTGGATTCATCCTGAATCCCTACACCATCAGTGAAATCTGCATTTCAGATTCTGTGTGATGAAGCCATATATGCATTTTAGACTTCTGGATATTTGTCAAAAATTCTTCATACTGGAGTGATTTAAATACAGAGCTTTTCAAATTACTCTGTGCTGTTGGAAACCAGATGAGCCATATTCAGTCCTGGTGATCCATTGAGCTCAAAGTGCAGATGGCAAATACAGCTTCTCCCTTGCTTCTCTGGCCATGCATGGCATTTAAAATTTGTCATGCATAGAGAATATTTTCCCTTTGGCACACTGTTTACCCCCTGAAATCCCTGATACCAAGAGACACTGTACCCATGAGTGGAGGAACAAAACCGTGAGGTCAAAAGTGCCTTAAAAAAAAAAGGCAGGGGGTGAATGTGCAGATCTTTATCTTTAGTAACCATAACAAAACTCACTACATTTCGTTGCGTATTTTTGTGTTAACAATATTGAATGTAAGAGGTGTGACGTAAGGGAGCACCTCCCAAAAGATCTGCAACAATGGTCACAGTTTATGGATATGGCTAATATTTCTAGAATGTAATTAATTAGACAAAGGGAAAGAGGTGGACTTCATTTTATGCCCTATTTGATATCTGCAGTGTTTGTATCAGATGCCTGTGCTTCCTTTCACAATGCCTGCTCAGAAACAGGCTCTCTCAGAGTATTAGTCACACAAATGATTCATAGAATCGTACAGAAAGGAAAGTTGGATGAACTTTGCCATAGAAGTTGTAGTCTCAGGCCTCACAGAAAAGAGGTTCTGTACAGAGTGTAGTACTGCCAGACCCTCCCAAAGATTTTACTATAGATTAGACTTTTGTCCTGTTTCTATGTAATCCAAGAAATTGGAATGAGCTGAAACAGAGATAATTTGTATGAAATTACCTAGTTTTTTCTCATTATTTCTATTTCTTTTTTGATGATTAACTATATACAGTAAAATATTATTTTCACAATAGGTAGACTCAAGCTTCCTCAGTATTTGTGGACATACTCATATCTCCTTATATTTTTGCTAACTGAATAAAATCTTCATCATACTTTTGAGATTGTCTCTGAAGGGGCTTAACCTGCTGCTTCCTCAAGCAGCAGTTTCCCCAGAGCAGAACCTTCTCTGAGCATGTTTCAGACTCCTGGATTTCATTTAGGATTTGAGAAACACTGATTAAAATTGACTGACAGAAAAGAGAAACTCCTCTAACACAGAATACTGCAGCATTCATTAACTTTAAAAAAACCCTTGTGTTTGAAACCCTTTCCATCTTCTTGATGCACAGCTAGCAGGTCAGTGTATAAGTGTAGACAGAGCAGCTCTTGGCTCCTTCTGGCTCAGTAACATATTAAAGGCACTGATCAATAACTAGCTGTGAGGCCAAGAAATGAGCCAGGTACACACTTCATTGAAATCAGTGCATGGTAACTGGTTTTGAAGAAGGTCTGAGGAACTGGAATATACAAATGTATCATCAGCCTTGGGCCAAACACAAGCAGACACCTAAAAATGCCTGTTTTCAATGAAGTGAAAACAGATCAGCATGCCTGCAGACGAGGTTGCATCCAGTTAATTTATCTAAGAAATCAAAACAAACAAAAAACCCCAAACAATTAAGAATCTTCCAAACTGAGGCAGATAGATAGATAGATAGATAGATAGATAGATAGATAGATGATAGATAGATAGATAGATAGATAGATAGAATGAACAATTATAGGAGCAATTTGCTGAGGTAATGTAGGAACTGGTTATTGTAAAAAGTTCTCAAACCAATAAAGGATTGCCCTTGTGGATGTAAATCTAATGGGATGTCCCCATAAAGCACTCACAGGTGTACCAGACACGTATCAAAACCTGTTGAGCCACTCCAGTGCAGTCACGTAAAGCTCGTTTGCAGTATCTCATCTGTGATTAGATTATGATTTGTCAATGTTTCCATGAATCTTGTTGTCTAGGTAAAAACAGTGAACCAGCAGCAAGGCCTCAGTAAATATTCAGAGAGATTATATGGCAGTGTGTGCTGGTCGAAATGAATGTCAATAACAGAGATTAGGAAAAGGTCTTTAGAAGATAGTTTTGACTATATTGGTCTTTTTTCTTCCGGGGTCTCTAAGGTTTAATTACTTAATGTAATGGGGTAATACATGCTATCTTCAAGATTATCTCTACATTCCTAGGTATACTTTTACTATGTCAGTGGTACTTTAAAAATCTGGAACATTACTGCAAACTCTTAGAGTAATTTGCCACGTAGCTAGTTGTTTTTTTCTAGTAAAGCAAGAGCTAAAAATACCAGGAGTTTTGACTTCTAAACTATCAAAAATCGGTCAAGCAGACAGAAATGACCACTGGCTCGCATCCACTGAAAAGTCAGCAATGTGTGCACAAAATCACATATTTTCTCATTTGTTCCAATGGAAAATACAGCAAAATCTTAGCCATGGTGGTCATCTTGATAAAAATGTCAATAAAATCAGTGGGAAAACTCCACCTCACTGTTTTAAACCTGAGCCACTATGATAACTTTAAACCCACAATGTTTTTGAAGGGATTCTGCAGATACAAGAGCAAGACTTGAAAGCAAGACTTGAATTTAGGAAAGATTTCTGATGTTTTCCTTCTTTAGTTTCTAATGCCAGTGAGCAAGTACAACATCTGTGCTTCCTGTACTTCCTTTTGCTAGATACAGACTTGTAGCACAATCTTGGCCATTTTGCATGTGAATGGCACCTTTCAGAGACCCTTGATTCGTGGCATAAACAATTCAGTAGGTGAGTCATTCACCTCTTATCCCAGCATTGTTTCCCATCCATCATACATAAAACTAGAAAACGGCCTTTTTCTGAAAGAACAATGGTATGGATAAAAATTGACCATTAGAGGTAAATTCAGTAAAGGAGAACATCCACTGTGGTCTGATTACAGCCTGGAGGAATTTTCACGGCTAGAAATCTTGCTTTAAATTTTCAGCTACATAGAATGCAACAGTTATCCTCTGTTCTGCAGTGTTTCTCTGTGATCTGCCTTGCCTATAAACGGAAATCACCTCTCCACACTGGATTCCTACAAGAGCTTGTGAAGTCACAGCACACGAAAGGCCTGGAATGAATGAGAGATAGTGTTGGAAATGCAGAGAATGATGCAGGTTAGACAGCAGATACTTTTATTTCAATAGTTTTCCTTCTCTTTCTGGTTCATTTTAACCCTAGCTTTCTAACATCACAAAGATTAAGGGAAGTGGAAAAACTAGAATTTTTTTCCTCTCTGTGTCAACAGTCCAGGTTATTACCTGAGAAAACCTTTCTTGCTGCTTTGCCTGAAGCTAAATCACTGCAAATACTGGGGTGACCCACTGAAAGCATTCAGTGAAGAATCTGTGTACGTGTGCCCTTACAGTTTTGCATAGTTCTGCTATGTCAGTAAAGCTGCAGCTGTGGTTGAAGTTACACTGTCCTTCATGTTGGCCTTGTGCCCCTATCTGCCTCTCATCTCAACCCTGAGGTTTTTTACTTGACCCCACACAGCAGAGGGAGATCTGGTCATCTCTGGGTCCCAGACTGACCTGTGGGCTGCTGGCTCTGCAGCAGTGGCTGTGTGCTTGGAGTCAGCACACGAGCACACCTTGACACAGAATTGTGCACAGGATTGGCACAATTTCATGTCCCTGGCTCCTGACCTCTCAGCACACCATGTCTCACATTCCACACGGAGTGGAGAGATGTCTGGAGGAGAGCCCAGTGTCTGCCAAGATGTTCCCCACAGGAAGGGATATGAGATGTCAGATGAGATGCCCCTTTGGCATCACCTGGCCTTTGGCAGGAACCTTTTGTGCTGACTTCAAAAATGCATAGATGTGCATTTCAGTGCAGGATACAGGATAGATACAGGATACAGGATACAGAATACAGGATACAGGACCAGATGTAAAGATGGGAGGGTGGCTGGTGAAAAGCAAAACAAACCAGCTCTGAACATCAATAGAGACAACTTCTAAGTGATCTTCATTCTCGGACAATTGCAAAAAAGTCTGGAATTGAAGTCAGGTTCTAATGTCTTCCAAAGTGGGACTGAGCAGTTCTGGCACACAGATTGTTTGGAGTCCTGTGTTCATAAATCTGCATACACATCCTTAAAGAATGTAGTAAAAAGACCTAACTCTAGAACAAATCAGGTCTTTTCAAACATGTGGCAGAGGAACCAGCATCCTGTTGTCAGTGGTGCAAAATGAGTGGATGTTGAGCAGCAGCTCCTGGAGTTGATGGAAATGTGGCCTGCTGGAAGCAATGTTACCAAGAAAGCTGGGGTGGTATATGAAAAATTTAAAACCATAAACAAAACTGATGGAAGTAGTGGAAAGACTCCTTGGGAATGTGATAGGCTTTGAAAGAAGACAACAGTTTCTTTCATTATGCCCCTTTTTTAGTTTTTCCCCCTAAAAAAAGTAAGGGAGCAGGTGGAGACACTTACAGACCTTTGCCTGTCTTTTCCAGTATTCCTTGCTTTTAACTCCTGGCCTCCCTGAATTCCTATTGTTCTAGACTCAAACCAGGCCTGAACAGTGTTACCTTATACCCTGCATTTCTAAGAGAATTAGCCAGCCTATTCAACACCTGCTCATGTAATTCCTAATTCAGAGTTACAAGTGATATTGCTAAAATTTAAAATTTACATTTGGATAATGCCTTCCATCCAAAAGGATTTCTAGGAGAATTTGCCAGTACATGTATGCCAGTAACATCATAATTCCAACAGTACAATGAGGCCAGAGCAGCACATCAGATAATTTCTCATTCTTTTGGCAGAAATATGCAGAGATTCAAACTGCATGCCTCAGAAACCGCTCAGGAATTTCCATCTATCTAAAATTTCATAGCAGGGGAAATATCACAGCCAAAATGATATATAGAGGGAAGTAAAAGCTTAAAGGATATTTTGATGGCTGATGTCTTCATCAAGATTAACCATCTGTATTTAGCCAGTGTAACTGCTGCAAATAAGTTTTGTGCTTTATCAGCATGACTGCAAAGGTTAATTAACCTTCTTTCTGGATTTGACACCTTTCCAAGAACATGTAGAAAATGATTTGTAGGGGCTCGCCAGTTTGCTACAGGTAAAGTTACTATGCACTAAAAAAAAGACAAAATTAAATGCATTTTTAAAAACCAAACAGAGCACAGTGAACCTATCACAAATCAGTTTAGAAAGCGGGGAACAAGTTCCACTTGCATGACGTTTCCTGGTGTCACAGACTATATGCTTAAAGTCAGGCTTGGCATCACAATTTCATGACAAGCCTCAGAGTCCTCCAGTGCCTGTCTTAAAGCAAACATAGCTGATGTTGAAAGATCACACCAAAATCCCAACTTTCCATTCAATGCAGTGATAAAGCTCTAAACTCATTCTGGAGCTGTCAATAAAATAAAGTGTGCTATGTAGGCACAAGACCTCGTGGAAATGTTGGAGCAGACGTTTGGTTGTCATTACTGCTGCATAAGGGAGATGGTGTAAATTCCAAAAGTCACTGTGCACTACTGTATTTTATTTCCTGAAAACATTTACCTTGCCTCTGGATATCCCATTAAAGGCACAAATCTGAAATACTGCTTTCCTAGAGGAAACTCACTTGAAGGTCATAAATCAAGAAAACATTAAAAATCCAGCCTAGACAGAGCCTATCTCTTTAAAGATGTCATATAATGAGGAACAGAGCAAAGGATACAGAAGAGAATGGGATGCAGGCTTTTCTGTGTACATCAACGTTGCTGAATCACACCCATATCTCCCCAGTTCCAATTCAAATCTTTTCTTGGTATACAAAGAAATGTCATATCACCCTCTGAATATTTGGCTAAATAAGTTATTCTCTTTCAACTTATTTTAATTAACTAGTTCATAGTCCTTGCTCTTTTTGTGTAAGAGATACTCAAGAATAAAAGAAGTCATATGCTAAAATACATGTATTTTACAGGAAAAAAAAGGAAGATTGAGCAGAGCAGATAAGTCAAAGACTATTGTGAAAAAACATTAAGCCATCTGTATTTATATTCACTTATGTACGTGTACAAGTGCATTTATGCACAAATTTGATTTTCTTTCATACAGAGATTTTGCACAAGGAAATGTCTCAATCTCTTACTATAGAGAAAAACTATGAACATGATGTTTTAGTATGAGAAGGGATTATATACATTGATAATGTTATAAGATACTCAAAATCACTGTCTAAATTGTCACTTGCCTTCAATAATTTTTGTCCAGAGAGGAGCAGCAAGACAAGACATTTGTCATTTCATGTGCAGTGAGAAAACACCTACATGAGGTAAACCAATCTTTTTTTCTTTACGGACAAAGACTGAAAATCAGGCATTTTGCTGGGTGTCTTCACATGAATGGCATTGAGAGCACTTGGGGATTTGTTTGGGGTGGTTTTCTGATGTTGTTTGTTTGTTTCTGTCTTAACCTACACCATAGTCATGAGTGTTTATTTCTGACTTTTGACTCTAAGTAGTTTTTGCCTGTTTATTTTGTTCATGGACCTGTCAGTGCAATAAGCCAAATGAAACTAAAAGCTTCCACTTCCAAAGTGGAACTGAAACCCAGATCTGATTTATTTTATGACTTGAGCTCTTCTTCTCTTGTTGCAGCCAGCAGCTAGAGTTAGCTCTCTGATGAGACATTGCAGGAGAACATTCAGTGTTTTTATATAGATCCTCTCTGACTTATCCTCTGGTTTCCATGGAAATCCATATGATCCCCATAGCTACCAAGTCTAGTTCTTTTTAGTGTGTGTAGGATAGCCCTGCAGGTTAACCCATACAAGCTCCATCCATTCAATTGTATGCATGTTAGGGAGAGTAAAGCAATTCAAGGCTCAATACAAATATTAAATTAAAACATTTGTACTTTTTGGATGATATGTTCAAAGATGATGTCCACATATTTTGTAGCTCTAAGCTGGTATTTTTACCTTGCTGAAGCATTTTTGATTGTTATAATTAATGTAAACATTATAATGCAATCATAATTAATGCAACTTAGAGTCACTTTGAGTAGCTCTAACATGCATTAATTTTTGGTTATGTTTTATGTTATAGGCAAATATATAAAATATAAGAACTATATTTATTACTAAGAGTGAGATATATGTATGCCCGCATTTCAGGGCATTTAAATAAATTGAAACTATAATACTATAGCACAGAAACTGAAAACTGAGGAGAAAAGGCCTTTTTGCCCTTTTACCACATGAAAGGACTCATTTTAAATCTACCTGGATGCTGGATATCTGGTTTCGTTTTTCTGTTGGAGTCACAGCAGCAAAACTTGTCAGTTGTGTTGCTTATAAATTTTCATGGTTCAGAAGGTGCTGACAAAAGACAAATTGCTGGAGAGGGACTTTGTCCATTTATCAAGAAAAACTGAAGGATGAAGATACAAGTCTTTATCTGAAACCATGTGGATAATATTCTGCATGGACAGCTGTGTTAGTGATTTGATTTTATGGCAAGCAAACAGTGCTTACTTTAATGGGATTTATTAAGATTTATTTAACACAGCCTACCTTCTGCTTCCCTGCAAGTGTCAATATTGCTAAAGCCTAATATTGTACAGACTTTATTACTCTCTTAACTGGCACTTGTGTGATCTTTGGTATTCATATAACCTGATAAGGCACCATTGAGGCACGTAACTTGCTGTAAATACTTTATCTTTTTTCTCTTGTAATCTTGCTATGTTCTAAATAGATTCTGAAACTTTTTTATTGGTTTCATATAGATTTGCTATTTGCTGTTTGCTGTAATAAAAAACATCTGTGTTTTCGTTCAAGGAAAACTTTCTTGAGCAGTTACCATGTCTGTGAGAGCCCCAATGGGAATGCACAGGCATTTGGTAATTTCCTAAATGTGCTATTTTTCGTACATGATCAAGGTCATAATAATTTTTGCCAGATCTTTAAAATCAATTCGTTGCTTAGATTTTGTATGTCCCATTTTTTCCCCAGTGCAAAGTGCACACACACACACACACAGAGGCAGAGTGGCCTTATCCCTCAGCCAAACTACACTGCCCTGCAGCCAAACCAACATCCCCTCCATGTCTTTGAATTAAATCTGCAAATTACAATATCATCCTGAAATTTAACCTTTTCAGATTTTGTTCAGTTCTATGCACTCCCTAACATCTGTAGGACTCAAACTTTTAACTCATTCATTTCAGCTCATTCATTAACCCATTCACACATTTATTTCACCCATTCTTTCAGCCCATTCATAACCCACTCATTTCACATGGCCCCAGGGTAACAGCTGTTACAGCAGATCTTAGGGTACCTTTTCTTTTCTACTGCTACCTTCTATGAACTTCAATAGAAAATAGGATAGGGATTGTGAGATAAAGAGGGATACTTTGAGTACAGTTTTCTGTAATCAGGGGTTTGCAGTTTTACCTTCCTTGTCTTTGTGGACTTGCTAATTCTGCTCCACAGTGGTGCTGTGACAGCTCCAGCACAAATTGAGATTGATTTGAAGTAAGAGGCACCTTCGCCTTTAGGTTAATGGTTTTATACAAATATTTGGAGAAATAATTTGAAATTAAATGGGCATTAGTATCATGAGAAATGAGCATCTCAGTTCTCCTTAGCTAGCTCATCTGTCCATGTTAAGCCACTGATATAAGTGGCTTTCAAGGTTTCAAATTGCTTCCATGACAACTCTTATTTGGCTGTAAACTGGACTGTTTTGAATCTGAGGAAGAGAACCTGTAAACATAAAATCAATGACTCCTGGCCATTCCAGTGGTGTCACATTTTTGTCAGAAGCCTGTTTATATCAGATTTTTAAGCATCCTGACAAAATAAAAATATGATTTATGGTGCTTTATCCTGAGGCCTGTCACGTAAGTAGCCACTGTGAGGCAAACAAAATGTTGTGCATTTTAACTACTTAGGCTTTGGGGAAGGGCTCCCTCAGGGAAAATGCAGGATCCTCAAGCTGCAATAGATCACGTTTCCTTCTCTCCTGTTTTTCTGCAACACGTGTCTGATGGATTTTGATATAACAGTTGACCATTGTCCCTATTCTTACTCATCTCTAATCACTCTGGATCTGCTTCATCCAGTCAGTCAAAGCAGACAGTTCAGCCTAGACTTGAGCAAATTTGTCTTGCACAGGTGGCAGTGTCTCTACAAGGGAAATCTTCTTGTCTGAGTATATGGCTGTGCAAACATACAACCATTGTTCATTACTATGGAAATATTACTTGACTATTCCCTTTTATTTATCTATTACTTCATCTTCCCCCAAAGTAAAGTGATTTATATTTACCAGTGTGCATTTAATTTTGCATAACAATTTGGGGAATGTACCAAACCATACAAGCATTTCCTTAAGTTCTTCTTAAGCAGGAAGTTTTTAATTTAAGAAACAAAGTCAAGGAAAAAAGTGTTCCTCTGAAACACTGGCTGAAAAAAGCAACAAAATCCAAACATGTAAAGGTGGTGGGTTCTAATACTTTTTTAGAAGTCCAACAATTTAGTAGTCCCCTATACTATTATTCCCCAAAGTTGACAGGAAAATCTGATCCATAAAGTATGGTTTCATTTTCCTAGACCTCATAATACTTAAAGGCTTTGTGAAAGGCTGAGAAACAGGTACAGGATAAAAAAAAGTAGGATAAAAATCCAGTAGCTGAATTGAGTGGGTTTAGTGGCTAGATCATAATTTAAAATAGGATTAGCCTTCATTAAGGGACACTTCATAGAGTACCATGAAATACAATATGAAGATACTTAATGTCCTGGCAACACCAAGAAAGTAACCTAGGAAATACAAGCTTAAGGTGATGAATGGGATGGAGAGAGAGTCGGAAAGGAAATTCACAATTCAAAGTTCTTCATGGGATACAAGGAGACTGGATGAACTGATGATAATCCTTGACATTTTGCAAAAATAAAGATTCTTTATAATTCCTTTTAGTCATGCTACAGGAAGTTCCTATGTGTTTACAAGCACCTCCACTGTTCCCCAGTTATGGATATTGAGTGCAGACATGGAGGAATTTGGCCTTTACCATACTGAGTAATGTGTGGCTCTCTGTTGCTGAGTTTTTCTTGCAGTTCTGCTGAAGAAGGTCCTTTGGTTTCCTATGGGCCCTGAACAGGGCATTCCTCCTGGCACCCTGCATCACATGTAACTACAACATTTTTCTGGAGTCAGCTGATACACAAAATCACCAGAGGAAGTGAAGGTGGCAGATGTGATCCTAATCCAGCTGTAGTCAGTGAAGATCATCCCTTGACTTCTCTGCCCTTGAGATCTGTGGCTCTGTATCAAAAGGACTGCTTCACTCAGGATGCTGAAAACCACCCCCAGATGCTGAAATATGGTCCCTCCTGGAAGCTCATGTCTGCTGGTTTGAGCCATCTTCCACGAAATGCCACTGATCACAAGAGCACACACAACAAGGGTGATGCTAGGACCAGGCAGCTTTGCAGGGCTAAGAGTTGGAACCAATTACTGCCTTCAGAAATCAAAGTAATATTTAACTTGACATTTGATGGTAGGACAACTGAACTCTGTTTCCCCAGGCTTATGGAAAGTTTCCTTGATCGTGAAGTTATTACTATTTTTATGCTGTTGTTCCAATCATGCCTGAGAATCTGTAATCTTCAAGCAGACCAGTCACAGGATTAGTTGTGTATGGTAGAATGAAACTGCACATTAGGCTGTGAGTTTTGTGGACAAGAGTGTTTACAAAGCATTCAGGTCCTCCAAGGAGCACACCAAAGGACTTGCAAAGGTATCTGGACAATAAATTGTAGGATAAAGACTGGTCAAATCTGGGGCATATTCCTCATGGGATCTTTCTCCATATCAGACCATCAACAGATATTTGATGGGTTGCAGGTAGGAAGGCAGGGAAACACTTTGTGCTCAAAGCCTGGAGCCCTGATAAGTATCTTTAAATTAGTATTCATAGCAAATTCTAGTTTTAATGGATGTCAAGAGATTACCTGCCAATAAAATATGAGGGCTCTAAATATGTTAATTTGATGTGGTTACCTAAGTGAAATATTTAATTCAGGACCCAAGTCAGTGGAGAATGATGCAAGGAGATTTGTGTCTCTAATTGGTTGAACTGCCTTGGTGGGGTATTGACTTGGTGGGCAACTAAGGACCTTAATTCACTAATGCTCTTAAACAGACGGATTTAGATAGTATAAACCCAAAGTGACGTTTGTGGCATTCAGGATGTGACCTCATCTGTACAGACTAAAATTTAAAAAGGATCCTAGGAACCAAAACCTAGTTGGATGACCTCCTGCCTCTCCATCATACAGCATAGTGCTACACCAAGCAAACCTGTGCCCTAACTTTTCCTCTTAGGCACCTGCCTCATGTAAAAATAGGAGCAAACGGAGCAAGAATCTACCTGTTAATGTACATCTGCTCCACAGAATTTGTGACCAGTGTTGGCATTATGTCAACCTATGATTACACAAGGTAGGCCAAGCAGCAGGTTGTATTTTCTCAACAAATGAAGTTAAAACAGTGTTTCTATGGAACTGAACTGCCAAGTCCCTTCATGAAGAATGCAAGCACTTAGGTACATTTGGGAAGAAGTCATCCAAGGAAAGAAAAGGCAAGATGCAGGAGAATGAGATCTACTGATCCATAAGTACATGAAGTCATTGTCATGTATTGTTTCCTACTGGGAAATCTGCGTAACATTTTTACTGGTGATAGTTCTTCTGGATTCATCTCTTCTTCTAGAGGTTGAGTTCTTCTCACAGACAGTTCTGCATCTAACATCGTACTGACCAACTGGGTAACTGTCAGAAGACGGATTTAAGAGGATAATACAGTGAATAACCATTTTTAGAGATTCACTGTTAAGACTGCTTTTTTTATGTGTGACTCTAGCTGCTTTGGTTACCCTTCCTAACACTCATCCCCTTCAGCTTTGGTCAGTCACAGCCTACTGTCCTCCAGGGTTTGCAGAGCAGGAGGATTCAGGCTTGCACGTATCCATCCATCCAACACACTTCTCTTTTCTCATTGCTACAGCTCCAGTCTCAGGTGTTAAGCACTACAACTCCAATCACAAGTGTTAAGTCATCCCTGGATGGTACATCAGGAGGAATACTAAGTAACCTGGAAAGTTTCAGTTTACTTGGAATTGTTTGGAGTAAATTGCTAAGAATTTTTTTCTAAAGGTGTGACCAGGTTCTACCAATCCCAACTGCCTACAGCAGGAAAGGTTTTGACTTTCTTTTCTGTGTACGAACCATTAATCCAGAAAACAATGCCTCGATTCTTAACATCTCTCCCTCCTCTCAAGTTGCCTGTTGCCATTTACTCTTCATTAACTCTTCCAGCTCTACAAATGCTGTAATCCTGGGGCTATAACATTCCTGCCCTGAGCATAGGCAGTGAGCCCATGTGTTGTTCCTGCAATTGCATCACAAGCACATGATATAGGAAAGAATGAATAGAGGAATGAAGATAAGCAGTGGGAGAGGCGATTCAAAAGGAGTTTAGGCTCTGCAATGCAAAGCCACATCCTCCTATTTTCTCCTTTAGACAAGTTGTGAAATAGGGAAATGTCCCATATGGAAAATCAGAATGCAGAATTTGAACACCTTAAAGTTTGGTTAGGTTTGGTTCTGACATCTGGCTTGAAACACACCTGAAATCCTTCTGGTTTGCTTGAGAGAACAGGCTCTGGCCCTAGGCATAAGGAACAGTTTGTGTGCACACAGGGCCTCTGTTTATCTAGTAACTGAAGATGGTGTGCAGTGAAAGCTATTCTAATTATTCTCCCTTTGAACTTCATGAGTTTTAAACCTTCTCCTTCACTTTCCTAGAGATAAATCTCAGATAATATGAAAAATCAAAATCGGTCTCATTCTACCATCCTTATTCTTTTTGCAAAGACAGAAGCGATCAAAATAAAACCAGGAATAGTCACTAGAGAACCATAATCTGGAGGGGGGAGGGATGTGTCTTACATCATGGAAGGGTAACAACCATGCATACAGTTAATTAGGAGGGCATTAAACCCTGATGAGCCTTTCACTAGCAGCATAGTTCTGAACATCCTTGCATGACCTTTATTACACCAAAGATGAGCAGGTCCCACCCAGGGCAGGGTCTTAATTCAAGAAGTAAATTTTAGCCTCTGTTTCAATTTAGGCCTAAATTCCACTAACATCTCGTAAAGTCTCATTCAACAGAGAACTACAAAAGTGATGTTATAAGCTTTTGGTTTTCTCCATTTATATTCGAGTGACTGCTGGTTTTGCTCTGGTTTTCCTTTAAAAGGAACCTTACAGAAAATGGCAGCTCTGTTTATCAGCTGTGCTGATGCTGTTCTTGGCAACGAATGCAGGGAGACTGGAAAATTATTTTGTAGATGGAATTTCCTCAATACCTTTGGCATTAGACACAATGGAGTGAACGTGACTTTGACGTAAAAAATTCATTGGGATATTTGTTTAAGACCAACCCTCCATGACTCGAACAAACCTCAGTCAGGAGGGGATGGGTTAGAAGCTCAGTAATTACCTTTTTAAAGGAAAAATGTTGGGGTTTTTTTCCTGAAATTTACTTGGCTTTAGGATCTATAAAGGCAATACATTGACAAAGGGTTTTTTTAATTATTAGGTCAGACATGGTCCATCAAACACTCAATACTTCTGATAAGGCAACAACAAAAATGCAATCAACCTCCTGGTATTCTGTGTTTTGAAGTCATAGAACTGTGTGCTGTGATCCTTTAAGAAATTGAGAAATTCCTCTGTAAATGCAACATGAGGGTTTTTGTTCAGATTTAAATCTCTCTCTACCTCCTCCTCTTACCTCCTGCTGCTTGCACTAAGCAGGAAAGGAGGGGCAGCTACAAGTCTCATTTCAAAAGAGACCAGCATAAAGAACTCTCAGTTAGCAACTGGTCTAAGCTCAGACTAAACAATGACTAAAATTTAATGATAACCAGTTTTCACTTACTTTCCTTTTCCTGGATGAAAATGGCTGGAGTTGGAGCAGTGGAATTTTCCAAAATCAGAACAAAAATCCCCAGGTATGTGTGAGAGGTCTTATAATACTGAATGTCTGAGGAGAGCAAAGGGAGCAAGAGGAAATTCTGTCCATTCAGCTTCCTCAATCAAGATCAAATAAAATTTATTTGGATGGCAGTGGGTCAACGATTAAAAGATCAGCTGCAGTAAAGATGCTGTACTTGCTGCAGTGAAGAGGCACAGCCTTTAGTTCCCCAGGAAGCTGTACTTTGGTGACAGCCCAGAAGGATGGGCCAGACCTGCCCAGGTCACACAAGCCCATGGCATCCCACCACACACGTGTCCTCTCAAACTGCAGTACCATGTCCCTGCCTCTCCATTCTGCCTACTCTGGCCTCCTCACGTTGCCTGTCTAAGGAAGGAGACACCTGTTTAGACAGGAGAAATTCTTCAAGTTTCCCAGTGGCCACAAGTCCCACGAGATGTGAGCCAGAGTACAGCTAGCAGGTCCATGCCTTAGCTGCAGCTGTTCCACAGCAATTTCTGTCCACTGGCACCTGGGCTGGGGGACTTAGAAAGCACCAAATATAAAAAAGGTGGGGGGTGAGTCTCCGTGCATGTTGTGAAGTGGGTAGCCAGATGGAATTTGGTGAGGGATAGAATGGCCTACAAGACTCCCAGGTCAGCACTCCAGGTAGTGCTTGTCTTGCTTACGCCTGGAGGTGCCAGAAATCCACGGCCTGGAAGAAGGTCCTCGGAAAATATTCAACAGTTTGCAGCTACCACTTCCTTCCTTCCTTCCTTTCCTCTCCATTAAACACTCCAGCCTCATGCAAACAAGGCAGCTGAGATGCAGGAATCATTCTCAGAGTGCTCCCAACTGGTCAGGGAAAGGAGATCAGGCTTTTGCAAAATCTTTCAGGGCGCACTCTCCTCCCCTTCTTCCCACCATGTAGATTTTTGTGCTATTTAAAGAGGAAATGTGTTGACAAGTCTTAGCAAAAACTGACTGGGATAGCTGTAAATCCAGAGCACCCATTGGGCTGGAGATCATGGAGAGCAGATGGTGATGCTGGGGGTGGTGATGAAAAAGCAGTGGTGGAGCTCTTTCACTCCTTCTGGGAGAGGGGACGTGCCAAGAACATGTGATTGAGGGACAAAGGATAAAGCTAGCAATAATATCTCCATCTACCTGGGAAGTTTAGAGGTAAATGGGCTCAGCTTAGGGCCCAAATGCATCAGGCTGGGCACCACCTAATTCTCTGATAGGTGCACTCATTGCAAACACTGGACTGCCTTTTTTTTTCCCCTTGCTTGCAGCAAGCTAAAAAATTAACCACATGCAATAGAATGGAAAAAATGCCAACAGTTGCTTTAAAAGGCTGTAGGACATGGAATAAAGGGGGTTTCCCCTTGGCACACATGTGTTAGGAGCATTATGTAACCTTGTTTTGTAAGAAGCACACTGATCTTCTGGCACTGAAAAAGACCTGCATATGTTGACTGCAAAAATGGGAGAGTCAGGAATGCATTATACAGGAATGAGTCTTGCCAAAGAAAGCAAAGTGCAAACATCCCACACTTCCCAAATTATCTTTCTTTCCTGCTTAATGCACTGTAAATGAAATTCAGCTGGACTTTGACATTGTGGACTGGATTCAATCCCATTTATATTGTGCATCGATAGGAATAGATGATAAAATGATATTGTTTGAACAAATTGCTCATTTCCTTTGCAGTAATTCTTACAATTGTTAACATATCAATAATTATAATAATATGTTGCATTTATAATAGAGCCTTTCTTCACCAAGAGTCCTATGCTCTTATGAAATAAAAGGATTGTACTGTGTGTACACTATCTTAACTGAAAATATATCCGACATCACAGCTCTGCCTGTAAATCATGCTTTAAGACAAAAGGAGATTAATTTTCCTACCAATCTATTGCATTTTCAGTGCCTTTTGATTGTTAAATCTAGCTCTGGTCATTTCTCCAGATGCTTTCCACCAAAATGAATATGTGAGAAATCTGCAGCATTAGGCAACCTTCCTAGGGAAACTCTGCATTTATTTTCAGTGCTGCAGGCAGTCTGGTTAATTTTGATTTCCTTTGATTTTCAAGATAACAAGTCAAAAATCAGTGGTGAAAAAGAGACTCCTTACTGAACAAAATTAGTATTTCAGTGGTTCTATCCAGCTATGACTGCTGACAATCTGGGTGTGCAGAAGATGTGAAGTCTTGAGTGAAGCAGGAAGGTGCATGCTGATTTTCGTCAAGAAACATATGTGAGGTCAACCCTGAGAAAAACACTCTTAAAAGCAGACATTGCTGCCAAATATTATTAGATCATATATCCTGGAAACTTAGGCCAGATATCTCAATTTTTTTTAAAGAATAAGCAATCCCTACATCTTCATCTAATAAAAGTCCTTTTAATTCTTGATTCAATAAACTAGACAGCCTTGCAAGGCTCCTCTCAATACAAACTTCATATTAATGAGTCCCCTCTGCTGAAGCATCAAACACAGGTGCTTTGGAGGAATTTGCTGGACACTGGACAGTGAAATGCTTTCCACCATGTATGGCCTAAAGTCATGGTTAGAAGAGTGTGTCCCTTCACTGCCTTCACTGTGTCAGTTTTTCTGAGTGATGGGAATAAGAACACACAATCAGTACAGCCCTGAGAATGCTGAGAAATTATTACACTTTTTCACTCTTAGGATCTTTGAGTCTATTATTATTATTATTATTATTGTATTTAGCCAATGTAGATAGTAGAAGTAGTCAATATTGTCACTGCTCACAGTCCCAGTGTTATGATTTAATCAATTTCTATTCTTATTGGTGTCGATTTTTTTTCTGATCCAAGAATTAATTTACTAGTTGTACCTACTGGTCCTTTTAATAGTATATAAAAAACAGAAAATGGGAAAAAGAGGAAGAATGTCAACCACCCATGCTGAAAAAATGTCAGAGGAAGAAGCCAAACTGCATTTCTTAAAAAACCCCAATGTTTGGAAACTGTTTTTCCCGTAAAAATAAAACAAACAAAACCAAACCCAAACCTCGTGTTGGCCAAGAATGGAAAATGACCATTCCTTAGGTAAATGTTTGAATAGTTAAAAAGAATGAGGGAAAGATGGTGACAGCTAAAATGTTTTGTGCATGTGTGATATAACAAGCTTTCTTTACAAGACAGATGTAATAACAGTGCAAGCTGTAGGAATGCCCTGCCCTGTGAGTCAACAGGCTGACAACATGGCATTTATTTGCCAGCTTAAAACAAGAAGCAGCAAATGGTTTGGCTACAGGAGATGGAACTCCAGGGCTAGCATGGGTAAGCAAACTGGGAGTATGGATGCTGGAATAGATCCAGGATGCCAGGGTGTTAGCACTTCGAGCTCTATGAAAAATACCATCAATACTGTATTGGCCACAAATGAGGCAGAATTTTAAATGTTGTCCAAGACTGCAAATTACTCACAGGCTACAGAGACCTAACAGCAGCAAACATTGTTTCAACCATTATCAGCTCTTGTTAGTTATCAAAAAAGGATGTGGGTTTGTGATTGATGCTCTGTAGGGCCAGGAGCACAGCCCTAGTTTTCCAACCTTTCCTGCCTGTTCTGGACATCTCATTCCAGGATTTGCACCCAGTACTTTGCAGATGAAGGCAAATGGGAAAATAAAGCTTTCTGAAGTTGTAAAGAGTGTCTTATTCTGAATTGGTTTAGACCTCTCACTTCCCACATAAGAACAGTATCCTAGGAAGCCAATCAAGGAGAAGCAGCACAGTTTAAATTCATACACACACCCTTAATCCAAATTCACTTCCATAAGGAGATAAGCTTTCTGTAAGTTCACTAATCAACCCGTATAAATGGAGAAAGCAGAATGAGAGGTGTGGTTTCACAATTTAATTTTCCAGGATTTACATTTCATTTAAGTCAAAAGTAGAAACGAGAGAATTGCTTCCATGTTAACTTACATCAGAAACGTTTCTTTTTTAACAGGCCAACATTTGCTCATAAGCTCAGTCAAAAAATAAACTAAGAACCAAGGCATAAAATAGTTGCAAAATTATCATATACTTAAACCACTCAGGGCATTGGGTGATGTTCAACGCATTTTATTTGCTCACAGCTCAAGCCTGCAGCAACTTCTGTAACTCTTGCCTCTGCAGAAACTCACCCCTGCTGAGTTATCAAAAGAAGCGAAATTCTCCCGAAAAAACACGGAATCTTCAGCAACATCAGAAGGAAAAAAACATGACTGCAGCTAGTTTAAGCCTGTTTAAGCCTTAAAAAGTGTGTTGCATTGGAACATTTCTGGTTTCTGAACCTGAGTTACAATTTAAGAAGGAGGTGATGGGTCCATTGTCTTCGCAACTAAGTTGCTTCTTTAATTCTGGGTCATTTTTGCAGAAAAACAGTCCTTGTCTAGTAGAGCTGGGTTTGTCTCATTACTGCTTTGTTATTATCTGCAGTGAACATACTGAAAGCCTTTGGCATCCCTACCTTTTTGCAGTGCTGGCCCCTGTGATCTCCCACTGCATGTGTTCTGAGCAACAGGCTGCAGGACTTCTCCACACCTCTTGTAGATCATCTGCTGCTCCCCACATAGCTCCTGTCTCTTACACTGCAAATTTACCAAACCCATACATTTGTTCATCTTTGTTGTGGAACCCAATGGCATGTGATGAAAAAGACTCAGGGCTGGACATGTATAGAAAGAATGAAGATTCTAGTCCTTTAAAGCTGTTCAAAAGCCCTTGCTCAGTCACAGAATGAGTAAGTTTTGTCCAGGAGTGCTTTGTCCTGCTTTCAGAAATGCAGGGACTTTGAATTGTAGCTGCTTCCTTGTAATTAACTAGGCACAAAAGCTGAACCCACGGAAATTGTACAGTAAACACTACTGCTTACTGGCATATGGGAAAGAACAATGAGGGCTCAGACTCCCATGCTACAAACTAAGAGCAGCACAATATGTTGTATTTTGGGGTGATTGCATTGTACTGGCATGTGATTTAGGGAGAAATAGTTACTTTTGCCAACATACAAACAAATTTTCTTCTGCCATTATGTTAGGGCCCCTTTTCACCTCTCCTGTGCAGAGTGTTTGCTGAAGTCTGTCTGGCCAGTTAAGCAGGAGGTTGTGGAAAGCAATTAAATGATTTATTACCTCTATTGAAAATGGGTTTTGGAAAGCAAACATTGTTCAGTGCAATATCACCACTAGTGACACACAGCAGCTTGCTTCTCTAATGTTTTCCTTTAGGACCTCATGAAACATGGCAGAATACCACTGGACTAACACTTGGTCCCACAGGATATGTAATCCTGAGAAGAAAATATGACTGAGCTAGGATAAAGGAGGTGCAGTCAACTCTTCTGCAGTATGAACTCCAAAGAGAGTCTGTATTTGTGACAGTGAATTTCAAATGTGATTCATGAAACAGAGACAGTCTTGCAGGCCTCCACAAATCCCTGCCAGGCACAGCAAAAAAAGCCAGGTTACTTGATTTAACTTCAGGCTTTGAGACTGGCACATTCATGGTGAAGAAAGAGTCACAGATTTGATAAGGGGATATTAGGCAACATTACTGTAATTACAATAGAGATTATAAAGCCAGTGCTAAAAATCCAGTGTGGGAGCTGAGTAAGGAACACTAGTTCAGGACATAAACTATGTTAAGTGCTCAGTCTGGCAAAGGTCCTGGACATGCCACTGCAGCCATGATTTATGTCAAATCATGTACTGAAAGCAAGGGGACGAAGTTTAATTTGGCTCTCTGGACAGAAATACACCAACGGTCAGGAACATGTTGTTCAAACAGCAAATATGGACTTCAGTGTGCACTGAAAGTATCAAGGTGGCCTCTTGACTCATGCCACTAAAACTCATGTATCTGGTCTAGCCATGAAATTTAGTATGACTCTCCAAGTGGAAGAGAGTTCTGAGATCACCAGATTCCCTTCTGGTGAAAGAATCGTCTCAGATAATCCTTCATAAATTAATGATCTCTACCTTAAACCAGATGGGTTGTTCACCTTTGCCATTTCCTAAGAAAAAAATATTACAGGCCTTAAACATTTGATGGCTTAAAAACATGTCTTAGATTAAGGAATACAAAGCAAATATCTCTATAAAACCTGTTGACTGTTCTACCCTTCTTGTATTGACTTTCTGGATACAGATGATATGTGCATAAAAATATGCAAATGAACTCTTTACCTTTCTTCTGAGAAAACTGTCAGCATCAGATTTGGTTCTGTACAAACATTCATTTCTACAAGCACATAACAGAAGGACTATGGTTGTAAGCAGGAATTAGGAGCACTGTAACACAAAACCCATGAAATAACAGGATTGGTATAATATCAAACGGATGTTGTACTTATAAATCTAAAGCTTTACTGTAAACAAAACTATCTTCTCACCATTTCTTTATTGTCTCACTAGAGTTCTGATTTCAGTGAATTTTGTTCTGCCTTATATTGGCCTAAGTAAAAGCAGTAGCATCTGCATCAACAACACAGAATTGTTTCAAATAGACTTAAAGGGTAACACAACCAGCAGTGCTTGATGAGTGATATTATCTCACGAAATGTGTATGTTATGCTAATACTGATGTAAAGTTATTATGCTCAATAATTGATGATGTGAATGTATTGAGAGAATATCATAGCAATGTGAGGGCAATAGACTGGTGCAAGCAGAAAGGGGGAAATGGTTATCAAAATACATTTAGGAAATCATAAATTCTATCTACAGAAATAAGAGATGATTTAAGAATAGTAAGCATACCCATGACGATTATAAACAAAATTCTCATAATGCTAAATATTCTGATATTTAATGAAATGGAAGATCATCATGTTATCTTCAGAACTGGCTCAAAAATAATTTTTTCCTATGTTTCCCTTAAATCCAAAAATAACTTCCAGTAAATCAAGAAAATGTTAACCTAGGACTGACATATGGTCAAACGGTGATGCTTTTTTCTTAAAATGTAATCTTTGTGGATGCAGTTCAGTCTAATTCTCTATCAAAATATGAGAAAGCATTTCAGTGCTTTTAGGTATAACAGAATTTTAAGTTTTAATTCGTTCTGTTAGTAACTTCATGTTTTAATTCTGATCTTTAGATACTATAAAGGAAAGATTAAGACCTACTAGAGTGAATGAACTGGCACTTTATAAAGTTTCATTTCTGGAATGCCTACTATACTCCTGGTATTCTTCAAAAGTCAAAGCCCAAAAATATTTTCAATTTAGCAACATAGCAATCTAAGTTAAAGAGCTTTTAAAAATCACTTTATGAGTTTTTTCACCTTGCCAATTTGCCATATTTAAAAATATTGCAAAAATTTCAGACCGAGGTTATTTTCTGATATAGTATTGTAAACCTATGCTCAAAGGAAACCAGGATTTATGTAAAAAAATGCCATGCTCAGTGTTTGTAGTGAGCCCTGTAATAACAACATCACTGAATGGGAAAGAGAGACTTGCAAAAGGATTTCTTTTCTAGTGATGTAATTATGCACAAAAATTTTTAACAGCAGAAATGACTATAACTTGTGGTTACTTCTTTAATGTTTCGTGGCACAAAAGCCAGGGATACGGTAAAAAGGTTGAGACCAGCTCCAAGTTAAACAACTAGAAACTCGGATTTCCCTGGCAGGTTAGAGAACCAGCGAGCCCAGAGAACCAGCAAGGAGGGGTTTTTGGTAGTGGCAGGAGGTACTGGAGTAGCTTTCTGTGCCGAAAAGAGGTGCAGAACCCTGCCATGATTCCAATGTCTTTGCATTCATTAACAAACAAACAAACAAACAAAACCAAAAACCCCAAAGAAACGATTACAGATTTTTAGTTTGGTGAAAGCAACTGCTGTTGCATGTTCTGATAAAGAGTGTGTCTCTGGGGAGTAGAACAACGTAGAGTCATAAATTCATAGGGTAGTATGCATTGGAAGGGACCTTCAAAGATCATCTAGTCCAACACCCCTGTCAGAGCATCTTTCACTACACCAGGTTGCTCAGATGCTGTCTCACCTGACTTTGAACACTGCCAGTGATGGGGCATCCACAACTTCCTCATGTAACTTGTGTCTCTGTCTCAACACTGCTATAAAAAAAAAGTAAAATCTCTTTATCTACAATTTAAACCTAGTCTCTTTCAATTTAAAACTATTGTCCCTTGTCATGTCTCTACAGTCCCTGGCAAAAAGTCTTTCTACACTTTTTTATCAGCCTCCTTTATATATTGAAAGCTTGCTGTGAAGTCTCCCTGGAGCCTTTTCTTCTCCAGACTGAACACACTCACCTGTCAGCCTCTCTTTACAGGAGAGGAGCTCCAGCCCTCTGGAACCAACAGGTCTGTGTCTTTCTTGTGCTGGGGACTCCAGAGCAGAATGCAGCACTCCAGGTGGGCTCTCTCCAGAGTGGATGGAGAATCACCTCCCTCAGCCTGCTGGTCACACCTCTTTTGATGCAGCCCAGGATGCAGTTGGCTTGTCTGGGCTGCAAGGGCACGCTGCCAGCTCATTTCCAAGTTTATATCCCCCAGTATCCTTCAGTCCTTCTCTGCAAGGATAACTGACCATTAATTAACCACACAGATTGCAGAGATACCAGGAATTGTCCAGTACCTGTTTCAGCCTGAAGTAATCTCTCTGGAGGAAGGGGAGATGGCTCCTTTCTCGAGAGTAATTGCACAGATTTATCTGGGGGAAGGTTTGGGAGGGCAAATGCATGCACAGAGGGTATGAAATGCAGGAGCTGAGCCTGCAGCAGGAGGGTTGACATTCCACTGCAGTGAACTGGCTGCCTAGGGATCCTGTCACACCACGTTTCTGTCACATCATAGCACCACTTTCAATGTCTTCTTACATCAAATGACAGGTTGGGATTTTCAGAGAAAGCAAAGACTTTTTTTTTCACTTTTAGATTCTGCTGGTGTAAGCATATATTCCACTCTAAAGGACAGTGCTGACCCATCTCAGGGCTCAAGCTCTATGGCAGATTGGATATGTAACTAATTTAGTTTTCTTTCAAAGAAAGCTGTGCAGATGAAGCAGGACCTGCCGGTCCAGACAGAATTCATTAGCAGCAAAGATTACATGTTTCAATGCTTGCTCCCTTGTTTTGACTGCAGGAACAAGAAGAAACAGTTCTTAATTACTAATAATCCCTTGCATGCATTATTAACAGACTATTTTGTTCAAATAGCTGGTACAGAGTAATTCATCTTTGTTGATGATAATGAAAAGCTTTGTTATTTATTATTTTGTTAGAAGGATCTTTCTCAGGCAAGGCAGCCCACCTTATGAGGGAAATAAAAACAAAAAAATGTAGTTCAGTTTTAAGGCTGCAATAAAAAGCTGTGAATAGAAAAAAAAATTCCTGAATTATCACATATTTATAAATTAGAAAGTAGAAGAGAATCAGGCCCAAAGCTACTAGAAACTAGGGAATTTAAAGTGATAAAGAAGCATTGAAATGGAACTGTATGATGGAATCCCACGGTATCTACAAGCAAGAATGATACTACACAATATTGTAGAACTGTTCATCATGTAAAATAACAACTCATTTTTACAGAATAGACAATTTTGTTATCAGAAGTGCTATGCCATCCCACAAAATGCCCAGGGTGCAAAGAAGTTCCTTTCACTGAGTCATATTCTGCAGCGAAAAATCAACATCAAAAGCAAGCAGCTTAATTCACTAGTTATTAATAAAAACATGTCAGGAAAGTCAAGCACATTTGTGAGCATTGCACTGAATGCAAAATATGAGACTGCTGGGAAACCTTTGTTTGCTTTTTTCGACTTGATTGGGGTTTATTTTTCAGATGTTTTTCAAGCCATTCAGCTTGAGGGAAAGGTGAATTAATAGGCATAGCTTCTCCTTCTGGCATAAACCTTTCCATTGAATAATTATTCCATTAAGAAACCGTAGATGTAGGATGAGAATGTGTTTGAAACTGATTTTCCTTCTACAATGGCTATAAGGGTCATTATTATGATTTACCGTGAACAGCACAACATAGGACACAAAAACTTCACCCAATCAACTACTTGCTCCTGGAAAGGCACTGGCATTTTTAGGAGGATGTCTAGTCCAATTTATTTGGTGATGGAGAAGAACAAACATCCACAGGAGCTAAGGGAGCTATTCTGGTTCTCAGTAAACTGACTCCAGACAAGAACTTCCCCATACAGACCAGTATTGCAGGTTGTAAAAATTCTTGAAGGATTTTCCAAACTACTAATTTTGGAATAGTCTGATGAATTATAGCACTTCCTAAAAATTTTCCTGGAGCAACAGTGAAGGAAGATGGATTTATAGCATATATCACATACCCAGGAAATCTATTCTGTGCCTAACCTGAAGTCTGAAAAAAGAGAAAACATCATCAGGAGCAAACAGAAAGTTCAAGCAGGCATGCTAGAACTAAATTGGGGTGCTTGGGAATGTTAAGGTTTGTGCACTGGTCCTTGAGAGAAGTAGCCCTTGGGGAAAGGCTAATTCCAGGCCATAAAGTGGCAGCTGGTATGGCTACAGTGCACTTTAGTAGCCTTTTGTTTATAGAACAATGCTCACTGCAGGTCAATTTAAACTCTGGTTTTAAGCCAGGTTTTTATGGCATTACAGGAAATAGATCAGTCAACATAGAATAATGTTAAGATATGGAAAGAAGTGAAGTCAAGATGCTGTAAAGGAGTGGCAATTGACTTGCCTCAAGATTCTCTTTGAATAGCAGCAGTGTAGGGAGAGGTGGTGACATGGAACAAACCATTTCAGAGCTGCAACGTGGAAGGGCTCATGCACTTCTTCAGAGACCTTCATACACTGAAGCTGAATATAACTTATAAAGAAAACACATAGGGACGGCACTAACTTCACTGCTAATTTAGCCCAATTTTAAGATCCCTTCGATTTGCTGGAGTCATGCTAAGGGACATTAATGTAGGTCAAAATATGACTCATTCAGTGTCAGGGGTGAGACTGAGATCAGTTTCTAAGGACTATATTTAAAACACCAAAAAAAGAGTAAAGGGAAAATTCAGAAAATGACTATAAATGTTAAAAGCAAGTGAAATTAAGCCCTTTACAAAGAAGCTGGTATAAGCTATGAAACTGTTCTCAGCATTAGTCTTAGTAAAACTCAGGGTGAAAGAGTTTGTCACTGAAAGTGCTGCTGGTTGAGATGTTCGAAGTAGGATACAGGGTTGGCAGAATTTGTGGCAAATATCTGGTGCTTGCTGTCACAAGTATATAACATTGGCATTTGGGATCAAATCCTTACATTGCTTAAAGGATTTGGATGAGGTAGGGCTGTACTTACCTCAGACTAGGAAATCAAAAGAAGGAGAGGCAGGAACATTTCCAGAGAAGGGCTGGGCTGAGGTAAGATGCATAGCAATTTTCAGTAACTAAACAGAAAGAGTACAGTGCTTCAAGTCCTGATTTATACCGACTTTTTAAATGTAAATAGGATGAACCACTGCTTACCTATTCAGTCTTTCTTGGTTTCTGGACTGGATGCTCTGGAGAATCTGTAGTTAAATACTTTTCTTTCCAACAAGGAGGATAGTTTAAAAGCAGGCCTTTGGACAAAACAAGTTTGAGTGAAACACTTCTGTGACCAGAAGTATAAATCCACAGTTACAGGAAGCCACTGAACAGATTGCATATGGGTTTAAAAAAATAATTAAATCCAGGAAGTATCAATTAAACTGCCTTGCAGACTACTGATGGAAATTGGGCCTTCACCTTTTTTAGAGAGAAGTAAAGCGCTTAAGAAGTTACAATGTTGTGTGGCTTCACGGTCAAACTGCGAAGGCAATTACCAGGCAGGGCTCCAGTGAGGCTGCTCTCCTGAGAGCCCTTTCGGTTATCAAAGGGTTAAATGGCTGTGAGAATGGCCTTGGACAAGGTAAACTGACACTCCATTGTTGCTCCAAAGATACTGAATAATCAGATCCTTTGAAGTGTAAAAACAAGAAAGATTTTCACAGCTGATACCTTTGTCTTGGTGTCTCTGGAAAATGGTCACAGTTCTTTCTCCTAAAGGATGTTTGGGATGCCAGGTAAGCAGCAATCACTGCACGAAGGCTCTATGAACTTAAATGTTACAATCGTATAAAAGAAACAATCACATAAAAGAAACAAAGGCCTACCTCTGTCCTTATCTTAGATCAGGAGGGAAATATGAACAAGGCCGAGAACATGTCTATGAACACACGAATCTGTAGAAGCATCAGGCACAGCTCTCAGACCACTCAGTCTTTATTCTCCCCTTCACCTAAACGATGATCCATCGAATTTGCCAGATTCTTTCCTTTTCTGGTTCATTACTAATCAGATAACTTTCCTGAGTGATATTTAGACAAATTTTTTCATGTTTACCTTGCAACTTCCCAATTGTTAGCTGGTACACTGAAACAAAGTAGGTGCAGCATTCTTTTAAACAATCCCTCCTGTATCAGAGGGCATTTACAGTTCACAGTCTTTGTTCTCAGCTTGAGATTCTAGATATCAGAATAGATTGGTATCGATAAAGCACACCATAGATAACACTACAGGTCGGATTCCACAGCCAGGGGATCTCTCAGTAGAGAACTAGGTCACAGCAAAGCACCTCTCCCCAAAGAAAAATTCAGAGTACAACCTGCATTTTCTTTTCTACCTTGCAAATGCCAATAACTGGGAGCAAAAGCAAAAAAAAAAAACCAAACCAAACCAAACCAAAAACTTAAAATTAGCTAATCTATATCAAAGTAGGGCTGTGAACTGACCTTTCCAAGCCTCAAACCAATAGGCAAGTCAGAGCTCATCTTACAACAGCAACCCAGACTCAGAGCACGCCAGTAAAATGATAGTGTCTTAGGAATTGTTCTCCTGAATAAGGCAGTATCTCTGACAAATATTTGTTTTAGCAATGTGTGACAGTACTTCCTGGTGTGTTGGCTCAGAACTGTTCAGTGAGTTGGGAGTACCATCCTCGTATGATAAGGAAAGAATGGCTACAGGCTGAAACCAGCTGAGCCCTGGCCCAGCTGGCTCAGCTGAGCACTGGTTCTCCTGGGGTTACCCTATTGAAGTTTATGCTGGTGTAAAGAATTCACACAAAAGGAATAAACAGTACTTGGAGTCATGCCACTGATTTTTCTTGAGTTACACCAGGGAAATGTTTGACTTGCAGAGACCAGTCAGTAACTGGAAGAGATGGCCTTGGGCTACAGATGAAGGCTTGACCCTGCACACGTGAGAAGCAGCCACACAGCAACAGCAGCAGGATCATGGTCAAATCAAGCTCTTTCAGGCAAGGTCACCTGTGTTTAACTTCGCCCATTCTGGTGGGGAGCTTGTGGCAACAGCCTAAAGAAGGACACACAGACTTTTGCTGCAGTCCATCTTGCTCTGGACAAGCAGCAGTGCTGCTGCTGCATCAGAGGCACAGGCACTGACAAAGAAGGGCCAGCTTGTCAGCATCTTGATCAAACAGCTTCCAGGCTGATTTTTGGTTTCGTGGAGGGTGGGGAGATGTTTGACCCATTGGCTTGAGTATTGTGTATGTTTTCAGTCACCACAATATAAGATATTAAACTATTAATATTAGAGAGGGTCCAAATGAGGGCAACAAAGACAGTGAAGAGCCTTGAGGGGAAGTTGTATGAGTTGGGGCTGAGGTCACTTGGTCTGTTCAGCCTGGAGGAGATCGTGTGGAGACCTCATTACAGTTATAATTTCCTTGTGAGGGGAAGAGGAAGCACAGGCACCATTCTTCTCTGACCAGTGGCAGAACCTGAGGGAATGGCCTTAATTTGCATCAGGGGAGGCTTGGGTTGGATACTCGAAAAGGTTCTTCACTCAGAGAATGGCTGGGCACTGGAACAGGCTCCCCAGGGAAGGGTCACAGCACCAAGCCTGACAGAGCACAGGAAACACTTGGACAATGCTCTCAGGCACATGGTGTGACTCTCGGGGTGTCCTGTGCAGGGACAGGAGGTGAATTATATTCTGTGATTCTGTAATATTTAGTGACTGTCTTTTAGCTGAAGAAGCTGAAATTCTCATTAAAAAGGCTTTACCTTGCTGGCAGCTAATTAAGACTCTGCACCTCCAAACAGAGAACCAAAGAGTTCTCTTTAAAACCTGGCCTTCAGGGCTCTAAGTAGTATCACACAGACCAGTTAGATGCTGGACTGAGTGAGTAAATGGAGTGCCAGGTGTTACTGGGAATGAAGAAGGAGCATGTGAGATTTCACATGATCAAAAGCACCCTGGTGATGGAAATATGCCTTTGGTTCAAACATTTCACTTGCTTGAAAAGCAAAATGCATGCCAAAAATGAGCAAGAAAGCATGCTTTTAAGTCAATGCCATTTTCAGCTTCTGTATAAAATCCCATCACCACTGAAACAGAGAAGAGGATAGAAATCTAAAGACAGCTGGTATGATGAGATTGTGGTTTATTCCCTTCTCCCACCTGAAGATAATGCAGAGATATGAAAGGTTTCTGATCCTGTTCCTGCTAAGTCATCTTGCTGACAATTATTGACTTGGTTGGTTGGTTGGCTGGTTGATTTGCATGGGTGTGTATGTGATTACTTACAGAGTCTGCTTACTATTTTGATGACAAAAACACTCAAGAATGACCTCTTCCCCCTCAGGGAAAGGCAAGGAGGAAAGAATGTCCTTTTTTTTGGTGCTGTTCCTTGCATTGCAAAAGCATCTGTGAGCTTGATTTCTATCAATAAAAACAGTTTTCTGGACTAATGTGAAATTTTTACATGAGCTTCAGTCAGCAATTGTGCCTTCCAAGGGAGCTGCATTGTACAGACAGCTAACGGAATTATTTGGAGGTTCCTATAGCTTATAATCAAACAATATCAAGGATCCCCATAATTTTAAGATCAGCAATATCATGATGAAACAATACACATCAAAGAAACGTGACATCTGCTGAAAGGATTTATTATGAAAAAGAAGCAAATTAAAGATTCCTTGGGGCTCAAGAGCTGCAACACTTTAAAAATGGAAAGCTAAAGTATAATGCATATCATCATACTTGGTCCATTCAAAAGCATTCCCTGCAAAACAATTCTCAAAAAGCCTCCACAGCAGGCTGCAGGACACTGAGAAAGTCACAGACTTCAGTTCTCTTTCAGGCCACAAATTGCACAAATAACAGAAGCATCTGCCTTCCTTGTGTACTCTCAAGGTATTGTTGGATCATTTTGATCCCTGTCCACATGAAATCCTGTCACCATTACTATTGGGTATGCTAGCTGGGAGTCAATTCTTTGTCACACAAATCATAGTCATGTAACCAGTAGTGAGACTGAACTAACACACAGATCAGAGCTTGACGTTGGCAAATAATAAAAACTCCCAGTGGCATAAGGACTCCCAATAGGGATGCAAATATATTCATTTTGTAGTGTATATATAAGATCCATGATTTACACTCCTGATATAGTGCTCACTGTGAAGAAAGAAAAAAACCACCTTGACTTCCTCCAGTGACCCAGAGTCACAGCCAAAGTAGATTTGGGACCACTGGGGAGAAGAACAGAAATGTGGCCCTGGGCCAAGTCCTGCCTCTGCCTGAAGTGCAGCTGTGGAAGTGATTGTTGTTTCCCTTCAAGGGAAATGAAGTGATACATGTGGCTATGGTTTAAAAAGGTGCACTTTCTTCAGGCAGGACTTTTGAAAGGCATCAGTTGTCTCTAGAGTGTCTTGTAATAACCTTGGTTTATACATCAGTGTGGGATTAAAGACATCAGCCACTTTTCCCCATTAGCATCACTGAAACAGGAGAACAAGTCCTCTTTGAAATGCAGTTTATTCTACAAACATTTAGAATAAAATCTTAGCTAATTTCCATAACATCATATAATACCAGAAAGAAAAGGCACTGCTATGGTCATTTGAAGGTTACTCACAGCTGGTAAACTACTAAACTACTAAACTACTCACTTGCTAGGGAAGGATTAAATGGGAGACGAAATGTTTCCTTTAGTTTATATTCATGTTATCCTCTTTGGGCATTTTGTTTCCACACATCCACATTCATCTACATACACATATGTGAACTGGACTGTTTTATGGTTCGAGCAAACCAGTTCCACCTTCACTTTGTGACTTCTTTTTTCATGGCAGCAAGTGCATTTGTGTTCCATTTCACTGGCCTCAAAAGAATACCTATAGAAATGAGATTTTTTGTATCAGTCTGCTGCCTGTGGTCTTCCCAAACTCATCTGTATTTGCTGCTCCAAATGCACATACTACTAAGGAGCAAAATTTCCTATTTATTTTTCTGCTTATTCATCACAGCTTTTCCTCAGGATGCTATTGGACATGCAGGGCCAGATCCTTTGACAGCAGTGGGGAAAATCCCAGTAACTTCAGTGGATTTTGGATTAGGCCCATTCTAGCAAGACAGAAAGGAGCAATTCGTACAGATAACAAAAGGCAGGAAAACCTCCTAGAGCTGTTCAAAAACCATACAAGGACATGTTTTAAGAGCATGTTTAATAAATTTAGCTGCCATCTTTCCCAAAGGATCTGTTTTCCTGACTAAGACAAGGCACTCTATCAAATTGAAGCCATTGTTAATGACTGCTCTTCTGCACACCCAGTTTCCCAACAGGATCCTCCCAAACAGCAGGAAGGGGACAAACAGCTGCAGCCCACTGGTGACAAGAACCCAGGAAGACAAGGGAAAGACTTCCAACTTACACAGAGTAGGTACTGCACATCCCTTCACAAAAGGGCACAGGGACAGGAGCAGCTGACCTGCAGTTGCCATGGACAATGTACTGCTCCTTCACACTGCGTTTGCATTTGTGTGGTAGGTCAATACCTGGGCAGAAGAACACTCCTGTTAGGCTTCTTCAGAATGGGGAACAAATGTTTTGAAAGGTATCTGCTAGTAAGCCAAGGACAGTTCATCCTAGTAAAATTTCTCACAGTTCAAATGCACAACCATAACCAAAAATTAGAGTGCAAAGAGGCATTAATTCAGCGAAATTATTCCCCACTGGTCAATGCACTTTTCCATTTGTGGACTAGCTTTAGCATGTACAGATACTGTTGAATCAAGACCTAAAGGAGACATGAAGGGTTTAGGTTTTCCTGAATTTGCTACAAATTACATTTGTGGCTCTATAACAACCTAGGATTTCTGAGTGGATGCTACAGGGAAAAATCCTCAAAACTTTGTTTCCATGCAATTTGCAGATGCAAGAACACAGAGAGTATTTTCTACAAGTGTTCTTGTCAGGAGTATAGTTCAAGCTAACAGTATTTCAGTTATTTAAAAACACAAGAAGAGGAGATAAAAATATTTTAGTGTTCCCAATGGAAGAATGAGGTAGATTTTTAGTCTTGGCTGTGAGGTACAGAACAGTTCTGCTGCTGTAAAATTGTCTTCCAGTCTGTGGAACGTGCAGGCTCTCAGCGCATGCAGAAACAGGGCTACAAGCAGGGAAGGACCAAACAGCATTGGAATAGAGAAGCAGTGATTTAATGTACTCACACGTCTTACAACAGCCATCTGAAGACACCTCAACTGTCCCCTGTATTGAAAGTAACCAGAACAGTCAGTTCAGATGAATGTAGTGCTAAGCTGACAGTAGTAATGATGAGAATTCAGTTAGAGTTTCTCATCTCTAATCCACACAAATTCCTCATCAGACCTATTTGTGTACCAATTATATACAAAGCTGCTTAAAAAACCTAAACTAAAACAAATCATCCACCAAGGAAGGAAGTGAATTTTCTTAAAAGTATATATCCTCTCACAAGGCTGGTAAGATGCCCTGTAATACATGCCTGATCTTATTTAGGTACTATTGAAGCCAGCATAAACACCCCAGCCTCAGAGAATGACAGCTGCCCCTGGAATTGAACAGCCTGGCTGGGCAGAGCCTATCCCAGAGCTAGCTCAAGTACATGGCTGTCCTAGGCCCTGCTTTGATCTGCTGTGAAGTCCCAAAATGCTTCTGAAAGCTACTGGAAACCACCAATAGCTGAAAGCCTGAGTGTGAATGTTACCCCTTGCTCATTCATGTTCCACTTCCTCACGTCATGGCACACCACATAACAGAAGACACTTTGCTCATCAGTTCCTCAAAGATCCATGGTGAGTTACCACTTGTTCAATTGCATTTTACAACACTGATATTTCTCAAGTGATGATAAACCCCTCCTTGCTATTGCTCCAATACCCTTCTCTTTCAAGTTCTAGTGCTTATCCCACAACAATGTAAATTGTGTGGGCTTGTTTGCAAATATTTTTGCTTAATTTCCATGGGACATGGGGATGGAAAAGCACATTTCCTTCAAACAAGGACGATCATACCAGAAATAGTCATTCAAAACAGCAAATACAACTCCCAGGCCAGCATCAGGGCTCAATATAGAAGTCTTTTTCTGGCTGTAAAACACTTACTGGCACACAGTTTGCTTCTTCAAATGGTAGGCAGACCTTTATTGTACTAGTCAAGGAAAACTGGCCTCCTGATTCAGTGCATGTGTACTGAGTACAGTTGTCATATGGATCCTTATAACTCTTTCCAACCTGATAAAAACAGAAAAAAAAAATTAAAACATTGCATTTCTAATTAGAAAACTGAAACAGTAATAAAGTCAATGAACTGTCAAAGACTGGGTTGCTCATACCACTCTGAAAGGGCTGAGATGTCTGCAACTCACATTTACAAATTATGCACCAAGTTCGCCCACTACCAGTCTATGCAAAATCACTTCTGTGGCCTCCCAAGGGGAAGGAATGAAAGAATGCCAGAATGAGCATAAAGGTATTAACAGAAATGCCAGAAGGTAGACGTGTTAATGTTTGTGGGCTAAAATATACATAAAAGAAAAATAACTCTTTCAAAAGATTTCAACAGTTTTATTTTTTAATAGATGGAAGAAAACGAAAAGGAGTGAAAGAGGAAAAAAAAAGGCTTTGCAATAGAGATTAATGGATAACTGCAAAGCCTCCTCGTGCAGAGATGAAAACAATATACTGGAACAGAAAAATCCAGCTGGTAAGATAAATTATCAAGGAATAAAAGAAATAGAAATAGAAAAGATGTAGAATACAAGAGCTGTCAAAGAAGCAATAACATATAAGATAAGACACTGGTTGAAACAGCATCATTAACCATACACAAGAGTAGCAGGCTGTAATAAAACCAAAGAGCTAGAATCAGGGAATCATAGTATCTTTAAGAGTGGAAAAGAGCTCCAAGATCATCAAGCCCATCCTTTAAAGGTTCAGCTCATGCCTACACAATGCTACATTTGCAAGACATGATGTATTAGCTGTGTGTGTTACCAAGTCACAGAACACTACAGCAGCTGTGTCACTTCATTTCTGCCTCAGCAAATTCAGAACCAGTGGCAGCACAGCTCTATCAGTTGCTCACACTGTATCCCTGTATCTTCAGGGCAAGATACTGAAACTGCTTCAGATGGGAGCAGTGTGATGTGAAGCCAGCACATGTATCTCTGCAAGAGCAATATTACACCATGTCACCATCCCTTCCAAATTCTTTCTGGCTATTTCATATCAAGAGAAGTGGATGAGAGAGAACATGATTTCCATTCCTGCCAGAGAATATAATTGTCAACATGGTAGTGCCTGTGAGATGCACACAGTAGGGAACAGCTGTATAAACGTCTACATTCACTTTGGAAATGCAGACATTTTTACATCTCCTTGAGGTCCTCCCAGCCTTGAAATGCTTTGAGAATTCAGCCTTGTGTGCAGAGCAAGAGCAAGGGAGTGCTTACCTCAATGGTCACATTGCCAAATGGAAAATGTGCCACACATGCCACTTGCTGGCACTGGCTGCAGCACTGACCCTTCTCTTCCACATAACGAAATCCCTGTGGGAATAAAGTTTCCATTTATCCATGTTAACCCATGTCTTGTTGCTGAAGCGTCTTTGGATCAAAGCTACGCTGAAGATGGCAGAGGAAATGAGCCAACCTTCTGGTTTCAATTCTGTTGTCTTTTGAAACCTGTTGGAACCACATTAAGCCTGACAATCAAAGCTGGTAATTTTTCTGCCTTACTGAATAATGACTTCTGGGTACTTCAGTTGCCATGAAGACCCTGTCATTGACTATTCTTCTCTTCAGACTAGCACACAAAAGAGGTTAAATAAATTAATTTAGCACAATCTGCCACCACTGCTTGGTCTGATATCATTATCTACAAGAACTATTGCTGTCAGACATGTGAAGACTTTCTCTCTGTGTTTTAGGTATCCATTGGTCTTCTAGTGGCTGTGGGTGTGGCTGGCTTCAGGAAAAAGTGCAATGAAAGGTTTTGTCCATTTTTAACATTGGTGGTTCATCTGTCCTTATCTGGGCACGAATGGAAAAGCAACCACTCTGTTTATAGTCAGGAACAGACTGAACAACTTGAGTGCTGATTCTCACAAGTACTGAGAAGTAACTGAGTATTCCCCACTCACAAGTGAAAGTGCTGGAAATATATAAACCACTGTACAGTTTCCTCACAATCTTCATTTATGAGATGACAATGGACAACATCAACAGAATGACACAAACATCTTCCAGCAGTCAGACTTTAACAGGTTTGCAATCATTTCCCCTCAGGGCACCTTTCCAAGGGTGACCTCTTAAATTTGCTAGAGCGAAAATAACCAGCACCCTAAAAATGACTTCACCGAACAATTAATAGAAGAGTCTACCCTGCAGTGTTGCATGGATGCTGCAGTTACACTGTCCCTGTTTCAACTCAAGAGCCATTGTGGTCAAGGAGGTGCTGACCTGCTGACAGGTGGTCTGGCATTGCACTGGAAGGCACTGGATGCGGTTGGTCTGTGTCACAGGATCCTGCTCATCCATGCACACACACTTCTCACACGAGCTTCTAGGCACCACTGCCCCTGGCTGGAAATACAGGGGAGAGAGAAAACTATGACAAGAATTGAGAGGGTTCTGGAATAAACATCCCCCTGGCCTATCAAAAAAACTACTGCTTAAGAGGTTTATTTTTGGAAGAATTTCCTGAAATGAATATACATCCAGATCTCTAAAAACCTCACCATTGATATCACAAAGTGAACACAAGGCTGACACTCCCAAGTGTATCAAGGATGTTAAATGAGTTCTCATAAATTCCAAGCATCTATTCTTGGTCAGTTTGACCAAGCAATAATCTTACAACATTCAATGAGATTTAAAATTTTTGTTCAATCAAAATTCTGACCCATTGACTCTAAAGCATGAGCAAGACCTCTTTTAGTAAGCAAGTTGCTGATCTCTAGCACTACTTATTCAGTAACTTTTTCCAGAATTACAGGTTGCTTGGGGTTGGGAGGAGACTACTGGCAGGGAAGCATTACAGGCCATTCTAATCCTGCTTTTTGTATGAGTGTTGAATACAAGAATTTCAGATAATTCTGACTCAGGCAACATTAACTCATAGGAAGAAGTGTCTGGAAGAAGACCTACCTTAAATTCAACTCCTTCAGAAACACATACACCTTTTGGTACTGTAAGAAAAATAAATGAAATGGTTGTGCTAAGAATGATGCAGTTACTGTTCTCATCTCTGAATTGTGAGTGATTTAGAGAAGTTCAAAGAGCAGAGCTGAACTTAATAGCCCATATAAGAGGTGGAAAAAAAGCAACTAGTACATGATGCTAATTGGTATGCAGAAGCCCACATGTAGCATCTACTTAGATGGATGCATGAAGTGGGGATAACTCTATACCCTGGTATTTTCCATAAGGTAAAATCTATTTGTCTTGTGGTATTTTTACCTATACTTGAAATTACTTGTCTTCTTCTTTATGGTTAACCATCATGCAGGCAACAAAGCTAATGGGTTTATGTGTATGAATCTGGAAATATAGTTTGGCAGCAGACCTTCTGGATGAGTTCAGTTTAACTATCATTCAGTATATGGTTAATAGCTTTACATTTCCTGAATATTGGCTACAGAGAACCCGAACCAGTTATTCTAACTTAGAAAAAAAAAAAGGGGGGGGGAGGGAAGGGAAGAAAAGGGAAAAAATAGCCCAATTGTAAAGACTGAGAGGGAAGGCAACAGGCTTCTGCCTAAAATCTTTCATTTAGAAAAATCAAATGCTTCAAGGAATAAAAAAAACAATTTAAGGAAACAAGGTACTTACTGCAGGAGAAGATAGGGCAACAACCATCCTCAGATATAGCAACCACTGGCTGGAAACCTAAGTCACATCCTGTTTTGTTGATAATGCAGGTTTTTATATCACATTCTGCAATAGACAGCAGAGACAAAGTAAGCCAAAGCATCCCATCCAGCAGAGTTACTTGGAAAAAACTATCCTATTACCATTGCCAGGATTCTCTGTCCTGCATCTTGGTATAGATACTGGGAATGGCCAGGTTTAGGAGCAGGCTACTCCTGTGCTGTGATGGGCATTTGGGACTGGGAAGTTGCAAATACAAAGTTGAGGGCAAACATGTGTCAGGAACCTCCACAGGAAGCCTTAGGGAAGCCTGGAAGATGAACACATCCTCCCTTGCTGGGTGAATCTCTGTGGAAGGATCACCTTCTCATCTCAGAAGGACAGCAGCCAAAGGATCCTGTGGAGCATCAGCTGGACCTAATGATCCACAGAGGATTTTCCAGTGTAATTATCTGTCAGGTCATGGCACTAATTAAGAGTACAAGCTGGACCAGAGGAGTTCTTTTCTGCTAGCAAGAGCTCCTGGCACGTAGATGGAAGAAATGACCACTCCAGTGTGCTCACTTGAATCTGCTGCCTGTGGGGCACCACATCTCACTTTAGGATTACTGAAGAAGGCAAATGAATGCCATATTATGGCATGTGAAGGATCTACCCACCACAGACTGTCTCTGTGCAGCAGGGGTCTTCCAGACGTGGTTTTATTCTGCGTACAAAGCCTTCTTTTGTGCAGTTGATAGGTGGGGATTTAGCACAAGGGCGGGGGAAGCAAGAGACGTTCAAGGTCGCTTCATCACAAGTACAGTATTGACAGTCATGTTCCCAAGCTTCTCTAGGCTATAAAAACAAGAGGGATAGCAGTTCAGAGAGCAAAATCTGGAAGCATTATATCAATTAATGCCTGATGCAAGCCAGTGTGGGACTGAGTTGACCTAATTTATTGTGTAGGAAAATTGCAGTTCAAATCCCAGAGGGAGAAGAAGGGAACAGTAAGAAAAAATGCCATTATTTGGCACCTTCCTTTGCAGGTTTATGTGTTTCCAGGAGGAAAGCCTGATAGTTCTACCAGGAAACTGATTCCCACAAACTGGTCTTTCTGTTTCTGTGCCTCAAGTGATTAAACAAGTTCTGGAGTTAATAAAATCTTCTTTTCTCCCCACTGTCATTGCAGTTCACTGATTTTTAGGTCACAGAACACAGATAAACTATAAAAACCGTATTTTCCTTTCTCTCTTACCATTTTCACTGAGCCATCTTGTGCAGTGCAACCTACAAAATGAATTAGATGTTAGTTTAAAGGTAACTCAATCAGGGAAAACAACAGAAGCAGAAAAATAGGAACAGAAGGAAGGTATTGAAATCTTAAAAAACAGCCACAAAGAGAAAGAGAAATTCAGAATGCAAAGTCACAGGTTGTAAACACAAAAACATCTTAAACATGCTGTTCTTTGTTGTTTTGAAAGTTGCAACTTCTGCATATAAGAGCTGGCAAAAACTCTCAATCTGGAATGCTTCCAGCCTCACCAGAAAGGGTCAGTGACAAGGTCTCCCCCATTTCCTCTGTACCCAAAACAACCCCCTTAATGTGCACTTCTAGTCAGGCTCTTACCCCACTTCCCATAGCACCATTTATACCGTTCCTTACCACAAACAGACACACAAATGCCATCATGATCATTCAGCAGAATTTTTCCTTCAGGACAGTAGCATCCTTCAACAAACACTGATGTGCTATTTTGGGAGGGAAGGGTGTCCATAACGATTCCTCTGCACAGAATATAAATGAGAATGAACGAGAGGCAAAAACATAGCCCAGGGCAATCAAGACGTCTAAATCCCAAGGGAATGTGAGCTTCAAACTTCCTGGCAATTTTCACATCGTGGACTTGAAAAAACGCCTTATAGGAAATGACCCACCTGCTGAAGCAAGTGTTTCTTTTTGCTTCCCCGCATGGCTTGTACACCTGATCCTGAGGACAGCTGGCCTCTGTGGAGCATTGCAACACACAGGTTAAACAGCCCAGACCCGTGGGGGACCCTCCGGTGCAGGGACACGAAGGGACAAAGCGCCCAGGCTACCGCAGCACCTTCCCGGCTCCGCAGAGCCCGGCCAGGGGTCCCTGCAGCCCCAGCGAGAGAGGCCGATGGGGCCAGCAGGGGCGAGCGACAGGAGCAGCAGCGCTCGCCCCGATCCCTGGGGTGGCCGTGCCAGGCAAAGCAGGCAGACAAAAGCAGCGCGTTGCCATCTAGTGCCCGAGCTGCGGGGAGCACACACAGCTCCGCGGCTGAGCTACGCAGGAGACACTGTGCGCCTGGCTCCCCTTTGTTTCGCACCAGGTCTGGACTGGAACAACCTCTTTGGTTTGTTCCTGTTATTTCTCAGGTCCACAGAAGCAGGAGAGGACAGAGCAGACCAGACTTGCTTCACCCCAGGGGGTGTTTTCCAGGCTTAACTCGCTGCCCATTCCCAGGCTCCCAGCACTCCCATTGCCAGGCTCCCAGCACTGCCATTCCCAGTGTGCCCATTTCCAGGCTCACTGCACTGCCACTGCCAGGCTCCCAGCACTGCCATTCCCAGTGTGCCCATTTCCAGGCTCACTGCACTGCCATTCCCAGGCTCCCAGCACTGCCACTGCCAGGCTTCCAGCACTGCCCATTCCCAGTGTGCCCATTTCCAGGCTCCCAGCACTGCCACTGCCAGGCTTCCAGCACTGCCCATTCCCAGTGTGCCCATTTCCAGGCTCACTGCACTGCCATTCCCAGGCTCCCAGCACTGCCATTCCCAGTGTGCCCATTGCCAGGCTCACAGCACTGCACATTCCCAGGCTCCCAGCACTGCCATTCCCAGTGTGCCCATTCCCAGGCTCACTGCACTGCCATTCCCAGGCTCCCAGCACTGCCCATTCCCAGTGTGCCCATTTCCAGGCTCACTGCACTGCCACTGCCAGGCTTCCAGCACTGCCATTCCCAGGCTTCCAGCACTGCCATTGCCACGCTCCCGGCACTGCCATTGCCACGCTCCCAGCACTGCACATTCCCAGGCTCCCAGCACTGCCATTCCCAGGCTCCCAGCATTGCTATTCCCAGTGTGCCCATTCCCAGGCTCCCAGCACTGCTATTCCCAGTGTGCCCATTCCCAGGCTCCCAGCACTGCCTTTCCCAGGCTCCCAGCACTGCTATTCCCAGTGTGCCCATTCCCAGGCTCCCAGCACTGCCATTCCCAGGCTCCCAGCACTGCTATTCCCAGTGTGCCCATTCCCAGGCTCCCAGCACTGCTATTCCCAGTGTGCCCATTCCCAGGCTCCCGGCAATGCCATTCCCAGGCTCCCAGCACTGCCATTCCCAGGCTCCCAGCACTGCCATTCCCGGGCTCACCGCACTGCCCATTCCCAGGCTCACAGCACTGCCATTCCCAGGCTCACAGCACTGCCATTCCCAGGCTCACAGCACTGCCATTCCCAGGCTCACAGCACTGCCCATTCCCAGGCTCACAGCGCTGCCATTCCCAGGCTCACAGCACTGCCATTCCCAGGCTCACAGCACTGCCATTCCCAGGCTCACAGCACTGCCCATTCCCAGGCTCACAGCGCTGCCATTCCCAGGCTCACAGCACTGCCATTCCCAGGCTCACAGCACTGCCATTCCCAGGCTCACAGCACTGCCATTCCCAGGCTCACAGCACTGCCATTCCCAGGCTCACAGCACTGCCATTCCCAGGCTCACAGCACTGCCCATTCCCAGGCTCACAGCGCTGCCCATTCCCAGGCTCCCAGCGCTGCCATTCCCAGGCTCCCAGCACTGCCATTCCCGGGCTCACCGCACTGCCCGCTCGTCAGCCTTCTCCAGTCCACGCAGACGCCCTGGAGCCCGCACAGGGCTGCATATGTCTGCATGCTCTGGCACTCGGTGCTGGGGTGCTCCTCCGAGCACCCGCTGGCCACACACGCCTCGTAGTAGGGCTGGGGGGGGACCACGCCGTGGCACTCCGTCAGAGTCCTTCACAAAGCAAGGAGAAAAACCTTGGGCTACTTCCAAGGAAGAATTCAACTCAGAGCCAAACCATCCCCCCTGCCCCAGGCAAAGTCTCAAGGTACAACTGCAAATTGTTGTCATAGGCAATGCACCCCCACAGCCTAATAAAGAATGAGTTTTACCTGCCATTCTTTACAATGCTTTGAAAGGAAACAATATTATGTTGGACTGCTACCTGCAAAGGCTCCTGCACAGCTCACAGCTATATGTCTATATGCTGACATTTTTATGCTAGCATGTTTGAAAATCCTGCTTTAAACAATGAAATTATTTTAGAAACAGGCACACATATTTGCTTACTGTATTCTGTGTTTCATATCATTCAGAGCTTTCAGATACTGAATTATAGCTAGTTCCCACTTGGCCTCTCCAGAACTGACAGGCAGAGGGAGTGCCAAGCAGCAGACACTATTAAGAGACGACTGATTTTGCTGATGCAGTTGAAAAATGTCTGCAAAGCTCAAGAACACACACGTCAGTTCACTGCTCAGTTTCACAAGGTATGCATTACTTTGTATTTTCTTCAAATCCTAGAATCAGTTCACCCAAGCCATTTAGTGAAGAATAATATTACCCTGTGGACTTATTTTTCTGATACTTTTGGGAGTTGTCTTACCAGATGATTTTACACAGACTAGAAGGCACACAATGCTGATGGTACTCAGTCTTGGATAGTTGTGAGACACCATGATTACAGTATCTGTTGGTAGGATATGGGACTTTCCAATCTAATGCCATCTCTTTGAAGGATTTGACAACCTCACCATTCCTCTTCATAGCATCATCAGACTTCTGGTTGGTGCAGGTACCTGGAAGCAACATAAAAATGACAGTTCAAGGACAGTGATGCTGGGGAAGCTGCTTTTAGAGAAAATCTGGGGGGAAGTTCTCCTCCTTGTATGAAGGGAGAAACATGTGGGGTCCTGGATAAATTCACACAAAATGTTTCTAGGAAGAGAAGGCTCAAAGAAACAGTTTGCCAGCTACTCATGAAAACCAGAATTGATGTGTTCATTGATAGAGTTCTCCTAGTGGCCAGGGTAACTGGGATGGTACAGGACTCTCCACATTTCCTACATTCTTATATGAAGTTGATATGGTGAAAAGGAATGGCCTAGAAAAATTCCATCTCCATCCTCCAACAGAATGAATGTGAACAGAATGAAAGGCTATGACTTAAAACTACACTTCTTGACAGTGTCTTTCCATTAAATAAACTTATTAACATTTGTGAGAAATAGTGAACTTGCAAGTATTTCGAGATTTTACAAGGGAATGAGAGATAGAAGGAGAAAAATTCAGAGCATTAATTTTTTGTCAGCTGATGAGGACACTCACCACAGAGTCCCTTGGTATTGTTATAAAACTTGCTGAAAGGGAGTTTTATGTAAAATGCAAGTCGACTATAGGAGATGTAAACATCTAATTCAGGTATTTCAATTATGGAGTAAAGGCCAGAACTGGTTATCCTGATACCATTCTTAAAAATGTCTGGAACTACTTTCTTATCATCAAACAAAATCTGAAAAGAAAAGAAACAAAAGGTTTTTATGGGCACTCTTTCATTGAGTAAGGTACATGATTAGTGAAAATGGAAAGCAGAGCAGCACAAATTCAGACCATAGGTGCACCTATGTCTGTCAAAGGCAGTTATTTAAGCAGTTGGCTAATATTCCTTTTTAATATGTTGCAATTTATATTTGAATACTCATATCAGTATGAAAAACACAATTTTCAGTTACTTGATCCTTTCCCTGATTTTTAGAATATTCAGATTTTAGTGACACAAAGCAAAAAACAGAGAGAAGAAGCAAAGTAATTGCATTTCTTACCCATTCCATATTTCACAAGCTTAATCTTTTGTAATGAGAGGACATTTAGCAGTACAGTAATACAACTACAGCAAAATAATTCTGAGAAGTCATTTAAACACAATACTTTACCAAGTTTGCTTCTTTTCCATGTTCCATTGCTTGTGTCAGAATAACAACAGAGTTGGAGTAAAAAATGATAAGGGACATTGAACAAATTGCTCCACCCGTGGCAGCACAGTAGTAGTTGTCTATGTGAATCCAGAAGTTGTAAGAGTCAGGATGATTTGACTTCACAAGGACATAGGTGCAGTTTTCTTTAAAATGGTAATATGTTCCATCAAAAGTCACATAATGCTCATTTCCCCATCCACTGCAAATGCCTAGAAGACAGAATGACAGGCTTCAAGTTTGACTTCTGGGCTATCTGTAAGTACAAGTTACTTGTAATCATTTTACTCATTTCCAGTCAGAGACAAAATACCCAGTTTGATAAAGAAAAATTACTCTAGCAAGGACATCTGCTTTCAACAGCCAAGATTTCAGATGGGATTTCTCTTCCATCCTACTGAATTGATGTGAACATAATACAGATGTTGACCAGATAGCCTTTTCTTTTTTGAAAGAAAAGCTGAACATGGGATAAACTTCAGGAATTCTCCTGCCACTTACACTGACACTCAGAGACTTCACAGCACCCGGTTTCATCGGAGTGTTTTGTGAACGGGAAACCATTGACACAGAGTTTCGGTTGCTGAGGTGGGCAAGTCATGACAGACAATTTGATATTGTTTCCTTCTCCCAGGCAAGTGGCAGTATGGCAGTTTCCAAAATCCCATGTTTCATTAAACTATAGATTAATTAAAAAAAAAAAAAAAAAAAAAAAGAGGAGAGGCAAATAACAAAGTCTTGTCACAAAATCTTTAAAATCACACACAGCAACTACATTCCATTTAGCTATTGGTCTAGCATGGCAAAATTTGGTGTCTACTCTGGCTCTGGAAACTAGGCAATATGAGCCATATAGGAATGAAGAGAGCCTTGATAGCTACTTTTTTAGATATCTATATTAGGGTCCTGACCACTTCTGATGGTAGGACACTGCCACCTCCTAGTCTTTGTTCATCTTAGGTAGCTGTGCTCACAATCATTTAGGTGTTTCAGGTGAACAGAAGAATCTTCAACTTCTTCTTTCAGTGGGAGTTTCTGACATATTTCTAAATCATCTCGTTCAGCCACACCTACAGTCCAGCTGTAGTGCTGGATACCAGCATCAGAGGAGAACACTAAATCCTTGCTGCAGGCAATGCATGAATGGTGGAATGATGAGACACATCTTCTTCAAAGTCTCTCACCTTTCTGGGAGGAATGAGTGCAAGACAATCGCTCACAGTTCTTGAGGGAGCAGGAACTTGGTTTGTTACACCAGGAGCAGGTGTTGATGGACAGGTTTCAGAATGTGGATCACAGACCTTGAGGGTCTCAGCATGACCAGTTTTACACTCTGCCCAGATTAATTCAATCTGACATGATTTATTGCAGACTGAGTAAGCACAACGACCTGATACATTCACTGGCAGAGAAACATTTTGTCCTGCAAGGGCAAAACCCAAGTGTTAGTTAGCCTGAGGCCTGATCACAGAACAGCTGATTTCTCAGCCCTGCATTAATTATCTGTACCCAATAGCCATGCTCAGGGGACTGTCTGTCTGCAGCTCCTGGGATGCCATGGCTGAACTGGACAGCAATTTATCCAAATGGCAAAGACTGAGGGAGGGCCACAAGGCCTAGTCTGAAATTCTGCTCTTAGGTGCATTGAAAGGAATTGAAAATGAGTACAAGAAGAGACAATACTGAGTACATCACTCAGTGCATCTGCTCTACACAAACACCAGGAGGTAAGTGAAGCAGGAGCTATTAACAGATGAAGAAAAGTCTTTCCTCCCCTGCTTTTGGAATATTACTGTGAGTTACAAGCTCATGTTCAGCAGTTTGGGATTCAGAGCTCTGCTGACATCAGCAATTGCTATTAGTTTCCTTACACCAAGGGTGTTCAAACCAGAACAAAGTTTTTGGGTATAGGAGAGTTGTAGTTCTGCAGGTGTTAGCTACAGTTCACAGATGTAACAACTTCTGGTAATGTCTAACTGTGACAGGCAGAATGAGCACTTGCTGAAGCACTTTTATCAATCAGAACATCTTTCCATGTCAGTGGTGCAGAAAAATAATTGCATGGTTTCTCACCCATTTGTACCAACTGGCCATTGTCATTGCAGAAGCAGGGAGTGGTGATCTTTGATGAGGGAGGTGCAGATGTTGCATACTGCATATGTGGTTCTGCAGGAAATCAAATCAATTGATATTTTAATCCTCTACCACTCTACTTGCAAACTCTACGACATTTCTTCCATTCTTTACAACCATAATAAAAAAAAAGAAAAAAATATATTTTTTTAACTCCACTACATTCTGTACACATCCATACTGAAACCATCCTCTGTATTTATAAATACTCTCTCTATTACACAGTAAAGTGCTGTAATACTACACACCACCCCCCCAAGTTTATTTTTTTCCTATATGGAACACAATAAATGCCCCTTCTTCTGTCATTTTTCATTCCAATTTAATGTTTCTAGTCCTGCAGTACTTTACCTGACTTTGGAGAGGTGATTTCCAGTGGCACTCCATTTGGATTATTAATGCTTTCTTTCAAAGAAACTGTTGGTAATAGAGACAGATCATGTACACATTTTACTATGCCACCTACAGTCTGCTTTCAATAATCCTTCCTTTATTAGGTATTACTTCACTGTACTTATTCCACTTGCTACCATTTACAGTAAATACCAAACACACAAGCTCACCATCAAGTATTTAGCTCTTCCACTCCCATGAGTAGAGAAGCTAACTTCTCTTATTTCCCTTGTATAATTTACTGCCAGGATAATATATATATACATATATATATATAATATTTTTTTAGCCACTTATTTTTATTTCTAAAAATCATGTGGCAAATTCCCCGCTTTTCTTTATCTCTTTTTCCTTCCTATTTTCTGATTTTTCACATTCCATTCACACTGGGAAGTGTCTTTTGAACAGGAGTTAACTGCCAGGAAGCTTTATTTTCATATTCCAGTGACCTGTATGAGACTCACTTATTCCAATGCAGAAAACAGTACAATAAAAACCAGACTGTGCTATAGGTGATAAGGAGGAAAAAAAATATTTAGAAGTATGAAATATTGAGACTAATAACACCAGAGTGTCAACTGTGATATGCTCGAGCTTATTGTAAAGGTTGTATGAAAAACTGCTGAATCTTTCTATTCTCTCTTAACCTCACTGACAGTAAGGTCAGCAAGAATCTATAAAATTACACTTTTGGTCCTCACCATAAGACCCATAAGCTGTGATCCCTCAGTTTTGACACTTCAACAGTCTTAAATTCTGCTCTTATCCTAGACATGCTGTAGGAGGCTTTTTCCAGGATGAATAAATCTTATTACCATTATGGACTTGCACAGAATCACCACCAAGCCTTTTATCAATCTGGTACCTTGTGCTGCTGTAGATGGAGTTCTGCAGGGGGTGAGGGTTTTAATGATCTGTCCATTAGGGCCACAGACAGCTTCACCACACTCGGTCCCATACATGTGGCTGTACACAGTTTCATTTAAGGTGTAGGTCTTCCCATTGTAGCAGCACAGGCAAACTGAGGCACCAAAAGAGAAAATGCTACGGAAACAGAGGACACTTGCAATATGAATACAAGTGAAAAGCAAACCAAACTCTGCATTTACCCTTCTGAAGCTCAGGACATCAAACATGAATTACCTGGCTAAGAAACTTTCTCAGTTTCTATTTGAGAAGCTGCACTGTGAGTCTATCTCACTTATTTGAAATGTGTTGGATTTTTCTGGTTGCAGGTGTTTCTTAGAGTCAACTTGCATAGAGGAAATACTGGCTGGTAAAAGCCAGTAGAGAATTGGTACTGGACTAACCCAGCATGGAGCACAGGAGAACTCTCTCTGGGCAGGGAGTGTGACTGGGATTACTGCCTTTTTTCTGAGTGAGAAAACACTGGCTCAGGAGGTGTTGAACAGCATTTCCATCCACAAACGAGGAGCATGCACTGGTACACAATTTCATTTAAATATATGAGAAGCTCTCCAGATTTTGGACACTGTACATGTAAGAACCAAAGGAAGTGTAACTATTACTGTAACAAAACCAGCTAAACTGCAAATGTATTATCTACTGGGTCACCCTGTGTTTTGGGATGATTTCACCCAGATATGGGAATGAACTGATACTGAGCCTTAACCAAATGTGTCCTTTAGGCACACAAACATGTATCTAATAAGCCAGCTGTCTTGGTTTATTTTATTAAATGAACGGCCAGGAAACAGCACTTCTACAAGATTTGCCCTGTTCTAAAAGTTCTTATTAAAAGAGGTACCATGAATGACCTGCTATAGAGTACTATCTATCTGTCTTCACTGACTACCAAGGAAGTGGAGAAGTGGAAAAGTGGTATTAGCCTGGGTAAGATGAATCCTACACATCACACCTGTCTCCTTCCTCCCCAGGATTATCCTTTACACAGTTCTTGAGGTCAAAGGCTGCATTTTGCTTATCAAAGTATATCTGTGCTGCTGTACACCCACATATTGAACTACCTGTCTGGCCTCCTATTACCAGTATGTTTGCAGTAACATGTGATGTTGGGTTGTTTCAGTCCTGCCATCACTCACTGCATGGTGAGGGTGGTGAAAAGTTACCTTTGGAGTCTTCAGCACATAGTTTCTCTTTGGGATCGCTGAAGAGAAAGAGTAAAAAATAATTGTTTTATTGAAATGAATTAGTATATGGAATAACAATGTCTGCAACTGTACCTACTTTTACAAAAACCTGGATTTAATAGTAATTGCCACTGCCTATAAACATTAACAAAACATCTCCTAGTTTGTCCTTTCCAGTCCTATTTTACCTTTCTCACCATCAATTGACCTACCATGAAGTGCAGTTGGAGAGGGAGACACACTCTCTGCTCTCCTCATCAAAATATGGCTTGTCAGGACTACACTCTGGGTAACAGCCTGGAAAATTAAACAAAGTATTCTTAGTCTGAGTTACATACATACAGGAAAACACATAAATACCTCTACCAAATACAGATTTGATATCCAAATTAATGTGATTCCACTATTAATGTTCTTTTTACTACCAATTATTTCTCCAAGTCTTCTTATTATCTATCTCCCCAAAGTTTTAATTTACTACATTTGTCAACAGACAATTATTCTTTGCTAATTTATATTGAATAGTGTTTTATCTCTCCATATATTTAAAGGCAGCAGGCAAATGATGCTATGAATGGCACCATCACACAGGGAATTAGCAAGGCATGGTCAGTGAGTTTCTGCTTCAGACATTTAAAACTAGTCCAAACTAGTAGCTGCAACTGCCATAAACTGCATTAAAGTCAAGGAAGAATTACCTTCTAAACTGTACAGCAAGTTCCCACATTTCCCTTGTGGGTTCCTGCAGGTCCTTAGGCAAGGGGCTCCACATGGCTTATAGAACCATTCATGTTTGTCAGGTGGATTGTAATAATCACAGAACACAGCTGGAACAGAAGAATAAAAAAGCATTTAGGTGTCAGACACTGGGCAGGGACAATTTTTAAATCTCATTTAAGAGATTTTAATAAGATAATCATGACAAAAAGAGCTTGTTCACTCACACACTCATAGCAGTGTGAGTGTTCTGCTCTTCTGTATCCTCTGTGTGTCTGAGCACAGGGGGCACTGCTCTGTGTGCACCTCGGGGCAGTACTTACGGCAAATGGCAGGGGTTCTCCAGTTAACACAGACACCGGCTCTGCTGCAGCTCCTCGAGTAAGCAGCCACTGAGGTACAAAAGCACTCACAGTCCCCCACACTGTCACAGCCACAGAAGTCAGACACACAGGATTCATAGTATGGGATTGGGTTCACCTGCCAGAACACCAACAGAGCTGTCACCACAGCTGTATCTGCTGCACCGTGTTTTAATGAGGGAAAGGGCTCTGAATTTCTGGCATGCACTGACGGTTTGTGACAGACTGGGATTGTCATGAAGGAGCTGTGATATTTTACAACAGGTAGTTTTCTATTTTCACCTGCCTGGGAGAACTGGACTCTAAATCTTCCTATTCTCATATGTGTAATGCTGCCACTTACACTTGAAATGCCTTCCCAGTATGATTTCTGCAGGACTGAACTACCTTGTTTTGGCTTAGCACGACTATACAGTGTGTGCACTCTTCAACTGAGAGACAGTGATTAAATGAATATGAAAGGAAAGCTATTTCCACTAAACTTCATGTCTCTTGTTTTTTAACCATTGTCAACATAAACTAACGAAGGAAATTAGGTCAAATTTGTTTTTTAAATTGTTTATTAAAGTGCACTGAAACTTTGTATAGACATTCTGACTAAGAAGAGTAGCCTTGTTGCAGTTTAAATTAATTCAATTTGTGACTCAAATAAACCAAATAATTAATCTCTTCAGATAACTTGAATGAATTTCCCAAGGATCACCTTACAAACAGTCCTAAACTAACTTATATCTACATTTTACAGATACCTAACTTTCTGCTTCTGGTGGCCAACTATTATCCTCTATCTTCAGTTGTTCAAAACAGGCACTGCTGTTTCCTCAATACTGTACAACAGGATTTAACTGGCACAGCTGTAAAGTAAGGTTTTGAGAGAGGTAGCCTTGTACTACTGCGTAGTAGCTTCAATACTAAAAATATGCTGCAAATGTTCTGCAGAACAGCAACAAATATCTAGTGTGAAACTATTGAGGATAAGAGAACAGGATTACCTTGCTGTGACAGGCTTCAAAGATGTTACTCTTAATGATGCTGCAGTGCTTCTGTCCTAGGGCAGACTTGAAAGGCTGATCTGCACACAGGTCTGTCATGTTTATATTTGAGCAGGTACTTGTTATTTTCCAGCTGTTTCCAAACTCCTGGATGCTCATCTCCATGGACTGCCCTCTGGTTGTAAAGTCATTCCTTGAGCGGCCATCAAAGTCCCCACAAAGACCACAGACCTTTCCCTGTGTAATTTGTGTAGGCACAGTAAATATTTTGGCTATTTTGAGTGCAGCCCACTCTTTGACAGAAATAAACTATAGAACCTAAAGACAAAATAGGTGCAAGTTTCTAAAGAGACAGCTTAAAAAATGGCTTAGAAAAAGTTGGACTTCAAGTGACAGAAACATTCCTAATGTGTTAGCAATACTTCTAGCCTCAAATATTCTGGAATGTTTTCTACTGACTGAACAGTGCTATAAAACACAAGACATTGCCTGCTTGCTGCTTCTTCTTGTCCACTAAACCAAACTTTTCCCAAGCCTTTTTTTCCAAGCCCTGCTTTTCAAACTGGGGCTCCAGTTCTGGATCCATGACTCTGAGTTTGAAATCATAACTCCCAGTCCCCCCACTACTTACCTGGAAAGATGGGGCCACATGAACAACAACAGTAGTCTTTTGGTCCCACATGAAGTTCATCCCTTGATTTGTTTCAATTACAATATAACCTCCTCTGAGGTCCACTTTGTAATTTTTCTCAGCTCCTGGATCAGTGGCTATCTCCTGAATTCTTCCTTCCAAGAGCCTTATTTCACTGCTCTACAAAGGAACAGATACATTGCATGTAAAGAAATAAAATAAAAATCTTAGTGCAACAGCACTGGCACTCTGCCTCTCGTTCTTTGTCTTATTTTTTTGTCATCTTCACATTCTATCGTGGCAGAAAGGTGAGCCACAGTCACAGATGCACAGAGCCTACTGTCACAAATGCAAACACACACATAAATGCACATACATAGAGTGTTGTTGACTCCTTGCATCTTTCCCCTCATCCAGAAGTCTTCGATCCCTGTTAACATCAAATACCTAAGCCTTTCCCAATCTCCTTGCCTTAGTTTGCTGGCTGTTTGACTTCTATAGGTACTCTTTAGCAGCAACTGAGATGGAATATAAGAGAATGGTACAGCAAATACTACAAAATCAAGACCACAGCTCCTTGGTTATAACTAGTTTTAGACAAACCTCAAAAATCAAAGTGATCTTTAGGGAGCAGATGGAGCGTGACTTCCCACAGGCGTTGTTCTGAATCACAATCCGGAAGGTGCCAGCATCCATGTTATTAGGGCAAAAATCCTTAGAAAAACAGAGAACATTCTCTTGGGTCTTGTCAGGCGACAAAACCAGTCACAAGCATTTTCAGGGGCTCAAAATGAATGTCACTCTGATCTGATTTCTTTTTTCACTAAAGCTCTAGGAATTTTAGAAGAATCTGGTGGAAGATAATCTGGTGGCAGGTTCATACTTGACCAGGATTTTCAAAAAGAAAAACTAATGTGGAAAATGAGCTTGTCATAGCAGCAGCCCAAAAAGGTAAAAACATATTTTCTTAAAATTAGCAAAACCAACTAAAATTTGGGGATGACAAAATGTCTCACTGAATGCTGTCCCATTACATGCAATTATTATACATGAGGCTCACACGTTAACCTCTGCGTGCTTCTGTCACAACAAAACTAATGCCAGTCTTGGATGGTTGATGGAAACACTTTTCAGGACCACACCAATTCCTTTCCCTTGAAAATGCTGGAATGCCGTCAGGAAAGGGCAGTCCAACCAAGGGGTGAATCATTCGGGATCACACAGTGCCCTCTTGTGTCACTTCTGAGAGCCAATTTGCTTTGTTTTATGTGGAAAATCTCACTCTATCAGCTCTAGGGGCAAGAGGAGGGGAGAAGGCTCTGCTCATCAGCTTGGCTATTTTGCATGGGAATGCCTTTTAATTACCCAGACTGAAGCCTACAGTGTGGGCTGTGAAAAGCATGTGGAAAATGAAATGAAATGAAAATAAATTGATACCTGAGCTAGGATATAGTCACAGTCTCCAAGGAAATCAAACTTCTCCCCATCAAAGCTCATGTAATGCCCATTTCCATATACAGTGCAGGTTCCCTTGCAGGGATTGTCTGTGCAGTTCCACTGCCTTTTGTTGCAGGTGCTGGGAGGCAAAATGCAAAGAATATCAACATTTGCACGAAACATGGTCTTTCCTTAACCCCAAAAAGGGGCAGAATAATTAAAAGGTTTGTTGTTTGTACTGCCCTCTCAGCTGTTCTAAGATCATGCCATGAGATGCCATATAAATCAGAAAGTTCACAGTTACTACCCTAACACATTTATACTATTATTTCCTTCAAGTATATTTTAAGTAATTGAGTCCTGGCAGCATATGGTGGGGGTTTGGGAGACAAATTCAAGGTGAAGAACTGAATATTTCAACCATTTCTGAATTTTCATCTGTGAGGGATCATGTTGCAGTTCTGTTACAGTGGTGTGAACAAATATTATCTCTGTCTTTCCTTGGGTCTGGCTGAGATGGAGAGAATATTTTCCCCTCAGCAGCCTTCACAGTGCTGTGCTTTGCATTGGCAGCTACAAAGGTGTTGGTAACACCCCAGTGTTTTGGCTACTGCTGAGCAGCACTTCCACAGCATCAGTGCTTTCCCCTCAGCATTCTCCCCCTCACCAGTAGGCTGGGGCATGAATAAGGTTTTGGGAGGGGACAGAGACAGGACAGGTGTCCCAAACTGGCCAAATGGATATTCCAAACCGTGTGATGTCTGCTCAGCAAGAAAAGCCAAGAGAGTGGGAGAATGGGGTGGGAACAGAGTGATGTATGTTATGATGTTTGTTTTCTGAAGCCCTGCTCCTTGGAAAGTGGGCTGGACATGCTGATGGGAAGTAGGGGATAAATATTTTGTTTTCCTTTTCTTCTGCACACAGCCTTTGCTTTTGCTTTTGCTTTATTAAACCATCTTTATTTTGACTCAGATTTTGACAGAGATTACATTTTCTTTCCCATATTTTCTCATGTTTTCTCATAAGAAAACTAAGCCCTCATTGCAATAAAACTTCTTAATGGCTCTGATAAGCAACAACAGCTTATCAGGTTTTGACTACACATGTTAAACTTGACTGCCTGTACCAATGGTGATTAGACCAAAGTGTTTCTAGCTCTTATTGTCTGTGCATCCATTTGGCAGAGCTAAACAGTCTCATCCTTGCTAAATAATGGATAAGGATTAAAAGCATTTTACCCACTATGATCAGTAATAACAGTGAAGTCTATGGCACCAGAAATTTGAGCAACTCGAGTATTTATTTATCTGGAGACCTATGCATCTGGAAGCACTGCAAGACTTATGGGAGGACCATCGCAATTCCTCTTTGACTAAATTCAATCATTTTCCAGGGTTCAGCTGTGCCTAACACACACAGACTCAATTCCCCCCTTATTCAATGAGCAAGCACACAGCAACCAGAGTAAGGTTGGTGTTTCTGAAGCTGGTGGGGAAACAGAAAAGGATGAAAATCGTTTGACAGAAGATATTGATGCTTGCTCTCCCCAAGTGCAGGCTCATGCAGCATGATGCAGAGAAATATTTCCTCTTTTATTTTTACTGGCAGCCCAATGGCTCTCATGATGGAGAGGAAGGCTTCAAAGCACAGCCTGCCCCATGGGTGCACTATGGACTGGCAATTCTAACAAACTTTGTTATAAAATAAGGCTCCCTGGGATAACATACCATGTGTTGCAGTCCACTTTGATGGTTTCCCCGGGTTTATAGAAGTGTCCTCCATGAACACATGGACATTGATCTTTGGGAATACATCCTCCACTGCCATCCAGTACCAGTCCATCGGGACACATGCAGCCAGAAACACATTCTGTGACATACTGCATATTAGAAGATACAGGAGAAGACAACTTGTTAGTGCACAGAAAGAACAGGGAACCAGCAGAGGTGTGCTAGCTCTGGATGCCAAAGTTCTGGATTTAAAAAAAAAACCTCCTTAATTGCAAGCTAAGGGAAATCATGCATCAAACATCACAGGCACATTGTTAGCTACAGCTGCTGTGTTGTTATGAGTGAAGCAGCTGGTGTGTGCCCAGCACGGCCTGTTCCCATCAGGGCTTGGAAAGGACAATCCTACATGCACAGCCATGCTGTGCTGTGCCCCTGCTGGGAGGTGAGCTCCTTACACAGTGCATGTCCTGTGTCTTGCAGCTTTTCTGACACTCTGATCCAGTTGCTCCAGGACCTGCAGAGCTGCAGTTGAAGTAATACATAGGAGCTGGGCAATCTGCAGTAGGAGAAAACATGTCAGGAAGGTCACTTAGAGAGCAATAAGGATGCCATCAGCAATTGCAAAACCAGCCAGAGGATTTCAGAGGGTGTCTATCATTTAAAGTTTCTAATAGTTTTGCTTCTGCCCAGTAACAGTGAAGGGAAAAGAAGGCAGATAACTTCTAAGCTTTGGGAAATATCCTCACCATCTAAAAAGTCTAGCAACTCTGGTGACATTTTACAAAGACAAATGTTATCAATACCTAACACATTTCAGGGAGAATGGGAAAATGTGCAGAATATTAAAATGTTACAGAAAGTGAGAGATAACACAGAAAAACATTATAAATATTGGCTGATGCCATAATGCCATTATTTAACAGAATCTCACCTTTTACCAAGACAGTTTCTCCAATGCAGTCTAATCTTCCTTGAATGCATTTGCTAAAGAGATTCCATAAAACAAAACACATGAGTTCTTTGCACTTTTCTCCCTCACTAGGGAGAAAGGCACTGCAAAGCTTCACTTGTCACATGAATAACAAATTCCTATCAAAATGAATATTTGTTACAGCTATCAGTTTCACAGACATGAATTACCATCCCCAGAAGGAAGATTAAAAGACCCAGCTCTTAAAATACTCTTCCTTCATCTGCCACTGTTTCATTGTGTGTTTTCCCTAAATTAAGTTTTTCCTAAGCATCCATTTTCTACTCCATGAGATAAGACTAATACTCTTTCTTAAATACGAGATCTCTTAAATTACTAAATGAATATGTGATTACAAAATAGTCTAGAATCCTCATTTGGAAGACAGTTAGAGAGAGAACATATAAACATCTAAAGATAAGAAAAAAGCCTTCCCCTGGTAGTTTCCATTGCTGCCCTAAGGTAGTTGAAAATGAGAATAATGACAATAGTTTCTCAAGGCAGATGCAAATTAATTACACTATTTTTCTCATCCTCCTCCCATACCCGTCCAGTTTCTCTCTCTCTCTCTCTTTTCTAAAAAAAAAAAATCGGTTTTAAAACTGAGAATTGGGTGGGGTTTTTTTCATGGACCATTTTTATTTTTTAAATAGTCTGCAGGATGGTGTGGTGGTTTTCACTTTGTTTTTTCATTTCAAAGACTGAAACTCCTCCAAGCCTTCTGTCTTCCAGAAAACTTGCTCCCACTGTTTGTGGATATTTTTTACACAATGAACTCTGCAAGAAATAGATTACAAATATTGTTCTACTTAACATGTTTTCAGGTTCTTGTTTGCTAGCAGGAATATGGGATCTTAACATTTGCTGTGGCTGCACTTCCTGCCAGGGAGAAGATACAATCTAGGAAAAATTTGCCATTATTCCCAACTGTAAAACGATGCCATTCATGGACCGGAGCAGATGAGCCCTGATGTCCCCAGGCACAGAGCATCATCAGAGCAACTCACCACATGAGTTTATCCTCCTGGAAGGAGTTGCCAGGCTGAACAATCTTGCCTTTGTAGTAGCAGGGGCAGTCATCTGGAGGCACACATTGCTCCTCGTCGTTAAGGTAGGTGCCTCCAGGGCAAGCACAGCCCTCCATGGGCGCGATCCGGACCTGGCACAGCGGGTCGGGCTCGTCCAGAGAGCGGCAGGACTGGTTACAGAACTTCACACTATAGTTATAAACCATAGTCTCAGGACACTCCTCAGAGGGATCTTTGCAAGAGAAATAAAAGGGATGTATGGCCTTCTTTGTGAAATCAAATCTTGTGGTTACTGCGCTGCAAAGAGAGAGAAAGGACAGCAACACACACGGAGCTCTTTGGGGAAAAAAGGCCAATTTATTGTACAGACAGCCCGGATTTAAAGTGTGTTAGTGCAGCCAGGACAGGACAGGAGCTCATTGGACAATTGGGAAAAACATCCTTGAGACAGGACAGCACCTCAGGATGTATCCCACGGGAAAGACACCAGGTGTTAATCTTTATGATGAATTCCACTCTGTTTGTCACCATGTTATCACCCTGGGAGACTTCCTCCCTAACTGAAGCTGCACTCAGTTTGTCAGCCTGGGAATGGAGCTGAGAGTCAGGAGAAATCCAGGCCTGAAAAGAATTTCCAAGCTGTAATTCCCTAGCTCTCTGAATTGTGTGTCCACGAAATCTCATGACTTTAGCATGACTTTCTGCACACGGGTAGCCATAAATGTGCTTTTATCAAACTACCAGATCTTGTCTCCCAGGGTTCTGGGAGAATCTACTTGCATAGCCTAAACTATATGGCATTGAACACTGAAATACAGCAGGATGTATATTTTTGTAATTTCCACAATTTATACTTCTATCTTATGCCAAGAACTGAAACCAATAACTTCTGACTTGTTAAAATTGTATTTTTTGACCTTTACTAATGATTTCTTTGGCATAACTTAAGAAATGACCATATTTTGTAAGAGACAAATTTTGACATTAAATGGCAGTGACAAGGAACTCTGACAATCAATTGATGCTACCAAGAAAAGGGTGTTTCAGTTCTCAGAGATGTCTTGAGTAAAACTCTTGTTGTCATCCTCTGGGGAAGTGAGAAACAACAGTTTCTAAGATCTCTGGGTAGACCAAACAGGTAAATACCAGAATCTAAAAGAGCTCAACTAACCCGGTAAGACAGTAAAAAGCTGGTTAATTTTCACAGGCTGACAGTGTAAACCATCATCAGAGCTCTGCCATAAAATCTGCAGTACTGATTCATAGGGATGACATTAAATTTTGTCAGGAAACATCACCCACGTTAAGGCTGCATTTTTCAAGAAAGTCTGGCATCCAGATTTCTTTGAAATTCAGTGAGAACTGGAGATCTAGTCATCTCGGGCCTCCTTCTAATTCTGCAGATTTAACCCTGCAGCTGTTTTTCAGATACACACAGATGCACTGGAAGGTACAGGGGTGTTGATCATGGGAACCTGTGCTAATCAGCTTTGCAGCAATGCTGAGAACTTATCAGCAATAGGTTCCATGCTTAAATAAAGCTCTGTATGTTTTTCCAGTTCATGACCATTGCACACTTTTTAAGATTAGTTAGTGTGCTAGGCTTGTGTACACATTCAAAACCAGCACCTCTACCACCACAAACCAGTTGGTTTTCTGGTCCTTAGCTGGAGCAAACACAAAAGCCATTTGTAAGTCAGGCAAGCCATATTCTCCTACTTTTTATTCTTTGAAGATACAGCAAGTGATATTTGCAATTCAAAATAGGCCAAATAAAAAAGATATTAATAAAGATGTCGAATATTAATTTACATCCGTCTCAACCATTAGCTATTAATACAATAAAATAATGTGTTTACTTTCTCCCTTTAAATTTTCATAGAGGAATAAGATCACTTTCCATAAAGTGAGACTGGAAGGGAAAGGTTATTTGATTGTAGTGCTCATGGTCACAGGAGTGACACGCATCTAAGATGACAAATCACAACTGGAGGCATGAGTGCAGAGAACATGAGCATACCAAAGATGCCTTCAAGCTAGCTTGCACAGGGAGCACCAGAAAAGCAGTGCCAAGACTGTTCACTCCAGTGATCTGTTGGGCAACCAGCAATGGCTCCAGAAATGGCTCGTGCTTCTGCTAAAGAGTGTGTAACAGGCGTGCACAGGGTTCAAACAGCAGGCTTTGCTTGCTTCACACATTCTGCTGACTGCAGTGCAGACATCTGCTTGGGATACAGCCTGCCTCGGATGCTGCCTGCAGCTTCAGGAGCTGGGGCAGTTTTTCCAGCCCCCACAACGGGACAGAACACAGAGTGAAGGTTGTGGCCCATTTAGTCTTTCACTCATGAACAGTGAGTCATGGACAACTACTCTTATCACAGCCATGTTCCCAGAAGATTATTTCTTCTTAAATTAGCATTTTTTTTCTCAAGGTTACTGCACTGTTTGAGTCAATATTACCTACTGTGCCTTAAGAACACAGATTTCACAGATTTCAGCCAAACCCATGCTGCGAACCAGTTTTGATTTGCCATAAAAAATGCCAGTAATTCTCTGTTGGGAACAAAGCTTTCAATAAACAGTGTCTGTGTCTAGTGCATAACTGCAGGATTCCAGGACAATTTACTGTGGACTACACTGTATTCCTTTGAACTATTTCAGCACAGGTTTGTGAAACTGTTCTTATCACAGTCTTAAATGTCTCTGACAATGTGTCACACCAGTTACATTGTTTGCCTCTATTAAGTATCCCAGCTGGCACCTAAGTCAGGCAATTAAATAGATCATAGCTGCATCAAACTCTGAAAACATAATCACTGTTATGTTGTCTATTCAGATGTGCAATTAGTCAAGAAACCCATACATCTATTTTCATGTCGACAGAGGCAAATCTAATTTGAACTACCTGATCATCAATGACAACCTGGGAATGTTGAAGCAAAATTCAGAATCCAAGATAGTGAGTTTTATTCTCAGATCTTATGCCATCTTGTAATAAATTCTGGCAGTGCCAAAGGAAAATACATACATATGTGGACTCTCTACTCAGGATTTGGTGACAATGCGAATGTCCAAGAAACTTTTGTTCATTTTTTAGGTAATCCCGAGCTGAAAATGCCTTTAAAGATTTTCACATTCTCAGATATCACAAATATATAGTTATTTTTAAAATTTACTATTTTACTGTAACATGGAAAAATGTGGTTAATAAGAGTGATGTCATTTGTATTGTCTGGGACAAGAGGACTGAATATAATGCAAAAAATGTATTGGAATTAAAATAGGGGGGAAGCCCATGTGTTCAAAAGTAATCTAATTGCTAACTAAACTTAAACTAAAACTAGCCCTAACTTCTGTTTTGAATAATATGCCTTGTACTATTTGGCTTCTCTGAGTAATGAATTCACCTAAGATTTTACACAAGGAACATGCATTGTAAGAGCATGAAGCAGTCACAAACTGAATTTTATAGTATAAATACTTATTCTGTTTTTCAAAGGCTCTCTAACTTGATGACTAAAGACACTGACTGCCACAAATGAGGCTGTCCTGGAGCTGTTCCTCCATATCCCTGCCCAAGGAATTTGAGTTCACATACCACAGATACCCTGCCTCCAGCCCTGCAGGGACACGCCTGCTGAAGCACAGTCTCTGGAATAAGTAGAGAGCACACTGCACAGTGCAACTTCACTCTTCTCAGCATTACAGGTGTCATACATGCATTTCTAAAGGACAGAAAAGGACATGGATATTATTATGTCTAGCTCATAGAAGAAAGAGCAAAACATGTAGCAATTCAAAAAGCAGTCAACCAATATCTTAAAAAAAAAAAGTATTATTATCAATGAAACTTAATATCTCTAAGAGAAAGTGTATGCTAATGAAATACTATGCAAATCTGAGAAATAGCAAATCATTTACAGAAATTGCAATTACATTATGTCTAACACTCATTAACAGATGAATAATAAAAAAGATAGAGGCACCTATAGTTCATTAAAACACTAAGAAATGTCTATACCAGCCTCCCATGAGGATGTACAATCTAGGACCTGTCAAAATATATCTGAAAATATTGCACAGTGATGACTGGCACTTTATTGTACCTATCTAGTAAGCAGATGAGATGCACCAATGACATGACAGGTGCATGACAGAAGATGGTTTATAGAGTCAATCATATGTAATGACATTTTAAGAACTAGTTATGTAAGTATAGCTGGAATTTAAGGCTTGAATTCTTTTAACTGTGTGGGCTGTACAAAAGAACACAGATACAGCTCGTCTAGTCACTCTGGAGCACTGGGATCATACTGGATAGACAGTGACTTATCCTGCCATTACTGGTGGTGTGGAAAAGTCTTTCACAAATCCTGATTTAAAATCTGAAGAAATTAGCAGGAGTAACAGACATATCTATAAGAAACTGGTTATTATTTCTCCTTAACTGAAAATTGCAAAATTTGTTTTATTTGTAGTTTACATGAATTCTGAAGTAAACATATTTTCTTCTGGGAGAGGTAATACATAAGCCATATTTGTAAAGGTACCTGAAGACATATTATATTCTAGGCAAAATTTCAGACTCAGGTATTTTCTCAGTAAGTTGTATCACACACACACACCCTGCACAAACTTTCTGTGTTTTTGCAGGAACTTCTTTACCATCCACATAAATGTGGCAACTCTCTAACTCAGACAGCTTTCTCAGCACCATTATACGAGGTTTACACCAAGAGAACATATGGGCAGCTTCATGCCAAACACAAGGAGCCAAAAAGATTCAAAGGTAATAAATGAGACATAAACAATGTAAATACACATTCTATCCCTAGGTGTGAATTTTGAATCAAGTCAGAGGGAATCCGTGGGGCTGGTGAAACTCTCAATTCAATTCCATGCAGAAACACTTATTCTGCTTGTCAAAGAGTGAACAGTTTTCACTCCTTGGAACTTTGAAATCTTGAACTGATTTTTTTTCATTTTGCTTCTGGGTCATGCAACAGAAGCCAATCAATTATTGATGGGGCTGTAGCCAAAACAGCCCATCTTGCACAAACTCTTATTTTATCATTTTTCTAATCAGCATCAGTGAACTTCTTTGTGACCAGTCACTACTGTAACCTATTTCACTCCCCTAGGCCAGACCACCTTCATGTGGGATCAATCTCTGGACTAGATTAAACCACCCATTTGGAGCAGTGCCTTACCTTGATGTACACAGAAGGGTCTACAACAGAATGGCAGGCAGCAAACACACTGCTTGAATTGGACAGAAGAGCACACCAGTGCTGGGCAAATTTTTCTGAAGTGGAAAAAAATATAATTGTCCATAGTCACTTAAACCACATTACTGTCTGAATCTATATTCTTATCAGGTATCACATTGAACTAGAATGTCCTGAAGTGTTTAGATAATGCTGGATGGAAATACAGGTCATTAACTTATCAATGGGATAAGCATAGTTGGATGGATGACCAGCCACTTGCCTAAAAGAAAGTTTTCACCTTCCAAGTATTAACATTATTACTGCAGCTGGATTTGCAGAACATACACAGAACCTCCCCATTTTCATTCTTTTTCATCAAACTTTCTTAATTCTTTACAATTAGATAATTCCTTATAGTCAAGCAATAATACCAAGCATGTAATAATCAGTGAGCTGTGTGGCTATGAGCTGCAGCTTTAATTACATGTGGTAGTACCTAGGAGAGGTCAGTCCAAATAATATATCCAAATCTAGTCAGAATGAAAAATCAGACAGGACACCTAGTACAGTGCAATGCTTGCTTAACTCAGCTCTGTTGATAACTTCCTCCTCTGGATTTCAGCACAGCTGTAACAACCTAGACTGGATGAAGAACTTGCCCAAATATTGGCAACCAGCTGTGCTCTTCCTTAAACCTAAATTGCTGTTATTGATGCTGTGTGTGCTTTTCAAGTCATCAGTGAATGTGTTGGCTCTTTCTCCAGTAGTGCTGTCTTTTTGTTTTGAAAACAAAACTATCCTTTTAAAGACCTTCAAAACACAATGTTTTTTCTCTAGTAATAGCCTCAAAAGCAGAGGGTTTTGATGTTTGTGAGATTTCTAAAGCTTTTTTGATTATCCATCATGTGTAAATTATTTCACACTGATAAGCCAGAGATGAAAAGCCTGGTACCTTTATCCACACTGTTTGAACAAGGATCTTCAAAGCTGTCCTCAACATCAAAACAGCTGGCTCTAGTTTTCCATGAGTTACCAAAAGCAGAAGCTGAATCTTCCACAGCTCCAGTGACTGTTCTGAAGTCATCAGTTTGGATGTTATTGAAGTTGCCACAAAGACCTTGTGTGGGAGGCAAAAGAAAAAAGGCAAAAGAAAAGAAGAAATCGCTAGATGCATGAAAAAAGGAAAGGCTTCTAGATGAACACTCTTAGCTCTGTGATGGACCTGGCCTGAGAGAAACCCATTTTCCTTCAGAGACTTCATGATGTTCCCATGAATCATATGTTTAGAGTGTATTATTTTTCTGCATTACAGTAGCCCTTAGTGATAGCACAGGGATTGGAACTGCTTGAATATGCTTCAGTAAACACTGGCAGACAGAGAATATCTTCCCCAAAGGTTTATAAATAAAGGAAATGGCCAAAGAAAAACAAAATGGGTCAGAGAGATAGGGTGTAATCCCATTGCAGACAGGAAACAGAAGCACAAAAATCTTCAATGGTGTAAACAGGAGATCGGTGGCAAAACCAAGAACCAAGTCTGCACTTCACAAGTCTCTGATGAAGGCCTGTTTAAACAGATGGAGTCTAATCCAAAAGATTTGCACACACTAAACATCACAGAGATTTTCTTCAGCACACTGAAGGGTTTAGCCTTTTGTGTCCTACCAGATGTGCGATTCTGAAAAGAATGATCGACTGTTATGGAGAGCTGCATTACAGGTTTCATCTGCACTCGGATCTGCACTCCAGCTGAGCTCAAGATTTTGATGAAAAACGTAGATTGTCTGAAGATGGTGATGCCATCTAAAGAAGAAAGAGAAGAAGAAAAAATGTTGTATGCACTTGCAAATCTTTACAAAGCTGAGTAAACAGGAACTTCCATTTGCCAGTGCATGCAGTAACACAGGGACTCTCTGAGAATCCCAGACCTAGTATCCACCTAACAGTGAGTAGGATAATGCTCTTTTCAGAGAAAGGAGCAGGAATCCCTCTGCAAATAGATGTAGGCTATTCTGTGGAAGGTGTGAAGAAGGGGATTTACCTTTTCTTACAGGTAGCTTCACAATGAAATTGTTCATGTAGATATTTCCACAGGAACAAATTTTTATAGTCTGCAGGGAAAAGGAGAAAAGTCCACAGTAGTGAATGCATATGACATGAGACAGACAAGAGCAACCTGACAAGCTTCATTCAGCATTGAGGAATAGTGTCTCCAAAACCTCATCACCCCTGGGGTCAGTGCAACTCAGTGTCCAGACACCATACAAGAATGTAAGGAAAATAGAAGTGACCTCCTATGTATCACTAATTAAAGACAGTTACTCACAGTTCTTCCTAGTGTGACTAATACATTCTTTAGGCAAGTCATTGTCCTGGAAGTCCCACACTGAATGATCTCCCCAATCACCACAACTGTGTCATCAGTGTTCTGAGAAGACATGAGAAAAAGGTGCGTGCAGACATTTTTAGCACGTTACAGGCTGAAGAGAAAAAGGTGTCACTGAAAGGCTAAGAAGGAGTAATGAAAGAATTTGAGTATTTGATATCTAACTGCAAACTGTTTATTTCATTGCCAAAATCAATAATTTCAGTAACCTTCCTTTGCACTCTCTTTCCTTGCTATCAGCCTGTGTGGATCTCATTTGCAAACGTTTACAGATAATTCAAACTTTTTGTAGAAATTTTGGCTCATCCACTTCCTTCTGACAGTCACACATGAAGAAAACTTCAAAAGAAATGGCTGAATCAACACTAATACATCCATTAAGAAAATTATTTAATTTAAAAAAAAGTACAAGTATGTTGAAGCTGCAAAACTTTGCAGCTACGTATCAGCAATTGACTTGCAATCCATTGCAAATTCAAGAATTTATGGGGTTTAAGACTGAGCATGTGTTGAAGTACTTTGCTGGATTGGTGCCATTTAATTAAATTAAGTCATATAAAACTCCAGCACAGTTTAATGCCTTATGCTACTCAGGAGATTTAGGAGTGAAAAGAGAAATTGCTCATACCTTAGCTAAGACATAATGACAGTTGCCATGAAAATTGAACCTCTTATTATCAAATGTTGTTATATGGAATCCTCCGTCTATGTGGCAACTTCCAGAGCAGGGCAGAGAGATACAGCTCCAGTGGCCTCCTTTGCAAGTGCTGTGCAAAACCCAAAAAGCAGCCATTAGAATTAACACAGCATATAGAGAGCAAAGGTGATACACCATTTGAATCCGCATAGTTGTGTCCTCTTTTTATTTTTAGATTATTATCTTGGTTTCTTACTAAAACCCTGTGGCTGGAAACTTTTATATTAAGCCCTTAACGTGTGAGAGTTGAATTCCTCTCAGTGAGAAAGTTAACTGCACTGGGCTTTGGGCTGACTCCCTCAGATGGGAAAGAAAGAAATGTTTTTCTGGGTGGAAAGGGAAAGGGAAAGGGAAAGGGAAAGGGAAAGGGAAAGGGAAAGGGAAAGGGAAAGGGAAAGGGAAAGGGAAAGGGAAAGGGAGGAAAGGAAAGGAAAGGAAAGGAAAGGAAAGGAAAGGAAAGGAAAGGAAAGGAAAGGAAAGGAAAGGAAAGGAAAGGAAAGGAAAGGAAAGGAAAGGAAAGGAAAGGAAAGGAAAGGAAAGGAAAGGAAAGGAAAGGAAAGGAAAGGAAAGGAAAGGAAAGGAAAGGAAAGGAAAGGAAAGGAAAGGAAAGGAAAGGAAAGGAAAGGAAAGGAAAGGAAAGGAAAGGAAAGGAAAGGAAAGGAAAGGAAAGGAAAGGAAAGGAAAGGAAAGGAAAGGAAAGGAAAGGAAAGGAAAGGAAAGGAAAGGAAAGGAAAGGAAAGGAAAGGAAAGGAAAGGAAAGGAAAGGAAAGGAAAGGAAAGGAAAGGAAAGGAGAACCTCTTCAAGCAGGATCTTGCAACATCTTGTGCTAGCGATGCAACTGTTCAGCAAGTCACTGATGTGACATTTCAGCAGCTAATTGTGGAGGACCTGAGATAACGAGCAATTCTCATATCTGTGCACACAAGAAGAAAAACAGTGCAGCCACATAGGCTTGGGCTCTGAGAGGAGTAAATGAGGATGTGACAAGATGAGAACCACTCAAAGCCCATTAAATTCAATTACTCAAAATTTCTGGGATTTGAGGAGCATTTTCTCAAAATACAGGATATATTAATCCAAAGGGGCTTGCAGAATGTTTGGCCATGCACCATAACACATTTCATTCCTCCCTATTGTAAAGCTTCAACCAATGGTCAAAAAATAATGTTGTGTCACAGGAGCCCAGATAATACATACAGAGTAGGAAATAGTAAAACTGTTTTGAGAGTAATACACCGAAGATCTTATCACCTTTCACCAGTGCAGAATGGAGATGGGTTCAAGCTGCCAGGTTTCTTTTAAAATCAAATCATTTTCAAGTATCAGGACTTCTGAGATCTGGCCTTTAAACATCTTTGTGGAGAGCCAGATGCTCTTGGAAGTGCCACTTTTTAGTATGGTATGACTTCTCACCTGACTTCTCACCTGATTAGTGGCCAAAATCTCTGAATTAATCAGTAAAGAGTCTCACTGTTCTACATTCTGAAATCTTGAGCTCAGTTTTCACAAGCAGTTTCAAGTGAGGGTGAGTAATAACTATGTGTGGTTGAGGAATACCTCTAAGTTTTCCTACACTGCTGAAATTCAGAACAAGGTTTGGAATTGTTATTTAAGACACATGACAGGAAAATATAAACAAACAAACAAACAAAAACAACAACAACCCACCAAAACAAAAAATAAAACAAAACAAACAAAAAACCAACAAAAACAAACAAAAAAACCCGAAGGAACATACAGAATGCAACTGGTCAGTGTTTTGAAATAAATACTTCTGCTTTGTTAGTGCAATCAAGATGACAACAGTACCAGTTCTGGCAGGGAGTGGAGTAAGTTCCTCCAGATGAGTAGACCTTGCCTTGAAACATACAGGGGCAGCTGTCTCTGGGGATGCACTTCTTGCTGCTGAGGTCATCAAGGATAGTTCCTGTTCAGACACAATGGCTAGTTAATATTCCTTTGGTGAGTCTGGGAAACACCATCAAGGAAGATGAGAGTATTCAGCATTTCTTAAAATGAGTGGGATACTTTTAAAGCAAAACACCACACCAGGCCCTTTCAGATGTTAATGGATGGGAAATATTTATTACTAGAACTCAAATGAAAGCAATGCCAAACTCAGGGAACATTTCCTGTTACGAAATTTTTCACTGTGAGCAGGATTATCAAGTGCTAGATTGCAAGGGTGTGAGCCAGTTTCCATCCTTTTCTAATAGTGAATCTAACAGAAATCAGAGCCTCCTGTTAGACTATTTCAATTTTCAATAACAAATTTACACATGCACATACATGGAAATGCATTTATGTTTTGTGTCACTTCAGCTACAGCAAGATTTAGTGTAATAGCAGGGAGGCACCTCACGAGACATCTTCACCTGCATTCCTACTGTCTAGAGAACACCTCTTGTCTTTCCATATCTGCACCATTTTTTTCCACTAGTCCTTAGAAGTCTTTACCTTCCTTCTCCAGCATAAGGATCTCGAATCTTTAGAAATCTGGTTCTTCCAAGAAGAAAGTTGGTAAATGATGCTAGAAAAATCAGTTTATTTGTTGTGTGAAATGGTAAAGAAAGGGAGCAACCTCCCTTTTTGTCCCTTGATGTGTGTGACCATTGGCAGAAGCGAGCAGCCTTACCAGGAGGACAGAAACAGCCATCTGTACACGGGGCCTTACAAATCTTGCTCCTTTCTGGATCTGCACATGTGTCAGCACAGGAATTTCCACATTCCATGTATTCCATGTTGTTTGGGCATTGCTGATCTGCAAGACCAAACCAAAATGGAATATGTTAACGATGTATTTATAAGATCACTCAAATTGTTGTGTCACTACCCAACCCCTTCTTCCTCCTTTCCTCCATATTTTTTTGCAAGACCTTCTATCCAGATATGTTGTGTTTGTTTAACCTCTTGAAGAAATGTTTTATGGCCACTTTTACTTTATCTTTTGGACAAAACTGTGCTGCTGGGAAATATGAGCTATCTCACATTACAGTACTATCTCAAGGTTGGCTGAAGTCACAATACAAGCAAAGAACACCAGAATCATTTAGGGAGTCATAACAGTTTATTTTTGCCTGAAGCATCAGTTCTTCTGGCATTAATTTGCTATCCCAATCCACATCAGCAGTTTGGGTGAACTACCTGTAGCCTTCCCCCTGGATTTAAGGAGATTTCCTACTCAGTAAATGGACTACTGAGTATGAAAACACAGGGTAAGATAAGTACAAACATATTGCTCTTCTCAGTAACTACTTTTGTCTAGTTGTCACCCTGTTGAAATAAGGCTCTTCATGAGTTAAATGCACATAGTAAAATTTAAAAAAAAAGAACTTGAGAAAACCTAGTTGTAAGAAAGAGGTGGGCAATATCAAGGTATAGTTCTAATTTAAGGAGCAAAATCAAGTTAAATTTGTAGAAGCTTTTCCATTAACAAAGTTTGTGTCAAAGATTGATTCAAGGTAGTTACCAGAGCTCCTAGCTTTGCTGTGCTGGGATCAGAACACTTGTGTAAATGTCTAACCGGAAATAAATCTCCAGAGCAGTAGCTACTTACAGCAGAGTTCTTTGGTCCTCCATTCCCCAGGGTCTCCCTTCCTCAGGACACAGTCTCGAGAGTACTGGTTTAAAGTGCTGCATATGCAGCTGGAAACCAAATCAGAGTGAGAAGAATTAACTGCACAGTGGCACATATCCTCAGCACAGGTCTCTATGTAGTCATCAAAGGCAACCACTCTGGGGCAGTTTCCAAAACGGGACATAAGTTTCTTGCATCCTTTTTTCTATTTAAGAGAAAAAAAAAACCAAAACAACAACAAAAAAATACTTGATACTTGACATTTTTACCACCTTTTAGGTTTTTGAATATATACCCCAAGTTTTGATGACACAATTCCAGGGTCACAGAATAATTTAAGTTGGAATGGACCTCAGGAGATTATACAGTCTAATTTTCTGCCACAAAGTCCTTTGCCTTGGACTGGGAGCTGTCATTCAATTGGGCATTTTCCCAATATCTATTTCTTAAACACCATAATAGGATATTCTTTCGGCTGTAAGAACATAATTTTGCTCAAATTCATGTGTAGAGTTCCGAAAAATTCAGTTTAGTGCATGCTCTGTAATTAAGATTTGTTTCAACAGTCTCTTCAGCAGCGTAGGTCGGGAGGGTTTGTACTTCTTGGTCCCACACACTTACATATTTACTGCATCTGTTGTCTTTCCTCCTGGGATGTCTTCCAGTGTGGTCATCTGGGCTCACATCAGCACACTTTTGTGATGGATCCTCCACTTTGTGGAAATTCCCAAACTGCCTCGGATGCATTTTATACCCTGCAAAAATCCCCAGATGCATTTCAGTAACTGCCCACAATTCTTTAGATCAATTAATGGGCTATAAAAATGCACTTATTCTTTGGGCTCAAAGGCAGTATGTACTTCATGAGATGCCCAAATTTAACCAGCATCCATATTTTATAGAGGATGACAGCCTGATAGAATCCTCTGTTGGGCTAGAGTCAAGAATCTGGCACACTTGTATCAAGGCCTGCTGTCAGCCCAGGCATTTGAAATCATGTGAGACTCTTGTTCTAATGATTTCCAAAGACTTGTCTTTGTTTGGGTGTGTTTGATCTTACAGAGTTTTCTGTTTGCATGTATAACAGTCATACAGGTATTACATAAAGAGATGTTGTTATAAATTTGGATTCAGTCCTGCAGATGATATCCCAGGATGAAGGTTTCTTTCCATCCATACAACCTGCTGCAGGATTGTAGACTCAGCTATTTGCAATATCTGAAGGTGTCAGTGGATGGCACCACAGTTTCTTCAAAGATACTTTGTGTTTTCTCTGATGCTTTTATTTCATTAGAGAGGTAAAAGTAATCACATGTAGAATGATTATTAAAATAGAAGAGCAGAAAATGCACTCATGCATTTCCTTAAAGTATGTTATTGTCAGCGTTGCTGCATGATAGCCAAGCAATTAATTTTGGTCAAAGAGGTTGGAGACTCTCTCAAGGCATCATTACAAAAATGAAAAGAGCAGAAAATCCCAAATCATCTCAGAACATCTTAAAATACATCTCCTGTGTATGGAAATATTCATGTACCTGCTAGGAAAGCTGAAAGGCTGCTCAGAGGAAACAGATATCAAGTTTCATATCATGTAGGAGGAAGTCTGTTCAGGGTGAAATATGCTGTATTTATGACCTACCATCCAAAATCAAATCATTCTTCCCATTGCCATCATAGTTCCCACACAGACCACATATTTTCTCTTTATATGTTTCTTCCAGGTCCAGCTACAAAAGAGGAAACACAGAGTTTAAAGGCTTTTCCCCACATCACCAGCACTTGTTGCAAGGTGATTCACAACAGAAAAGAGCAGTGGCAAAAATGCTCATTCCCAGTTTGTAGCAATCTCCTTTTCTGGTACAAATCTCTCATAAAACTTATTTGCAGAGAGGTTGGATTCAAATGGGAAGAGAATCCTCCAGCAATTGTCATTGCTGCCCACTGAAGAGGACACATGTTTAATGCTGGATTAATCCCTGGACCAGTGTCTCCCAGTACAGAGACACTGGTACACAGATATTGAGTACATCTTGCAGGGTACCACAGCTCCTCTCTGGGCAGGTCAGATAACTGTGCTCTAATGCTGGATGCTGTAAAGAAGTAGCCTTTGGTTAAATTTTAGCCTTATATAATGGGTTTTCTAGTGTATAGGGTGATGAAAAATTTTATAGCAGTTCTAGGCGTGAGTCTGCCCAGCATTACTAGTTTTGCCCATATTTAGTGGAAATAAACAGCCAGGTTAGCACACTACTGCCTTGCTGGAAAAAACTATTGCACCTTGTCACTCCATGCTTGGGGAACAGTACTGGTGCCACTCAGGTCCACCAAAAAAGGGCAGTGCTTTTCCTACTGTTGTGTCCACTCTACAGTAATGTAGAGATATTGCCTTTAACACTTTAGGTATTAATTAGTAAACAGGAAGGGGAAAAACAAATATTCAATAAATCAGAATTTCAATATCACTTGATTACTTCCTAATATTTTTTCTCTCTATTCACCTTTTACCCTTTCTCTATCTCTCTGAATGGCAAAACATGACACATAACTTCCATTTAGTTAATCTCAATCCTGAAGGACAAGTGTTCACACAGAAAAATGTAAATGCACCATTGCAGAAGAAGACATTGCAGGGTAGATGTTTAGAGGAGAATTCCCACATAGCACGGCTTTGGAGTGGAAGGGGCCCAGATCTGAAGTGGTCACACAGATTAGTTTCCCACACCAGATGTGCTTGAGACAGAGTAGCAAGGCAGAGCTGGAGGGCTGTGCTGCTGCCAGTACCCCATGGAGCAAGGAGCTAACTACAGATGTGTTATATCCAGGGTTAACCCCTTTGTTATATCAGATTAGCTGGAAATGCCACGGGGTTGTGCCTCCATGCTCCTGCCCTGTGGAACTATTACCTATTTTGGTAATATTTTGGTAATATTTCTCTATCAGCTCATGGGTACAGTAATACCTCCCTCCCACAATTTCATATATCAACACAGTGCTTGCATCCAGCCCTGCTTTTCATCACTGATGAGGTTCACCAGGAGGAAAACAACTAACTGACTGTTCATACTAGGAGAGTGTCAGCCCAGTTCCACTTGAGTGTCAGGCCCAGCTTGGAAGTGACTTGGAAGTATGTACAGGTGTCCTCAATCAGGATGCTCTTCAAGCTGAAAGGCATGGCAATCCTGGAAATTCAAGAGAGCAAAACAGATTGCAGTGAAACCAAGACTGATTAAATCCTCACAGACATATAGGAAGGAAAACTAGAGTTAAAAGGAAGTAAATAAGACATAGGAACACTCTTTGCAAGGTTAGGCTTTGTCCACACAATGCATTACATTACACTGTATCCTTTTACCAACCTTAATCCACAACTCAATGCATTTTGGTCTCCTGTCAATACTACATCAGCCACTCGACTGATAGAAAGCAGCCAAACCTAAGGATATAACCCAAAAGTTTACAAAGAGCGAGATGACAATACTGGGAAAACAGCCCTCCACATGAGGACACTGCAGGTTATTATCATCCTTCCAGAACTTCTGGGCACTTGGGATTCACACACAACTCTCTTCTGTTATTCATGCACTGATCTAACTCAGACCTACATTACTTTTCCACCTTACCAAGACAATTAACATTCATTTTGCAACAGCCTAAAAACTTAGAAATTCAGAAAATCGCTAGAAGATAGGAGATTTCTTGCCCTTTTTGTTTAGGAGACACATATGGGATTTGGTGCTGTAATTACAACAGAATGGTGCTATTCTGTATTTGATTTTCTAGAAGGTTGTCGGGACAGTTCATATGCTTGCAGTTTTCTGTCCAACGAAATTGTGAGGGGTTTTCCCAGAGTCAAAGGTTGCCTAGGCCCTTCATAATTATATGTTAGGAGCAGAATTCTGCACTTCTCGTGAGGACTGTCCTTAACATTGTGCCAAATTTTCAGCTATTGTTGCATATGATTTTTACTTATGGAATATTTTTACCCCTCTCTTTTGCAGTTTCCTCTGTGGTTTATTTTTGAATTGGAATTAAAGGTGTGGATTTTGACTTCTGAAAATTCTGCCTCTTCTTATAAGATCATCCCTGGGCAAGTTGTGATCTGCAAAGCAGTGCAATTTCTAGACTAATCTATCTGGAAACAGAAAACTATTCCTAAAAGAACCATCTGTTCATGAACAGCAGCATTAAACAGTAGGGTTAGTACCACAGAAATAATGTTTTGAGAAAGAAGAAAAACCACAGAGCTTCTACGAATCTAAACTTTTTATTAATAAAGTGCTGGGGTTCATGTATTTCCCTCCATCCCTCCCTCTCAAATCAAAGCAACATTAACGAAACCTTAAAACACTTTCTGTTTTTATAATATACACATTGCTCTCAAGTTGTTGGTGTTGGTCCCTGGGATGTGTAGTTTAGTTTAAATGCTTCTTGCCTTCTCAAACACTACAGGAGGGACTCTTCACAATACCCTGTTCAAAAAGCTGCGAACATCTCACGCACAACCCCTGCTTTCCAGTCAGACCACCGAACACACAGCGATAAAAACGCAGCACAAACCAACAGCGTTTACTCACTTCCTCCCGTTCACAGTGATTCCTGTCTCCTTCACCTCCAGGACCACTCCATCAATGGTGACAGTGAAGTAGATCAGGAAGCTGCTCTTGACACTGCGCCTGATCTGAATGTTAAAGTCCTGGTAGCTGTCATTGCAGTGAGAAGCGAAGACATATGTACAGGTTCCAGGGAAAGTAAACTTTACATGGTCAAATGTATGGAAGTGGAAATTGCCCCAGGTGGCACATTCACTCCTACTGACAGCAGAGACCTGGACTAAAGAAAAATCATAGTAGGGGAACTTAGAAATTCACCCCATATGACGTACTTGCCCTTTTTTTGCTGAGAAACATTAAAGGGGCAGATCTTCAAAGGCAAAAAGAAGATACTAGCCCTTGGGAAGCAGTTTCATCTCACTGAACTTTTGAAGTCCATGACTTTTGAAGTACAGAGATACCTGCAATGTGAGCAGATTAGCCCAGTCTCCTTTGAAGTTAACAGTGAGAAGCAGAAGAAGTTCAGCTTTCTCATCTTACATATGTGCCTAGCAAGAAGATGCTGAAAACCACATGCATCTCTCCATTGTCTAGAAAGGCTGTATCTATATTTATGCTGTAGACATATTTACACTGTAGATATTTAAAGTGAAGTGAGGAGAATCCCATTCTGGATGTCTAAATCTCATTTAAGTCAGGCAAGACTTTGTATTGAGTGCTTTCCAGGAGATATCACAGGAGGCACGAATTTACAGCAAAGTGGCAGCTGCTGATCTCAGTGGTCGAGGCTGCTACCAGCTTCAGCTTTTGGCTAAGAGATATTTAGTTTTCCTTCTCAATTCATGTTTTGGACCTCCTAAGTTGTACCTCAGTCAAAGGTATAAATACATACTCTGAGTGCATATAAAACATTACTTCAGAAAGCAGTTTCACATCAGTAAGCTTCACAAAGAAAACATGAATCACCTTGAATTAAATTATATATGCTTGCTACAAAATACTTCCAACATTTCTTCTGAAAGAATGACAAATGAAATGGGCAAATTTCTTTGTGTTCATTCAGGTAGCATGTTTAGGAATATCAACATAGCAACATCCACCACAGATCAAATCAAAAACAGTTTCTCATTCACTCAGTTAACTCTAAAATATTATTAAATATTCCTGCCTTAGAATCAAGAATGAAGAACTGAGAAATTCAGATCCTTATGTTATAAATGTGCAGCCCAAATTCAAGCGCCCAGTTTCCTTGCAGAAACAGCTTTTTAAAGGGACTGCTACTGTCATAGGTGGTTGCAGCATGGTAGTGGAATAGGGAAATTTATCATTTTTCTACACAGTAGCGAGGGCAAGTGAGAAAGTTTGGCTATCCTGGAAGTGAAATTGCTGGAATTACTAAGGCACTAATAACTGGTACATCAAGCATATTAAGCAGCTGGGAAAAATGTAAGACATTAAAAACCAAACCAGGAGGTAGCAGTGCAGCAGACCACAAAAAATGTGATTCCTGCTAATGCAGGATTTCCTACTGGTCAATCAAGCCTAGCTGGTGATATGGCAAGTACTTCTTCTATGAAGAATATGTGTGAAACATGTTGAAAAGGGTGTCACCATTTTTTTTGTTTTGTTTTTTGGTGCAAACTGCATTCAGAGGGTCTCCTCTTTAAGATTAGTCACTTAGGACATAAAACAGTTGATACACTACCTAGTAATGAAAGAAAAGAAGTAAAATACTTATATGGTTGACAATAAGGATAAAAATGTACAATGTTTAACAGTATCTGGCATGTCTACAGCTCTTACATTAATATGTTATACATTTTCATTTGTCAACTCTATTTCTCACCTCTGGAGAGTCACATGAGAGCAAGTAATGCAAGAATTAGATTCTTTTCTTACCTATCTGAACTGGTTCTTTGCCTTTGCAAAAACTCCAAATTAGGCAGAAGATCCAAAGTGATCTCCCGTTTTTTATTTCCATCTTGACATGAAGTCGTAACTTGAAAATCCTTTCAGGGAAGTGTTTTTTCTTGGCTTATAGGCAGATTTTTATAGTCCAGGAGTTTGGCATGAGAACAAAACATTGATGGCAGGGTCCCTGAAAGGTGGAGCTTCATTAAATTTTCTTTCAGTCATTCATTATTAGCACCCAGAAACCTCCACTCTTTCAGACAGGTCAGGTATCCAGGTCTTTCTTGCTTTATGGGGACAGAAAGCTGTCTGTTTCTAATTTTCTCCTTTGAAAATAGGTCCCCTCACCCTCCTCCTACAGTTGTTATTTCTTTGGCAGCAATCGTTTTGATGTTTTATAACATCTGATTAGTTACAAGCAATCACTGACCTCTTTCAGATTTTTTCTATGTCTTGCACACCAGCAGAGTCCCCCAGCACAAGAAAATGTGTTTGTTGCCTCGATCAGCTTTAATGACTACTTCTAAACAGAGCAAAAAGTATTATCAGGTCAGGCATAATGTATGGTTTATTTAGAACAAAGTCTTCTGGAAGGAGGGCATCGTCCTTTAAAAAGTGTATCCAAAATATCTTACCAAAAAAGGCCAGATTTACTGCTTCAATAGACCAGAAACAAAACCAAAAGGTCAAAAATTCTCACCTCAACTGCACAAAAAGGATTTCATTTATTCTTTATGCACACAGAGGTGGTGGATTCTCCAAATATCATAAGGGGGCAGTGCACAAGTCCCATCATAATGTAGACCACAGTTCATTACTTCACCACGTAAATTACACTGCTGCAAAAGGGTCCCTTGGTGCTCTCAGAGTACTTTAATACCCTACCACATACCCATAAAAAAATCCAATGAGCTCAATTATGAGCTCTACAGCCCCTTGTAGGACATCCTGTCAAATATTTTGATATCAGTAATTTTAGAGTCCCTTCTGGAGATTTACTTGCTTTGTTGACACAAACTGACCTTGCATTTCTTTCCCTCATCTGTGCCATGGGGGAACTGCTCCTGACAAGAGAGGAAACCTCTCACCTAGTCCCAGCAAATCAAACATGGATAACAGACATTCCCATGCTTCCAGCTGCTCCATCCCCTTTGGGAAAACAGTAAAGCCAGAGTCATTGCCAGTAGTTAAAAGGGCACAAACACAGTTTAAGGTGGACATAGTTTTGCCCCTTCTTGCAAGGCCTCAGGTCAAGTGTGCCCATGCACCCACTGGGGCATAGGAACACGAATGCCTTTTATCTGGTTGGCAGGCAGGATTCTGGGCCTTGGGAACAGGGTCTTGCTCACTCCTTTACCAGGCTTTGTGCTACTGCCAAAGTGGAGTGTCCCAAAGCTGGCCCACTGCTCCTGCCAGCTGCTGCCCTACACAGGCACAAGGTGCTTTGCAGAATTGCAGGTGACAGCATCTGCCAGATGAAGATTTGCTGCTGCCCTTGCTCTAAAGAAAACTCTGCACCAGCGTGTGTGAGCATTGTGCAGGAGGTGAAACAAGAGTTCACGTTACCCCCTTTGCCACTGCCCGTGCCCCATTAATCCCATTGTCAGCTGCACTTGAGGCAGGGTGCTGCTGGAAGGAGGTTCTTGAAGCCCTGCCATCTTGGCTGGAATACAGAACCAACAGGCTTCATGGCACTGGGGATGGAAGTCATGGACTGCTGCTGCTTTTCCTTTTAATCACAAAATATCTTTCCCCCTGATCTCTGTCCAAATAGATACAAAGTAAGCTAGGAGAATATCTTATTTAGGAGAATAACTTAACCATGAGAATATGATATTGGAAATATGAAGATGATCTGAAATTGAACACAGTGAAATATCAACACTCAAATTCAACAGATTCTCCCGGTAATTTTCATACTGAGTTCTTGTTCAGGCCACAGAACAGGGCTAATAGCAGGTGTGAGGAAGGGCTGTGGAGGAAAAGCATATAGGTCAGTAGACCACAGATACAGACTAAGAGAGCTTAGCTGAGGGTAAAGGCAGATAGCTGAAATATATGAATTTTCCAAAATCAGTGCTAGTGTCAAAATCCAAATGCAGAGCTCTGCTGAGATAAAATCCATGTTTCTTCAATCACTGCCCTCTTCCTTTCCCATTCCCACCCAAGAAATCAAAGTACCTATTTCATTCATTTTGTTATGAGAATAGAAGGAAGAATGAAGCTCTAGGAATATGACTCCTGCCTCTGGAAAAACAACCCCCTTTATTCCCACGGAGCTGCACAAAATCAGCAGGAACCATGTAATAACTACTTGCCAAAGATACCTTTCAGATTGGAGTAGTCCTATGATGACAAAGACATTGTGAGGTTGACCTTGGTAACTTCCAGCCCTTTGTGTTCTACATGTGGGGTGTTTCAAGATAATGTGAGGATGGGCAGGAGGAGTGAACAAAGGAATGACTTCCCCCTGTACACCCCACTTAGCACTTAGGGGCCTGGGAAGAACATGAACAGCACATGTTAAAACTTTTCAAGGAACGGACAGAATAAAACTAATTATTCATTGAACCACCATCCACTTATGCTCTACTCAGCAGAGACAGTAGTGTAAGCCATCTGGGATCCTCCCCTGAGAAAAGCAAGAGCAAAACTCTACTCAGAGAAATAGGAAACCCAGTGCTCTTGCTCTGTACCTAGCCATTTTCTTACCTCTGCTTGTCTGCTCTGTCATTTGTGCCATTCCTTTGCCATTTCTTGGGGAGCAGAGTTTTTGCCAATGACTAACCAGAGCTGCTGCTTCTGGCTTCTCCACAGATACTGCGGGCTACGCTCCTTAGAAATCACTGGTTGCTTCAATCCTCTGCAATGATTTCAGGGCTACTGACAGGGGAAGGATATTTGCATTCAAATGAAGTTTTTATATTCAAGCGTGGAAACATTGAGGTTTTCAGGAGGAATACATGGAAGCTTTTCAGAAGGAAATGCAGACTGACAGGGAGCTTACAGACTGTGTTGATCACTTACCACTGAATCATTGCTATTGGCATGCAAGTTATAACTATTCCCCCTGCAGTGAAAATCTGCAATTAATAACTCTTCCCTTTATTGGATCCTGCAGGATAAGAGGCCTTCCCTCTTCTGCAGCTGTATTAGCAAAAAGAACAATTCCTCTTGGCCCCTTTACAGCCTATTTCATGGATCATTTGCCATTAAAGGGTATGTGATTTTAGTAAATACAATAGGTAAATATTAACTCAGCTTCTTTATCACCACTGACTCACTGAAGATAAGCCATCATGAAGCTAATGTAATATACCAGTGACTCACAAAAATATATTTTTGCTACAAACTTGGTAAAAGACACACTGAAATAGGAGGTATCTGGTGGATTAATGCCCTTCATAGCTAGACACTGTACTGAAGTCTGAAAGTTGCATTTTTATCATATCCTTCTGTCAAAAGGTAATTCCATATGTGCTGTAAAGAATTAGGGCCATCCTGAGTCAGTTGAGCACTAGGAGGTTGAGCTCGGAAATCCTCTAACAATCCAGTTAATTTCAGGCAAAATTGGTACTGCTTGAAATGAGCATCCACTATAAGATGATGTTTTACAAACACTGCCTAGAAAATAACTCTAGAGAAATTATGTGTGCTCCATTAACAAAGTAATGTTAGCTAGAAAAACATTTCATTTGGTGTCAGGCAGTTTGTGCCAATAATCCATATGATAAAAAACATCCAAATTGATTTTGGCAAAATATTTTACATAACTGGTAGTTACAACAATCCTTTGTACATTCTAAATTGCCACTAGAATTCAAGAACAACACGGATTACCCTTTTTAATCTTTTGCATTATATCACAGAATTTAAGAAAGTTACATTAAAGATTTATTTGATCTATCAGATTTGTGTATACCACACAGTTTGAAACAGAGGTATAAGGTTATCTGTATCAGGCAGTGGGAAAGGAGGGAACGGATATCTGTCATTAATTGTCCATGAAAATACACGACAAATGTCTTCAGTATTTCAATTTTAGGTATGGGGTGGTTGGATGTTTTCTTACATTTTGCCTTAGAATGGATACAAAGCTCCTTAACCTCTCATCTTGCCATAGAACTCCTTGACTTTTCGTGAACAAACCAGGGACATTAGTTATTCCTGTTTGCAAGGAATGAGGAATAAGTCCACCTGCTCTTTTCTGTTTTTCTTTAAGATGTAGATCTTTCAAAATCCACGTACAAGGAGTAATGACACGGCTGATTGGTGCTCATGCACACAGGTCTCTTTGACCTATTGGCACTTCCTCACGTAAGAGAGACTCCCTGCATAGAAAGTCATCTCATCAGGAGGTTGGCCCCTTGAGATTTTCAACCTGAAAGGCTTTTTTTAAACAACTATCCTAGTGGAAAAATAGGGGGTAGCAGAACTAAAGGAAGCATATGAATTTTCTGCTTTAATAATTAGAACTTTTATGGGATTTAGGCTAGAGCAGATTCTACCTCTTTCTAAAAAGCAATTTCTTATTTCCTGGGTGCTAAGATAATTCAGAAGAGGCCACTGCATGCTTAATACTGAAGTCTCTACAACCTTGAAATTACATGAAATTACACATTCAGTAACCATGTCCATCGTGACTGAAAGTTAGTGCAAGCCAAAAGAAAGGCTAAGAGATGGGGCAGAAAACAAGTTAAGGTGGGAATCTAAGCAACCTTGGCCTTGGCCTGTGTGGAAGGTAGAATTAGCCACCCAAGAAGTACCTGCCCTTACGTTTTGCTCAGACTCCCTGTGCTTTTAAGGAGAAGAATAATCATACAAGATCCCATAGATTCTGCAAAAAAAGGGCAAGAAGTGCTCAGCTACACTAGTCCAAATGGATAGGCTATTGAAATTTAACTGCTGTGTCAGGTCACAGGCCACTGTGTAAAGGACATTCCTTGATCACTGTTGCCTTTTGTTACTGCTTAAAAGAAAGCTGCATGGAGCACAGGTGCTCCTTCTCAGCGCCAGCTCTGCCATACTTTCTCTCTGCTTGAGTTTTCTCAAAGTCTTGGGGTAATGAAAACATCACAGTGGTGTTTTATACTCTTCTAGAGACTAGTTTGTGAAAAGAATTCAAGCCTTTCATGTAAGAGTGATACTGGAACATTAAGAGTGAGACTGGAACATTAAAGGGAATTCAGTTTGCACGGAACAGATTTTAGAAGCATGATGCTGAAAAAGAACTTACAGGATTTTCCATATTAGTGACAGAAATATGGCTTAGGTAGCCTGCTTGGACCTGTTTGGACCTTAGTCTGGGTGGTTGCCAGTTAAGAACACAGGTGTTTGTGGCAGCCTCAAAAGAGTGAGTTAATTTTGGAAATTTGGCCCTGGAAGAGGGCTGCTCAACTTTAAGAACCTTAAAATACTCTCCTACCCCTCAAAGCTTCCACTGAGAGGTGAAATTTCAGAAATTGCATTGCAGTTATTTAACTGTATTTCCCTTTTTGTCAGACCTAAAACTACAAGAATGTTCTTTCCTATGATCTCAGAGTTTGTAAGTCTATTTCTGTCTTTTGCTCGTATCTGAGTTTGCTTTTCCAGACAAGTGCAACAGTGTATAACAAGCACAGTAACTGCATGATTATTTACTTAGGGCTTTGCCTTTGCTAAAGTCCTTTCACTGGGGCTTATGTGCAGAGTTGCATGTGCTTAGTTCAGTGAAGTGTGGTTTAGCAAAGTACAGTCAAATGGTAAACACACTGAAAATTTTATCTTACCCTTCCCACAGCACAAAATAATACTATTAAAGAACATAGATCAGAAAACAAGGTAGTTATCAGACCAGGAACCCCTACTTTATATTATTTTGGGAAGAATTCTTCTTAGTTTGCATGTGGTTTTTCCCCTCTATCTGAATCCCATCTGCCTCACCTCAAGAGCAGTGATTCTTCCACATTGCTAACAAGTATTTTCCTTTCTGTCTGGTGTTCTCAAAATACATGTCCAGTAATGCTTCATAAAACAACTGTGCTCTCTTTATGAACAAATCTTCTGTGAGCTCCTTTTTAACTGCAGATAGAAGTTCTCACTGTGTTGCTGAAGAGTCCTGTGAGCAACACTCAATTTCCAGTGCATGTCCAGGTAACTACAAGGAAATTGTTTGAGATTCAAACTATCTTGGATGAGAAGACAAGTGGGAATGAAACCCATGTGATCTTGGACAGCAAGAGTTGGGTGGGACCTCGGGTTTTGGTGCCTTCAAAGGGTCAAAGCGTCACTGGAAGTCCTATTTGCCTCCCAAGAAGGCTTCTCCATTTTTCAAGACAAAATTCAAACTGTTAAGTACTGGGAGAGGAAGAACAAGAAAAAAAAAAAACAAAGAGAAATCCCTCACCACCAATGAAAGTGGGAGGCTAGACAGAAAGTCTGGAGGAGATGAACACAGGACTTGGGCATGGAGACAAGACATGGGCTCTTGCTACTGCTCCCTTTTTGCTAGACTCCAGAAGACAAGGCAATGCCTGGAGAATGGAGTCATTCTTTGAGGACAGAGAGAGTCAAGCCCACTCCAGTCCAGCACTAAAGCTTTATATGAAGCTGCTAGGGTCCTTTATGGTAGGTCCTGCCTGGAAGACAATGGGATCAGAAGGTTCCACAATCTCCTGAGTCCCTAATGTGCTGATATCACGCTTGAAGAGAGGGTGATGAGAGACATTTCCTCAGTTTTTTTCCTGGGTTTTCCAGAAGAATCTCTTCTTGTGGCCTGCAGACCCAACAACTCTTGTTTAAGAAAAAAAATGCTTCCTGGGATCAGATAATACAATTCTCAATTTACTTCCAAGAGGGTTGTGGAGGGGAGCAAAACTGCTGCTCACTGCCACTACTACTCTTTGTAGGGATACACAGTTAAGGTTTCTTTCCTTCCTTTTTCTCCCAAATACTATTGGTGGATTTCTTCACTGGAGAAAATTTAATATCTGTTCAACTCTGTCATCCACACAGTCCTGAGGTGACTAAGTGCAAAAGGAGGTGGAGGTTTGACACGTGCAGTGTGACCTGGAACTGCCAAGCACTTGTAAGTAAGAATTCTCTGACAGTGTGTGCTTGTGAACCTCCTTATGGGCAGCACTGACCCAGCACCAAAACTGAGAGGGCTGCCATAATGCAGAGCACTGTGACAAACAACACCTTGCACTTAAATTCCCGTCAGTATAATTGTTTTTCCAGTGCTTACTAAGAGCATAGAAATGTCAGTGGGGAGAGATCAGCATTCATTCTTCTCAGAGATAAAACCCTCAACGTGATGAAATAGAAACTCCCTTTTGAGGCAGCTTGCTTTTTTGGTACGTGACTTTACATTCTCAGCCATAGACTGCCCTGCAGTGGTGAAGCCAAAATCTGCAGCCTTACTGACTTTCATCCAGGACCTTTAGAATTTCTCATTCAAAAGTAGTTTGCCCATCACTAGAAGGGACAGAAAGAACCTGTGCAAATTGCAGACCAAATGAAAAATAAATGAAGCAAGGAAGATTTTATGTTTCAGTGTAAATACAGTGTGCTGCAAACTGCCACTACTGACTAGTAATATTTTATCTCTTTTTCACAGGAAACAGGGCAGGTTTGATCACACCTTGTATCTGTCTCCAGAATTTATTTGCTGACTTCAGCCAAATTTAACTGCAAAAATGAAAAGCTCAAAGACAGTTAAATGTCAACAGATTTTGAGAAAAGCAGTTTTTGTGAAAAGCTTAAGGAAATGTATGGTTCTAGTGTCAGCACAGAAATTGTTGGATAACAAAGAATCCACAGAGGAGAGTGACTTTGCAAGTGCCGTGGGAGAAAACTCAGTCGCATCTCACAATGAATATAGAGATAGAAATCCTTAGAAACCCGTACTAAAGCAGAAACTGGGCTTCACTAATTCTGCAGCTTGCTCTGTAAACTGATAAAACTTCCTTCTTGTTAGATCAGCTATCTCTCCAACTCCAGAGAAATCTGGTTTCCAATCATAGTATTGTAATGATGAAAAAAAAGTGGAGTTTCATTTTCTGCACATCCTTATCAGTCTTATAAAAAGGCAGAAATCTTATCTGCCTTTTAAGCTGCAGCACATTTGATAGGCCACTAGTAGCAAAAAATGGTGCCACCAATCCTTTAGGTAGCAAAGATGCCAGTATTGAAGTTGGCTATTACCTATAAAGATTTCATTACTGGAGACAAAATAAGCCAAAAGAATTTTTGTTTTCCCTACAACAGATTGTACTCTAAGATGATTCAAGAGAAATTAATAACTTCCCATTACCTGCTTCAGCTCCCCTTACAATAAGATAGACAGGCAATCCTTTAGATATGTCCTTTGTTGTGAGACAATATAAAAAATGGCTATTGCTTTCCATTTTCTGCAGAGGAAGCTAAGGATTACCAGCTTAGTGATGGGCATCTGTTTTGCAAATGTTGGAATTTGGGGAGCTCTTACTACAGTAGTAACTATACATCCTGAAAGCACTGTGAGTGAACTTCACATAGCTGAGGGATTACTTTTTTAGTGAAAACATGTAATTGCAATGAACTGAGACAGTTTTAACATACAACCCTGTAAGTTGTAGTGCTGAACTAGAAGTTTCTCCAAGTCATTTGAATAATTTCACAATCATTATTCATTTTTGCCTTTGTTCTGGCATCATCTTCTCTCCCACCTTAGATTGGGTCTTCTGAACAGCACAGTCTGATCAGCTTTTAAGGACCCAGGAGTAGATACCCCAAAAACTTAGGAAATCACTTGACTGCCTATAACTTGAAAAAGAATTTTTCTTCTCTCTTCAAACTCAAACTCATCAAGACTGTATAAGAATAAATACAAAAGCCATGCTTTTTGAGATGTGCTTTTAATCATGGAGAGAAAAATAAGCAGATTTGAAGAGGACCCAAGAGGCCGTGCACTTGTAAGAATACAACTTTGTCTTCTTATTTTGTGCACAAATAAATAGAGCACAATTCAAATTAATTAGAGAAAAAACAGGATGCAGTTACTGGGAAAAGTAAAGTCCAAAAGTAGCCAAGGAAGTTAAGAATGGTTTTCAGTCCTTTTAGATAACGATGCCAGGTTTTTTTTGCCTTCATTTTGATGTTAAGCTGATGGCTCTCTCGACCGGGTTCAGAGTGCTCGCCTCGACATTTTCTTAGCTGTTCTGCAGCTCACTGGACTGTGTTCTGCTGCATGCAGTGTCTTGACAGCTGCAGCTCTCCACATAGATGTACTTGTGTGACACTGAGTGCCCACCGGGGCATTTCAGAACCACGTGCTTCTCAGTGGTGCTTGTCTCTCTGCAGCAGGAGCAGCTGTGGTCCATAGAATTGGCCTCAGCAGAGTATCTGTTAACATGCAAAATGGCAACGTTACTCTGTGCCAGAAGCCAATGTACAGGAGAGGGTGAAATCAGGTACAGAACTCCTGTGAGAAGAGCTGCAGTTGTGACTAATGGAAGCACTAAGCTCATCTGACAGAACAGTGATTATAAAATGCATAACCCAATCGGGGCAGTGTTAACACAAAGGGAAAGCAGCAGCTCTTTCTGTTCCCATCTCACAGCAAAGTATTTTTGCAGCCTTGTACTCATCAGCTTCCTAAGCACCATTCCTAACCTGAAGAATCTGTCAATATCAGGCTACAAACTGTGACAAGATCCATCTTTTTCTTATATTTGGTAGAAGCAACCACAGCAAGACCCTCAGATGATCAGGAATTTCAAAATACTAATGAACTCCCTGGCTTCTCAGAGTTTCATGTGATACTAAAGATCAGTTTTTATCCACATAAGGTGCACTGTGGCAGACTCAGTGATAGGCAGTAAGTGACAGTTTCTTTGAAGAGTTAGAGTTGTTTTTCCAGTGTTTTAGCAGCTCACTACCAGGTGTCCTACTAACCACTTCCTTATAGTAACTTTTTACTATATTCTCTCATTTCAGAGAAAAACGTATAGTCAAGTTACTCTACCAATATCACACCTAAAGCCTTCATTTTCTCATTTCTCCACTGTATACAAACCATGCATATTCAAATCTTCCTTTAAAAGATGTATGTGTATTTCATTTTAAGTGTTAACTATTGAGAAGCAGCTTTTCCACTTTCAGTTGTCAAGCCTGGCTGCCCTCCAGGCTCATTTTCATTACAGGCAACAATCCATGCTCTTTTGTGATGATTTCTAGCCTAGGTGGTCTGACACAAAGCCAGCCCTAAATGGATTAATAAGTCTTATCAGAGCTGTCTGAATCCCAAGAGAATTTAATACACTCTTCTGCTTCGTATTATGATAAATCAACCGGTCAGTCACAGATTCCATGATTTTTTTTGTCCATGATTCAGGAAGCAGATAGTTCCAGGTCTTCTACCATTGTGTAGTCTACTATTTATTGTTCCCTTTATATAAACAAGCTCAGTGCCACCAGGACTTAAATCTCATTGTCTGGTGAGTTTACTTACAGCGAGAAGGTTCCACATGTTCCTTCACATTCAGTCAAGTCCACTCTGTCCACGGAGCGGCAGCCATCGTAGACGATGAAGTCTGTTCTGTGGCGCACAGTGCACGGGGTGCTGCTGTCCAGAGGGGCACCTGCAGGGAAAGAGCAGAAAATACTTTCAGTGAAAGAGCTCCAGAAGTCCCTCACACCTCAGCGTTCCCTGGGCTTCACTAGTGCACCCAAAGAATTGCCTTAAGGGATCTTTCTGCTTTGGCTTAAAATTCTCCAGAGAGATCAGACAGTGAAGGCTTGGAATGATAAATATAAAAGTATATATTTAAATACAAATTTATCTGGAAAATGGGCTGATTTAAGAGGACAATTCATTCTCTATATTGTTGATTCAGATATACTGGCATACTTACAGGTCTTGCAACAACCGTTAGGTAAGTATGAAATAGTTCCCTGAAAGAAAAAAGAAACAGAGAAAAAATAATGGATTATTTTTCTATTTTAAATAGGCATTAAGGCCAAAAACTGAGGACAGCAATTCTTCAGTGACTGGAAATAACCAGTGAAAATTTTAACATGGACCTAAATAAGCAAAGATAACAGCTTCTTCCTGATTTGAAATCTATCAATTTACAAAGGATTGTGAAAATAAAAACTAATTCTTTGTAGGAAGTCTACAGTTAACATCATGCAATTTTTCCTCAGAAGCAATTCCAAGAGTTTCTTAGAGTCCTCTGTATTTGAATGGGGACCATGCACAGTGTTACTGGCAGCCTGCTGACTGAACAGCTTGCATTTTGCATTTATTTCTTTAACATTTAAGGAAACCTGGTTCTTGCTGAGACAGAACCCCAAACAAAGATTCAGTATCTCGGTGCTGACCAGTATTTTGGCTACTGAGAAACAGCTACCAGTTATAAACCTTGAATTCTCAGCCAGGTATCTTATTTTATACACTCTGTAGGGCTGTGCATGTTTGCATCCAGAACTTTTGTTCTTAGGACTGAGAAATTATGACAAAAGGCCATCAGAGCTAAATTTTACTTTCGTTGTTAGTTAAATGGCTGAATTACACTGAAGTAATCTATGTATGGGGTAGAGAGTAAATTTTCCATTTTTACTTACAGGCTTGCAGCTGTCCTCATTGAATGCTGGACAGGTAATCTCAGATGTGGAAGCAATAAGCTGGTTGTGGACATCTACACAGCTATAAATGGTGCAGTTGTTTTGAGGATCATTTTTAAAGTCTCCAGGCTGCAAGTGAAATGCAATGTAATAAGGAAAGCTGAAGGGAACTCAGACAGAAATTTTCTTGCCCCGATAATGACTTTCATTTTGTTTCCCAGTCAATTATTTTTAGGTTAGCAGCCATTTGGGATACAGATTATGACATGTGTTGCACTATGTCATACATGGAGAGAATTTCAGTTTTATATGGTATTTTCCTTGAGAAAGAAAAATGTCTCTAAAGTACATGGAGTAGTTTAATAAAATCATCCATGCCAATGGATTTTGCCTTCAAAAGGCTAGACTGTTTTATGTGAATTAAGAAAAAGCCTAAACATTCATCCTACTAGGGCAATAGAATTGTTTCATATGGAGGCTTTAACAGTGTTTTTCAGCATACAGAAATAAAATAACAGAAAACCCCAAGCTTCCAGACACTGGAAGAAAACCCCTTCCAATGGTATTGGATTTCTCATTCCAGGAAATGCCTTACAGATAATTTTGTTTCATGAGTCCTACCTTCAGGTCAAAAACTTGTAGCTAGATTTTGCTTTAGATGAGATTTTGATCTTTCAGGTGCAAACTTATACTAAAGCCTTATCTCTGGCAAGGAGATGTTCCCCTTCTGGAACTGGGAACTTTGCAGATTTGGTGGAGAGCTAAGACATAGAGCATACTTACACTCAAGATGAGTTCAGAATTGTCTGCTGTGTGTATAATACACTTGGTCTGCACACATTTTCCACAGCATTCACCTTTCACTGGTTTAATCTCATATCCCTAGAAATAAAATAAAAACAATAGCACTATGATAGATGAATTTTTGAGAAATAAATGCAAGCATATGAATCCATTAATTGATTAGACTTTGAAGTGCACTCTAGATTTATGTCTTTTTGTATTCAAACCCAACAGAAGACAAGTAATAGAAGCAGGTTATAAATGGAATAAATTAAAGTACTAGAATAAACATGTATAATAATTAAATATCACTCCACAAGGTGGTCTAGAGAAATTTCCCAGCTAATTCTGCCAGTGTGAACTGAATGCTGACAGTCAAACAGCCAGTCTCAGGCAGTAGATTGCTCAAAGAACAGTTGATATCCATGATGGAGTTAGTCTCTGGGTTTCAACTCCCTGTCCTTTGCTTAATTACAGTATTGTATTTTAATAACTGAAATTATATTATTTTAAATTCAATATTAAAATAAATTAACAAAATATATTAGTAATTTGAGGTCTTTTGTTTCTTTAAATTTGCCACTTACTGGTTGACAGTAGGTGTTGCAGGGGACATGTTCACAGGAGATGATATTCAGTTGAGTGCTGACGTTAACATCATTTGTGCAGATACAATTCTGACACTTGTCAACAAAGACTGAGGAGTTGGGCTACACATTTTAAGGAAAAAGAAATCAAATCACATAGTAATGAGATATTATGTCTAACAGACATTTATTAATTTTTAAAAAATCTGTAAATGAAGCAGTGGAAAAGGAAAAAAATTGTAAAGACATCTGGATAACTATTTGGCTAGACATTTATGAAGACAACATTTTAAATACTGAATATAATTTAATGTGTGTCTTTATTGAAGTCCTGCAAAGCAATGACAAACTCTGATATTAAAAGAACAGGTATAATTACTAGACCCAAGAGAATTTATTAGAAATCTAAATTTGGTTAAAATAATACTTATTTATACAACTTTTAATTTTTGAAAATAGAGTTTAAAACTGCAGTAATGTGCTGACAGTAAATGTGAACTGACTTTTTTAAATGCCAGCACGCTTAACCCAAATTCCTCTATGATACTGGCATACATGCAGCTCTTCAAGTTCTCTCCTACACAGGAAACTTTTCAGAAAATATTTAGGCTTTCTGAAATTGGTAAACTCCTGACAGAAATGTGAAAATTTCTAAAATATTTGCTGTACTGCATAAACCTTTTCATAGCATTTCTGATCAAGTATACTAACTGGTCTCTTAAGCACTTTTAGAAGATGGTTGAAACAGGAACTTACCAAGAACTCAGCACTCTCGTGTACGCAAACCCCCTTGGGAACTGTTGATAAGCAAGAAGTTGGATGTTTAGATAGGAAAAAAGAATAAAAAATGTCTTCACCCCACTCTAATCAAACTCATTTCTTCCACAATCAGTCACAATTCATATGGTTATTCCCCAGTTCTGGTAGCAGACAGGACATGTACAAAGTATAAAAACTAATACTGCATGTGCAAGTAGGGAAAAAGATTTGTCCCAAAATACACAGTCCAGTTCATAGCCAAGAATGTCTATTTAACAGATACAAGTAATTCTTTGTTTTAGTTACCAGGAACTGTAAATCTGTCTTCTACTGGAGATTCTAGGGACTTTTTGCTAGACTAAGCTGAGACCATCATCCCAGTTGATTCTGTAGCTGTTCTTATGTGTATTTATAAGCAGAACACTGAACTTGAGGCCCCTAATCTATATCTGATTTCCTAGTTTCATAACTATAGCACTGATAACCAATTTTAATAGCAGTGAATTTATACAATCTGACTTGTTTAACACCTCTTTCAATAGGCTACTGTATACAGTCTTATTAAGTGTAATGCTAAATTATGTAATAAATAAAGCTATAACATTGTAATATATTTCCAAGGGACTTACCACATTGGTATACAGGACAGCACTGACCACTGGGAATGTAAGAATGAACTTCGAATCCCAGTGAGCACTTGGGAGCTTTGGCTGTGCACAAGCTTGTATTGCATTCTGAGGAGGAAAAAAAAAAAGAGTAAGCCAGAAAGTTCACTAAATCACAGCTACTAGAAATAAGCACTTATCAAAGCTCTAAGGATGAACTTTCCATTGCAAGTGAACAGTCCAGATTCTCTTCAAAGAAACAAATTGCAGATAGGGAACACGTTTTTCCTCATAAATCCAGCCACTGGATATGGGCTATTGTATTAGTTAATGAATTTTTTTCTACAATGCAATTATTCTGTGCTGATAAAGTATCACCATTCTAGGCAAAGAAGTAGGGAACAACTCCTACTCTCTCCAGGATATTAGGCAACAGCTAGAAAGTGAAAATCCACAGAGAATTCCATAATATCTCTGCATTTTGCTTAAATAAAATGTGACCCTGAACATAAGAACTATAGCTTGAGTTATGTTGAGTCCCATAATTGTAAATTCAGTTATACTGAATCATTGCAATATTAAAATGTATTTTCCCTAGCACTGGGCAAGTTGATTTTTAAAAGCATGAGGAAAGATACAATGTTGTGACTCCCTGCTGTAGATCTCTGGTACTAAGCTAGTTCAGTCTCTTTTCCTTTCTATTTCCAAGAGGTATAGAAAGACCAGAAACAAAAGTATAAACTCACTGCAAGTGAAAAGAGGGCAGCAGGAGTCTTCAGGATTGACTTCAGTGACTTCATAGAAGCCTTCTCCATCACAAGTGACCTTCTTTTGATCACATACATGAGGCCCACATACAATGCCATGTTCACCTTCCAGGCAAATACAGTCTTGACAGTCCACTGTAAACCTTTCTCCAAACTGTCATTGAAAAACAATAAAATGAGTCATTGCATAGAAACCAGTTAAAAGGAACAGAAGTAAAACCAGGAATACAAAGTTCAGAGATGACAAAACAAGATTGTATTAGTGGAGACCACTCTCCTCTCCCCACCCAAACTTCTACTTGAAAATCCAAAAGCATACAGCATCATACCTCTCTTGGTATCATATCCACTCCAACACAGCCTGGAAAATACCAAAATAAATTCCCATTACCAGTCAAATAACAGGAGGCATCTCTACTATACACTGTATGAGCACTGCATACAGTCAAATCTATGTTGCATACACAGAAGGAAACAAAGAGGAAACAAACATGCATCCAAGTGAAGCAGTAAAACTCACCACAGGTCTTCACGCAGACATCCACACCAGAGTCATACAGCATGGTTCCATTAGGACAGAAACAGCCTTCCACTTGTTTAGTTGATGTGTCATTCTGTCCTCTGTGAGACAAAATGTTCAGAGGATCACCATTAATGTCACAGGCACGTACAGGAGGATTATGCTGAATAACCTTTCAGTGAAATTACAATGGAAAATGATCTGCACATTTGTGATTGGGACTTGTTGGTGTCTGTGTTTGATATAACAGAAACAGTTCAGGCACCCAGATTGAGGGTCAGCAGAATAGTGCTAATAAATTTGACAGTCAGTTTAAGATATGAGAGGAGGTTGATTTTGCTCATTCACCTGTGCATTAGATACGACTGAATAATTGTACAAACTATAAGTAACTGTGAAGGAATTTTTTACCTTGACTTGCAGGTCGTCTCCTTAATAGGACCACATGCTCTGTATTCTTTACCTGGAGGACATTCATGGGCTGAAATGGAAGAACAAAAAGGAGGAACAGTTCAGTAACAATATCATATAAAATCCCCATGACTTTATGCCAAGAACTTAAACACTGTTTACTCATTTTCCTATCTTGAGAAGCAAAGAGGAAAAAGCCCAGATAGACTCATGTCTCTAAATGGAATAATTTTGTGCAATTTAGCCATAGAGATACAGTACTGCACTTTACACTAAGGTAATAAAGCCTAGAGTCTACATTTGATTACAATTTTTTCCCATAATTTCAGTCTCTTTTGCATAAGCTCTCAAAGAAGAGTGTCTTCCTTCCTTTTGTGCTCTTACTACAGATGAAAACTAATGTACATGTCACCAAATAAAGTGATCTGCTGATGCCTGCAAAGCATAGAACTGCCTGCATCCAAAACAGTATGTACTGATACAAATGTTTCTGGAATAGTCAATACATGTATATTTTTGAAGGCCCATTTCCATTGTTAAAAATGTTACCTGCAAAATTACTTATGGAGAGCAGCTGCTGTGATTTATTAGTGTCTTCATTACTCTGAAAGCAGTATGACATTACTGCTGGAACAGTTCCACGTAATCTTCCTTACTAATTCAAGATGAACGGCCAGATACTTACAGCATACACCATTGGTGTGGTTTCTCCAGTCAATGCAGGCACCTTGATCAGCACAGGTGGCAGCATAGATCTGCAGACTGGAGCATTCCAGGTCTAGGTTGGGAAGTACACAGCTATCAAAAACACAGGCTGCATAGTACTTTTCAGGCCGGACAAATGCATGGCATGGCGCGAACACACTAGAAAAAGAAATATTTATCATTATTAGTTACTGAATGATTCATACATTTTTCAATGTGTTTAACATGTTATGATGTGGCAACAGAGAACATGGGAGATTAAGGGGATGTGGATGTGGACTACTGATGAGAGATTTGTGCCAAGAGCACTTATCCAGACAGTAACCTTCCAACGTATCTTAAAATCTTCTTTCACTCACCTACAAAACACTTAGACACCAACAGTCTAGGAGTCTTTGGGTCCAGGAGCTGTATATTATTGGGTGCAACCATGTGCTATCTCTTTAAAGGAATTTTGATTTTTTTTTCTTTTGCAGTTCTGACATGGTGTTCTACCAATTAAAATCTCTGTTTTCTGCTAAGTAAATGTGAGAAAAGGCAAGAACATGAGACAGGGGAGGGCTGAGAGTATAGAAGAATGTGGGAACATCAACAAAGATTAACATGGCAGACAGAGGCTTGAAAGAAACTGTCAGCAAAAAACAACCAGAAAAAGTGAAAGGAGTAGAAGCAAACCATAAAGATACAAGAAATAGAGCAATAGTTAAAAAAATTTTCCATTGGTAAATTGATCCTAAAATTTCCATTTAAATCAAAGACCAAAGGCTTGTAAAACCAAGAGTAATGTTACCTTCCCAAAAGAAGCTCACAGATGGAAGATTCTTTGCAAGGCTGTGTTGGGGTTGTGCTTGGTGAACCTGTAGGAACTAGGCCTGGAGTGCACTGTGGTTTGGAAGGATCAACAACTTGCCAATGATCTGCCATGGTTTCACAGTTATCTGCAATATTTCCATTTGGCAGCATGCAGTCATCTGCTGTGTTGTTATTGCAAGTACCTAAGGGTGGTAAGGAGAGAAAGAATTTACTCACAGATTTGTTAGGAAATTCCATTCATCTTTACAGCAGGGCTGTGGTTTTCTGAGTGCAAAAATTGGAAGAGTAAGCCTTACCACACTGTCCCTGGGTGTTGTTGCCAAACAGGCTGTAGGGCATTCTGATAGAAAAGGACAAGCCATTGTAGGTCACATTCATTTTCAGCTCAGGAATTTCCACAACACGATTTATGCCTGACTCATAGATGCTCACGCCAAACTTCTTGTAAGGCAAAGCCACGAGCTGGTTGTTTACTGTCACCTAATAAATAAAGGAAAACAGAAAAGAGGCATAAATTTAGTTTGACTTTCCAAAACAATTGACTGTTCCTTTGTTTTGCAGAGAGAATGTAAAGGTAAATAATATAATTTTAATTTGTAACAAATGTTCCTGTGTTTCCTTTGTTACTGGAAAGTCAAACTTTTCTTCTCTGAGCCACAAAAAGCCCATCAACCATCAGCCATCAACAAATGAGGCTGTAAATTCAAGGTTTAAATCAGATAAATCCTAACACTCGACAGACTTATTAGAATGACTATGGCATCAAGGACTCCTCATAAAAGTGGAATAAAAAATTCTCCTAAATTCGTATGGTATAAAATTTTAGGTTTCTTGGCATAACAGGAACATGCTTACTGAAAATTCAGTAACAGAAATAAGACTAAAACTGTATTATTTGTTTAAATACAGTAGCCACCTGAGAAACTAACACTACTACTTTCACTCAGCTATCAGAGATTCCTTTGCTTTAGAGAAAAAAAAAGGGGTCTAAATGTTGTAAATTTTCAACAATATGCTGCAACCTAACATAATATTCTCACACAGTAATGTACAAAAATAAACCAAACAAACAGTAAAAAGCTACAAAAAGCCCCAAACACTTCTCAGTAATTCTGAAACCTCAAAACTGTGACATCACATTTATCAATGGAATAAACATAAGTGCCCTATTCTGAAAAATTAAAAAGGTGACACAAGTCAAAGCTACTAATGATACTTTTAAAAAATGCTTCTTGTTATGTCTACCTTATATTATCTCCTCCCATTCCACATTGTTTTCCTTTGTTACATTAATGTTAATTATAAATTAACCTGTTTTATATCCTTAATTCCTAGCAATTTGTCCACATTTGTGTATTTAGGAGAGATCTGAAAAGATTTGAGATTAAAAAGACAGGAAGTTGTATAATTTTTTCTCCTCCACATTTGGAGTAAAAAAATGCTTTGAAGTAGTCCTTTGAAGTAGTCCAATTTTATAATTAAGCTGTTACTGAATCTAAAACACAGATTCATTTTTTTCCCAAACCGTGAGAATATAATTATCCTGTTGATGCAGTATTAATATCTGAATCAAGAAATCAGTGGTAACATTCTTTAGTACCTCTACTTGTAGAGTATTTGGTTGTGCTGTTCTTAGCCTCACTTCCTGAGTCTCGTGTCTCACGATGAGCGTTCGAGGACAGGACACTACATCCCGTGCATCACAATGGTAGTTATCAATGTAGACACCAAAGTTGTCAACTTTCTTATTGATCTCTTCCACAAGGACATATGTACAATTCCCTTGATAGCTGTAGTACAATCCATCAAAAGTCATGTAATGTGGATCTCCCCAGCCAGTGCAGTAGCCTAAAAAAACATACAGCTAAGTTAGGCTATTAAGGCAACATACAAAATAAAAACATATCAGACTACAAGCTAAATCTGTTGGTTTGGGAAACATCTCAGTGAACTTGGTCATCTTAATTTTAATAAAGTGTATATGTCAATGCATAAGCTCATTAGCTAGAAGTCATCAATAAAAACCAGGCACTTTCAATGCACAGTTCATCTGACATTAATGACAGACAACTGAGAATAGGATTAACTGTACCATAGATACATCTTTAACAACAGTCTGAACAAGTAACATATATATAGGCTTCTAGTCTACAGATGGCTGCCTCTGGACATTCAAATCCTACTTTGGGAGACCAATTTACTCTACTAACACAACAGTTATGTAGAGATAATGGCAACTAAAGCAAATCCCGCAATTGGCTAAAAAGAATCAACAGAGCACTCAAACCAACACTAGAAGACTGAGTCATAGCCTTGCACAATACTTGTTCAATACTTGTTCCCTGATAAATATTGTTGGTCTTGACAATAGTATTGTTCCCTCAGGAGATTAAATATTCAACAAAATATATACTTACAATCACACTCCCAGTGCCAACAGCATCCATCTTCATCAATGACTCGCACAGGAGACAGTCCATTGGTACATGTGGGTTTTGGAGGTGGATTGCAGATTACTGGAATCACCTGGACAATGTTGTCTTCTATACATATTGCCTTAGTGCAGTTACAGAGCCACCATGAGTCACCTTGCTGTGTTTGAAAAGAGAGGGGCAGGGAGGAGACAGAGACAAACCTTAGGAAGCAGTAAGACTGACAACAGTTATGCCTGAATATCTTCTGCAGGTTTCTAAAAAGCCATATGTTTATTGACAAGCTTTCCCCCACCAGAAATCTGAAAATAGGATGGAAGTGCATCAGTCAGCACTATCTATGTCTGCAAGATGAGCTAGAACAACTGAGAGCTGCTAAGTGAAAAACATTACTTACAAAAGTCAAGCCGGTAAACTGAAATGGGAATCTCCTTTCTAGTTTCAGCTATGTAAAAGTGAGATGTTTCATCTAATCTCATCACCTTAACACACTCTCTAAAGAACAGTGAAAGACACTCATCAATATGAATGGCCAATATATGATCAATTCCCTTCCATTAATGCCTAGAACAGATTAATTGCTAAAGCTATAGTGAACAACTGTTTGAGGGAAAATGTCCAAGGTGATTATATACATGCACTGAGATAGCATGAGTTTTTTTCTATCTTCTATCAGTTTTTCAGCCATGCATAATTTTTATTCCTGCAGATCTGCTGAGCAAGTTGATATGCATCTAAACTATAAGGAGGCTTTAGAAATGTACAAGGCACTAACTTGTCTATGTCAGAAGTGGAGGGTTTAAAAAAAAAAAGCCAAAAAACTGAGTCAAATTTCATAAGTATTTGAATGCAGTGATCTGTTTCACAGTCCTCTCCTGAAACCAGTCTGTAAACAAGTATGATTCATTCCAAACTCAGACAAATTCAGCCCTGTGGATTTTTGTTGGGCTGCAATGTAAGCAGACAAACAACTTTTACCCACTCTGGACTTATTCAAAAGCAGAAATAGAAAAGAAAGCTTAGCACCACTTAGCTCTTGGTTTCCTCTTCATCAGAGCTATCCTAAAACAAAGACAAACACTGAGCTGTGATCTAGCTCCTTGCAGAAAGCTTTTTAAAAATCATCCTTGCAGAGCTAATTCCAATATATAAACTATCAATCCAAATATCATTGCAAGTCCTGCTGATACCCACGAAACTAAATAAACAGAACAGACTGATAGTTCCTTTCCTAACCAGATTAATGCCTTCTATGTTACTAATACTGAAGTGATGTATCAAGTCTCCATCCAAAGCACAATGAAAGTATGAAATCGACTCACCTCATAAGATTCATTAGGGAAAATAGTACAAGTTTTTTTAGGAGTGGTTGGTGTTAGACTTGTAGTTGAGCCATTAACTGGAGGAGTTGCACTGTGTGTAGAACTTCCTGTAGTGGTGACTGCAGTTGATGTTGCAGTAGGCCCAGATGTAGCAGTTGAGCCAGGGGAAAGGGTTTTGAAGGTGGTGGAGGTGGTGGTTGCATTGATTGTGATAAAACTACTAGAGGTGGTTCCTGAAGTGGTGGTAAAGCTTGCTGTTGGAGTAGTACCAGAAGTGGTGGTTGACACAGGGCTGGTTGATGTAGGTGATGTTGTTGGAGTAGGACCAGTAGCAGAGGTCGTCCTTGGGGTACTTATTTCTGTTCCCACTGTGGTGGTGGGAGGAGTAGACACTGAGGGTGTGGGGCCTGAAGTGGTTGTCTTGGTGGTTGATGTTTCTCCAGTGAATGGGGTTGTTGATACTGGTGGTGGTGTTTCTGTAGTGCTGCTTGGTCCCGAGGTTGTAGTGGTGCCAGGGCTGGAGATGGTGGTAGGTGATACTGTTGGTGGGCTTGGGGTCCAGGTGGTAGTGGTCTCATGGTAAGGTGTTTCTGTTACTGGTGTGGTGCTGGTGGATCTTGAGGGTGTGGGGCCTGAAGTGGTTGTCTTGGTGGTTGATGTTTCTCCAGTGAATGGGGTTGTTGATATTGGTGGTGGTGTTTCTGTAGTGCTGCTTGGTCCTGAGGTTGTGATGGTGCCTGGGCTGGAGATGGTGGTAGGTGATACTGTTGGTGGGCTTGGGGTCCAGGTGGTAGTGGTCTCATGGTAAGGTGTTTCTGTTACTGGTGTGGTGCTGGTGGATCTTGAGGGTGTGGGGCCTGAAGTGGTTGTCTTGGTGGTTGGTGTTGTTTCAGTGACTTCAGAGGTGGTAGCTGTCACTGGGCTTGTTGACACTGGTGATGTTGACTGCTGACTGGTGGTGCTTGCAGTAGATATACTTATTTCTGTCGTTCTTGTTGTTGGCAGTGGGGTAGTTGAAGGAGTAACTGGGATGCTTGTCGACGTCTGTGGTTCAGCTGTTGTGGTACCTTCTTTAAGACAGAGAGAAAACAGTATTTTAAGTAGGGAAATTGCATTTTCTTTCTAATGTCATCTCATTTTCTACTAAGCATATATAGTTCAACAAGCCTAAGCATAGGGTCTTTAGATTGAAATAAAGCAGAAATTGTTTTATTAATGGTTTATGCATCACTGAGGGATTATTAACAAAATCTACATCTTGCATAGGAGACATTGATATAAACACTTTATCAACAGTGTCAGAAGAAACATCTTCTGCAGTGTTAAAACTTTATATTGCAGAGAAGAGCTCAGCAATCCTATACCCAGGGGAATCCACTGAATAGATCAATGAACTCTGGTTAATACTGTATTGCTGTCATACTATATTCTATGGAAAGACCACTATTCCCTGTGCTGCTTCATGGTGGTTCATGCCACCATTGATTATGCTTAGAGTCATTTGATTCTACAGAAATGGAGCAGTTGCTAGAGCAGGCTGTGTTCCATTTCTAATGCCCAGGCCTTTAACACTACTCACACACAAGCTATTTTGGGATGTTATGAACCCCAAATACACTTTTCTGATTTTTCACATGGCCAGTTTTCATTATGGTTGCTAATGGGGACTCCTTTAAAATCGTTTTTTATTAGATGTTAAAAAGTGTTCATGATTTGCACAGGCAAGTCTCAGAGCCACCTATTTGTGCTTTTATAGCATGATATGTAACACATGGTAGAGAGAGAAGCACTGTGTACATAATAGAGTGCAGTAATAATGCTAGAGGAATTAAGATACACTGATTCTGCCCAGGCAGCCCACAAGGACAGTCCTTCAACAAAAACTAATTCACGTTTGGCTGAGGACAGGCAAACTCCTTCATGTACTTCATGTCCTTTAACAGAGGCAGATGAACTGGGAGTAGGGGATATGACATTGCTCCTGAAAGGTTAGCTGGGATGTTTTTGAAATATAACCAACTACATTAGTGCAGAGTATAGAAACTGAAACACATGTTAAGCTGCCAATGAACCCCGCTTTCTAAAACCAGCAAATGGCATGAAACCCTGGGAATTACTTATTGCTTCTGTGGGTGGAGTCGGTGGAACCGATGGGGTTCTGGTGATAATTTCAGGAGTTGAGGGGGTAGTTGTTGGTCCAGAAACAGAGGTTGTTGTGCTCGGAGGGCCGGTGGTGCTGGTGGTGGTGGGAGTCTCCGGTGTCGAGGGAGTCGTTGTTGATTTTGGTGTGCTCAGTGTGGATGAAGGTGTGCCTGTTACAAACAGCTGCGTAACCTCCAAAAAAAAAAAACAAAAAAAAAACAAAAAAACAAATCAACTCTCATACTCCCAACCAAAAACACAAACTACAAAACTAAATACTATTAGGCATAAGACGCTATATTTTACCCATACCATTTTCAACTGCTTTTTTGTACTATCTCCTAATGCAACTCTTATATACTTCTCATCCTTAAATAAACAAAAAACAAAAACAAAAATCATATAATAACTCACAAACTCACTACACTCAACACACCTAAATCACCCACACTAAACAACAAATCCCTACACCACCCTCCTTCCCCCAAACAAATCCAAAACCATCACACACACACCACAACCTCCACCTAAATACTATACTAACTCTCACAAAATCAAACATCTACCAATAAAAAAAGACGACGAACAATGCTTTTCACCTATTGGGGCTTTCTATTTGTGCCTCATTACCTGAACACCTCACTCACTCACGCAGTAAGAGCTAATGGAATCTGTGTCAGGGAAGGATGTATGCACAGTACCAAAGATCAGTATCTCCACAGACAGAGACATAGCCCCTGTGTCCTTCTCCTCTAAACAACCAGCCCAAGGCACCTTTGGCAAAGGCCATTCCACCGATACACACAATCAGTCCAATCTCAGATCCCAACAACACAATAACGCTCACAGACCTTCAATTCCCCACAGCAAGGAAACACATGAGAGCACAGATCAGAGAAGTACCTGTCGTTGGTGTGGTTGATATGTTGTGTGGGGTGGAGGTGCTTAAGTGGTTGAAATGGGTGTTGTTGAGACAGGAACAGTTGTGTTTCTGTGAGGTGCTGCCACTGGTGGTGGGCTGCTGGGAGCAACGTGGTCGTAGTGGTGGTGGTGGTAGGGGTGGTACTGCTGAAGTCGGCTCTGCTGTTGGCGTTGGAGCGGTTGTTGATATTGGAGTGGACACACTGCTCGTGGTGGTTGAAGCTGTGGAAGGTGTGGGCTTGGGGTGCTTGGAGTTGCAAGACACTCTGGGTAGTTGGGGGTGCAGCAGACACTGATCTCATAGTTGAGGCACACTGGCATCGGTATGATACCTCCTATCTGCTGATCTTTATTGTTACAGATGAGCCCTACGTCAACACTGCATTCCACTTTCTGCCCTAACTCTGCAATGGAGTGTCAGGGAATTTCTGTGCTCGGCATGAAACATTCTCGACTTTCGCACACTCCCAGGACGGGAACTTGTTCCAAATGTTCTCAAAGGTTTCGTAGTCACCACTGTTCTTGTCGGAAGCATCTGGATAAGTTGTATCGAACCAGTCTGACCATTTACATTCACAGCCTGGGAGGCAACAACAAGACAGACAATGAGAAACAGACAGGACAGACACAACAAGGCAGAGCACCAGCTCACTCACAGCTGCTGCCCTGGGCACCCCCTGCACTCAACGGTGGCCCTCAGATGCTACTGCACTCGCCAACACTGGCCACAAGAAAGCTCAGTGAATACCAGGCCTCTCCTTCTTGGCCCACAAACCACTCCAGGCCCAAACCAGGACACAGGCACTGATGAGCTCTGTGTGTGCCCCCACAGCTGGGTCACATGCTTTGTATGGACTCTCGTGCAAAAAACACTCGCCTAAGACCAACACAGGAGGCAGAGCGGGACTAAGCAGAGACTCCGCCACTCTCAGCTTCTTGGGCCATGCACACCACCTCAGTATCTCACAGAGAAACTAAGCACTGGGAAGGCACCCAACCACAGGAAAGCAGGCAACGGGACACATGCTGCTGACAAAGCTAGCTGCCTCCCAGCAGCACACGGATCACTGGAGCCAAGCACCAACAGGAACACTGGAAGAACCCAGCTGCCCCCAGGTTGTGTCTGTCAAATCTGCACTCTGAAACCAATCCCCAAACTCTGCCAGCTACAGCTCTGAAAGCTTCCCACAGCCCAAACAGCTGCTAAGTAACAGCAATGGCCACAGACACAAAACGGGAGAGGGAGGGAAGAAGGTCTGCACAGCAGTGCCCAAACAGAGCCTGAAATGCCACTGCCACCAACTTTAGTCCCACTCCAACTGCACACCTTGGATCCAGTGACTACAATCTGCCCAGATGAAGGACACCCTCCAATAGCAGCAAAAGCAATATTCCCATCACTTCAGTAGCTGTCTAAGCTGGGTATGAGCATGAAATACATCCTTGGAGCACTGTTGAGTCAGGGAAGACAAGACCTTCTCCCAAGGACCCCTAAATCCTTGTTCCTGATGAAATAGCCAGACAATGGGCCAGGTTTGGCCACAGGTTGCCCAGAAGTTACACCCATCCCTGATCCCATCCAGAACCACATATGGAGGTGCTCATGGACCTTTACTACTCCCACATCAAGGGCACAAATGACAACAGAGCAAGAGAATTATTTGTTGGTACTCTAGTTGGAGGCACAGGGCTTCTGGTGGGAATTATTTGGTTTTGGATCATACCTTCGCGACCTGTGGTGGATGTTGTTGTCGTTGGCTCTCTGGTGGTGGTGGTAGTGGTGAGAGTCTCTGGTGATGTGGAAGTGGTTGGCAATTCTGTTGTAGGGGATGTTGTGCTCGGTGTGCCTGTTACAAACAGCAGGGACAGAGAAATCAGACAAAGGCACAAGTGAGATTCAATGTGAAATGAACAGAAACTGTGCATGAGGCAGCTGCCCCAGACCTAGAGGGTTCAGCCAACCCTAACACAACAAAGGTCCATAGCGCCAACTCTTCCTTTCTGGCCTCAGAAAGCAGAATCCTTCCCATCCATGCATAGAGACAGTCATGTCCCTCCTTGCCTTGTGAAGAGACTGGGGATAGTTCTGGAAGATGCTTCTTCCAAAATCAGAAAGACCAAGCAAGAGATGAGGAGGAGTAATGCTTTGCATCTGGCTGGGGCCTTCTCTCGTTGCCTCATTACCTAAACACCTTACTAAATTCTGGGGCAAGAGCTGAAAGAATGTGGTTTGACTACAAAGCACAGCAATATGTTCCTGCCTCATTGTCGTAAGAGTTCCACTGATTCGATGTCAGTCCTTTGAAGGGCTTCCAGAGCAATAGTGAATCTCATCAGCCAATGGCCACACTTGAGAGGAAGTGACAGTCTGCAGACTGAAACTTTTCCCAAAAGCCTGTCACAGAAGTCCTTGCTTCCTGCATCCATAAACACTGTCCTGCATCTATAAACACTGTCATCCACTAGCACTGACATTGCAAAGGAAGACAGCAAACAAAGTCTGCAAAATTTTTCCCAGAAAGCATCTGAAATTACAGTGCCACAAGAGTAACCCCCAGTGCAATTTCACAACTTAAGTCCAGTGACTACTTTCTGGACAGATGAAGGACAAGGTGCAACAAGAACACAAGATTTCCCATCAGTTTAGTATCTCTTTAAGCCCAGCAGGAGTACCAACATGAAATATCTTCTTAGATGCTTGTGGAGTAATGGAAGCCAAGCGCTTCTCACAAGGACCCCTGAATTCTCATCACTTCTGAAATAGCCAAGCCAAGCTCCAGCTTTCAGCAAAGGACATTTCATGGGATGCACAGCAGTTACACTCATCCCTAATTCCACGCTGAAGCACAAATGGAAGTGCTAACACATCTTCATTACTCCCAAAGAAAGGGGATAAAAATCAGACATGGCAAAGTACCTGGAGTTGGTCGAGTGGTCGTGTGTTCTGATATGGGTGTGGATGTGCTTGAAGAAGTGAAGGAGGTTGTTGATGATCCAGTAACAGTCGTTGTTGTCTTAGGGGTGCTGATGCTGGTGGTGCTGCTGGGGGGTGTCGTGGTGCTGGCAGTGATGATGGGAGTTTCAGATGCTGTTGGCGTGGGAGCAGTTGGTGTTTCTGGGGTTTCTGGGGTGCTCACTGTGGGTGGAGCTGCGCCCGTTAGAAACAGCAGGGACAGAGAAAACAGACAAAGGCACAAAGGCATGAGTGGGACTCAATGTGAATTGAACAGAAGCTGCACATGAGGCAGCTGCCACAGATATCGACAGGTCAGCCGACCCTTAGCACAGCAAAGGTCGTCCAGAACCAGCCCTCCCTTTCTGGCCCCAAAAAGCACACTATTTGAAATCCATGCACACACAGGGTCATGGCCCTTCCCTCTGAGCAATGAGATGGTGCTGGAAGGTGCTTCTCACCAAATCAGAGAGATCTACTAACAGGTAGGAGATGAGAAGGAGCAATGCTTTGGGTCTGGCTGGGGCTTTTGACCTCGATGTCATTATCTAGAACACCTTGCTAAATCCTGGGGTAAGAGCTGAGATGGGAAGCTGTGATCAGAGAAGGAAGCATACACAAGAGTATGTTCTTGCCTGATTGGCATGTGCTTTTCCCAATGTCACACTGAGAAATGGCTTCCCAGAGTACTAGTGGATCTTGTCAGCCAAAGACCACAGTTCAAAGAAAGTCAGTCTTTGGAGTGAATCTGCTCCCAAAAGCATATCCATCATTCCTATATCTACACCAGCTGAGAAACATTAGTACTAACAGGGCAAAGGAGGAGGAGAAAGGGCTGAGCTATATCCAAACAGAGCCTGAAATGCCACTACTACAAAAACAAAAGCCACTACAATTGCACTCCACGTGTCCCAGCAACTACATTCTGGTCAGGTGAAAGACACAGTCCAGCAGCTGCAAAAGCAAGATTACCCATTGGTGCAGCTTCTGTCTAAGCTGGGCACCAGCAGAAATACCTGCTTTGAGTACTATTGTGACAGGGAAGACACAGATCTTCCCCCAAGAATCCCAAAATCGTTGCACATTATGAAATAGCAGCCCAATGGGCAGATTTTGCCACAGGACTTTTCCTGGGATTCCCAGAATGCACATACACCCTTTATCCCATCTACAGGCACATATGTAGATGCTCATGTACCGTCAGGACAACCACAGGAAGGCCAAACTAACAACAGAACCAGAGAATTACTTGTCTATTCTGGTTGTGGGGGCGGAGGTGCTGTTGGTGAGGTTATTGCTTTTGGGAAGATACTTCCAGGAGTTGAGGGGGTAGTTGTTGGTCCAGAAACAGAGGTTGTTGTGCTCAGAGGGCCGGTGGTGCTGGTGGTGGTGGGAGTCTCAGGGGTCAAGGTTGATCCTGTTATTGTGGTTGTTGATTCTGGAGTAGTGGGTGCTCTGCTTGGTGTGGGTGGTGTGCCTGTTACAAACAGCAGGGACAGAGAAAACAAAGGCACAAAGGCATGAGTGGGACTCAATGTGAATTGAACAGAAGCTGTGCATGAGGCAGCTGCCACAGACACAGAGAGGTCTAAGAGCCCACCCTTAGCACAGCACAAGTCCACAGCCCCAGCCCTCCGTTTCTGGCCCCAGAAGGGAGACTTCCTGACATCCGTGCACAGAGATAGTCATGTCCCTCCTTCCCTGGTGAAGAAATTGGGGACGATGCTAGAAGGTGCTTTTCATAAAATCAGAGAAACCTACCAATAGGGAAGAGATGAGGAGAAGTAATTCTTTGGATCTGGCTGGGGCTTTTTAGCTCTGTGTCATTACCTAGAACACCTCACTAAATCCTGGAGCAAGAGCAGAGAGTAGAATATGCAGTCCAGGAATGAAGCATGCACAGAAGTAGGTTCCTGCCTGACTGGCACGTGGTGTTCCCAATGTCACCCTGATAAAGCATATCCCAGTATACTAGTGGATCTGTTCACCCAAAGGCCACAATTCACAGCACGATGTAGTATGCAAAGTGAAACTTCTCCCAAAAGCATGTCAGGGGAATCCTTCCTCCCCATATTTACAGCCTCTGAAAACCATTAGCATAGACAGGCAAAGGAGTAGGAGAGAAAGGGAAGAATGTCTGCAAAGCTGTTGGGAAAGACTGCCTAAAATGCCAGTATCACTAACTTAAACCCCACTCCAACTATACACCATGGGTCCAATGAATACATTCTGCCCAGCTGAAGAAAAAAGTTCAACAGTAGCAAAACAAGATTTCCTGTCAGTTCAGCATCTGTCTAAGCTAGGCACTCGGATCAAAAGCTTCCTTGGAGACTGTTGAATCAGGGAAGACAAGACCTTCTCCTCATGTCTCCTGAATCCTTCTTCTGAAATAGCCAGCCCAAAAGACCAGCTTTGGGCACAGGACATTTCCTGGAATGCCCAATAGTTCTTCCTCCCATCCTGGATCCCATAGACGACCTCAAGTGATAATGCTCATAGACCTCCATTACAACCACAGGAAGGCAACACAGGAGAGCACAAAACATAAAAGTACCTGGAGTTGATAGGGTGGTGGTGTATGTTGGTGTTGGTGAGGATGTGCTTGAAGTAGTTAAAGTGGGTGTTGGTGTTTGTCCAGTTGGAACAATTGCTGTTGGGGTGGTGGCGGTAGGAGTCTCCGGTGAGGGAGTGGCTGGTGATTCTGGTGTGCTTGGTGTCTTCGTAGGTGGGGCTGATAGAAACAGCAGGGACAGAGAAAACAGACAAAGGCACAAAGGCATGAGTGGCATGAGTGGCACTCAATTGGAACTGAACAGTAGTTGCACATGAGCAGCTGGCAAAGAATTAGAGTTCAGCCCACCCTTAGCACTGCAAAGGTCCCTAGCAGCAGCCCTTCCTTTCTGGCCCAGAAAGAAAACTCAATGACATCCATGTGCAGAGATGGTCATGGTCCTCCTTTCCTAGTGAAGAGACTGTGGATGGTGCTGGAAAGTGCTTCTCAAAAGATTAGAGAGACCTATCAGTAGGGACTGGATGAGGAGGAGTAATGCTTTGGATCTGGCTGGGGCTTTCTATCTCTCCTTCATTACCTAAACACCTTGCTAACTCATGGAGTAAGAGCTGAGGGGAATCTACGGTCAGGGAACGGATCATGCAGCAGAATATGTTTCTGCCTGATAGTCATATGATTTTCCCAATGTCACCCTGATAAAGGACATCACAGATAGTGATCTCTATGGTCATAGTGGATCTCTGTGGGCAGCCAAAGACCACAGTTCACTTCAAGAGGTAGTATGTAGCCAAAAGCATGATAGGGGAATCCTCCCTTCCTACATCTATAACCACTGACAAGCATTAGAACAAACACCACCAAGAAGGAAGAGAGAGGGGAAAAAAGTCTGTACTAACTTTTTAGCTGAGCCTAAAGCAGTGCCTACAATGCCAGTGCCAAAAACCAAAGTCACTGTCCAAATGCACCTCACTGACTATATTCTGCCCAGCTGAAGGACACGGTCCAACAGCTGCAAAAGCAACGTTTTCCATCAGTTCAGCATCTGTCTTAGCTGGGCAGCCAGATGAAATATCTCCTCAGAGCGCTGTTGCACAAGAAAGACAAGACCTTCTTCCCGGGACCCCTGCATCCTCATCACTTTTGAAACAGCCCAAATGAACTTTGGGCACAACTTATTTCCTGGAACGCCCAAAACTTACACACATCCTTGATCCTACACAGAGCCACAAATGGATGTACTCACAGACCTGCATTACTCCCATGGTAAGACCAAAAATGACAGAAGAACCAGAGAAATTTTTGTTGGCTCTGTGGTTAGAGGCAGAGAGGGGTTTATAGGAATTACTAGTGCTGGGAACATACTTGCAGTAGTTGAGATGGTTGTTGTTGACCCAGTAACAGTGGTTGTTGTGCTCGGAGGGCTGGTGGTGGTGGTGCGAGTCTCTGGTGGTTGGGAAGTGGTTGTTGATTTTGGTGTGCTTGGTGTGGATGGAGCTGTTTCTGTTGGAAAGAGCAGGGACAGAGAAAACAAAGGCACAAATGCATGAGTGAGACTCAATGTGAACAGAAGCTGCACATGAGGCAGCTGCCACAGATATAGACAGGTCAGCCCACCCTTAGCACAGCAAAGATCCCTAGAATGAGCCCTTCCTTTCTGGGCCTGGAAAGCAAACGCCTTGACATTTGTGCACATGCACACCCTCCTCTCCTAGCAAAGAGACTGGGGATGGTGCTGGAAGGTGCTTTGCATGAAATCAGAATGACCTACCAACAGGTAGGAGATGAGAAGGAGTAATTCTTTGGCTCCAGCTGGGGCTTTCTATCTCTGCCCCATTATCTACAACACCTCACTAAATCCCTGGGTACGAACTGAGAGAAGAAGCTGTGATCAGGGAAGGAAACATGCACAGGACTATGTTCCTGCCTGATTGCCATGTGGTTTTCTGATATCAGGAGTTCCCAGAGCACTAGTGAATCTTGTCAGGCAAAGACCACAGTTCAGAGGAAATCACAGCCTGCAGAGTGAAACTGTTTCCAAGAGCATTGCAGAGGAATGCTTCCTTCTTACATCTCTAAGTAGCTTAATTAGTATGGACATGGCAAATGAGCAGAAGAGAAGGAAGAAAGTCTACACATCTGTGCCTAAAGAGAGCTTAAAATGCAAGTGTCACAAAACCAAGCCCCACTCCATTACACTCCACGTGTCCAGTGACACCACTCTGGCCAGCTGAAAGACACTAAGTCCAACAGCACCAAAAGCTACTGAGTTCTTCTTCCTTCTGAAAAAGAGCTGATGGGCCAGCTATGAGCAAAGGATGTTTCAGGGGCTGTCCAGAAGTTAAACCCATTCTTGATGCCATACAGAAAAAAAACCAAAAAAACCAAAAAAACAAAAAAACAAAAAAACAAGAGGTGTTCATGGACTCTCAGTACTCCCAAAGCCAAAAACACGTGAAACTACAAAACTTAGAAGTACCTGGAGTTGGTAGGGTGCTGGTGTATGTTGGTGTGGGAGAGGACGTGCTTGAAGTAGTTGAGGTGGGTGTTGTTGACCCAGTACCAGTTGTGGTTGTGCTTGGAGACCTGCTGGTGGTGGTGGTGGTGGTACTGGGAGTCTCCGGTGAGGATGGCAACTCTGGTGTAGTGGATACTGTGCTCAGTGTGCCTGTTAAAGTGGCAGAGACAGAGAAAACAAAGAGACAAAGGAATCAGTGGGATTCAATATTATCTCAGCAGAAGCTGCACGTGAGGCAGCTGCAACACACCTAGAAAGATCAGCCCACACTTAGAACAACAAAGGTCCCTAGCACCACCCTTCCTTTCCGGCCCCAGGAAGCAGAATCCTTAAAAGCCATGCACACACACAGGGCCACAGACCTCCATGCCTCGTGAAGATACTGGGGATAGTGCTGGAAGGTGCTTCTCACAAAATCAGAGACATCTACCAATAAGGAAGAGAAGGACGACGAACAATGCTTTTCACCTATTGGGGCTTTCTATTTGTGCCTCATTACCTGAACACCTCACTCACTCACGCAGTAAGAGCTGAGATGGGAATCTGTGGTCAGGGAAGGATGTATGCACAGTACCAAGAGGATCAGTATCTCCACAGGACAGGAGGACATAGGCCCCTGTGTCCTTGCTCCTTCTGAAACAACCAGCCCAAGGGCCACCTTTGGGCAAAGGCCATTCCACCAGATACACAGCAATCAGTCCAATCTCAGATCCCATACAGAGGCACAGATGGAGACGCTCACAGACCTTCAATTCCCCACAGCAAGGAAACACATGAGAGCACAGATCAGAGAAGTACCTGTCGTTGGTGTGGTGGTGGTATATGTTGGTGTGGGTGTGGAGGTGCTTGAAGTGGTTGAAATGGGTGTTGTTGAGACAGGAACAGTTGGTGTTGTCTGTGAGGTGCTGCCACTGGTGGTGGTGCTGCTGGGGAGCAACGTGGTCGTAGTGGTGGTGGTGGTAGGGGTGGTACTGCTGGAAGTCGGCTCTGCTGTTGGCGTTGGAGCGGTTGTTGATATTGGAGTGGACACACTGCTCGTGGTGGTTGAAGCTGTGGAAGGTGTGGTGCTTGGGGTGCTTGGAGTTGCAAGACACTCTGGGTAGTTGGGGGTGCAGCAGACACTGATCTCATAGTTGAGGCACACTGGCATCGGTATGATACCTCCTATCTGCTGATCTTTATTGTTACAGATGAGCCCTACGTCAACACTGCATTCCACTTTCTGCCCTAAATCTGCAATGGGAGTGTCAGGGAATTTCTGTGCTCGGCATGAAACATTCTCGACTTTCGCACACTCCCAGGACGGGAACTTGTTCCAAATGTTCTCAAAGGTTTCGTAGTCACCACTGTTCTTGTCGGAAGCATCTGGATAAGTTGTATCGAACCAGTCTGACCATTTACATTCACAGCCTGGGAGGCAACGACAAGACAGACAATGAGAAACAGACAGGACAGACACAACAAGGCAGAGCACCAGCTCACTCACAGCTGCTGCCCTGGGCACCCCCTGCATTCAACGGTGGCCCTCAGCATGCTACTGCACTCAGCCAACACTGGCCACAAGAAAGCTCAGTGAAGTGACCAGGCCTCTCCTTCTTGGCCCAACAAACCACTCCAGGCCCAAACCAGGACACAGGCACTGATGAGTTCTGTGTGTGCCCACCACAGCTGGGTCACATTGCTTTGTATGGACTCTCGTGTGCAAAAAAACACTCGCCTAAGACCAACACAGGAGGCAGAGCGGGACTAAGCAGAGACTCCTGCCACTCTCAGCTTCTTGGGCCATGCACACCACCTCAGTATCTCACAGAGAAACTAAGCACTGGGAAGGCACCCAACCACAGGGAAAGCAGGCAACGGGACACATGCTGCTGACAAAGCCTCAGCTGCCTCCCAGCAGCACACGGATCACTGGAGCCAAGCACCAACAGGAACACTGGAAGAACCCAGCTGCCCCCAGGTTGTGTCTGTCAAATCTGCACTCTGAAACCAATCCCCAAACTCTGCCAGCTACAGCTCTGAAAGCTTCCCACAGCCCAAACAGCTGCTAAGTAACAGCAATGGCCACAGACACAAAACGGGAGAGGGAGGGAAGAAGGTCTGCACAGCAGTGCCCAAACAGAGCCTGAAATGCCACTGCCACCAACTTTAGTCCCACTCCAACTGCACACCTTGGATCCAGTGACTACAATCTGCCCAGATGAAGGACACCCTCCAATAGCAGCAAAAGCAACATTCCCATCACTTCAGTAGCTGTCTAAGCTGGGCATGAGCATGAAATACATCCTTGGAGCACTGTTGAGTCAGGGAAGACAAGACCGTCTCCCAAGGACCCCTAAATCCTTGTTCCTGATGAAATAGCCAGACAATGGGCCAGGTTTGGCCACAGGTTGCCCAGAAGTTACACCCATCCCTGATCCCATCCAGAACCACATATGGAGGTGCTCATGGACCTTTACTACTCCCACATCAAGGGCACAAATGACAACAGAGCAAGAGAATTATTTGTTGGTACTCTAGTTGGAGGCACAGGGCTTCTGGTGGGAATTATTTGCTTTTGGATCATACCTATGTGTGTGGTGCTTGATGGTGTAACAGTTGTTGTTGTCGTTGGCTCTCTGGTGGTGGTGGAGGTGGTGGTGGTGCTGGGAGTCTCTGGTGATGTGGAAGTGGTTGGCAATTCTGTTGTAGGGGATGTTGTGCTCGGTGTGCCTGTTACAAACAGCAGGGACAGAGAAATCAGACAAAGGCACAAGTGAGATTCAATGTGAAATGAACAGAAACTGTGCATGAGGCAGCTGCCCCAGACCTAGAGGGTTCAGCCAACCCTAACACAACAAAGGTCCATAGCGCCAACTCTTCCTTTCTGGCCTCAGAAAGCAGAATCCTTCCCATCCATGCATAGAGACAGTCATGTCCCTCCTTGCCTTGTGAAGAGACTGGGGATAGTTCTGGAAGATGCTTCTTCCAAAATCAGAAAGACCAAGCAAGAGATGAGGAGGAGTAATGCTTTGCATCTGGCTGGGGCCTTCTATCTTTGCCTCATTACCTAAACACCTTACTAAATTCTGGGGCAAGAGCTGAGAAGGGAATGTGTGGTTTGACTACAAAGCACAGCAATATGTTCCTGCCTCATTGTCGTAAGAGTTCCACTGATTCGATGTCAGCCCTTTGAAGGGCTTCCAGAGCAATAGTGAATCTCATCAGACAATGGCCACACTTGAGAGGAAGTGACAGTCTGCAGACTGAAACTTTTCCCAAAAGCCTGTCACAGAAGTCCTTGCTTCCTGCATCCACAAACACTGTCCTGCATCTATAAACACTGTCATCCACTAGCACTGACATTGCAAAGGAAGACAGCAAACAAAGTCTGCAAAATTTTTCCCAGAAAGCATCTGAAATTACAGTGCCACAAGAGTAACCCCCAGTGCAATTTCACAACTTAAGTCCAGTGACTACTTTCTGGACAGATGAAGGACAAGGTGCAACAAGAACACAAGATTTCCCATCACTTTAGTATCTCTTTAAGCCCAGCAGGAGTACCAACATGAAATATCTTCTTAGATGCTTGTGGAGTAATGGAAGCCAAGCGCTTCTCACAAGGACCCCTGAATTCTCATCACTTCTGAAATAGCCAACCCAAGCTCCAGCTTTCAGCAAAGGACATTTCATGGGATGCACAGCAGTTACACTCATCCCTAATTCCACGCTGAAGCACAAATGGAAGTGCTAACACATCTTCATTACTCCCAAAGCAAGGGGATAAAAATCAGACATGGCAGAAGTACCTGGAGTTGGTCGAGTGGTCGTGTGTTCTGATATGGGTGTGGATGTGCTTGAAGAAGTGGAGGAGGTTGTTGATGATCCAGTAACAGTCGTTGTTGTCTTAGGGGTGCTGATGCTGGTGGTGCTGCTGGGGGGTGTCGTGGTGCTGGCAGTGATGATGGGAGTTTCAGATGCTGTTGGCGTGGGAGCAGTTGGTGTTTCTGGGGTTTCTGGGGTGCTCGCTGTGGGTGGAGCTGCGCCCGTTAGAAACAACAGGGACAGAGAAAACAGACAAAGGCACAAATGCATGAGTGGGATTCATTAGGAACTCAATGGAAGCTGCACATGAGGCAGCTGCCACAGATATCGACAGGTCAGCCCACCCTTAGCACAGCAAAGGTCTCCAGAACCAGCCCTCCCTTTCTGGCCCCAGAAAGAAGACTCCTTGACATCGATGCACAGAAAGTGCCATGGCCTCTCCTACTGCAGAGATTAGAGATGGTGCTGAAAGGTGCTTCTCACAAATCTGAGAGACCAGCCAAGAGGTAAGAGTCATATGAGGAGGAGCAATGCTTTGGATCTAGCTGGAGCTTTCTATCTCTGCCTCATTATGTGAACACCTCACTAATTCATGGAACAGGACATAAGAGTGGAAGCTGGGCTCGTGGAAGAAAGCATGCCCAGGACTATATTCCTGCCTGATTGGTATGTGATTCCCTCTGTATTTCAATTTCAGCCTGATGCAGGGCTTCCCTGGGCACTAGTGGATCTCATCAGACAAAGCATCAGCCAAAAATTACAGTTCATGGCAAGAGGCAGTCTGCAGAGTGAAACTGGTCCCTCAAAGGCTGGCAGGAGAAGCCTTCCTTCTTACATGTCCAACAGCTGACAACCACTAACACTGAGAGGCCATAGGAGGAGGACAAAGGGCTGAGCCCAAACAGAGCCTGAAATGCCACTGCTACAAGAACAAATCCCACTACAATTGCACTCCACGTGTCCAGCAACTACATTCTGGTCAGCTGAAAGACACAGTCCAACAGCTGCAAAAGCAATGTTACCCATTGGTGCAGCTTCTGTCTAAGCTGGGCACCAGCATGAAATACCTCCTTGGAGCACTGTTGTGTCAGGAAAGACAAGACCTTCCCCCAAGAATCCCTAAATCCTTGTTCCTTATGAAATAGCAGCCCAAGGGCCAGATTTGGCCACAGGACTTTTCCTGAGATTCCCAGAATGCACATACACCCTTGATCCCATCTACAGGCACATATGGAGGTGTTCATGGACCTCCACTACTCTCACAGCAAGGCCAGAACTGACAACTGAACCAGAAAATTTTTTGTCTATTCTGTTTCTGGGGGCAGAGGGCTTTTGGTGAGAGTTATTGCTTTTGGGAACATACTTCCAGGAGTTGAGGGGGTAGTTGTTGGTCCAGAAACAGAGGTTGTTGTGCTCGGAGGGCCGGTGGTGCTGGTGGTGGTGGGAGTCTCCGGTGTCGAGGGAGTCGTTGTTGATTTTGGTGTGCTCAGTGTGGATGAAGGTGTGCCTGTTACAAACAGCAGGGACAGAGAAAACAGACAAAGGCACAAAGGCATGAGTGGGACTCAATGTGAATTGAACAGAAGCTGTGCATGAGGCAGCTGCCACAGACATAGAGAGGTCTAAGAGCCCACCCTTAGCACAGCAAAATTCCACAGCCCCAGCCCTCCGTTTCTGGCCCCAGAAAGGAGACTGAAATCCATGCACAGAGACAGTCATGTCTATCTTTGCCTAGTGAAGATACTGGGCATAGTGCTGAGTGATGCCCTTCACAAAATCAGAGAAACCTACCAATAGGGAAGAGATGAGGAGGAGTAATGCTTTCCATCCGGCTAGGCCTTTCTATCTCTGCCTCATTACCAGAACCCCTGACTAAATCCAAGGTTAAGAGCTGAGATAGGAGGCTCCGGTAATGGAAGGAGCATGCTCAGGAATGAGAGCACTAACAGGACGGGACAGGAAGACATAGTCTTAAGTTGTGCTGGTGGAGTTTTAAGTTGGACATTAGGAGGAATTTCTCCAGAGAACAAATTATTAGACACTGCAATGGACTGCCCAAGGAGGCGGCAGAGCCACAGTGGTCTGGTAGCTTTTAAGACAAAAGTGGATGTGGCACTTATTGCCATGGTCTGGTTTACACGGTGGTGTTCAGGCACAGGTTGGACATGAGGATCTTAGAGATCTTTTCCAACCTAACTGAAGCTGTGAATATATTCCTGCCTCATCATCATGTGATATCCCTGTGGTGCAATGAAGGCCTGATGAACGACTTCCCTGGGAACTAGTGACTCTCAAAGGCCACAGTTCACAGCAAAGGGCAGTCTGCAGAGAGAAACTGTTCTCAAAAGTCTGGCAGGGGAATCCTTCCTTCCAACATCTATTACAACTGACAACTGTTAGCACTGACAGGACAAAGGAGAAGGCAAAATGGAAAATCCTGGCACAGCTGTGTACAAACAGAGCCTGATATGCCACTGCCACTAGACCAAGCCCCACTCCAATTGAACACCACGGCTCCAGTGATTCTGTTCTGGCCAGCAGAAGGATTAGGTCCAAAACCAGCAAAATAAACATTTCTTATCAGTTCAGCACCTTTCTAAGCTGGGCACCAGCATGAAATGACTCCTTGGAGCTTGTTGAGTCAGGAAGCCAAGACTTTCTCCCCGTGATCTCTGAATTTTTGTTCCTTATAAAACAGCCAGCCCAAAACACCAGGTTTGGAACAGGTCATTACCAGGAATACCTGGCCATTATACCCATCACTGATCCCATACAGAAGCAAAAAGAGGTGCTTATGGACCCTCATTGCTCCAACAGCAGTGGAATATATGAGAGCACAAAATGTAGAATTACCTGTAGTTGGTGTGGTAGTGGTGTATGTTGGTGTGGGTGTAGATGTGCTTGGAGAAGTTGAAAGGGGTGTTGGTGATCCAGTAATAGTTGTCGTGCTTGGGGTGCTGATGCTGGTGGTGCTGCTGGGGGGCACAGTGGTGCTGGCAGTGCTGGTGGGAGTCTCAGGGGTCAAGGTTGATCCTGTTATTGTGGTTGTTGATTCTGGTGTAGTGGGTGCTCTGCTTGGTGTGGGTGGTGTGCCTGTTACAAACAGCAGGGACAGAGAAAACAAAGGCACAAAGGCATGAGTGGGACTCGACAGAACTGAACAGAAGCTGTGCATGAGGCAGCTGCCACAGACACAGATAGGTCAGCCCACCCTTAGTGCAGCAAAGTCCCCTAGCAGTAGCTCTCCCTTTCTGGCCTCAGAAAGCAGAATCCTTGACATACACACACAGAGATTATCATGGGCATCCTTTCCAAGCTAGGAGACTGGGAATGGTGCTGGAAGGTGCTCCTTACACAGTAAGAATGACCGTCCAATAGGTAAAAAATGAGGAGCAGTAATGCTTTCAAACTTGATGGGGCTTTCTATCTTTACCTTATTACCTGAATTCACTAAACACTGGAGCAAGTCCTGAGATGGGAATTTGCGGTAAGGGAAGGAATCATGGAGAAGAATATCTTCCCGCCTGTTTGTCACGTGGTTTTCCAAAGTCAGCCTGATAAAGGACTTCCCAGACAACTAGTGGATCTGATCAGCCAAAGACCACAGTTCATAACAAAGGGTAGCATGCAGACTGGAACTCTTCCCAACAGCCTGCCAGAAGAATCCTTCCTTCTTACACCTATAGAAGCTGAACACTATTAACAGTAAAAGAGTAAAGGAGGAGTAGAAAGGTGGGAAACTACACAGCTGTGACCTAATACAGCCTGAAATGCAAGTGTCACAAGACCAAGTCCAGCTCCAATTGCATTCCAGGGGTCCAGTGACTACATTCCGCCCACATGAAAGACACTGTCCAACAGTGGTAAAACCAAGACATCCAGTAGTTCAGAATTTGTGTAAGATGAGGCACCAGGATGAAATACCTCCTAGGAGCACTGTTGAGTCAGGGAAGCCAAACCTTCTCCCCAAGACCCCTAAATAATTGCTCCTTCTGAAACAGCCAGACTAAAAGGCCAGCTATGGCCACATGACATTTCCTAGAATGCCAGAAGTTACCCATGCCTGATCCCATCCACTGTCACAAATGGAGGTATGATCAGACCTTTAGTACTCCCAAGGTCAGAAATTAAAACAGAACCAGAAAATTATTGACTGGCTGTGTAGTTAGATGCAGAAGAATTTGGTGGGAATGACTACTGCTGGGAACATACCTGTAGGAGTTGAGATGCTGGTTGATGAGCCAGTAATCGTTGTTGTTGTTGTGGTTGTGCTCGGAGGACTGGTGGAGATGGTGGGAGTCTCTGGGGACAAGGTTGATCCTGTTGTCGTGGTTGTTGATTCTGGTGTAGTGGGTGCTCTGCTCGGTGTGGGTGGAGATGTGCCTGTTAGAAACAGCAGGGACAGAGGGAACAAACAAAGAGACAAAGGAATCAGTGGGATTCAATATGAACTCAGCAGAAGCTGCACGTGAGGCAGCTGCAACACACCTAGAAAGTTCAGCCCACACTTAGAACAACAAAGGTCCCTAGCACCACCCTTCCTTTCTGGCCCCAGGAAGCAGAATCCTTAAAAACCATGCACACACACAGGGCCACAGACCTCCATGCCTTGTGAAGATACTGGGGATAGTGCTGGAAGGTGCTTCTCACAAAATCAGAGACATCTACCAATAAGGAAGAGAAGGACGACGAACAATGCTTTTCACCTATTGGGGCTTTCTATTTGTGCCTCATTACCTGAACACCTCACTCACTCACGCAGTAAGAGCTGAGATGGGAATCTGTGGTCAGGGAAGGATGTATGCACAGTACCAAGAGGATCAGTATCTCCACAGGACAGGAGGACATAGGCCCCTGTGTCCTTGCTCCCTCTGAAACAACCAGCCCAAGGGCCACCTTTGGGCAAAGGCCATTCCACCGGATACACAGCAATCAGTCCAATCTCAGATCCCATACAGAGGCACAGATGGAGACGCTCACAGACCTTCAATTCCCCACAGCAAGGAAACACATGAGAGCACAGATCAGAGAAGTACCTGTCGTTGGTGTGGTGGTGGTATATGTTGGTGTGGGTGTGGAGGTGCTTGAAGTGGTTGAAATGGGTGTTGTTGAGACAGGAACAGTTGGTGTTGTCTGTGAGGTGCTGCCACTGGTGGTGGTGCTGCTGGGGAGCAACGTGGTCGTAGTGGTGGTGGTGGTAGGGGTGGTACTGCTGGAAGTCGGCTCTGCTGTTGGCGTTGGAGCGGTTGTTGATATTGGAGTGGACACACTGCTCGTGGTGGTTGAAGCTGTGGAAGGTGTGGTGCTTGGGGTGCTTGGAGTTGCAAGACACTCTGGGTAGTTGGGGGTGCAGCAGACACTGATCTCATAGTTGAGGCACACTGGCATCGGTATGATACCTCCTATCTGCTGATCTTTATTGTTACAGATGAGCCCTACGTCAACACTGCATTCCACTTTCTGCCCTAAATCTGCAATGGGAGTGTCAGGGAATTTCTGTGCTCGGCATGAAACATTCTCGACTTTCGCACACTCCCAGGACGGGAACTTGTTCCAAATGTTCTCAAAGGTTTCGTAGTCACCACTGTTCTTGTCGGAAGCATCTGGATAAGTTGTATCGAACCAGTCTGACCATTTACATTCACAGCCTGGGAGGCAACAACAAGACAGACAATGAGAAACAGACAGGACAGACACAACAAGGCAGAGCACCAGCTCACTCACAGCTGCTGCCCTGGGCACCCCCTGCACTCAACGGTGGCCCTCAGGATGCTACTGCACTCAGCCAACACTGGCCACAAGAAAGCTCAGTGAAGTGACCAGGCCTCTCCTTCTTGGCCCTACAAACCACTCCAGGCCCAAACCAGGACACAGGCACTGATGAGCTCTGTGTGTGCCCCCCACAGCTGGGTCACATTGCTTTGTATGGACTCTCGTGTGCAAAAAAACACTCGCCTAAGACCAACACAGGAGGCAGAGCGGGACTAAGCAGAGACTCCTGCCACTCTCAGCTTCTTGGGCCATGCACACCACCTCAGTATCTCACAGAGAAACTAAGCACTGGGAAGGCACCCAACCACAGGGAAAGCAGGCAACGGGACACATGCTGCTGACAAAGCCTCAGCTGCCTCCCAGCAGCACACGGATCACTGGAGCCAAGCACCAACAGGAACACTGGAAGAACCCAGCTGTCCCCAGGTTGTGTCTGTCAAATCTGCACTCTGAAACCAATCCCCAAACTCTGCCAGCTACAGCTCTGAAAGCTTCCCACAGCCCAAACAGCTGCTAAGTAACAGCAATGGCCACAGACACAAAACGGGAGAGGGAGGGAAGAAGGTCTGCACAGCAGTGCCCAAACAGAGCCTGAAATGCCACTGCCACCAACTTTAGTCCCACTCCAACTGCACACCTTGGATCCAGTGACTACAATCTGCCCAGATGAAGGACACCCTCCAATAGCAGCAAAAGCAACATTCCCATCACTTCAGTAGCTGTCTAAGCTGGGCATGAGCATGAAATACATCCTTGGAGCACTGTTGAGTCAGGGAAGACAAGACCTTCTCCCAAGGACCCCTAAATCCTTGTTCCTGATGAAATAGCCAGACAATGGGCCAGGTTTGGCCACAGGTTGCCCAGAAGTTACACCCATCCCTGATCCCATCCAGAACCACATATGGAGGTGCTCATGGACCTTTACTACTCCCACATCAAGGGCACAAATGACAACAGAGCAAGAGAATTATTTGTTGGTACTCTAGTTGGAGGCACAGGGCTTCTGGTGGGAATTATTTGCTTTTGGATCATACTTATGGGTGTGGTGCTTGATGGTGTAACAGTTGTTGTTGTCGTTGGCTCTCTGGTGGTGGTGGAGGTGGTGGTGGTGCTGGGAGTCTCTGGTGATGTGGAAGTGGTTGGCAATTCTGTTGTAGGGGATGTTGTGCTCGGTGTGCCTGTTACAAACAGCAGGGACAGAGAAATCAGACAAAGGCACAAGTGAGATTCAATGTGAAATGAACAGAAACTGTGCATGAGGCAGCTGCCCCAGACCTAGAGGGTTCAGCCAACCCTAACACAACAAAGGTCCATAGCGCCAACTCTTCCTTTCTGGCCTCAGAAAGCAGAATCCTTCCCATCCATGCATAGAGACAGTCATGTCCCTCCTTGCCTTGTGAAGAGACTGGGGATAGTTCTGGAAGATGCTTCTTCCAAAATCAGAAAGACCAAGCAAGAGATGAGGAGGAGTAATGCTTTGCATCTGGCTGGGGCCTTCTATCTTTGCCTCATTACCTAAACACCTTACTAAATTCTGGGGCAAGAGCTGAGAAGGGAATGTGTGGTTTGACTACAAAGCACAGCAATATGTTCCTGCCTCATTGTCGTAAGAGTTCCACTGATTCGATGTCAGCCCTTTGAAGGGCTTCCAGAGCAATAGTGAATCTCATCAGCCAATGGCCACACTTGAGAGGAAGTGACAGTCTGCAGACTGAAACTTTTCCCAAAAGCCTGTCACAGAAGTCCTTGCTTCCTACATCTATAAACATTGTCATCCACTAGCATACATTGCAAAGGAAGATGTACCTCCTCGGAACACTGTTGTGTCAGGGAAGACAAGACCTTCTTCCAATGACCCTTAAATACTTGTTTCATTTAAATAGCCAGACCAGAAAGGCCAGCTTTGGGCACATGACATTTCCTAGTATGCCCAAACGTTACACCCATCCCTGATCCCATCCAGAGCCACATATGGAGGTGCTCATGGACCTTTACTACTCCCACAATAAGGACACAAATGACAACAGAGCAAGAAAATTATTTGTTGGTACTCTAGTTGGAGGCACCGGGCTTTTGGTGGGAATTATTTGATTTTGGATCATACTTGTTGATGTTGGAACAGTTGTTGTCGTTGGCTCTCTGGTGGTGGTGGAGGTGGTGGTGGTGCTGGGAGTCTCTGGTGATGTGGAAGTGGTTGGCAATTCTGTTGTAGGGGATGTTGTGCTCGGTGTGCCTGTTACAAACAGCAGGGACAGAGAAATCAGACAAAGGCACAAATGCATGAGTGGGACTCAATATGAACTGGACAGAAGCTGTACATCAGGCAGCTGCCACAGACATAAACAGATGAGCCCACCCTTAGTACTGCAAAGGTCCTTAGCACCAACCCTCCCTTTCTGGCCCTGGAAAGCAGAATCCTAGACATCTATGCACAGAGAAGCTCATGGTTCTCTTTTCCTAGTGAAGGGATTAGGCGTGGTGCTGGAAAATACTTCTTACAAAATCAGAAATACCACACCAGCCTGAAGAAGGAAGCCTTTGCAGCCCCACCCAGAAAATGCCTCTAGCAACAGGACTTAGAAGCATGGCTACTCTTTTCTCACACAGCAGGTCCTTCTGGGTATATTCTCTCCAGCAGAAACTTAAAAGTCCAAACCCTCCTAAGTAAGACTTCCTTGCAAATCTATGTTTACTATGACTGTGACCTGCCTTTAGTAGCCAATAGCCTTTTATTTCTTCAAAGGCAAAGTAAGATCACAGAGTATTTTTCTGTTAAATACCTGTAGATGTTGAGGATACTGGAGTGGGGACTGGTGGTGCATACTCACTTGTGGAAGGGATGTGTATGGGTGTGGTTGAAGTCCTCGTTGTAGTGGTGGTGGGTATTGTCTTGGTGGTCGTTGAAGTTGTAATTTGTGGTGTAGTAGGTGTAGCTGTAGGCTCACAAGGAATTTCTTGCCACTCACAACAGTTTACTCTGATTTCATAATTATAGCAAAGTTGCCACATAGTTACATCTTGCTCATCATTTTTACAGATTAGCCCATATGTAACATTACACTGGACTTTCTGACCAAGTTCTTCTAAGCTCACATCAGGTTTATCCTTAGCCCTGCATTCAATTTTCTCAGGAGCTGTACATATTTCCTTTCCATGCTTTCTTATTTCCTCATATGTTTCATAGTCACCACCACCTTCCTCAGGTTTACTAACATCAAACCACTCAGTCCAGTTACAGACCAGTCCAAAGCAAGGAGCTGCAAGAAAAGACAGAGATTTCAGATGTTACAGAGAACATCCTGAGAAGATAATTTTTAATTTTCTTCCATTAAGGGCTAGAGAACTGCATTGCAATTTGTCATCTTTCCAAAGAAAATATTTCTAAAATTGGTTCTGAATTACCAGGTCTTTAAACTGGGAATTTTGCATCAAAATAAAATAACCAAGCTGAAACCTTTCAAGGTCCTTCTTCTCTCTATATTAATAGCACTTTTCAAGTTATAAAAAAGTATTCATTTTTATTTAAAATATATTTTTCTGAATTGATTATCTTTAGTTTATTCTTCCTTTAAATATTCTTTTGACATTTTTAATAACCTTGTTTTGTATTTATAACTTACTTGTAGTTACTGGATGGCTCGTAGTGGAAACTGAAACAGAAAAAAAAAGAGATTTCTCTATCATTTCAAAAGAAATAGAATAGTATATTTTTGCTGACACTCTTAACATTATTTCTACTATCCCATTAGGATATTGTAAAGCTAACATGTGTTTTTCAGAAATAGGAAGGCACTCTGTACATTTGTACTTAAAATTTCTTTCATGGGAAAGAAATCAACTCAAGATGCTAAAAGTCTTTCTTTAGTGGGGTGTGATAAAACAATTCATAAATATTGCTCTATCTGTGTCAACTATAATCCCATATAATTGTACATTCTATATTTAAAATATTTTCCTTAAAGAAAACAATTTTTATATCGCATCTGTATTGGTGATTTACCTGCAGTGGTGGTGGTAAGAGTAATGGTAGGGGTGGAAGTTGAAATGATTGTAGGTGAAGTTGTTGGGCAAGGATAGGGCTCTCCAGGAACCAAAGAACCATTTTCTGCACAAATGTATTCTGTACATATGTCGCCATCCTGTACGCTTCCCACAATTTCACCCGGCCAATAATTTGTTCCATTGATGACACAAGGACACCCTGCAAGAAAGAGCTTTACTGTGCAATTTTGCTACTACCATGTAAGAGGCAGAGGTAAAATACTTATGGACAAGACAGCATTTACATGAGTCGTGTTTTTCAGACCTATACCTGCAGCTTAGACCTACTACATTGCGCTACTTTATCTTTACATTTAAAGCAATGTTAGGATATATTTAATCAAGTCCTGAATAAAATGCCTGGTGGCACAGACTTAGAAAGTAGGTTTTAAAATGTTCTGAGAGAAATAATAATTGCAATTTACTAATTGACACTTTTATAGTAAAAACTACATGTTCAGAAAGTGCAAACTTGTACTGAAATCCATTAGTTTGGATATGGGACATGGGGAAAAAGACTGAAGGGGCATGAGAAAAAGGTTGAACCAGAAGCACTAACAGCAAAGTTCAACGAAGCACAAACAAATTTTCTTTAGTCACAACTTTCACTAACACTGGAAAGAATTATTCTAAATCAATACTAAGCCTTTTGTAGAGTCAGACAGAGCAGTTCTATGCTTTTTTTTTTTTTCCTTTTGTTTCCAGAAAAACCCAAAAGTTATTTACCTGGGATTGGTTTACACTGTATGGATCCTGATGGGACACAGACACTAAAAGAAAAATTTTCAAGAATTAAAATGTTGCTGATGTTTTATGACACCTGTTTGCAAGAGTACAGAAACACAGATATTTGCCTCTTGGTCTTCATTCACACTACTGGATATATTTCTGGGTATATTTTCTAGTATTGCCTACCATTTTTCTTTCAAATTAAGTCACCGCTTTCAGTAGAATTGCAAGTTGCAATACTGCAATAACAGTTGTTTTGCAGAGTGAATTTAACAGCTAGATCAGATTATTCTCTGGTCACCATGTAGAGCCAGAGGTGTGAGTGCTGTCATTGCTAACACTCTAAGCAAAGAGTTGGGACTCAACTATCTCTTTCAAGGCAAGAGTATTTCAGATTACAGTGATGTGGCAGTCCCAGTTTTAAGTGTTTTAATGCAAGGCAGAGTAACCCCTCTCTTCCCAAAGAGAATTGAAAGGTCGTTTTAGAAGTTCACCCAGATTTAATTATCATAATTTATGACAGTTGACAGGTATAATCTGCTAATAATTTGTGAATTTGCTAATACCCTAATTATAATAACTACCAACCTGAAATCTGGATTATTATGGGTTTGGAAAACTATGAAGTACAAGAATATACCAGCTCTTCAGCTGAAGTTGCATCTTTATTTTTTTGAAGCCCAGTAAAGTAAATGAAGGACTCAGCACACACAAATTATTTCCCAAATTACTGCAAGTAATTTTTATATACCATGTTGTACAGTTTTCTTTTGAGGGTACTTCTTGCCAAGGAGGTACAGAGGTTCCATCCTCGAGGTAACATCCACATTTATCTTGAGTCACACATTCCTTTGTCTCTTCATTATAAATAGGCCTGTCATTAGGGCATCTGGGGTAGCAGCCTATTGATGACAGGTAGAACAGAATACACGATGAAGAAAAAGTACAAAAAGTTAACTCAGTGATATGCTACCATCTGAAGGGAAATTACTCTCACTGAATCAAACATAGTGAAAGAAATCTAAAACTTCCCATTCAAATCAAACCGTGGATAATTAGTCTTTCCAAAAGACTTCAGCAGTTCTCACTGACAATATTGGGGTGAGGAGGATTAAGTAAGAGGTTTTTTTATGAAAACTAGTGAAGTTTCTTTTTGTTAGTTCAATACCTTAGAGAAACTCCTAATTTATACTCATTTCTATGGGCAGCTAGTAATTTTAAGACAAAGAAACACCCCAATTTTTGTATAGATCACTGTATCACTAATACTTCTGTGAGGAATATGGAAGCAGATTCACTAACAAACAGGTTTTTCACTGCATTTCTTGGAACATTAGACCTTGTTTATATGCCTTCAATACATCATCCCTACCTCAAACAGATAATTTATCTGTGTTTATCCTTACCCTTGGGCAGTGATGCAAACTCCACTGCAAAGGATCATTCTATTTTTCATGTAAATACACTTAAAAATATTATTCTGCTATTATTATTGTATCTCCTTCCTCCAAATAACCTCTTATTAAGTCCAATTATTAATGACATGAAGTCCTCTTTATACTGCACTGGAGTTCTAAATAGCCTTTAAACTGAAGCACCATGTAATTAGCTTGTACTTAAAAGTCACTTTACACTGCCAGACTGAACTTAAGATGTCTTAATAAAAATAGGTGTGCTCTATATTTCTAGTGAAATTAAACAACAAAAATAACTGAGAAAGATAACGGGATATATAATAATCTGCCTTCTGACACCTCCTAAATCTTTCTAATAATATAAGACAATTTATTTTAAAACATAGAGGTTTGTTGGATTTTTAGAAAATATTTTGGTTAGGGATTTTTGCTGATTTTTTTAGTAGGGTTTTGTAGGGGTATTTTGCTTTGTTTTGTTTTGTTTCTCTTGAGTTTTGGTTTGTTTGATTATTTTTCTTTTAATTTTTTTACTAGCAGTTCAAAGCAAAGTCAAACTCAAGGCATTTCCTGCCAATCCCTAAACTGGAGGTAAGTGCTTCTAGTCCAGACCAAAAAGACTTTATGGCTAAAAAGATAAGTCTTTTCTCCTGCTTTACCATGTGGTAAACCAGAAGATACTAGTAAAATCTTTCATATTCTTGGATCGTTGCAGTCCTTTTAATGTGAAATTCCTGCTCCATTATCAACCATAAGGACTGTCACCTACTAATATCTCATCTACAAAGGAAACAGAATCTCCAGTAAGAATCCAATGTATAGCAGCATCAGTGTGCCTGCTATGAAAGATATTTTCCAGTGTAAAGGTAGGTAAATGTTGCACACTAATCTAGCAAAGGCAAGATGATCTGATACATAAAAAATGACAAGGTCAAAAACGCCCAACTATAAGTGACTTGCTTCTTTGCCATATCAAAGATTTTCTGCTTTTGAAATACTTTTGCATGGGATTCCAGATAACCATGATGTAATAGTAACACATGTTTCAGGCTATCATCCAAGCAGAAAGCTAGTTTTGTGGCTGACAGGAATATAACTATCACCCATTGATGTCAATAAATAATAAATAACATTATAGGAGATGTCTATGTAAGACCGGAGGCAAACTCAACATAGCAGATTTAGGAACATCTCATCAAGTTGACTGACTAGCCCATAATTATTAAAAGACATCTGAACAGAGTTATACAAAACACAATATAAAATGGCAAGGAATTGATTACCTTCCAGCAATGGTATTGTAAAGTTGGTGGTGACATTATTGATCATCCTGCAGGTTGTGATATTACTGCCACAAGGCTCGTAGTGCCAGTCACACTCATTGCGAGGGTTGTAGTAGTCACAGAATATGGCTGATGAGAAAAGAGAGAGGCTGATTAAAAACAAAGTTACCAGAATGCTCTTCTGAGCAGGCCTTTAAAGGCACAAGCTGCATCAATCTACAAGTTAAGCTGGCCCAATTTCTCTTGAGGTACGAGACCTGGACTTTCTGCTACTCTGCTTAAACTTAGGAAATGTCAAAACACTGGTGCCCAAGATTTAAATCTTAGATATTCAAGCCACTGGGTAAAAGTGTTTCAAATCATATAATAACCCCATTTTTAAAAAAGTTATTTTAGTTTAAAATTAAAGGTATATTTCTGAGAGTACTTTTCTTCTGTAGCTATTAGCAAACTCCTAAATATTTTTCCATTTTATACAAAATGGCAAATATTCCATCTTTCTGTATCACACAGGCTGAAAGTCCAAGAGGAAACACATGAGAGGTTATGAATACAACTTACATTCAGCTTAGATGACTAGAGACAGAGGAAGGAGCTTTTATTAACTTATATATCAGAGCTGAATGAAACTTGCAGTTTTTGTTTTGCTGGCTTCTTACACTTAAAAGCTCCAACTAGTTCAAATTCTGAATCTGAATGAATTTTTAAATTAAAAAATAATATATTTCTGCTACTTAGAATCTCGAAATTTTGATTTGAGTGCTTTTTGGGTAATACTAATTTAAATAATATTTTACATTCATTTATGGTGTACTGGTATGAATATTAGCACCACTAATGGACACTATTAATATACATGATACTGATAAGGTTCAGTGCTAAAGCATGGGAGTGCTATATACTTTTTGCTAAAATCAAATTCTGAGTAATTTGAAGAACTGAGAGAGGAGAGAGATAGAGGAAGAGAAATGGAGAGGAGAGGAGAGGAGAGGAGAGGAGAGGAGAGGAGAGGAGAGGAGAGGAGAGGAGAGGAGAGGAGAGGAGAGGAGAGGAGAGGAGAGGAGAGGAGAGGAGAGGAGAGGAGAGGAGAGGAGAGGAGAGGAGAGGAGAGGAGAGGAGAGGAGAGGAGAGGAGAGGAGAGGAGAGGAGAGGAGAGGAGAGGAGAGGAGAGGAGAGGAGAGGAGAGGAGAGGGCCAGGCTGAACAAAAGACAGTTGAAACATATAAATTTACTAGCCCTGTTTGTTCCCTGATATGCTGAGAAAAGATTTCACCAAGTAGCCAGCATGACCTTGCAGTGACAGTACTAATGATTTATCTGACTGGCTTTCTGAAGCAGCTAGAAAGATACAGTTGTGTTTATCTGGTACTCACGGCAGATTTCAGGAGTTCTCCAGAAAACACAGGCCTCAGCCTTGATGCACTCCTGGGCGTATGCTGCAACTGCAGAGCAGAAGCACTCGCAGTCTCCACCGCTGTCACAAGAGCAGGCATCATGAACACAAGCATCATAGAAAGGACTTGGGTCCACCTGTCAGGGGAAGAAATGATGCCTCAGTTCACCTCCAAACTAAGTTTTCAAACTAATATGTTTGAGAGCTCTTGATACATGGGAATTGAGCTGGCCAGGAATGAGATTGTGTCTAAGAGTTACCAAATCACAAACATATACAAGCTTGAAGCTGGTCAATATATTTTGGAGAATAACAGACTTAAAATAATACGCCTCCTTCATAAGTTGCTATGACTTAAAAAACAGAGTAAGAGTCCTTGGCAGTGCTCACATTTTCTAATAGAGTTCCATTTTAGTGCTCTGAAAACCAAGTTGAATTGATGCCAATGAAGTCTTATCTTTCAGCAAGCTTTGCCAACCAAATGGTGAACAGTGTCAGAAAGGCTGCATTCACAGCAAATATAAGGCATATAATTTTATCCTGTCAGTTTTGGGAGTTTATCCAATGGCACGCTTAAAAAAAGAATTTTTTTTTTGTTTGAGATCACAAAGAGGAGAAGCTTATACTGGATTTTTGCTGCTGAAGTAAAGCACATGGAAACATACAATAAATTAATTAAATTCATAATTGTTTGTGACTTTTCCACTGTGAGTTAAGAACAAACTGCTGCTAATTATTACCATACATCAGGAAAAAGATGAGAAATAAAGAGCAGTGCGCTATGTGCACTGTACTCTGGGAGCTGTGGGCTGTCACAGTATTTTGCTGTGGCAATTTGGAGGCACAGTACCAGCATCTGTCAGTGTAATGTCAGTGGTATCTAAGAAGATCCTTTTGTGGATTGAATACTACAAGCCCCTTCAACAGCCATCTTTCATGTTTAGTATGAATTTCCATCAGAAGATGGGTCTGATGATTGTAAGGTCCTTCAGTACTTGTAATACTGATTGTCTCTCAACAAGAGATGGTGCAACTGCAGCAAAAACAGACCTGTTCAGGATATATTTCTGAAGCTAACTTGCAGAGTAGTAGCAGTGGAACTGTGGTGATGACTATTGTATTGGGCTACCACCACCACTGATACAGTTCCATTGCCACAGAGAGTCAGACTACTTTGACTAAGGCCACGTGAAATGTGCTGACACCTATATCTGTACTGAAGACTTAACTGAAGGTCACTATTTAACCATCTCTTCATTCATTTCTTTTGACGGTCTTTTTGGTTCTGCATTATCAGAAATGCACTGTGCTGTCCCATCACCTACTGTCTTCTACAAACCTTGGAGTGACAAATTTTGAAGACTTCGCTCCGGATGATGCTGCATTCTTTCTCTGCCCAAGATTTCCGGTGTGGTTTCAGATCACAGGGCTTAATCTCTTCTGTGACATCTGGGCACATGGGAGATTGTTTCCAGGAATTTCCAAAATTCAGAGCATTAGAGTCCTGCAGTCCACTCCTTGTTGTAAAGTCATTGTTTGCCTTGTCATCAAAGTTGCCACACAGACCACACACTTTGCCCTGGAAAAGAAAATTGTGTTTTTAAATATACCATGTAAGTGAGAAACAGGCTCTGGTTAAGTAAGAGCAAAACATTGACATAAAAAGCGACAAATTACTGTCTCTGTAAATGATGACTTTCATCTTTACTGACAACTCATTTGTACAGAAAATCTTCATTTGTCCATCCTCAGCAAATTATTCAGCTGCCATGTCTTCCCTCCTCAAAATCAATTCTATCTGGTGTATTTCCATATCTCCGTCTCCATATCCAATTTAAAACATTAAAGAGTGCCCAAGCCTCTTACAGCTGAGAATAATTATTTATTCTCCATTCTTTTCAATTTATCATAACTCACCTATTAATATAAGTCTGAGGTAATTCATTTCTGCTCAAAGCTGTTTTTATTAAAAGTTTCTAACGTAATGGGCACCATTTCTTCATTCATGAAAAAGAAATAACAGGGACTCATTTTTCTTCAAAGAAAATGTATCAATCTGCCCTCAATGGTGAATTTTTGGTAGTGTTATTTAAGGTCCACCAGTCTCCTCAAGAAACAGTATGTCACTGTTTGTACAATGCCTCAATATTCTCCAATTCAGCATGCTGAATTTCAGGAACCAGAACCACGGCCTTGCATTGCATAGGGAGTTTGTTTTTAACACAGGGCTGAGACTGCACGTAGGTTTCCAAGCACATGTGCAGTCAGTCCACATCCCCTCCATTATTCTGGACGATTGGCTATCAATACTCATAAACTCAAGAGTATTGCCTGAGATGTTTATTAGGATAGCATCCTATGAATTCTGTGCAATGCACTGTGATAGACTGTAAGAAACCTCAGAAGCACTTCTGCAAGCTGTGATGGTAATAATGCAAGCTAATCAGTGCACAGAGGATACAGGAATTAGACATGGAGTCAGAATAAAAGAACATTTATGTTTCCTTATCTATTCACAATACTACTTCAGAAAAAGACAGACAGGCACTAACTTTGTAATCAGGGCTCAGCTTGATGAAAACAGTAGTCTTCTTGTCCCAGATCAGCATCACTCCGTTGCTAGCCTCAATAACCAGGTACAGGCCGACTGTCCTGTTCCAATACTGCACATCATCACCAACATCTCGCTGAATTTCTTTGTACTCTTTGTTCTCCAATTTCAGTTCCGTTTTCTGAAAGATAAAAGAGAAGTATTGTACACTAACTTCTATGATGAGCAAAACATTAGACACTTGTCACAATGCAACTCATTCTGAAATCAATAGCTGAAACTCTGGGATGACTTCCAAGATGGCAGGGAATGGTGCAGCACTTCTATTTGAGAGGGTTTTCATCACCTGAGAACCTACACCTTTACAGAGTAATTTGATTTGATTGGGTCTCTAATGCTTGTTACAGCTGCTTTTAGGGGCATGACTTTGGAGCATTACATTTTTATATGCTTGAGTACTGATATGTACTGACTATCACCACTCACCCCTAGGAACATTTTGATAGCTTTTGAGCAGGTGACTCCTGTAGTTCCACAAGGGACATTCTCTGTGATGATACTGAATGAACCACTGGAATTTTTGTCGCCACAGAAGTCCTATTGAAAAAGAGAAAGAAAAGAACATGGGAAAATTAGGTAGAATATTTCATTGTAGTTCAATCTCATAATAATTGCAACCATTTAAATCTTCACAATGTATAAATAGTTACTGCTTCTTCAAATGTGAGATCCTATATACACATATTTCTACAAATGCACAGCCATATATGCATACTGCCATGCATACATATAAACAGTTAACACAGTCTTAGCCTGGAAAAAAGAGTGAGGCAATAAAACAAAGTGAGGAATATATCTTTAAATATAAGTTTCAATTTTCTAAGCTTAGAATTTGGATTTATTTCACAAATGATAGTTAGCTCTCACTGTAACACAGTTCTGTTATGTGCAATTTATAATATATCTGGAAAAAAAAAAGCCACATTCACACAGCTTGCCTGCACTGAAAATACACAATTTATCCTGACAGAATGTGTGAACACCTTGGGAACAATGGTGCAGACAATAAGGAATGACAAAACCAGAGGAAAGTAGATTTTCAAGGCAATGGAATTCCTTTTCAGCCCTCCTGATGAGCATTACCTGAGTAGCCACATATTCACAGCTCCCATCAAAGTCATAGAATTTCCCATCAAAAGTGTTATAATGGCCACTTCCATATATTGTACAAGTCCCATAGCACACGTTATCAGTGCATTTCCAATGCCCTTTCTGGCAGGTGCTAGAAGAGAGCAGAGAAGTTGAATTTTCAGATTTCACCAATAGTATGCGGTTCAAAAAACTGCAGAACAAACCAAGCAGCTGCCTGATATAATGTGATAATATGCAAAATATCCAAGCCTCAACTTAAATTGTTTAGCCTGTTTTTAAGCCAATAATATGACTTTTACTCTGTTGAGCTACAATCTTTAGATCTGATAGCATTTAATTTTTAAAAACGAGTGAATTTTCCCAACAAGAGATGCCTACTGAAAACAGAGGTAACTACCACCCCCATACTTTCAGCAGAATCTGTATTTTTTGAGTTAGCAGTAAGTAGTCCTGAAAATTAAGGATGATACTTCCAGCTGTTGCAGCTACTGTAGTACATAAGCCTAAACATTATCTGAATATACTGCACAGAATATATTCTAGAAGAGCGTATTCACTTATAACTCACCAGGTGTTGCAGTCCACTTTGATCTTTTTTCCAGAAGAATACAATTCATTGTTATGAATGCACGGGCAATCTTCTTGCTCAACACAGCCCCCTCTGCCATCATCATATAGACCCACAGGACACACACAGCCTGAGACACACTCTGTCTGGAACTAAGGAATATAAGGAGAAATGGTTACCTTATGACAAAGCACTGCATCTTAATTCCACTTCATCCGCAAGCACTCTTTAAAAAAAATGAATTTACAACCACACAGTCCAATATTGATTAGTTTTATAAGGTTCTTTTTTTTCCAGGTTTCTAATGTCTTTCTTTTCTTTTTTGATTGTCTAATAACCAAAATTCTTCTTCACCTGGAAGTTACGACTCTACTGAAGCCACAGTAAAAAGAAAGAGGAGAACGAAACCAAAACTGGAATCATCATGAAAGTGGCAACAGATTAATATAATAGGAGGGGAAAAAGAGTTGATTAAACCAAAGAGAAGTAAACTGTTAATTACAACTGTATTTGCTGTGTAGCACCATGTCATGTAAAGAATACAAAATAAAGAAAGCAAGACAGAAAGAAAAGTTGAATACATACATGATGAGTTTGAGGAGTATGACAGCTAAGCTGTAAAGGTGTTTGTGAACTCCACGTTGAGGTTGCACTGCAGTCAAAGTATGTCTTGTTAGAAGAACATTCTTCTTCACCTGAAAGGTACATTGCTGGTTTAGATCAATCAAGAAAAGGCAAAAGAAATGTGAGTGAAAGGTGGCAGTTTCTGAGACAGAAATCTCAGTCTACCCTCATGAAAAAAATAGGCTCAGTGAAGAGAGACCAAAGGGAAAACATGTTACTGTTTTACATAAAGAGAAAAAAACATGCAAAACAAGTACATGGAAAATTCAAAAAGAAAGTAGGTTTGGGTTGTGAGGTTGGTTATGGGTTTTATTCTAGTTTAGTTTATAGAACGTCACTTACTTCTCATTCTTAATTTCACTGAAGTGCATTGGACCTTAGCATTTCGGCAAACACTAGAAAAGTGATGTAAGTAGAAATTAAAAAAAAACAAAAAGCAAGCTCAATATCTTCAATTTAAGTCTAAGGATTTGTTCATATACATTTGGGAGTATTTATTAAAGATGTCCAGCATCATTTCAATGGAAATTTCAAGGTCAATTCTATTGAATCACACTAATGAATTTTTTCTTTGGAGGAAAGTGTAGCAAGATTTTAGGCATAATGCAGAGAAAGGGTATGTTTTAAGGAAAGACAGCTATTCTATTAATCTTTAGCACTATGTTTTATGACAACTCAGGAATTAGATAATAATGACACAGATAACAGTGATAATTTAAATCAAAGCCTCCATTTGGATACACAGTGTGTTTTCATGCCTATTCAATTTACATGCTGCAAATTTGTTGACCTATATGCTTCTTCTGCTGGATGAAAGAAGGCATTTCACAGTTTGCACTGATGACTCAGGCAGCAAACCATTGCCAGAGGTCATGGCAAAATATAACAGAATCATTAATGCTGCTTTCAAAAGCCTATGCTACAGTAAATACATATCAAGAATTGGGGACCTTCCTCCAGTGGAAAACACAAGCAATCTGTGTCTGCTAGAAAAGCAAACATAACACACAGTTGGCCTTTTATCTTCCTTTCCCCGTTTTGCTTAACAAAGCCTTATTAACACTGCAGCTTCAGAATAACATTTATCTGTGAAGGCCAGTACTCACACCTCCAAAGCAAACTGCACTTCTCAATTATTGGTAACTTGCATTGCAACAGGATAATGCTTTGCTCAGCATGAAAATGTTGTGAAATGCATTAGAACTACTCATTGAAGCACTAAAAAAAACCTAAGCACCTTACACCTAACAAGCAATCTTTAAAGGGCTTTTTACCCACACAAAAGAAGGCAAAATAAAACATACCAGCGTTCTCCATCTTTTGTGAAATATTCCCCAGGTTCCAGGTATGAGCCCTTGTAATAACACTGGCACTGGGAGATGGGCACACATTTATCCTGGTTATCCAAGTATGTATTGGATGGGCAGCCACAGCCATCCACAGGAGCAAAGTCTTGCAAGCAATACTTTTCACCATCAGCAAGGGAACGACAGGTCTGCTGGCACATTGTAAGATTGTAAAGGAAGACTTGATTTCCTGAGCAAGAAGATGCTTCACTGCCTGGAGGGGAAAAAAACAAAATTATATAAGAGAGATGCAGGTTGGACAAGTTGGCCTTGGTATTTCCATTCTGGTTTCTTTGGCTGCACCAAATGTAGTGATAAAAACATTCCCTTAGATCTTACTAAAGTACAAAAATATCAGAAGTCACAAGTAACACTAACCTAACTTTACCAGTTGAACACTTATTTTTAACTGCTACTAATAGTTTCTACTTTCATACCCCTATTTGTTTCACATACTGAAAATCAGATAGAGAGTACAATATAATAAACTCCTAGTCTCAAACATACTGAACTGTTGATGAAAAGCAAGCATGATCAGAAACAAAGACATTGATAAACAAATGCATGGTAAAAGCCCTGATGGCTGGGATTCCATTAGTAAATGGAATTGTATTAGCTAGACTGAGGAAAGAAGGTGAAAGTTTAAAATATTGCTTTCTACTTCTAGAAAAAAAATTTCAAATTACACCTGAAGAATATAACACGGATTAGTAAACATTATCAGCATTGTCTCTTTTAGGTCCATTAGACATTTCTAAGATACTCCAAATCCCTTAACAGTGAGATCCCTGACAACCAAATTCAGAGAGAACCTGCTTATGCTGAGATCATGGTTAATTATTTCTACAGGGATTACTGTTCCACTACTTACTGCAGACACTCTTTCTCCAGTCTCCCAGTATAATCCCTTTGAAAGCACAGGCTCTTGAGTAAGAGGACAGGGCAGCACACAGACATTCCTCATTGTCTTCACAGAGGCAGGTGTCATATTTGCATTTCTGAAAAAAAACAAAAGGGTCAATAAGTCCCCAAAAAATCAACGGGCAATTGCAGTTTGACTGCTACAAAATGTCCTGTGTGCCTTTCCTGATGTTGTTTGTATTAATTCCCATGACCAGACAACAAGAAGGAACGGACAAAGACTAGAGAGCTTAAGTGCTGCTTCATTTCATACACAATGAAAATAATTGGATGCTTATTCTAACCTAAGTCAAGACTCCTGAACCTTTAAAAAGTGGTCAGCCTCCTTAAGAACATGTTTTTCAAAGCATACTGATACCATTTGTTCTCAGTTACTAATTAGAAATGCAGAAATCCACAAAAACAAGAATAATAAAGGCAAAATATTAACCAGGTCAATAAAGACCTTTACAGCATTTGAGCTTACATTGACTTCCAAGTACAAGCAATCATTTTGGAATTCCTTTTCCTCAGGTAAGCCTCACTTACTGCTCAACAGAGATGAGCATGGGGGAAAAGAATTCATGGAGTATCTGGCATGAAAATGATTCGGCGTTACATTCCAATCAATATATGGTTGGAATTTTTTCCCACATTTTATAAAAACTAATGTTTAAGGGTAGGCCTAAACTGTGCACATCTGCAACTCCTGAATCTTCTTTTCAGTCCAAATACCCAAGCAAATAAAAATGTACATAAAACACAAAACATAAGCAAGCAAAAGAAAAAATGTACAATTTTATTTAGCAGCAGCCCATAAGGATCTCATCACATGAGATACTTTGGATGCTATGCTGCTTGAATCAGTCAATGCAAAAATTTCAGTATCTCTTATGGATAAGCTACTCACTGATGTCTCAAACGTTCAAAAAATTATAAATTACAGTTAACCATCTGAAATAATGCAGTGCTAAAAGAGTGCAAAATTACGATACCTTATAGTAGTCTGAAGGATCAACAGCTAAGTGACATCTTGCAAAAGGACCCTCTGGGTTTCTCAGCAAAGAACACCAATGCTCAGCGTAATTTGCTGAAAAAAAAAAAAGATAAATTCATCACATTTCCTTCTCTTTCCTGTGCCATGCCTAGTTATGCTCACACATAAATGCAGTGCAGCAATACAAATGAGAGAACTGTGTGCATTTTAGGGAGTGGAGAAACTGCATGCAATCACCATACATGTATTTCTAATCCTCAATTCAGAGACGTGCAATGATAAGATCAAAAATTGCACTGTACTCCTGCAACTTGTGCTCAGGAATTGTGACAGCTCTTTCCATTTGGGGACAATAAAGCTAAGTTAAACATAAGGATAGATAATGCTAGGAGATACAAGCTGTCTTTGCAGATAATACAAATTAATGACTGTTTTACCCATTCTTCCACCTTACAATTCTTTTACCATCACCCCTTAAATTTTCACTTCACTTGGATGAAGTGCTTGTATGTATACATACTTGCAGATATTCATTAATAATTTTACAGTCCTGTAAAAAAATCTTCAATGCCTCACTACAACTCTTACACTCCTATTGCAGTAACACACAGCAGACACTGCTCATCCTGGCAGGAGCCCACCATTGTATTCATTAATGTGCTTACCACTTTCGATGCTGAGACTGCAGGGGTCTTCCAGCTTTTCTGCCCGGTCTGCACAGGTGGACTGAGCTTTCCACGTGTTAGCAAAGGCAGATCCTGTAGCCTCAATCAGCCCACTGGTTGTTCTAAAGTCATCACCTTCCATTCCGTTGAAGTTTCCACAAAGACCTATTTGAGAACAAGGTAAAAATTTCACATAAGCATTACTTATTCTCATACTGAAAGGTCAAAGAAAAGGGAAAACTGATCACAAACATTAGAAACAGCTGATTATTCCACATCAATTTAATGCATACTATAAATACTGAAGTTTTAGAAGCCCTGTTTTAAATCTTCGACATCTTCAAAAATAGTAATCATGAAGATATCTGTGCTTCAAGAGATTACTACCCTAACCCGTATTTTTTATGCCTTCTGATGACACTGAAACCACAAAATACACCAAAAACCTGATGTTGTGAATAGTTAGAAATTCAACTTAACACAAAAGTAAGGAATATTCTAATAAACACCTATGTCCTGGCACCAGAGTGATAGGTCATTTCAATATCAAAAAATAAAAACACATTTCTAGTTCACTTGAGTTGATTTTCTTTCTGTTTTCTCCCCTTGAATCAACAAGTAGCATGACTTATCCCTCATATAAAGAATACATGACTATTCAGCTGTGAAACAGCATAGCTTTGCTTCCCATTTGCAGAGACATTTACCTTGAACTTTCCCTTTAACTGATTGATCAACAGTCACAAACAGCTGCATGAGTCGAAACAGCTGGATCTGCATCTGAAGCCCAAAAGAAGTTTGTACAACAAAGTAGTTGGAAGACGGCTTGAATACTGAGAAGCTGGCTGAAAAACAAAACATGAATTGTTGTAGTAAACAGACACACACAGGATGCCAAAAGAAACATTTCTTATATATATATATTCTTATATATAATCTATATACATAGATTCTCATGTATCACCCAGCACCCTGGTCTCTGAGACCAAGATCAAATTATTTTTTTTTCCTTTAAAAATCACTGGCCAACTAGATATGATGCTGGTCCTCACAAACTTTACAAACTGATTACTTATAAAGACTGGTCTCTGAGATCAGAACCAAATGGGCATACCTACACCATGTAGCCAGGTTTGGAAAGTGCTAAATACCTCTCTTCCACTTTTGCCTCAATAAAAATACACCTGTAGAAGAGAAGTCAGGTGTGTGACACTTGACATACAAGGCTGTCTTACCTGACACATGAGGCACATTCACTGTCATGTCATTCAGGAGCACACTGCCATCTGATCTGAAAACCACCACCTGTGTAATGGCAAATGGAATCAATGAGCTCCCAGGGGCTTAGGAAAAAGAACTAATACAAGGAAAATTAACAAGAAGAACATTTTAGACATTTAGGCTCTGTCTAGAACTCCAAATTTTTTAAAGGAAAAATCTGTCTGAAAATTGAACATGGCAGCAGCCCTATAGGGTACATGTAAGGTTTTATCTTGCTATTCAGTGTTTCTCTTACATCTGCCTACAAGAATTAGTAGCAATAATGAAATGAAAAACTCATTTATATTGGACACTTTGGTTTCAGCAAGTAGAAGAAAATATTAGGTCTTCAGGATCTGTAGCAAGTTCTTATTCCTTATTAAAGCACGTGCTACAGCTTCTGTATGATGGTTAATATGATTCTGACATGGTAAGAAAGCAGTTTACTAAACTTCCTCAAAAATGCTGCTCTATACATATAGAAACATTAAATTATTGGGTTGTTATTCGGTTTTCTTATGTCTTAGTAATGTTGGCAAGGACATGGAAGTCCAAAATATGTGAGAAAAATCATGTGTATATGTATGTAAATTATATATAGGGATAGTCTATATGTTCTCATAAACAAAGAGAATACTAAAGTGAATATTTGAGAAGGTTAGATTGTACCACCATACAAAGGCATTCTTCTGAAAAAGACTCAATTAGATCTATAAAATCATATCTGAATTAAGAAAAATTCTCTGAGGGGAAGAAGAATGGTACTTCTGCTTCCAGACACCTGGAATCCTGTGAGAATAATCATATCACACAGAGCAGAGTAAAGAAGAGGGGGAAATGTCAGTTGTTTTGAGTCTCATCTTTTCTTAAATTTAGGTCTATTTTGAATTCTCAGGCAGAAACCTGAGCTGTTTGTCTGCCTGTCTGAGGTTCCTTATCTATCCACAATATTGACTCCAGAAGAAAAAGGTATTCACCTATATTAAGGGAAATATGCTAATCTTCAACATATCTAGCAAAATCCACAGTGCATCACTTACATTCTTTTTGTTATCTGCTAACAGCACAACAGTCTTCAAGCAGGTCTGTTTGTCTGTGGAGCCACAGGGAACCAGCTCGGCCAGGAGAACATAACTGTCATTTGCAGTATCCTACAATCACAGGAAAAGAAATGTCCATTAGTCAAATAAAAAATGTCATGAGATGATTTCCACAACAAAGACTAAATTTATCCGTTACAGTAACCTTCCTAGCTCCACAAGATTTTCCTCATTCTCTAGAAGAATGGACACCAGGTATTTTAGGGATGAATGAAATAGCTGCCTACCTCTTTCCCCTACCTTTGACACTCAAAAATAACTATCACAGAAGTGGTCAAAAACTTCCAATCCTGAGACTTTTTGATTCCTTATATTCGAAGAGCTCCACTGGATAATTACAACTAGGCAGTCTTCTATCTCACTGAGTTAATCACCCATTGCAATAAGTCCTCAGCTTCCCCTTAGGGCTATTACAGCTAAATCCTGAATTTTGTAGTACAACTTCCAGCATTTCTGCTTCCCTCACCCTATGGAAGTGGAATAGAACAATAACTCCCAGCTGACACACATCAGCCCACAGACACTGTTTTACTCTACAAGAGAACAGCCCCACAGTACACAGTACCTTGGCCAACACATAGTAGCAGTCTCCATGGAAGGTGTATTTCTTCCCATCAAAGGTGGAAATATGGGAACCTCCTTCCACTGAGCATGTGCCTGGACATTCTAGATCTTTGCAGGTCCATCTGGCTGAATTGCAGGTGCTATAAACAGACAAATAATACAAAAAATGCTTGTAGTTATTACAGGAGCTGAGAGCACTGAAAGTATATCTGGCAACCAGCAAACTATCCTCAGGTGTTTTAAAATGGTGTCCTTGACCATTTCCTTCAGATTTTCCCTCTGACATATGCCACAGAATCAAGAAAACTTTTCAGAAATTTTGTTCTATAGACATGCAACATAAACATTAAGTTCAGAGTGTTTTCAGGACATCTCCTATGACCAAGTGGAAATTTGAAAAATGCAGACCCATTTACAATCATTCAAAGAAAGGTGTACAACAGCCAGGATCCTTACCATTCTTCACATTCCATGGAAATGGTTTCTCCAGGTGCATACGTCTTTCCACCGAGTTTGCAGTGGCACTGGCTAACAGGGATGCAGCCTTTTCCACTGATGTCATCATACACAGTTCCTATAAAACACAACATTAACTATTCCAGCTCTTTTTCAAATAAGCAATTTCCACAGAGGGAAAACTCTAATTGGCTGAGTTATCTAAACTGTGAAGAATACTGTCTCTATTATTTGTAAGATAAGACAGATGGAAAGCACTTTTATTCAGCTTTGAAAATCCAAGTCTGCTCATTTACATAACTATACACATATAAAAAGGTTATTACAAGCGTATAAGAACAACCTCAGAATGTCACACACTTAGATTTTTAGTCTTTTTGGCTGTGAAGACTATCACTGTAATCTTCTTTCCCAAGGTTGACAGCAAGCCTGGGAATTTCACTCATTGTCCTTCACTGCCACTCTCTGGGCAAATGATGTCCATTGTCTCAGAATTCTTCAACCTAAAAAGCATGATTCACTACATAGAAAAAACCCGCTTGCTGAGAATTAAAAAGCAGGTTTATTACCTGCCAATGTGTTAATATGTTTAAACCATAAAACAATTTATTAATTAATCAATTATTACCTCCTTAGAAAATTTTACAGCTATGTTCCTCTAAGGGGGGAAATAATGACTAGCTCTACTCATTTCTAAGATATAATTTGACTACATGTAGTATTTGAGTATGACTTCCTTAGATAGGCCACTTTCTTTTGTCCCAGATGCAACAGCTAGAATAACACTTGCCTTCAGGGCAGAAACAGCCATCCATGTAGTGCTCCTCACAAAGGCTGCTGATGTCCAAGTGTGAGCAAGTATCCATGCAAGGTGAGCTGCTTTCTCTGTAGACCATGGTAGCAGGACAGCTCTTGGCTGAAAGAATGACACCAGGAGTTATTTGAGTGCTAAGTCCATCATTCCTGAGAAACAACAGATCACCCTATTCCCTTCAAGTCAGTGGTGTCTCAAGCCAGACTCCACATGGCAAAGCATGTTCATCCAATTCTGAACTGCTTTTCCTGGCATTTATATTTACTTCTTTTGGTCTCAAAGATATCAAATTATTCCCATCTCCTGCAGCATCAGATCTCAGGTTTTTTTTAATGGGAACAGAATTTGCTGAAAAATATTTCTTAATAGCAAAAGTAATAGAAAAAGAAAACAGGGAGTTTTAGCAGTACCGGTATGAAATTTATAATACATGCTAATAGTTTTGTAAAGAAATAACGAATTTAAGTTTCATGGTGCTGCATGCACGAAACATTTGGATTTTTGTAAAATTTTTGTTGCTGCTTACGGCAGAAGCTCTCTGTCCTCCACTCTCCCGGGCGGCCGCCTGCGTGCGAACACTGGCGGGAATACTCAGAGATGGTGCTGCAGAGGCAGAAGGAGTCTGTCTTCCCATTGCAGGCACACTTGTCCTGCATGCAGGCTTGGATGTACATTTCCAAATTAAGACGGAGCCGACAATCAGAAAACGCAGAGGAAGTCAGCAAACTCTGACACTCATCACGCTGAGGAGGAAGAGGAATAATGTTTAAGAGATTTGCAAGCATCTGAGCTTCTGGATATTTCTTGCAAAAAAAAAAAACCTCTTGTTTTTTGAACAGCTAGGAAAAAGTAACCATTTATCCTGGAAGGGACAGTTCTCCCAGCTCCTTGCAACTAACTCCCTGTTGCACAAGGACGTCTCCATGTGCCCCATGTAAATGAAGTTCACCACAAGAAATACTTACATGCTCATTACAGCTTGGAAGAGCCTGAGTTTCATCTGGATCTTCGCATTTGGCCGTGGGTTTGTTGATCTTCTGCATGTTCCCAAATGTAATTGAGTTGTAGCTTGCATCTATGAGAAAAAAAAATAGAAAGAGAACCTGCTGAGCCCCAAAAATTGACAGGGAGCACCTGATTCCTGGAAGTCTATTGATCAAGGGAAACAGTTACCATGGTATCAAATATGCCTGTTAGACACAGGCACCTGCTCTGAAAGATGCCTAACCGTGTTCAAAAATTCCCCTTAAAGGGGAAACAGGAAAAGAAGGCTAGTAAAGAACAAAAAGATTAATCTGGAATAGAATAAATTTAGACCAGGAATGAAGCACTGGAACTTCATGTTTAGTCTGGGGCAATCACAGAAACCTCTCAAGTGAAATTTGCCTCTCCTGTGATGTTTCTATGCACAGGGCTTGTCAGCCTATCTTCGGTGACAGCTGTCAGGATGGTGGGATGACAGACCTCCTTTGATGAACTCATTGTAGATTTGAATTCCATTGTAATCCCCACAGAGACCACAGGTATGGTTATTAAATTTGTTGTCCAGCTCCACCTAAACAATGAAAAGAAAAAGGAAAAACATAAATAATTATCTTTTTTTCTTCCTTTTTCCCCCTTCCTATTTTTTTTCCTACTGAGATAGAGAAATATCCCAGGAAACCCAGGAAATCCCAATTAAAAATACTTTGATCATACATACCATCAGGGCATCCTGCTGGTTCCACATCAGAACCATGCCTAATTTGGCATAAATCTTGGTGTAAATCTCACTGGTCTCAATGAAGACACCAGAGGCGTAGTAAGGTGTCTTCACACTAGGAAGAAAATCACAGACTTTGCATTAGTTAGGAAATAAAAGGGCTGACATGAATGTCTGTAATAAGCCAAATACCCCAAGGAACAGAGGAACTAGTGTGACTACCTCATCCTAACTGCACAGGATACCTTGTTTTAATGAGGCACAAAGTCTTCTCTCTCTGACACTTTGGACAATAACTCATTGCAAAAACTCATTTAAAATGAAAAGCAATTTCAGAGGAAAAGCCTACCCAACACTTCAAGCTCTTTAACTTAAGAAAAAACAAAATGCCAGATGTCTTTAAATTAATCAAAGAAAAACATCATCATTGTGGTATTAACAGAGGATATTCAAACACTCACTAATAATTTACATCAATGAAAGGAGCTACAACCTAATTTACAGCATTTCTTTACCAAAATATCTCACAGCCATTTCAGAGAGAATTAATGTTCCATTGCAAGGAACTGTCTCCTTAAGAGACAGTTCAGAATGCACAGGCAGTTACAGGGACTGCCAACAAAATGTGGAGAAGAAAGGAGCATGTTAAGAGGAATTCAGTAGCTCTTTCAGTAGTTACTTAGTTTTAAGTGGACAGGACTGATCTCGTTAATGGTGACAGAAGAGGCGCTGCAGAGGGCTGAGCATAGATATTTTTGTGTGGTAACAATTCCTGTTTGCCTTACAAGTAAACTGAACTGCTGAATTTCATTCAGCAATAAAAAGATTGTGGCAGGCAGTCTTATCCTATAAAATCTAGACTAGAATCTGTTCAAACAGAAGTAATGTAAACTGGAATCCAGTCAAAATAACTGGTTAATTTTCTACAGATTTATCAATGTAATTGCTATCCATCAGGATTCATGCATGTGTATGCACATCTCTTAACTAGTCTCTTGACTGGGAGAGCTTTATCTCCTGAATTTCTGTCACTGGAGTTTTTACAGCTATTTACCTCAGGCATTTCTTAACATGCCCAAATGACTTACACATCCAAGTGCAAACTCAGAGATTATTATTCCTGCTTTTGACTGCATTGTTCATCAGTAAACAATGAAGTCTTGAGAGATTATGTTTCTTGAGGGGGAGCATAAAATGTTGGACATCTTTTCAGCTTTTAGCTATCACAGTATGGAATATTTATCTTTTTTTTTCTAATAGTAGGACATTCAGTCAATCAGTGGATCAGGTACCTGAAGGGTAATCCATACACTTTTCTACTTTACAGTTTTCACTTCAGCACTGTGAAATGCTGCTTTACATGACAATTGATCACTTATCATTTCAGGATCAATGTGGAAAATTAGGTTCTACAAAAAAATAAGTTCTCCAAGCAGCAAAACCCTGTTCAGCAGGGATCTGTCGTTTTATGACAATAAAGTCTATCTAAGAGGAAAATGGCTCAGTTTAAGAGAAACAGTTTTAAAAGGGCTTCTAACTTGTTTTTTCATGGAGCTCTTTTTAAGAATTGAGTATACAAGAAAGTGCTTTTTCAATTTGAGGCAAGAATGGATTTTTTGTAACTCTCTGTCATTTTGTTATGCATTCTAGTATGATCTTTGGAAAACTGAATGCTACGTTCAGTCTTCGAACATATTTTCATTTCAGTGGCTTCCAAACTTAAGAGCAAAAGCTGAATTCTGGGAAAAACTGAATTCTCCAGTGACAATTTAAAAGTTCCCTCTTTTGTCAATTATGCTAAAACATACTAATTAACTCATAAGTTGCTTCACTGGCTCCAGAATATAAATGCACACACTGCAAGGATAAGCTAATGATAGGAAAGACTAGGTTAAGACACTACTTAGCATTAGTAATGGTGTCAGACGAGTTTCTTGTGTAATCATGTTATAGGAGGAGAAAAATAACACAGCTTAGTCTGAAAAAGTACATATTGCCACAGATAAATTTGTGAAAATTTTGACCTGTGTTACATCTACTAAGCTCCCTTGAGGAATGGCCATCAGATCTTTAAAGAATTATTTATGAAGATCAGAAAAAACTGCCTCTCTTCTGTCAGAAAATAAGAGGAAAAGACACCAGATAAATGCATTTCCTTTTCAAGGATTTTCTAGACCATCTGCTAAGGTAAAGTCAAGATGATGCCATTAAACAAATGAAGCTATGTCATATTACACCAGTGAAAAATCTGGCTCATGAGCTGCACTGTTTTCTGCACAACTGGAAGAACAATTCACTCAAACCTATTCCTGACTTGTATTTAAATAATCTCTTATTTAAATTGCCAGTGTAGAAATTACAATTAATACTAAAGCCCCTCCCCAAAGCAATTTTAAAGCTGAATTTCAAAAGGCTTTTTTGTTTGTTTGTTAGTCTGTGGAAATGCTTTGCAGCAGCTTCTGTAGTGGTACACAGACAGTTGTGTAAAGAATCAATCCTGCTTTTATCTTCCCAGCACATTTCTCTGAATACCATTAGAGTAAAGGAACTTACATCCGCCCATCCACCACAACCAGGTTTGGTTTGAGGTAGATGGCTATATCCTTGATTTTCATCAGGATATATTGGATCTCAGGATGGCCATCGCTGTTGAGAGCACGCTGGATGTGGACAGAGAATTCCTTGTAAGTGTCTCGGCAGTCAGAAACAAAATTATACTCGCAAACGCCAGGGAATTGGTAGATGTCTCCATCAAAAGTTTTGAAGTGGTTGTTTCCCCAAGTGCTGCAGACATAGTGGCCATGGCTTCTTGTCCTTCCTGGTAAGTGATGAAAAAGAAATAGAGATGAAAAGAAGTGCAAGAAACAATCTAGTGTGAAAAAAGTTAAGTGTTGCATTTTACAGTAGGAACCACTTGCAAGTATGTGCACAGTGATTCCATAGATTTCAAGCCTGATCAAGTATCTGCCAGGTCAGCAGAAAATATGAAAATCTCTAAAGGAGAATAAGATATTAAGAAATCATTCTGAGACCAGGGTATATCCTATAATCCTCACTGAGGTGAAGGAACTTATCTGCATGAGGTGGGGAAACTTAATACTGACCACTAACTTGACTTCTGTGCCAAGCATATGATTTTATTCTGAATCACAGTATTATTTTTATCAGTATTAAACTTTTCCAAAAACTATCTTCTTCCCTGGTGTGACATGTACTAGAAACAAAACAAGTAGAAAACCAAGAAAGTACTACCTACTCTGGAAGGCAAATAATTTAAAGGTTATGAAAGGGCTTGTGCACAACAGGAGATTTCAAGGAATTCTTTCTTTTCCTAAAAGCAGTAGTGATTTCTATTACTTCAAGACAGAAATTTTTCAGAAGGTAGGTTAGAAAACAGCCATGGTAGGAGGGAAAAAATAAGTTTTTGCAATAGCAAAATATGAAGATTATTTGCTCCTTTTCCTGCTGTTTATACGAACAAATAATAAAAACTAATACAATATCTGATAAATCTCCAGATACTGTAGATTAGGGGCAAATCACAAAAGCTGAGCATCCTTGGGAATCTTGACATATCTCTCATCTTCACAAGATTTTCTTGCAGCATTTAACATGAGAAAGCAAAACTGCTAAGAAAACCTCTAGGTTACTGCACTTGGATGGTATCAACCATACCAGATACATCCAGCCAAGCTGGAACGCCTCCCTCCCCCAAGGAAGGCTGCACAGAGATCCTCCCACAGCTCACAGCTGGAAGACCAAATGCCAGGTAAAGCTTTCCCCCCACTGCTGAACTCAAGACACAGCAGACCAAGCTCAATAGCCCAAATCTGATCACTGGATATAATTCAACACCTAGTCCTCTAAAAACAGTTTTCAGTACGAGTGCTTCATTCCATCATTTCAAATTTGATAGCAAATACACTAAGTCAGAGCCTTTGAAAAAGGGTTGAAAATGTCCAAAATGACAAAATTAGCTTTTTTCCAATGTTATGACATTCATTTTTGAAGAACAATTTATGTTGCTCCAAAGTAACAGAAGATACCATCATCCATTTCCTTCACTGCTTTAACAACGAACCCCTCAAAGTCCTACAGTTCCTTTCTGTCAAGTCGTTGCCATACCTAGTAAAGACTCAATGCATGGAAAGAAAAGCAACATTGAAAATATTTTCCAAGCACATCAAACTAGACATCATTGCAGTAGATATAGGCACTAATCTCTCCAAAGAAAGTCGTATCTACCAATTTTTGTCCAAGCAATGCAGCCTCAGTATCTGAAAGCTTAAGCAATTTAAGGCATCCTAAAACTCTAGAGCATTTTTTAAATGAACTGCCTCATTCTAGCTCTGCAGCAATACTTTAATTCTCTCCTTCTTTTCCAGGAGGCAGCCTGCTACCATTTCATCTCTAGAGCTTACCTTTTTTGATTTCATTAGCAGAGGCAAGAGCCAGCCAGAGGAGGAAGAGGCTGGCCGCTCTTAGCCCCATGGTGGCTAAGGTGGGTGAATGGGAGCTCCACTGCAAACTGGGCTTTTTATAATACCCACTGAGGCAATTGATTCTATCACAGGGGAGGAGATTCAAAGGGAGGAGGCAAGAGGAGGGCTGAAAAAACAGGTACAATATTTGCAGAAGATAAGAAGTAAACAGACAATCTTTTTTTTTTCCTTCATAAATGAAGGAATTCAGCATACAGGAAACGATAGGATATTGATTCAGTAATCATGTAATTTTTTATTGCCCTATTTCATCTACAGGATGCTGTGCTTTTAAATCCTTCAAATGCTCACGCCAAGTTTAACCTTCAGCAACTCCCATAACAAATAATGAATTTTGGGGTGGCTGAACAAAGAAATCCCTTGAAGAAATTTTAAGGTGAGACCCTAAAATAAAAGCTTCAAAACCAAAGAATTTTTCATTTTTCATTACCAAATAGAATGATTTGTGTAAAAATTAAGTGATGCTTGTGAAGCTCTTTGTAATTAACAGTAAGTAACCTTTACAAATAAAATGGCATATCATGTGTTGTAAAATTATTTTGCAGGCAATTATTGTATTTCTTTAAATTTTAAAGCTCTTGGGAATGTCTAAACCAAAATACTGCCCATATTACACATAATTGAGACTGGGAGACACAGTAAGTTCAAGGATTTTACAGTAAAAGAGGTGCTCTTTCAAACCTTATAATGGTGCAACAGAATGTCTATCAAAGTTGAAGAGATTCTCACATAGTATTAAGCTTTTAGAGAAAAAGTAAAAAAATAAGGGAAAACAAGAAAACATTACTGTCCTTAATCCCCCTAACCTTCTTGCTCATTCTGGCTTACTTTCTACACAAATGATGAATTTACAGTCTGCTGTCCCACATCAGATCATACACAACTATAGGATCAGCTTTACTTTGTGCTGAGAAAAATGGGAGAATCCTTGGGAGAAGAAGTCAGAAAGCAGAAAACAGAATCAGGAACAAGTTCACAATGCTGTTTCAGAAATACAAGATTTCCACATTATTTTATGCTGAAAAGCTCCTTTAAGAAGGTCCTTCTGCAACTCTCTTCAGAAGAAAAAGCACAGGTCCTTGAGGTAAAGCACACTTCCTTCAAGACATCTTGTAACACATCTGCTTCATAGCACTCACAGGGTTTTACTTCTTAAAGTGTCCAGGCTAGTCTCTACATTTCCTCATCAAAAAATTTTCAATTCAGTGACCAGAAATCTGTAATCCTCTTGATCATTTAAAGTATGTTTTACTTTCATTGATCATATTACAAATAGAATTTTTATATTTTTCAAAACATCAAGGAAATTTTTTACTCAGCCCTTTTAACTGCTCTAAGTCAACTAGAAACATCCTCTTATCATAAAAGCATATTCTTTAGCTGCTATTTTTTTATTTAATAATTTTATTTCAACTACAGCCTAGACTCTAGCTGAACATCTTCCTGTTTTCCCTCAATACATCTCAAAAGGTTTCAGATTTTCTCCTTTCTCTATTTGAGAATACAAATTTGCACTTCTCTTACCCTTACATAGCGTATCACTCAACAATACTGACTGAAATTAAGTAGTAGCCCTTTTCTCCCTCATGAATCTATCACTGGAAGAACATAACTTTATTTTCCTTCTTGGAAAATAAAAATAAACCCAGTAATAATCAGTGAGAACCAACCATTCGTAGAAAACAGAAAAAACACAGAGATCCTTCCTCAGTGGTTACTTTAACAGACTGAACTTCTTGTATCTCAGAGCCATCTCTCAACTTGGCATTTTCTGTCTTTTATGCCACCAAAACTCTTAGTTCAGAAGTATTTTCTGAAAATACTTAGGAGATTCCCAAAGGACTGTATTTTGAGCTTTTCTTTTCCTCCCTGTCTTTTTCTAGGTAGTCTCCTGGCTAGAACTATCACCTCAGAAGGAAAAGGGTTTCCATTACTTAATTCTTTCTTTGCAAACTGCAACAATTCCATGTACACAGCAAACCTAACCCCTTTTTGGATTAAACTAGATGTGCATGCTGACAGGTATAAGTTGGAAACTTGCACATTTTCCATTCAGGTTTCTTTGCCACAAAGCTTCTAGATCTTGATGGAATGAGACTCATTCATTTCTTGGGACTGAGAAAGGTAATAGTCCTTCAACTACGGTTGCACCATACCTCAGTTCAATATGCTGGTATTTTTATAATTTTAAAATATTCTGTGTAGGAGATATATTTTAAGTTAAGTACCTCTAAATTTTAGAGACTGATTTACTCTGTTCCAGCTTTGTCCTGCCTGTACAGGGAGCATGATTTCTTCTTGAGCTATGAAGTTACACAGGACAATTTTCCTTCTGCAGTCTTTGCTCTCAGAGAATAACCTCCCATTTTCCCTTCTTCTCACATATATGTGGCTTGCTGTGACATCTCTAACTGGAGAATAAGGGACATCAACATGTCTTTTAAGCACTGAGACCACTCTTGCAGAATTCACACTTGAGCTTACATGGCTGTGATGATTTGAAGATAAATAAATATAGATCCTTATCTCCAAAATTCCTAGGTATTTGTACTTTTGCTAGCATTAGAATGTGTCCTAAACTATACTGTCTCTGTTTCCTTATTGCCAGAAGGGTAATGATCCTGTCTACCATCTGTTCTTTATGTCTTTCAGAAATAACCACTCTTTGAGGAAGCCTGGTTTATTTCTTGCTCAGCTACCTCAAAGGTTTTTGGACTATACATTTTAATCCAGAAGAACCTTACTGACAATGTGCAGATAAGATCTGTATGTATGCATTAATCTACCATAAATTGTTTGACATCCTGAAGTAACCAAACATTTTGCAACAAAGTTAATTCCACTTTATCATTACCATCTTTGCCCTAAGGTTACACAAGTTATCTACACCTGCTTTGACCTTTCTGTGGAACTTCGTGCCATTTCTGCTTCTAGTCATCTTCAGAAATCACCTTCCTCTTTCCAATGTCAAGTGTTCAGGTGGTTTTATTACCAAAGATATTACTGATAACTCTGCATGCTGTTCCTATGCAAGAGGCAGCAGAACTAGTGACAAGAAGAAGGATTTTCCTATTTAGGTTCCACAGTTGAGTATTAACAGAGATGGTTGTTTAACAGTTCCTGAAGCCCATGAGTAGCAATACAACTTCCCAGAAGCTTTCATTATATGTCTGACCTAGGAGTTCCAACACCAGTGCTACAAAAATCACTGCTAAAATCCAAAGCATAAAAGAGAAAAGTTGGTTGCATGGCAAGTGTGTTTGTTATAGCAGCAGATGCAGAAGAAGAGATAAAAGATGTGTTTTGAGTCATGATTATGTCAATGCATTGTTTCCCTACCCTTAAACTTTTATGAGACTATTTCCAATCGTTCCATCAGCATAGCTAACCTTTAATGTTCATTTAGTCACAGAGTAAATTTATTTTGCGATACACTTGTTGTTAAAAAGAGAATCTACATGGAAGATTATCTTCATTCTGAATCACACTGCAAAAAAAGGGCCTATATATATAATTTATATAACTTTAAGATATAATTCAGCTGAGACCTGACTGAGTTTATTGTTTTAGGAAGAATAAACAATTTTTCAAGAATGTGGAGTCTATGTCGATTAGTTAACGTATCAAGAAGAAATCTAATTGCAGTCTTGCCACAGCAATCACAGGATGACAACAGTACAAATGCCTCAAAGAGTGCAATTACAGTTGGTGACTGAGGTCTTTTCCATATCTGCTTTTGTAGTCCTGACTTGCTGATCACAGGCTGCCAAACCAAGCAGCAATGTTCTATCAGTAATGTTGTTCTGCAGAAATGGCCATAGGATTTTGTTCAGCTATTCTTCCACCTGCCAGAATTTCACCAGAGCACACACAGCCTTACACATGACCATGTAACTCCACAATATACACATCACTTCTCTGTTCAAGCATAGAGATTGTCTGAACTGGGTTGCTGGAATTCCCTTGGCAGCCATTCTAAAATAGCTCTGGTAAAATCTAGTTAAGTTATGAATTCAGAGGCATTTAAGCCCTCTAGCACATCTTGACAAAAACTTAACAAGCAACAGAGACAAGCAGCAGAAGGCTGAACAGTCCATGAAAGTGTTAAAGCAACCACACAGAAGTAATGGGTGTGAATTTCATTTTGACACGCACACTGCCAACAGATTAATCCAAAATTATCAACACGAAAGAAGCCAACATTTAGATGGATGTAAAACTGATAAAGAATCAATTTCATCACTGTAACATTGAGCAGCCTTTGGGTTATGGGCATTACTTTTTGTTCCAACAAATACAATATTGTAAGCTATCTGCTGATGCTGGCTGCATTTTAACATTCTCACATGACCTTCCTTAAGTGGTTTGGCATAGAAATGTTAAGAATAGCATCCATTTTCCACTCAAAATATTTCCTTCTTTGGAAGTCAGCAGCTCATCCTCTGAGACTAAAGTTGCAAAACATTTCCTTCTCTTTCAGCTAGGTATAAGTGGGGATAAACATGTGACACACAATTACTGAAGACTAGGAAGGGATGTAGGAAATAACTTCAATTAGTAAGCTTTCCTAACAACACTTAGCTTCTAGAAAATTTTAGTCTGCAAAAGGCCTCTGCACAGCAGCTTCTACATCAATACCCAAGGAAAAATACTTGATTTAAAATACTATTAGAGCAGTTCTCCTTTGCTCAAGCATCTGTGGGATTTACTACAGGGAAATAGACTAAGCCAAGAAGAGATGGCATGGGAAAGGCATCAAGGGAATTACACTTCACATACCTTACTCTGGTAATACATACACCATACTCTAGTAATTTTTCCAGGGGAATGGGATTTTCCAAATCTTTTCTCTGTAGGAAAAAATGGGAGAAAAAATCTTGGCAAAATGTGATTTTTTTTCCTCTGTCCTCTGGAGAGGATTTTTTCTGAAAATACAGTTCACTTAGGTGAAAATAGCTAGAAAATATTCCGGACAAAACTTGAGTACCTAAACCTGCGCTCTCTCAATGGAGCTCACATATCAAGGAGATGTTAGAGAGAATTTGAACAAAAAAGTAAGTGAGCATACTTATTTTAATTGTGTATTTCCTCTACTAATATCTTCTACCACCTCCTTGTCTCAAAATTCCAATTGACACTGAAGGTGAAACTGAAGTAAATTTGCATTTACTATATAGTTGTATATGGGAAATCAGACTCGCTGTCACAAAAAAATTGGAGAGCAAACCCTTCACTTTCGCTTTCCTTTTTGCAGCAGCTTATCAATATTGCCTCCACATCAACATTTATTTTGAGTTATTTTTTAGCTTTCAAAACAAGAATTTATGAAAGACACTTCAAACATTACTGCTCAACACGGTATATCCTTGTATTTTTCAGCATGGCCAGCCTAGTCACTTGGCTGATAGATTAAACTTTTCCCATTTCTCCCCAGCTCTTAATAGAATGGCTTAGTTTATGGCCCACAGTCAACAGCTCTACTGAAGTGACAGATTTTCATAAGTTTAAGATTTAATATTAAATAGCTGAGATAAACAATATTCTGAGTAGTGGTAAAGGTATGGTGATGGTTCCACAGGATGTTATGAAAAATTGAGCTCTTTTGAAGTAAGAATTGCTAAGAATCTTTAGTCTTCTTCTTCTTACCACCAAACACTACAATCTTGCTGGTATAATTTGCCGTGCTTGCAAAAGAATAGCAAACTTGCCACAATTATGGTAAAGTTTAACTTTTTTCTGTTATGTAAGTCAGCAGTTACGTAGTTAAGAGTGCCTTCTGCATCGTAGGCCAGGGAATAACTGCGTCAAACGGGAGAACACGTCTGACTTGTACGTCTGACTTGTAGCCAAATCTTCCAGCTGCCATGCACATTTCCTAACAACACTGCTTTATAACTAACCTTTGAGTCATCAAAAAGACAGGATTGGCAATACAGCACTTCAGCAGAGCGACATTGTGACTATAAAAATGTATATAGAAGAAAACTTTGTGAACTGATGAATTAGACAACCTGGGAAAAATTTTCCTTTACACACTTCCATGATATTTTGCACTATTTGCTTATTTTCCAGGCACTTTCAAAATTTGAATCAGATTATTCTCAAGGTGTCTTTTGAAAGGGAAGAAAAGGAAAGCAAAACTAAAAAATACTTTAGAGCATTCCTTCATCCATCTCCTTTTCAGCTGCTGCTTCTTCAAATGTCAATTCTCAGAAAGCAATTATCTGTACCATAAAATGCCAGTCGTGAGACTGACAGTCCATGCCATTCAGTCTATCACATCTACTGGGTCTACCTACATTCAAATTTTGTAAGGGATGGATAAAAAATGTTTGGAATAAAAAATCTGATTATAACTTCAAACTGTGGGTAATTAGTGTTCAAAAGAACCGTTACACAGTACACCAGAATATCTCAAGAGTTTTGATACATGCACCTCTACAAAACTCCTGTCCCAATATGTATAACACATCCAGCACTCTGAACAAGGAGATTCCTGCACCGGGCAAAAGGAAAATATTAGGGGGGAAAAAAAAAAGGCAGCTGAGAGAAAACTGGAGAGACCTTAAAGCACCTTCAAATACTGAAAAGGGACCGACAAGAAAGCTGGAGAGTGACTTTTTAAAAGGTCATGTAGTGATAGGACAAAAGGGATGACTTTAAGCTGAAGAAGGGTAGATTTAGATTAGATATTAGAAAGAAATTCATTACTATAAGGGGTCTGAGAAACTGGGTGAGAAACTGGGGCAGGTTGCCCAGATAAGCTGTGGATGCCCCATCTCAGTACGTGTTCAAAGCCAGGTTAAATGGCAACCTTTGAGCAACCTGGTCTAGTGGGAATTGTCTCTGACCATGGTAAGGAGTGGGGGGGATTGTCAGCAAAATGATCCCTAAGGTCCCTTCCTACCCAAACCATTCTGTGATTCTATAATTTCCTGTGAGAATACAGTTGGACCAGATGTTTGTTGTAGGTCCCTTTTTAAGTGATCAATTCTATTTTAATACCCGAATCCTCGGGTTCTACGGCTCTCTCCTGATTTTGAAACACTTCAGTTTTGAACAGAATACTTTCTTTTTTCACTTTTCCAAAGATCAGGTAAACAGGAATGAGCATGACTCTATAATGAAGAAATTAGAGGGACTCACTGATGAGAAAAGGGAGAAGAGACGTGATCACATTTAATCCAAACATTTGATATAGCTTGTGGGAATATAAACCTTGGTATGGATATAAGCCCAAATTTTTTAAGGCTATCTACCTTTAAAGAGGTTTTTCAGATTATGAAAAGAAAAATATTATAAAAAAACAAAGCTGAATTCTTATCTTGACCTGGAAGTAAGACTTAGATGAACATAACACAACAGAATATTGCTGATGTGAATGAGCATGAAGAACATGGATGACAGAGTACTTCCTCTGCCCAGGCTGAAGAACAGTTATTTTTCTGGCAGTGCTTACGTAGGTTAGAAACATTATAGAGGAAAATATTTCATAAGAACTCTGTAAAGGTGTTTGCTGAAGGCAAATAGCATAATAAAAATGTTAAATCAAAAAAAGTCCATGAGATAAGTGATAATATCTTACCTGTACTTTCCCAAGACAGAGACTAAAGTTTCCAGTTCAGAACAGTGTTTCACCAATGTTGCATTAAGTGTTGCTGCTGTAGTCTGGCAAATCTGTAATTGGACACAAAGAATCTTCATTTTTCCAGCTGTGATGGGTTCAGCTTGGCTGACTGCAAACCTTCAACCAGCAGCTCTCACCCCCTTCCCTCAACAGAACATTTCTCCCTCCTCTCTCTAATTGCTACACAGCGTGTTAGCCTTTCTTAAATATATTTCCAACCTTTCTTAAATATATTCCCAAGCCACCAGTGTGGCTGATGGGCTGTGTGCTGTGCTGGCTCTGCAGTCAGCTGGCAGTGTCTGTGTCTGGCACAGGGCTGTCTAAATCTTATCCTACAGAGGCCCCCATGCAACTCCCCTGCTGCCAAAATCTTACCATGTACCACACAGCTGTACATAAATTATTACAGAAACATCTCCTCAGCATCTCCAAGGGCCAAACGATTAATAAAAGATCTTTTTCTGGTATTTTAGGCCAGACTTGAACATGCAAACTAACAATGCAATTAGGCATTTACTCTGAGGGTATTGAATCCAAGCACTCTGACAAGAGGGGAACATTCTTATGGAAATCACCCATCATTCAGAAAAGGGACTTAAAATAACAAAAATTATTAAACAGTGGTCAGACTTTAATGTAGATTTATCACAAAATGCTCAGCATGGCTTAAGATATTACAGAAATTGAAAGACTGAGACAGGCACACAAGCTCCTGAAGAAGAGTTCTATTATAAAATAAAAAGTAAATCACACTTCTAGGCTTCACATTGAAAATCAATGTTTCCTGTTAATGCTACATGCATTTGGGAGTGGACTTTCCTCTTCCTTTGCAAGAAATTTACGGTGCTATAGATATGTCAAAGAAAAGCCTGCTTCTCAGCTCTTTCATTTCCTAAATTTGGGGTTTTTGTTTTGTTTTGTCATCACAGGAATGTTTCAGATTGAGTCATCCAAATTCAGAGCAAAAAATACTCCTGAATTGACTGATGTTGTACTAGATTTTATTTTGCCGCTACTTATTCAAATTACAGTATTTATTACAAACAAACCTATTTCAAACACACAGAATATGAATAGAAATACAGATTACAAAACATGGATTATCCGAGTTTTAATAGGAGCTACTTTGTAGCTGTCCTAGAAAAAACTTCCTCTTTGGTTGAAAATGCCATTTTCATATCATGACCCTGGACTTGTTAGGTCTCTCTCATGTAAGCTAGTATATGGAACTGAGCCAAAATAAACTGCAAACACAAAAAGAATAATTTTTAACTGAGGTGACAGTGTGCTTGAAAAGAGCACTTCACCTCATCCTACATTGGGATGACTAGATGACATTTTCATGAAAGGTGCAGGCAATAATTCAGGAATTTTGAACTAATAGAATTTGGTTTTATGAAGCTAAACAGTATTTATATAATCCTGTATATTGTCTTGACTGCAATTATATAAATAATATTAAAGTAGGTCAGCAAACAAAGCATACCTGGATGAACTTGGAAGTGATTGATGCTTAACTTACAGCATTTACCTTCATAATAAATTCTCTAATTGACTAAGGAGGTGTATCCTCTTTGTTTACTGAGAAACTCCCATACAATCTGGCAACTCCCATTTCACAAAGTAAATGTAAAAAATATAAAAGGACTCCGATGAGAATAGAAGATTAGTGCCTGCTACTGAGTCATGACCATGAGTTAGGTAAGAGTCCATGTACAGTCCATGAGACTTAAGAAAAAGCTTTCTAGTTTGATTAGCTGGAAGAGAGCAAAATAGTGACAAGAATACACAGTTAGACTAAAAAGAATAGAAGACCTCAGTTTCTAACTCTATGCAATCCATGTCAGATATTTGCATTCAATCCAAGACTTGTATGTCAGAACAAGAATTGCCTAAATACTGTCATTTGGATTAAAAAAAGAAAAAAAAAGACTTCATATCTTTCATTGCCACCATTCATATTCTCATTTATTATTAACCCATGTAGTAATCAAATGCATCTCACAAAAACTATTTCCTGTGTGGAACTGTGTCAATACAAAAACCACTAACTACCATAAGTAAAATTTGCAAAAGAACAGTAATGAAGCAAAAGCTATTAAAAAAATAAAAAAAAATAAAAAAATTCAATACTGCAGAGTGCCATGAAGCAACAGGAAAGCAGGACTACATTATATGCAATGGTTACTTGGCAAGAAAAAAAGCCTGCATTTTAAATGTGTCCCTCCCTTTCTTCTTCTTCCCCCGACTTTACACTGCTGAGCATGAAGCCATATAGTCTGAAACATCCCTTTGGCCAGCTGGGGTCAGCTGTCCTGGCTGTGTCCCCTCACAACTCCTTGTACACCCCAACCTCCATGCTGATGGGGTGAGGAGCAGAAAAGACCTGGACTCTGTGTAACCCCTGCTCAGGGATAGTTGAAACATCCCTGTGTTATCAACTAGATCCTAAACACAGCCCCATACCAGATACTATGAAGAAAATTCAGTCTAGCCCAGCCAAAGCTAGCACAGTTTCCTGGGAGCCTTTATCTTGATTCTGTGGAAAACCTCATGAAAAGATTTACAAGATCATGAGAATAACTAGTCACAAACATATTTCTGTGAGACAGAGCCTCTCTCTCCACCTTCCCAGTTCCATGACAGAGTTTGCAACCTCCTCTGTAATGCCTCATAGTGTTAGAAAGGACAATTAGACCTAGAGCACGACAGGCCCAACACCTCTACCCGTATGTTGCACACCAACTTCAGGAAGTTGACACAGCTTTCTTTTACAAGTTAAAGGCTTATCCTTGTGGGATGTAAATTGTTCAGATACTGAAACTGCAGGGTCAAGGAGGCATTTTTAACTACATTATCAACATTTTTTAGAAGTTCCTTTTCTTGCTGGGTAGATTCTCAAATTCTACAGCAAAACATTTAGAGCAACAACAATTTATTTTTTTTTTAATTGCTAGGGGTTGGGGTTATTTGGGGAGATGTTCTTGTTTTGCTTTCCTTGCCCAGGAGTATTAGCTATGAAGAAGATTTTCAATAAGGCAGAGACTACCAGAACTATGATGTTCATGGTACCTGCTGATACTGTGAGTATCAAGCACAGAGAACTGGGTCTGCAACGTATTTTTGTGGACACTTCTCTGCTATATGTAGGAATGGAGATATGAGATGCTTTAATAATGCTTTAATGTACATAATTCAACACCTCCGGGAGTAATAAAGCCATTAATAGCACATTAATATTTAACTTTAAAAATGGGAAATGCCCATGAACGATTGACCATCAATCAAAATAAGGAGTGATCTCTTAGCTGTTTACAGGCACCATATTAAAGGCTCAAATAGGTGAATAGCACAAACCAAAACAGACCTAAAAGGACTAGGAATGAGAACAAAAACCACCATGGCCAAGCACAGCAGCAATAGAGACAAAATAACATATTAGTCCAAAATCAAGAAAAAGGAGATTTTAGAATAAATTGATAAACTGTTATTATATAAACTTTCATTGACTGAATATGAACAGCTATGGGTATTATAGATGACTATGGCTGTCTGTATTTTCCTAGACCACTTCATCCATTGCTAAGTGTATATCTTATATATGAAGTGCCACTGAGTTGGGTCACACCATTAAAAATCAGAGATTTTCAGAACAAGACCCAGAACTAGATGATGGTGGTAGGAATGTGAATGTATATGAAAAAGAATATATGTGAAAGCATTGGAAGAAGTGGCAGAAGTGAGACTGAAAGAACAGCCCAAAATGATGATTAAGAACACTGTCTCCAAGATGTTGCTACCAGGGATAAAGTGGAATTGTGTTGTTTGCATCCAGAAAAATAAGGCCTGCACTCTGCTGAGACCACAGCACAGATGACTTGGCAGTGGAAGACCTGCATCCTGAGATCAAGACAGAAATAAGTAGCATCATCTCATACATTCCATTCCTCTTCCATTAGTTCACCAAGAAAACAGACTAAAGACATATAACTTAAATGGGGGAAACAGATAATAAGCAGTAATCAGATCTAAGATTTCAGAAAGCTGAAATAAGCCGTATTCTGTGGCAAATGATCCTGTCTTAACAGCCAGGGACTACAAAAGGATACACAGATCTGTACAAAGTAGTTTGTCACCACCAATCTAGGAAAAATAATAAAGGATACACAGATCTGTACAAAGTAGTTTGTCACCACCAATCTAGGAAAAATAATAAATGCAATGGGCATTGACAACCATGTTTCTTGTCATCTACTTTGCACACCAACAATCCTGGCCAAACCTGGTAAAACCTGGCAACCCAAGCTCAATGCCTGCAAAATGTGGGTGTGAAAGGGCAACTGACTGAAATTCAGGAGAGAAGGAATGAGGACAATAAAATAAACTAATTTAGAAGTTTTGCAAGCAAGAATCCCTCTCCTTTTCCAAAAGATTCCATGCATAGTTTTATTACAAATGCTCCCTTGCATGGGATATGCCACTGATTATAAATGATTGGGCAGAGTTTTATTACAAAAATTTTCTTGCAGAGGGATATGCCACTGATTACTAAATGACTAGGCAGGGTGGGGAAGAGCATGAGTTATGAAGATCATCTTTATATTTGATACAGAGGCAGAAAGAGAACCATAATAGTGCACATCCTTGATATTATTTATTAACTACCTAAAGCTAAACTACACCTTCAGATTCAGTTTTGTGTTTCTTGCACTTACTATGTTTTTCTCATACTTGGAATATGCTTCCTAGAATAAACATTTAAACCCCTTACTTGAGGTGCTAAAGAGGAAGCTAAGTAAGGCACTATTGAAGGGGACATGGCCAATGTTCCTTTTGGGCATTATTGTCTTTCACTTCTGATTAAGAGTTTATAAATCTGGTGCAATTTACTTTACTTACTGTCATCTCTGACTTACAGGAGAAACAAACATAGAGTTAATGACTGACTATCGAGAAGAGGAGGAAGTCAAGCAGTTTTGTGTCTGGAAAATCTCCCTAATCATACACTACAGATCATCTACTGAATATACAACCAGCAACATATCCAGGGAAAGGTTACTTGCTATTACAATTATTTATACATTCCCCTTGTCCTTGTCACCTATCCCCTGCCTTTTGCCCTGGCCATGGTGCTGAACACAAACACGAGCTTGGGCAAATCATGGACTCATAGAATTGTGGGTTGGAAGGGACTTCAAAGATCATGTCCTTCTAATCCCCTGCCATGGACAGCAACACCTTTCACTAGACAAGGTTACTTAGAGCCTCATCCAGCCTGGCCTTGAACACCTTCAGGGACAGGCAGTCCACAATGTGTCTGGGCAACCTGTTCCAGTGCCTCACTATCCTCACAGTTAAAAATTCTTCCCTATTATCTAATTTAAACCTACCCTCCCTCAGCTTAAGGCATTCCCCCTTGTTGTATCACTACATGGCCTTGTGAAAAGCCCCAGTGCAGATGTGTTCTAAGGTCCCTTTACCCACTGGAAGGCTGCTATCAGGCGAGTGCAGTGCAGTCCCACGGACATCTGCCTGGCTTCAGAACTCACAGACAAGGTGAATACTTCCCAGAAATAATGTCTAGTCAGAAAACCATTTTTTCAAACGACCTTAAAAGGTTTTTGCACTTTGGGGGTGAGGGTTATTTTTCTTCCCAGGTGTGTGTTTTCAAGAGTCCATTTCAGCATCTTTGAAAAAAAATTGTTAGAAAATAAAGAACAAGTTCTTTTGAGCATTTAACTGCTGTGCATGGATACTAAGCAGACACATGCTCTGTTCTCACAATTGTATCTTCTTTATCTCTTTTTCCTGACTACTTCCTTCACTTCTGACTTTTCCTATGTTGCATCAATAGTCAAAAGTGCACTGACCTCCTCTTAACATGTAACCAACATTTTCCCTAAAGTAGGATGGGATTTTAAGGCTACAACTACTACAGTGATTTCTGTTAGCACACTAATTCATGCTCAGTTGTAGATACTGCTCAGCACAGAGAAAAAAACAATCTGAATTTTTATTTTGGATTTAAAGAAAAACAATGTATTTTGTAGGAAGAGAAAAATACATCAATATTCAGCATTTTCTCCCAGGACTGGACTTGTGAAATAGAAGTCCCAGTTAGCCCCACAATTTGACCACTAATCCTCTCACTCTGAAGGCTTGACTATTTATTCCTCTCTTCCACCTTTGCAGTTATGTAAGACATGGGTACTTGGTAGCCTTCTTTTACAGGGTTAATTTCTTAGACAAGACTTACCCTCTCACCTCTATTTACCTACTTTATTTAAATGCATCCTTTTTACAAACTAGACTGCTTATGTACATAATTGCTTATGTACATAGGTGCTAGATCCTTCTTACATAAGAGTTACTTCAAACTGTTAAAAAAAAAGACTCTCTGACAAATAAAGCTACATTAAGAAAGACTATAAAACGATATTTGATCAATTAAGCACATATTGGTGTTTCCTGTCAAAGAATGCAGACAAATGTGATTGAAAGGTATTCTGTAATCTATCTGTGTATGGAAGAACACAGCTCTTTTTATCATCCCTGCATTTTGCAAACATGGTTACTTTCTAAAGTATTTTCTTAAATCTAGGTGTGAGTCTTATTCAAATGATGGTAATTCTTCCACTGCATAGTCACCTTCTCTTATTTTTGAACTCCAGAGAAAATTTGTATTCCATTTCTTGACATCTACAGGCTTTGGGTAAGTGTGAGAAAGTGTTAAATTTCCCTTGGTAAAAATCTACAGCTCTAATTTTTCCTTACTCATGAGTTACTCATGGTGATACAATGAATAGTTATGTCTTTCTTAAATGCATGGCCATCTTCATGGTGTAATAAACACACATTTGACAGCAGCAAATAACATATACTGTTAATACCTGCAGTGCAATAGTTTGTCAGGGACAATCTAATATTCCCCATCAAAGGGAAGAGGAAATGTGGTAATAAATGAACTACAATAGGATGATGATGATGATGATGATGATGATGATGATGATGATGATTATTATTATTATTATTATTATTATTATCAGAAAAAAACAAAACATATATGACATATAGACTGGCCCATTTGATACCATTAATACCAAGTGTCTTTGTACTGTTCTCAATTTTTAAAGCAATAATTGAGTGGGAAGCACAGTTTAAGAGGTAATAAATAAGAGCCTGTCATTACAGCTTAGTTCTTTTCCTCTTACATGCCATCTTAAAGTCATAGTTAATTCATCACACACCCAGTTGGAAAATAAACCTTCACAAATAACTGCAGCTTTCCTAGTGATCAGACAAAAGTAAGAAGGATAGGCAAAAAGGTAAAACATTAATACTGAGAAGGGGAAAAGGGTAAAATATAAATACATAAGAAGCAAAAACATGAAGACTTCAAGAGGTGCCATGATTTGCATAGTACCATACACTTAAGACCATTAGTTTTCTTAATTGTTAATGGTATTTAGATCTTTTTTATATCTTGGCCAGAAATTGAAAAACAATTGAGATAATGATGTTAAATCACTACAGTTTTAGCACTATGCATATTCTGTAGCAGAAATGAAATAGAAAGTACTGTGTTCTTTCTAGTGTCTATAGGCAGGCATTCATCTGACTCAAATCATAATCAAATGCATCAATAATTCATATATTTTTTTCATGAGTGCCAGTGGTCATTCTGCATCAGCAAAGCTGAGATGAGACAGAGCACTGAAGCACAAACAGGCACTGTGTTGTATCAACTATGTGGTTACATTAAATGCTTTATACCCCCAGGCATGCACATTTATTCTATTCCTTAAGTACTGAAATCATTTTTCAAATTAAAATGCATACGCCCTACCATGTTTCAGTGCATACACTTATTTTCAGAAGAGTGAAAACTAGAAAATCATTACCAGCTCTTTTCACTCAGTGTTCTTCTAATCTCACAAATACAGGCTGCTGCTTGTAAAACTATCTCACCAAACACTGTAACTCTATCCTAAACAAAGGGTTTCTGCTTTTTAGAACTGCATTGTAATAAGCTGCTTGAGCATGCAGCTCAAGTGAATGATATTTTATTCATCACAACACGGATAGTACTTTCAGTTTATTGGACATGCTTATTTTTCATTTACTGGATCTATGGAGGAAAGCATCTCTAAAATTGGATCACTTCGGTACAGAAAACTCAGACTAGCTTTTGGGAACAACAGTGAAGAGAAGCTGAATGTTCTGAAGGAGTTTTAAATTCTCCAGATGCTGTAATCCTGAGATTCTGAAAATGAAAACTCTCTTTACAACAGAGAAAGAACAGCAGTCATTAAAGAGCTGCCTGGCCCAAGACAAACACCCAGTAAAGACACTCATTATTTAATCTCCGCCCAGTTTCCAAAAGGAACAAACAACACACGTTCCAGGAGGAGCTGAAGAATTAACAACAGCTGCATGCCACAGCTGATAAAAAAATAACAATTATGAGAGTGCCTATATGTGGAGTTTGCACCCATCTTTACGTTTGTGACTTGACTTATGGCAAGTTCCTGGTTCAAGGAAAGGAAGTTCCGGTTTTGTAAGGAAACGCTCTTCTTAAAACTCTATGACTGTGGTTCTGCAACCATTCCCTAAGAAAAGCAGCCTCCTCCTGTAACTTAAATAGAGACAGTCCTCACACGTGTTAATATGTTGTATTTGTATGCAGCAGAGCAGGTCAATGAATTTTGACTGTGATTGTAGGTAAAATGCCACTTGTTCTGCTGCACAGGGTATTTTGTTACAATCACCACACTGAAATGAAATTACTGTTAAAGCATCTGGATTTAATGCTGGGCTACAAACAGAATTTTAAAACATGAAGGAAAAAAAAAAAGCCCAAACAGTATTGTTTAGCTTATGTTCAGTAGTATAATGCACTGACAAATATATCTCACTTCAATGCCTAAGTGTATTTATTTTCCTTCAAAGAATAATTGAAGATCCAGTTCTCCCATGCTGTAGCAGTAGCACAGAAGAGTCCATCCACACATGAACCTGTTATGCTAAGCACTAAATAATCTCTCCTTCAATTATATTCTTCAACTCAAAGATTTTTAAATTCAATGTTAAAGTCAATGGCATTCACGCAAGGGTAACATTTTCATTATAAATGTGAATTTGCTAACCTTATGGCAACTATCACCACTGTGTAAAAAATTATTTTGTACATTCCAAATAATGGAGCAAAAATCTTATCTTTTTAGGACAAACTAACTTACTCAAATTGGAATGAATGTTGTATTTTGGTTAGATCTTGCTAATGCAGTTTAGCTGTTGTGGCCAAGACTGACAGCTGAGAAATTCCATACAAGATTCAGGATGAATACAGCAAGAGAAGAAAGCTGGAAATCTAAGGTCCTGTAAGGAGCTGTGGTAGAAATCTCCATAACAAAAATATAGCATATTTTAAAACTTCTCACATTTTATACAAAAAGAGGATTTGGCATTTGGGGTAGTAATTTTTTTTGGCAACAAGAGATTTTCTTGACAAGCCATACACTGATTCGATCATTTTGTTTCACCACTTCCAAATAAGTCAAAACTGGTTTTGTCCATTTCAAATCATTCTTCAGTAGAACTTGGCTTGAGATAGCATAATAGGAAATTCAAATCCTGAGTGTTTGCATGCAATGTAATTGAATACCCATGAAAAAGGGCCAGAGTAAAATAACATTTACTGTTCTACAGCTATGGCTCTGTTGAAGTCCCACTCAGGTGGAACACAGTTCTTTTAAACCATCTGAAAATTTAGTGGTAAACACAGATTTAACATGATTAAGAAATGCATTCAAAGTTGTTTGCATAGAAACTCAGAAAGTTATTTCAGATCAGTTTTCATCAATCACAACAATCAGAACAATAATCAGAAGGCACTAGATAGAATAAACAATAAAAGCTCTGTGGTCAGGGTTTCTCACTTCCAACCTAACTGGGATCCCTCTTTCCTATCAGAGCTCCCTCTGCTTAACTTGCTGACTTTCTCACTGTTATTTAGCCTCAGTGGGAATGAAGGGATTTCCACCACCACATTCCCACAATTTTGATGGTGAAGACACTCTCAGGTTTATGTTTAAACCTTCTCAGGCTGCAGCAGAAAATAGGAGTAAGGATTTCGTTTGCAGCGTCAGTTCACAGAGGTATGGAGTATTGTCAGCTTACCTATTGAAAACCCAAATCACAGAACATTCATGGATAGGGTTTTTAATGTCTCTTTTGGTCTATCTTTAATTTGTCCAAGTCCCAAGCACTCAAACTTGACAGAGCAGAACAAAAGACTTTCCAAAACACTGAGAAATAAGGGGATTTGTAATTTAATGAAAGAGCAAATAAAATTAGGTTAAAGGAAGTAACCTAGGTGACAGAAAAGTCTGCCCTAGAATCCAGGGCATCCAAGTTCCTGTTAGTCCCCTCCTTCTCAACTCCCAGTTCCTTACTTTTCTGCTCACTTAACCCCTCTTCTTCATCCCTCCAAATTAACTGTATATGCTTTAGCTTTCTGTTTCAACTCCAATGTATGTTCCTATTATGGTCCTCCAACCTCAAAGACCATCCACCTTCCTGCAGAGCCTAGGGACGAAATGGTGGGAGACAGCTTTGTCCCTCAACTACATCCAAGGAATCTCCTCTTTTTCTTTCCTTCCTGCTGTTAAAGAGCTGAGCATATGAAGAAGCAATGGAAATTCTGATCCAGTTTCAACCATGTGGGGCAGGGATTAGCTTTCGTTTTCTGCATTAATCCTCTTTTCTTCTGCAGGAGGTTTGACAAATACTTTCTCTTCAGTACACACCTGCCTAAAGAGTAGTCTGTGCATTAGGAATATGTCAGATATGCTCTGTCATGTGCAGCAACCCCAACAGGAGACAAGGAAGGAGGAAAGCTTTCAATTCAAACAATGTCACACTACAGCTGAGATCTGAGATCTCTCAAGATCTGTCCATGCTGCCAACAGCACAGGCCTAAACTAGTGAGGGTTCTTTGCAAATTCTTGCCATAGTTCCTTCCTCATCCTTCCTTGCACTTAAGTAGAATTTACTACAACTCGGCCTTTAATTGCCAAAATGCTGGGAAGTCAGAATGATTTCTCTCTAGATACCTGTGCTATTTACATTCACCACCTTATCATATGGATGAGATTTGTATATTAATGAAAAGCTTCCTCCAGTCCACAGCATTTGATATCCAACACTTAACTGATGTCTGGCCATCAGACATAGCATTTGTTTGGGGAGAGTAGAAATCTATAATATTCCATTTCCAACCAAAATGCACCTTCTTTCATCCAGCAGTGAAGATGATCAACATCAGAAGTGCTGCTCTCCTTTTGTGAGAGAATGGTGTAGTATCTCACACCCTTCAGAGCCCCTCTGTGGTCACTCATGAAAAAGCATTCCCACAGCTTTCAAAAGGCCTGGGCTTTTAACCATCGGCATCCTGAAACATACATAAGTCTGCAAAATTAAGCACGGTTAAACCAGGATATTTTCTCCATCTGTCTCCTCAGGATCAGAAGTTTTATGAAAAGAGGAAGAAGAGTATCATTATTTTGTGCTCAGAAGACAAAAAGCAACAAAGCCAAATGGTACTGTATTAAATCAAAATATGTTTCAGATAAGGAGAAAAGGCTGTTTGATCTATTTTATCCTTTTCTTTTGAATACAGGTATTATACATTTTCCTTTTAATGTTTCTCAACATCTGATAGTCATCTGTGAACAGAATTTCAGATGTTCTTAGGTGAAACAGTTCTCTGGTGCATTCACAGTTGGTGGTGGTGGTTTGGGGACAGATTGGGGGTTTTTGCTATTTTTTTTGTTTTGGTATGGAGTTTTGGGGGTTTTTCAACTTTTTCTATATTTCCAGGAGTTGCACTGAGTTAACATTTAATATCTGGGGAAATAAGCATAATGGGGTTATAAAACTGATCCAAGACATGAATTAAAGACAAAGTTATTTATCAAAGGGGCAGTGGCTTGAGAGAAATTATTTAAAAACTGAGTCTTGTGAACTAAAGTGAAACCAGTCCCGAGAAGTTTCCCTCAAACTAAGAAGAGGAATATGAATTGCTCTTCCAAGCTAAACTAAGAGAAGTCCTAGGAATAACCTGCCAGATGTGGCATCAGACCATTGGAAGTGTCAGAGAGATATTAGTGTCTTTTCTGTATCTTTCTAGACAATGCCCTAGGTCAGGGGTATCTAAGGAGCACACATTTCAAGAGCAAAGAAGAATGTTTGGCAAAACTGGCACTGAATCAGAGTCTAGTTCTGGTATCCCCATTCTTGCAAAGTAGCGACATAGTCCCAACATTCCTAGACAGTATTTGCCAGCGTTCATTCATGAACTAGGCATTAAAAGACAGATGAGCAGGGTGTGAGGGACCAGCTGTCTCTTCCTGTTGGCTTTACTGTTGAGACCTTTGACTGAGATTAGAGGACATGAAATATTTTTTTTATTGTGGCGGTGGCAATGAAAAGGACCTCCTGATTTACAGCAAAGGCATAAATTTACCCTGTTTCATAGGAAAAAAATTGCTTTAACACTGTTTCACCGATTAATTAAATCATAATGAGGATCACATCATTAATGTTTTATTAAACTCATTTATTAAGACAAGGCCAATGGATACTTGAAAGGAAAACTTTCTATGTAGATGGTTTTCTGCTTCAAACCTTCATAAATAACTCATGGATCTCACACAGAAATAATTTCCTCGGTGTGGTAAAGATATGGCCAGGATCAATGAATCAAACACGGGGGGAGGAGAAAGGATTTGTAACTCCTCAAGGAAACACAGCTTTATGAAGAGAGCACCAGAAGCAGCCTGTCCTCGTCCTCTGCCAGCAGATGGCAACATTACTTCTCATGAAGGAAAAGGATCAAGGGAAAAGATCTGTGTCATCAACAAAAGCTGTGTAGATATTTTTGCTCTTTTATTTTCGCATTAAAATGGAATGCTTTGCCTAAGGTGCCATGTTTATGTTCCAGTGGACAGCGGTGGATAAAAGCAACCCTCTGACCACACCAGGAGGCTGAGAGACAGAAAATTCCAAAACTCACTGTAATAGCACACTACAGATCTGGTACCTTATGCCTGTGGAAAAGGTTCATAGAGAGAATGTACAGAAAGAGCTCTGCATCTAATTCAGACCCCATATAAATTGATAGCTACTGAATAATTATTTAGAAAGCTATTGCATACAGAAACTACTTTGAATACTTTTTTTTCTTTAAATTGCCCTGTGCAGGTAGACTCAGGCCCTGAATCACAATGCTTGTAAACAATTCTTCTATTTCTGCAGTTAGGTGGCAAGTGATGCAAAAATTGATGAATAATCCTATTAAACACAACTGCAACCCCTGATAATACATAATGGTATGAAGCTGTGTCAAGGGACATTCGAAAAAGAGTAAGAAATATACTATTAGCCTTGTAACCAGTGGTTAGGGAAAAACAAATTATCTGTGAGTCAGCATCCACTGAAAAAAAATAAAGGCCCCTTTTTTTTCTGCTCATATCTCCACAGATTTTGTATCCAGATTTTAAAATCCAGTGCCTCAACTGCTTTATTTATTTTCAGCAACTCCTACATCTACAGACCATCAACTGACATTTCTTCCTGAGATCCTCAGAGTTTCAATGGTTTATCCTATATCTCAGTAATGATAACATGGCTTTACCAAGCCAAACACTGGCAATAACTGACGTCCTGCTGCAGATGTAGCCTCACAATATTGCTGCAATACCCAGGAGCTGTTCCACAGCATTGCTTAAATACCAAACATACATTTCTGCTTCTTAGTCCTCTCCATTTTCAAGAACAGAATCCAGTGCAGATTAAGATCCCTTTTACTACCTTACGTTTAAGTTTTCTCTATCATAGACTGATGAGAGAAATTACTGGAACCAAGCCTGGGAAAATACTCAAAGCCATCCTAAAATGAGTAATTACCAACACTGTTATGAATTTGTTCAAATGCTTGGCAAAGAGATGCTAAGGCCTCAGCCTTAAAAATTCTCGGAAAGACAGAATAAAAACAAACTTGTAAGCCAACCAAAAGGATGTGGGGGAATTACGGTTTTATGTCACACTCTTAATGAAAAGCATTCTGTAATAATGCTTGTATCAGATCTAATTTGATCTGATACAAACTAGCAGAGAGCTCTTTTTCAGCACTGAAAAAATTTCCAAACTGTACAATACAGAAAAAGTCGTATTCATGCATTGCAGCTGAAGTATTGTGCTTCCACAGCTGGATGCACACAGCTGCAATGAAACTTTTTGTTTACTATGTCTCAACATTGGGTGGGGCCAATAAATTAGGCTAATACCAGGGAAATCATACTTTTTTTTTTTTTAGATTAGTTTCTTAATTACGTTTTTTTCCTTTGAAAGTGTGTATGTTTATGTATATGCACACATATTCCTGCAGAGGTGTTCAACAAAATCCATTTACATACTTCTATCCATGTATCTGGAATTTGTCCAATAGTACTACATCCACTACTTTCACTTTGGCATATCAGGATAACTATCAGGAATAATTCTTCCATTCTAAAGTTATTATTTACCCACCACTGAAGCACAGTCAGACCTGGTATGAAGTGCAGGAGCTATTTAAGCAACAATATAAAGCACTTTTGGCAATAAGATGAAAATGTACGGTCATATGCAGAAAAGTAGCCTGACTGAAGAACATAACGTCCCAGAAGATGGAACCCTATCAGGCTTTTCTTTCACTACACTGGGACAATCATTCACTACTCAGAGAGAAAACATGTTATTTGTGATGCCTAAAGACCATCCCAGGCCAAAGGTGCTTGAGCAATCTGTCTCCGCATAGCAGCAGGGGGCCAGTCCGAGCTGTCCCGCAGCCAGCCCTGATTTCTCTGGGCAAACGGAGAGAGGAGCCGCTGTGCAGGTGGCGACGGCAGCCGGGGCTTCCAGCTGAGCTGCACGGCAGCTCGGAGCGCCTGAGCGCAGGGATCCGTGTGCAGGCGTAGCCCGTGCCCACGGTGATTCAGCGGGACGGGCCGTGCTCGCTCCCTGACTCACTGCGGCACCGGCTGTGCTGCGGCAGCCGCTTCCAGCTCCCTGCGCGACACGGAGCGCTGCACACGCAGCTTCTCGCTCACGACTTCGCCGCCGTGCTCTCCCACGCCATTGGCAAAGCGCGGATGCTAGATGGCAGGATAAATTGAATTGGTGAAGCTGCGGTAGCTGAATGATGGAAAGGGCAGGCAAAACACAGTAATTCATACCGTGTTGTAATTTAAACAGTAAATCCTACAATTTACCTATGATTTTATGCTAATCTGTTTCACATTGCATTGCCTAGGAACATGATTTTCAAAGATCAGCTGATGTTGGCAAATGCACTGAATTGCTAAAATTATAATCTTATTTCCAAACTGTAAAACTAAGAAGGAAGTTGTCCTCGGCTTGGCAACCAGCCTCCAAGAACACGGGTCAAGCAGCAGTGTCACCTAATGCACTTCAGAACTCAGTGCTGGCTACTTTGTTTTGTACATTTCTGTCTCAATAGATATGAAGAAAGTGAGCACATGGAGCGAATGAAGATGGATTAAAAGGTCGACTAGAAAAAGACAAATAGCAAAAGCATCACCACAGACAGAAGTCTGTGTCACAGCAGAGGACTGGCTACATCAGCCATCTGGGGATGAAGCTGGGTAGTCAGAAAAGGAGGAGCTTGAAAAGGTTATTCTAAGTGACTCCGATCGAATACCTCAATTTTTCTGAAGAAAAGGGAAATTTCTTTGCTGGGAGCCATTTCTAGAGACAGCCTAGTACAGAGCTCTCTCTCTCTAGCAGTAATGCCAACAAACTTTGCAATCATGGATGAGTCACTTCTCCATTTTCTGCTGCGGCAAAACTAACACCATTTGCCACCCCAGGCTTGAGAGAATTTGCAAGCAGCAGACAGCCTTTATACTGTGTTCCAGAGATAAAACTACTTGAATAAACATCAAGCAGTAGTATTCTGTCAAAATTCACTGGCAACATATGGTGGGGCTGAAACAATAAAGACATTGCACAGGAAATGGAAAATAATAAGAAGGACCTTTCCCTGGTAGGAATTAATTGATCAAAGGAAGGGGGAAAGGACACGAAGCCTGCAAACATTAATACCAGTCTTTCTTCATTATCATGTTTGCTCCCTTTATTCCTGGGCAAGCCCAAAGAATACAGACTCAGACTTGTTCCCACAGGAGGGTGACAGTTGCCAGTCTCATGCCCTGTGTGACCTCTAATTAGATCCTCTGTCAGCCAACTGTGCTATCCAAATTCCAGAATACAGAAAAAAAAGGCAATAGACCAGTCTGTGACCTCTGAAAGTTTGCTGTTTACTTTTCTGCATTAATGTGCTCTTCTACATGAGCTGCTGGTTTCCCATTGGCTTTTCAGTGCATATATTCTAACACACTTCAAAGTGAGCACTCCAAACAAGACACTGTGAACTACTTCATTGTAAAGCATGCACCATGATCCAGGTCACTCACAATAAACCAACCTAGGCCACTGTAACTTATTAACCAACTTTTTCTCCTGGCATTGTTCACAGTCCTTACAGCCACAGACAGAACTGCTGGGAGCCTGCTGCAATCCCCAGTAACCAGCCTATCTCAGGAAGTTACTCGTGGCTACTACCAGGAGAGAAAACTTCTTTATGCAGAGTTCTTTGAAATTCCTAAGAACAGAATGGGTTCAGATATGGCTTATTACTGATCCAAAATTAGGCTTTGCAGACACTTCCCCATATAATGATTTATCTTTCATATTCAGTGTCATGAGACACCTCATTGGTGTTCACTGAGAATTCATGATCTCATTTGTTTTCTTTAAACTGTAGTATTTAAGTCAATTTAGTGCATTTTTGCTGTAGATTTATGGACGGATAATGATGACTGGAAGACTTTAAATTTCTCCTTCTACGGAACACAGCAGGCAGAAATACAGAGTAGCTGTTTCCCTGAAAAGGCAAATAAACTTCAGGAAAAAAAAAAAAAAAAGGAGCCATCAAACTTTAAAAGCTAATAATCCTGGTTGTGAAAAACTTGTGATGCTACCATAGTGCCAAAACGTGAGACTGACTTTGCTCCAAAACAGGAAATAATTGCTACTCCCAGAGGGAAGCAAGCACAGTGTTTGCTCTCTGGAATCATGACAGCAACACAATGACAATTCCAAAAGGGCAGGAACTCTACTTCCAGCCAATGAAGTTATAATTAATACCCATGAGAAAATTAGAAGCAACATGAGCACACAATACCGGCTCAGAGTCAGTGTAGAAGGCAGCCACACAGCTTATCTTGAATGAAGATGGAGAGAAAATGACAAAAAGACAATTTTCTACCACACTTTTGGATTTGCTGCTTTCACTGGCATATAACAGGTGGAAGCCACAGATACCAGGACTATTTAAATAACACAGAACAAGATAATGTATTACACACAACTATCTGGAATCACTTTTCCCTTTCTTTTTGTCAGCTAGTAAAATCTGCCATGACACAGAACTGCACTGATTTGATTACACAAGCCATTTCTTAAAATGTAACCTGGCATTTCAATTATCTGAGGTTCATATTTGGGAGAAAATGCACATAGAAGTAAACGCTGCCTCCATTTAGATTAGTTCACTGTAGAAAAAAAATGTGTGTAAACACATCTTTCAAGCAATTGGCTTCAGGATTTTAGCACTGAATCTGTGGCATTTAGGACTTCTGTTTTTGCAAAGGTCTGTAATGAACACAGCATTATAGCCATGAACCTCCCTTGAACCCTGCTAATGAACCTCCCTAGTTTGGTGCTACGCCAAATCCACCAGGACAGACAATTTAATCCTTTTTAAACTGCACCCAAGTATCTGTGAAATTATAATAACGCTGGTTACAGCGTAACACAGGTAATTCCAGAATTACTCCTGGGTTTAAATGACAGCATAATACAAAATTACTGAGCTAGAATTTTTGCAGGGCCAAGCAGAGATGTATTTCAACCTCCCAGATGAATACCTATGCCAGAAGCTAGAGGGCGGTGATCCTTCTCATTTTATTTCCCTTCCATGAATCTTGCTGCACTGTGTCACAGCATCAGTAAGACTGTAAAAAGGAGCATTTCTGCACAAACTAGGAGGCAGTTTAATGGTGATCAGTGCACCCTGGTGAACCATAAGAGACATGGGTTTGCACTCCCACAGACTGAGGAGAGGACAGAACTGTTGGATTAGCTTATTAGAGAAGACAGGAGTTCCTCAGATTTGTTTTCAGCCACAAATCATTCGGTAGGCAGAAAATATTCAAGAAGCATACTGAGAATTTATCTAATTCCAACATATGTACAGTCTGGCAATTGCAAATGACAAATGTTCCCATCAGTAAAAAAAAAACAACAGAGTTATTCCATGCCCCAGAACAGATTGCCTGGTATTGCTTGACACTATGAATAGTCATTCTTCTCATCTATTGGGGTAGTTATAATGACTGGAGAAAATTATCTTTTCTGTCTATTCCTGCATTCTTTGCATTATTCCTAAATTTCTATCACATAGAAAATAAGATATGGTGTGGATTACTGACTCTATTGAGCAACAAACAGGCATAGCAGAATATTGTTACTTCTGTTATTTGGAGTTAAAATCTTGTTTAGCTGGGCTGAACTTAACATCAAAATGGTTTCTAGTCAATAGGAAATAGCACAGTTCTTAGCTGACAGAAATCTACAGTCTCCATTTTCCAGATGCTGTAAACTACCTTTTCAAAACATGCTAAAAATGCAGAGTATCTTGCTTGATTCAAATGAAACATCCTCCATTTATTCCATGTACATGCAACAGACTGAGAAAAGTTAACATCCATCTGTGATCTGTCTTCTAGGTGCAGTAAGACTGCTCATTAACCTGAGCTCTCTTCCTGTGAATTCCCCTGCATTCCCAGCTCTGATAAAGGAGCAGGTTATTTGTGGATCTGCTATACAGGTGGGCAGGGGAGAGCCCATTCCCTTTTTCCACAAAAGTGTGCCACATAGAGTGTGCTCACTCAAACTACACACACAGCAAGAGTTTGTCCCTAAAACTTTATCACTGTGAAAACAAATCCAGTTCTTTTCTTTTCTTTTTTATTTTTTTTCAGTGCATTAAATTAGACTTTGTGGGCTAGATGGCCTGGCCGGTGAGGGAAAATTAAAAAGTCTTATCACATTGGATTCCAAGATTATGGAATGTTTACTATGTTAAAGCAACAGAAATAAACACATGAGGAAGAGATTAAAAACCCTCTCTCAATATCAGCTCCAGATACCTAATGTTGTTCTTTAGCTCTTGAAATATCAAATAGAAATTACTCACCCATGAGACTACTAGCCTATTAAAAAAAAAACCAAAACCCAAGCAGTATTTCTAGCTGACATGCTTCAAGCAGTCATGTAACAAACCCCTTAATTTATGAACAGGCAGGTCCCCAATAAATATAACACTGTTATTTTTATGGTAAAAATATATAAAGCTATTTATTTTAAATTCAATCAGCTGTTGGTAGTGGAATAGGCATCCCACTCCTGTGTATCTTTTTAGCATTACTAGATATCAAAGTACAAAATTTATACTTATATTCTGAAGTATTTTCTTATTGTTTATTGGCATTCTAGCCTCAGCATCTTGTAGTTGTGGTGGCATATAGTTTTGGCTTGTTATTTTCTGGGTTTTTCTGTATGGTTGGAAGATTTTTCATTACTTTTTAAAGTTACTTGTCTCATTCATGACAGAATTTTAAAGACGTTTGCTAAAAATTTCAAAAATAGAAATATCCAAGATGTGAACGGAGGCAAACGTTTTTTAACTCAGGCCATTCATTTACCAACACCTTTGGCAAATTTGGATCCTTTGTTTCTTATACTTGCTACTTCCTCCTTTATGACCACCACTGTCTCATGTTTGCTATGTCGTTAGTTCTCCTTTTACAGCAGTGGGAAATCACACAGGATTATATTCAGCTTGAGAAGGTACTGCATTTGTAAGAGAAAACTGTGTGCCTCAACAGGTGGGTTTTGCCTTGGTGGGCCCCTCCTCTGGTGCACTCCAACCATGTGACTATCCCAGCACGCCTCCATGGCCCCAGTGAGGTGACAGCTCTGGAGCTACTCTGAAACTTTTAACCTGTGCTTGCTCCCCACGCTGCATTCCTCAGTGTCCAGGCCTTCCAGAGCAGCGCCCAGGAATGCTGATTCCTCAGAAAAGGCACCAGTGTGAGGGATCCGAGTCATCCTCAGACCCTTCGTTCCGTGACAGAACCAAGATAAACGCCCCCTCTATGCCCAAAGATTTCATCACTGCCCCGCGGCCCTTCAGCCATGCCTGACGCTTCTCAGGTCACCCTTGTCCTGGCAGTATTTTGGCTGGGGTCTCAGACAATTGCCATTTGATGGTTTCCTTATCCTTTCAGATTCTTCACAGCTCGTGCACCTCCTCCTCGCACAGCTGTGTCACTTGGAGGCACAGCTCACCAACGATTTCCCAGCTCTGGGCAGGCTGGAACACGAAGTACCCAGTCCCAGGCACTCCAGGCTGCCCCAGACTTGGAAGCTGCATCCTCCTTTGGAAGTTGTGTCTGGGTCCAAAAGTCCAAATAGCAAAGAGACAGTACTACAAAACTTGAATTTGGAAGTAAACCAGGCCTTGATTCATTGCTATTAAGCCTTCTTTTAAAAACGCCGGATAAAGAAACATGAAGATCTTAAGAAGACTTTTGGTAATGGTGTATTTGCTTTTCTTAAAAATGATAAAAGCAAAAAGAAAAAAGAATTTGTTTTCACTCCCTCACAGCTATTTATTTCCTTTTCCACATGACTAACAATGGATACTTTTAAATTAAATGAGGCAAACTCAATTATTTCATGCTGAGATTTCCACAAATAACTCCCTTGCTCCTGTATAAGGAGGCATTCAGAAAAATCCAAGCACCTATCACTAGACACACCTGCTCCTGCCAATAGCACACAAAAAACCTCCTGCTTACTACTTATCGGGACTGTACCAGTCATGTTCATGGAGTTCTTACATCAACAAATGTAAATATCAATATTAATAGATTTTCAATATTTTATAAAAATAGTATTTTTATAAATAGATAGATATTATTGTGTGGCACCTGTGTAAATCCAGGGAATCAGTCTTAGAGCAAAATCAGTAGATTTTGCCTATGTATGTCAGGTCAAATTTTTTCCTGTTCTATACAAAGTTAAAAGGGAAAACCTGTGAACCTTTTTTCCTAAATAATTAATTTGTGTGCAGATCAAAGAAGAATTTTTCGGCTTTCAAACTCAGAAATGCCCAAATCACTTTGCACAATTGCATATAAAATATGGGCAGTGCTGTTACTGTGCTGTCAAATTTGACAGCCATTCTATACTCAGCAATACATCAAACACCATCCAAATGCAACCATACAAATGTCACCTCTTGCCGGTGGAACTTTATAAATGAAGCCATATTAATCAATTAAGGGACAGTGGAGTGCATGTAGAAGCAGCCAAGTCTCCCTGAGGATTACAATAGGCAGTTCTGGGTGGGCAATCAAGTTGAAACTGCAGCAGTGCCAAGGCACACGGATTCTCTGTATGATGTAGCGGATTTCCGGTCACACACTGAGGGGAGCCCAGAGACTTCTGTCCATGCACACACAAGAGTCAATTTTGCTGTTACACCGTTTATGCTATTATAGCATTCACCAAATCCTTTTACTTTTGCTCAAATAGATTTCTGCCATTAGGTAATAGGCAGATCCTGCACACATTTCCACTCTGAATTCCTGAAGGTACCATTTTCATATCAAAGATCATGCCATGGAGTGATATGCCTCTCATAGTCTGCTTGGGAAGGGAGAGTCCTGTCAAAGCCTCTCAAGCAGAAATGGAGACCCCAAACCCACAAGCTAAAGTGAATCTGAACAGTCACTAATACCATTTTAATTACCTATTTATCTAGTAGCAAATAGACCAGAAGAGTAAAAATACATCTTGCCCTTTTATATTTTATGTACTTGCTATGCTTAATGCAAGGATTTTCTTTCTAAATTATCTCCTTGTTCGTCATACCAGACTTCCTATACCTGCAGTTTTAGGAGTTTCCTTTCACAGAGAGGAAGCCATTACACAGGATTACGTATTCCTCAGAGGAGATGCTTTTCAGAGGGGGCAGTGCACACTAAATCAGTTTCTTTCCACCCTTGCCTTCATATACTGTAGGGGTTTATAATAAAAATCGTGTACTGCTCTAATGATGCCAACCTTTTGTTATAAACCAGCCCCAAAGAAACACAACAAACATTCCTAAATGTTGTTGCTCACAAATGGCTACCATTCTCCTTATCTTCAAAGGGGCCAAAGCCCAACATGGTTAGCACTTCCTCAACGTTGTTACCACAGAGGAAGATGCAGCAATTACCTTCCAGGAGCACAGAGCTGTTCTCAGGAGAAATGGCTGCACTTCTGTAGTACCTACTGAGCCTGCACAAAGGCCTACACAGCTGAGACTGCAAAGCCACATGGAGTAGGTGACAGAAGCAGAGCACTCAGTGAAGATGGCTTCTTGATCAAGGTTTGTCTTTGATAAAGCAGCCAGTCACTCAGACTGGCATTCTGAAGGTGAATAAAACAACCATAAACCCATATCTAACTTTCTGTAGCACAGATTGGTACAAAGGATGTGTCAGTTTGTGCTGGTGAATGGATGTTAAGGGTTCTGCTATAAACCCTTGTCAGCCAAACAATCAGTAAAGGCAGATCTAGTTCCGATGCTATCTCTATCTCTCACAGCATCCTCATCTTTGGATTGGCACAAATAATTTTCTTCCTGCCTGGCAGAACAGTGTTTACCACACCCTGCTCAGGAAGTATAAAGGATCAGTACCAGTGGTAGTAGGCGTTAATAATGCAAGTGGGGAATAGCAGAGGTTGAACAACAGCTCCCTACCCTAAAGCAGAAGTCATCTTGCCCTGCAATTCAGGGAAAGGCAGATAAACCAGATCTTGCAAATTGGCGATTGCATTTTAGGCCTTGCAGGAAAACCTCATCTTAAAAGAGAAACAGCCTCTGCATCCCATGATTTCAGTCATGGAATCCACCTAGGTCTGTATGAGACCTTCAGGTCTGAACCTTCTACAGAATGCTGTTTACCATTCCAGAGTTCCTTGAAAGATTCTCTGCCTTGTGCCTGAGACACCAACATTTCTCCTCATTGCCTCCCAGTGATTCCAGTCTTTCTGCCTGGAGATTACACAGCAGGCAGCAGCAGAGAGCATGGTCCAGAACTGAGAGGCCCTGGCACAAAGCAATGAGGAGAGGAGACATCTGGGGGAGGATTGCTGGGATCCTGGCCAGAAGCCGTGTCCTCAGACAGCAGGAAGGAAAGATCACTAGAATACAAAGCAATTAGCTTTGGCTCTTTGAATAACTAATAGTTACTAACTAAGAGTAATGACTCTATTTCAGGAACTGCTTTTGTTATACTTACTGGAGAATACAGAGATAATTGACAGGAGGCATACAAACAATTCAGAGCAACTCCAAATAATTCCGGATTTTTTTTTCATTTTGGAGATGTTGGTATTTTAAGTAATACTTAACAAATCAAAATAGTCTGCTAAGCCACAGAAAGAGATTTTCAGGATTTTCCAGTATCAAACTGACAGTTAGCAAGATTTCCTTGCAAGTAATTGGTTCAAATTATTTGGAACAATTGGTAGGCAAGGTGAGATCCTGGTACTTCTTCTAAGGGAAGGTCACAGGAAACTAGAGGCTGGTCGGCCTCACCTCAGTGCCTGGGAAGGTGATGGAGCACCCAATCGTGGAATACATTTCAAGGGACATGAAGGACAAGGAAGTTCAATCAGGAATAGCCAGCAGTGATTTACCCGTGGGTAAATCTTCAGAAACAGATCCAACTCGAGTCTGTTTTACCTGTGACAGCAACTGGTACGTGATTGATCTCTCCCCATCCTTATCTCAACCCATGAGCCTTTAGCTGTATTTCCTCTACCCTGTCCAGTTGAGGAGGGGAGTGATAGAGCACCTGACATCCAGCCAAGGTCAACCTGCCACAAGTTCTTATTTCAGATAGGCAACACTTTGCTCTGAAAAACTCTCCAGTAATTTCAGCATTTGCCACAAAGAAATACTGCCAAAAGATGTCATGCAAACATTTTCCCCACATATGCTTTGCTTCAGACAATTAAATTTTGTCCTTCAAACAAAATCTATAGAAATATCCTTCAGATACCGTAGGTACAAGATGAGATAAACTTGTCTGTTAGACCAACAGTGCAAAAAAAAGCCCATATGGAACTTGCAGAGATATCACAATCTGGTATCAACATCATCACTGAATGTAAATACTAAATAGTGACTCACTGACTGCTACCAATATGTAAACATACTCTATCTGTTGATTGCGTAGTTAAAGTACTGGAAAATCAGTTAAGAGTAAACATTTTAAATTTTGCTGGATTTCTTGATATAAAATTATTGTTCTGGAGATTATTGACATACTCAGAATCCTGGTTTTCAGAGATACCAAAGTCCCCATTGACTCTCTTAGATTTGAAACAATAATACTTATAGTCAAGAAAAAGTAAAAAACAAACAAGCATGTTTTCTCCTCAATTTTTACAAAAAATCCTTTTATTTAATTTCCTGTTTATGGCCTAGAACTCATGAACTGATCCTCTTAGCATGCTAAGCATGCTATATTTAAATTGCAACAAAAAGATTATGTTCCTGATACTGCACTGGTAAGTGGATTTTAAACTAGAGCATATATAATTTTGAATAAATTACATCCAAAAATTTGAAGAACATGAAGATCAAAGTTTCAATAATCCAAACAGACCAAATCAACACCTTAGCTGAGTTCAGTTTAATACACTACACGTACATAAATGACCTTTGTGTTTTATTGAGACAGAAAACAGCCCCAGGTTTGAAACAAACTCCATTAGGTCTACACAGGCAAGCATCACTGATAGACATCCGTATTTTGGTATTAAAAAATAATTGGCATTGCTCAATTCCTGCCATTCCCACCTTGCTGCAGACACAACCTGGGTGTGAAGCACTTTCAATAAGGGTCCCACCACACCACACTTTGAACCACTCTGACCGAAATCTACAAATAAATCTGTGCTCACACAGGCATTGTGGATGACAGGAGATCACTGACTCCAAAGAGGGATACACTACCTGGCAAACCACAGCAGCCCACCTCCCAACTCAATTTTTTCAAAGTACAAGACGCAGTAGACAATCTGTCGAATTGCCTGCAATTTAATGCGTAACTGACGGTACTTTACCTCAAAAAAGAGCAGCGGGATAGTAAAGGAGAAAACTGCCTCCTTCTTTTCACCAGCTTCCTCTTGCATGAGGACACTTCCCTGCAAACCACTGGCCATCCACGGGGGAGGAAAGGTTTTGAAAGTAGGTGGGAAGAGGGTTTTAGCTGAGCTCCGTGGAAATTAAGGAGCCTGTAGGATGAATGAGGTCAGAGTGCTGAGAACCCACAGGGGGCCGTGCACAGGCTGGCTCAGGCCATGGGGAAGACGCGCCCCGAGTTAAAAGGCTGTGCTGTGAGGGCGTTGTAGGTTTGTGCTCACAGTCCTCTCCCGTTCTTTCCCTTTTGTTGCTAAATCAAAACCATTCTGCGTCTTATCATTTTAAATGGTAATATTTCTAGTCTGTTTGTCAGGAAAACTCACCTTTATGGAGAAGGTCGCTTTAAATCCTTCACACAGTCGGGCTCCACGTGCTCCAGCGCAGTGCTGAAGGCTGAGGCGCAGCTGGTTTTGGTTAAGTGCTGAGGCCGGGAGGTGAAAGCACTCCAGTTGCCGAATATGCCTCTCTGTGGAGGAGCGCATTCAGCGCAGGTGAACAGCTGCGGTGAGGGCCGGGCTGTGCGGCGAGAGCCCCGGGCGTGGGGCCGCCAAGTGCCGAGGCTTTGCACAACAAAGGGCCGGGGACGTGCGGCCCAGGCGGGGACGCTCAGAGACACGGCGGGTGCCGGTGACTCTGCGGGAAGGTCTCAGGCTGTCGGGGTGCGCAGACTGTGAGGGTAAAAGCTCGTGTTGCTGTGCCGAGATTGAATTCCTGTGAGGATCCCGACACGTGGGACTCGCAGGGATGAGGCGGTGAGGAATCGCTGTGTGGGGCCGCGCTCAGGTGGTGCCGGTGTGGTACTGCTGGAGTGGCTCCTGGATGGATGGATGGATGGATGGATGGATGGATGGATGGATGGATGGATGGAAAGCTGCCTTAGCAATCCTGAGTCACAAACAATTGCTCTAGGATGGAGAATGTTACAGCTGATGTTTGCAATGACACTAAACTCGTAAGTCGTTTTGAAGTAAGACTATGCTACCAGGAAGCTGGGGCCTTTTTCTGCTAAGAAGAGACTGAATTGTCTAGAATAGACTGAGTATGGTGTTTGGGTAATTTTCCAGAGAAATGCTGAAAAATTACATGAATCACTGCACCTTGAAAACTAATTCTGTGGTTTATCAGTTTCTGTGTGTTTGCAGTAGTTCAAGTTGCTTCATAACATAACTTCTGGCGAGCAGTTTCAATTTGTGTGCTAGCTGGGATTGCTGCATTTCACACAGCTGAAGTGATCAGCTATTCTCTTTCAGGAGAGCCTGCCCTAAAGGCATTTAATTTTCAATTAATGGGACCAGATGGTTTCTTAATCAGGCGTCCCCTTCATGCCTACATAAACCTATATTGCTGTTGGAACTTTGAGAGTCATTCTCAAGACTTGAGTCTGTCTGAATATGCCAGAATACTATAGTCATCATAGATCTTTATAGGTAATGGATGATGAATGTTCACTATAATGTTCAATAGCATGGGAGGTTCCAAAAGGAAGAGTTAACTAGTCATTGGAGAGAGAAATGCTCTTTAGCACTGTATTTCACTCCATACCAACCACAAGCAAGCTACTACAGCTGTAATTACAGCTGGATTTGGTTTGGGTGGGTTGAGGGGGATTGTGTTTTGGTTTGGTTTTTTTTCATTCCACTGAGGAATTGTTCTGTGTCTGCATATGTGTATTTTTTTGAGCTAGAGACAATGCTACTGAGTAGCAGGCATTAATGTTTTGGGCCCATCTAGGTGGGGATGTCACACATGAAAATATTGCAGATATGACCACCAAAAGTCCTGGTTTGTCACATTAGAGAGGATAGAATCACATCTCAGGAGCTTACTATTTTTGGATGTTTCTTCCTATTTATGGATGAATATTCACAGAACTTCAGTGTCACAGAGGTAGGGAAGAATTTCAGCTTTTTTTCCCAAAATTTGAAGCAGAAGCATGTTAGAAATTAAGGAATTTTTTTAAAAAGTGTACAAGCCTAATGTTTGGGTTTTGACTCTAGGACACTGGGAGTTGAGTTCACCAACTCTTTGAAGCAACTTCTTGAAGTTGCTCAGTAGTTTTTGTCTTAGATGACCCTGAAGTAAGGTTATCAACAAAGCACGGTGCCATATGTATGATTACAAGTCACAGATGCTTCATAACTGCCTTGTTAATAGAGCTCTTTGTAATTTCCACAAATTCTTATGCTGTTGCTCTGTTTTTGTATTGCTACATTAGATACCGTGAGAACAGTACCATTTGTGTGGGGGATCAGATAAAAGATCCCTGAATCACTGAGATATATTCCACTCAGTAACAATCTGCAGCCACGAGTCTCATGGTATATCACTGGTTTTTATGTGGACCATCACTGCTGTCAGATCCAGAAAGAGTTACCTTGAAGATCTTCTATGTCTCCCAAGTCTGCAGAAGACAGCTGAGGAAACCATTATGTTTCTTTTTAAATCTATTTTTTTTCATAATATGGACATTTTAGATGCTGACACTTAGCAGTACATACTTTAGTAATGATGAGAATACTTAACAGGACATGCTTCAGTAATGATGAGAGTTTCTTACCCTTCCCTCCTTGCCAGTAGCCATGAATGGACATTTCCCTTGGCAGAACCAATAGCAAGACTTCTCTAAATCCAGATGCTTCAAAATAGGCCAAATACTTGAAAGGGCAACATGAAAAGATGTTGCATCTTCAGTAAAAATAAGCAATCGAAAACCCAGAGTCAGCTTCCATTTGTGCATTCTTATATTTGACTCCGCTAAAGAACTTTCTTGTAAATATTTCAAAACCTCAAATGTGCAGGGATATCCTGATGTGGTGAATCATGCTTATGTCATTGTTGAGATATCTGTTCAGTTTGGTGCTTGCTGATGAGAATTTTTACCATGGTCATTTAACTACTTTCTGCTGATCCTTTAGGATTTAATTTAGCTAGTATGCACTATTAAAGTGCTAAATCTTGAACAACACAGAACATTATGTTCACATCAAGTTAAAAAAAAATTGAGAATTATAGCCTTAGTGATACAACTCAGTGTAGCAGTACAGACAATGTCTGAAGTATTTTGCTTTTTTCTGTGACTCTGGAAAAAGCTTTCATGCAGGGACAGGTTTCTAACAATAAGTATGCCTTCAGCATTTCAGTGGATCCCCTATTGGACTTACTGTTAGGAAACCAATTGTGGAAGAATGATCACGTTAGTTATTAGTGTTCTCAGCCCAGACTGTCAAGAGAATGGTCATGATTGTTATCTTGTTTGCTGCAAGACAAAGTTCTGTCCAAGTAAGAAAAAAAAAAAGTTCTGTCAGGGTTTATCCCCAGCTGCTAACCAAGTACCACAAAGCTGCTCACTCACTTCTCCCTGTGTCTGCTTTGCCATAGGATGAGTAGGAGAGTCTGAGAAATGAAAAAACCCTGCAAACTCATGGGTTGAGATAATAGTAAACAGCAACTGTACCCATCCATATAACTCACTTCAGTTTATATGCTGAATATGATGTTCTGTGGTGTGGAACAGCTCCTTGGACAGTTCAGGTCAGCTGCCCCAGCCATGTTCTCTCCAGCTTCTTGTGCATCTCCTCACTAGCAGTGTGAGAAATTGAAAAATCCTTGACCAAGGGTAAACACTGCTTAGCAACCTCCAAAACACCGATTTGTTTTCAGCATCATTCTCATACTAACTCCAAAACACAGCACTGTACCAGCTACTAAGGAGGCAGCTAGCTCAATCCCAGCCAAAACCAGCACACTCATGATGCAGATTGCCTTAGCTGAGTTTCTTGGTCTATCATGGAGTTGCCATGTGCTGTTGTAGAAAACAGTAGAAAGCCTCCATCTCCTAACAGCAGCCATCCCACTGCTCTCAGTTGTGAGGAGAAAGGTCATTCAGGTTTAGCCATTATAAAATCTGCTAGAAAACACCATTTTCTCTCTCTCTGTCACCTGTGTTCGTCGTCATTGCAAACAGAACAAAATAGAGGAAGAGATTATTAGCACTGACAAAACCAGCTGAAATGTTTTCACAGTTATTAATGTACTTCTGCTGAGTATAACACTTCGTAGCTTGCAGCCTCTGCAGAAAACCTGCCTCTGTCAGTACAGGCTGTAATAAATGGATATTCTCAGATAGCAATGAGTGACTACAAACAGTTCTTTCTGTTGTCTCCCATTGGATATAAGGCTGCTAAATACCTTTCCAACAAACACCACAGTCTTTTCCTTGCTTGACTGTAATAGAGGATAATAAACTGAACGTGAAGCTTTCATTATATGGGACATGATAGCCAATGAAAAATGCTGCAGAGCACCTTCTCATCAGTCCATTCCAAGTATATCACATATCCTTTGTTAGCTGTGCTGCCTTCCCATACAGTTTCAAATCCAGAACCAGCCTTTCAGCTGACTGTCTTGTCTGAATTCAGTATTCAGAAAACTCTGACAAAAGGCTGTAATCCTCAGCAGTGCTCTTCTACCAGATTGGCTGCCTTTTCAATAAGCTGTCATTGTACTTCAATGAGCTTACCTGAGAGCAAGAGAGGACTACTCTACAGTGTGCCAGCATTGACCTCAGCTTTCCTAGTACATTTAATGGTGTTTGTTAAATACCAGCTCTTCAAACAAGAGCCACACTGCTACCTCTTTCTCACCTTGGGGAAGAATGAGTGATGGAACCAATATCTGGCAGATCTGTTGTTTTGCAGTGCATTACTGGAAGAAAGCAAGATCCTAAGTGCGATGCAGTAGCAATTAGTAGGAGTTCAATATGATGTTTGAAATTCAGTGCTCAAAATAAAGGTGTGTGGGAAGCCCACTTTTTTTATATCAAGCTTAGCAGAAATCAGTGAGGATGCTGTAGGAATTAAACTTCCTTGCACCTGTATTTGCAGTTCTTGCAGAAGGGACAGCACAAAGAAGGTTCTCACTTTTCTGACTGTATGAAACATCTCATACTGTGATGTCTGCTTCTTGCTGAAAAATCCAGAGGCTGCCAAATCCCAAAGTAACCAGAAACATATGCTTACCAGTGAGGGCAAGGAATACATGACATTTCCTGCACATTTATATATGCAGCACTCCACCACATCATGAGCAGTTGTAGTAATTGGTGAGGGCATATGTAAGCATCATAAGCTCTAACTTTTCAGGTGAGATCAATGAAACACAAATGAAATTCTTTCTCGAAATGTGTGGAAGATAGATAAATCAATAAAAGAATAGTTGAAGTTCCACTTCATTTATTGTAATAAATAAATTTTCTGTATTGTCTTTACATACTGGTGCTTCTCAGATATTGATATTCTACTACTTTTGAGGCTTGGAGAAGAATACCTTAAAAATACATGAGATTTTTATCATAGACTTCAAGAACACCCAGCATTCATGGGTGTATTAGTTTTTTATTTAATTGAAGATATGTAAACATAGGAGTAGTTCAGCTTGCCAGATTCCCCAGAAGCAATTTCAAGTTCTTATATTCTCAACAAGCAAGTATTCTGCTGATACTTGGTTGAGAAATTAAGATAAGTACACAACATAGAGCTCAGCAGCCACAAGCCTTGGAACTACTGTAAGGTTAACTCTGATGGAATTACTGGAATTACATCCGTGAAACTAAAGCTGCCCCTGCCATTTTTTCCCATGCTTTGGGCCAAGTTAAGTGCTTTGATTGCTCGAAGTTTTCAGTGGTGTTTAGAGTTGTCAGTCTGACAGCAGCACAGTTCATTGGACTCACTAAATAACTAGTCAAGACAACAGGATGTATGTATAACTATATACATATAATATGTATATACATATGTTCGTGCATACCATATGTATATACATTTATGCTTACAGTAAACACTGGATAGCATGTTACAGCATTGAGATCATCTAACTTATTTGGATAAGCTCTTAGATGCATTTAAGGTGTGTAGTTTGATTTCTTAGAAAGTATCAGCACATTGCACCTTAGAAAACACATTTAGCAAGTATCTCACTTATATTGGATTGTAGGTAGGTAACATGCATAGCATATGTGCATGTTTTGTGATTAGCCCCTCTGCTTGTTCTTAAACTGAACAATGAGAAAGTAGAGATTTCAAGTCGGTAATTAATGGAGTGAACATTTACCTGAAAGAAAAGAGAGTCTAAAATGGAAAAAAGGTGGAGAACAACTCATAGGGAGTATCTACTACTAATAATAGTATTACTTTAAAGAAGAGCACAAGGGTGTAGCCCTACTCTCAAGTGTAAGGGCTAAAGTTAAGTCTGGATTCTACTGAAGCTCTGTGAAATAGTCCTTAATATTTGTCCTGTACATTTGCATATGAGACAACTGCCACCTGACCCAAGGGAAGAAAATCCAAGCTTGAGATCATAAAGATATAACTGCATGGCACAGTGCAGCAATTTAGTGCTATATTGTGCTGGGTTTATAAACTGGGCAGTGCATTTGTCAAACTGAAACTGCCAAATAAAGGCAGTTTAATGTTCAGTTTTCATTTTCCAACTGATTCTTCATAGTTCATTATGTTTAATCTTCCTTAGGAACATCACAGTATTAAAAGTGTATGTTAACTTAATTACACAGAACTTTCAAATAGTGGGGGATTTTATCATGAGCAAAAACTGTTTTTTCTGTACCAGTGTGACTGATAATAACATGCAGATTTGATTACATTAAGTCATGCACAGAAGCAAAGAGCTTTCAGGACAGAATCTGCAGCATTTATTTAGGTGAAAAATGAGGGCAAAAAATTTCTAATCTTTGTGAGAAAATAAGAGTGCTGACATCTTTATTCGACATGAAGATTAACATAAACTGGCTGCCAGTCTTTACATGCAATGAGGTCTTTATATATTAAACAGTCAGCTGAGAGAGAGACACAGGACACAAACACAGCTGTCTGCCCTCAGAGACCAAGAAGATGCAAAGAAGAGTTGCAAGGTGCAGCTACAATTCTGTCATGTTTGAATAATCAAATGTAAAGACAACCAAAAGCAATGCAAGTTGCTCATTCTTGTTCTTGTATGATTCCTATCAGTGCGTTCTTGTTGTGATTCTCCCTACAGAGAGCTCTCTGCCCGTGGAGAAAATAGCCATATTGTCCTTTGTTTCTGAAACTGTGCATGGAAACTGCCTCCATCAATCCCTCCACACTTTTCCACCCTTACCTTTGATTCACTCTTCCAATAACTTAATTTTTTTGCAAATGGAAAGAGATTTTCAAATTTGAGAACGAGATATAAATCATGATTTTCAAATCTCTTCTATCACAATTCAGACATCTGTGAGATTCAGAACTTTGGCAAAGTGATTACAGAGGCTGTTTATGTTTGGTTGGTTGAGTTTGTTTTTTTTTACTCCAAGTCAACCAAAATGCATAAAAGAAGAAGGATCAGAATGTGTCAAGTAAAGGGTAAACAAAACTTTATGCTTGACTTTATTATCTTAGTAGGTACCTTATATTAGCATCAGCTGGAGACTATCTCTTCTAAAGTGCACACACATTAAAGAACAAGTTAAACACGGATTGCCACTGACTTCCTGTTCCCAGCTCTTAATATTTGTGTAAGTACAGGTTCTATTTTACTTCCTTACCAGCAGAGGTCAAAGCTTGTACTTAATGAATTCCTGGTTCACACAATGTATTTGCTTTTCATGCTGTATCTGTAACAAAATCTATCTGATTATTAAATTAACAGAGCTGTGGTGTAACAAGAAGCAAATAATTTTATTTTTTCCAAGTCCGGTTTGAACATTAATTACAAACTACAGATTTAGCTCAGTTGTGTGGCAATTTTGAGTTCAGCAATTAAGAAAACTTAAGATGTTTCAAATAACTTACTGGACTGTGCTCTTACTAAACTAGGAACATTTCAGCCACAGCTGCTTTCATGTGTCATGCTTTCCATTCCTTTTCTGTATAGTATGGAGTCAGAGTGCATGCAGCCCAGGAGAATGGCTGATGTATAATTCAGGATACTCCCTGAATTTCCCTTAGAAAAGGAATACTGATTAGTTGTTAGAGGCCAAAAAAAAACACCCCCAAAACACAAACAAAAATCACTGACCTGTTCTTTCCCAAATTTTTGTCCATCAGATAAATGTTTTCCATGTTAATGTAGCTCAGAAGAAAAATAAAGGTTAGGAATTAAAAATGTAAAATCAAATTGGTTTCAACATTTTCTATTTGGGGAAAAAAAGGAGCACTCCAAGTCTGGATTTAGTTCAGTATAAAGTCTAATCTGTCTCTAGAATTTATATGGGGTCATAATGAATCTTTTCTCTCTCTACTAGAAGTAAATGAAAATGAGAGAATAGGTCTTCCTCTGAAGATTCCTTAATCACTAGAAGATAAGTTTGACCTTAAGAGAATCTGCAGAGAATTTTGTTCATGATCATAGTGTTTGAAAGAAATTTTAGCTGAAAAGTCAAAGGGAGAGAGACATGAGTAGAAGTAACAGTTCTCCTGTGGTTTCTTTCCACAATTCTATTACTCTGTTCTTTCCTGTCAGCACTCTAGCTAAAATGACCAGAATTCAGGATTCTTATAGATCAAAGTGTGCAGCCCAGACCACTCCAGAGATCAGAATGCAAACCAGTTTGAGTCCAGCATCAACAGCACAGGGTTCAGAAGCAGGAGAAGAGTGTGGGTGCTGAGAGCAATCAGGGTTTGTCTTCCCAGTGTTCCTGTGCAGGAAGGGGAACATAGTCTCATAGTAGCAGGCCTTGCTTTGTTTGTGTATTTTATCTTTTTTCCCCAAAATGGTTTTACTCCAGAAATATTTCAAATATTTTGTCCCTGTCCTCAGGGCAGTGGATACACTTCAGGGAGCTGTGGGAGTGGTGGCTTTGTCCAGCTCTCGTTTTGGCAGGACATAAAGAGTGAACTGTACCAACCCAGGTCCCCACAGCTGCAGTGTCTGAGATATTCATCAGGGTGAGTGCCAGAGGCGTGAAGCCAGCACGAGGAGGTCTCAGGCCTCAACAAATTGTCCCCAACAAATTATAATTAAAGTGCCAATCAATGAAGTCTTTGCCACTATTAGAGGCATGAGTTTTAAATTATTTTCTACATTTTTTTCTAACAGGTATATGGGAAAGACTTGACTCTACAGTCACTTAAGTTCAAAAGTTCTTTTGGAACAGTGAGAGAGTGCTGTTAGTTGTTTCTTAGTTTGTGTTCACTTTCATCTATGCACATTTTTAAAACAAGAAATTAAATACTCCCTAACACACCTATGGTCACAGTGTGTCTGCATATTGCAACCAAGCATAATTTACAATGTTAAATGAAATTTTACATTTAAATATCTGAAGGCAGCTACTCGAGGACAGCAGAGATGATTCCAGCTGAATGGCAACCCTAACAGTCTATTCAGTAGCAATTTTTTCTGGTTGTGTGTGAAGTATCTCATCTACTTCAAAGGTATAAAGAAAAAATGTTTTGTTGATTCTGATGACCAAAAGGAAAGCAGATATTGTGGATTTACTAAAACCATAAGGTGGATTATTTAGTGTCTGGTAGCAAAATCACCCTGGGCTTCTTTTAGGTACTGTTTGGGGAAGGAGTTTAAGTGTACAAAATGCACGAAGAAAAGCAGCTATAAAGGCACACTGCATTAAATACCAGGAAGTTCTAAAGCTGAAACATAGGCTGAGGATGAGGGAGAAGCTGGTCATAATTTTTCTGTGAATACTTCTCAGCCAAAAATTTCTTATTTACCACAGTTGGACCATTCTCAGAATACGTGTCTGTTTTACTGCCAGTTTCTTTGGAAAGCATCTTGGCAGCAGGGACAACCAGCTGGCTGTGTGGTACCTGCCAGCTACTCACACAGCTAGACAGGAGCCCCTGGTGGGTGCCATCAGCTTAGCTCAGGGAACCTGCACCTTATAATCCTCTGTTCCCTGGATACATTACCTGAAAGACAAGGCTGAGAAACAGAAAGAAAAAATGGGAGCTTCTTTTCTTCTGTTTAGCTCGTTAATGCCAATTACGTTGTGCTTTTGGGGTTTTTTTTAAAGGTGAAATGGTGATGGAAATACCTTGTGTAAGGTGAAGCACCATTAGTAGAAAATAATGTTTCCCTGAGAAAATCTGCACCAGAAAAACCCCTGGACTGTAAACTGTCCTACCGAAATTTTACAGCTCATTACACTGTAGATAGAAACCGAGGTTTCTCTGCCAGTTACAATGAATGTCTCAGTCATAAAGGATAAAAGATAACCCAGATGATTTCAAGAGCCTTAGTTTATGTAATTCTGATACAGCATTATGAGACAATAAATGTTATAGTCATTACACATAGATGATTCAATCATGAATTTTTAAAAACAATTACTTGAAGGCCGGGCATCTAAAATAGTTTGGAAGTTAAAGTACAGATGATTTTAATAGTGTCATATTAAAACAGTTTATCTTACAATTATTCAAAATTTGAATGAGACAGGAAATAAAATTTCAGAGCTCAAAGACAAAACCCACCAGCTCAGCTGTTGTGTCAGATTGCTGTCAAGCTGTAGCCTGTATCTTTGCATTCCACTAAGAGCAATGGAAACTTACAGGCACAAGCTTCCAAAGCTGGAAATTGCTTATACACCCACAGAGACTAGGGCTAATCAAATGCTATCGTTTGGTCTGACTCTTTATAAAGATATGTAGCTATTTATCCAAGAAATATGCAAGGCTGCTAAAATAATATCAAAGTTTATTACAGGAATTGGAATGTTTTCTTAGCAATTTGCATAAAAGCATCAAAATATTCTGTAATTGATATACCTACAAGTTCCTAGTGTAATTAAACTGTAGACAAGACAGTCTCTTACTTAGTTGAAGTGTTATAACTTTCTCAATTTGCATAATATCTGGCTTACATAAATTCCTTTGACATTTCAGAAATCTTCCAGAAGTGTACATGATGCTGGAAACTAAACTATATTTCAATACTGAGAAACTGGTTACTGGATACTAAATATGGCCACAACAATCTCTGCTCTCCTGTGCAACAGCAGTTTCTGACAAATAATGTTGTTACTAAATCATTTATAATAATTAAATGGGAAAACCTCCCACATTAATTAGGGACATCATTCTCTCACTACAACTGGACACACAGCTTTTAACAAAGCTCTTCCATGTAAAATAATTATCTATGTACTGTGAACTCAGTCACTTCTCATAGTGCTCCAGCAAATGCTTTTTTCTTGGTCTGGAGTCCTGATTTAAATGCAGTTGTAGATGGATGCTTTTGATTAATTGTTCACATCATCATTTGATGCCTCCATAAAATAATAACTTGCCGAGTCATCAGTATTTGGACCGATTGACTGAAATTCCTTTCAGGAAAGCTGAAGGTAATATCTTTATCCTGACTTCTCAGACAGAATGAGTTCAGCTAAGAATGTTGCTACAAATACAGGGAACTGAAAACAACAATATTTTTGGTAAATATTTGTAATAACTTTTGTCAGTATGTGCATTTCTTGAGAATTTTCTAAGTTTCATAAAGTAAAGACATAAAAGGTTTCAGTAAACATACGGGCTACAGAGAAAAGCTTGAAGCCATGGTAATGGAAGAGGAAAATTAACTATTACCAGCAATCTTTATTCCATGATGTCTCGGTCTGCCACCTGTAATAGTAAAAGTGATGCTCTCAGGTGCCCAGCTCTTCAAATGAGGAAGTCATGAAATGCTCGTTGCTGTCAGCTATTTTGATTTATTACTGCTTGACAGAAAGATTATGAACATATATTACCAAAAAAATCCTATTTAACAACAGTGATGAAATTTTTTGTCTCTTCTGTCAGAGAAAGGCAAATTACTGTCTGAAACTCAGTTATCAAGTTTGAGTTGCTACGGAGTGCTGGAGTCCCTTATCTTCATAAAGAAGATACTTCTTAGAAGTGGAAAAAATTGAATTCTGTTTTGGATTTCATTAATAAGAACTTAGAGTTGATTTGCCGGAAATAAGGTGATACGTACAGTTGTGAAATCTTAATCATATTTTTATCATAGTATCAGTATGGTTAGAGGCTGTTTTGAGGACTTAGTATTTTTTTACTTTGATCATGATTTTCAGAAGTGGCAAGTGATTTTGTTCATTTACTTTAGGACTTTTATAAGGCAGATGCAGAACATTTTCAACAGAAATTTTTAAATTTAGGATCACAGTTCTATTATCAACAGCCATATACTTCATACTTTCTGTTGCTGGGAAGAGGAATGGGGAGTAGTAAGGGGGGAAAAAAAACCAACCGTGAAAACCGAAAAGGCAGACCTTCATGTCAGCTAAAATTTAGTGTTCACATTTTAATTACAACCACGTTGAGCTAGGGCTGAAATTATGTTAAGTCACTGTCTCTCCTGGGCTTCTTCCCGCCACTTAGAAGAGGTAACTCCCTTCCCCTCCACTCTCCCGGCCTGACCTTCCCTCACTGTCCCTTCTCTGACCCCTAATGCACTGCCCCTGGATGCTGGAAGCACGGGGAAGCACCAGGGCAAGCCCAGTGTTGGCAGCTGTGGGCATGGCCTGTGATCTGGTTGTTGTGATATTGGTGGGGGTGACAGAGGAGGCACCTCTTGTGCAGGCAGATTGCCCAGGAAAAGGCCCCATCTATTCCCACTCTCTTCAGAGGCTCACCTCAGTATTGCATAGGTGAAAAAGAAAAGGCTGAAGAAATTCATATGGAGAGATAACCCATGCATTTTATGTTTCATAGGGAAAGTTTTCTTATATTGAGACTTGGTTTTTTCCACAAGCAATTATTTTGCTAGTGAAAAATGACAGGATCAGGCAAGTTCTTGTTTTACTGTCAAAACAGTGATGGCAGTGATGCTTTGAATGTATCCAGTGCATTCAGCATTTCACCTCTGATGTGGAGAGATTCAAGTATAACAGAGCGGAATTGATCTGTGGTGTTGGCAGGAAGGTGGAGATTAACTTGTGAAAGTTTCCAAAGTGCCGCAGTGCGATAGTCTGCCCCATTTTGGAGCAGAGTTTGCTCGCTGCCCTTGGCAGTGCTAAGGTAGTGGGCAAAGGCTTCTGGAGCTCCCTTGCACAGTCAGGAAATCAGCTGTGCCATGGACAGACCCTCTTTACACAGGCAGAGTTTATCAGCTTGCTTTAAAAGTCGCACAAGGGTGAGATGAACACAAATCACCCACGAGAGTGAATGGAAGTTAATGAAAGAAGAGTTAATACAAAAATCTGAGATCTGTATCTCTGTTCTTTCATGTCTTACCATCTTTTATTCACACAGTGTTTTCAGCAGTTCCAAAACTCCTGCACTTCATTCTTCCACTTTGTGTGCTGGTCCAATATTATTCCTTTCCTTATCAGCTAGTGATCATAATTTGTGTATTATTTGTCTTTTTGCTTTTGGGTGTAATACCAAATTTGTTCAGTGAAGTCAGGTAGAAATGTTTGAGCTGTTACAAATAGAAACCATTATAAAAACCTTATAAGAATGATAATGAACTGGAGGAGGTTTGCATTTTCCTTTTTCTTCTTTCTCTAAGTGGCTTTTAGGTGTGTTGAACTTGATAAAGAGGAGATCCTGTTTGGCGGGTACTCTACTGTTGCAATTCCTGCAAACTGTGGGAATGAGGGAGGGCATTGCAATTCTATATATAAAGCATCCAAGCTTGAAGAGGGCAGCCTAGAAAGTGGCAGCACTGGCACTGCCCGCTTGGAGCAGTGGGGAGCACTGAGAACACTGCCCAGGCAGGGCATGCATCATGCTCCCAACCCTGGTACTGCTCATCTTCTGCAGTTTCCTGCACTCTGCTGGTAAGTCCAAGTGCCTGGGCTCCTCTTGGTACATGGCTTGAAGGAAAATTGTAGTATTGCCTCACATGAGGTTCAGGTTTTGTTCTCCTTTCCCACAACTTGCAGAATTCAGTTTACACGTTTTCTTCTCTTTTGTTTCATCTTAAAACACAACAGGTTGTTTAATAAATACATGACTGAAATAAAATTATTCATTCGTGACTATTTCAGAAAGTTGGCTACTGATTTGTTGGATCCTTCCCTAAAACTCATTCTCTAGATACAGAGAATATTTTTAATGGACTTCTGTTGTGTTTCTGAGTTGCTGAGTGCCTTCATCTTTCAGATGTTCATGATGCAGTGTCCTAGTGATGTCATTGCAGATATATATTGTATATCTTCTGTGTAGAGTGATAATCAAAATCATTTTTCTTTGTTATGTGAACTGCCAAAAGCATTAAGTATGAGCTATTTGATGGCATTTCTTTTTTGAAGAATGATGTGGTAGAAAGAATCCTGTGCTGGAAAACAGGCAAATGGTTCTAGTCTAAAAATTTTACACGACTCTTAATGTATTTCTCCATACATTATTCAGTACAATCCTTCAGTCTTTCTAAGAAGTCTGTCTTACTTTCTTGGTCCAACCCACCTGTGTACCAGATGAATGTGTAATTTCTAAAAAAGTATTTGATAGGTACATTCATTGGCTCTGTAGCTACTCAGTCACCTTACTCATTATTCCTCCTGTGCAGTTATCAGTGGATGTTTTTGAGACTAAGCCTTTTTTGCCATGGTTTGGCATTGCTTAATGTTAGGTTTTTTTAATCTCTTCTGTATACTCTCTTTAATTACCAGTTATTAGTCAGAATTTCAAGAAAAGATTTTATGCTGCTAAAAAGCATACTTCACTTGCTTTAGGCTAAACAAAGTTAAATTTATTTCTTCTGTATTGTGTTTACTATATTTAATGAACCATTTAGTTGAGATTGCATGGGGACATTTATTGCTCTTAAATCACTGACTTAAACTGTAGCATGAAAATAATTAAAATATAAGCAACTCAACCCTTTTGTAGACTCTCAGAGCCAATTTCTAACCTCAGATGTATTGTTATAAATCAGGTGTAACTCCATTCACTGTATTAGCACCATTGTAACCAATGTCAAGTACCTGAACGTGGGTCCTAACCCCAGGTTTTGCTGCCTCCAAGAGCAAAATCTTAATCTACATGACTTCCTAGTTTAGGTAATGATGTATTGAAATAAATACTTGAAATAACATAGAAAATTGCTGTAGACACACAGCTACAAGCTTTATATGTAAACTTGGCAATCACAAATCAGAACTTTTTCTACAAAGGACTAAGTTGACTTTAAAGATAAAAACCCTAGAAGCGGGATCTAGAAAATTCTTACAGAGCAGTTTTCTCCTTTGGATTGTGTCAATATCTCAAGTCCTTGGAATGCATCACAAGGTTGGAGACTGTGAAAACAAACAGGTTTCATTCTGTCGGGGAAAGATTTGAAATCAGACAGTTTTTGGATGTTGATCTGTACATTCTTAAATTGGACAACATGCAGGATGCTCATTGTTTTGAAGTCTAGATCCAAGTGTTGTTTCCTCAGAATGAGTCAGATCAAAGCCAGGACTTAATTCTCATCTTCATGAATCTGCACCCAAATTCTGTACCTTGAGTTTGTCTCTAGGTGGAAATGTAAATATTGATTGTAAGGACATATATTTGATTATTTGATGTGAAATCTGGTGGAAAGTGATAACTTAAGAAAATCAGTAAGCATGCATTAGCTTGAGTAAAAAAACCAAAACTGTAGAAACTTGAAACCTGATTAAAACTGTTAGTTCTGACCTTTACTTAAGAAGATGTGCTGATTCATTGATTAAATTGAGGCTTCACCCCTTGAGCTATTTCAGTAATCAAAACTGCATAGATCCTGAGAGGTTTGTGTACAGTCATACTTTTTCTTATGAAGTATGTAACTAGGAAGCCACCTTGATTTATGCTGTTCACATATCTGTGTTTGCAAGAGACAAAGGGAGTTAATAATTTCATACTGAAGAGAAATCATCATAAACATGTGCAACTGATAACTCATATTACAGCTACAGCTCTACCAGTACCCTCGGTGTTAAATTTGATTTTAGGCTTCTGTCATTTGTTTCAAAGTTCTTGTCCTTTCCAGAACATCTGACATTTCAACATTTCTGTTTGTCTCAAATTAGAAGAGAAAAATGGAGCCCTTTACAAAACAGAGATTTTAAATTATTTCTGCAAATTGGAAGTACAAAGATTTCATTTCGATGTTTTGTTTTCATTTGTTTATCTGATGTGAAATACTTTGATTGAAGACATTACAACATAAAATTGTATTTTCTCATAGGGGTGTTTCATAGTAACCATAGTATAGGAACAAAATTATTTATTTCTTCATAATAAGTCCTGTTCCCCGGCTGGCTTGAACTGCTGCCATGAACTAGGCAGGCTGACCACACAGAAACTGCACTTCAACAGATAAAATTCTCAAGGAGGTTGGCCAGCTGGAGTAGAGTGGGAATTGGAAGTAAAACCTTCTTTCATCCAAGAGAAGTGAAACTCTGGTTGAAGTTCTGCTGAGACAATTCAAAATAAGTATTTCATGTCATTTCTCAAAGGAAAACAGAATACTTGCAATAATAGTAAAATGCCAGTAAGGAAGATTTCAGCACTTTAGAAATCTCATTTAACATTAGGACAGCCTTTTAAATTAAAAGTTCTGAAATAATTGCAAAATACAACTTCTGCAGATCCATAGCTCTTGATATATGTGTACAGTCTGCCATTTTGTGTGCTTCTGAATGGTTGATAACCTTGCCAGGAAGATTTCACTATTCTCTTCAGAGTTAAGTGTGAGAAAAAGAATGTAAATGCTGAGAATAATTACTGTATTGTAATTACTATAATAGTTTGATCTGTCAGGATACAGACTGATTGACAGCTAGAAAATGGTTCAGTATTTATTTTATTAGCTATTCTCTGGGCAAAAAGTTAAAGTGGATTTCATATCCCTAGTTATTTTCAATCTAACTCTTGTACTCAGGATGATTATTATGCTCAAATGTAATCTAAATACCAAACTGAAGTATATGTTAAATTTGTTTGCCGTGCTTAGATTTTTGAGTTTGAAAAGTCAAGAAACAAGCTTTGTAAACTGATCTGTCTGCTCTAATCCAAAATATTTGTCCATTAATTATTAGACATTTTGCTTTACATCAAACTCTCTAGATAGATCTGACGTGAAGTAATGTTTTAGGCATATATTCAGTTCCTGCAAATCTAATATCCTTGGAAGGCAGCTGTTGCACACTCCTAAATCCCATTCATGTACTGTTTGAAATTTATGATTAAACTGTAACGATTGGAAAACTGCAAAACTAGCAATAATAGATTATTGAACAAATGCAGGTATCAAAATCCAGGTGTTCAAAAAAGGCAGCAGCAACTCTAGGCATGAACAGTGTTAACCTGAAAGCCACAAACTGACTGTTCCTTATTGTGGTGTACTTACTGTGATGCAGTTCATTAGGAACTTGGAAGGAGCATGCTGGATTTTGGAAATGCCTGCTGAGTTTCAGGCCAACCGTGGAGGTTTTCTAAAACACTGGCAAAATTCCAAGCAATTATTGGCCAGTGCTGACCAATTCTAGACAGCAAGGCAGCATGAGTAGAGTCTATAATGATTCTGTGAGGAGTGTGTCAGACAACTTGGGAGTGGCTGAGATAAATGTCATTTTAAGCTATTAGAACATTTAGGATGGGAGCACTTCTGTCACTGAACTTATATGCTTGATTTATTTCCCTTATTCCTAAACATGCATTGTATACAATTCTACCAGTGTAGTATTTTAGCTCTTAAAAACTTAGGTTAGTTTATCCAGATAACATCTTTTTTCAGCAAGTACTGTTTCACAGAAGAATTGAGGGGACTGTGGGAGATGTCTGGATCTGAGCTCCAAAGCAAAAGGATGTGCTGAAACTCTCAGTTCCAAAATTCCCTCTTGTACTTTAACCTAGCCATACATAAAAAGCAGAGCCTCACCTGTTTTCCTGTAGCTCTTGAGGTAGCACATGGCAAATGTTACCTTACCTTCAGCAGCACAGCATGGAATTGGCTGAGATTCTGCTACAGCTGGTGAGCTCCCTGGAGGCTTCTATTCACTGCACTATCCAAGGAAGCAGCAGCAGCACCCTGCAGAGCTGCAGTGTATATATAGATATAGATGTGGATTTGGCCTGGTTTATTTGATGAAAGAAACTTTCTGCCACAACATGTTGCAAAAGATCCTAAACGTAATAGAGAATTACATAGGTTCTGCAAGATGCTTGCTCCTGCTGTCTAAACCATATATGAGACATGAGAAAATTTAAGAATGAATAGTACATTTCTGAAGCACCTCAGGTCTTTATTCCTGCGTCTTGTTTTAGCTTTTTCCACCCAAGTATTGACTCTGAGAGCAAAAATGCTGGGTGAAACAGCCTTTGAGTATGTGGGAGAATGTGGAGTAGTTGTGCTCTTGCAGCAGGTCTTTGCTTGACGTGGAAAAGGAGCCACACTGCACCCAGCATTTGCTAAACATTCCTGGGCTTCTCCTAACAAAACCAGGCTTTAGGAAGAGGTGGGTGGAAGGGAGCAGGTGACACTTGCATCATTCTGCAGTCATTTATTAATGTGATCAGCAAAAGCAACAACTGTACTTGGGGATGTCCTGCTCTTCAGCTCCAGATCCCACAGTTCTTGTGAAGAATACATGGGACAATACTTCCCCCATATTTTCACACTTTTGGCTATTCCCTCCACTGCTTCTACCCAGATGGGAAAACAAGAACTCAAAAACATGAGGAAAGATTTATCCCACTTTTTTTAACAGGAACATAGGATTTTAGTATGAAGTATAGAAGCTTTCATATTGCATAGGATTTCTGGCAAATTTTGATAACATTTGACTGGTACAGAAGAATTTTCTTAATTATGACCATCAAGGTCATGAACCAGAAGGAATTGTTTGACCTTGATAGTCAAAACCATCAAAGACACTTTTGTCATTCAAAAAAGAAATGTAGGAAAAGAAAATACAAAAAATTCACAGGATGTTATGCAGTTGTCTGCTGATCTTAATTTACTTAATTATGTAATTAGGAATTATGTGATTTTCCATGATAATTTCCATTTGGATTTGTGTGACAGAGCACAATTCATATGTGCTGACCCTGCTTTGACTTGCAGCATGCTTAAAAATAAATAAATAAATATACAAATATTCACCTTCCTTTTGCTCAGAGGATAACTTTGTTGTGTTGTCTTTTTCCTTTTCACAGCTTTTGAAGGAAATTATTGGTCCCACATTTTTTACCACAAACAGAAAGAATCTCTGCAAAGAAGTAAGTGTCTGACCTAGTTTTTAATGTTTGCATTCAAGTGTGAGTGATAACTCTATTCAGCATCAAGTCCATATTGCAGAAGGCACTGTACAAACCACATAATAAAAATAAGTCTTTGCCTCAAGGAGCATATGTTTTGAAGCATTAAATTTTAGAAAATCCAAATGAAGACTTAGCATGTAAAACGATTGTAAAACACGTTGTCTCACTGTGGTAAGTTTTAAACTAAATTGAAAGTGCTTCAGTGTGCCATACTGAGGTTTTGATGCCTAAAGATAGAAACTGTGAGCTGTTTAGTAGCCTTCCACATTTAGAAATTTGCTATTGGGGTAATTTGTGTGGTATGTTTGATTTTCATTCCTACATACTACTGCCTAATACTATCTAAAAATATAGGATATGGATTCTTTTGATACTGCAAAATCCAGGAAACGAAATAAAGCTCATTCTCCATATAGATCAGGTCTTTGAAAATGATTTTAAAAATTTCAGGTTAAAACAAACTTATATGCAAATGGACAATCAGAGTGTGGAATACTTCTTCCTTACCTTTGTAGCCAGCAGCCAGAGGGGGGTCAGAGTAGGACAGAGCTCTGCTTCAGTGTTCAGCTGTGCCAGCTGCTGCCACACTTCTGGTAGTTCACCAGCAGTTTTCCCTTAACTCCAAAGAATGGCTTGTGTGCATCCCTTCAGATCTGCATGCTAAATTAACTCCAGCCACCTACTTACTGTAAATTTGTGCTAGTCCTTCTGAGTCTGAGAAATGCAAATAGTAAGGTACTACTATCTTACTTGTGTAAAACAATGTGCAATGCCAAAACAAAACAAAAAAAAGGACATATTACGGCTTTAAAATATTTAAGATATTAGCTATCAGAAGTATGGTTAGAAAGGCAAGTATCCTTAAAATGTTAACTCATAATTAAAATTTAATGGCTAATTTTGACTGTAGTTCTTGTGGAATTTTCTGCAACAAAGGAATTTTGGTTCTGTTCAAAATGATGGACAAGGACTTGGAAGCCAGAGCACTAAGGGAGGGGTAAGCAGAAAAATCTCAATAGCCTCACAGAATTCCCTGAACTGAAAATAATTGAAGACAGAGGGACTATCTGTGGAAGCATATATGCCTGCTCTGATGGTAGTCTTCCCTTGGGCAGGCTGTTAATGGCCACTGCTGGAAATAAAATACAGTTACATCAGCCCTTGGGCAGAACCAACATACTTTTTCACATGTCCTTTTCTGAAGAAATATGAGGCACTGAATTGTAAATTTAAAGTTCATTCAATAGTCATTTAGTTCTCCATGTCCATGGCAAGAATGAATAAATGTCATCATGCTAACATGATCTATTTTGTGGGACATGATGTTCCTCTGCTACGGGATACAGAGGCTATAGGCGTTCAGAAAACAAAATTTTCACAAGATCCTTTCTAAAATAAATAAGGATATCAGTCCTAATATTCTGACTTTTTTCTATCCTATTCTATTTACAATCTTCCTAGTATTACTAATTCTAATGTTTTACACTAAAAATACCATGCTTTACTTCTGTGTACCATTGGAAAGCAATTCTCTGTACTCCAAAGCTTGAATGAAATTCTTCATCCAGTTTAGGGAAAATGCAGAGGTGTAGAACAAAAACAATTCTATAAAATGAAGATTCATTATAATAAGCTTTTTTTTTTTAGACAGAAGAAACTGGGAGTGACATGAATTAGGAGAATTCTCATTCAGTATAAGCATGGAAAAGCTACATGAAGTTCATCCTTAAAGTATAAAAATAGTTTAAAGACTTTTGATCAGACAAAAAAATTCCTAAATATTCAGAAACTCATCTCTGTCTGCTGTCTGGTTTCTGGTCTTACAACAAGAGAAACACAAGAGCATGGATATAGACTAATTAAAAGAAAATCCCTAGATGCTATTTAATAAAAGCTGAACACAAACGACAAACACATAATCTGGATTTAAACTTCCTTGAGTTACTGACATTCCCATTTGTTATTTTTCTTTGATAAGATTGAAATAAAAGCAAATACAGTGACCATGCTCCTGTATTTATTGAAAGGGGCACCTCTTGCACTCTGGCCATTGTGCAGCCCTGGGTAACCATTCCTTGGCACACTCTGGGGTTTGTGGTCACTATCACTCAGACACAGCATATTAAACTAACTTGGGCATGAAGGATCAATGATAACAATCAGCCAATTCCTATTTTCCAGTCAGACCCTCGGGACAGAACAGAAGTGTGGAAGAGGAGTACTTTTTACCAGCAGGTAAACATTGGCAAACAGTGCTTTCTACATGACCTGGATAAAACCAGTAGCATTCTGTAGTTATTTGATCTCTGCTTTAGAGTTAAAACAGAAGTTTTGGCTTTAAAACAGTAAATGTAAATTGCATGTAGACTTTTATAAACTTATCTGATACTTTGTAACTCTAAGATATATTCTAAGATACCTGAGCTTCATATGATACCATAAGCAAAAATGTTTTTAAAATGAAAGTAACAATCTAAGTCTGGAAATACAGAACTGAGGACATGATTTTAGGCACTTCAATAAAATTATTGGCTTCAGAGGAACTGTTCAAATGCTGTAAGTAGATGCAGAACTATCTAACAGCAAGTTCTGGAGTTGTATCTATTTTCTTTTGATTCATTTCCACATTTGAAAATCTGTCTATTAGGTGAACGGTCTAGACTACTTCTTAAAAATGAAAACTGATTAAAACATTCCATATACTTATAAAACTGGCTGGAACTTCATCACACAAACATACAGCCAAAGAGTGTGGAATTGCAAGTTGGGCTTTGAAGACTGTCTTTGGATGTCTGGTGATTTGACAGTACAGTTAATCATGATACAGCAATGCCATAGCTTGGTAAATGCTGTGCCTGAGGTGTTAGCAAGCTGTCACTTTTGCAAACAGATCTAGCAGACTGAAATAACAAGGTAAATCTTAATATTACCCATAGGAGTTGGAAGGGTTTTTCCCAAGCTAGGAAGTTTGGGAATTCTCCTCTGCTTTCAGTAGGTGAGAATATTGCTCTCACTCCTAATATTGTTTCACTTCCTGACTTGAGATAAAATTTTGAGATTACAAAGGAAAACAAACAAACAAACAGAGGGCTAGAATGTTGTTTACAGAATTAATCTGAGTAGAAGCTTAATAGCTTGTCCTAGTATTTTTATTTGAAATGCTGATCAGAAGGAGTAAATATGCTAAATCCATGTTTCTTTCTCTTTTGTAGTTTTGAGCAAGGATTCCTGTTCTACCTGGGGAGGAGGGCATTTTTCAACCTTTGATAAATACCAGTATGACTTCACTGGGACTTGCAACTACATCTTTGCAACTGTATGTGATGAGACCAGCCCAGACTTCAACATTCAGTTCCGTCGTGGGCTGGACAAAAAAATTGCAAGGATCATCATTGAGCTTGGACCTTCTGTTGTCATTGTTGAGAAAGGCAGCATTTCTGTCAGGAGTGTTGGGTAAGATTCTGCCATGAATGGGGTGTGAAGTGTTTAGATATAGCAGGTGCACTAAAGACTGCTTTGTGTCAAAAATTCATTAACAAATTACTGAAGTTAACATACCTAATTGGACTCCTATCTTGTCAGTTTTCGGTCATAATTCCACCACACCCAAATTCATGGTTACATGTTCTTGAAACATATAACTATGCTCTAATAAAACCAAACCAAGTGAAGATGCCAGGTCCTGGCCAAACATTCTCAGTAGTAGAATCACTGTGCAACCCATTTTCTGGTGATTCTTCAGTGAAACCGCTGACATGGATTTTCAGTCAAAGAAAGTTTCATGCGTTTTGAAATATCACAATTAAAAAGGAAAGAATTCTCTCTCATGTTGCTGCAAGTACTCAGACTGTGTGTCTATCATATAAAAACCCCCCAAAACTAGTATCTGCATTGTCTTGCAATGAGGTTGGTTTCTCTTGTCACCTTCTTTCAGTGTCATTCAGTTGCCCTACACCAGCAATGGAATCCAAATAGCCCCCTATGGACGCAACATCCGCCTGGTGGCCAAGCTGATGGAGATGGAACTGGTGGTCATGTGGAACAACGATGACTACCTCATGGTCAGTAAAATCTTCTCATAGAGCACAGAAGAAAATTCTCTCTGATTTACTGGAATGGCAGGAACTCTCTGAACTTAATGGGGGCTTTTGCATGTATTTATTATTTGGATATTTATTCTTTTCCTGTTTTATCCATTCTTCTTGACACAAACAACTTTGAACATTACTTTCACTTGCAGCATTGGTAGTTAGTTAAAGCCACCAGTGCTGAGATTTGTGGATATTTTTACACATTTTAATCTTTCCTCATGGTATTCCAGCAACTGCAATGTTTTGCTTAAGAGATGTTGTTTAAAGTTGGGTAGAACTTAATATTGTACACCATGGTTTAGTCTTTTTTATTGGGCTTCCCTGGGACATCTTTTGTTTCAAACATCAAGTGCTTCTACCAGTTTCTTTTTTCTTTCCTTTTTCTGAATCTTTTCAGGTTTTCCCTTAAAAATCCACAATACATTTTCTCTGTGTGACCTGTGATATTATTGCCACAAAAGACATTGAATTCTAAAATAAGTTTGCTAAAACAAGGAGATAAACAAGGAGATAAATCTGGCAGATTAATCAGCATCATTATCACATATGTAAGAGAAAATGCGACTGTGATGGCTTAATCTGACTATACAAAGAATATGGTTTTATTTCTCTGATCTAAGATTTTCGTAATAATATATTGTTTGTAGCCAGTAGTAATACTACTAATTTAGTCTCCAGAACAATAGAGAACTGAATAACCTTCTTCTGAAAATAAATTTTCATCCTGAAACCTTAAGTTTCTTAAGAGAAGAGACCTGAAACTCATGTTCTGTCAACAGAGATATTATCAGGACTTCAGCATTATTTTCTTCATTTCCTGGCTCCTTAGAATGTTATCCCCCCTCAATTCCCTGTGTTTTCAAATCTTACTCTTTTTATTAAATACTAATTTTACAAAATCGTGATTTGCCTATTGGGAAAATACTTCACTGCTTACAAAATTCTTTATCCAGAAAAGTCACTGAAATTAATGAGAAAAATCACTTTTAATTGGGTGCTTGGACCGAATTTGTTTGAGAAAGGTATTGCTGTGTAGATATCTTTACTTAGGGTGACCCTTTTAAATGTTGGGGTTTTTTTCTTTTATTTTAGGTTTTGGCTGAAAAAAAATACATGGGGAAAACGTGTGGAATGTGTGGGAACTATGACGGTTATGAACTGAATGAATTTGTGCGTGAAGGTAAGAAACAAGAACATTTCAGACAGAAGGAGAACGAGCTGAAGGGAGTCAAAAGGTGAAAATTGAATACTGTGATAGCATTGCTGTGTTTTAGAATTGAGTAAAGCAGACCCATGGGGCACCAACATACTACACTCTGTTATCTGCTATGAGCATAATATAATGGGTTCCTCACACGAGTGATAAGGACTCTTATCTTTTACAAACAGGATCACACTCCTAAACTTCCACAAGAGGCAGTTGTTGTCATTAGGAGGATTAACTGGTGGGACATTTAACAGTCAAAGAGTAAGATCTGAGTTTTGCTACATCACAGCAACAAGTAAACAAATCAATGCAGTCTTTTTCCTGACAAATTGTAACCCTTCAATTTCCAGGTAAATTGCTGGATACATATAAATTTGCTGCAATGCAAAAAATGGATGATCCATCAGAGATCTGTCTGTCCGAGGAGATACCAATTTCCACCATTCCTCACAAAAAATACGTAAGGAAGATCTTCTTGGCTTCTCTGCAGCATGACTTTTAGTTGAGGGGAGCAAGATAGATGGATAGAAATCAACAACAGAGAGGCAATGGTTTTATAAAAATTACTTCCATGCAGTCAACATCCGTATAGCGTGATATGAGAAAGGAGTTCTTTGCATTAAAATACATTTGAATAAAAGCCCACGGGCGTTTTTAAGGCTAGATATAAATCACTCATAAAAATCAACCAGCATTTAGCTCACAGCTTTCTGGAATTCCATGCAGGTCATCACAGGAAATCCATGGAAACCAGTGAAGCTTTAACAACGTTTTATCTAAAAGCTAAAGACCTGACACTATAAGCTGTACAGATCTGAAGATATTTACAATGCCTAAAACATATTGCCAGATAACAGCACTGATAACAGGGACAAGCACCATCAACTGTGATCACTTACAGTTCTAAATGAAAAGAAAATCAGTGTGCCTGAGAACCTTTGAGACCTTACACTGCAACAAGCAGTGTGATAGGCACCACAAACATGCAGGCAACAGAAGTGCATCAAGTGCTCAAAGAGGAAAGAATTTTTTGATCTTCACATCTGGGATGTTTTTCATGGAAGTGAATTGCCATGAGAAAACACATTTCCTGTATGTAATGTTCTCAGCCATTTTTAGGGGGGTTGATGGAAGAAAAAGTGACTTAATTTTCAACATAATGAGAAGCAGAATTATTTCAATATGTCAAGTTCTTTCTATTGTACAATGGATTTATATTCCCTTCTGTCTATAAATTTCTCACGCATTTTAAGTCAAACACACATTATTAAGCTCCAGGGGGAAAAGCAAAGAAACCAACAAGAAAATCATAAGGAACAGTGTTATTCCATTTTGGTTTTCATATGAAGGAAACACCACCAGGAACAATTTTCTTTTTCTTTTTATTTAGGCCATGATCTGCTCTCAGCTCCTTAATTTGGTGTCCCCAACCTGCAGTGTGCCCAAAGATAGGTTTGTCATTCGTTGTCAGCTCGATATGCAGGACTGCAGTGAGCCAGGACAAAACAATTGCACTTGTTCTACACTGTCAGAGTATTCCAGGCAATGTGCTATGTCACACCAAATGGTGTTCAACTGGAGAACTGAAAACTTCTGCTGTGAGTTCAAATGGTTTATTCATGAGAGACTGCTTAAGTTTCCTGGGTCTGAAATAGAGGGGTTATGATAAATGACTGGAATATTATTTAAAAGTCTCTACTGTCTTTAATCAACCAAATTATTTTGTACAGAGAACAGTGGTCTTTGATAAAGCTGTAAGAAGGAGAGCAGGGAAACCTCAAAGAAGAAGGAAGCTCCAAACATAGCTCTAATGTCTAGATCAGTGACAATAAAACAGATGAACATCCACCAAGTGAAAGCTGTTTAACTTCTCAAACTTCCTACAGGAGGCTGCTTGCTCTAAGCACAGTTTTCTTATTACTGTACTTGGGAAATTAGCCAGTGAAGAGACAGCACTTTTAAATAGCCCCTGAAGTCTTTGAACCTTTTTGCTAATAATTGACACAGCTCCTTTTATTCAAAGATGATTTTCAGTTGTCCTTTTTCAAATGCTTAACTTTCTTATTTACAATGACTGATTGGAAATAAAACCTTGAAATAAGATGGAAAATCTGATTTGTGGTACTTCATTAGGCTGCAGTATGACCTGTTTGCCATTTTCCAAGCTTCTGAAAAAAATGTTTCCAATTTTTGGGCAAGAAAAATAAGAAAAAGACAGAGTATATATGAATATATATGAATATATCTATATATATGAACATATATCTATATATGAATATATATGATGGTAACAAAGAATACTCAGATGATGAAGTGAGTACTGAGGCAGGAAAAAAGAATGTTAGTGTCAGAAATCAGAAATTCTTTTCCTTGCTAGGTGGTAGATGAAGTATTCTGCTATGTTTACACTTCAAAAATCTTAACACTCCCACTGTTTGTTGCAGCTGTGGGAAAATGTTCAGCGAACCAAATCTATGAGGAATGTGGTTCTCCATGTATTAAAACCTGTTCCAACCCAGAGTACAGCTGTTCCAGTCACTGTACCTATGGCTGCTTTTGTCCAGAAGGTATCGTTTCATCACATTCTTAACGGATCACACAAATATTTTTTGCACATATCCAGTCAAGTGGAATGGACTGCTTAATAATGAACTAGCTGTGCATTTCAGGGCATTGTGTTGCTAGAACTGCTCTTTCTCAGATAACATAATGTAACTGAACTCTTGAGTAATTGTGGTTCCTAAAGATGGTTGGTAACTCTTTGCAAGAACAGAGGTATGGACACATTTTCCTCACAAGACCATGGTTTGTGATGGGATAATGATATTCCGTCTGCTTAAATTTCTTTACTTAAATATTGCATTGATCAAGCACCAGAAGAGGTAGCATACCTCATGGGATTTCTGCAATATTATGGGAATTTTGTAAATTCCCTTTAAAATAATTCAAGATGAACTCGTTGCAGAAATTGTGATTGTTACTATCATTTGCATTTCAAAATAGGACAATTGACTGCGCTTTCATATGACATAGTAGTCAAAAGCTGTTGTCACTTGTGAATATTCAGTTTCATTTTTATTAGGAGAAAATCTCCTGTGTGTTACACCTCTGAGTATGGGCACTGGCTGTGCAAGAACAGCATTCTCAGGCTAATTTCAGAAAGCATTCAAGCCATAATAACTGTAGTGCTAAGTGAGGATGGGGGAAAATGATTTTGTTTCTCTTCTTTGGCAGGAACTGTTCTTGATGATATCTCGAAGAATCGGACATGTGTTCACATTAGCCAGTGTCCATGTACACTGAATGGGAAAACATATGCTCCTGGTGAGACAATGAAAGCAGCTTGTAGGACCTGGTGAGTAGCAGCAGGTACTTCCAGGAGAGAATGGAAAGTACCTTCACCAGACAATTGGAAAATTTTGCCTGACCTTTTAAAGGACAGTACCTTTCCCGATTTGGGAAAGTTTGCTGACAATCCATACAAGAGTTCAGCAGCTTTGAATTAAGATGAGCAACTTCAACTGTAGTTTGTAGACAACGAAAATCAAAGCACAGAAATCATAAGGAGAAAGTGATAAAAACAACATGTTTCATTACTAGGAAGTAGCTGACGTTTTAGAGCATGAAGAAAAGAATAACCTTGGAGAAAATTTCTTGTTTTCCGCAGTAAGTGTGTGATGGGTCAGTGGAACTGCAAAGACTTGCCCTGCCCTGGAAGGTGTTCACTGGAAGGAGGCTCCTTTGTTACCACGTTTGATTCGAGGCCATATCGATTCCATGGGGTTTGCACTTATGTTCTTATGAAGGTAATTTCCTGCAGTCTAGAAACACAGAATATAAAATGGATATATTTTTGTCTGTCTTTGGTTTCCTATTGGAACACAAACTGAGGACTTCATAAGATACACATTTATTCTACACATCTATACTGACAATGGCTTCTCTTTTAACTTCGCTTTTCTGTTTCCCTCCAGAGTTCCAGCCTGCCACACAATGGAACCCTAATGGCTGTTTATGAAAAGACTGGTTATTCTCATTCTGAGACATCACTTAGTGCTATAATTTACCAATCTACAAAGGTAGGTATTCCCCCCACATGCTCCATCCAACCTTTCATCACTAGATTAGCAAAATAAGCGCTCAAAGTCATTGCTAGTAGCTTGAACTTAAAAATTATGGAGGATAAATACTGAAGGTATGTTTCTGCTCATGTATACACTGTAAAGATCTCAGTTGCTGCATCAACTCAGGAAGGTATTTTCAAAGTGAAAACTAAAAGCAGCATGTTGTACCGTGAGAAAATGCTTGAATTACTTTTTTTCTTTTACATAGATCATTGACAGTATAGTTGCTTAACTTACCATATAAATACCACCTGTAAAGATAGTTACTTCTGGTTCCATGTCCTCTTCTTACAGGACAAAATTGTGATTTCTCAAAATGACCTCCTTACTGATGATGCTGAACTTAAGCGGCTGCCTTACAGATCAGGTATAAAAAAGGGAAATATAAACTATATCCAAATTAAATTAAATGTCTGTTTTTGCACAACCCAGCATCCTTCACAATCTTTAAATTGCTAATACCAGGGGCTTTAGAGGAAGGTTAAAGTCTTTCTTGCTGCATCTGTTCCTCTGTGGAGGTTGTGTGTGGGAGAAGAGTTGTAGACAGAGTGCTAGAACATTTATATATGTGTTAAAATCGTTACCTTGCACCAACATCTCTATTTTTAAATGTGCTTGTTCCTTCAGGAGATATCACTGTTTTCAGACAGTCCTCCATGTACGTTCAGATGCATACAAACTTTGGGCTGGAACTTGCAGTTCAAACAACACCTGTGTTCCAGGCCTACGTGAAAGTTGGATCACAATTCAAAGGCAGAACGCTGGGTAAGTAAACAAGAAATGTGGAGAGTATAATTTTGAAAACTTAGTATTCATCTTTTAGGAAATCAATTTTCTTCTCCCGATTCAAAGAAAAAAAAAACATGCATTGGAAAACTAAATTGATTTTTTCACTTGTAACTTTAAAATTAATCCAAGAAACTAGAGGTGTCACATTTTTCATTCATAATATAATGCTGTTCTGTATTTTATGTGTGCCTTTTTCAATATGTGCTTTACTACACAATGAAGCAGCAACAAATGTCTGTGTGGTGTCTGCATGACCACTGTAAACACAATGAGACTAAGAATCTGAAAGCTTCTCAGCTGGTAGTCATTAGAGATGTTTATTGCACAGCAACATTAGCCAGACGAGCATATTTTGCATTCTGATGATGGAGAATTACAGAGAGACTTTGGCTTTTGCAAAAGCCTAAACACATATTCTTTGTCCTTAGGCGTTTAGTATACATAAGAAAACAAACAACTTCAAAAGTGTTTCCTGGCCTTTCTCTTTCGCATTATTTAAAACTACTTTTCTTCTAAAAAAAACCGACAAAAGCTTCTGTATGATTTTGTCATTGATTAGAAGCTGACACTCTTAACTTGAGGAGGCAGAGTGACTGAATTTGTACATAATCAAGATTCTCTGGCTACTTGACCCAAGTATTCATTGACACTCTATGTGGAGCTTTTGAATCCATTTTCTCACTGTTACAGAATGAAACATAGGCCATTGTGCACACATTCTTTAATTTCCGCCGTCCCTTGCATTTCTGATGTTGTCAGGTTTGTGTGGCAATTACAATGGAGACACTACAGATGACTTCATGACTAGCATGGATATCACTGAAGGGACAGCCTCCCTGTTTGTAGATTCCTGGAGGGCAGGAAATTGCCATCCTGCCTTAGAGAGAGAGACTGACCCTTGCTCTTTGAGCCAACTGAACAGTAAGTAGATGATGCTGTGGTAACTGATCTCTCCAGCTGGCTTTGTCTGACATTCCATAAGCCCATACCAGGAAAATGAGAGAGCTGGACAGAAACAGACTGAGAGGGTTAACATCACAAATTCTGTCACCAACAAGCCATTTCTCCTTTCTAGAGTACATATCAAGTGAAAGCTCATCAGATCCCATTCTAGAGATCTGGGATTCGGATGATAAATGAGAGGGATTTGATCTGTCTAGTAAAACTGCAATGTCCACAGTTGTCTTAGGCTTGCTTAACAATACTGAGACTGAAACCCAGGTTTTGTCTTCCCAAGTCTCTGTTGCTATTGGCCTTAGAAAATAAATGGTGAAAATAAAAAACTCTACTGAGCTGCTTGTACAAGAATAGAGTCTGAAAGCTAACAAGCTAAGAAGTTGTCCTATTGTTCAGTGCATCATTGCCAAAAGTTCACCTAAAATACCTAAGTTTTTTTAAAAATCTCCTTTTTGGTTTTTTTCCCCCTAACTTTCCCTTTTTAATGTTTATTGTTTGCTTTCATTAGAAATATCTGCTGAGACTCATTGCTCCATTCTGACCAAGAAGGGTACAGTGTTTGAGAAATGCCATGCTGTGGTGAACCCTATTCCTTTCTACAAGGTAGGAAGTTACGATGGGTGTTGTACAGAGGGAGTCCAAATATAAACAAGTTTGGACTCATATATGGCATCCCACGCATTGAATCAGCAATGCAGAGAAGCTTAGGAACAGGTGTGGTTTTGAAAATTATGTCTCTACCACACTGAAAATCTGTTTGGTCACAGGCACCTATCCATGTGAATCAGAAAATATTTTTGCTCATGCTGCAGTTGTCCATGACAACAACTTTAACTGTGCAAAGTATTGATTTTACCATGTGCATAATTGAGCTCAATATATTTGCCAATCTACACAAAACATTTTGAATATTAAAAATGAGAAGCAGCAGATAAACAAAGGCATTTTTTAGGGTACTAAGTATATTTAATTTACATCAGCAATGCAGTTACTCAGATATTTTCCATGAGTTTTAGTTATGCAATAATAAGTATCTTAGTGTGTGACTTAGTTCTGTAATTCAGCATAGAATCATATTGGTTGGGAAAGTTTTTTTAGATTGAGTCCAACCATAAGTACAACAATGCCAAGTCCACCACTACACCACGTCCCTTAATGTCATGTCCACACATCTTTCAAATACCTCCAGGGTTTAGCACTTCCAAATATCTGGTCCCCAGTAACAAAGTATTCTCCATGTGTTGGGTTTCAGAGATGTGTCTACCAAGCCTGTAATTATGAAGAGACCTTTCCTTATATATGTTCTTCTCTGGGATCATATGCACGAGCATGCAGTTCCATGGGTTTAATCCTTGAGAACTGGAGGAGCAGTATGGACAATTGCAGTAAGTACCTGAACCAACTCTTAGTGGTCTGCCATCAGATAAATAATGAGGAAATAGTGATGATAAAGAAGAGCTGAAATTGGATGACAAACATCCAACTGTTGGATACCCTTTTAGTGTCTGTTTGAACAGGATTGTTATTTCAAGACTATATGAAAAAGATTATTCATATGCTTTAAGGTGAGCATATGGATGCTTCCAGGACTTGATAATTAAGGTACAGAATAGACAGAAAAATAAAGCCATCCTGTAAAATGCAAAAGAACCAGGGAAAACCGACTACAGATTTGATTTTATTTTATTATTTTGCGACTCAGACATAGGCACAGGTTTCACTGTTACTCAAAATACATTGATATTTCTGCTAAGCTTCAATTTGAGTTATTAAATTCCAAGCTCACAAAAAAGCTGAAAGGTATTTTACCTGCATGAAACTTCTGAACAGCTGCATAGTTAAGTTAAGTCTTGGTCTGCAACATGTTCTGCTAGAGCTCCACATCCACAGGAAGAGAAGCAGCAGGAAGCATTAAGCATTGAAGCTGTTGACACAAAATAAGCAGCACATAAGCATAAAAGGACATAATCTTTCACAAGGAAGGTGATCAGTAAATGAAGGTTAACATACACTTTTGTCTTGTTTTATAGCCATTACTTGCACTGGCAATCAAACATTCAGCTACAACACTCAGGCATGTGACAGGACCTGCTTGTCACTCTCTAACCGAGCCCTGGAATGCCATCCAACTGATATTCCTGTTGAAGGCTGCCAATGTCCTAAAGGATTGTACCTGAACCACAAGAATGAGTGTGTTCGTAAATCTCATTGTCCCTGCTACTTAGAGGACAGAAAGTACATCCTGCCTGACCAGTCAACAATGACTGGTGGGATCACCTGGTAAGTGGGTCAAGTATAAAGGTGAACAAACTGAAAATGGAGGTGGGGGATCTTCATGTCTCTGTCAAGGGTCAACTGCAGTAAGCAGATGAGCACCACATAGCCACTTACTGCAGCAGGATGTGGAAGAGAATCAGAACTACAGCAAGAAACCTTATGGGTAGGGATATAGACAGTTTACTAAATTGCTTTATTAATAATAAGCAAAAAGCCTATTTAATAAGCAAAGCAGCATGAACAATCAAAGCTAAGTAAGGAATTGATTCAGAACTTCCCATCAGACATTTCCAGGAAAGCATGAATGTTCCATGCATAGTGGTTTGTTGGGAAGGTGAATGCTGTAACTCTGAACATATCTCCTTCTTCCTTCTTTACCTGAGCTTTTATTGCTGAGCTTCATGTGGTATAATATGGAGTCTTTTTTGTGGTCAGTGGGGTCAGCTGTCCTGGCTGTGTCCCCTCCCAGCTTTTACTTAGAATGGAAATGTTTTGCTTCTCAGCCTCCTCCCTGGCAGGGCAACCTGAGGAGCAAGAATGCTGGGACACTGCTCAGCACCAGCTGAAACAGCATTGTGTTATCAACAATGTTTTGGTCACAAATCCAAAACATAGCACTACTGAGCTGCTACAAAAAAACATTAACTCCATTCCAGCCCAAAAACAGTGTCTCTTATTTTTAATAGCATAAATTTATTTTTCAAGACCTCTTTTTTGCCCTTTTCTAAACTACAATGCTGAACAGAAAGGATTTGACTTACCTTCAACTTGGAAATTTTACAGAGAAAAACAGAAAATAATAGCTGTGATCTGATTATTCCTACTAGAAGATTTTGTCAACAGCACTTAGCTATATACAAACTACTGGAATGACTTGATAGGCCATCCTCATAGTGACAACTGCCTACTAGTGATAATAGTGATAATAGGCTACTATTCACTTTCCAAACTGATGTTACTGTATAACACAAAAAATGAAGAGACAAGCTGACTCATATTCCACTTCAAAGGATGAGAAGGAGGTGGTAACATAAGTGAAACATTTTTAATAAAACAGTTTTGCAAAAAATCAAAATGTCTTTCTTAGAAGATATTTTCATTGATTTTTCTTTTTCTCCCTAGCTACTGTGTTAATGGGAGGCTAAGTTGCACAGGCAAGCCTCAAAATCCTGCAGGTATGAGTCTGATATTGTTTACTTAGAAACATGTTTTGTCCTTTATGTTGTAAAATTACTACTTTGCTGTTCTCTTTTATGTTAATTTCTCCTCAATGTTCATTTTTCTTCCTTTTTCCTAGAAAACTGCAAAGCTCCTAAAAGATATGTATCATGTTCTGACAATTTAGAAAATAAGTATGGAGCTGCATGTGCCCCTACCTGTCAGATGCTGGCTACTGGAATTGAATGTGTGAGTTTTACAGCTCTGGGATATTTATCCTTTTGAGAGAGGTAGAATGTTTGAATTGTTACTTAGAACTGGACTACATTGCTTCTAGTGAAATTTGAAGGAATTCTTTTCATCTGACATGATGCAGATAAATACCAGGCTGTGGACACAAAAATTGTATGTATATTTAAGAAGTGATTAAAGAAATTAATCGCATGAATTAATGAATTAAATTCTATTAGAATAAAAATACATTAAGGATTCTTAACTACAGGACTATAATCTCTTGCTCAGGTACTCCATAAGCTGTGACTCCATGTCAATGGAAATATGGGGTTTATGTTTCCTGTTCTATTTTTTCTCAACTCTCTGCTGCTGTTGATCACAGAATGCAGGAGGCCTGGGCTAGGTGAAGATCTGGGTTGTCCTGGTAGGGTTTTCTGGTATTAAAGAAACAGACTAATTGGAAGAATTGTAATAAGCTTCCTTGATATGAAGAATATTCTGTTGTACTGTTTCTGAAAGACTGGTAGTGATGGAACGTAAATTTTTCAGAGACTTCAGGTATGTTTAGTATCTCAGACCACAAGTATGTGTTACAGCTTCAGTGAAACTAGTTCAGCTGACAGCATGTTAATGCAAGGAACATCACAAAACTAAAATCAAACCCAAACAGAATTTAGCACAGGTTCATTCCTGGCACCATTCACATCCAGGATAAAATGCATCTCACATTTTTAATTTTTGTTTCCCAGATACCCACGAAATGTGAATCAGGCTGTGTCTGTGCTGATGGCCTCTATGAAAATCTCGATGGCAAATGTGTGCCAGCTGAGGAGTGTCCATGTGAATATGGTGGCCTTGCTTATGGAAGAGGTGAACAAATCCAGACTGAATGTGAGATCTGGTAAGAACACAGGGTTTTTCATTGCACATCCTCTGTTTCACTGAAGTGTTCAGCCACATAAAAATAAGTGTTTAACTGACAGGAGAGTAGGAAATGGCAACAGCTGTAAGGAAGAAATACCATGATGGAGTACAGGGATTAACAGAGAAGCTTAACATTGGATACTGTATGTGTGGATAAGAGTTATTGTACCAGCTTCAGGGATAATTTCTGCCTTATGTATGTTCAGGAATAAAGGCATTCAGTAGGGCCTGTGACTGTAAATGATATAAAGTCAAGTATTATTAACAATTCTACTTAAATAAAGATGAGGGCAAAATCTTTTCTGTAGATAAAAGCAGTAACCCCCAAAAAGATTCCCATCTCTTTAGCTGCATCCTTAAAGTACTTAATTCCCTTTATTCCCAGTTACTAATCTATTATTAAAAAAAAACAACACTCCCCAAACTACACAGAGCAGTGACTTCTGATCTGATTAAGAGTAAAAATAAATTTGTTTTATATACTATTTCTTTCATGTAAAAGCACAAAAATTATTTAAGGTTTCTTCTTCATTATGAATTCATTTTCTAGGCAGTCCATAAATTTTAATGATGGTTCTCATATTAACTCCAACTTGGTCTCAGTGTACATAAGTCAATTAATTGAACATGTTATCAATAAAAGTGGATGTTTGAAATCTGTGTATATGAGTTTCTCTTCTCACTCCCAGCACTTGCACAAAAGGCAAATGGAAATGTGTTCAGAAAACAAGGTGTTCCTCCACCTGTAACCTGTATGGAGAAGGCCACATCACCACCTTTGATGGACAGCGTTTTGTGTTTGATGGCAACTGTGAATACATATTAGCCACGGTAACCTGCTTCCTCCTGCTTATTTCAGCAGCATCTCAGCATCAAGAAATAGCTAGATTTAAAAGACTAATAAAAATACACTAAGAAGCATCAATAAACAATACAGCACTTTGAATCTTCATAATGACTTACTGAGTGTCTATATATTATGTTTATTTCAATACCTTTTACTTCTATAAAAACATCGTTTTCTTGCAATTATAACAAATTTTAGATTTTTTAATAATATGTTTAAATAGTCACTGTATTCTGTACCAGACAAATATGTCTTTCAGTTTGACCAGCAAAGCAGGAGTCATCACCTCCCAAAACAGAATTGCTCATAACATTTTAAGCATCTTGTATTTTCTTATACTTTTATGTTTTAAGTTGGAAGACTTCAGGCACGATCTATTGAGCTTTTGTGCTTCTTGTGATTTGTTTTGGTTTTGTTTTTTTTTTTAGGATGGTTGCAGTGTTAACAGACCCGTTTCCTCTTTCAAAATTGTTACTGAGAATGTCATCTGTGGGAAATCAGGAGTTACATGCTCCAGATCCATCAGCATTTACCTTGGGGTAAGCTCTTCTTTCTGCCATTATCTAGCTGAACAGATTTTAAGACCAGGTTTTCTTCATTTTTCGAAGAGAAAAGTCTTGTAAGAGAAATTATGTGCTCAACCTAGAGCCTTGGTGTTAGTAGGAAATGCCATAATTGATTGGGTTTTTTAATTCTCATATTGTGTTTCATTCTCCAAGAATCTTTGCTCCATAGAAGCCAGGAAATGTTGAAATTTACTCCGCAGTGAATTGCTCAATCAAACAATACTGTTTTCCTGCTGGAGCATCACAGCATCTGAACTTCAGCGTGGAAAGTACTGAAACTTGATAAGTTGTAACTTCCAGATACATTTTCTTCCAGAATCTGACAATCATACTGAGAGATGAAACCTTTGCTATTTCTGGGGAAAATTCTGGTGTACAGTACAAAGTGATAAAGAACGCCCTTCACCTGATGTTTGATATCATTATCCCAGGAAAATACAACATGACCCTTATTTGGAATAAGCACATGAACTTCTTCATCAAGATCTCCAGAGAAACACAGGTATTGCAGAATGATTTCCTTAAAGTGTTCCTCCATTCAGATTGAACTGCACATTTCATCATGGTTTCCTTGAATCTCTGTGATGGCAAAGGTTTTCCAGAAATGCTACTAGCAATTCATTTTTATCATTATCTCCAAAACAGCAGAGATCTTCACAAAAGACTAACTTTTAAGGGATTTCTGTATTGCATTCAGGAAATTTTTGAGTTAATTGTTTGTAATTTATGCTACTGCACGTTTGAATTTGATCTCTAAATGATGACAATTAGAGTTTAGAAGAGAAACCCATGCACAAGTATGTTATGAGAAATTGCAAATGACATTCAGTCCTAAAGCACAGGAAACTGTCAGTAATCAAAAGGGAAGGTGAGAATTGTAACTTGCTGACTGATATTGGTGCTTTCATTGAATCTAGGAAACCATCTGTGGTTTATGTGGGAACTATAATGGGAACATGAAGGATGACTTTGAAACTCGAAGCAAGTATGTGGCATCAAATGAGCTGGAATTTGTCAACTCTTGGAAAGAGAATCCTCTCTGTGGGGATGTGTACTTTGTAGTGGACCCTTGTAGCAAGAACCCTTATCGTAAAGCATGGGCAGAAAAGACATGTTCCATCATCAACAGCCAAGTTTTTTCTGCCTGTCACAATAAGGTAAGAATTTATTTGCTCATTTTTTTAAATTTATAATCTGTATAATCTGTATTCTTTCAAATGCTCATGCTCCAACAGGTGATTTTCTGTTTGGCAAAACGTTTCAATAAAATACGTGTTAAAAATTTTATGGCTCACAGTTATGTTAATTTTCTTTTTTATCTGTACTTCATCAGCCCTTTTGTGAACACTAGTACTAAGTATGGTATTAACTGATTAGTTAAAACTACGAGAGTGGAAAAAGAAAGAAGACTTAAGAAGCAGGAATTAGTCAGTCAGTTGGTGACGCCTTTGCTATTGATCAGTGCATTTTCAGGTGGTGAAAAGCAGTGAGAATTGTGGATAATGCTGTAGTGACTATGTGTATACACAGAATAGAATAGCACTAAATAATTTTGGGAAATGAATGCCTTCCTTTTGCCATGCAGGTGAATCGGATGTCCTACTATGAGGCCTGTGTGCGGGACTCCTGTGGCTGTGACATTGGAGGGGACTGTCAGTGCATGTGTGACTCCATCGCAGTCTATGCCATGGCCTGCCTGGAAAAAGGCATCTGCATTGACTGGAGGACCCCTGAGTTCTGTCGTGAGTTTCCTTAAGCTCTCCTAAAACACGTTTAAGAGATTTGTATTGTCAGTATATTCATTTGGCAACATGGGAAACTTATTAATAATCACCTCAAAGTTTGCATTTTCTCTGTTGGCAAGGAGTTTACCTCAGCCAGCTGGGTTTTGAAATCTGTACTTTTCTGCTAAATTAACCAAAATGTTTTAACTCTTTTTACTGTGGAGTAATGAGAGAGAAAATAATGTGATCACAGAAAGCAGATTTTTTATTCTGCTATCACTGTATTGTGCACTGTGAGTTTGCCAGCAGAGAAAGTATGAAATTGTAAAAAAAAATGTTTCATTTGAGCTCTGATGAAATCACCTTCTGTGTGGATGTCTAGGGAATGAAGACAGCTGTGTTGGCTGGAACACTGTAAAACAGGAAAATGACATCAAGGTGTTCCAAAACAGCACTATAGAGGAAAAAAAGAGGATGAACATGCTGTAAATCAATGTTAGAGTTGTTATCTTTGAGGGTTTTCTTTCCATATTTCAATATATGTATAGGAAATTTGTGGAAATGCCTGCATACTGTACTTCCAAAAAGGAAACTGACTTCCACAAGTTAAAATACATATTTACATCAGAAACTAGTCACTTCAGTGAAGGTTTTTTTTATTCCAACTGTTAATTAATTTTGTCGTCCTTCTAGTACTGTGGAAATATCATGCTGTTAATTTGAAAAAAAAAAAATCTGACTTCTCTATTGCTTGTCCTTTTTTTAGCTGTCTATTGTGAGTATTACAATTCTCATAAAAGAACAGGAGTGGATGATGCTTTTTCCCATGGCTACAATGATGACAAATGTGACTGGCACTACAGGCCTTGTAACTGTCCAAATCAAAACTACAAATATGTCAATATTGAAGGTAATAACCTCTACTACAGTAAACCAGGAAACAGTAACATCATTGTTTTCAGTGCTGGTTTTTGTTGGTTTTTTTTTTTTTTTAATCAGTCATATCACAGTTAAATAATGGTAATCTAATTGATGTTATTTTATTTTTCCCTTACTAGTAGTGTTTTAAATACATAATCAACTCAGTAGATGTACTGTATTTAGTTTTATATCAAGCTCAGTCTGCCTGGAAGAGAAATTCTGACTTGCACCAAATCAAAAGAATGCACTGTACTTAGGAAAGAAAATATGTGAAGAGATCAATTAATATTTTTATTAAACAAATGGATATAAATGGAGAAACCAAACAAATTCCTACATAGACAAAACCTTCTTCTGAGGGTAACATTGGAAATACTTACCTGAATAGATGATGGTGCAATTGATACTATTTTTTATTAACAGAAATATATTCAATTATAAATAGTGTAAATTAAATACCTTTCTCGGAGAAATATAAAACAAACTTCTCTTCCCCTTTCTTCAGGCTGTTACAACTGCTCTCATGATGAATACTTTGACCATGAAGAGGAAAGGTGCATGCCATGTGGTAAGCAGCATTTCTTTCTCCACAGTAACTTGAAAACCATACTACAACATTTGTACAGACTCACAGAAGATATTTTTCTAATATCTCTCCAAAAATGAGTGTTCATCTAAACACAACTTCCTTTCAAAATAAACCCATTACTTGTAAAAGAAAGTATTGGTGTTCTAATCTGTGTGAGACACAGGCCCAGCAGAGCTGTGAGTCTCAAGAGACACAGAGAAAAAGGGAATATGTAGCAGAAGAGCAGATTTAGCTACTGGAATCAAAAAATGTCTTTTTAGAGATAAAAAAATAATGATTTGAGGTTTATTACCATATGGCTTATTTCCATGAAAATATATCTTATTAAATAATGTTTTGGATAGACTGTAGCTGGACAGTTTGGATTTTCATGCAGATGTAAAAAAAAAAACACCTTAAGAACAAAATTCTTACTACAAAATTCTATCTTGTCTAACCAAGATCTCAGCTAGTGATCTCCGTGACATACAAAACCGTGTTCCACCATCCCTGAAAACTGAGGTGCCCTTAGCCATAAAAGTCATAACAAAGATAGGAAAAACTTACTAGTGTTCATTATAATAATGAGATGTATTGATTTCTTTGTAATTAAGTCTTTTGATGTGAATTCAACCACTGAAATATGTAACATTAAATACTTTCAGGAATACCTCAGTAATTAGCACAATTCTTGGAATCCAATCCAATGAGATTTGCCTTATCTGGGATATTTTAACATGCTTTTATTCACAAATTTAACCTGTTTTATCTTTATATAACAGGACAAGTAAACATGACCATCACACCCGAACCATCTTCTCCTTCACCAGGTTAGTTTACACAGTTGACCAACTGTGCAACTTACACACTGATATTCTGTCCTGATAAGTGTTTATGAAATCAGTAAGATCCTTTTCTGTGTGATAGAGCAGCATTATCAGTTTCACATGCATAAGGTGAAATTATGAAAAATACCCTGGTGCCATAATATCCTGGGCTGTGTCAAAAGCTGTGTGGCCAGCAGGTGAAAGGATGGCACTGTGTCCCTCTGCTCTTATGAGAGCCTGCCTGGAATGCTCTGTCCAGCTCTGCAGTCTTTTATTCAAGAAAGAGGAGACCACAAAAATGACCAGAGGGCTGGAATACCTCTCCTGTGAGAAAAGGCTGAGATCTGGTGTTGTTCAGCCTGGGGAGACAAGGCTCCATGGAGACCTCTTTGTGGCTTTTCAATACTTGAATGGGGCTTATAAAAAAGATGGGGACAGACTTTTTAAGTAGGGCCTGTTGTGATAGGATGAGGTGTTGGATCCCAGAAACCTGGATTTTTTGAGTTTTCTGTGCTTTCTGGCACTGACCCCCTGGAGAACACTGCTTTTGACCTGAGGCCTTGGAGAAGGCTTCCAGATTTGAGTGATGAAGTTAAAATCACAAGTGTGTATTTAAATAGAAGTGTGTGATTTCATATGGTGAAGGGTTTTAAATTTGAGGTTTTTATAATATAGTAATAGGTGTAAGACAAGATGGAGGATTTTGGGTGGTTTCTCTTTGGGGGCTCATTTTCCTTCTTCGTGATTTCAGGTAGCAGTTTCTGGCTGGACAGTTAGTGCTGCACTGAGGGTCATGGGAATTTAGTTACTGGGTTAAAAGTATAAAAAATAATACAGGTGTTATTTCTCTATTGGACTGTTTAGCTTTAAGAGACCTTGTAGCCAGCTGGATTGATCTCCATTTTGTTCACTTCTGGCTGGTGGCTAGAAGTGCTGCTGAACGTCCTGTACCTTTGATAAGAGTTAATAAACAACCAAACCCAAACATGAGAAAATCCATTTCCTTCATGTATTTTTTAATCCTAGTGCTGAGTGAAGACAGAAGAGACTCCAGACAAACAACTGATTAAATGGTGCAAAACACTCACCACCTTTACAATGAGGGATAATGGTTTTAAATCAAAAGAGAGTAGATTCAGACTAAATAGAAGGAAGAAATTGTTTATGATGAGGCAGGTAAAACACTGGAAGATGTTGCCCAGGGAGACTGTTGAATCCCCTTAGCTGGAAGCATTCTGTTCAGGCTAGAGAAGCCTTTGAGCACCCTGATCTAGTTGAATCCTGCTCATTGCAGGGGAAGTGGATTGGATTATCTTTAATGGTCTGTGCCAAACCAAGTCATTCTATGATTCTGTGATGAATCCATGATGAAAAGGAGCTCACAAAATGTATGCCAAATCTCACTAGGAACTGTCCATATAACACTTCAACAATTGAAGAAAGTCTTGATGGAATTGTGTGACTGACTATACCAAATTCCTGTAGCCTGATACAGGAAAGGAATCTACATATGCTGATCTTAAATTTGTTAGAAAATCCATTAATTTCCCTGAAGACAGATGGTATTGGAAAAATTACATTGTGAGTTGTGTGAATAATTAAATTATGGATACTACTGGATATAGGGTTGGAATATTGTTCCATCTCTGCTGATATGAACAAGTATTTATGCCAAATTCACTTTAAAGTGAAGAAAAACGTTTAAAGAATCTCCAAGAATACCAGTTTAATGTATTCACTGCACATAATAGCAAAGGAAGCAATGGATAAAAGCTCTTCAAGGTTTAATCTTGAAGGTAATGGGGTTTAATAATAGCTACTGCTAATAGCTATAAAAACACTTGTTTTACTTTAGAAAAGTTCCATTTATATAGATATGTTATGAATAGATTATTGAGGACTATTTCTTATCTTTTTGTTTTGTTTTGTTTTCCTCTTAGTAACAACAGTGCAGCCTGAAGTAACAAGGAGCTCTACCACAGGCACACTACCAACAGTACCTAGTACTTCTTCTGCAACAACTGTATCATCTGAGACTACAACTCCAACGATAACTGCAAAAATTACTGTTCCAAGAACTTCACCCTCACAACCTCTTGTCACAATTACTTCAACAACTGGTAGGTTTTTAGTGTTATTGTCTAAAATAAATTGTGGCAAACTTGCTCTATACCTCTGTACGTGGTTAAGATATCATTCCTAGGAATGTGTTTCAAATTTATACAACATCCAAACATTAGATTCCAAATCATGAAGCAGGCAAAGCAGGCTTCCAGAAAGGAGATTGTAAACCAGAAGTGTAGATTGAAAGTGCATGAAAAGATAAAGGATATAGGCATTAGGTTAAAAATGCAATCAAAAAGTGACTCATCTGAGAAACACAATTAGAAGTTCTATAAGCAGTGAGCAAGCCCAGCTCCAGTTGGGTTTATTAGCTCAGCTTCAGTCTCTTTTCCACTGGTTCATTTATGGAGTTCAAGGAGCACCCAATCTACTGACTCTGAGTAATGTAAGCAAGCTGCAAAGCAGAGTCATACAGGTATCAGTGTAGCAGCTTTGTCTGGGCTTCTAAAGGCCTGTTCTCTGGAGGATGACTCTGCCAGCATAGATTACTTTCAGATTCTGTGGCTTGTGGGGCCTCACTTAGCCTCATGCCAACATGCACTTCAACTAATAAACCATCTTGGACCATGGCTGTCAGGGAAAGCAGAGGTGAACACACAAAAGCTGACATTGTGACAGATGATTTGTGCATTGAGGCAAGGAAAGTCTATAGCACGATGTTATTTTGCTTTTCAATACAAATTGCAGAAAGCTGCAAGTGTGGCTTTAGCTTTGGAACATAGTAAAAGCCAATGGACAAAGCCCATATAGACTTTAGCCAAAGTGACAACAAAGTTAACTATTTAGAAAAAATTGTATTTTCCTGTATTAGATTTGTTTAATATAGAAAATGAGAACAGACACGAGACAATAGAAAACAAATACAAGTACAGAAATATTTGCTAAGCTTATGAGAACATGAATACAACAGCCATACAGAAAATATTCAAAAAATAAAAAATTATGTCTAAAATATTAATAACTTCTTTATATTTTTTCTATGAATTAGTTACTCACATTATATTTTTACCTTTACTCCAAAAGAACATACAACATCAGTTTTTACCACACCAAACATGACTACAACCATCACTACCCCTTCCATAACTACCTCAGTGAAAAGAACCGTGGCCACTACACCAAAGTCTGTTCCCTCATCAACCGCTGCTTCAACAGAGACAGAACAAGTAGAGGTCACCTCACTACCCTTCAAGACCACCACCAAAAGGGAGATGGCAACCTCCTCAATACCTACTGAAGCCACAACTCAGGGCACAACTTTCAGCCAGCCTAAACTAACAACAGCAGGTAAATAGCACTTGCTTATATCTGTCAGGTGAAGCCATCACTCACAAGACATATGTCAATATACTCCTTATAAAAAAAACCTCAAGCATTGTTACTAGTGGTCTTAACATTGCAAATAGAAAGGAAAGGACATGGATAAGAAGTTTGATTAAAATTTGTCTTGCCAACAGAGCAAGCATCTGACATCCAAATACTATGTTAAGCTAACATTTGTCTTCCAAGACTTCCTCCAAATTTAGACAAAATCTCTCTCCGCTTCAAAGCAAGTTCTTGAAAACTCACAGACCACAGAATATATATTCCCCCTACCCCTTGTAAAAAATGCTCCCCCCAGAAATATTAACCTTTTTGAGTGTCTGACACTCAATGTTCAAAGACGGACATACAGTCTCCTCTAAGGCTGTATGGCAACATGAATTACTACATTAGCAACCGACCAGCTGGGACAGTGTGTGGTGGGAAGTTTATTGCAGTGGGAGGGCAGCTGTATACTCTTTTCCCAAATCCAGATCTCTCCCACAAACTACTGTTGGGGTGCATATATCTGGGTCTTCTTGTGCAAGCAATTACAGCTTCCTCTAGGAACCTTACCAGCTCCCAGCCATTACTAATACTCATTCTTTCATCACAGAGAGTGAGGGAACCGAAGCAACCACTCAGCACTACCCAGAAGGTGAGTAAAAGGGACTAGAGAGATGCCCTTGGCCTAAAACTCTGCTTCAGTTAGCCCAGCTTTTCCAGATGATGGTCTTGCCCAGTTTGGAATACCTGGGAGGGGAAACGTGCATCCAATGAGGCTCTCCTTTCCTCAGGAGCTTCAGAAAAAGGCAGGGAGTGTAAAATTTCAGAGGCACCCTTCAGACCCACCCTCAATCAACTTGTGTTTTTCTTTCTGTAGTTGTCACCCACATAAGAACAACATTGACACAGCCTGTACAGCATCTTGTCAAACAGACACAGACCACCCCTGCCACATCCACCAGCAGCACCTCTGTCCCAAGAGAGACCAGGCCTGCCACCAGCCCAGAAATTCCACTGACAAGGACATTTCCAAGCTCCAGCTCTTTGCCTGTCACCTCAGCCTCGTCTGCTTCTTCCCTCTCCTCAACCCAGCTGGGAACATCATATCCTGGTAAGGCTCCCTCCTGCCGTTCCTGCTGCTCTGCCTGCTTCTTCCAGCTCCCACTCTTCTCTCCTAAGCAGCATGCCCCACAAAGGCCTCAGTTTTGGTACTCATTTTCAATTGTCCCTGCTATTGCCATGGGACACTGGCAGCTCCTGGGCCTGACCCACACATGACCCTGACTGTATACTCCTCCCTGCAACTTCAGGGCTTTGGTTCTGAGGCACAGGCCTCTATGAGGGTTCAGGCATCCATGAGTTCCTGCCCTACAGCTACCAATCAGACACAAGCTAAAACACCTCCTTCTTCTTACAGTGCTGCCCTGAGAATGCACAGTGGGGCAGGGGTGAACAGAAGTCAGGCAAACTGGAAACACGTCTCCAATTTACAGCTCAGGACAGTTTTGAGTGAGAGGCATAACTCAAGGCATCCTCTCCAGCCAAAGGATGCCTAGGCCTTAGCAGTCCCATGAAAAGTGCAGCTCAACAAATATGACCTCATGGACCAATGCAAGACTCACCAGTGGAGGGTGGGCAAAAAAGTGTACCCTCAACTCCAGGCTAAAGTTCTTTTACTTAGACCCACATGCCAGAGTTGTCTTAGTGTTGATCCTCCTTTGGGAGGATGCCACAACATGCTTTGCCTAGAATACTTCCCAGAACTCAATCATTCTTTTCTCTCATCCCTTTCTTTGTAGCAAGGGAGCCAACCAGAGCTAAGACACCAACTACTAAAGTAGTAACAGGTGAGTGCTCTGGTCATGAAAGAGATAAGAGTCATCCATGGCCAATTCATCCATATCCCTTCAGTAGCCACAGCCCTCCCCTGTGTACCTCCAAGAGGAGACTGCAGCAAGACAATTTGAAACAGCCAGTAAACAAGTGATACCTCTTCACCACATAACTGTTCCATGAAGAATGAGATGAGATAAATTCCTAGAGGTCAATTTTCAAATAGTCAAGAGGAAGCACTTATGAAAGGGAAACAGGTCAGGATAGAAAACATTTAGGGTAAAGCACACCAGTATCAACTAAAAATAAATCAAAAAAAACAAAACCAACCAAGACTTAGTGGAAACTAGGCATCCCATACTGGCCCACACCTGAGCACAAAAACCTCCAAAACAAAACAATCTATCTCACTTGTCCAATACGCCAGAAAGAAAAAACTGATCTCTGATTTCCTCCTGAAAGCGTTCACCCGAGAAGAGTCAACGGTGCCACACGTTGGGACACAACTCACCACGCACAAGACCAGCATAGCCACCTCCATCAGCAGCACCTCCAAGACCTCTGTCTCCACAGCAGCCAGCCCACCAAGCAGCCCAGGAGCCCGTCAGGAAACAGCAACTCCAAATCCCAGCTCTGCCCCTGCCCCCAGCAGCCCGCTCAGCACGCGGCTGCCATCCACGGCCACCACTTCCACAGGCTCCTCCCCAGCAGCTCCCAGCACCAGCCCCAGGCCTACACCTACAACCCTGAGGCCCAGGCCCTCTTCCCCAACAACCAGTGCTGCAAAGGAGTCTCCTGGAACTGAGTCCTCTGCACCCACCACAGCCAAAACCAGCACGCTGCCATCTCCTGCTTCTTCTCCCTCCTCAACTGTGTCCTCAACGCGGCTCAGCTCCTCACAGCCAGGTAAGGCTCCTTCCTACCCATTCCTGTGCTTCCCTCTGCTCTGCCTTTTCCACTCATCCTTTTCAGTCACTGAGGTTGCTTGCACAGTTCTTTAGTTCTTACTCTCCAGTCCCCCTTCTTTCTGCTTTGGAACTCTGATATGGCCTTACTTTGTTAGTGCTCTGGGGCACTGGTCTCTTCCATGGAGACTCCCTGTCTTAAAGGAGACTGACCATATGCTCTGGCTTGTTACTGAATGGAGACATGCATATCCAGACAGGGTCCTCTTCCAAGATGATGCACTGGGATCTTGCCTGTTGCATGCTGCTCTATCCATTTCCTCCATTTTTAGCAGAGAATCTAGAAATGACTGGTGGGGAAGACTCACAGTCCCAGTGCTCCTTTTTTCCCAGGAACACTCAATGCTGGATAGGCATCCCATTTTAAATTCTCTCCCCATTCTGATTCCTCTCACCAGCTCCATTTCTTACTCTTCTTACCTTCATACACTGTCACAGTGCAAGCTGACTTGCACTTGGTGGTGAATTTGGCCATTTATAAAGAAGTGGCTGACCTAATAGACAGGCCCCCAGAGAACAGAGATAGGAGAGAATTGGAGATGGACAAGGATGTGTCCCGATGAGTTCCAGCCTAAGCTCCAGAGGCTGTTGGTCAGAGGGCTGTGCAGACGGAACTTAGAACCAATCACAAGCGCTTACCTAAGAACATTAAGAAAGACAATTAAGGAGAAGTCAGAAGAATAAAGGGGCTTTTGTCACATGGATCATCAAGTGCTGTGTTTTCTGCCTCAAGCACAGCACCAGTCGACCCAACAATACACAACTGCCCTGTGCTTTTCTCCTGACAGCCTTCACCCATGAACAGTCAGCTGTGCCACACGTTGGGACACATCTGACCACGCACAAGACCAGCACAGCCACCTCCATCAGCAGCACCTCCAAGACCTCTGTCTCCACAGCAGCCAGCCCACCAAGCAGCCCAGGAGCCCGTCAGGAAACAGCAACTCCAAATCCCAGCTCTGCCCCTGCCCCCAGCAGCCCGCTCAGCACGCGGCTGCCATCCACGGCCACCACTTCCACAGGCTCCTCCCCAGCAGCTCCCAGCACCAGCCCCAGGCCTACACCTACAACCCTGAGGCCCAGGCCCTCTTCCCCAACAACCAGTGCTGCAAAGGAGTCTCCTGGAACTGAGTCCTCTGCACCCACCACAGCCAAAACCAGCACGCTGCCATCTCCTGCTTCTTCTCCCTCCTCAACCGTGTCCTCAACGTGGCTCAGCTCCTCACAGCCAGGTAAGGAACTCTCCTAATCATCCTGGTTCTTCCGACACGTTTCCATTTTACTTTCTTCTTTTCTAGTAGAGTAGGTTGTTTTACTTCTTGCTCTCCATTCCCATTTTTTCTGCATCAGCACACTGGTATTGATATCTTTCAATATGGCCCATGGTAAAGCTCACTCTCCTGCATTCTGGCATGCCATTCTTGGAGGGGCAATTGTTACACACTTCCTCTTCCCTGAAAGGACAGGAACATTGAGAAAGCGCCATGGTCCAAGAAGAGGAAGAGAGATTTTGCCCCTAGGGAAGGATCCTGTCCATTTCTTCCAACTACAGGGAGAAAAGAGCAGCAGCTCATGGACAGGACATATTCCTAGTCCTCCTTCCGACTTCGGAATACTAACTGTAATACAGGAACTTTCGTTCTCCTGATGCTCACAGTCTGGAGCTTCAACCAACCTTCTTTGCTTTCCCCTTCTGCCCTCACCCACAACTGCCCTGTGTTTCCCTCCTGACAGCCTTCACCCATGAACATTCAGCTGTGCCACACGTTGGGACACAACTCACCACACACAAGACCAGCACAGCCACCTCCATCAGCAGCACCTCCAAGACCTCTGTCTCCACAGCAGCCAGCCCACCAAGCAGCCCAGGAGCCCGTCAGGAAACAGCAACTCCAAATCCCAGCTCTGCCCCTGCCCCCAGCAGCCCGCTCAGCACGCGGCTGCCATCCACGGCCACCACTTCCACAGGCTCCTCCCCAGCAGCTCCCAGCACCAGCCCCAGGCCTACACCTACAACCCTGAGGCCCAGGCCCTCTTCCCCAACAACCAGTGCTGCAAAGGAGTCTCCTGGAACTGAGTCCTCTGCGCCCACCACAGCCAAAACCAGCACGCTGCCATCTCCTGCTTCTTCTCCCTCCTCAACTGTGTCCTCAACGCGGCTCAGCTCCTCACAGCCAGGTAAGGCTCCTTCCTACCCATTCCTGTGCTTCCCTCTGCTCTGCCTTTTCCACTCATCCTTTTCAGTCACTGAGGTTGCTTGCACAGTTCTTTAGTTCTTACTCTCCAGTCCCCCTTCTTTCTGCTTTGGAACTCTGATATGGCCTTACTTTGTTAGTGCTCTGGGGCACTGGTCTCTTCCATGGAGACTCCCTGTCTCAAAGGAGACTGACCACATGCTCTGGCTTGTTACTGAATGGAGACATGCATATCCAGACAGGGTCCTCTTCCAAGATGATGCACAGGGATCTTGCCTGTTGCATGCTGCTCTATCCATTTCCTCCATTTTTAGCAGAGAATCTAGAAATGACTGGTGGGGAAGACTCACAGTCCCAGTGTTCCTTTTTTCCCAGGAACACTCAGTGCTGGATAGGCATCCCATTTTAAATTCTCTCCCCATTCTGATTCCTCTCACCAGCTCCATTTCTTACTCTTCTTACCTTCATACACTGTCACAGTGCAAGCTGACTTGCACTTGGTGGTGAATTTGGCCATTGATAAAGAAGTGGCTGACCTAATAGACAGGCCCCCAGAGAACAGAGATAGGAGAGAATTGGAGATGGACAAGGATGTGTCCCGATGAGTTCCAGCCTAAGCTCCAGAGGCTGTTGGTCAGAGGGCTGTGCAGACGGAACTTAGAACCAATCACAAGCGCTTACCTAAGAACATTAAGAAAGACAATTAAGGAGAAGTCAGAAGAATAAAGGGGCTTTTGTCACATGGATCATCAAGTGCTGTGTTTTCTGCCTCAAGCACAGCACCAGTCGACCCAACAATACACAACTGCCCTGTGCTTTTCTCCTGACAGCCTTCACCCATGAACATTCAGCTGTGCCACACGTTGGGACACATCTGACCACGCACAAGACCAGCACAGCCACCTCCATCAGCAGCACCTCCAAGACCTCTGTCTCCACAGCAGCCAGCCCACCAAGCAGCCCAGGAGCCCGTCAGGAAACAGCAACTCCAAATCCCAGCTCTGCCCCTGCCCCCAGCAGCCCGCTCAGCACGCGGCTGCCATCCACGGCCACCACTTCCACAGGCTCCTCCCCAGCAGCTCCCAGCACCAGCCCCAGGCCTACACCTACAACCCTGAGGCCCAGGCCCTCTTCCCCAACAACCAGTGCTGCAAAGGAGTCTCCTGGAACTGAGTCCTCTGCACCCACCACAGCCAAAACCAGCACGCTGCCATCTCCTGCTTCTTCTCCCTCCTCAACCGTGTCCTCAACGTGGCTCAGCTCCTCACAGCCAGGTAAGGAACTCTCCTAATCATCCTGGTTCTTCCGACACGTTTCCATTTTACTTTCTTCTTTTCTAGTAGAGTAGGTTGTTTTACTTCTTGCTCTCCATTCCCATTTTTTCTGCATCAGCACACTGGTATTGATACCTTTCAATATGGCCCATGGTAAAGCTCACTCTCCTGCATTCTGGCATGCCATTCTTGGAGGGGCAATTGTTACACACTTCCTCTTCCCTGAAAGGACAGGAACATTGAGAAAGCGCCATGGTCCAAGAAGAGGAAGAGAGATTTTGCCCCTAGGGAAGGATCCTGTCCATTTCTTCCAACTACAGGGAGAAAAGAGCAGCAGCTCATGGACAGGACATATTCCTAGTCCTCCTTCCGACTTCGGAATACTAACTGTAATACAGGAACTTTCGTTCTCCTGATGCTCACAGTCTGGAGCTTCAACCAACCTTCTTTGCTTTCCCCTTCTGCCCTCACCCACAACTGCCCTGTGTTTCCCTCCTGACAGCCTTCACCCATGAACATTCAGCTGTGCCACACGTTGGGACACAACTCACCACACACAAGACCAGCACAGCCACCTCCATCAGCAGCACATCCAAGACCTCTGTCTCCACAGCAGCCAGCCCACCAAGCAGCCCAGGAGCCCCTCTGGAAACAGCAACTCCAAATCCCAGCTCTGCCCCTGCCCCCAGCAGCCCGCTCAGCACGCGGCTGCCATCCACGGCCACCACTTCCACAGGCTCCTCCCCAGCAGCTCCCAGCACCAGCCCCAGGCCTACACCTACAACCCTGAGGCCCAGGCCCTCTTCCCCAACAACCAGTGCTGCAAAGGAGTCTCCTGGAACTGAGTCCTCTGCACCCACCACAGCCAAAACCAGCACGCTGCCATCTCCTGCTTCTTCTCCCTCCTCAACTGTGTCCTCAACGCGGCTCAGCTCTTCACAGCCAGGTAAGGCTCCTTCCTACCCATTTCTTTGCTGCCCCTTCTCTCCCTTTTCCACTCATCCTTTTCAGTCACTGAGGTTGCTTGCACAGTTCTTTAGTTCTTACTCTCCGTTCCCCCTTCTTTCTGCTTTGGAACTCTGATATGGCCTTACTTTGTTAGTGCTCTGGGGCACTGGTCTCTTCCATGGAGACTCCCTGTCTCAAAGGAGACTGACCATATGCTCTGGCTTGTTACTGAATGGAGACATGCATATCCAGACAGGGTCCTCTTCCAAGATGATGCACTGGGATCTTGCCTGTTGGAAACTGCTCTATCCATTTCCTCCATTTTCAGGGCAGGATCCAGACAGTGGCTGTTGGGGAAGCCTCACAGTCCCAGTGCTCCTTTTTCCCAGGAACATTCATTGCTGGATAGGCATCCCATTTTAAATTCTCTCCCCATTCTGATTCCTCTCACCACCTCCATTTCTTACTCTTCTTACCTTCATACACAGTCACAGTGCAAGCTGGCTTGCACTGGGCAGTGAATTTGGTCACTGATAAGAGAAGCTGCCTGGCCTAATAGGCAGGGCCCCAGAGAATAGAGATAGGACAGAATTGGAGATGGACAAGGATGTGACCCGATGAGTTCCAGCCTAAGCTCCAGAGGCTGTTAAAGATCTGTGCAGACTGAACTTAGAACCAATCACATGCGCTTACCTGGGAACATTAAGAAAGACATTTAAGGAGTCAGAAGAATAAAGGGGCTTTTGTCACATGGATCATCAAGTGCTGTGTTTTCTGCCTCAAGCACAGCACCAGTCGACCCAACAATACACAACTGCCCTGTGCTTTTCTCCTGACAGCCTTCACCCATGAACATTCAGCTGTGCCACACGTTGGGACACAACTCACCACACACAAGACCAGCACAGCCACCTCCATCAGCAGCACATCCAAGACCTCTGTCTCCACAGCAGCCAGCCCACCAAGCAGCCCAGGAGCCCGTCAGGAAACAGCAACTCCAAATCCCAGCTCTGCCCCTGCCCCCAGCAGCCCGCTCAGCACGCGGCTGCCATCCACGGCCACCACTTCCACAGGCTCCTCCCCAGCAGCTCCCAGCACCAGCCCCAGGCCTACACCTACAACCCTGAGGCCCAGGCCCTCTTCCCCAACAACCAGTGCTGCAAAGGAGTCTCCTGGAACTGAGTCCTCTGCACGCACCACAGCCAAAACCAGCACGCTGCCATCTCCTGCTTCTTCTCCCTTCTCAACTGTATCCTCAACATGGCTCAGCTCCTCACAGCCAGGTAAGGATCTCTTTTAATCATCCTGGTTCTTCCCACAGGTCTCCATTTTCCTTTCTTCGTTTCTAGTAGAGCAGGTTGTTTTACTTATTGCTCTCCATTCCCTTTTCTTTCTTCATCAACACAGTGATATTGCCATCCTTCAGTACGGCACATGATAAAAGTCACTCTCCTGTATCCTGATATGCATTCTTAATGGAGCAGTCCTTACACACTTCCAGTTCCTTGAAAGGACATAAACATTCAGAAAGAGCCATGGTCCAAGAAGAGGAAGAGAGATTTTGCCCCTAGGAAAGCATCCTGTCCATTTCTCCTCACTTAAGGGACAAATGAGCAGCAGCTCAGGGACAGGACACAATCCTAGTACTCCGTCCAACTTGGAAATACGCACTGCAGTGCAAAAATTCTGGTCCTCCTTATGCTCAAAGTCTGGAGCTTCAACCAACCTTCTTTGCTTTCCCCTTCTGCCCTCATCCACCGCTGACCTCTGCTTCCCTCCTGACAGCCTTCACCCATGAACAGTCAGCTGTGCCACACGTTGGGACACATGTGACCACGCACAAGACCAGCTCTATCCATTTCCTCCATTTTTAGGGCAGGATCCAGACAGTGACTGGTGGGGAAGACTCACAGTCCCAGTGCTCCTTTTTTCCCAGGAACACTCAGTGCTGGATAGGCATCCCATTTTAAATTCTCTCCCCATTCTGATTCCTCTCACCACCTCCATTTCTTACTCTTCTTACCTTCGTACACTGTCACAGTGCAAGCTGGCTTGCACTGGGCAGTGAATTTGGCCATTGATAAAGAAGTGGCCTGACCTAATAGACAGGCCCCCAGAGAACAGAGATAGGAGAGAATTGGAGATGGACAAGGATGTGTCCCGATGAGTTCCAGCCTAAGCTCCAGAGGCAGTTGGTCAGAGGGCTGTGCAGACGGAACTTAGAACCAATCACAAGCGCTTACCTAAGAACATTAAGAAAGACAATTAAGGAGAAGTCAGAAGAATAAAGGGGCTTTTGTCACATGGATCATCAAGTGCTGTGTTTTCTGCCTCAAGCACAGCACCAGTCGACCCAACAATACACAACTGCCCTGTGCTTTTCTCCTGACAGCCTTCACCCATGAACATTCAGCTGTGCCACACGTTGGGACACATCTGACCACACACAAGACCAGCACAGCCACCTCCATCAGCAGCACATCCAAGACCTCTGTCTCCACAGCAGCCAGCCCACCAAGCAGCCCAGGAGCCCCTCTGGAAACAGCAACTCCAAATCCCAGCTCTGCCCCTGCCCCCAGCAGCCCGCTCAGCACGCGGCTGCCATCCACGGCCACCACTTCCACAGGCTCCTCCCCAGCAGCTCCCAGCACCAGCCCCAGGCCTACACCTACAACCCTGAGGCCCAGGCCCTCTTCCCCAACAACCAGTGCTGCAAAGGAGTCTCCTGGAACTGAGTCCTCTGCACCCACCACAGCCAAAACCAGCACGCTGCCATCTCCTGCTTCTTCTCCCTCCTCAACCGTGTCCTCAACGCGGCTCAGCTCCTCACAGCCAGGTAAGGCTCCTTCCCAGCTATCCTTCTCCTGCTTTCTCTTTCTCACTCCACCTTTATTTGTCATTTTACTTATGCTCCCTATATTCATTTTTCGTTTCCAAAACCACATCCCAATTCTGTAGTTGTGTGTCCACTTTGCCTCTTATCTGCTTTATTCCCCAGTGTATTCTTGGGCCTGTGCACTGGCTCTGTTTGGGATCGAATTAATTATTGCTCCTTGCAGGTTTCCTGGTGCTGTTTTAGATGTGAGTCCCAGCCAGTGTTGATGGCACAGAAGTGTTGTGGTGATTGCTCAGCCCCTGGGCCTCCTCTGTTTGTCCTTCTGCCAGCCAGGGAGTGGGCATGGGGTGCTCACATATCCATCAGGGACAAAGCCAGCATAGCTAGCCCAAAGCCAGTAGCCACAGAGCACACCACAGAACATCATGCTGAGCTCTACAGTGGGACAGTAGGGCAGTTACTCTCAAGTTGCCATTGTTTGGAAAGTGGCTGGATATTGGCAAGTGGTGGGATGTGGTGAGTGACTGCCTTTGCATCTCATAGGTGGATCTTCATTTGGTTTTTAGTTTCTTCACTTCTGCAAACTATCTTTCTCTTGACTGGCGTGGGTGTTCCTGCATTGGCTTTTCTGATTCTGTTGCTATGTCTGAATAAGGAGTGTGAAGAATTGGCCAGGTGAGCATCCTCAGTTTTACCTGTACCTTCCTCCTGGCAGTGTTCACCCATGAACAGTCAGCTGTGTCGCACATTGTGCCACCTGTGACCACGCACAAGACCACAGCCACTACCTCCATCAGCAGCACCTCCAAGACCTCCGTCTCCACAGAAGTGCCTCTGGAAACCTCTCCAAATCCCAGCTCTCCACCTGTTCCCAGCAGCCCACTCAGCACCCGGCTGCCATCCACTGCCACGTCTCCATTCTCTTCTGCTTTGGTCCCAACCGTCAGCACAATGTCTGTGCCTACACCCCTGACTACTTCCACATTTAAGTCTGCTGAGAGCACCACACATTCTTACTTCCAGAACACCACATCAACTCCACATGGCGAAATATCTTCATTAGCTGTCCCTACCAGTATCTCTGCCCAGTCCAGGCCAGCACTGATCCCAACTGTTCTATCTACAGCCATTACCTTTGCTCCCCATGTTATCACTATGGCTTCTACAGAGTCGGTTGAAAGGAGTTCCCTGCGAACAACAACACTGACCACTGCCAGCACAACATCCTCTCCTCCTCTCACCTCTGGACTTTCAACATCCCTGTCCTCTGCTGTGCCATCAACAGTGCCACATGGTAATGTATCTCCATATCATTTCCTTTGGCATGGATTTGCTTTTAATGCCTTTTTTTTTAATGAGTGTATGAATTTTTTTTACATATCATTTGGCTCTGATCCTGTTTGTACCCACTGGCTCCATCTTTTCTTTTTGCCTTTCTGCAGTTATTTTTTATAAAGCTATTGCCTGATGTCTTAGATTTCATACGGATTCCCTGCTATTCAGTATTTTAAGCATTAAGTGTGAGTTAAAGAGTCTGACGGGATGCACTTCAGGAGAGCCACAGAACATTTATTCTGTCATCTTAAAAAGCAGTGTAAGAAATGTTTTATTGGAACAGGCTCTCCCCTCATTACCCTGCAGCCTTCCTGTTAGCTCTCATATGCTCTGCACACTTGGGCGTAGAGATACAGCATCTTAGGCTACTGCCCACTGAGTAGTTGACTTATTTTCCAATAAGAAAATCCCAAAACCACACTACAGCATTAACTGAGCCTCCCCAGCAATACTGTTCAATAATCGAGAACCTTTCTCTCAGCAGGGAACCTGAATGTGCTTAAAAGACCATTGTGCAGGATCAGGTGTGAGCAGTGCATGAATTGCCTTCATAGTTTTCAACATCTTTGTTCTCCTTAATATAAACTTCAAACACTGTCTTTGAACTCCTTGGAAAACCTGTGTTTTCAGTCAGCTTTCTGCTTCATAAAGCACTTAGTGTGGTGCTTCAAGCCAGGAGAAATATAACACTGACACATAGAATTATTACCTAACATGTAGCATTAAACATTCTCCGTAGTAAGGCAAGTTGTAAACTTCTGGCTACCCATAAATATATCCCTAAAATGAGTAAATTAGGCAATTTTCAAGTAAGTAAAGTCTGTGAACCAGAAATAATTCTACCAGAATGAGCCAACTGGTTGTTCTCTTTGCATCTTTGTCTTCTCAGCAGGGAATTAGTTTTTCCATGCTGGACTGAATGTGTACTATATTCTTAACAGGATTTTTTTTGCTCATTTCTAATTCCAACAACTCCTGTTTTCTTAAAAAATAAAATTTCCTTTTAAAATTATTTTCTTTTGTTGTCCTCCAGGGTAAGCCTCTCCTGCAACTTTAGTGCCCAGTTTAAAACCTTCACTTGCTGTGTAACTCACTTGTGACTTGTTAATTATCTCATGCAGTAAGAATGGTTTTCCATGAAACCAAGTGTGGAGGCTTTTGGCATCTAACAAAGGTCACTCAAGAAGACCAAGATGAATTATAGCAGAATTTTTTTTTACACTTGACAGAACCTTGTAGAGCAGTTGAATATGAAGAAGAAATAACTTACAAAGGATGTTCCACAAATGTCACTTTGAGCCGATGTGAAGGATCGTGTCCATCTTCAACAAAGTAAGGAGAACTGAGGCTGTACAGTACTAAAGTTCTTTTCCTTATTTAGTCATCTGTAAGTCGGGAAATTTATGAATTACTGTGCCTTTATAATTCAGGGAGGAAAATGTGGTTAGAATCCATCCAGTAATATACAATGTTGCTGTATAAACCAGTTAATGGCAACAATAAGGTAATTTATGACACAGGGATTTACATCTAATCAGGGAAGGTCATCTCACTTCCTTAAGTTTTTGTTGTTTTGTTTTTGAAAAAAGCCATACATCAGTGCTGCAGGTTTGGAGGGCTTCTTTGTTGTTTTGATAGTTGGGGTTTTGGTTTTGTTTGTTTGCTTGTTAAAGATTGAAAAAGTAGTTTAGACTACAAATACCTATTTCAAATAGCTAAGGCAGTAAAATGAGAAATTTCATCTAAGGTAAGTAATGTCACTTCAATTGTCTTGTAACATGCCCTTAATAGTGTAATTCATGTGTATTTTATAATTGCAAAGGTACTATCTGAGCCTGTGCAGTTCTGCTGCCCATTAGGAGAATTTGACAGGAAATCACAGCTTCAATACAAGTAAACAGTGCAGCAGTATTAGAGTTCAGTTATTGAGGAAAAAAGTTACATTCCCAACAACCCAAGCCAATACAATGTTAAAGAATGGAAAGCAATCAGTGAAGGGCTTTGCTTTTGCAGAAACTAATTTAAATTAATCCTGATGCTAAAAATTGTCCCCTTCAAAGCACATTCAGGTGTCCCCCAGCATTTTGAAAACTGAGTGACTGACCTTGTATCCCCAAAGTTGACAAAGGTCTGTGAAACCTGGAGGGAGACTTTTAGACTTAAGGTTTGTCTCAATTGCTAAGAAGGCTGTGGTTAAAACCCAGTTTTAGTTGAAACCAAGAAAACTTTTTTCCACTTCAAAAAAGGTTTTTCCAGAAAATATTGTTTTCCTTAACTCTCTTTTTCCCATACCTGAGTTCTGGCCTGTTATTGATAGAGTTTCCCACTGACAAAGAGAAAAGCAGAACCAAGTCCAGCAGGAGGCTGAACACAGTCAGGAATCAACAGCCTAAGAACTGCAGTACTGTAAGGCCAGACTCAAATCCTTACCTGCCTATTCAAGCTCTCACTTCACCTACCTGTGCTCTGTTACTGTGAACTCAGCAATTCTATGCAAGTCTTCTACCTTATTAGCTGACCTCACCCCCAGAACTGGCATCATCCAGCCACCACCTCAGACTGCAGCACCAACTGTTCAGAGGGAGAAAGGGGTTTTCCTCCCTCTGTGAACTGCAAATGGAACACACATAATTCAGCATCTGCAAAAGAGAGATTTTATGAACTCTAAATGGTCCAGTGCATAACTTTAACAAATTTAATCCCTAGTTACTTTAGAAATATTCAGAAGGCCAAAAAGAGACCAGGAGAATCAAATTCTGTTAGTTTTCCAGTGAAGTCTGAGGCCTAAGAGATGATGAGATCATAGAATCACACACTATCCCAAGCTGGAAAGGACCCACAAGGATCATCTAATCCATCTTGTTCTAAAATAGAAGGCAGCAGCTCAGCACACCAGAATTTCTGCATCATGAGAATTTAAAATGGAATCATTTCCCACATTGTTTGTAGTCCTGCAGTTTACAGAACCATTCAGCTGAGGGCTGTGCTCTTTCCTCTAAAATTCCCACCATAGGAAAGAAAGAGGTTCATGGACTTGAAAGGCTGTGAGCCTAAAATGCTGGAAACAAATGCCAACTGATTCTCCCTCCCTTCCACACAGGCTGGATGTTGAGAAGATGACAGTCAGCACAGCATGTGGCTGCTGTAGGCCACTGGAACTTCTTAAGAAGCAATTCCAACTACCATGCCAAGACCCAGACAACCCTGGAAAGAAGCTCATCACAGAAATAATTGTATTTAGTGGCTGTGTGTGTAACTTTGACAGTTGCACACAATAGCCAGACCTGATGGCTGCAGATAACATTTTTTGTAATTAAACTCTGACCACAAGTTAATCCTTCCACAGCTCATTGCTGGGTTCTCTTGTACTGATTACACAGGACAGCCTTGCTGTCAGCCTGCCTGGACTACCAATGGAGCTACCAGATAAATTATTCCTGATCAGGAGCAGGGTGGGGTGCAGAAGAGGAAAGAAAAACCAGGCACAGAAATAAAAAACAGGTTTAGGGTGGGGATCAGGAGGGAAGAAACGGTTTGGCTTTGATCAGGGTGATTTATTTAACCAGAGGCAACAACCTGGCCCATGCACTGGGCAGTAACAAAACTTCAATGTTCAAATAAAGTAGAAGGAACTGAATTTGCTACCTTCTTTCTCCTTATTTGACCATTTTAAGTGAAATAGAGTCCATCAGGTTCACTACAGTGGGGAAGAGCCCACTATTTCAGTGGGAGAAGGGAAGTGACCTCTCTCTTGTCTTTGAAGGTAGACACAGCACATGTGCTCATCACCCACAGGGCTGGAAAACAAGGTGCTACATGACCCAAAAGTGAATGGTGAGGTTTCCACAAGCACCCTTAGTGTGGTGGGACATTTCTAGAAACATAACTAACAGGCATGGAGCAGCTCTGGGATAAAGCAGAAAGCCTGAGGGCATTTCTCTGCAAGAAATCCAAGCCCACAGGCATCTAACAGGATATAAGTGGTTTACTCACAAGCAATTTCTACTTGCTTCCACTCTAGACCATCTTTTACTTTTTTTGCAAGTCATTTAAGAAAAAGCTGTATTATTGCACAAAAGCTCAGTGGGTTTTTTTCCCCTTTTAGCAAGTTAAGAGAAGAATCTGAAGCATAGGTTTAAAGCTTAAATGAGGTTATTTAGCATTTAGATGACTACTCTTCTACAGTGCCATCAACCCTGTATGCAATGCAGTGTGTGCTGCTTAGCCTCAACCCTACCCCACTATTAGAGGAGTCTACTGCATCAAGTACTGCTCATGTACTTACTGTTGTTAAACACTCTAGGGAGAAAGATTTTACAGCTGGAGCTCTTTTAAAATATTTGTAACTTGTAAGCAAACAAGAACAAAATCAAACTCATGCAGTGGGGGAGCAGGTATCTGTAGACCAGGTGAGATTGCAGTGAATGAACCCAACAGTCTGTCTCATAAAAGAATCACAGGAATTGTGTTCCACAACAACCATTCCATGAGAGTATTTTTACACCTTCATGCCCCCACACAAAAAAAGGACAGTTTCATCACTGTTCTAATCATTTATTTAATCTTAATATGTTCTTCTGATGAATATAGTCTAATATATAGTCTTCTATATGAAAATTCTCCACTTAATTTGACAGAACTTTGTTTTATACAAATAAGACAATCACCATAAATGTTACATACTGGAGTGTAGGTCAAGAATGAACATATGCTACCTGTTTTGCTATTCAGTTATTTTCACATGTCAATGCCTGAAAATACTGCACTTAAAAACAATAACACTGTTTACTGCAGAAATTACTTTGTCTGCTTGACAGGATACATCACTGGTAAGTTAACCATCATTCACAAAAAAAAAAAAAAAATCAAGTATTTGTCTTTAATTTGTTCACTTTTCTGCTCATGGCTTCATTGAGCTGACATTTAATACAAAGAGTGAACAGTCATAAGCTTAACACAGTCACCACTGAAAAGACACTTTCCCTTACCCTCCCTCCTTCCCACATTTTAATGCACATTTTAGCACAGCTTGAACCAAAGCAAAGTGAAATAAAGTAGTGCAGTGTCTCAAGGTGTCCTTTAATGAGGGCACAGAACATTTTTTCAGGGGGACAGATATACAACAGGATTTGGAAAATACAAAAGAACCTCGTCCTCTTGTCCTTGCTAAGACTCCCTTTAGTTCAGCACATCAGATTTTAACAGAGCAGCCAAGAGCATGGTTAACACAACAGGACTAATAATGACACACAGAACATCGAGAGGGCAAAACAAAAGGTATTCCATCAGTATTTGCCAACTGCCCAACCTGACTGCAGGAACTGCCCACCAAGATTTTCAATGACAATATTTATGACTGAAGAGTCTTAAGTAAGAAGAATTTGAAAGGCCTTAAAGGGGCCAGTTGTTCAAGAGAACTTTTGCAGAAAGACCAAGCCTTTAGCCCAGTTTCCAGCCTTTGTATCCATAGTTACCATTTCTGGAAAAACAAAACATATCCCCCAAAATCCACACATCACAGCCAAACCTTCGTTCCTCATTTTTCACTTTTACTCAAGTACCATCAGGAGCCTTCAGCCAAACCAAGTGATAATCTCCCAGTTCCATCACTTAAGCTCAAAGCACTGAAGTCAAAAAACAAGGCACACTCAATGATGGAGAATCCTGTCCCCTGCTGAGCACTGAGCAGCATGACAGCAGCCTCATTTAAATGTATTTTCAGTGTCCCCACCATGACTCAACACCTTCATTCCCTGGGCACACTTGTCTGTGTGTGTTGTGCAGGCTTCCTTTCAATGACCATGAGGAAATCTCGACCTGAGGTTCCCTTCTCCTGTCAGCTGGAGCTGATTTTGTTCCCCATGATCTGTAGCTCTCGCTGACACCAGCCCAGGGTTTTTAACTGGGCTGCCTCACCTGCTTTGGTTTAGCAGCCTCTGTTGCACCTCAAGGCTTGAGGAGTGTGAGCCAAAATTTCAGTCCACTGACTTCTGCAGAGAGGCTGCAGAGTTTGATGTTAAACAAGGTACAAAGACTTTGGCTGTAAAAACCACTAGAAAAGCTGAACACTTTGAGGTCTTCTGCTTTCAGTTCCAACTGAAGTTTTCTACACCATGTTGGACATTTTTACCACTGACAGGAAGGAAACTGCTTAGATATCATTTATTCAACCTCTTGAGTCTGAACATTAATGTACACCGGGGAAAAGATATTGATTAAAATTCCATTTTCAACTAAGAGTGCATGCCTTACAGCCCTTCAAGGGCCCATTTCTTCCCACTTCTTTTACACAGTACTAGTTTCTGCAGTTAATTGTATCACATCATTAGGACTATTACTTGTGAAGTCTGATGGCAAACAGAAAAAAACATAGAACAGAATATTTAACTTCACTGAGAAACAACAAACAAGTATATACTCATTCACCCCCTACCAGAGCAGCTCACCTCATTAATGGAGATAAGCAGAAGGATTAAGGGTAACTTTTGTGTTCAATCCAAAGATCAGAAAACATTAAGGTGTAAAATATTACAAGATTAATACTTTGAAGACTCTGGTCCTGTGGCATTTTTCAAATACAAAGATTGGCGACACAATGTTCACTTTAATCAGATTCACACATCTTCAAATCTGCCCTTCCATCCAGTAGACAACTTGTGGCAATGTTCAACTTTAGAAAGTTTTGACTCTACATTAACATGGGAATTAACCTTCCTGAGCAGCAGTACATTGGTTTCTTTCAGCTCAGAGCAGAGGAAGTATCTCTCAAAGGTACTGAAGCAGAAGGTTTTTGAGCTATTTTCAGCTGAAATCCTTGATTGCCACTACTAAAACAATTTCCCTTCAACAAGTTTAAAAGCCTGACCTCTGCAAATAAAAGGAGCAAAAGACAGCCCTCCCACCCTTTGTGTAACACACTAAAAGCCATTTCTAATGGAAAAAGTCACTTCCCTGTACTGTACATTTTATAGTCTTAATTTCAAACAAGGGTCAAGTCTTATTAAGGCAGGGAACTGGTATTGGTTAACATTGCAGTACTCAGACAGTGATGTACAAGACATTTATTTGCAGTATGATGACAGTGATATAAGTGGAAAAACCAAAACTGACATGGTTAATATTAAAACTGTTCTGACAGCAATTCACATAATCTCTGAGATACAGCTTCTTTACTTGTTCGTAGTGTGAGCCTATACATCTGAAAAAGAACATAAAATAATACTTTTTAAACAGTTTGGCATAAAAGGAATGCACAGTCAACAGTGAAAACTAACAGTTACCTCTTACTTGCTTTGTAAGCTTTGGTAGGAAAAAGATGTCAAAACACTCAGAGGCAGTGAGCCACCGAGCAAACACTGGCTGAACCAACCCTGTTCCTCAAACCCTTGTTGAGAATTACTGTTACTCAAGTATTTTTTGGCTTTAACAGAAAGGTGTTGTCCAGAATATCTGTTTAAGAGGAGCAAATGCTGTGGAAAAGCCTAAAGACCCTGTACAACCAGTTCTTCAGGGAACAGAAACCACCCAAACCTTATTTTTAATCCTTAGTTAATTTTGGTAACACCTCTGTCAAAAAAAAGCTTTAGTAAAAATACTCTTAGCATTGTAGTCACTTGCTTATGCTTTCTCTTTTAGCCAATTACTCTTTTACTAATTTAAAATGGCAAAAGGAAGCATGCATAATCTGGCCCAAAGTGCACAAGACAGTCTGGAATATTACAACGATCTCTTGGTAGGACCAGCTGCTCCAATTTCATTTCTTCTTGGAGTCTGCAGTCATAAGCAGCTATTGCCACAGTGATTTTTAAATATCTTAAGGAGTTTCAGATACATAGAGATATTCAGTGCAAGTGAGAACTTGTATTCTAAGCTGGAGATTAAGCTGCACATACCTGTGCCTGGAGGTTGGGTTCAAGGCGCAGCAAGCATCCAATCTGAGTGGTTTTTGTGTGTATGATACCAGCACCAACAAAGTTAGCAGGATTGGGATCTACCTCCTCAAGCAGGGCTGACCCAAATCCAATTATCTGTGAAAGAAACCCAAAGATTTAGATGTGGGGAGGGAAGGACACAAACACCAAGTATACCCAAACAGTCATCATCTTCAAGACAAATTTTTGAAGGCTGACCCTGATAAATGAGCTGTTCTGTAAAAAAGGCTCTTTTCAAAAGCAACTGAGAAGCAAATTAAGATTTAACATCAGTCCCCCCTTGTTCTGATACAGCCATTCCTGTCTTACACACTCACTTCTGTTTTGCCTAAGGCAGCCAAAAAGTCACTTTTCTCAAGTATAAATTAAGGCTTGAACTGTCTTCCAATTCAGTTTTAAGCAGTGAATTGGTGCTTTCTTAAACAGCTCCAAGTCTCCAGCAGCTACTGAAGACTGCATCTAATTCAAAGTACAGCTAGAAACTGTCCATTCAACTTGGCACTGCCACGATCTATCTCATAGCCTGGACTCACACTTTCACTGGATGTTCCAACTGCCAAATAAACAAAACACACCAAGTTGCTTATACCACGTGCTAATTTGGGCTGGGATAGAGTTAATTTTCTTCTTAGCAGCAGGTATGGGGCTGTGTTTTGGATTTCTGCTGAAAACAGTTGATAACACAGGGATGTTTTAGTTATCCCTGAGCAGGGGTTACACAGAGCCAAGGTCTTTTCTGCTCCTCACCCCATCAGTGAGGAAGCTGGAGATGCACAAGGAGCTGGGACAGGACACAGCCAGGACAGCTGAACAGTGGGATATCCCATACTGTAAGATGTCCTGGCTCAGCACATAAGGCCGGGAAAAGGAAGAATGGGAGGATGCTCACAGTGATGTTGTTTTGCCTTCCCAAGTAACTGTTACAGCTGATGGAGCCTTGCTGCCCTGGGGATGGCCAAACACCTCCCTGCCAGTGGGAAGAACTGAACTAATTCTTTGCTTTGCTTGTGTGCATGGCTTTTCCTTTACCTACTGAACTCTCTTTACCTCAACCCACAGGTTTTCTCACTTTTACCCTTCCTATTCTCTCCCACCCCACTGGGGAAGAGTGAGCAAATAGCTGTGTGGTGCTTAGTTGCCAGCTGGGGTTAAAACACGACCTGCCACTGCCCTGTACATGGTGAATTAAAAATATCACACCACCACCCACCTTTGCTTTCGTGATCTCTGCATCCATCGGGTGCTTTGCTTTAAAGATATTCTGTACTTCCTGTTTTGGACTGCAAGACAAGGCAAGATAAATACATTATGAACAGCACTTCCAATAGCAATTAATTCCATTGGGGGAGCTCAGGGCTTACAGGATTGAGTATGGGATGAGGCACTGCACCAGCTACATTCATTCACAATATACCTTTCTTTTCCCTTGCCCACCACAAGAGCCCAAATATAAAGTCTTACTTGCTCAGCTGCTTCCAACGCTGAAAAAAGTCTTGGGAAGACATCTCTGTTGGCTGGAAAAATTTATTCAGAGTGATGGGTAATTTTACTGAAAGATTTTGAAATGTTCCACCGTACCTGCAGATGGAATAGAAAAACCACAGTGCATGTGGCAGCCTCAGCAGTGCCTCAGCAGAAATCAACCAAGCAATTGAGGAACTGTTTATGATTAAAATCCATCAACTCCACATGACATTTCTAATATACAGTTTCAGTCTACTGTTAAATAAATTTATTTTCTCTGCTTAGATGGCACATGAATTGTCAGAACTGCTGGTAAGGTTCTCTCAGTTTTAGCATAGCTGTATCCTTGCAGATAGCATCCTAAGGGGGGAAAATATATCCCTGTGAAAAGGTACCAATAAAAACCAGTTTAGACCAGAGTAACAGCATGTAGGCCACAACTCAGGATTTTGTAAAGCTGAGCTGACGTTGAGTGGACAGAACAAGATTCTATTTCTGGTTTTGTACACTTCCAGGCCAAGTTATTTGCAGAAATGGTCTTGGTTTCCAGAAGGGAGAAGTTACTGCGTGTATTCCTGTCGAGATTTCTTAAGCAAACAGGAAGACTGCTGTTTTCTATAGATAGCAGACACACAAGTCATGGAGACATTTTATCAGTAGCTGCTTCTTGACTGTTTGGTTTGGCTGGGGTTTTCAACCACATTGTTCCAAGTGGATTCTCCCTAGTACCATAAAGCTTAATTAGATCCAATTTTCAAGTTGTCTACCCAAGAGAGCCCTGTGTGTCCATATTTTGCATTTCAGTCACAGGGCCATGCCAAATTTAACATCTTTCATCTAATTAATTCACTAACATTTGAATCCTTTGTTTTACCTGAACTGAATGTTCAGGATTGGAGCTTCCATGAAGTCTGACACACATTCGATGTTCACAACCTGCTGAACCTGTGCACCTCCATCCACTGTGGGGTCAACAGGTTTTGTCTGAAGATTCAGGCATAGGAAAGTCGTTAAGGAAACAGATCAATGAACTGATCATTTCAAATCTTCCAATAAGCTCTGTGAGGAATTAGCATCGTGTTTTCACTCATTCTCTTTGTGCTGCTGAACATTTAAAGCTGTTTCTGTACAAGAAAAGAGTTTCTGGGGGTTTATTTTTTTGTTTATTGGGGTTTTTTCATACTGACACATCTACAAGCAATAACTCTGAAAATGTTTACTTAATTGGACAGTCTTAAAGAAAGATGCCCTTAAAAAGGTGTGAAGACACAGAGACTTCACAATAAAAGCCACAGGACTATTCTGAACATGACAGAGATGCCTTGAGTCAAACAAGCCTGATTACTTACTCTCCCAGAAATATCAAATTTGCAATACCAAGCATTAAGGACCAGCCATTAAATAAAAGCTTATTTTAAAAGTGCCATCATGTTGGCATACATATGTTCCATCTCCATGTCAAGGTTTAGGTTATGTGCTAATGCAGTACTCGAAGGACACACTTCTACCCCTGCTACTTCATGTCAGTGGTGAAAGCTACAGTTCCAGTACATATTTATTCATCTAGATTTCTTGTTATTTCAGAAATAAAATTTGTGTTTATAACCAGGGCTTTAAGGAAAGAATCTTTCATCCCTGCTCAAGATTTGTTCTTTCTACAAGAACTTTAGAGAGTTATCAGCAAGTTTCTCATTTCTTCATGTTCAAGGACACTGTGCCTTGATCCAACAGATTTATTATATTGTGCAGCAATAAACCACAAAAACCTAATAAGAACAGACACATGCTACTACATTTAAGGATATTTGATTGAAGGTCATCTGAGCAGATTACTGTTGGAGTAAAATTCAAGAACTGTGTTGATGTCTTATTACCATAGAATATGAACATCCGTCCTGGAAAGAGAAGAACGAGACATCAGAAATTTTAGGTCATGTGATCACATTGAACTACTTGTGCTTCAATCCCTACCACATTGTCTTTCTACCTTTCTTTAAAACCACTTTTAAGAACAAAATACAGTTTACATGGTTTATCTCACCAAGACATTCACAGTTCAAAATGCAGTGACTTAACCAAACCATTCGATCTCTCCTACAGTAGCTGTCACACAGGCAGTTAAATCATCAGTGCAAGTCTTTCAATTGCTGGAGAATTTTGTTAAGATGCTACTATGCCACCAAGAGTTTCACAGAAAGGGAGAAGCAAGCAATTCTATTGCTAGCCTATGTTCAAATTCCATCTCTTTCCTAGCTGGTTTCAGTATCTTGTGCATTCAATCTAATCTGAAATGCATTGTGTCTCATATCATTACAATAAGCTATATTGCAAAATGCAAATTTTGACAAGAATGGTCCTCTATAAACCTGGCTCCACCAGCCATACAACCAGGCAGCAAGAGCTGGAGTGATGGAGCTTAACACTCCTATTTCATATCAGCTACCAAAACAATAAAAAAATTTAAAGAAGCAAGAGCCCACACAAAAGCCAGGGATGCACAACAGTGGGAGTTGTAAAACTGCTTAGGCCTACAATGCTATTTCCCTTTCAGCAGCTGGAAAGTGAGTCCTAGCTGGAATATCATGCTGGCACTGTGATTGATAATGCACACAGCCAACCATGGCACAACAGATCTTACCCAGGTTCTGTCGAAATTCAGACTTCAAGCCAATTTGTAGCAACTGATTTTCAAATAAGACTCCATTATTTTTACACACAAACCTAGGGGAAGAGAGGGAAAACATGTTTTAAATTGAGCCTCTTTAAACAATATTTAGAACCACAAAATTCAGGGTTTACACAGAGGATGAAGACTGCGGTTAACCTAGAATGCATCAGTCTGTGAGAGAGCCTTTGCAGAAAACTGCAGTTAGAAAAGACAATTTTACAATCAGAGCCACCACTTGTAGGACACTAAAAGAACTGACATTTTTATTTGATAGGATGTCTGAGAAACTATGAAGAAAACCACAATATGCTATATACACACACACTGTCTAATAAAGGACCAGGCAACGGATTAGGATTTTTCTTATTAGTCTTGAGAACTTCTGAAACTCATTGGGTTGGTGCAGAATTGAAAAGTTTGAAGCTTTGACTGTTTAAACCTGAAAGAAAAAACCCTCCATTTTAAATCATTTCTGTATCACCTAAGCCAACTGAGAGATGTACTTTTTCCACTTTGAGAGAGGAAGCCCATTCTCCAGTGATCTCTGTCCTTTCTATCACCCCTCACTTAAAAGTAGAAGAGGTGGTCAGCAAACATCTGCCTTTTGCATACAAGGCACTTAAAACACACTCCCAAATATCAGTACTTTCGACAAGTACTCCTGGAATTTATTTATTTCCAAATAATTGCAAAAACATAACATACAACTGGCATTGCCTCATTTTAGAGCAGTGTGTGATAGCACCGACTTGTAAGGGCAACTCTAACCTGTGTATTCATGAGCCTGTCACAAAATCCACAGCATCCTCAGAGGTGTTCTAGTCACAAGTCTGACAGTACATGTTTCTCTAGTTTTGCTGGTATTAAATTAATGAACAATATAGTTTTGCTTTATAACTATATTCTGGAAATTGCCCAGCCTTGCAAGGTTTTAGTATTGCTTACTTGTGAAAAAGCTCATCAGCATCATGCACAGTATCAGCTGGTTCCTCAGAAACTACCTCAGATGAAGCCAGGTCAGGGCTAGTTCAGGCAGCACAAAGGAAGAAAGGCAGTAGCGACAGAGACAGCAGGAGTTAGTAAAGACAGCTTAGAGCTTAGTTACTTCTTTTACCTCCTTCCTCAAAAACGGCACTGCTGAGCTTAATGCACCAGAAATTGATTAGCTGCCCTAGCTCAGAACCCTAGAAAGGTTTTAGGCATTAGGCAATGTTTTCCCCCACTTCTCTCCCCCATCCCACCCCGACTGTTAGAAAACAGCAGTCCCTCAGGAAGATAGCTAAAAGTGTTCAGTAAATGTAAACCTCTTAGAGAACCAAGTCCTTTTAGGTGTTTAACTGTGACAGCAAAAGTGTTTCAGTTCAAAGTCAAAAAGGTAGCTGCATATTAACTACTACAAAGGTGTGCTTAAAAGCAGAGGCCTCATCAACCTTAGGGACCCTTCTAATTAGCGGTGCACAATCAGTTCCTAAAAACACACAAATATTAAGCATAGGCAAGAGTACACAGGCACACAGAGAATAACTTACCCAAGCAACAGAATAGAAACAAAAGTGACAACAGCATTAAAAAGAGGCAGGAAACTGTAAAAAGCAACTTCTCAGTATCATGAGAGAAGCATTTCATCATCTACAGACAAACCAAGGAGTTGGGCATTGCTATACTTTCTTCTGCAGAAAGAGAAAACTCTTCTTGAGTAACATTTGTTTATGAAGCTACTAGCATTGGTTCCTTTTTCTACCTTCTTAAAAAGAAAAAAAAAAAAAAGCATGAAGAAGCCTGTGTAGCTTCCTGAAGTCCTGTTTTGTGTTGTATGATCAGGTATGACTTCTGATCTTCCAGCAGAAACACAGGATCAAGTATTAATCACTGCAAACCCAAAACAAATGCATTGCCTGCTATAAAATTTTGATGAAAGTGTCAATGATCCAGGCAGATCAGTTTCCCTCATTATGTCTTTTATATTAAGATGCATTGAAAATTTGTTGTGCCAACATTCAAAATTTGGTCCTTGACAAAAGCAGTACGTTCTTGTCTAGTAAGACTACTGATTTTAACGACATTCTGTGATTTTATGCCTTTAACTCCCACGAATTTAGCCAAATAACATTTGAGAGTAGCCACAGGGGCTTTTAATACTAATGGGGTTAATAACACATTGTACCTACACTACACTTGGTAATGTAATTGTAGTATCAAATCCCCTTTGAAGAAAAGATAACCACTTGTTCTTTATCCCTCTTTTCAGACTCCTTTGTAGCATTAAAATCTGGGAAGCAGTATGTCTGGATACAATCCATCTCACTGTTTCAGTAGCAGTTTGCCATAAGTGGAGAGACAAGAATACTTTATGAAAAGAAAGTAAGAACAGATGTATTCATATCGAGACAGATAACCCCCACTTCAAGATGTATGGAGATGCACAAGCAGCTTACTTTAACAAAGAAGCAAAACCAGCATGAAAAACAGACACAACTGTGTGGCAAATATCCTCAGGTTGAGTACTACAGACTCAGCTTTTCCATTAGAAGAGATATTCAGTAAAGACAGCACATCCAGCAGTGTCCAAGAACCTCTCTTGCTGCAAAACTACCACCCAGGAATGTACTCAATATGCTGGAACAAAACCCAAAGTTATGTGTGTTTTTCCTTCAATCCTGTTTTAACACACAAATTCTCCTTCAAATTCCTTTCAGGGCGGCTTAATTACCTCGCAAAGTTGTCATCAGAACCAGGAGCAAGAGGTGCAACTGCAGAAGCTGAATCTGAAAATACATCCACGAGCAGGCTACCACTAGAGGAAGGTGGGGGAGCTGAATTGGTGACAGGGGCAGCACCCAGACCCAGCAGATCCGCCGATGGAGAAGGAGTAGACTAAGGAAGACAAGACACTTTGGTGTTACACTGCAACAAAACTACAACAAAGCTGTCTCGTTTGCATAGACAACTAAGCTATGGCAAGGTGCCTCTCCCCACCCCAAATCAAGGCTTGAATGGCTGTAAAAGGGTTCACAAATGCAGCAGTTACCACGCTGAATTTCAACTTAAGGTCATTTACAGATGTGGTTTTCTTTTTTTCCTTTGAAGAGAGTTATGTCCATCTAACCGTTAAATAAAAACAAAACCAAAATTAATCTGTCTATAATCTGGTTCTGCAGAAGAAAGATGACAAAAAAATGACTGCTTTCCCCCCCTCTCTTTTCCCATCAGTTTCAAGGGAAAGTAAGTACTGTAGGGAATAACATTCACATGTTGCTTTTCTTTCATGAAGAATCCATCAAGAAAGCAAGCGGCTTTTACACAAACCAAAAATCACATGTCATCACAGCATCTTTAAAATTGACTATCAGTTTAATCCTGCGTTTCTGAAGCCTAGCAAATCTTAGAAAGAATGTAAACCCAACAGCAACAAAAGCACAGCCTGTAGCCAGTTCAAGCTGCAAACACCAGAGGAAGAGACAAGATGTTTAAACTGTTTTTTCCTCAAACAGAGCAAATCAAGCAGCCAGGACACAGAATCATGCAATAGAGGCTGATATATGTGCCCAGGTGGCATGCAAGAACAAAGAACAGACTGTTAATCAAATGGTCATGTATTAGACATGAGCAGCTTCCACTATGCCAGATAATCTGAGGATGAGTCATGAGATGCGTTTGGATGAATCTGAAATCTTGGTTTTGTAAGCCAACTCCAAGTTATCATATACTCCATACAGGATAATGAAAAATTCCTTGGCAAAAGACTTTAAGAAGCCAGTCATTAGGAGCTACTAAAAACAAAGGTTGGACTTCGAATTTCTAACATTTTTGGATTCTAAACCAGATAAAGCCACTGGTGAAGGTAACACTGTACAGTCTGTTACACGGCTGCAATCCATAAAGTGAAGCTCATGAAGCATAATGCAGTATTAGCTGTCAGTCACCTCAATTTGGCCTCAAAAGAAAATTTTCCAACTTTTCTGCTAGAAAGAGATGTCTGTCCAGTCAAAATTGTTGCACTTGGAGTAGCTACTCTTACATACTGTAGTAACTAAGTAAATTACTATGCTTTAACAAACTGGGCACGGAGCATGCTGCAGTATTTCCTCCTCTAGGAAATCTTCTATGGCATCTTAAATCTAATTACAACTTTTTCTAGGCATTAAAACCAGAAAGAAGTGTTACATTATGGAAAAAATTGATACCATCAGCTTTAACTGACAATAAAATGAGAAGTTGCAGCTCAGACAGAAAAAAACCTGTGGACTTGTCTAGCACAACTGAATTCAAATAGTACTGTCAAATAAAAAGTAACAACTTTATACTGATTTGAGGACATCCCAGTGAAGGTAAGTGATGTCCAGTTCTATTAATAACCCAAACCAAGATGAAAAATAACATGTTAGACAAAGCAGATAAATAGCTGATACTCTGAAATTCAATTTAACTCCTTCTAAATATGTTACTTTTACAATCTCGCCCTCAGTGCAATTTTACCACCAAGGAAATTTCACATTTCTAAAGTGAACAGCAATATTTTTAAAATAACAATGTAAAAGGGATTTTTTTTTAGGCTGTAGACTGTTTGTCCCCACTTACATAAGATTTCCAAAGGAAAATTGCATCCAAGATGCATCGAGGGGAAAGCAGCTGTACATCCCCTGCTTTATAGGAAACATAGACAGCCTTAAGTTTCAGAGGAGAGGTTTTAAGTCCCCAAAAAGCCACTTTAGGAAACCAGGCTTTTCTCACTTGCACACCATCTAAATGAGTGAAATAACAGCTTTTAAACTCACAACAGCACTGGCATTGACAGAGGCAGGTTCAGCACTTCCATTCATATCAGAGCTCCTCTCCTTTTTGATCTCTTCCAGGTCAGTAACTGTGCCCGGGCCTTTCTTCTTCTTCAGTTTAGCCAAAATAGAAGATTCCCTCTCTGGAAAGGGAGGCATTTCTTCCAACACTGTAGCCTTAGCATAGGGAAAAAAAAGTATTAGTTAAACTTCAGAGAAAAAGCCAAACCAGCTTCTGAGTCTTTGAAGAGACACACCCTTATAGATTGCATAAAGCAAAAGCAGAAGTAGTCACCCACACAGAAAATTATTATGCAGTTTATTGTAGCAAGGGATCGATCGCTTTTTTAAAAGAAAAAATTCTTCAAGATTTTCTGAAGTCCTTCCAAAGCACTTGGTTAAGAAAACAGGAGCATATCAATTCTCTGAAACAGTGATATTAAATTTAAAAAATTAAATAATTAGATCATAGTAGACCTAAGGGTCCTTAAGTCAGGCAGACCTAGAGTTAAACCACAAAGAATACTCAAGCATTTTTATTAGATGTCAAAACCAAATGTGCAATGCTCCTCTCAGACCTGAGATCACCAGGTTAAACGACAACTTCATGGGACAAAAAATTACACTTTTCCTGCCCACCATCAAGTAAGTCCTCAAAAGAAATCCCCAGCCTTTTGACACCTAAATCCTCTAGGACCCTGTATTGTGCCAGCTCTCCCTGGCTTCTCTGCTCCAGATTAACATGTCTTAATGGTCATATGTCCCACTACAGCAGCTGCAACTTGGAATTTAGCTCTAAATTAAAGATGACTACAGCAGAATTAAGGAAACTAAAAGAACCAGGACCTACATTGTAATCCTTAATCCTGCACTGAGATTTCTGAGCCATCAGGTAAGGTTTAGTTAACTTGTTGACAGCAGAGTACTGCATAATAAAGGAAATAAACCTTTATACCTACCAATATATCAGTACTAGCAATAGTACTGAGCCTCAAATACTCAACAGCTCTCTGCTGCAGCTCAACATCAGCATTCTTTAGCTGACTGTCACTGCGCAGCACGTCTTGAATCGTAGTTTTGATTTCTGGAAACAGGTTCACAAACTTGATGTAGGTGGACAGAAGCAGAGCTCGGGTAGGAACACTACACAGATGAAACTTGGAATGTAGCAAGTTGAACTGGATGAGGGGACTTAAAAGAGGGAAAAAATAATTTGTTCAGTTTTTGTAGAAACGATAATCCTTCTTATTGCATTATTAGCAAGAGCTGAATGATTTCTTAACTAGCCTTTAGAAATGCTAGGAATTAAATTCTTTACAGAAAGCATTACTACTTCAATTCAGTATTTTAGAAAGTATTTTACCTTGATCTTGGATCACCTGCTATCAGATTTCCGAATTCTCCCAAGATGTAGCCACCTACTTTTACAAGATTCTCATGACATGCTGGAGCTTGAAGGGCCTGTAACACATCAATAATCATTGATACACAATGTACAAAAACACCCATCTTTTCTGTCACTTCCATTCCCAGTTTTCTCACCCACTTTCCTGCAAGAGCAGACCACGGATCTAGGCACTACAGAGCATTTATGAGAAAAATATGATGGGTGGTATGATTTCACAGAAGACTCTAGTAGGAGTATTACTTGATTAAGAGCACCCTTAGGCCCATCTAGCAGCACTGAGGACTTTTGACAACAGACAGAACTCCTTCATTTTCCCCTGTCACGTCATGTGGTGCTTCCTTAATTCTTATTTTGAAAGGGAATTGAAAACAGTTACCCTCACCTCAAAAACAGTCTTTGCTGCATATCCTTGCACATCATCCCTGTTGATGACAATCTGGATGACTCGGTACCACACCTCTTCACTGACATAGTCACCAGCAATGCGAATCAGATTCAGGATTGTATCCACATACCAGGTGTAATCCACTGCATACTTCTCAGCTAGAATTGCAACCTTCAGAACCTGAGCACACAGAAGAGAACACAGAAGGTTGATAGCTCTGACTATGAGCTGTATACACCTGGTGATGCCCCACACTGGCCCAGAAGCCTCAGTTTCAGATACATGAGCTTGTTCACTTGTTCCCACAGCCAAGGTGAAAGGTGAACACTGAAATGCTGTGCCAGAATACAGCAGTTGCCAGGCACATACTGCTTTCCCCATAATGCATTCAAATATGTTGCATCTTTGTGGCTTTCCAACCATGTACCTAAGTGATCAAGAGCAATTTATAGAACATTTTTTGTTTGCTAAAAACACCATCTAACACCATTTACCTCTGAGACAGGATCAAATAGGAAATTGGAAACGTCTCAAAAAAAAGGCAAAAGGTAACTCAAGATAGCAAAGGCAAATAGTCACCAAAGCATAGCTGACTTTTTCAGGTCATTCTCAGATTCCTGTATCCTGAAGCAAAGAATCATCTTCAGGGGAGACCCCACGCAATTTATTATCAGTTGCATTTATTACTCTTAAAAGAACAGGTCAGTATAAGGGAACAGAATTAAATTCTCACTATCTGCCAAGTCAGGGGACATTGCCAACAGCAACCAGACAGCACAAGACATAAATCAACTAACACAGCATTCCACATTCACTTCTCCAACCAAGGCACTTCAGCACCTAACCGAGCCAAATAACTACTGTAAGAACAAGTTTAGTTTACCATCCTAAAAAGGTTTAAGTTGAGTATTTCAACTTTTATCCTACTGGTAGGAAAGAGATAAATATCAGGCCTCTTAGCTGATTATAAGGTAGTGATTTTGGGAACCCTTAGACTGAATATTCTCAGAGCATACAAAGTTCTACCTACAAGTAAGCATTTAGCACTAATTTTTGAAGCTACTGGACAATGACTAGAGTAGGACCAAGCTCTCAGATGTAGAGAATATGTTGGGGCTGACATATAAAATTCACTTTGCTTTCTATATGCACTGTCCCAAGACCAAGATCAGCTATTAAAATTCTTAAGTTTCCAAGGTTCCCCCCTGCCCCTGGATTAATTCAACCTAAATTCTTTGCTATTAGACTACAAAGTGAGGAGTTTTTTGTTTGTTTTAGTAGTTTTGTCTGGAGTTTTTTTTTAAGCCACCATGAAAAGCAATCTCTATCACAGACTATGCAGCAACCCAACCAATAAATTATATTTATGGTACCAAATCCAGCTACGAAACAAATATTTAAGAAAAACACCAATAGCTTACAATTTCTTCTCTAATGGAATAATCAGCAGTCTCCAGATAATTGAGCATTTCAGCCACAATCTGCTGGGCATTGCTTCGGTCACACATTGCATACAGGAGATCTACAGCTCTCTGTCGTACACTGACATCTCTTTCAGTCTGCAAAAAGACACAGTCAAAGCTCAATATTGATTTCATCTTTGTTTGGAAAGTACATGCAGCTTAAGAGATGAAAGTTAGTATAATACACATTCAAATTTTAAACAAATGAATTTGCATAATTTTTCAAAGGCAGAATAAACTCTTTATGTAACATATAAAGATGCAACTCTTTATATAAGCTGTGAGTTTCTTATGCTATTTCTCACTTTCAGTCATCTAGGAAGAAATCAGTGGAGACTCAGCTTCCTGCTTCTAAACACTATCACAAAAATTCAAATCATCAGGTTTTGTTTCTGTAGCATACTTATTCAAATCTGTGCAGGTGCTGCAAGAATGGAGGAGTTTGTACAGAACACTTCAGTATTAAGCAGAGTGGAGTGAGTGAATGTGTGCTCCACTATGCACTGAGTAATTGGTACCAGTGGCCATAATGCACCAATAACTGGCTGAAATTGTTAAATTGTTACCAGGCCAATGAACATTGAGCTACTTGCAGGTTTAGTGTCTGGCATGCCTTGTAACAACTGAAGTCCACCTAGAACAAACACATACTTTGAACTTAGACAAATGAATAAATATGCTACAGCACAAACTTGGAAGAAAAGAAAGCATTTAAACATCCAAGTGTGCAAGTAAATTTACATGCAAATCAGTCTTACTCTTTTGACTTCAGCTTGGTCACATAAACGTGGCATGCAAATGTGTCTTTCTGGTTTCTAGTCCTTACAATTCTCCAGTGCAAGCTGATCTGTTCTACCACTCCCCATAAGATACTTCGATGAAGGAACAGTGTCCAATACCAGCAAGACAGTAATAAAACTGTCTTCCCAGCATTCTCAGTTTTGAAATTTCACATTTTTAAACAATTATTCATCTTCAGCCCAGATATGAGCAGATACCAGCGTTACAGGGGACAGATCTACAGGTATCAGATTTACCAGCAGCAGCAAGGTGCAGAAACCAACAAGAGCTGACTTCTGTAATTGCCAGAACAGCAAGATTTTGCTGGATTGAAGTAAAAAACTCAAGCAGACTTAAAAGAATAACTCATTTGGTCCCTAAGTATCATTAACTTAACTGGGGACAGGGAACTTGGGGCAGTGAGGCAGGGGAGAAGACAACACTCATAAACAGACCACACACTTCAATATTTACCTTCAATGCATTGATAACTGTTTCTATGTGTGTTTTCACAGCCTCATGTGAGAATTCAGAGCTGGCAAGCGTGCACATGCTTTCCAGTGCTAGGTAACGTAAATTAGTTTCTCGGTGCTGCAAGAACTGACCTAGCTGGTTACAGGCACGGACTAGTAGGTTTGGCTCACTGCACAGAACAGGAGAGAAAGTGAAAGGGTTAAAAGCAACAGGTTTGAGAACACTCAATTCAGAATACTATTTCTGCAGTGGAAATTTCTTAAAATGCCTCCAAGTGTCTGCTAGAATGCTTTGCTAGTGAAATGCAAATTCAGAAACTGTGAGCAAATAATCTCTGTTGGATTAGAGCAGTGGGGTCAATACAAAACATCAAATACAGAAGCAGCAAAACCCAAAGCTACACAGTTCATTAACATTGTTCAGTTATATTGCTGTGGTTGTGTTCCAATCTAGCAAGCAACTTCATATTCTTTTCCCCTCCGCTCCCTCCCCCATTAAAATCTCATTAACTGTTCAAGACAAAGCCCTAGCTTTTCACTTTAAAATCCCCTCTGATAACAGAAGTGTTGTCCCAGCTCACCTGTCATGATGTATAATTAAGCTAATTGCCTCAAACAGGACAGCATTCTTTGCATTCGAGTGTTGCACCTTCTTTGACTTTGGTGGCTCCTGTGCTTTGTTGAGGATTGTTTCCAGGCATTCTGTCAGACGGCCACGTACCGCAGGGTCTTCTGGAGAACAATGAGCCGTTGGACAACTTCGTTTTGCTCCAAACCTAAGGCTTTCCCTCGGCTAAATCTAAATTAACTCAACTATTTTGAGACATTAAAAAAAACATTTACACTCCCCAACACACACAGGAAAAGAATTCCAAGCCACAGTTCTATTGGGGTGAGAACAAAAACCAAACACAATCTGCACTACAACATACTTCAAGGCTTTAATATAGTTGATAATATTAATGAATGTTTAAAATGGTAGCTGCCAATGATTTGTAAGATGCACACTGGTTAGATATTTTGTTAAAATTAAACACAATATAATTCATAAGGACAAGTACCTTAGAGCTACCAGAAACACTCAAGAGTGCAAACTTCAGTGCCTTTGCCTTAAGACAATGTGCTTGCACTCCGAGCTACTGCAGTGGCTCTTTGGAGCCAGTGAACTGCATGAGAGAGATGAGCAGCGCTGTGATTTGTGCATTACCTGGAGGTGGATAGCACTGTAACAGCCTTAGAAGTTTCACAGATAGCCAGGGAGCGGGAACAAAGTAGTATGTGTAGTCCTGAAGGTCTGTTGATGCAGAAGTTACAATCTGTAAAACAAACAACCAGCACATCAGCTGCTGAAGTTAATTGATTCACAGTCATGAAAAGGACCCAAAAAACACTGTAGGTCACCTCTAAGAGAAGCTTAAAAAACTGTGTCACTACCAATGTCTAGTTCAGTAGATTAATTAGGTGCAAGCTGCCATACCATGAGTTTACCACAGTAAATGCTAGTCATGAAAATCCAGTTTTGCAGATACAGTAGTCTAGGGAGTCTCTTCTGAAAGCCTATTTGCTTTTTTTAAAGAATGAAGACAACCATCTTGTAACATCAAGATGTTTAACCAGAAACCTGACCTTCTCTGTTCCAGCAATTCAGATTCAGCCAACAGTCTGGTGGCTGCTGATAGGTGAGCCTGCAATTCAAGTACAGGATGCTATGATAGACTGACCTACAGCAGAAAGACCAAGTAACACCTTCAGTAATATCCCTACAGCAAAGCAAAACGGAGATAGCATTCACAGAAGAGGTTTATATGCATAATGAAATGTGATAAGGATTAGATTACCCCTCTTCATAGATTTATTTACCTTTTATTCTAGAGTAACCATGAGATTGGCACTAGCTTTGCTCAAAATAATTCTACCTAATTCTTACTGCTCCATTATAGAACAGCCTTTCACTTCCCTCAGCACTCCCTTGCTTTTAAATATTAGAAAAAATCTTTGTATTTAAAAAGAAAGTAAACTGTGACCTACAAATAATTTGGGTATAAGACTGCATAAAACTGGGTGCAAAATACATTTGTGAAGCAGTAGGCTCCCTAGTCTTGCACACCTTTCAAAAGAGGGGGGAACAAAATCAAACAAAACAGTGACATCAGTTTTCCAGCACAGAAATATTAATTTACAGACATGTCCCTCCTCCCTGCCCCTGCTTAACCCCTACATCATTTACTGAGTATCAGATGTTTATGATTATTAACTTAGCAGCAGCTCAAAAGAAGGAACAGGAAGGCAATTTGTCCTGTAAGAAGCTTAGATAAAGTTAAAGCTAGTCTGTATTTTTGAGGAGTTTGTAGAATCAGTCTTTGATCCAACTATTTTTTGGTATTACAGTAACAAAGTGAGGATTACTATTTGGAGTACAGTAGGGATTAAACTAAGAAAGTCTGGGCAAGCCAATACAGTTTTCTGTCCTGGTAAGCAACAGGTATTTAAAGAGGTTACCTGAAGCACCCACATGAAGTGACACTGAATCATCTTCACATTTAATGGTACAGTAAACTAATCTGACCCTAGAAAGCTGAACAGGAAGCTAACCTGATCTAGAAAGCTGAGTAAATTAATCAACAGTGAAGTATTATCAGGGTCATCATTGAACTCACTCTGCTTAATCTAGACACTGCCAAGGAGACTGAAGTTTTAAACTCTTCTGGGTTCTTCTGTGCCAAAGTGGTGATCAGACTTGTAGCTGCAGTAACCACACCCTAGGAAAAAACAAAACACAAAAAAATCCCCATGATCAATTTTCTATCAGTTTATGATGCTGCCCATTAACACTTTTCAATTCAACTGTTTTATAATATACAAAAAAAAAAAAAAAAAAAAAGTTTATCCCCATTACAAAGCCCTACATTAAAAAACCCTTTATTTGGCTAGCAGCTAGACTAATTACACACCTGCAGAATCCAACAGAATTTTCAGCAACACGATACTGCCATGCCAGCAGAGCAATTTATGCTCTTTTTTGTATTAGCTTTGTCTCCTGTTTGGATAGTACTCATAAAATAAGAGAGCTGTATTAAAATTAAGCCTGGACACAAATTGTCTTATTATACATGAGAAGCATGAGCAGAAGAAATTCAATGCAGCAGATCATCCAGGAAAGAATTCTTACAACAGGAGAGAGCTTTGTATTAACACAAACACCAGATATTACTACTGCAGATTAAAGCACCCATTACTGTTGCACAGGTATTAACAGCTTTATTTTCATAAAGTAACTGGACTAGGGGGAAAAAACAGGGTCTCCTTTCTAAAGTAACAGGGGGTTTTTTAAGCATCAAAGTAAGAATGGCATGGACACCATAGGACAAGGAAGTCTAAGCAAATGACAAATCAAGTCTTGAATTTTTAGTGCAGATCTAATCTTAAAAGGCCTAGGAAAATTCATATTACACCTATCCAATGTGACTTAGTGTAACAAGGCACAAGATTAATTAATTTATAGCCAGAGGAAAAGAAGAACTTGTACATACCATTCTTCTATCTACGGTGAAAAGGTAAAGTTTTATTAAAAATTAATATATACAGCAACTAAAAAAGGACAACTCTTTCCATTTTCTTCCCAAAGCCTGAAGACAACAGCAAGCCACTTGCTCGAAAGATTCAAGAAGAAATAACTTGTGTATGTCCCAGCAGAAGTCACATCATTCCCTGTACACACTAGGCCCAAGAAGCCCCATGAAGCTGATTTACCAAGTGCTGGTCATTGAGGAGATGCACCACTCGAGATGTCCAGTCTCCCATGGGAACAAGGTCAGGAGAAGTTCTGTACAAACGCAGCAAGCACAAAGCAGCACTTTGCTTCACACTGTCCATAGTGTCCCTGCAAGACATACACACTGATTTAAAATACAGTGCTTAAAGCACAGCAATACCTGCAGGACAACTTTATGCTGGATTTCACACTGACTCAGCATCCCTGGCCAGGCTGCATCTTCTCAACAGAGGTTCACTGCAGTCTTCTTATGCTGAAGTATTTGTTCTTAATTTTTCCAGTAAGTTTGATTAGTCAAGTTTTCAACTGTTATAGAGGTGACTAGACATATGTAATGATTCTTTGCAACTTGAGTGACATTTCATATCTTTTTATGAAAATTGAAAGTTCATCTCATCCGATCACAAGAACAGGCTGAGTGAATTCAGGTGGCTCAGACAGATACACTACCTTATGAATGTGACCAAAGCTGGATCTCCTGCAAGGTCCTGTGAGTCAGACAGAAAACAGGAACTACTGAACAGCTTCAGCATCTACAGCTACAATGTAAGGTGGCTGTCACCAAGCACACAACCCACAAATCTATTCACCTTGCCATCCCTGCTGCTGGCACAGAAATGCACCATTTTAAGAGTGGCATGCAACTATTCTAGTTCAGTGAACTCCTTTTCACAAAGTAGTTGATTAAGCATTTTGTGGGATGCACAGACAACAGCTATAAAATGTACAGAGCACATTTATAAAAAACAGTAGAAATTTTAAAGAGGCAACTTAAAATGTACAATCTTGGTTAAATGTTCAGAAACCTCTGCATCTCCAGTAGGAGTTCAGCCCAGCTATTCTTCATTAATTTATCAGTTTTCCATGGGATCAAGTTGTACCTCAGTTAAAAACCCCAAAACAAGACCACGAACCTATTCCTCCCATCTCTAATTTATATTTAAGCCAAGACAACCACACTGAATTTGCAAATGTAACTGACAATGCTCATTCTGCCCAGGTCACTTAGGGCAGGCACACAGACATATTTCATATACATTATATCAGAAATGCAGAAGGAATGAGACCCTGAAGAGTGATCTCAGGAAACACAAACACATCTCCAAGTTCAAACAAGTCTGACCTGAAGGTGCTGTGCTCTGTCTGCCATTAGTGACCCCAAGTGAAATTTTTGGAACTTTTTAAGGTTCTTATTAAAAGCCCATGACTCATCACTGCAGTATTTTCTCCACTATGCTACATGGAGAACAGCACCTGGCAAGGGCACTGGCCTGACATTTAGAGTATTGATAGAGTTCTTACATCACATGTCACTTTTTATATTAATGTAAGACAGTTACTTGTTATAAAAAGATCCATGCATATTCTAAAACACTTCATATCCATAGGAGTTTAAATGCACGGTTTGCACTTGGACATTTTAAGTTTCAAAATAAATTAGCCCTACAATCACACGTCCAACTTTATATTGACTTAACTATAGTTTCTGTAGTTAACTATAGACATTTGCCAGGTCTGTTTAGAAATTTTCAGCTATACCAAAGTAAGAAAATTGGTGACTATTTGCTATTTACACACTAGTAGAAGAAGTAAGAAAACTCACAAATCAATATTACCGTGTTTCTTATGAAATTGGTACATTTACATAAGAGCTTCAGTTTGTAACAAAATTTGTAATATAAACATCTATATAGGTTCACTTATTTCTTTTTTCATCAGGAGAGGTAAGGAAAGTAAAACTTAAAAATTTCAGCGGTATTCAGTAACACAGGTTTATCCAAAACAAAAATCAGATCACAACAAGGCAAACTCCTTCAAGCAGCTCCACAGTCAGGCAAGTGAAAGCACCTGCAGCTATTGGAACTGTCACTATACTGCAAGCCCAGGCTGTATAGCCCAAGCACAGATTAAGGTCCTGCAATGGATCCAAGCTGCTGAAAAGTTCATCGGTGTTGCACTTGAAAGAGGCATGTCACACCTACCCAGCCACAAGAATTTTGGGAATTTCTCCAGCAAAGGCTTCTGCCATCTCGCGGCTGCCCACGTTGGCGATGCAGTGCAGAGCCAGGCCCATGAAGGTGGGGTTCCTGCTGGCCAGGTCGTTCTTGATGGCGTTGTTTATGAGGCGGATGAGCTCGCTGTTAGAGTTCACCAGCACCGAGATGAACAGATAGCCCTGTGAGTCACAGCATGCAAAATCTATTTCAGCTGATTTCATTTACTGGGCATTAACAGGAAATATGATTTCTTTGATACATATGCTTCTCTCCAATATCAATGGGCAGAAATGGGTATTTAGACAGAGAGAAGGCTAGAAAGATTAAGTGGATTAAACAAAAATGAGTAAGTTCAGTGTTACCCCAATTATCTGGTTTTAAGTGTTTTCTCAATCTATTCTGGCATATACTCAAAAGATCATTTTAGATGAATGGAGACCAACCAAAATTTTGGCTTATTATTCAAATACTAATAAGTTACATGTACCTGATAAACATGACTTTACCTAGGGAGATGGAAAGAGATACTGAGAAAATTAAAAGGTTACTTACCTTTTAATGCAAGACTCAAGGCAGTTTCTTAAGGGTAATAATTTTATGCAGAACATACATATTTTGCAACTAGTTCAATGCTCCCTATGCTCAAAGGTGTCTAGATTTCAGAATCATTCCTAGAGCCAAAATAAGGCTTTAAGCCAGTGCAGGAGGAATGAAGCAAAATTCTTTACAGACTCCACAGCTAAGGCAGGGTATTAGACAGACCAGGTTATCTTTTATAGAGCCCCAGTTACTCACAATTTGTTTCTCTGTATATCTGTTGGAACTGAGCAGGTTTACAGCCTCCATGTGACCAAAGTCAATGTCATGCCCCAGCAGAAAGATGAAGAGCAGTTTGCAGACATATTTTTTCTTACTGTAACCATCCAGAGCCTTGTCACCTGAAAAGCATGGAAACGAACAATAATTAAGCCAATGTTAAGCTTTTAGTTGATTACCTACTGATAATTCCATCTACCATTATCTATATCCTAAAGGATGGTGATGAAAGGATGGTCAGGAAATAATGCTGTCATCTAGTCCTTAAGGTATCCTGCAGTGTCCTTAAGAGTATGTTCCTACTAAGAGGCATTGCATCCATGTTTGCTCCATTTTGATTTTCTTGCTTCTGCTAAGAGCATTTATGTCTTCCATACACATTCTCCTCTTAAACCAATTATCAAGCCTTTATTACAGTAAAAGTGTTAACGTGCTTTTCCCAGTGCACCACTGCAGAGAACTCAGTAGCAACAAATAAAAAACCCAGCAAGCCGTTTTAGAAAGATCAGGTGACAATGGTCTATCCCAAAGATGCAAAGAAACACATAAAATAAGATTACCATGAGACATTTAAAGTTTTTGTAAAATGGGAAGTATCACAAGTGTTCCAGTTTTAGAAGAAAAATGCACCCTAAATAGGTTTGGCCATATGTTGCAGTACTGCTGATTTTAGAAGCTTGCAGAAGCACAGCCTGGAGCAGCACAGCTTCCAGGTCATCAGGAGACCATTGCTCTTCCTGAGGGGAAGAGCTACATATGAACATAACACTGTGTGTTGCATTCTCTCCCTACCTGAAATCAGGAAAAAAAGGGGTGTCCAGTAAATCAGGCAAGACTGACTGCTGGATAATTCAGTCCAAGAAGCAAAATTCTGATATATACTGCTGCCTAAAAGGCTATATAAGCTCCTGTGCCTCAGAATTCTGGGCCTGGAATAACTGATCTGTCACATCAAGTGTGTATCCTTAGTGATGGGCAAGTTCAGCCACAACAGCACTGCATACACTAAGGCTTCAGTAAGATATCCCCTACACATTGCCCTTGCCAATAAAAGCTCTAAGCTGCTTTTTTATTTTATATTTAGCTGCCTATTACATAAATCTAAAGTTAAAAAAGAATCTTAATAGTACAGAAATTGCTCCTTCTTCCTTCTCATGAACTGATACAGAGGCATATTAAATTTGGCAGGTCACATGAATCTACAGCTCCCCTGGATTTCACACTACATTCACAGACATATCACCATCCTACTAAAAAGCAGCTCCCTTCTCCAACATGTGGTATCAAAGAAAATATTATAAACTCAGTAACTGAAGGGTAAAAACCAAGGAAACCTTACCATTACTAAATTTACAGTTAGTGAAGGAATGAAGACTACCATCTGTGTGTGAAGACATGTACCAGGGAACCAACAGAAAGCATACTGGCCCACTGAAGTACACAATGCTAAAAGGTTCTGTCTACAAGCTGCAACTGTGCATTTTGGGGGTTGCTTTCTATTTTGACCCTAAAAAATTCTATATCATCTTATTTCAACTGAGATAAATTTAAGCAAACCACTGCTATTTTAATGCAGACAATGATACCCTTATAATTTGGGTTTTTAGGCACTCGTTGATTTTTTTAACTGGCACAGACAGTGCATCAGTTGCCAAGAAAAAGCTTCACCTTAAAGCTCTTTTTAAGTTGTCCAAAGAGGAGTCGTCTTCAGGTCCATACTAGAGAAGCCCACATGTTACATTTTACTTCAATACAGGAAGCAGCACTTCTGAAGATATCCATGGCAGTGAAATCCTGCTATACTGGATCCTGTCAACATCCTCTGACAACAGCCAGCTCTGCACAAAGCTGCCTAAAGACATGTTTTCTTCAAGCCACTTTTACAGTTTGCTGCCATAAGGCAATTTTTCTGCTGAGTCAGCAAACAAATGTAGGGAATTTTGGTCTCCTAGACTTCGGAATTACTGTCACAGGAGCCAGAGTGAAATATCTAATGGGAAATACTTTTCCCCCTTCTTTGGAAGGAATATGGCCAGAGGAAAGAGAAGATACTCAACCCTGTCTGCCCACCTGCTGTGACCTTCAAACCATGGCGTAAGCAGCAATGGAGTATTCTGCATAAATACTTCCTGTTATACTATTTTCCCAATAAAATGGCATTCAAGAGCAGAAGCTTCTTCCTATCCCACCATGCTAGGGAGATGCAGATCAAAGATTCCTTTCCTTAGGAGAGGCAAGGAAAAAAAACCAAAAACAAAACACAGGAAAAAGCAGTGACAGCTTTAGTTTTCTAATATTTTTTCAGCTGCTTAGGAAGAATTTCTACAAACTCTTAAGATTTGATTTTAATTGGTCATCTACATGAGATCCAGAAGGAAAAGAAATAATCAGTGAATAAACCAGTGGGGCTTTACATTACCTAGTAACAAAAACCATTCCAATTCCTGACAAGCCAGCTATTCTAGGGGACCAATGGAAGGAACAGGTGATGCTCAATACCATTAACAGATACTATCATGATTCACACAAGTGGACACTAAATAAGCTGAATCCATTTTAGTCAGTCTAACTCTAGTCTACAAAATTGAGGATTTACTATGGTATTGGATAATACTAATAGGAGTAGTTGCTTCTCTAAGATTCAGACACACCAAAAGACATTAGAAGTAGCTTTCACATGAACTTTACCCCAACCAGTCTCCAAGACCAAATTCCCAGCAGGCCAACAGGCTGCACTGCCTGTTAGTCTGCCAATCCATCAGCAATATACAAAAGTTAGATATATTAAATCTAACCTCTTATATTCTCAAATGACTGGTGTTGACTTTGTGATACCACAAGGGAAGAGGAAGCACAGAATGCTCTAATGAATCCAATTGCTTAACAAGGAACATAAGCAGATGAAAATATGTATACTTTGAACCACATCACCTTTCAATGCAAACTATTTGTCAGAATTTGGCAATTCCTTTTTAGGTTTAGGACCCAGCTATTTAAAACAGTATATCCTTCCAAGATCCCAGTATTTTAAGAGCTCAGATTAGCAAGGTCCTTGGATCTCAGGGTATTTGAAGAATCTTTGATAGAAGCTACGCCACGCAATCAAGCACAAAACTTATCACCATCCTACTAAAAAGCAGCTCCCTTCTCCAACATGTGGTATCAAAGAAAATATTGTAAAATCAGTACCTGAAACACGTTTTCTGAAGACAGAAAAAATGTTACACTGACTGCTTTCAAAAACTCCTGTTCCTTGTATACAGAACTGAAGGCAGGGTGACAGTTCTTAGGCAAGCTTATAAACTAGGACGAGTTAGAGTTACTACAGCTCTCCTTCAAAGTCTTATTAGTTCCCAGGAATAACAGAATATTGGGAGTTTTTAAGTTTTTTATTATTTAATTATCCAAGCAATTTGAAAAATGAGCGCCTCAGTCAAAGGTCTCACGATAGCTGTTTTTAAGAAGTCACAGCTTCAGCTGTGTTTTGAAGAAGTCTGTGACTTGCATTGTTATCAAAATTTTAATTATTCCTCTCCCCTCCATGTCAAATTTACAAAGAGTTCTGAAGGTTCTATTTTAAACATTAATAACAAGTCTCATTGCTTAAGTATGTGCCAAAATAGTACAGCTTCCCCCAGTCCCAAGCAAACATCCGAACAAGAGCAGAAGGAAATGTCACATGTTCTGTTATCTTTATTGCAATACACAATCATTTCTTTTAACTCAGCTCATTTTCAAATGCTTTCGGGAACATTTGCAAGTGCTGCAAATCAAGTCAGCAGAAACAGGAAGGATTCACAATACATGTCAGCAGGTTTTGAGCACAGTGGGCATTTTAAAGGCTACTCACTTTTCCCTGAAAAATTTATTAGTTATTTTGCTAAGAAAGAAATTATTAACAGCAGATTAACAATGAGTATTATTAAGAAATAATTACTACTTCCAAATTTCTGTGTATCACCTTCCTAGCATTTCAACAGAGAAGTTTTGGTTTTCATTGCTCATACAGATCTTTCATATAGCCCTCTGAAAAGAACAAAATAAGGCAAGAAAGTACTGTAAGGGCCTTTGGTTTTCAGGCAGCAGCTTCCAGCTCTAGTTTGGAATATAAGTGTAAAAACAGCACCTGCTGTTCAATCTAACTCAGTGTACTCAAAGGCAGTGTGCTGCACTGCTACCGAGCCTGCTACCAGCCAGAGGGGCCAGGAAAGCAGCTCAGTCCTTGGGATGTTCACCGGGGCAGATAAGGAAGTCTGACAAGTCCAATCTCACATGCTTTCACATGGCTGATTGCTACCTTAAAATCTTAGCTTTTAAAACCACAGTAGTGGCTTTTGCAAAACAGAATGGACAACACTGTTTCTTTGCTTCCTTCCTACACTGACCTCTGTTCATGCAGTTGGCAGCAATCCAGGGATATACTGTATCAGTCCTAGCTTAGAGGCTAAGAAAATGGAATTTGATTTTTATGAATGTAGCTACACTTTGAGACAAGATCTGTATTTCTGTAGGAGTGACAGTCCAAGCTCTCTCCCATCAAATGCTGAATATTTGTGCCAAACAACCCATACAAATCCATAAACAAGTATTTATTTACTGTACTACTAGCACCAGAACAAAGATCAGCCTTACAACTCAGGTCATATTTAAAGCCTGATTTTACTTCCAAACAATGCAGTTTGTCATTGAAGACACTTTAGTATTTTGCTGTGTAATTGCCTTCACACGTGATCAGAAGACAGTGTGACTAAGCAGGTCCATCTTAAATACAAAGTCTGTACTTTCAGAGTCTGTCAAGAAAGCAATTTACTGAATTTAGTGTTACACAGTTTCAGTTTAAAACAGATATTTAGAGCCTCATCTTAACGTCCTCCAAAGGGTTACTGTGTATTTTGGGAAAATAGAGAAGATTTGCTCAAATATTGAAAACCAAGTCAAGCAGAAGGAAAAGAAAAAAAAAAAAAAGGGCAACAATTAACAACTGACACTGGGGCATTTCTGCAAGAGCTGAAGAGAAGATACACAAGCATATCAGAAGGCTAGAAGCCACTCTTGTAACACTATTAAGCAATCAGAACAAAACTAACTACTAATGCCAGAGAGGAAGAAAAAGAACAATTCTGAATCAAGCAGAGAACAGAGTTTCCTGTGACCGCAGAAACAGCTTCGAGATTTGTGGGCAGCTTCATTAATACACAAATTCTGGTTTGAGAGATCAAAGTGATAAAACAATTTTATAAACCAGATATTTTTTCACTCCCAAAGCAGTTACTGCTCTGACACTGAGACTTCCAATTTGGTTCAAGCATGGGAGCAAAATCAGCTTACAGTCTGAATATGTAAAACAAAAGGAATAACATCTCTGCAGACTTTACTCCTACAGCTTCCCCTTTATCACACTGGTGTAGTTTCTCTCTACTACATTCTTCTTATCTCAGTTAATGCAGAAGCATTTAAAGCAACTGTCAAGGACACAGTGACCTCAGCAATGGAGCTTCCTCATGCTTAGACAAGAGACACAGTCACCTTAGTACAGAGATTCTAAATTCCTGCTGAGCTTTGGTGCACAAAAGCTGGATCAGAACCCAAGCCACAGCACACCTTCCATCGTTTCAAGGAAAGTACTGCTTGTCCAGAGATGTGAAACCTTATCCCAGCCTGTTAAATACAAGGGTATTTTAAACTCCAAGTTACCCAAACATAAGCAGGTATCAGGCTTGACAGCTACTTGTACACCAGAACAAAAGCAGAAATACTGAGGCTCTGTCTGCAACAGTGTAAGAGCACACCTTAAAAGTTACATGGGATGGGGCCCAGATACTGCAACATGTGTGCTGAAGCACACACAGGCCCAGAGGCAGACCAGACTCCTACACCAGTGTCAAGCAAGTACTTCTGTCAAGAGGTCTTGTTTCTTGGACCTCTCCCTGATTACAGCCATGCAGCCAGTCCAAAAGCTGCATCTTTGGCCAGGCAGGGCCAGTAACTCAGGGCACCGGTATTCACCACAGTTATTTAGCAAGGGACTTCATCTTAGGTTCACAATCACACATTTGTCTTAATCCAAAGCATTTAAAAACATTTTAAGGTCAGAGCTACGTGAAAAGAAACTAGGCTAAACTAGTAATCTCCACTTAAACCAAGAATAAAATGCATATGAAAGTCTCTTATTTTTTATATAGCCCTTCAGCAAGGAAGAACCACCCAGCATGAAGTCCATGTGGGGCTCCTGTAGCAGAAAGATAACATAGCTATCAGCTCCTCACACTCTCAAGGCCTCAAGCAGTTACACAAGTTGTCTAAACACAACTTTTTCCAAACTGTGGCATTTACGTTTTTGTTCAGGCTTCATCTACTTGTTGTCTTCGGGTAATTAAAATTTTCCACCCAAAATCTATACAGATTTACTAACAAACCACAATGAAGATCAGCTACAAGAAGGTTTAGCCATCTTCCACTCAAGCTACTGAATAAGCATATGCTGACCTTTATTTAAAACTATTTAAATAGTGCTTAAAGGATGCTACACAAGGTATGCAAGCTAAAGTTACCACACTACTTCTCTGAAAGCACCTCTGTTCTCTGATCATGGTTCTACATAGCCAGAGATTCCTATGATAATTTCTCCCCTGTTTCACAAGCCATATAATTTTACCTATTTTTCTAAGAGAAAAATGTAAACACAGAGGTGTGTGATGGCTTCTAATTTCAAAGAATTTGAGTGTCTTGCACTGTGGTTAACTTTCCCCTTCTAAGCTGTTGATGACACTGAGGTTTCTAAAGGTCTTCGTACACCTTTAAGAGACATACAACTTAAAATGTAGCCACAGAACAGACAAAGTTCAGGAAAGCTATTTGTTAATACATTGAGTATTCCTAACAGACATGCTAATCTAAGCCAGGAGAGCCAACTAAGGTAAAAGAATTTACTACAAATCCAGCAAATTCTGAAGGCACATATATGATCTCCACATTGCAGTGCCTTATCTAACTACACACACTGCCCCATAACTATTTAAACAGAACTTGCCACAGCCACTAGTGTTATAACTCCATTTAAAAACATCCCAACTGCCCCTTAGATTCTTTAAACTTTGAAACCACATATACAACTTGAATACAGCTAACAGCATGAGTTTTACCTTGTGTTGTTTAAAAGTTAATTGCTGCCTCTTGGAATTAGTTACTGCATACCCTTTGTTTCATATGAATAGTTTGCACTGCTGTTGCTTGTGGTCAAGATGTACAGCTTCAGCAACTACACATTTTAACACTAGTTCTGCTAGAAGACAGCCTAACCCATTACTTCCACAAAGAGCTCAGGGCTGAAGAAGGGGGAAGGAAGAAAAGTTTTAACAGATGCTGTTTTACTAGAAATAATCACATCCACTCATGTTCCTTCAAACTATTCACAGCCTTCTGGAAGCAAGCAGGCTGAGTAGTCAGGTGGTTAGAAAGGCAAGTATTAGAAAGTTGTGACCAGTAGCCCAATTCTTTGAGAGAGGAGGGAGTTTGCTTCTGTTATGGCCAAGATCACAGGACAGTCAGAAGGGTCTATAGTTAAGAGAACATTTCCAACGGTTATTCTAACAGACTGCTCTAGCATTTTGCTTGAGTCAGCAGTTGACAAAAGATGTCCAAGCATGTAAAAACAAAACTCCATAAAAGAATGTCATATGGAAATATACCTATAGTACAGTATGATCAAGTCACTTACCTTTAAATTTTGACCGAATGTTTGCTAGTTCTTTATTTATCCTCTTTATCTCCGCCTCTTTACTTTTGCCTGAAATGAAAAGAACACGTATCAGGACAGAGTGCTTTGGACATCCCTCTGCCACCTGAAGCACCTTTAGATGCAAACAGAAACATACATTTGTGAACATACAAACATCCAAAGGAGTTATTACTCTCCATTTCCATCACTGGAACTAAAGGCAAACAGAGGTAACTTAAGCATCACTTTATACAGGAATTCGAGAAGCTCTAAGGGCCTCCCCGTTTCAAGAAGCTTTCCAGACTTTGGACAGTGTCACTTGCATATAACCTGAGATGCCACTGCTACTGACTTTCACAAATGCTCCAGTTTTTCTGTTCCTGAAACCTCCCAGAGAAAAGTGAGTTTTACTTGCTATGTCATTACTAAGTCGATAGTGCTTTGCAGGAGTGAGTGTCCTAAGCACAATCTTATAAACAAACAGCTCATGTTATTCCTCACCTTAAGGACAAGCAAATTTATTGTTTCTCTGTTGACCAGTCATTCAGTTCAACAGCTTTAAAAACATTCTCAACAGACTGAAGAGGGAACACAGTGAACTCACAAAGAGTCCAAAGACTCAAGACCTCACAGAGTTAGGATACAAGTTCAGACTTTCAATGTACCTCATGAAAGTAATTTGAAAACCAAAAATATTTAAAATTCACACTGTATTAGATGACTTGGCAATCTTATGCTTCTCAGCACCATCAGTGTTTCATTTGAACCTTTGATTTCAAGAATAGGTATTGGGATTTCTAGTACCAGTTCAAGTTACATAGAGAAACAGCTGCAGTTTAAATTCTGATAATGCAAACATTCAAGTAATATTTGCACTGCCCAAACCAAAACAGTTTATTGCTCTTTAGCAATTTAGTTTTTGGTGACTGAGATTCTACAAACATTTGGGTCCATTATCTCCTACATGAGTAGGAGCACAGAAGGGTAAGATAGTCAGCTCAGGCATTGTGATGAACTGCCTGTCATCTGAGGCAAGCAAGTGAAGTATATTCCAGCAATGCAGAACTGGCCATTTAGTTCTGTTGTTAATTCACACCTGTACCTACTCAATTTTCAACAAGTCTAAAACTATTGTCCATTTTCCAAAAGTTTCAAGCAGTTTCAAGTGTTCCAAACATCAACTAGCAGCAGGAAATGACAGCTTCTTTCCCTCTTTATCACATATATTTGCTACAAGGTTATGAGTAAAAGTCTCCTCACCCTGGTTCAAAATGGTCCAGCCGTGTAAGCTGTGGGGACCACAAGCCCTGTGTTCACACCACTGGGATCACAGCTACAGCCATGAATGTGCAATAGGGGATGTGACAAGGCTTGAAGAGCAGATCAGGACCAGCATTCCAAAGCACCTCCAATCTCACCTCCTTCTTCAATAGAAACATCTCACAGTATTTAAACATCCCACTACATTTGCCTGTCCAAAAGCCTGTGTCACCCTATGACTGTTAATCCTCCCTTTATTATTCCTCTGGGGATCCTACAACAGGCCCTATAAGGGGTGACTAAGTAACTCAAGGAAACCAGTGCCTTGGGATAGTTTAACAGCAAAGGATAAGGGAATCCCTTGCCAAGTACAAATGAATCTAGATTTTGTAATTTCTTGACTTAGACTCAAAAAAAATAAACTGAAGTTTATTTTTCTGAAACCAGCTCTTGCATAAGATGCAGAGAATGGGTTTGTATTAATCTGCCTCTAACAATGGCCATGAGAGAACAGACACAGGGCAGCCACAGCACACTGTACAAACGGAAATGTTAAGCCCAAAATAGAAGCAACTACTTCAGTTTGCCTTATCTTTTTAACAAAATACCTACAGACCCCACATATTAGCTTAAAATTGAATTTTTCCTTTCTGTAACAGTGTTTTATAAGGGGTGCTGCTCAAAAGACTTCAGTGCAGGGTGCCTTGGCAGGGACTCCACAGGGCAAGAAACAATCCACAATTTCAAAGCTCAATAATTTACAATACCTGTTCTGAAACAAATTGTAGTTGCAATCTGTATGCACCTTGATTTTCAGATAAAGCAGAAGATAATGTCCACAGTTTTAATTTGACCTAGAAATTCCAGTTAACTTCTAGAATGACAAAGCTAGAGAACACAGTATAGTTCCCTCAGTTTATAAAGACATCTGTTGAAATCACAAAGTTTAACCAGTTTGCACTACTATATCATGCAACACAATGAGTTTTGTTCTAATTTAACTTGTCAACATAAAGAAAGCTGGTTTTAAAGTACCAACAATATTTATTGTGTAAATGAGCAGCAAGTCGTACAATCTAAGACCTGAAGTGTCTTCCTTTATAGATTTTAGATTTGTCTTAATTGGATTATTTGTCCTGTGCACACAGCAGAGATACTCAAGTGTTTGCTTCTGGGGCACTTGCCAGTATTAGGAGTTCATTACTAGACTGAAGCAAGTAGTTTGCTCAGGGGTCCACAGTAACATAGACCACAAGGGTACAAATAGGTGTTTAGGTAAATAAACAACATTCCAATTTTGTGAGCTATTTCTTTTTAAAGACTTGAAAACACTTCCCTTATTTTCAGTCATACATCTGCCTCGGAGGAAAAATTTAATCTCCTAAAGCTATTAGTTTATCTTCCCTTTTACCATGGGAAGAGCACATCTCATCAAGATATAACCACAGTCTGGAGATTTTGTTCTTCATTTACATTAACAGGGCAGAATATAGACCTCAGTCTGGGACATTGCTAGCCTGAGTAGGATATTCAGTTTTTAAATTTAGAAACTAGGTCTTTGCTCTGTATCTTTAACCTATGTTTGTAAGGAAAGTGAATTGCAGTATTTACTTTAAATTATTAGCAATTGTTTCTCTAACCTCAGCAAGTGTGGTAATAATCACAATTTTAAAACGTTACAAATGGGGCGAGGAAAAGGCAACAGTAATACAAATCAGCCAACTTTTCTTATGCCAAGATGAAATCAAGGCCATCACTTACTTTTTTAAAACCACCAAAATCTCCTGGCTAACCTTTGAAGCAGCATTATTTACCTGTTACACTCACAGATTACCAGTTACTACTAGAAATTGTGTTCTTTGTGTCCTAAGCAAGCAACAAAGCATTAAGCAAAGCCTGACTAAAATACTTCAGGAATTTGTGAAGTCAGCACCTTTGGTAGAAACAGTCTGCAGGCTCAGCAGCACAAACATGGAAATCCCACCCCCATGCACACAGCTGTAGCAGCGAAATGACAGGAACACCCAGAGTCACATCTAAAGGTTTGTTATCTCAAATTTTAAGTCTTGCTTAGCACATGAACAAAAGCCTTTTTCGAATAATTCCTTCAGGCTGTTCTATTTTGAAGGCAGTATATGTCTTCCAGACTGTGACCAAACATAAACAGCATAGCAATTAGCAGGTGATAAAAAATTTAACTCCATATATTGAAGATCACATTGAACAATTACGTTACACCTTATTTCTAATTACAGTCTATGCAAGCCTGCAATTGTAGTTTAAAGAACAGCACCAGCACATCAAGTGTTAAATGTCACTGAGGGCAATCACACAATGCTGAGGACAACTCACAAGTTAAAACCAGGCTGAAGTATCTAACCCCAAATTTCCTCAACTCCAGCAGTTATATCGTATTGTAACTTTATTTAAACATGATTAACTGCTTATATTAGAGGATGACAAAGCGAAACAAAATCTCACAGTGGAAGGCAGCTTCCATTGTAAAGGACAAAAGAAAAGAAGTATCATAAAAAACCATGGACCAATTTTCAGCTAGATCTTCTGTCCCACTAAGTGTGGAAGGGCACTGTTAAAATGTGTTTGATTAACTGAGAAGTTTTCATCACATTACTCTGACTTGCCAACACACGCTGAATAATTTCTATATGCATCTTTTATTTTTACCATCACTACAACCACTCAAGTAGTCTTCAGGACAGTAAAAAGGAAGATGATGGTAGCTGAAGGAGTGTTATGCTGCAGGAATAGAGGCTTATGTTTCAGAGCTAACAAAGGCAATTGCTCTGCCACACTTTTAGGCTGTTACCCAGCTCCCAGTCTCATGAAATTAGCAGAGCTGTATATCAACAAAATGTTCTGTAACCACACCATTCAGCTTGGAGAGGCTTCAATAAAGGTCCTGTCACCTATCCAGACTGCTGGGTAGGACAGTAGTTAAGCCACAGCACAGGAAGATTATGTTCCATGTGAGTTCAGGCCATATCCTTCTTACTTTCACTTATTCAGACTTTTACCATTTTAACAGACTATCATGAAATATCTGTAAGAAGTCATTAAAAAAGGTGATTACGAGTTTACCCATTTCATGAGTAAACTCTGGGTTGCTGTTTTGCTGCAAAGACACGTGGTGTTTGTAGCCTTACAGCCCTAGTGCACGAGTGCTGCTCATCTTCTCCAAGAGGAGCACTGAGTGCACAGGTACCCAGCCATAACACAGTCCACGGTGCTTATGGATGATTACTTCATATCTGGCAGTTTGTCAGCCTTCAGACTCCAGCACGCTGCCTACTGCCTTCATTAAACAAGGTAAATTTAGTCTGCAGAGCAGTATTATCTTTAATTACCATCTTGTTTAACAAAGATAGAGTAGGGAAGATCGTTAAGTCACGCAGCTCATCAAAGAACCAACTACTATTCTTGTATTTTCCAGTAACCCAGGCTACAGTCAGCACTTCAGTACTGCAGAAATACACCTCCATTCCTGTTTGGAGCTCTGCATCACAAACTAAAGAATGAGAAGACAGAGGTTACAGGAAAGGGGTTTGTTGAGTCCATTCATTTGAAAAGAACACCTGACATATTTTAATAGTAACCTGGCAGCAGGGTTGCAAGGTTAAGTGCTTCAAGGTTAGAATTAGTGGGTTGCTTTGGCTCAGACAGTGACCTGCTCCATCAGGATTAACTTGTTGCTATACTAACTGCAGACTGTTTAAGGCAAGTTTGAGGCACACAACCCATCTGTGCTAACTAGAACTGCTACTAGTTCTTAATCTTAACCTTCAAACAAACCACTTGATATATTTCTGACCAAGCCTACACATTTATTTCCCAAAGGAACAGAGAAGTGTTTTTTCTATCAGTGGCAACACAAATACTGAGCAGAGTAGATTTCTGCAGGCGAGGCTTTGAGACACAGGTATATTGTCAACATTTAAAGCAACAAATAAATAAATCACTTCACAAAAGTTTAGATGTTCCCAGTACTCATCAGACTCCAATCTGCTTAAGTCCAGCAGTCAGTGCAATTGAGCCCAGCCAATAATTCGTTTTGTTTGAATTAATGTACAGGTGAGAACTGCTGCACTGTGTTACCTCTTAGCCTTACCTGCCCTATGGCAACCTGACAATTTACAATTACAGATGAACCACTGCTGGCATGAACTATAAAGCAGAGAGCAGGAGGCCCTGTTAGCACAAGGAAAAAGCCTGCTTCTTTAAGGCCAGTAGTAGTGTGAGTGACTTTTTGTGGCACTATCACAGGTCTAATATAACATGAACTCTATTCCCATTCAATTATCAAACAGGCCTTGAAGAGAATGGACAAGTCTACTTTTCTGTTTAGGAGGGAGAATACAAATACTACCAAGATTAAAAGCAGGAACTTCTCTGAATTCCTCAATGGCTAGGAACACTTACTTGGGAAGAACACAGTTCTTGCACAAAAGATAAATTCTCAATTTTAAAAGTGATGTTAGACATCTTCCCTGCGAGTAGCTGTTTTCCAAACATGTTTCTGGTTATGTTTTCCTTAGCCTCTACATTAGAAGCATTCGAGCTGACTGGCCACTTTGGTGGGAGAGACAGCAGAGCCAAACTGCTACCCAGCTTCCCTTCAGCAAAACACTGAGAGTTTGAGAGTCAGTTTGGAGTCAGTTTGATTCAAGGCTATGCTTTGAAGAGACAGCTACATACACTTTCTAATCACTGCTCTCATCCTGGCATAGATATTGCTGCAGGTCAGTTTGGGAGCCAAACAGCCAAAAGCAAGATGGATTTATCCAAAGGCTAAGTCATGCCAGCTTTACCCCAAGTGATAGTGCCAGCAGAAGACATGACCAGGTAGAGAGCAAGTTCACCCATTCACCATCTAAACACAATTTAGCTGGCATAAAGCAAATGACCCACTTGAATTTTCTATTGCTAAAACAGCCTGCAAGCATGATGCAAAGACTACACTACATTCTTGAACCCTGCTGTCAGGGAACAGAGAAAGAAACTGGTAGAAAGACAGGGAAAATCAAAACAAATACTCGTGTCTCTACTGTAAAAATGATAGAGGAAAATATGCTTGTAAAACTAATCAGTGCCTCCATTCTTGCCTTTGTGAAAGAGCTTTTATAGTACTTGTAATACTTGCTCATATTAGTAAATTAAACCACTACTTTTACCTGCCAGCAGGACAGATACTCATGTTACAGCTCTAGAGGATAGATTAGCCACTTGCTATGCAGATCATGGTCTTCATGAAGTAAACCACCAAATCCATCCTCCAGCTCTCCCTAATCTCTCAGCTGGCTTTTTAGCATAGCAGGAAAGAGGGCAAAAGAAAGGCACACAGGTTACACAGCCCACATTAGACTGGTCTGTTTGCCCAGCCTCACACTGACAGTCTGTCTACATAAATGCCTTCATTTGGTTAAACTATCTAGGGTGCTACAAAAAAGGTGCAAGCTTCACCTCCTGGAGTAAGTCTGAAGCAGCTTGTTGGTGCTATTGTTTACAAACTCACTGCACAACTAATCCAAAGGGACTAAAATAAAATACCGAACACCTTTATAAAATGTTAGTATGGCCTCACTTTTGCTCACAAATCAACCTGTTCAAGGCTGCAGAACAAGAAGCTTTTTGTTTACTAACATCCTGTTATGAACAAAACCAGCAGTGCATGCTGTCCTTCCACAAGACCTGTTTGATCAGAAGAAAGAAGTGCCTGTCTGTCATGTCGAAGACCATGAATGGCACAAAGGCAGCTTAGGAGTGCTGTGTCTTGGGACACCCTGCTGTGATTAGATATCTAAAGACAGAGACCAGTGACCTACTGCTATTTTAGAACATTGTAGAGTACATTTTCTAATATTCTGCACAGTAAGGAACTACTATCCACAGAACTGACTTCTTCCTCCACTATGCCACTAGAGATTTGCCCCTGTAACAACACTTCTCAGGAAACAGCAGGGAGTCACAGGCTTTACTGTAATCCACTAATCCATTAACTCCTTGTCTCCTTGTCCTCATAAGACAAGTAAGAGCACAAACGCAGCTTTCCCATAGAGATGTAATAAATTGCAACAAGTTTAATGATTTTAGATTATTACCATGGCTATTTTTTTCTAACTAAGCACTTCAAATTAAGAGAAAATTTGAGAAGTAACCAAGTAATAGCATCTAGTTTAAGACCAGATCTTTCCCCAAAATAACTGAAAGTGTACTGGAAGTTCATATCCAAGTGACTTTGTGACACACAGAACATCTGTCTGGCAGTTTAGGTGGCAAAATGACACTGACTCCCATCAAAAGAGAAGCTTTAAGCCAAGAAGATATGCAAACAATAAGTGCAGGGTTAGACTTGTACACAAAGCAGCTCTCCCTCCTTCCTTGACTGAGCAGCATCCAAGCAGTCATTTCCTTGACCAGTTTTTTCACATTGTAGAGCTACACTCCCTTACACTCCCTTCAACAAGATAAGGCACTATTTGCACTGATTTACTGCAAGTCACTGTGGACTCTTCTACCTTAGTTCCCATTCAAACAGAAGAACAGTTTGAGGCCTATCCTAGTTTAGCTAGCACTTCTAAACTACTGTTTCAGGGACCTTAAAATCCTTCTGAGCTCATTAATTAATGCAGAGATATAATAGTCTCTGCAATAGTCCTTAATTTCCTCTTATCAGTCCTGATGGGCAGTCTTTATCCAAATTAAGCAGTCCAGAGTATCTAAGGGAGAGGCTGGATATCACATGAAAGATTCTAGCTCTTTACTATCTCTCCTCCATTACTCTCCTCGAAGCCAAACATGCACAAATTAAACTAGCATTAAAAAAAAAAAAAAAAAAAAAAATCCAAACAGAAAAGCAACAACAACAACAAAAAAAAATCCTTTTGACTGTCACTCAGAGCTCTTTGAAATGACCAGGAACAAGCCAAGAGAGAAGCCATGGGAAGAACAGCAGTTTTGTTTTAGAGATCCTCCTCAGACTAATCTCATGCTAATTGTGTTTTCCTTAAAGCACTCTCCTGCAAATAGTAGCAAGTGATGCAAGACTTAGTGCTTATTATAGCTCGTTCTTAGGGCTGTTTTTTCAGGCCAGAACCGACCATATTAGATGTGCTGCCACAGCCTTGCAAAGGCAACAGGAGAGCAAACCAAGATGCCTTGCCTTCCAATTTCTTCAAAAAGGTAAGTAATCTAAGAATACATGTAAAAAAAGTCTCTGACTCTGGAAGTATTTCAAGTCCTACTTTAACACTACACACAATGCAAACAGGAACCAACACCAGAGGAGCAATGCAGTAGCTTTAGCCTATACAGTGAAAGCTTATTATTGACATATAATAATTACTTACAGGTAACTAAACCAAGCTCTATGTGAAGTTTGTTTCACTGGGTGGCAGTTCTTACAGAGAACAAATAACTTTACACATACCCATCCAGTCATTTAATCCATGTACATGTCCCTCCTACCTACACCTGCAAGGCACTTCAAAACTTACTATCCATTCAAACAGGTGATGATCATATGATGAATTTAATAAACCATCTTTTTTCAGTCCCCACTTAATGATCTGTAACCTGATGCACCAGTCCCAATGCAGTAAAGCAAAGATATATTTTGGGAGTTTCAGCTTCAGGACACTATCTCTTGTCCAGTACAATGAAAATTTAATACATTAAGTTCTGTGAGAAGAGATAGGCCTTTGTTTATTATATTTGTTGGATTTTATTTAAGGAAGAAATATGGCCTGAGGAAAAAGAAACAGTAACTTGGAAGAAAGCATACAAAGAAACATCTGGAGAACTAAGGAATCCTTCTTCCTTCTGTCCAGCTTCTGGGGCAAAACTGAAAAGGTAAGACAGACCTAGCAAGGGAAATTAAGAACTGTCTTGTCCTCCAAACCTGTGACACAAGCAGCTTTTGCATCTGTGTAGACACATTTCATCAAACCAAGAGGAACTGGCTTCCCAATTTTACTGTGGAGCAGGGGGTTACCAGTGAAACACTTCACATTGTAATAGAAACTATTTCTACATTACAGCCTACAAATGAAAGGATAAAAGCAAGCTTTCCTGGTTTACAGGGTGAGTAGTAGATAGCACTGTTGCTGCAGCAGAATAGGCTGAGTGACAAATTACTTAAAAGTATTTCATTGTGAGATAAGCATAAAGCTGTACTTAAAAAAATGAAAACAGAATCCTGATGATGTATCTGTCAGCTAAGACAGCTGGAGTTTACAAAGCACCATCTTGCATAAGACAAATTGCTTCAGCAGCTCTGCAGTACACAAGGAAAGACTTAACATACCATTTAAGAATAAATATTTCTTGCAGGAGTCCATGTGCTTATAAGACATGCAGATCTTGTTAGGCTTCACTTCATGAGGCACATAATCCATGCAGTGACAAGGACTCCTCCTGACCTGAACTCCTAAGTTTGGAGAGCACTTCACCAAACCACGGGTTCAGAGCTTTCAGCTCCACTCCACCACAGTCTTTTGTACAGCACAGCCACACCTAACTATTTTCTCAGTCACACCAACCAGACACTAATTAACTGGGCTATCCTAATCAAGCACTGCAGTCTGGCCTTTCTGCCTGCAGTTTTCTTGTCTCTTCTCTGGTGTCTATGAAAAATAAGCTAAAAACCTACTTACTGTAGCAATTCATATATGTTACAAAACAATCCAAATGACCAAGTCTGTAGAAAAGTCCATGCATCTACTCGGTTATTTTCTAAAAAATATTTTTACCTGCCATCTGCACTAGGACCTCCATATGCAAAATGCAGAGCCTACAATAAGAAGTTGCCCTGAAACAAATTTCTGGAGAGCTATAAGGAACTGAAGGATAATTCATTTTCTTGTATTATCATATTTTGAAAATTCACTTGATCTTTGTATGAATAAAGAACATTTCATTTTCAAAGAAGACACTCAATACGACAGCTTCACAGAGACTAGAGCAAAGTCAAAGTGCTGAGAAGCCTCTCTTAGCCTTGAAATATTTTACAACTGCTGCTACAAGTAGCATTCCAAATGTTCTTCATTAAAAACATCAGACTTTTGAGAAATAAGTGTACTTTAAAATAGTCTGCTTTAAAAATTACATATGACATAGAAGTAATCAAGACAAAAATCAAGATGTTTAATAGATAAACCACGTGCCAAAAATATGTCTAAACAACACAAAAGTGACAACCAAGCTCTTAGGTATCAAAGACAGGCTGGTAGTGCTTGTTCACAATCAGCTAAAGTTGTAAACACTGAAAACTGCTATCAAGAAAGATTTATGTGAAACCTGTAACAGACTGGTATCAAGACAGGCATCACTCCCAAATCAGTAATATATCCAACCTGTAAGAGAATCCTGCACTACTTAGTGCTGCAGACATTGTAGATACAAATGTCCAAAAAATAAATCTTGATGTAGCATTTCCGAAGTTACACAGTCAAAATTTACACAAGTACCCTCCGGAAGTTTAGGGTACTTGAATTATTTGAAGTCACATGCTGTGCATCCACCTGAGCACAGTCAGCACACAGCAACTGTATTTTCATTTTTCAGCAAGATCTATAATGTAGGATCCTTATCTGTGCGGAATTTTCAGAATACTCCCTCTATACATGGCATGTTTCACAATTACTCATAATCTGGAAAGGCCATTGGCAATCTAAAAGTGCCAGGCCTTTGTGGTAGTATTAAAAATAGCTACAAGATTCGAACAAAGCCAAAAATTGGATTGAAATTAAGCATGCCAGCAGAACTTTGCACATCACTGCAACTATCAGATATTTAGCCTCATTTTAAGGCTAGAAATACAGGTCAAGAGCTGCACACGGTGTCTAGATTCTCTCCCTTCTAAAAAGCAACACTTGCTTTCTTTGCTTAGCCAAAAGATGCCGTTCACCTTAAGAGCTGCTAGTTTTTGTTCTTGACAACATCTTGCTCTTCACTGAAGAGGCAAAGAGGGAGCTTTAGCCAATAGCAGCACCTGCAAAGCCCAGAGTCTCCAAAGAGTACTTTTGTGAATATTCCAGGAAGTATTTTTGTGACTCTTAGTCTGTGTACACTAGCCCATGGTTAGCTGGCAGCACTCAGAGCTCCACTAAAGGAAAAGCTCAAATGCCATTCACAGCTATTTGGAAGCTTCATACATCACCTACTAGTGGGAATTCCAGCTCTCCCGCAGCTCTTTAGAAGATGTTGCTACTTTTTTCATTACGAAGACAAGAAAGATACACAAGCAATTAGAGCTCCCAAACATCTGTCTGGACAGAGACAAAACATTTGAGATATACCACTATTTGTTTAAAGAGTAAAAGTGTATATTTGTATCACTAGTAAGTTATATCGCTGTGTCTCCTGCAGATAACTAGAGCATAAGAGGTGTGTTGTCCCATCTGGACCGAGGTGGCTTCAGCTCTGTTCCTATACTTGCCTCGTGGGGAAATAAGTACCTAATTTATTATATCCTGCAACGTTTAATTTTGTTATTTCACATCCCTGAACACAGGTTACAAAACTAAGAGCCTGAATGTTTATCCTGTATTTGTTTCTAGTGAATTCCACTGAAAACAAGAGTGGACAAAGTTAATCAACTGCAAGACGTGAGACACTGATGAATCAAGTCATACTGCTTCTAGCTAAACCAATGAAAACAATGATTAAAAAATCATTGCGATTTGTATTGGGAAGATACAACAGCAAGTCTTAACTGCTATGACACCAAGTGGAATTATGTTACACATGTAGCCTGCACAGAACACCAGGACACTGGAAAATGCTCACTAAATAGCAAGGCCAACAAGACAAAGCACAAGAACATTTCTGTAGCCTTGAATTGCTACACTACACATTTTATATATAAGCCATCTTCTACACACACCAGAGCCAAGTCCAAAGAAATCTAAGGACCCACAACTCTGTTTTGAAAACGAAAAAGTCACCCCTTTCAAACAGCTTCTGCTCTAAGGAGGATTATCAATCTTGAATTCTACATATAAAGGCCCTGTTCACATGTCTGGAAGTCTAAATCACCTGATTTCAAAGACACTGCATTTAAATGGTCTCATTTTACCAGTATAAATGGTTGCCAGGTTTTTTTTGTATTAGAAGTCATCACTATGAAGTTTTCCAAGCCAGTGTGGTTAAATAATTCCAACACAAGCCCAGTCAGAACAACATAATTTGCATTTAAAAATTCTTCAAATCTTTTTATATCTTTAGAGAGAAGACCTTACTACCATTCCTCCATTGTTTTTAAAATAGCCTCAAGTGATCTACAGAGACACATAGGTGGACAAAATAGAGCTGTTTCATCACAACAACCACAGCGACCTTAGCCCTTCCCCAGGCAATTCCTGCCACATCATACATTTAGATCTCTAACTCTGATTAATATTAAACTATCGTAGGCAGTTCTCGGACAAAAAAGAAGACTGAGCACCGAGGTGTGCCCCTACACATACCCCTGCCCCCTCACAGCAAGCAGCAGCAGATCTGTACTCCTCCTCTCCCGCTGCACACTCACAGACACGCTGCCCCCACTTCTCTCGGGGGGACACTCACTCGCACCCCCCTCCACCCCGTTTTTAATCACACCGATCCCAAGCGCTGAATTCCATCAAGGCAGAATCTGAAAGCCAATTTCAACCAAGCCCAGGCACACGCACGGAGGGCCCTGCTCTCCGGCGCCTACAGAGGCCTGTTTTCCATCAGTGACGTGATGAACCGAGAGCCGCTCAGGGATCTGGAAGGAGCCCAGGGACGCCTCTCCCTGCCCCGCCGCACACCCACCCGCGCCCCGGCACCGCTCCGGCGCATCGCGAACAACGGCGGCACCGGCCGCCGGCACCCCTCCGCCGGGGCGGCCGCCGCGACACTCAAGGACGGGGCAAGGGGGTGACAGGACTGGAGAGGGGGAGGGAAACACCCCAACCCACCCACCCAAAGCGCACAAGCCCACGGGCAAATGCTTTATGCCGCCCCCCCTCCCCGCCGCGCCGCCCCCCCGAGCGCGTCGCCATTTCGTGAGACAGGAGCGCTCCGAGCTGTCCGCTGCGGGGATCAAGGGGAAGAGGGGAGCACTGCGGAGGAGATTGAGAGGTGAAGCCCCGGCCCCACGGGGCACCAGCCCATGGCGACGGCCGGCGCGGCCCAGCCCAGGCCCCGGTCCCGGCGCTACTCACAGTTGCGAATATCGGAGATGAAGACCGCCAGACCTCGCATGCCATCGCCCTTCGACACCGCAGGCATCGTGGCGCACGATCACGGCCGCCCTGGGACGCGACACGCCGAACCCCCGCAGCCGCCGCCCGCTCTCCCCGCGGGCTGCTTCAGGCCGCTCCGCCGCCGCCTCCGCAGCGCGCAGGCGCCGCCGGGGCTCCCGCGCCCCCGCAGCCGCCGGGCGGGCGCTGCTCGGGCGCCACCTGCCGTGCGGAGGCGGGAGCGCCGCGGGCGCGCCGGGCCCCCTGCGCCTCCCGGTGCCGCAGCCGCGGCGGGCGCGGCCCTCGCATCTAGCCCGTCCCCCGGGATGTGCCCCCGCTCCCGAGCATCTCCCGTGCGACCCTGTGGCCCAAAAGGGCTGGCTGGCTGGAGGCCGGGCCCCGGGCATCGGCCGTGCTGCTGCTGGGACGCGATTTCCAGTCACCGCCCGTGAGGGCAAATGGGCCCAGGCTGAGGTGACGGGCGGCAGGGTGGTGTCAGCAGCTGTGCCCATGGGTGAATTCACTGCCCGCTCCCTGCTCGGGAACAGCCTAATTCCTCCCTCTCCTCGTCCCCCTAATGGCCGAGAAGTTTGATGAATACCGGGCTTCACAGGCACCTCAGAGGATGTAACTGCTGAGGGAGAAGGAGAGAGACGGCCCATCAATACACTGGAGAATTTCACTTCATCGCTAAGCTTTGAGCAGACTATTGATCTGGAATCTTACTTCTGAAATATGAAGAGCAAGATGCAGACTCTCAGTGGTATATGCTTTCCACAGGGTGGGCTGCAGGAGGCTGTACCTTGGTCCTCCTCCTCAAAAGGGACCCCGAAACAGTGCACGGGATGTACTGCACGTAGCCGGTGAGCACTGGGGAGGCCGGAGGCTGCCGTGTGCAGCTCCATCCTCAGGCACATCCCCCCTGTGAGCTGCCATCGGCTGTGTGAGTGGCGCAGCTGCTCTGTGTTCGTGTAGAGACTCCTACTCTGATTCCCTGGGCACGTTGTTCCACATGTTCCTCCCACATGTTCCTCCCGATGGCTGTAAACATGCAGAGTGACACAGTCCCACACCGCATCTACGCCCGAGACTGAAAACATTTCAAGGTTAAACTGTCTTAAACATGCCAAAGATGTGGGACTGTGCAGAGCATTTAGTATCTTCAGCTGAAAATAGGTTCAAATGGTCTCAAAACTGCCTCACCAAAAGTATGCTGGGGGCTTCAGTCATGATGCAAGGGATTTAGTATATGCTTAGTGGAGAATAATGACTTATGAATTATGAATTAGAATTATGGGGCTTAGGGCTACTGGATAGCAGTCATTTCACCTCTATTTCAGCATACTTCAAGCCATTTCACGTCATCTGTTTGTCTTTTTTCACCCCCAGTGAACTGAGCCCAGTATCTAGCTTTTAGCTACAATCTATCTTCTAGGAAGGCTCTGACACAATCAAATTCACTGTTGCCTTTGCATCTTGTTAAGATTCATCCAGCCTCCAATACCTTTAATTTCGTGATACATTTTTCTCTCATAAAGATCTACGTAATACTTGTTACCCTCTGTCTGACAGAGGCTGTACACCTCAGGTCACCTCTCAAGGATCTATTCTGGGTGTTTTCAGGATACATTGTTACATGAGTGCTTTTTAGTTGTGCAAGTATCTATGAGACAGGGAGGATGACAGCATGTGGTAGTCACGCAATCATCCCTTTGTCCCTGGACCCATTTTGTAGACCAAGTGCAACTACAGGCAGTCGTGCACAATTAGTCTATTATTCAACTCAGATTATTTGTAGGCTTTCATGAAGAACGCTCTCCTTTTTCACAGCTTTACAAATAGGTGTTGATGCTTAATAATAATTCCCATGCACTTTCGAAGATTAAAACTTCCCATATCACCAAATGAAGTTTTTTCTGTGATCAGAATTTTTTTTTTTTTTTTGAGCTAGCCAAAATGTTGAGCTAATTTCTACTCTTAAGAGCACAGTGACACCTAAAGGCTCAGTCTATCAGTCCTGTCTGGCTGTATTCTTGTCAATACTGCAAGTCATGCAGGTATCCAACTGCCTTTTCAGCAGTGGCTTAAATACTGCCAGCAGAATAGCTGTGGCAGTAACCAAGCTAAACATGAGCTGCAAATTCTTCTTGAGAACTGGGAAAATATCCAAGTAGTTAACACGTGGATGCCTCTAGTTTTGTAACTATACAGCTAAATGTTTCATTTGAAGAGGCTCAGTATGCAGTACACATACCCTGATTATTTTATGTCAGCCTCCTCTGGTTTTCAAGGCTTCACTGTATTCACCTTGCTCCCTGTCTTTTTGCTTCAACAAAGGCTTGTGCAATCGGGACAAATGTGTAGGCACATCTGTCCTTACTGCCTCATAACTCAGTAATGCATTGCAGATGTCTAGGGAGAAGGTAGAAATTTTATGTGAATAATAGGTAGCTAGAGGAAAGAGACTCTGTAATGGTCTCTAGATGCATCCTGGCTGAAAGAAACATTGTAATGTGAACTCAGCTGTTACTCAGCACAGAGCTTGCACCAGGCACAGCCCTTTGCAAACACACTGAGTTGGTAATTCTGTAAAATATTTTGGTTTGAACCTAATATCTATAAAACACCAGACTGCCTAAAAACAAACATAAGTGGTTCTATCCATCCCAAGACCTTAGGATTACTTAGTATATTTATAATTAGTATGAAATCAGCATTAAAGAGGAGATAGCATCAAGGAATATTTTCCTATTACATAAAGCTCTTATTGCCAACAAATCCACAGTGTTGGTCCCCTCCTTCCCATTTTATATGGGAGTTACTTTAATTTTTTTCAAGATTTCATTGCACTTTGGTAAAAAGGCTTTAATAATTGCACTGACCTTCATAAAACTATTACTATTATTCATCTGAGTGTTTTCAGCTGGTGAGGATCCAGTTGTGGTAACTACAAAAAAGGATTGTTCCTTTCCCTTTGTTACTTCTCTCACATTTGTCTCACCATTTATTGTTTTCTTCTGCTCCTCATGATTATTCCAGCCATTACTGGGAGAAAAAGAACTCAGGAGTAAACAGAATTGGTGGCTCCACCATGCATACACAACCATATTTCTGTACTGGACATTTAACATTCATTATCCCTTAACAGAGAGCACAATGCCTTCTGCCATGCCAGAGTATCAGATGTGCTGCTTTCAACACCTGAAAACACAAAGTTGGGAAAATATCATTACCAAGAAACTCTAAATGTATGGAAATTTGGGATGGATCTGGGCATAGAAGACCATGCATCTGCTTCACTGACAAGACTTTCGTTCAGAGGAAAAATATTTCTAGTTTTCTTTTCAGTGCTGAAGAATGCTCATGAAGGTCTTCATTACACAAGAGGGAACGAAAGAAGAAGGCAGTTCAGCAGAATAAGGCAACCTTCCTGTTCAGCTTCTAGGAGGTTGCACCAAACTGTAAGCAAGACAGAAAGCAAGGCAGGTTTCTGTTGGGAAGCACACTGCTAGGATATGCTGGCCTTGCCACTACATCATGGTATAACACATCCGGTTTTTTATCAAGTCTTTTGATAGGATATTTAGTCCTTGCAAGCAGCCTGTGAAATAACAGGGTTATACAAAAACTTCCACTGCAGTAAAAATAGCCGTAACACATGCCATGCTGCATGCAAAACCACAAACTGTGGAAGGTCAAAACAGAAGAAAATTTAAAACTCAATTTAAAACATAATCTTTTATTTTAGAGCCGGTTAAAAGCCATCTGAGATTTGACCTCTCCTTTCTGCACACTCGGTCAGCAGTACTGCCTGCAGACTCTCTGCAGCCTTACCTGTATGATCATTTTGCCTCCAGGTCAGTGTGTGCATTTTAGCCCAAGCTCCTGATTTTCCTACACTGTTTCTCACAATCATAGAAACAATTTGTTTTGAAAAGACCTCGTAGATCATTGAGTCCAACCTGTGATCAAACATCACTATGTCAACTAGACCATGGCTCTAAGTTTTTCTTAGACACCTCCTGGGACCATGACTCCACATGGGCAGCCCCTCCCAGCGTCCGATCACCTTCTGTGAGGAATTCCTTCTAATGTCCAACCTGAACCTCCCCTGGCATAGCTTAAGGCCATTTCCTGTTGAGTTGCTGGTAGTCTCTGAGAAGAGGCTGATCCCAACCTGACTACAGCCTATTTTCGGGCAATTGCAGTGAGCAATAAGGTCACCCCCGAACCTCCTCCAGGCTAAACTTGGAGCTGTATCAGTCTGCTATAGCTTGGGCTAAACCATGAGGCTCTTTATGGGATTTTACAATAACACCATTATTAGCATTTCTTCGGCTGCTGATGAGCCCCAAAGCACCGCGCCGCGGGCCGGGCCGGGTTGTGCCAGCCCAGGGGCAGCTCTGTGCGTGTCTGGGCAGTCACAGGCCCGGCCCGGAGAGACGGAGAACCGGAGAACCGGGGAGCCGCCGCCGCCGCCTGTCGCGGCCCGCCATGTTGGCGCAGCCGGCGCCCTCCCGGCGCTGCCCGGAGCCGGCGGGGCGGGGCGGGGCGCGGCGCTGCCGCCCGGCCGCACTTCCGCGGCGGCGGCGGGCGGTATGTGGTGTCCGCAGCCCGCCGGGGCTGGGAAGGCGCGGAGGGGAGGGGAAAGGGCGGGGAGGGGGCCCGGCCGTGCCGCGGGGGAGGTGACGCGGCAGCCGGGGGCGGCCGGGGCTGCCCCGCCGGGTCCGAGCTCGGGGGAGGCCGCGGCGGGGCCGGCGCTGAGGCGCTGCTGCCGTAGCAGGCGTGCGGGCTCCCGGAGAGCTTTGGTATCTCGAGAGTTGGGCCAGTGTGGGAGGGAATTCTGAACGTCGAGGTGGAGCACTTTACAAGAGGGGAGGGTTTAATGTTTACACGGGTTAGAAACGGATTTATTCTCGCTCTTCACTCCCCAGTATTGTTTGTATTGCTTCCATTTAAAAACGCATCAGCAATATGCTCCCTGGTCTTTCTGTACTAAGCGATGCAGGCTCTTACTGTAAATGTAGCTAGAATCTAGTTTCTTCTTTACAAATAAACTATAAACATTAACTCAGTGTTGTGTACTATCCATTTAGTTTCTTTGCTTGCTTATTTTGGGTAGCCTAAATCTGTGCTAGCTTTACTGGCTTTTAAAAATGAAGATAAATTTGAAATAGCTGATCAAAAGTATGTTACGTCATGTGGAGGCTGGAGTTAAGCAAGTGTGGCCTGGCTAAGAGAAAAACCTGGGATTCAGATCTATTTGTCAAAAGATGTTTTAAGCTTTAAATTGTTCTTAGTATCAGTTGGACAAGGATATAGACAGAGGCAGTCTTCAATTCTGTTTGCATTTTGCAGTGATAGAGGAGATAAACAAAGAGTGCTAAGCTCAGACAGCTTTACTAAATTCAGCTAATTTGAGACGTGTTAAAAAATGGCAGAGAGTTCGTAGAAGTTTGATGAAGATTTAATTTTGTAAAGCTTGCAAAATGCATGCTTATATTTTCCATAAAGAGCATTTAAAGTTTGACCAATTCATCTTCTGTGATACAGTGATGCTCTCTACTTAATTTTCATTGATGTTGTTAAAGAACAAACTATTAAAATAAGTGTCCAACTAAGAGTTGATACTGGGCTGTCAGTAGCAGAAACCAATTTGCCACAGGCTCAGTGCTTCCCATAAATCTAGGAGTAGATGTTGACTTCACAATAATTGACAGATGGATACGACCCTGTTAAGGAAATGAGCACATTTTGATGTCTAATTAGAGTTCAGTGATGGTTTTTTAAGCTTCTGTTCTTCAGCTGTTAGATGTTATCTTCTCTTCAGGGAAGTGGATGCTGTTGCTAATTGTTTCTGAAAGTGAAATCAAACACCTCCAAATCGATATATACGAGCTTCTGGGAGAATTGATGTCCTGTCCGAATAGTTAAGACTTGTATTGGCTGTTGAGGCTCTCAATTGTTCCTCTCTGCAATTGTTTATAGATCTTGCCAAGCTAGATGGAACATAGGGGATACTTTAAAAACAACCTGCTTTTTCTCATTTTTTAGAATGTGGAAAACCAGGGGGTTACCAGTGACCTTGAAGTCAAAGAAGAAGCATAAGACCTTAATTATTCATAATAGTGAATTTCAAGCATTATAGCTATTTAGCTTTTACCACACTCTCTGGATCCAAGAAATATTAGAAGGCTTTCTGCTTTTATTTTGAAGTTTTGACTAAAATCTTCAAATAATTTTGTACGTGAGGTTTTTTATGTTCTTTGGTGATACTGGCATTGCTTTTTTCAAGCACTTCTGCCATCATCCTTCTACTTTGTTGCCTAATCACATATTTCTCTCTTTTCCTGCAGAGTCCCTAAATCCTACAATTAATACCTCTGGTTTTTAAAATCTCACTACTAAGCCAGACACATCCAAATACTAGTAAGTTTGTTGGGTTGTTGATTTCATGTCTGTTTCATTGAGTACATTTCCATTGAAGCTTTATGGTTCCTTCTGCCACAGTACTCAGAGGCTCAGTCTCTTGTTGTGGGATCCCTCAACTGATGTTTTGTACAGAAACAAAAATACTCAAACTTTGAGCAGCACTTGTTATCAGTGCCAAGTCTTGTAAATATGGTTTGTAGAAGGGAGCTTGTAGGTCTTCAGAGTGGTAGAGTAATATAGAAAGCAAGATAGTTTTGTAAGTTAAACAAAAATTCAAAATACTGGAAAAAACCAATTTTCTTCCCCGTCAGGATCTCGTATTTCTGAGAAGCAGCTTGATACAGATCTAAAGCCCTGGTTCCCCAAATGCCAAATATTTTTTTCTCTGTTTTCTCCATATTCACAGCTGGGAGCTAGGCTGGGAAACCAGTGGGGAGAGGTTGGAAAACAAACTGTTTGTCTTTAAAAGGCTTTAAAGTCTTCCTACAGATACAAGGTGTGATAGATGAACACACAACAGAACTGTTGTCTGCTAGCTCTCAGTTCCTTTATCTGGAGCTAGAACAAACTGTCAAAGTTATTCTTCTAGACAAAAAGGACATTCCCCCCACCCATTTTTTTTCTTCAATTTCTGTATCAGTGACTTGGCAAGGAATTGAAATCAAAGGTTACAATAAAGGCATATAGCTATGAGCATATAGCTATAATTCTTTATATCTATTTATCTAATTTATGACACACTGACCAGGCTAGGTAGGAGCAGAAGAAATGTTATCTCTTATTTACTATAGAAAAGGTAAGGTGGTACAATAATTATTCTGTGCAGCAGACATTTATCTCAGTTTCAACTGCAAACAACTGCACTTCTTTAGGGAGATTCTTTAAAAAGGAAGTAGCAAGGGTCCAACCCACTTCATCTGTGATACAGCTATTAAAACAAGGGACAAAAAAAGATGTTTGAGACTAGAAATAATCTCTTAAAATGCTCTGCTTTTGTTGCAAGAGCAAAAGCACTGTTAGAACAGTACTGCCTTAAGAGGTCTGATTCTACAATGGAAGAAGATAAGTAAATTTATTGACTTTTTTTAGACAAGAAAACCAAATGAAACTGATATATTCCTCTGTTCACAGAGATTTGAACTCTTATGTTTTCAGGAGAAGATAAAGTTGACGTGGGGCAAAACGCCATGAGGCTTCTCTGTGCTTCACTTTCTCTTGCCATGATGTGCTGGGTAGCTGAAAGTACCCTGTCAAAAACAGATGCAAAGAAAGGTGCTACAAAAAAACTGGAGGAAAAGGTAAGGGAAATAACTGAAATTCTTGTCTTATCTAACATGTGCAGTGAATTAATTGAACTTTGGTAAATGGCCTCTGCCTCTGTTAAAACAGTGTTAATGCATTTCCGCTGAAACTCATACTCTGATAAAACTTGAAACTGTCGTTTCCTTCAGCTTCTCTGTGTGTCACAAATGGTTCACTTCTTGAAACATATGATGTGGACTTCTGGAGCTTTATCCTCTGTGCATGCTGCAGAAGCAGAAAGTTTTTGTGCCCTCAGGGAACACGCTTCCATCCCTTTGGAAACCAGGGTGGGGGACAGTAGTTTGGGCCAAGAGCTCTGGGTCATTTACTCGTGGAATGGAGCCTTGCCAATGGGAAGGTTGTATCCTGATGAAAGTTTGAAGAACTTTCTAACCAGTAGTTCTTTTCAGGCAGAAATGGTTCAGAGTCCCACAACAATCAGAGCAAGCAGAGCCAGCATGCTGAAGTCTCTCTTCACTTGCTGAGCATGTTATTGTTTCCTGTCGTGCATACACATCTGTCACTGTTTGTATTACTTGCTCAACATCTACCAGGAAGCAAATCTCATCTGCAGGTAGTGAGGGTCATACGAGGTGTTAAGGCAGGCCATATCCCTAAATTCCTTACAATGAATCAATAGATGGCTTCTGCATACCCACCATGCACATCTTATTAGATCTTCTCATTCTGTTTTTATCTGCTGGGTCAGTTGAATCATCTTCCCCGAAGAAGAGTGTTTAAAATCTTGACCTTCAGTAACAGAAATGCAGCATATTTAGACTAAAATATATCCAGTTAAAAAACTGTCTTCAAATTTTTGGTTAAGAACTCCAAACCCCTTTTTTATTATTTTGTGAGTAACATGACAGAAAATATTGATTAGAAAACAGAGCACCATCAGCTGTCATAAATTATGTTCTTTACTCTTAAAATGTCTTGGGTTTTGGTTTTTCTTTATGTGCTTTTTACCTTCCAAACAAAGTAAGTTTACTGATTATGACAAATCATTTCTGAGGACTCTTGTGTTTCAGTTCTAAATCAAAGTGCTCTGCATCATTTAAAAGGAGTGCTCAGAGTTTAAAGAAGTGATTTGTTTTGCTGTTGTTTTTAAAGTCTGTTGCCATTGAAAGTGCCTGTTTCATATAACTGGTTCTAATAATTGTCTTCTCTCCACAGAAGCTGCATTCTGATAAAAATGTTCAGGACCGGGGATTGGTAGTCGTGGATCCAAAAGCAAAGGATATTATACTGGAACATAAAAGTTATTGCTCCAAGAAGGTGAAGGAACGACATTTCTCAGGAGATGTTCTGGGATATATTACTCCTGTAAGTTGATACAATGAATAAAATTTGTGCTTTGAATGAATATGCAGCAGACTGTGCGAACCTGCAAGTTTGCATCCCTGTTTAAAAGTATTTTTATAGTAATGGGGTCTGCTGGTAAAATACAGTCAAATAGCCAGAGAAGTATCTGAGACTTGACTTGGGGTTCAGGTGGTATCAATCCCTTGTTCTCCCATCTGTCTCTTGGAGGATGTCTAGGTTCATATTGTTTTTCTTCTCCCTGGTGTTGAGCAATGCACTTAGAGCAGGTGCTGGGTGTGCAGCTGCAGTAGGAGCTGCAGGTTGTGCCTGGGTGGGAGCCCCAGGCAAGGGACCATGACCTGGTGCTGACCCTTCAGACAGCAAAGGGCACAGGGACCTGTGGCACTGGCCAGGGGACTGACACTGGCACACAGCAGGGACCAAGGGCTCAGCAGAAAGACCCCAGACTATCACAGGCATAGAGGGTACAAACCTGGGGATTCCTTTGTTGGGGGGTCTCCCCAGATGCACCAGCTCGAGCTGCTTCTGTGTTACTGCACCACAATTAAATTGCTTTAAGGATCCAGATATCTGGGACTCTGCCATGGGAAACCCAGGGCTGAGCCAGTAAGGAAACCTTGTCTGACTGTGAGTGTGGGGTGTGCAGGGAGCCAAGAGGGGCACCCCTGGGGTCACTGGAGTCACCCTCAGCAGTGAAGGTTTGGAGTGGTGGGAATGTGACTGCCAGAGTGGCTCCTGGATGGTCAGACAGGGAAGCTTCCTTAACATTGGTTTTAACAGGCATGAGAGTATTCTCCTGTGAGTGGTGAGTCAGGTGAAGTTGCAGTGAAGTCAGAGCAGGAGGGCTGCAACTCAAACCTGCTAAATCAACAGTAACAATTGTATGCTGCTGTCAATCTCATGTCTTTTGCTATCCTGTCTCCTTCAAAGCATTCTCTATTGAATGATAAATGTTTCATCCTTTTTTTTTTTAGAGGATGCTTTTCACTTGTTTTTGTCTTACACTGCTCAAAAGACAAATAGGTATCTTATAAATTTTCACCGTTCTCAAGTTCTCTTGAACATAAATTCAGAGTCTGTAAATTCAACACTGTGGGAATCTACGAGCAAGTTGCTTTAGTTCAGGTGAATTAGCACAATTTGAAGACTGTCTTTCATGTAGTTATCAGAGCTTCCAGAGTACTTTCTTATTTAAATGAAAGCAATATCACTGAAGGTTTCCTGCAATGAATAAATAGGGATCTAGCAGATGATTATATTTATGTTGAAGAGTTTATATTGGTCAAAAGTGAAGTGAAATGTATATCTTGCTTCTGAGTCTCTCACTCTTTTTTTTCTCCTTTGTTTTTCAAGTGGAACAACCATGGCTATGACATTGCTAAAATATTTGGAAACAAATTTACACTAATCTCACCGGTTTGGTTGCAAGTGAAAAGGAGAGGGAAGGAAAAGTTCCAGTTCACTGGGCTCCATGATGCTGATCAAGGTGTTATTTTCTATTTCTTTCAATATGAATTGCAATATTGTTGCAGACTAGGTAGCTTTGGCATACTAGGTGGGTTTTGCTGGTTCTGTCTCATGGTGAAGTACTTTCATCCCTTCCGTTTTTTTGGGTTTTCTTCAGTGAACATCTTTCTGTCCTCACCTGCTTCCACATGTACATTGTTTATTTGTCAAAAAACGTAATTAGGAAGATTGGCATTTCCACCATGCTAACCACAAAGCTCCTCTTAAAGAAAGGAAAGGGCAAAGATCCTGTACAGGGAAAAAGTCTTTGGTGTTGCCTTGTGCAATTGTTTACCTGTTGTGGGTTTTGGCTTTTTTTCCTTGCAAAACCTTTAGGTGAATTTGTTTTAGAAAGGGAAGATAAATTTAATTTGAAGAAAGTTTTTTTCCTTCATTGCAAGGAAAGTGGTAGCAAGTTTAAATTTCAGTTAGTATGTACTAGTTCATGGTTTTGAAGTTGATTGAATGTGAAATTTCATTTCAAATAGCTATAATTCTTACTGTATTAGTGCCTAGTAATAAATTCATCCTAGTGCAATGACTGCCAAGAGGAGTGGATGGAACATTTTAAAGTACCATCTGAAAAAATCAGACATTGCTCCCAGGTGATGCCTGGTGGCTGCAGAAGTGTTCTGAGTAGGCACTAGGGTAGCTTCCATAGTGAGGCAGAGCTAAGCAGGGAGGGGCTGGACAAGGGCTATTGTAAGGCTGTAGTGAGTGCTGTGGTGCAGGTTCATGGCCTCAGATTCTGTGCATCACAGGGTGCTCTGTCTGGGTGGATTATGAGCTGCTAGTCTGTTGCAGGATGATGTGTATAATGAAACTGTGCTACATCATTTGAAGAATGCTTGAGAATATGTTGCCATTGTCAACATCATTTATATTTTATCAACTGTCTTACTTGATACTGTTTGACAGGCTGGATGAAAGATGTAAGGAAAACCTCCAAAAACATCAAAATAGGTAAGCCTCTGGTTTATGTTTGTTTGCTTCCTTTTTATCTTCTTTTGCTGCTAGGAGAGAAAAGCAAGGCTTTCTTCCAGGTCTGTATGGGGAGGGAGGAAGATTACCTTAGCACAGCTGTATGAAGACATCTGAGAAGAAAAATTAAAGCAGTTAACTGTAGATAGCTAAGTAACTGAAGTGTTGACCCTCTTGATGCCTTTATGTTTTGTCTTAGCTTCTTGTCTCTGAATAAATCCTGGGTTACAGTGCCTTCCCTGGAGGGATACTAGTATATAGCACTGTGTGCCTCCCTGGGGAAAGAAGTCTTCAAACTTGTTGCTTGGGGTTCTGTGTAGTTAAAAAGAAAAAAAAAAAATCCAACTCTGAGTCAGTCAGTAAGATTTTCCTGCATGATAGTAGAAAAGTCCTGCTTTGACTCTTCTGCCCTTGAAGCTGGGAACTCATGGGATGTGCTACAGTGTGTGTCTGTAGGGAAAATGGCAAACGTTGCTGTAGAGATTCTGCTGTGCTAGACTTCTTACATTTGTCTCTAGCAAGAATTCTGTGGAACTGTGAAATGCTTCTTGATTCAGAGGGGAGTATGAAATTTGAAAAGTATTAGAAAAATTGAATGCTCAGTCAGATATTTTAATGTACTTCAGCTGCCAGAGGACAAAGCCTTTGAAATCTCTATACTCTTCTAAAACACTTTTACAGCCATGGTAGTTAGAAGGTGCTTAGACATAGCTCCATAAAATCCGTTGCCTTTTCCTGTGGGCATGATTGTCGACTGTTCCAACAGTCAGCAGGCTTTCCTGTCTATGTTTTTAATGTTTTGTGTTTTTAGAAAAAGAAATTACACAAGCTCAAGTGCTTTCCAAAAGTAAAATTTTGTCTTAAGGCCTTGGGCTGAGTAGAAGAGTGAAGTAATACAGGGCTGTGTATGGATTACATTTGAACTTTTCTTCCTCATCATTGTGGCAGAAGAGATGCACAACTTAAAGATTGGTGTCCTGTGTTGTTGCTGGTCTAAGACTCCACTTGAGGCCCTAAGTGGGAGTTCAATTTAGGTCATTCAATCAAATGAAGGTATCTTCTCTTAGAATTTGCATCAGTGCTGATCATTAACTAAACTTAAAATGAAGAAAAATGTTCTACAGTGTCAATTTGTCTTCGCTGCTGAAGTCAGTAAGAGTGAAAAAGCAATTATCACAGTCATGGGATATGATTTCTAGTAGCATCTCTGCTTGTATCTGCTCTATTCTGTTTATGCAGAAACATTCCAGTATAGATAATAAATTCTTAATTTTCACTACTGATTGACAACTTTGCCTGATAGTGCCTCGAATTTTGTTTGATGGCTGGACTTACCAAGACTTTGAGAGTGTTTTTGGCAGTGAAGATGAGATAGAGGAGCTTTCTGAGAACATGGTTCTGCTAGCCAAGGTAAAAAACACCCAATTTTTCATGCTTATAAAATAGTGTGAGATGATATTTGATTCCTTTTATAATAGATATTTTCTCATTTCTCGTGATTTTATTCTACAAAATAAAGTTTGCTCAAAACAATAATGAGGCAAGATTCTTAATAGTGTGTCTTACTATGTATCCAGTTCCTGTAAATATGAAGTGTAGCAACACTTAAGTGCAGGACTACAAGTCTAATGTGAGACTGCATTGGTCTGAACAACATAACCTTGTTGTCATTGGCAGCTGCACTCATGATTGTTGCCTGCTTTAAACTTCTTTTACATTTCTATTAAAAATATAATTATTGAGCTGTGCCTAAACTGCTTAGTGGTATTTTCTGATAGGCAGAAAAAGGGTTATGGGTGCAATGAGTGCTGTTTTCTATACAGGAATACATTCAGGTTCAGTGTGGTAAAGCTAAGGAGCCACTTTTAATATCAAGAATCACTAGCTGGATATGTTTTACTGAACAGCTCTGCTCAGGTCTGATCAAACAGTTTCCTCAAAATATTAAGAGACAAGGAGAGGAGAAGAGGAATTTTTCTAAGGTTTCTGGCCAACCGCTTTCCTAGTGGCTTTAGAGCTATCCTATATGTGGGACTAGACAAATTACACCCCAAAGACATTCGGCATTAGTGGTTTATTCATAGCAGCCTGTTTATTTATTGTCAGAATAAGAGTTCTCACTTGCTTCATGACATACAGAAATCTTACATCTTACAGTGCTCCAGAGGAAGCTGGATGTAGAGTTCAACTGAGTAATTTCCTAAAATTTGTAACCAGTACATCAGTTTTAGGTCATCATTAACATTTGATCTCTTAAGGAAGTCAACTCAAGTACAACAGTATCCTTGATCATGCTAAGAATAAGTTATCCAAAGAGACTAATTGTGGAAGATATTTGGAATCATGTTGATGCTAAATTAGCATTTACATCTTTAGACTCAAGAGATAATGAGTTTTTCGCCTGATATAAATGTAAAAGTGTGTCAAATTATTTGCTTAACCAAAGTGTCTGAATTTTCCTAATACAATATTGGTTTATTCAGTAAGAGTAGATATCATGGATGACGAATAGAGAAGATCAACTTTTGCATGTTTGTGTTGGTTAAATTAGGTAAGTTTTTCCTGGACTTCTCAATGAAATGCTGTGTTAAAGATGAATCTGGTGTAAGAATACAAAGCATGTTCAATCTGTAATAGTACAACAAAAATAACTGCATGGTCATTAATTGTGTGTTGTTGACAATCCTCTTTATTTAGAATGAAAATTTTGATGGGTTTGTAGTTGAAGTTTGGAGTCAGCTGGGAAATCAAAAGCAAACGTGAGTATAAATTTCTAGGATGCAATTCCTAAAAATCAGCTCCTTTAAAGCATCCTTTTAATTTGTCCATGTTGATTTGAATAGGTCTTTATTTATAAATGCACTTCATTCTGGAACAACTAAAGGTTGCTCTGCTTGTCATACAATGAAGTAGAGGGGTTTACCTCACTCTACATGAGATCAAAGGTTGCATCATACTCTTCACAGTGGGTTTAGCAGGCCACATTAGTCTTTCATACTTGAGTTTTGTGTGCTATAACTTGTACAAGGATGTAGAGGGTACCTCAGTTGCACATTCACTCCTATGCTGGGACTGGCCTTTGTCATAACATTGGTTTGGATTACTGGGTGAGGCTTGGAACAGTGTGATACTTTCAAGACCTAAGGTAAATGCCATACTTCTACTTCATGAGGAAAAGGCAGAATATGGTGGTGAAATTAATGATTCAGTGCAGGAATCTGAAGAGTGTGTGTCAGTTTTGCAGGAAATTCAGGCATCCATTTCTCTAAAGCACAGTGTTTCTTACAGATCTCTGTTGCCTAAAATGTCTGGGGGAAAATAGCTTCAAGAAAGTTGCACAGAATGCTGAGTTCATTATGGAAGGCTTTCACCTTTCAAAAAATGGTTACTTCAGGTTATTCTGGTTAGGGCAAATGCTGCTGACTGATGGCATATATTAGTTACTTCTCAAACTGAGTGTACTATTAGCAGTCGTACCTTTTCCCTATAAAATTAACACTTGGGAACAAAAAATTGAAACTGCAGAATCTTTTTTTGCTTTGTAAAGGGCTCCATCAATTGCCCTGCAATGAGTAATTCTTCAGTTATATGGTCTTGGTTATAATTAGGTGATTTGCTAGGTTATTCCTAAGAGCTTATCTGTATCCTGAGCTCTGAACCTAGTGCAGTGTCTGAATAATGTAGCCAAGAAGGTGACTGAAGCAATTAGTAACTGCCAGTCAGAAGTGGGTAGTAGTGGCCATTTTATTTACTGTGCTTGCTGTATTTAAGTAAAACCATTAGTTTTCTTATTAGTTAATGTGGTTATAAGACATGATGCCTTGAGGAGCTGGAACAGAGGCTACACACAGAGTTAAGGAGAATAAAATGGGTATTTATTGTGAGCCCACAAAAGGCCTACAAAAGCCACACCCCAGCAATATAAGTGCCACAGTCGTGGCCCGTGCCTGGATGGCTCCAAGATGGAAGCAAAGGAGGGGGTTGGTCACAAAATCTTACACTTTTATAGGTTCTGGTTAATTTACATGAACCCACCCTCCACCTTTCCATGTAGTTTGTGCTTAAGGCCTGAATTTTGGAGAAACTGTCCTTGAGTTCTTAACTAGAACAGGACTGTTTTGTCTTCATCACCCCAGCACATCAGAAAAGCACATCCAAGGAGAACAGGAAAACTTAAAACTAAAGGCATCAGACAGACTGTGTAACTGTCATTGTAAAAGTCACTGAAGATCACTTTAAATACACTGGCTTGAAAGTACTGTATTGCAAATGAGCAAAGCATACTTTTTTTATTAGCTCCACAGTGAGTTTATTTGTTGCATGGTAAAAAAACTGCTCTCTGCCAGGATTAATGTTGGTTTAAAATGGTGTTGTTTCACAGAATCACAGAATAAGCTGAGCTGAAAGGGATCCACAAGGATCATCGAGTCCAGCTCCTATCCCTGCACAGCACTATCCCCAATAGTCAAACCATGTGCCCAAGTGTATTGTCCAAAGGCTTCCTGAACTCTGTCAGGCTTGGTGCTCTGGCCAGTTCCCTGGGGAGCCTGTTCAGTGCCCAAGCACCCTCTGGGTGAAGAACCTGTTTCTAATATCCAACCTAAACCCCCCTGATGCAACTGTTACCAGAGAGAGGAGATCAGTGTCTGCCCCTCTTCTTCCCTTCACAAGGAAGTTGTAACTGCAGTGAGGTGTCTCCTCAGTCTCCTCCTGGCTGAACAGTCTGAGTGACCTTTATACAGCTTCCCCTCAAGGCCCTTCACCATCCTCATGGCCCTCCTTTGGGCACTCTCTGACAGCTTGATGTCATTTTTATATTGTGGCACCCAGGGCTGCCCCAGCACTGGAGGTGAGGCTGCCCCAGCTCAGAGCAGAGCAGGACAATCCCTGCTTTGCCCGGCTCTGGGCCTGATGCCCCTCAGGACAGGGTTGGCCCTCCTGGCTGCCAGGGCACAATGACTCAGATTCACCTTGCCAGTGACCAGGACCCCCAGGGCCCTTTCCATGGCACAGTTTATCTAACTGTGTGCTGGATATTTTGGCCAGGAGGACACTATGAGAAACAGGTGTCATAAAAACTGTACTAGAGGAGATACTGCTGTTTAGTTGCCTTAGCCTTCAGTTACCTGAGTGTTATTTAGGTGACACACCACTTCCATTCACTGTCTGCCTGTTATTGATAGAAAGGAGTGGGAATTATTTTCCATAACTTCTGAAAAGGAAAGGGTTGTTCTCACACTGTATAATGGTTACTGGAGCCTTTTCTCTGAGTCGGTAATGTGTAATCATATGTGGCCATTGTGAACAACACTTAAGGATCATCCTAACTTAAATGTGAGATTGTCATGAAAGCATAAAAGGAAACAGAAGTTAGAAACTGCAGGTTTTCCTCCATTTAAATGCTTCATTGGAAACTCCTCGTGGGTTTTTCCTCCTTTTATTGCCATGTCTCTAGAAATGGTTGGAGTGTTTAAGTTGCTCAGTGCCTTGAGTTAGGCTTGCAGCATTCTGAATGAGGCCAATTGAGACAGAAAGCTGAGGCTGGGCTCGATGTGCAGTTACAGCTGTTTTGTGAATGTGGGAGGCTCACATCATTACACGGCAATTTTGTCTCATGATGCTTCTAAGTTGTGGGACCAGTGTCTTCATTTTGAGTTTGTGTTTTCCTAGCACTTGCTTTGAAGCTCGATGGCTTGGCTATCCAGTGCCCCAGGAGTTTTCCCTAATAATGTTTTTTGGAGGGAACAGCTTCTTAGAACAGATCTTAAGGGGCAAAATTAAGCGAATTTATTACGTTGGCAAGCCTGTATTTTTGTTGCACTTTGAGTGCTGTTACTTTGGGATCGGCTCATTCCATTTTGAGTAGCAGAGCAGAGTTTTTTTTCTGGGTAAGCATAGGTGGCCTTGTGCTTCATTTGTTCCTGTCAGAAGCTGGAGCAGCGCAATGCCTCCTTTAGCCCACAGCGTGGCAATATTGTAGCGTGAATCACACCCCATCCTCCCTCAGCTTTTGTCTTTCGAAAGTGGCAAACACCGGGAGTAAAGCAAGTTCTTCACCTTGGGAAAGGTGGGGATTAGTTCGCAGGAGATGTCAGTACAGAGGTGAACCCTAATCCTTTGGAGAGGTGAAGTGCTTGCTGGATGGGATTTGTGCATGCTCCAAATAAAGCATCTGTCATAGCTGTTAGGTGCAGTTTAGGCTTCCCTGGTTCAGACCCTTCAAGGTCAAATGCCTGGAAGTAGCTTAACCTGCTTCTAGTTAAAGGGACAAAAGTTCATAATGATGCTCCCGGGAACAGATATTTTGCCTTCAAGCCGCTTTCAGGGAAGTCTGACAATACGAGGAGACCTGCCTAGCTAATGCCATTAATTCATGTTATTTCATGTGAACATGTTTTAATTTAAAAGTAAAATTTTTAAAAATCCCATTTTCCCCTGACATACAAGGAATAATATCACATAAGCAGTAAACAACAGGTTATTGAAACTCAAGACAGGTGCATAAAAATGTATGGGTATACACTGCAGCTGCCAGCTTGCTTTGTGCAATGTTAGAGCAGTGGTGTCAATCTAGAGAAAAATATTTCACAGAGAATCATTATGGTTTTCATTTTTCAAAACATAAATTAAGTGCGTACTTAGCTATTAAATTAATAAATGGCACTCAATTATTCTATATATTTCATATATCTGTGTTGAAGGGAAAGCTATAGAAATTGTTCCCATGGTGGTTTTAACTGTATTATGGAAAAGATCTGTGATCCCATCCAATGTGCTGCCTTAGTGGTGCAGGAGCACTTGATACAGCACAGGTTTCTTTATCCAGCTTAAAATGACAACAGGGGAATATGCTTATGGAACATTTGTCCCTGATACAGTGATTCAGCTACAAAATCAGTGTCCGCTCTCTAAAGACAATGTGCAGTGATACTGTCTAGCAGAGTGCACCCAGAAGCAGGTGAGTCTGCAAAAGAATCTGAAAACCTGCAGATTAGTGCCCTAACTCACCAATAAACTGGGCTATGATTTAAAAGCTACTTCATATATCAGGAAACTGGATTAATTGCAGCTGAAGGTTTCTTCTCAGTTGACCTCAGCTGAGCAAGTGTCCCCATGAGATACCTCTTTTCAGTAGCTGAATCTGAATATTGGATGGGCATTCTAATAGCACATGCTCTTCCTTGATGTTGGGGCTTAAAAATTGCCCAAAAGCTTTATGATGATTAAATTGTGTAAGAATCTTCATGTAACAGGCTAACAGTGCTCGTTCTTCAGTAGCACATAAATACTGTGACCAGCCTCTTGAAGAACCTGTGATCACTAATTTTTAAAATTAGGTAAACTTAGACACTTCTCCCTCAGCCCTTTGCATGTTTCTAGAAAACCTCTCTTTTTTGGGGTACTCAAGTTAACTTCAGAAATGAGTGAAAATTTTTCCTTCAAGGCCCAAGGAGTTACATAAGAAGAGTCTTCAGTTTCCTGTTCTAGCTGGCATCACAGATGAGGTGAAATGTTGCTAGGAAGTTGTGTTACTGACATCCACTAAAACATGAAATTCTGTGGTTTCAGGCTCACTTCTGTAACTTCTGTTTTATGTCTTCTTAAGCAGAACTAACTCAAACTAGTTTGGGTTTTTTCAAGAACGAAAACTTTTTCAATCATTCTAGTTTGGGGTTATAGAATTGTTCCGTAAGGCTTAGCAGACTAAAGTCTTAAATTATAGAAATCTTTTGTGCTGCTTTATTTTACATATTGATTAAATGTTGATTTATCAACATTATTAATTTTTAGAAGAGATTTACATGCCTGAATATATCTGCCTGTTTTCATGTTAGATGTCCTGAGCAGCCTCTTCTCTGGCTGTTGATGTAGGAGCCTTGGTGCCTCAAGTCTTACACAGCAATGCTGTATGCATGCTTTGTATACTTTCACATGTATAAAATGGCATTTGGGTCTTCTGTTTAGGTTCTTAATTTTAGAAATAACACCTCTTCCATCTGAAGAACCTGAATTGCTTTCATACTGTGCATGATCTGTTTTGGGGCCTGTTTTATACTGACCACTTCAGGCTCTTGCAGATGTCTAATACAGAATACAGATACTTTGAAGTACCCTCTGTAGCACTGGTACCTACTTCTTGCCTGTGTTTTCTGGGAATAGAATTATTAATATACAAACCATAGTAGCATCAAATTTAATGGGAGATGAAAGACTGCATCTAACTGATGCTGCTTCCTTTCATGCTGGCAGTCATTGCACAGTGGAAAAGGGTTCAGCTGCCCACCTTTTACCCTAACACATAGGAAAGTAGAAATCTAAATGATAGAAATCTAAATGAGCTGAGATATCCTATGCAGATGATACCTCAATTCTAATCTGTTTTGCTGCTTCTTATACTTTAAATCTACTTCTTAAATAATTGTCTTTTTTTTCTAAAACTTTCTTGCCTGATTTTGCAATAAGATATTCCAAGTTATTCATCCCATGGCATTTAAGTTTAGAAATGTACATGGCAGTAGTATTGAGAGACCTGAGCAAGCAAAGGTTCTTCTGCTTATTTAGTTAACAGCCAGACAAGACCATGTCTCACTTACTAATCTCAATTGTGGGTTTTCTGGGTGGGTTTATTTCTCTCTAGAGACCTGGATATGTTGTGAAAAAGACATAATATACTCATAATACTCTCACAGGCTACATAAAAATGCACACAATATTCTGATCAGTCCAGCATTACTTGACAGCTGGTACTGCCATCACACAGAATCAATCTGAAAAATGTGATTTTTTTTGTCACTCTATGCAGAAGATGACCTTCAGGCATCTTATTAATGTTGGTAGGAGTAGAGGAGGAAAAACTTTTCTGGTATTTGTATCCTTCATGTTAGTCCCTGAAAAATTAATCTCTTAATCAAAGATTTGCCATAATTCACTCCAGTTTCTTGGTATTAACTAGGCAGTGAAATGGCAGAAAAGGGAAATTTCTTCTTCAAGTAGACAGCTTTATTTTGTCCAATTTTCTTGACAAGGCATAAATTTTAGGGAGCAGTGACTCCCAGTTTGTTCAGAAAGGTGACTGAAGATGGAAAGCTACAGAGCTTTGAAGGGTGGTGTAACTGAAGGGAAGGGTATGAAAACCTTTCATATCTTCTGCAAGGCTTTGCAAATGCATTGACATCCCACTCTTGTGCACTGAAATAAACTGTTCTACAAGGTGTCCAAAATGCAGTAGACCAGCAATGCTGGAAAAAGTGATTTTTGGAAAGATAAGCTTGCCACAAACAATGGGTGATGAAAATTTGGAGGTCTGCATACTTTATAGGGGGCAAGGTACTTTGAAATCATAAACACTTGGAAAATTGACCTACCAAAGAGCAGTGATAACAGAAGGCCTGAAAGAGTATGAATGAAGTAGACCTTACTTAGCTCAAAATAGACTCTTAGAGCTGCCAGTATTTCAGTAGCTACTCTGAAGTTAAACTTGACTATAGTGAAGTGTCTGGTAAATATTTAATGAAGCTTTTTTAGAAAGATTGATTCTATTTCTACTTTCCTGTACCTCATTATAATGTTTAATATGTCAGTGGCTTTTTCTTTCAAGATTGCCAATGGTAACACTGGAGAATATTGCATTTAAAACACTGGAAAACACTGTTGGGACACAGTAAAGTTTTAATTTATAGCACAATAAATGAACATTCTTCTAATGCTCTTTGGAGGAGAGGGAAGAGTGCACATTTGATTTACTTCATCTGTCTTGGCAGCACATGGAAGTGAGCCTAAATTTAGTCTTTAGCCAATAATCCTGCCTGATTTGCCAGAAAGTTTTCAGGGCCCAGAACCCTGGCTTGACAGATTAGTGAATAGATATTAATCTGGGTTTCTTGAGCAAGAAATCTGCAGTTGTCCAGCTGTCCTTTTTCTTCTTGGCCTCCCTCAAGTTGAAGGTAATTATTTTTCAGCCAGATCAATACTGATTGAATTTTGTGGGGGCAGAGTAGGAAGTGGCTGTTTAGATGTAGCCTGTTTCAGAGTCTCAAGTGCACCAACAATCCAAAGTGCATTCCCACCCCTCTTTCATACCACAAATCTCTGTCCTGTGTTTACAGTTGTAGGTCATGGTTTTATATTTATATGTTTCAAAATATGACCTTTTTATTGTAGTCACTGTTTTTGTGGGTATGTCTCTGCCTTTATGGATCAGTCTTTGCCTCTGCAGAATGGCAGCGAGGGTGTTAACCTTGTTTCTAAATGAAAAAGATCTGATCTTGTTCTGTGAGCTAGAGCTATGCTAGATTATTTTGTCCTATCCCACCCTTCTTTTTATCCCTTCATATTCTAAATAATTAAAGTCAGCAAATGTTTTGCATGGTAGAATTCTCAAAGCTCCTACAGCTAACAAAGGCAGCAAGGCAGAGAAGAGAGATCCCTGCTGATGAACACTGTAGAATCATCTCAAGGCGAGAGGAATTGATTCTTTGGTCAAATTTATCTTATATATAGCATTTCTGACATCTAATAAAGGTTGAGTTATACTGTAGTTTGGGCATAATCAGTTAAAAAGTTCACTAAGCCATGAGATACAAATCAGTGGGAAAGCTTGCTTACCTAGTTTTAATACTGATTATAGCTTTTGATAAGATTATGTCTTGTGGGAGTTGTGATAGATGTCTATGTTTATATCAATAAATGTCAGTTTAGCTTAGTGTTGTAATTTTTTAATGTGTTCCTGTGGAAAATTCTTTTTCTATGATAGAATTGTTTTGTCTGAGTAGTGACACTCCTAATGTGGAATGAATATGGTAAAGTAACAGGAATAAAAGCTGTTGGTTTTCCAGAGCAAGAATGGTAGAAGTACCTGTTTCAGACAGACCAAAATCTGATTCCTGTAATCCCATGTCTTCCCCCAGAAGAGAAATATAGGTGGCAGTGTGATAGTTCATTGTTAAGGGCTGTTCAGCACAGCCAGCTCTCTAATTGTAAGCACAAAATATTGCTGATATTGGAAAAGTGATAAAACATGCTGTTTGTTTGCCAGAATTTTGAGAGTTACGGCTTTTGTAGGCCCCAGGAAGTTTTCATCAGCCAGCAAACCATTTCAGGGAAAATGGAAATATTTGGTTACCTTTGGATAGTGTCTACATTGTGAAAATCAAGCATAATTACTGTGATGGATAATTATATAGGAAGAGCAATACCTTCAGGAGAACATCTCTAGAATTATACTGCCTTGAAAGGCATGACAGTACCAAGATGTTGTTTCTGAGAGTTCAGGTCTAATCCAGTTTAAGTAGAGCAGACAGCTTGAATGATGGCTTTTGTCTATTCTGCCTTTCCTGCTTACACAATTTTAGCCTCCTGGAATGGACACCAAAGTTGCTTTCTGTTTGGTTCTGGCTTAAGTGTAGTCCTAAACAGATCTAGAGTTCTATACTAATATCATCTGACCGTGTTTGTGGATCCTCCTGGCCAGTTGAAAAATAGGAAAGTTAACTTTGTTCTGAAAAATCAAATGACTTAAGAAAGGCACTCAGAAGGGCCATGTTTGTAGTGCAAATTTAGGTAATATTGGATTCCTCTTAAGCTGACATTAAACTTTGTTTCTGCAGATTGAAGGGTTTTCTATTAACATCACCATTCTAGTTAAGAGTGCTAAAAACAGTTTGCATAAGAATTTTAGAGTTTGTTTTCCTATTGAAATACCAAGAATATGGATATGAAAATCAGCTTTTGTGGAAGTCTATTTAAATGATTAAGACAGAAGATGCTATTTCCAGATATGACATTGTCAAACATGTATTTTGTAGGTATACAGAGAAGTATTGAGAAACAGAAGGATTATTTGTACAGGAAATAAAAACAGCAGAAGAAATGTTTCTAAACACAGGCCTCAGAAATATCCCTTAAAGAGTGCATGTTTTGCTGTGAAAGTGTCTTCACAAATTTACAAATTCTTGTGTGTAGCAATACAGTGACAACTTTAATCTCTTCAAAAGCTGCTTCTTCAGAACAGTGTTTGGTTCTTTTATTGATCTAATTCTTTTCACCAAAAATTACCTCAAGAAGTGACCTGATAAGATATGTTAGCTTGTTTTACATGCTAACAATGCATAGTTAGATTAAAATAAAACTAAGAACTCCGGGGTGATCACCAGTTCCAATAAAACTAAGACTGTCTCTAGCAGTGAGATAGTTCATAGTGCTTAAAGAGGGTAAACCTAATCAGTCTTCCTAATATTTTTTTCTGCTATGATCATTTGCAACAAATTGTGTTTGTCTCTCTTGCCAGCTGCATCTTTTCAATTATTACTACTGTTACTTGTTCTTGTCAATATATAGCAGCAGTTTTCCTGCCTTTCCCTCTAATCCTATATTTATATTTCAGGGAGTTGATTCACTTGCTCACTCACCTTTCTGAAGCTCTGCATGAAGCTCAACTTAAACTCATACTGGTCATCCCTCCTGCAGTTGCAGCAGGGTGAGTATTCCTATTTAGATGGCAGCTTCCAGGTGAGAAATACTTTCTTGTCTGTTAAACAGTAAGTTCAAAGCTTTGTTTAAAGCTGTGCAGTTTAAAAGAAGAAGAAATTATTTGGGTTTGAATGGTAGTCCTTTCTCCATGCATATTGCACTGAATAGTCTTTGTAACTATATGCACTCACACATACCTGTTAATTTTTGATGTGATAGAGGAGCCAACAAGGAGAGGTGCTATGCTGGACCTTTCTCTCCCCCACACTCCAGCTGGGGTGTCATGGGAACACAGCAGAGGGACAGAATCCCCTTCCTTGACTGCTGGCCACACTTCCCTTGGTGCAGCCCAGGATGTGGTTGGCTTTCCCAGCTGCAAGTGCACAGTTGGCTAACAATTGCATAGCTGGCAATGCAAGATTAATTTCTTTTCCCCTCAAGTTTCCTTTCTTCCTTTAAGCTGTTCAGCAACCTTATGCCTGCATATGAAAAGTCAGTAATGTAAATCAAACAGAGAAGCATTCTTAGGTACTTTTTCAAATGTGAGTTAGTAGACAGCTAACAAAAAATATGACAATTTCTTACTTTTCTCACTTTGGGCTGTACAGCAGTATGGATAGGCTCACAGCCAATACAGATTATGGCAGTTTAACAGCACAGTTTCAGGACAGTGTTGTACAGCCTCCTACATTTCTTGTAGGCTGTCACATCTTTCAGTGTACATTCATTTTCAAAGTGCCAAAAAGGCTGAGAAAATTGAATGCCTGAGCAGTCTGGTAAATGTTGCTGCTGTGGCTGGACTTTTTAGTGCAATGACCCCAAGTTTTTGTTGAGTTTTATGAGGAGGTCCTATAGCATGTTGGGGAAATAAAGCATTTCTGCTTACAGCTATCTGTGCAGACTTCAATGGATCTGACTGAAAAGATTCAGGGATCCTGTAGTAGTGACTAACAGGTTGTCTGTGTGCTGCCATTGGTTAGCATCTGCTCTATAACTGTGGTGTCACCTCTTCTGTAGCTTAGTAATGTAACCCCATCCAGACCAATTCCTGAATGGAGCTACTTCCTACCTGGACTGTAAGCCCAGAACAATGTCTGTCTAATTTTGTTCTTCAATTGCTGCCTGAAATCTGATTGCATTTTCTTTTCTGTAAAGTATGTACTTGAGAGTATTTATTGTTCTTTATATTTTCCTCTGTTGCATGCTATAACTGATTTACGTCCTTCCAAGAAATAGGTAGTTTAATGCAAAGATCCCTTTGCTTCCATGTGGGGCTGACCACCCAATTTTGGTAGGCAGAGAGAGGAAAACAATGTGTTGAAGACTGTGGCAAAAGAAAACAATAAATTCCATGTAAATTGGTAAAGTAGACAGTTTTGCACAATATTACCTGTGCAGAGCCCTTTACTTAAAGGACTGAAGGCCTAGTTGCATTTTGAGGTGATTCCTTCCTGTCCCTCAAGCACCTATGCTTTTACCTTAGCTCTGGATCACTAATCCTCTGATTTCTGCCAGATTTCTCTGGAAAATTATGGGCTGGTATGCCTTTGCATCACATGGCTTTTCAGTGGTGCTAACAAGTACTTTGAGTTTCTTCTGATTCGGTTAAATCAAAAATAATGCAAAATTATTATGCCTTATCTCGTGTCTGTCATTTATTCCAATCTTTCATGCTGCCCTCTTATGTCCTATATCTCATCCCAATTGCTGGTTACTTTAGAAAGTAATTTTCTATTGCTATTAATTTTAGTCTTTACAGGTGAAGAAAAAGAGTACATTTTAAACATTTTTCTAAAATGCCTTATCAGTCACTGCATCATCACACAGATGCTTTTTTAAATGCTAATGCACGCTCTGGTAGAATTTAAGTAATTGCTATAAACAGTGTTCATGTTTGAAGTGCATTTGTGCTTTTGGTGCTAGGGAGAAAGTGGAGAATAGCACAAACCTCAACATTCCTGTTCATTGTGATACTTACTGACCTTACCAAGGTCAGCCAGAGGCACCTAAATCTGTTTTGTTCCCTAAACAGAGTTGGAGCCTCTATAAAACCTCTGTATTCTTAAACATGTTTTGCCTGCAAACAGAATTTGCAAAAAGAATTTGCATTTTTTCGGTAACTATCTTTCAGGACTATTTCTCAGCTGAACACCACACTGAGGTTTGGATCTTGTGTTGTCATTGCTGCCTCCTGCTGTCCTGCATATTGACACAATAGTGAGGTCACAGTTCTGAAACCTTTCTGAACTGGGATTTAGGGGTGCACTACTAGAGCTGGAAAGAGATGCCTAGCTGAAGTGCAATTTTTAACCTGAAATAAGTTTTGTTCCTAAATGGCCTGTTTGTAGAGGAGCTGTGAGAAATAACTGCTGTAGTTTATATAAAAGAATCTGGAAGTCTCATTCCTCTAAACCAATTATATGTATCTGTATGCATTCCTAAAGTTTTGGGGATTTATCCATAAACCTTTATGGCCCAGGAGAATTCAATAATCACATTCTTTTCAATCAGTAATCTTACATAAACCACCTGTCTGTGTCTTGCATGTATGTGTTCTTATTGCATTAACTAGAAAAAACACTTGAAGTTTTTGAGTAAATAGGTTGTTGCAAATAGATTCATAACTTACAGAAGCATCTTCAAACACTCACAATGTCCATGTATACCTTAAAACTTAGAAATATATTGGCTTTAATTATGTCAATCAGCAGAATTCTGAAATTTTCTTTCTACCTGACTTTTTGGATAGCAGCTGTACTTGAAAATATTTGACTTATAGGATACAAGGCTTGAACTGAAAAGTGCCTCTTACTGTGTATTAAATATCTAGTGTCTTGAAACTCACTTTGCATTTTAACACTTCCACATGGTTGCAAGTGTGCTTTAATGCATCTTACATTCTTTAGTGTTTGGAATCACTGTAGACTGTTAACCAGAAATACAGCAAAAGGCATGGAAATAAGTACCATCAAGAATCAAATAATAGATCAGAGTTCAGCAGCTGGCAATAGACTGATAAAGGAGACGTGAGCTCTATGTGGAGCATTCTACCCAACTGGGATGTTAGGAGCTGAAACATTGTCCCTTTTGTGTTCTACCCTGATTAAAATTTAAAGAGAGCATAGTCAAATGTAAGCAGTTTATTTAGGAATTTGTAATTTAGACTCTTTTGATATGCATTAAGATCAAAGCAGACTGTCAGCAAATGCTATCTGAAAGGAGACACTTAAGAGCTAAAAATACTAGTTTGCTGAGGGAAAACCCATCTGGAAAATGCAGCACTGCACATGAGATCGAGTGTGGGATGCAGGAAGAAAACATGTTGGATCATCTGTTTAACTTCTCACATTCAACTTTTGCAACAAAAACTAAGAGAGACTGATCCTCTACTGAAACTTGCTTTGATAACTGAAGGTTCCAGTTGTGCCTTTGGATTTTGCTTTGCTTGTAAAATGTTCTTGTCTAAAAGAAAACTTCACTCTTTAAATCCACACATTTTTATAGCTTTTCACAACATTAACCAGAGGCAGTTGAGTTGGCATAATCAAAAGTAATCAAGAGTTGGGAATGTGTTTGGATGCTGACTGGGAGGCAGGAATCTCTATAACCATCTTTACTGTCACAGAGAATGCATGTAGAGCTCCCATGGTGGAAAACAGAGATTGAGATAGTGTTTTCATCCACCTGATGTCTAGGAATTGCATGATTTTCCTGCAAATGTAAATGATTTACAAGAGAGAGGAACAGCAGGAGCCAAAGCTATTCTTTATGAAGTGTGTGTAATTGTCCCTTGTGGATTGGAGTCTTGCAGTTGCAGATGTCTGAAGAGACGTGCAAGGATTGCAGTGGTGTGTAAGTGGTTGCTAGAGCAGATGGTTTGCTGAAGATTTCCCCTCTATCTTTCAACAGAATGTCTAAAGAAGTTAAAATTTTACTGCTTTTAACATGCATGGACATTGATGACTGTATAAAATATGGGTACCATTTCTATGATGTCAGTAGCCAGGCATATTCTGTCCATTGCTGATGGTGAGTAACTCCACTGGTCCTATAATCCTGGGCTTGGTTAAATTCCTACCTTAACTATATGCAATTCAGTGTTTTATTGTGCTGCAGGAATTACACTGGGGAAAGATGTGTGGATGTTTTTACACTGATTTCACAAGCCTCTTTCCAAATAGGATAGCTGTGCTGGAGTGAAATACCTTTATGCCTAAACATGCACTTGCATAACTATGTTGGGGGGGAAATAAATATGGTAAATGGACCTTGAAATTTGGTTGCACCTGTTCTCATAAGTCATAGGCATCGGGTTGGTTATTTTGTTTCTCTCTACTTAAATTCTTTATAATGTTACAGATCTATTCTCAAAGCAAAAGGTGAGACTTTGGATAGTAACTCTTTTCTGTCTGCAAGTAAATTGAATTTTATCTGACTAGATTATTGCATGTTTTGTCCAGGTTCAGCAACCATTTTATTCACTGTGTTTCCCAATTACTGTCAAGAAAACAATGAGTAAAGAAAATTAGGTTTATTTACATAAGCTATCATTGGAGGGAGCATCAGTAATGTTCCTGTTTCTTTCTGTCCTGAGAAAGAATAAAGACAAAAAGTTCTTGGAAGCTGTAGGTAGTGTTCTCTTCACAGAGGTTCTCAATCTATCCATGGTTGCATAACCATTGCCTTCCTGGCACTTGTAGTTTATTACAGACTTTAGACATATGATATAAATATGTTAAGTCTCAGTATACACTCATTAAAAGCTGTACATTTTGTTAAACACAGTGTTAAATAACTCTATTTAGGTTGTTAGTAATTGCTTTCCTTGGGCTTTTATCATCCCCTGAAATATGATCCTTTGGGCAAAGTAGAAATAAAAATGGCATTGGTTGTGTCACTTCATAATATAATACTATACTCTTTATTGACATTTTGATGGTTAGGATATGCACTAGGCAGTTTATCCTGTGTGATGGATATCCTTTTAACACACTTTTCTTCAGGCTATAAGACAGTAGCTGCTCCTTGAATAACAGATGGCTCTTTATCTCTTGATGTGGTGCAGAATCTGTAAATGAGAGAAAGGAAACTGTGAGGTAAACAAGTAAACTTAGGTGCTGAGGTGAGAGGCTGCACTGGCAGCATGATCTGTGGTGGAGCACTCCAGTGTGCTGCCCAGGGGAGCTTCCTGAACTGAAAAGCCCTCAGGGAACTCCATGAGGAGGTGAACTGGTTGAGGAGTATCCAGGAGTGTGGACACACACATTTAGAGAGCTAGGGAATTACAGCTTGGAAATTCTTTTCAGGCCTGGATTTCTCCTGACTCTCAGCTCCATTCCCAGGCTGACAAGCTGACTGCAGCTTCAGTTAGGGAGGAAGTCTCCCAGGGTGACAACATGGTGACAAACAGAGTGGAATTCATCATAAAGATTAACACCTGGTGTCTTCCCCGTGGGACACATCCTGAGGTGCTGTCCTGTCCCAAGGATGTTTTTCCCAATTGTCCAATGAGCTCCTGTCCTGTCCTGGCTGCACTAACACACTTTAAATCCGGGCTGTCTGTACAATAAATTGGCCTTTTTTCCCCAAAGAGCTCCGTGTGTGTTGCTGTCCTTTCTCTCTCTTTGCAGCGCAGTGACCACACAGGAGTCCAAGAGAAAAGCAGATTACAGGAATCACACCCTACCTTCCCTGGTAGAGACCTTTTAGGCAAACAGGGCACATGACACAGAAGATTCCCTGTCATCTTTCCACCTGACTGGACGTGTGACTTAAGGGATAGGGGGCAATGGTGACAAGTTCTTGCCTGTTGCAGCAGTTGCATCTCCTCTGCCATTTCCCCACCTTCCCCACTTTATCATTATAAAGAGTTTTAGAATTATAGATGTAGCTACTCTGCATTTCCGAGGAAAAAAAAATCAAAAAATCCGATGAAAAATCTCTAAAACTTTGGGGCTTTGTATGTATCAATCATAATTAAAATGCATGGAAGACAGTGTTAGAAAGAGATTGTTTCACTTGTTTAAGAAGCCTCAGGTAACACAAAGTAGTTTATACTTTTAGTAATTTTATCAAGCTAGCATAATAATAACTAGATATGTCAAGCCTTGATCCTTGATTTAAGTAATTGTATGCAAAATAGCTGCTGTTCTTAGCTGTGTTTTAATAACATGCCTGCCAGTACAAAGCAGAGGTCAGTGAGCAAGATGGTTTCATTCAGCCTTGTGGGACACAAAATTGGGGATTATTAGTAGGAGTGAAGCACGTTGTAAACAAACCACTGGAGCTGTTGCTGTCTTTGTGACATTCTCAAAATATGCTACTATTGGCAATTGCATACAGTTTAGCTAGAATAATTTGTTATCTCCTGGACAGTTTCTGACAGCTTATATCAAAGCAGTATTTAAATTAAAACCAAACATGTTTCTCCCTGATAAAAAGTACAGTTAATCTCGCAGCCTCTAGAAAAATTTCTGTCTTTATTGACTTCTTGAGATGCACAGCTGTAGTGCAGCTGCTTTCATTTTAAAGCTACAGGAACCCAAACCACTTTCTCTCTTCAAATATTTGAACATAATGTATGTTCTTGTCTCATCAAAATACAGCAAGCATCCCCAACTTTGGATTTCATATTTGCATATGTAAGGAAAAAAAAATCTACAGCTTCTCATCCTGTTACTTAAAACTTCTATAGGTATTTATTATCAGTATTTTCCAGCACTAAACTGCCACTTCTTCAAAATGAACGTTTTTGCTACTCAGTATATTCTTTATTTTTGCTGCAAAATCATTGTGGGTATGAAGTACTGTCTTAAGTATCTTCAGCCTTTTCTTTGTAGAGCTGCTGTACAGTGAAAATTACCAGAATCTTATGCAATCTTCATTATTCCAGCAATAGGTACTACATCATCCAGTAGCAGTCAATACCAGCTTAGTTTTGCTACTCTGCCTCTTGGAAAGCCTGGCAGGAGGGTAGACACGTCCCTCCTCTTACTTAGTGCTGTCATGCTCTTTTCTGCCTTTCCTAGAAACATACATACATATTTGACAGAAAAGTATTTGACACAAAGAGTAACTGCTCATTGGCCTCACACTTTCTCAGCCTGATGGATACCACAATTGACCAGTGTTTTGCATATATGATAAAAGATAGGTGTTTTGGTCTTTTAGAAACTGATTATGAACAAATACTTTTAAATATATTTTTATTTCAGTAATCTGTAATCTTTAGAAGTTGCTGCAGATTCAATTGCCTTACCATAACTTTGTGTATACAGAGTGATATGTTTGTTGATTTACTATTCCAGTGTATGTATACACACTGTTTTCCTTAGAAGTATTTCTAGCAAGTAGCAATTCTGATGTAGAATATGCAAGTAAATAGCAGGGAAATTTTTATGACAATGTGTGGTAAACAAATTCAATGAAATTATGAGCAGCTTCTAACATCTGTCTGTTTTGGAGTAAAATGGGAACTGTCACTTACTTTTAACATCATTCTCAGGAAGGACTATGTGGGACAGAATGTAGAGCTTTGAAATTTTGGTAAGTAAATAATTCCAGGGATCAAACCAGCGGGAAACGTGCTGGTTGTTTCAGATGAAGCTTCCAATTACCAGATTATGTCAAATAGAAAACCAACTTTGTAGAAAACTGTTTATTAAGTAGGATTTTGCTTTACCAATACATACACATAAAATTATGAAAGATTAATATTTGTGAGAAACAGGGTCATAATAATCTTATTTTGTTGGAATCACTTAATACTGTTGCCGAATTTTTCTGAGCTTTCTACTTGCCTAATCTTTTTGACTTTTCTTTCCAATTTGACAAATGAGGTCACAGAAAAGCAAGGAATTCTAAAAATTATGTTTATTTATTGTAGAGTTACTAAGTATATACCATATATGCTCTGCATGCTTGCTGTTGCTGATAAAGACATTTGCTGCTGGAAGACAATCTCTGGATAATCAATATACAGAAAATGAAACTTGGGAGGGAAAATCTGAAAGCTAACTATGCACAGTTTCATATTTGTTGCACCTAGTTGGTAAAACACTTTGCCCTTCATTGTTCCCATAGTTGTCCATCTTCCTGTGAGTATCCTAAAAAAAAAAAAAAAAGGGATATGGAGAGTACAGTTACATATCAAGAGATTTTGTAATTGGGCCCTGTGCATGAAATTCAGCACTCGAAGGCACAGAAAGCACAGGAAAGTAAGAGGGCTGTCTAGGCTAACTGACTGCTATAGTCATTTTTACTGCATGTTAGAGAACCTGTATAATATGTTTGATTTGGATCACAAGATACAGCTTGAGATATGAATTTATACTGAGGGGAACAGAAAATCAGCAGGAAATTATTACTGACTACTGAGTAACAGTTACTGAAGCAAGTTTAATAATGTCTTCAAATTATGGTAATACTATTAAATCCTACTCAGTCATGCTACTGGGTTCATGGTTTTTCCCTGTATAAAGGCTTAAAGTACAGGTCTGTCAGTCACATCTTTTTAAAGTGAATTCTGTTAGCAACAGTAAATCTGGATGCTTTTTAATGGCTCTGAACTACATCTGTTTCCCTCGCTGATGACTCCCCTGGTTTTGCTGCTGTTTGTTGGGCTGCCAGCTCAGTTCAGCATGGCTCTGACTGCAGCCATGAGATGTTCTATGCATTTTGCATAGATTCAGAAGGGACTCAAGAGGAAAAATCTATTCTTAGAATTGGCTCTTGTAAAGACTATACCTTACAATATAAAATCAATGCAATGAAGGTCTGACTCTACTGACATCTTCTGAAGCAAGTGCACACATGTGGTTTTGAATTCCCACTACGGAGAATAATTAAAATAATCTGTAGGTCAGCTAACAACAAGCAAAGAGAAGGAAGGGTGGAATGTATTCCTCTGCATATCTGTCATTTGTAGCTCTACCAATTCTGAGCCAGTTGGTGTAGAGCAATTACTACATAAGTTTCAGTATTAAGTTGGAAAACTTTCCAAAAAACAAAGAGAAGAAAAATGGGGAGCATTTTATACAAGGACAAATTAAGGCTACATTTGGTGTGTTAGATTTTTTAAATTAGGCTCATATGTTCCAGAGTACAAGCTTGTTTTGCATGATGCTCTGCTATTGGAGCATAGCTTGCCTGGGCATTAAGCCCTGGCATGAAAGGCACTGGAATAGTTTGGAAATTAGGAGAAGCAAATGGTGACACAGTGGATGTTCATTTGTGCATAGTCCTTCTTAAATGACTCCTATGAAGAGACTGAAGCAACATAACAGAAACAGCATGAAAGGAGAAGAGTTGACCTTCCCAAAAATGGAACTGGTAAATACAAGCGTCAAAATTAATTTTTTTCTTCTTTGGTAGTCAGATTGTCTGGTTTAGTCAAATGTGTATTCTTATGTTGATTTCAGAGTTTTAGATACACTGTATTTTTAAGTAACTTAAGAATTTGTAAGTGCCTGGTCTGCCAGCATGCCTCAGCTCTAAGGACAGCAGTTTTCATGCTCATTTGTCCCTAGCCGTCTGCTGAGATTTCATGCTTTCTTTTCAGGACATATATTGCTTGGCATGTTTCCCCTTCTTGACTTCTGCTACTGGTTTAAACCAGATGGGCCACAGGTAATTAGTTTGGCTTCCTGAAAACTATGTAGGCTATTCCATGGAAAGAACAGACCCCGTGCTTCTCCCTGTTTGGAGAGCAAGGACTGCAAAGGCAACAGCTGGGATGGGATGTGTGAATTAAAGAAGAGTGCCAGCCCGTAATGTTCTGCAAAAAATTCATTAGGTAAAGAAATACCATTCAGCTTCTTGATAAAAATATAGCAAGTTTTCACTTGTCAGTCTCTTAAAATTCACAGTCCCCCAAGCACTTGGAGTGTATGAAGGAACTACTCCCAGGACTTTTGTGTTGTGAATCTGTAGCACTCAGTTATAATGTTCTTGCTCATTGAGCTGCCTAGGTTTTGTTGGTTTTGAAATACCTATCTTAATATTTCCTATCTGAGAATTTGGTGAAGAGATTTTTGCCATTGAGAAAATTTGAACACAGTCAGTAATGTGATTTGTGGTTTTCAGTAGAGATGTTTGTTTATTTTAAATTGTGATCTTTTCTGTGGACAAGGGACCAATAGCCCTTATGCTCTGAAGGCATCTGAGTGTTAACATTGCTGCCATGAAATAAGTGCACCAGACAAAGACAGTGCACAAGTAGGCTTGCAGGTTTTTACTTCTGAATTTAAGCAACTGTTCAGAATAGTAGTAGAGTATAGTGTATTAGAAGGTGCAAATAATTAAAAAAAGGTCAAAATAAACTATAACTACATTAATTTTACTAGAAGTTTATCTAGCAAACTCTTAAAAATCTACAAATGAATGGATATCAGAACTCCCAGACTTCCTACACCTTTAGAAGGTTCTCCCCAATGAGTAGCCCAGGTTTGCTCAAGCAATTGTCTTGGGATAATAATATTCAGACTGCTCCAACTCGTTACAAATGAACTACTGAACTGTTGTGTTTCCATTCCTTTGTCATTTGCTCATTCTTTTATAATTTGTGTCTCTTGGGATGATGTTTCTATGACTTATTAACAATAAGGTGTCCTTTCTTATTATGTGGGCAAAATGTGATTTGGAGATGTTAAGATGGGCTTTAGATGGGAGGGAAGGCAATCTCCTACTTTAGTTTCTGCCTTCATCTTTTCCAGCACTTGAGTGTATGAAACTGGGAGAGTGTTCTCTGAGTAGAACCAGATGAATAACCGTGACTGGAAGAGTGTATATGACCAGAGGTGATTGTACTGGTTTTGTGGAATAACCTTTCAATTTGATTTTTAATTCTATTTTAAGAGACTTTTGTACAGAGGTTGTTATATACATAAAAAAGTGAGGAGGAGAAATTTATAATAACTTGGCATTTGTGTTGTTTCTCTTGAAATGGACTGACCTTAATGCTGTGGTACAAATGGACATTTTTTGGGTTTGAGATCTACAGTCCCTGATTTGTCATATTGATCTGGGTTTGTAGGCCACAAGATCAGATACTGTGTTTGGATCATGCTTCACCTCTTGGAGTGTTTTGGCCTTAGAAAGGAATTAGAGAAAAAGAAATCTGTATTTCAAAGGCTGTTGAAGATACTTGTATTTACAGTAAGCATGTGCATTTTCTGAAATGCCTGAGTAACATGCATCTCTGCAAAAGCCTTGATCTATTGTGTGGGAGGATGTGCTCACTGAGGGAGAGAGGTCAGAGGCAGAGAACGTGCTGTGCTTTTTACAATCTCCATTCAGCTGCATGGAGTTCATCCCCCACTATGTAGTAAATCTGCTTTTGTCTACCTGAGCACCTCTCTTTTGTTGGTTAAACATTCAGTATGGTTGTGTTCTTTTGACAGCAGGGATTAGATCTGTAATTATGCTCATGGCTTTGAACAGCAGTATTGTTTCAAGGTCCTGTTGCTTACTTGGCTGCTTCATACAGTGTTGTTGTATGTATGACCTTAGTTCTGTTTTTAGCCTGATTTCTGAGGTAATAAGGTGTCTGTAAGCTTTCTCTCTTGCATTTCTCATCTCTCTGCTAAAACTTCTTTGGCTTTTAACCAGTTTCAAGCCAAATTGACATAGGCATAGAATTTTAATAATCAGCTTCCTGTTAGTTCATGAAAATATGCAGCTGGACAGATGAAGATAAATTTTTTTTTTTTTTTCCCCCCCAAGATCCAGCTGTAAGAGGGCATTGTAAATGAAACATCTATAGGACACCAGAAATCTAGTTGCAAAACATCCATGGAAACCATGATCCATGTAGAATTGTTTTCTAAGTACTGATAGTGGAAAATTACTTCAGTGAGCTGTCATCCTGAGAGTTTTGAAAAACCTAAAATGAGAAAGGATAGTTACAAAACTGTCAAGAGGATTTTTTCAGAAAAGGAAATGGTTTAAGATTTAACTTGATTACACACTTGACTGTTTAATTATCAATGCCTATAATGTGTGATGAACAGGGTAGACATTTAGCTTTCTTCTGTTTTCTATAGAACAGACCATGCAAAAGAAGCAGTGAATTTTTATTCAGTGATTGTGCATTAACTGAATTCAGTGGTCTGTGTTCATAAAATGCAGTAGCATTATATTGTAATGCTCCTATCTGCAATAAGCTATGAAAACCAATAATATCTCGTGGTGAAGAAAGATTTGCAAACAGTTGCTTTACAGAAAATTATACATGACAAGAAAATTAAGTCATTACTGAGCGGCTGACTTCTGAAATAGAATCACAGTGGAAACAGAAAATCAATCAGTTTTCCATTATGAAGGCTATTCAAAGATGAGGGTACAGGAAACTTCTCTTTTATAAAGGAGGGTGAAGGTGAGGTAACTACACGAATGCAGTTTGAACTTGCAGCGAAAAGCAGTCAGCTAAAAGACCTTTTTTCTCCTTATTTCATTTTGAGAGTAACTGTAGTGAGACAAGAAGTAATTGAGAATGTAGATTCATTTGAAGGTAAATGAAAGTAGCTTTCATTATTGAAGTATTTTTTCCAGTCTTTCAGTATGAAAGACTACAAACTCAAAACCTTACAAAAATGCTTATCAGTAAAGCATTAATGGGATTTTTGAGACATATGACTGTATATGCAATTTGGAAGATTCAGGTAATAAACCTTCTAGGCTGAGAAACAAACCCCTCTACATTTATTTTAGATATGAAAAGATAGAATAGTAAAAAGAGGCTGTAGAATTCTAAGCTATGTATGTGGAAATAGCAAGGAAAACAGGTGGTTTCTTTTAAGTCTGTGATGTTGTCCCCGTAATAGGGATTTTTTCATATACATGTGGCAGTGTGCCATTGGGAAATGTTGACAAATTCTCAGGAATGTGTGCAAATAAGACTTATGCTCTCAGGGGAATCATCGTTCTGTGAGTTCTGCCAGGTTGCCATTGCTCTTTTACTTGAAGGGGAGAACTTGTAGAGATTATGTTGTATTCCTGAGGCTTTTTATGGGAAGGATTTCTGTGGATGTTGTGTAAGGTGGCTTCTTTACTATTTGTTACAAGGAAAATATGTTACAGAATAAACAATGTCCATTTAAGGTAAAACAGCAAAGATCTGGAAAGGAAAACTCTCATTTTCTCTTTGCAGTGTGTTTTTGTTCTTCCACCCCCTTTCTGCACACCCAGCAGTCCCATGCCCTCTTTTCTATCCTTAGTGTTCATCATTTCCCTGCACTGATAATTTCTACTTGTAGAAATTTTTGTAGAAAGCCACCTCTCTGAATTCCAGTTGTATGGTGCCTTATCCCTTAAATGCTGAGCAGGAGTGACAGACTTTTAAGTTTAATTCCAGATACGTGTTTTTACAGGGCTAAGCCCATATTTCTTGCACATTTTAATAAATATTTTAAAATACCATAACGAATAGATACAGTATCCATTAGAAAGTCTTGTTGGTCCAAGGAATTTAAGTGAGTGTTTACATTTGGCTGGTATTTTAGAAATATAACCCTACAGATTTTTCTAGAAAGCAGAAAATTGAAAAATATGGGGTAAATATCATTCCATATTAACAGTTGTATCAAACCAGAAAGAAGAAAAAGTAAAGCTTCATTTCTTTGAGAGACGCTTTTCCTTTTCAATAGCAAGGAAAACATATTCGCCATGAAGTATTAGTTTAAAATATTAATTATATAAGTTAGAGGATACAATCTGATTTTCCTTTTACTGTGGAATTTTATATCATCCTCATTACCAGTGTCTGGGCATTTTCAAGTCACTCTTTAAGTGACAGAACTGATACCTGTCACACTTTCAATGTCTTTTCTGATGGAGATTTGTTTATGCACTTCATCCTTTCGTTGGTATAGTCTTGCTTAGGTCTTTCCCCTGCCTGAAATGTGCTTGCCAGGCAAAAACATGTATCCTGTACTGAAAGTAGACCATGAAGTGTAGGATAAATTTTGGGATCCTGAATTGTCAATCAGAAAAGTAGATTGAGTGATGACTCAAGTCTGAACACTTCCTAGCTTTGCATTTGCTTTTCACAAGAGCGTTTATCATTGCCAGAGAAGCTCTTTCATGAAAACATGGAAATCATATTGTGTAAAGAAGACATAAAAATACAATATAATGCCTGGTTGCATAGGTTGAGACATAATATTGCACTGCCAGATTGAAACTGCTTTGAAAGGGGCTGAAAGCCCCAGTGCTTTTCACTAATAGTGCAAACCAAACCTGCAACTATGAGGCATTGCCTGATAAGTTTAAGGCCTATTTAATAGTAAAAAACTGTCAAGTATCTCAGATTAAAAAAAAAAAAAAAGAGTCTTGTTAATAGTATAAGGCAATGGTTTTCAGCAATCCCAGAAAAATCAGTCTTGTCGTTTTGTCTTTGCTTTCTTCCCAGTGTCTGTTTCATTGGGATAGGCACAGAGGAGCAGGCTTGGTTGTAGATTCAATCTATATAGTTCAGTTTTTCAGCTGATTCTAGTTCACAGTCATTTTGTTCAATCCAAATTACTGAAAACCCCCATGGATGCTGAATAGCAACAGTTGATATTAGCAGGAATGCTGGGGAATTTCAACCCTTTGAGGATATTCATAGCTGAAACTGGTTTCATCCCGGTGCCCTGTGTTCCAGTAGGGTCAGGGCAGTGTCACCAGGCCCATCACTCGTGTGACCTCCCAAGTCCCCCTGCACCATGGAACAGTGCTGCCCCAGGGAGCGAGTCCTGTGGGACAATCCAGGGCTGGGGATTGAAGGGCTGAGGGTACCAGCTGTGCCACCCAGGGCATCCTTTCTGCATCCTCTCTTCATTTCTTCTCCACCCCTCCTGCATCATTATCCTTCTCCCAGCTCTGGGAGGGTTTCATGATCTTGGGAGAAGAGTTTGGGTCTGGTTTTGCAAATGGGCTGAGAGGAGCCCTGCCTTGCTCAAAACCAGTGGAAGCTTTAAGAGCAGATTTGGAGAGCAAACTCAATTGTTGCTCTTGCCTCTCCTTCAGCAGTGTCTCTTAATCTTCTTTATAAAGTTTTAAAATTAAATAAGCCATGTTAAAAAAATAATCCCAGGTGAAAGTGGAGTCTGTCCCAGTTTAGCAGACTGGAAATATTCAGCAAACTGGTTAAGTTATGCCAAATTCTCTCCAAAATAATGGGATTTAGGCTTGAGTGTTTTAGCAAACTAGGGTAACTCTAAATACAGGATCTGGTTTTTGGCCTTTATGGAGCTTTGGAACCTTAGGAAAAGGTTCTTTGCCCAGAAGGTGATTTAGAACAGGCTCCCCAGGGAAGTGGTCACAGCAGCAATCCTGAGAGAGTTCAAGATATGTGTGGACAATACTCTCAGGTACGTGGGGAGATTGTCAGGGCTGTCCTGTGGAGAGCCAGGAGTTGGACTTGATGATCCTTGTGGGTCCCTTCCCATTTAGCACATTTGATGATTCTTTGATTTTATGTATATTGCACAAAGCTAATAAATGATGATGAATCTTCTGCCACTCCACTGACTATTTTGGAAATGGTATTCAAAGTTTGGAAGAATGACAAGCTTTTGACTTAGACTTGGAAAGTATTGCTTTTGTGGACTTTGCATATTCTGTGCCAAGTCTCCTGACCTTTTTGTGCTGGATGTCTCAACAAAGTTGTCAGTAGAACATACCTGCCCTTGAGTTAAGTTTACATAAATATCAGAATGACTGGAAAACCACGAATTTGAAGTATAATAGCTGTTGAAAAAATATTTAGGTTTTATCCTTGAGTGCCATTTTTCTTGACTCAGAACAATTCTAAAGACATGAATCAAATAGTCCAATGGAGCTTCCAGTTTGGTTCCAGTGGAGTTTCCCAAAGTGCTTGACTTGAGCAGAGTTCACTGGTGGTGCTCATTGAACTGGTGAGTGGTGCTTGTTGTTTTCAAGAGTGCTGCTGTTCTGACACTATACATTAATGGACAAAGTATTTTCATTGCTGCTGGGCTTGTTGCAAGTTGGAAATTTGTGCCCTTGTGACTCAGATGGCATTCCTTTGTAATAGAAGTAGTTGAGTTACAAAATTGCTTTGGAGAAAATGATGGCAATATCCATTTTAACCTGTGGCTTTCTTCTTAAGTTACACATGCAAATTTCATTAAAGTACTACCTGGCTAAATCTATAAAGCAATCCAACTTGCCCTAATATCTAATACACATTATAATTACTTTTTATGTTTTTCCCTTCAAGAGTAATCACAATCAATTTACTGAAAATGTGTTTTGATGGAGTTTGCATTGGGAAATTGCTTTGCCTACAGACATCCAAGTTGCCATGACATTGTTTCAAAGATGTATTTATTATTTTCATTCTTGTAGAGCAAGTGTAGTTTCCAATTGCAGTACATCACGAGCAGATGACTGTAAAAAAACCTGAGGTTCACCAGTAGGATCCAGAAGTGAAGATTTAAAAAAAAAAATTGTTACAAGCCTTGAAGGAAAAGAATGGGATTTCTCCTTCCTGTGACCAGTATATCACTGGTTCTGAAAATCTGACAGGCATGTTATGTGATTTGATCTGCCCTGCCTTGTAACCTGCATTTTGTTCACCTCTTTCCATCGCAGTGGGACACAGAGAGTCCTTGTGAACTGAAAAATGAACACTGTTATGCTCTGGTGATCCATGCAGCACATATTGTTGGATGTAGAATTTGCACACTGATCCAAAAGGGATAAAGATCAAAATATGTGATTTTTCTGTTTATTACTTGCATCTGTCACTGAGCATCTTTTTGCTTTTGACATTTAAGATGGAACGTGAGTGATTTTAAAAGCATACCTTGCCTAGACAAGGCTTGGCTTCTAATTTCCAGATCAAGTAGCAGTTTCTGATACTATTGGGAAAGTCTGGATTCTCCAGTCTCTCTCCTCTGCTCTCTAGAGGAATCTTGTACAATCCTGTAACTCTGCCTCTTAAATGGCAGAGATGCACCTCAGAGTTTGTAGCTGTTAAATTACATTTTTTCCCCTTTTCTCTTCTTTTGCAATATCCCCCTGTGTACACTTCTGTCCCAGATTATTTGGGACAATGTCCTGCTTCTCTACCTGTTTGTCTCATGCTTCAGAGGCTGAGGACAGGGTTCTTCTGGCACTAGCTTCTCCATTTTAGTTCAGTCCCATCTTTGCAATGTGATTAAAGCTGCCTTATGTTGTCTGCTGTGCTGTTTGTGCTGCTATTTTGAAATTACAAATTCTCTTTGAAACAGATTCAATGTTTTCAGGCAATTTTTGAGAATTAATTGTTTCCATCTGGAATGATTGAAGGAAGTCAATAGCCTTTCTGAGTCCAAAACAGACAAAATATACAACCCCCCACCCATGAAGATAAGGTAGACAGTAATCCAGGTCTATATTTTGTAAATCAAGAGTAAGCAAGAAAAGGGGGGAAAATGGTTTTCTGTATGTGCTGAAAGCATAACTCGACTTTTGTCTAGAAAAGGTCATAGAATGGATTTCTTCTTTCTTCTCCCCTGCCCAAAGAAAGAAATGCATCTGTTTTGTCTAAAGAAAACAGGTTTTCTTTCTTAAGTATGGTATGAACTGAAATAGCTCTTTTTGAGGTTAATATAAAAATACCTTTGGTTTGTATTTTTCTATTAGCAGCTGCACCCATCCATTTATTTAAGTATGCCTCAGAGAACTTAGTTTTGTAAGTGTCAAAACCAGTTTGACAGCCCAAGCAATTAAAGGTTTTGTAAAAGCTTTTAGAGTTCAATTGATTGCTACCTAAGGCAATTTGATTAGTCCACAGCCCTTATAATCACTATTGCAGCCATGCTGGAAATGCTTATTTGGTAAGTATGCTGTGGAAGTATGATTCTTCCCACTGGCCACCTACATAGCATTGAATTTATTTTTTTTCTTAGCTGTTTATTCCAAAAATGGCATTGAAATACGTATTTATTTTTTTTTGCCACCTCAGAATGAAAAGTTTTCCCTATGTGATCAAATGGTATGAAACCCAAAGGAGAGAATGAGCCTGCTTGTTGTAGTAATTTCTCTCTTTCTGTTTCTGTTTCGAAAGGACCAACCAGCCAGGAATGTTCACAAAGAAAGAATTTGATCAGTTGGCCACAGCAATAGACAGCTTCAGTCTCATGACATATGACTACTCAGCACCTCATAGGTAAGACTGCATCTGCCAGCAGAAAGATCTTTGAAGGAGCTGATTCCCACTTAGGTCTGTTAAATCTATAATACAAGTTCATTTTGTTTCTAGAAAAGTGGATAGTGCTTTGTACTTGTATGGTACTAAAGTTCTTGATTAATAATTAAAATAGACGATTTTTCCAGAAGCTCATAGCTCAGTACATTTTTAACAGCAATGTGTGTCCAGGATTTGGATATTATGAAAGACTTTGTACTCCAGCTAAAAAGGCATCCTTTTTAAAATGATAACCTGACACTCTTTTCCAGGCCAAGTTCTTTTGTTTTGAGTTATTTAGCACAGTTCTGCAGGATAGGTACACTAATAATCTACTAATAATAACACTGTCAAACAAATCAGCTTTAAACAATTGATACATCATTTACCTTTAAATATGAGCACAGTTCCCAGCAACATTGCTCTGCTGTATTAGCATGTTGAGTTTTAATGGCACAGGTATCATGAAGGCTTTGAGGCAGATAATGAGTAGGGAGTAGCAGATGTTGATATTTTTAAGACTGGGATATACTCTTCCTGTCACCATGCTAGTGAGTGATATTAATGTTTGAGAGAGAGCCTGCTCTCCTCTCCACTGAGGTAGGAATGGAATGAGCACAATATCCTGATGTTACATACATGACAGGTCAATTACTCTTTTTCTTCATGTAGCTTTTTGTTAGGTACTTTGTAGGTTTTTTCCCATAAATAAGTGTTACACAATCATTGAAACTTGTCTTGCTTACCAGTCACTAATTTTATAGTTCCTTCTGCAAGTAAATGGTAGATTTTGCCCCAGTATATTTTGCCAGTTTGCAGCAAAATCTTTGAGGGAAAAAACTGAAGTCATACAGAGTTTTGAATTCTAGCACAGGCATTGTGCAAGGCCCAGTAACATTCTACTAAGGGGAAATCTTTTCTTGCCCCTGGGAAGGAATTCTGTGTCCCTTCACCTTAGAATTGAATCAAAAGGTCAGCAGTGGGGCAATCATGTTTTGTGTATCAGCACTTCAAGCTCCTGAAGAATGTGCATTTAACCTTCACAGAATTGTAGGGTCATCTTCACTGATTTTTGTATGCCATAATTTTTTCTTTGCAATTAAACTGGACAAAAAGAGAAGGCAAAGTATGAGCATGTATTTTTTCTGACCTGTTTGATTTTTGCTAACTTGACAGACCTGGTCCAAATTCCCCCCTTCCCTGGGTACGGGCTTGTGTTGAACTACTGGATCCTGATTCAAAATGGAGGAAGAAAATACTTTTAGAGCTGAATTTCTATGGCATGGACTATTCTGCTTTGGGAACCTCTGGGGAGCCAATCCTTGGCAGCAGGTATGACTTCTCTGGGTAGTAAGTACTTCTGTATGATATATTCTCACAAAAATTAGAGATTCACAAACATTCTTATTTAGAAATATGGATGAATTGGAAACACAAAAACGGCAAAAGTGATAAATCTACACATGAAATAGTAACTCACCAGTTAGATTAAGACCTATAACTTCTCTTCCCTGTATAGAAATGCAGATAGATGGCACAGTTATCCTGTCAGAACTCTTATGCAAACACATTTTGTGTAGTTTTCCCTCTTCCCTCTATTCATGCTTGTACATGCAGGTTGCCATCTTTGTGTTAAAAATGTTCAACAGTAATCTCTTATGCTCTGTATCATTTTGGGGGTTCCTGCAGTTGTCCTAATGATTCTTTCTCTCAGCTCCTGAAGTTGTTACCTGCTATTTTGAAATTTGATACTGGTTTCCAACAACAATATGCCACCAAGCTTCTTTGTGGTAGAAAAAGCTGCAATAAGCTCACCTGGAGACAAAAATCTATAACAAGATAAAAGGAAATATTCCAAAGCCAGCTTGATATTTTATATTGATTCTCAGAGGAAAATGATTGTTTTTACTTTTGGGTAATAACCACCTGTAATAACAGTGAGCTTTGCAGAAATACAGTCAGGGTATGGTACATCAAGCCAGTGGAAAAACAAGAAAAACACAGTGAATTTGACAGGAAAATCAGGTTTGTTCAGAAATTTGATATTAAATTATAAAACAGAATGAAGCCCAGTAGAAGCAAACCTAAAGCACACAAGGTGACTGTTCTCACTTTCACAGGTTACTAAGTTCATTACTCCATTATATTTGAATGTAATAAGAAATGGCTGTTTACACACTGAAATGCTGAGGCAGACTGTAGGTGTAAGGTAAGGTTGAATTTTTTGGTGTCCATGCCTACAGTTACACAAACACTCTGTTATTGTTGCACCTGCTGCTGCTCTCTTCCTGCTTCTCCTTTGCTCTCTGCTGGGATATAATACTGTAGACACAGTTTTCTTCCAGTGTTGATCTCTGAATCTGACTGAATAACAGAAAAAAGGAAAATAAAGTCATTGTTTAAAGGTATTTAGCAAGCATTCCAAATGATTTCTGTAAAGTTAGTGATGGTGGTTAGGCAGGAAGAATACTCAATAGTCAAAGCACTGTTGGTTTACAGACCTCATTATTATGTAGCTTCACTGTAACATTTGCAGCTGCTTTTGCAAGTGGAGTGTGGCACTATCTAGCAGAATAAAAGATTCTTGATTCTTTTCTGAACAACAACTTTTGAAATTAAGTTTCCACTTGGAAAACACTGTGCACTAGGATGGCATCTACTTTTCATAGATTCTTCTGGTCTATATTATAATATTAATTCATTCTGATTTTAAATTAAGGGCAAAAATATCCTAGCCAAGAGTCATGTATGATTACTTTAAGTTTTACTGAAAGAAGCTATTTACTTATCTGTAGGACACTGGTGAACAGTATGATTCTGTTAACATATTCTTCACTGACTGATCATGAGATTGAAGTTTTCCAGCTATTTATCAGAAGCAAGATTCTGGACAAAGTCTTTAACAGGCTTTGAATTTATACATAAAACACATCAATTTTCCCTTTGTTGTGTTACCTGTTGGTCGATGGTTATATTTATTTTTCCAGCAATATAGCTCTAAGCATCCACAGTTGTATATGTCATGTAGTAATGTAAAAGTAGAATAGATTCAAGGTAAAAGAGCTTCAAAATAGGCCAAACTTCTGACATAAAGAAAACAGAGAAAAAGGAGGTTTTAGTGTAAAACTTAATTGGTTTCAGGCCATTTGTAAGGAAGTCCTTTGACCAGCAAAAATGCTGAAGGACTGATTCATTTCACCTTTAAGGCACTGCCCATATGTTGTAGTGATAGTGAAGCTGAGCTAAAGCACTGGTATTAAAATGAATTCAAAGTCTATTCAGTTCAGTGCAGTCTGGTGTGTGTCAACTTCTTTGTTGTAATTTTCTGCTCAAGTTTTTGCATCTGAAATTTATTGCAAGTACAAGCCTCCAGCATGTCAGTACTCCTTGGCACACAGTAAGGTGCACAATTTCTTGTTGAAACATATTCGTTGGAGTCTGATCCTCTTTAAGAAGAGAGATGGAGAATTACAAGATTCAGTGGCAAACTGTGTATCTCAATCTGTTTGATGTTATCTCAATCGTAATTGATTATTGGTAAAGTGTTAGCATAGAATTGCATGCAGAATGCAGAAATCTGTGCTGCTCTTGTGTTTGTTTTTCTTTAGGATAGGAATTACATGATGGAAAGAGATGCTGAACATAGGTAGATTTCATTCACTACGTTTTTTTTTCAGTCCAGAAATTAATAAAATAACTTAAAATAGAACTCCTATTTGCATAGCATATTATTTGGCAGTGTTTTCTCATAGCAGAATGGAATCTAAAGGTAGAAGTACTTGCAAAGATATACAACCTTTTCATGAAATATCCTGTTTCCTTTATACACACCATAAGAAGTAATAGGTATATATGTATATGCTTGCATGTGTATATATTAATCTAGATATTTCTCAAGATTAAATGAAATGAAAACAATTTTTCTCTTACAGCAGCACAATGTAGTTTGTCCTTGGGTGTTGTTACAATGGGAACTACAATTTATATTTGCAGCAACTATTTGTTTCTTAAAGCCCAGTCACAACTATTACTTATTAATACAATGAGTCAATCACAGAGATTACAGCACTTTCTGGTGCTTTAATCAACCAAGAACTGCTTGGTTAGCTGCAGGGAAGCTGCATTCCTGTGTATAATTTCATTGTGACATAATTTTTATGAAATCCTAAGCTGGAAATAAAGGTGTTCTGTTTGTGATTCTCCAAATCATCTGTAGTGCTTCTGGCAATGTTTTCTGCCCTCTGGCTATCAAGAATCAGGTGTCTGAATTGTTAAGATGCAGAGATGCAGTCATTCTAACTTTGCACTGTATTAAAATCCTGTCAGAGCACAACCATCTGGTGCTGCTGCCTTGCTTTTCTAGTGATCACCTTGTTCCAGCATGTCCTGTTCATACTGTGACCCGACAGTATTTCCTCTTCACCTCACAAGTGTATGTCTTGGGTAAATAAGTTTTCAGTATACTCTGAAGCTGAAGAAATGGGTTAGTCTTTCTGAGAGATCTTTACCTTTGAGTCGTTTTTGGGACCTGCAGTGGGTCAGCAAGGCTCTCAATCTAATGAGCTTCTGACTTCCAGTGTACTTTTTCTGCCTTTAGCTCTGTTCTACAGAATCTCTCTTAATCATTTCAGTTGTAGTTTTCTTTTGCCTTCTCATGGGAGGTGATACAGCAGTGTTATGGTGCTTTTCATTCCATGCCATCTAAAATCTATATCCATAATGACCCAGGCCAAAAGGGAACTGATAAACTTCATTCCTAGCTGTGATTAAAAGCAATGTAAATCAAAGGCTGTCATGTGGCAATGGTGTAGCTTATGTTTAATTAATCGAAATTCTTTACTGAGCACCTCCTTCTAAGTTTCATGTGATAATGTCATTTTGTCCTTTTTTTTTTTTACACAGTGTTGAAAGAGGGAAGGTACAATCTCTAATGTTCCACCTGGCTCTGTGTAACTTTTGAATATATTCTGCATTCAAGCTGCTTTTGTTCTAAACGTGGCCATTGAAAATAGATATGTGAATAACTCCATTATTTTGAAACTATGCTGTGTGTGCTTACCTTTTATTTAAAGTAATTTAAATGAGGACTTTTATGTTAATTTTAAACATTTAAGAAGATGGATATAATAAATTGCCAGCTGAAGCAAGGGAGAAACTAATTTTACCATGCATTGTGCTATTCAGTGGTAGAAATTAAGATGACTTGCAATCTATATGAAGATGCAGAGTTCTACTGAGAATTTCATTGGCTGCCTGCCATTCTGTAAATACCACATAAAATACTTAGAAACAGCTAGAGGTGAACTTTTTCTCTGAATTATCATGGCAGTGTCTTCATAAGCAGCAGTTTAAGATTTAGGTCAACTGTGACTCATGTTTTTGTCTTACAGAAGTTAACAAAATCATGGACTTTTTTACCCTGCCAGGAACTCTTACTCTTGAAGCTGCAAAGCTTTTACATTTTTCTTTGTGCTGTAATTATCTCAGGATTTCTATTACTTCCCTATATGCCAGGATTCTGTATCCTGATTTAATCTATTTTGTTCATAGTTCATGGGATTTTGAGGAAATACTAATATTTCAAATAAACCAATGTACCCATTAGCTTTGCAGGACTGAACAGCTTGATCTGTTCCACCTCTCCTCTTTACTGAAGAAACTGCTAAGATATTTCTTCTTAAACTGTACTGCTGAGTCAGATGGTAAAATCATGACAGTGATAGGAAGAAGTTACAATTTGGCCTGGAATTGGAAATTATTTCTGTATTAAAGATGTCTAAATATTACAGGAATGTTTCAAAAGTTTTATTCTAATAAATTCCCCCTGGAATATTCTGGTATATCTGGTCTCTTACATGGCATATTTTTCCCCCCCTCTCTTTAGGAATGGAAGGTGAGATTGAGCTGTTAGCTGAAAGTGTAAGACTAATTAATTCATGTAATGTAGATAGAACATCTTACAAATTAAAATGATGGGTCATATTTCAGCTTATCCAAATCTACCTTGTGATGATAAATAAAAAAGCTGTTGTACTTAGTTTTTGTGTAAAACACATTCTTATTTCTTTTGAAATGAGGGAAAGGTGGCTTTTGTTTATTAAGCAAATGATTGGTTCTCAAGTTCAGTTGTACAATGGCATTGGCTGTGAGTGAGTGTGTATATCTCAGTGAATCTGCTATAAAAACTGGCCAGTTGTGATGTCCATTTTAAATGGTGGGCATTTTACTGTGAAATGTGCTCTTCTCTGTCTCCCATGGTGTTTTTTAGTAGTAAATTTGCTACAGGCAATATTTAGGCAGTTAAGTATTGAAAAAATAATAAGGATGTAGTTCTTTACTGTCTTGTTGTACTCCAGTCATTAGCAGGAAGAAATTAGGAAAAATAGTTCTGTGATTTGAAACTAAGAGCCAGAAACCTAAATTTGCATGTGGGTGTTTGTGCCTGGTGTAAAGTGAAAGAAACTCATTGCTTTGGTGGCCCTCTTTGGAATTGTGAGACCACTAATGGTGGACCTAAAGGCAGTCCTAGCTGTGATGGAATCTCTTCAGATACATGATGATTAACAAAGAACACAGAACAGATGACACCATGTGTGTATCCAGACCACTCCACTGTGAATCCCTTTGCTGCCATTGCCCCATCCTCTCTCATGCTCAGTGATGAAAGGGAAATCTTTCATTTTTCCTGGTGCTGGCTATCCCTCACAAGATACTCCTTGTGTTCAGTTCCACTGCAATTCATTTGGGAATGAGTGTGCAAAGGGCCTCCTGAAACTGCTTAGTGACTTTATACCCAGAGCTGGCTCAATGCACTGTGCTCACTTGTTGGATTGTGTGCAGTGTGGATTCCTCTGGGAACAGTTTCTGAAAGCATGGAATCCTCTTTTGGAGCCAAAAACCAGCAGCCTGGGTAAACCTTATCAGCTACACTGGGATCTACCCACCACTGACATGGACACATGGCCTGAGGTATTTCTCTCTTCTTTCCAAACAGGGAGACTCTTTGGCCTTTTCCCAAAGTAAAAAGAAAAAACAAACCACACACAAAACCAACCAACCAAACAAAAAACAACAACAACAAAAAACCCATGTCCTGTAGTTTTAGATTTATTGCCTATTCTCTTTACTAGAAAACTGGCAGTAGTGAGGTCACTTGTATTTTGTTCAAGGAGATGCATAGTTTGATGTGTAGTGTATGCTTGGGATTTTTTAGCAGACATGCTTTTCTTCTAAAAGCAAGTAGCTTGGAGTTTTTCTGATCTTAAACTGATTTTTCTGTCCTCATTATCTAATTTTAACATTAATCCATTCGGTGATTGAATTGTCATGATTGTTGGGGAAGCAGTCAGAATTACAATCAAGTTTCTCTATAAATTTCTGTAGGCCTATTGAAACTGATCTGTGTATCATCAGCATAGATTTAAAAGTTGAAATGAACTTTCTTGGTAACTCAAATGTAATTTCAGTTGGTTGAATTTATAGGAAGATAACTATCTACTCCTTCATTTGCTAAAGAGCACCATTTCCAAAGCTTTATTTAGCAAGCTCTGGAACATAAAGTACTCCCTGATAAAACACAGCTCTTTGCTTTTTTTCCTTTTTTTGTGAAGTTATGTCTTTATTAGTTGGCTCTGTGTATGCTGTCGAGCTGACTGCCACAAAAGTGGTGCTGGGGACCCAGGGCTTACACTGAGTCTTTGGGGCTTTTTCCTTTGCAGTGGCTGCTCTGCTCCTATGAGCTGGAACTCATTAGGAGTTTGAGTGCTGCTCCAGTTGTTTCATCCAAAAAAAGCATCCATTTAATGCTCTCTGAGACTGCTCCACGGTGCAGGCTAGAGCATGGTGCTAGTTTTTATTGTAAAAGCTCCATCCTGATGTGAGCTGGGAGTTTGATATAGGCAGAATCACATCATCTAAATGCTTCCTTTCATTTTGACACAATGCTTTAAAGCAGCATGATGAAGAAAGAAAATAAGGTAAAGTTACAAAACATTATTCTTTGCATTTGGAGAACATTTCTCTAAAAATAATATTATGTTTCTCAAGACTTTTTTTTTTTTATGCACAGTTCTTTCAGAGGGCAGGAATAAATGTGCATGTTTATTCCAATTCCAGAGAAAAATAGCAATCACAGCAGCAAAGTATTCAGAGTGATCAAATTACCAACAGAAGGACTCAATAACCAGGTGAAGAGCCAGTGTGGAAATATATAAGATTTAGGAATAGCTCTGAAGCCTTGAAGTAATACTTCCAGGAAATAGTAATGGAGCATATAGCTATGCAGTCTTTGAAGTAATAGAAGTGCAGGTGTGTTCCACAACATTAACAGCTTTTGATTTGTGCAAACAACTTGTTTATACTTTGAATTATACAGAAGATGATTGAATAAGGTTTCTGGTGATAACATTCAGTAGTGGTACAATGTCCAAAAATTTTTTTCTTTATGATTTTATGAGCTATTTCAGTATATTAGTCATGTCAGCAAACAGAGTGGGGGTTTTTCCATCCTAAATTAATTCATGCCCACATTAGGAAAATGGATCAAAAAATGTTGAGTAATAAATTTTACCTAAAATAAGTTTTTGGATTTCGGGCTCTAAAAATAGGAGAGTTGCATTTCAGAGTCTTGCTGGAATTCAGTGCTGTTCATGGCTAAAATGGAAATCGAGTCAGACTTTGATGCTGTGTCTACTAAAATACAGTATGAAAATTATTACAATTTAGTTATTTGGAAATTCAACGAAATTTATAAGAATATGCCCAAAATATATCTATATATCTTATATATATATACACCTTAGTTACCATGTGTACTCATATAGCTAACCATTTCTTATAGTTTTATGTATGTAATTTTCATGTTTAAACCAAAGGTTGGTTTTGTTACACTACTTCAGAAAGAAACTATCTTTGAAAAAAGTTAGAATCTCTCCATTTACTACATTTTTGTAAACCTCTTGTAAGTAGCTTCTGCATTCTGTTATTTACCTGTCCTTAAGGTTTGGGAGGAAAAAGAAAATACCTCTAGAATTTCCTGTAAAGTTCAAGGTAACTGCACTGCCTGGCTTAGTGCAGGTACATCCTTTCACTGCTTGTGAGTGAGGGATTGAGCAGGCAAGAGGGTTAAAGAGGAGACTCCAAGTTCTGTGACCCAGTTTGTGTGAGACTGGGGACAGTCCCACTGCCAGCCTCTGATACTGCATGGGGGTGTAGATGGCAGATGGTGCCTGCAACTTTGAATATGAAATAATTTTCTACAATGGTTAAAACCTAAAGGATATTGTCTTATCTTTAGGGTTTCTTTAATTTATTTATTAAATTCAGAGACATTAATATTAAACATTTCTTTCCCCTGTGAGTGAAAGCAGATTCCCTGATTCCTGGGCTTTGAGCCCCAGTAAATTAAGAAAATAAGGTGTTTCCAGCTGAGGAGTTGTGGGTTAGAGATCTGTGCTTTGTACACTGTTCACTTGTTCACCATAAATCCAGAAATGTAAACGTCAATGAAGCTGTCACTTTCCATATTCATGCACCACTTTGAATGTGCTTTAATGGATAAATGTGTAGTTACATTTCACTGGATACTACATTTTATAGTAAAGTGACACTGGACAGATTGAGCAAACTCAATATAGAAGTGGAATGTATTTTAGTACTGACAGCAGAAGTGAAGATGCCTATTGATGATGATAATAATAATAATAATAATAATAATAATAATAATAATAATAATAATAGGAATCTGTAGAATTAGTCCTAGGTTTTAGCATTTGTGGATTGTAAGCATGTGGAGAGAAATCAATGGGTCCTGCTTCTCTAGGGAGCCCTTTATGTACCAAGCCTGGGAAACCACTGTGGTCATTGCACACTGCCATTGCAGTGAATACACCAGGAAAGCATTAGGGGAGCATGGTATTTCTGCAGTCACCACTGGGGTTTTGAGCTGTAAATATGATCTGAGGCTCTCATATCACCTTGATTGCTGCTTACTTACAAATGAAAAGTCTTACTTTGCTCAGAATTTCAGTCTTTCTTTTTGTGGACACTAAGTCTTAGCTGAGTCCAGGCATTGTTGTTTAGTTTATTCTGGCTTTTTTTCTATGTTTGAGTTTGCATATTGACTCCTGAACAGTTCTGGTTTTGTTGATGCATGCATCCTTGGGAACATGAATTAGGAGACAGGAGAATGGGTAGAATAGTTAGAGATGAATGGGAAATAGTTTGTCATGTGTAATTTCTCTTTCAGTTGACCCTGAAAACCAGTATAATAAGCATTTCTATGTGTAAAGTGGGTATCATGTTGCACCTGTTTAAATCTTAAGTGTCAGTGTCTCTGTCAGCTTTGCTTGAAGATGCCATTTTTAGGATTTTTAGAACTATGAGTTGATAAGGGCAACAAACAGAGTGCTTGCATTTAAAAGCATAGCCAGTATGGCAGTATCTGTGGGACACTTTTTCTGATTTATATTCAAGAGTAATTTAGCTGGGTTTTTTTTATTCTTCCTCACAAATCTCATCATTAAAGAAACCTGATGAAAGTGGTGATGAAAACTGTCTACCAAAAACAACATAGTCTTAAGAAAACCAAGTTAAATTTAAATCAGGAGAAACTAAGGTGCTTCCTAAATATAGTGTCAATTTAGTCTCTCACTAGAGTGAAAAAAAAAAGCCCTATACCACTGATAGTAATTTGTCAAGCTTACAGGGAACTCCACCAATACATTTCCATCTGATCTGAAAACTCTTTCCAAAAATGAAGAGTTTTCATCTTGCTTCTTACCCCTAGAGTATTCCTTCAGAAAATCCATAAAGGGAGTATTAAGAATAAGATGTGCCTGGAACCCTGTAGCTACTGGCAACATTTATTTAGCAGATGTATTAAGAATAGTTGCAAATCTGTGGGTTTTTAAAGCAAAAATCTGATACTGAATCATGAGCTTGCCTGAAGTAAACCACTGTTAATTTGCAAAGAAACCATTTGCCATTAGTCTTTTGTGAAATGGTCATTTTCAAGCTGCATAATAAAGGACTCATGGCATCCTTTACTATGTACAGGAGTTTTTTCCAGGATAAATAGTATTTTATTAGAATCTGTTTTATAGTACTGTAAGAAAGAGGTGTTTAAATAGGAGTGGATTAGGAACATAAAATCTTCAAGTGCATTAGTAGATAGATTTAAACAGTAGGGAGTCTGTGGCAACAGATGAAACAATTTGTTCTGAAGAACTCAGGAATCTTTTACTTTAGCAGGAAAAGATGTGTTTTTTAGTTGCAGTAAGTAAGAATAAATGTCATCAATAGTAATTGTAGTTTTAAAGCATGGAAAAAAATGACGTGGAGAAAATTACCTGGAGCCATTTGTTTCAAATTACATTAATGTGCATATTTTCACATGTGCTGCTCAGATTTCCATTCTAAATAATTTCCATTCACTTTCTCTAAGTTCACTGCACTTAGTTACTAGAATTCCCTTCTTTGCATTGGACACAATTTACAATCATCTCTTCTGCTCTGCTGCGTGCTGACAGCTAATTACATTTGCAATTAGGGTGTTTCTGTTCAGACAGATTTGAAGGGAAGTTATCTTTAGAATTGTGGTGCTGTTATTTATGTACATTCTGTGTAGAAAAACCACTGGAGCAGCCCAGTGTAATTCATTCTGATACTTATGGAGAGTTTAAATTTTAAGAATGAGTTTTTTCCAGAATTGTTTTTTCCATCTCCATGTCCAAATTCCAGAATGTGTTCACAGACCACTAGAGTAGTATTAACTAATCTTGGGCATATTTGCTGTTTGATTGTTCATATTTTGGCCACTGTTCTGAGTATTTCTTGGATTCTGACATTAAATTACCTGCTGTTTAAATGTTTCTCTTCCTCCCTCCATGAGTTTTGAAATCTCTGCAATTATTTTGACAGCTCTAATTTCTTGGGCATCTGAATTTTAATAAGAGAATGTTTCTTGAGCTGAATCTTTTTAAAACTATGCTAATTTATACAATAAAACTTTTTGTTCATAGGATAATGAATTTATACCAGAGCTTATTTTCACATTAAAGTTTCAACTTGGAATCTTTTTTATGATTGTTATTAGGAATGAAAAATACATTTGACATTTACCTGTTTTAGCATATTTTACACATAAAACCTGCATCCAATGAAAAGCCACTTGAGTCCTCAGCTGGCACAAAATCATATATAAAGACAAGAAGAGTGATCAGGGGAGAGAAGGCTTTTGAGGTTAATTTTCCCTCATTTATATAACTGTATAATTTGAAAAATGCTGGTATATTTATTTATTCAGTACTATTTCAGTTTTAAAGCTGATTTTACTTTCCACAGTCCAAATGTATTCTCTGGTAGCCGGTTAAGGCCAAGTTGAACTAGAAATATTTGTAGAAATTAATCTGAGTCGTATTTGATTAAAAAAAAAATAAAGAGGTTGATGGTTTCTACACAGATGCTGGACCATGAAAAAAGAAAAAAAAAATCCCATGAAACAGTGGCATAAGTGATAGAATTACATACTTACTTACTGCAAAATGCTCAAATTCTGAATTTCACTTCTTTATACAGCTGCTTATTCCAGTATGTGGCACAGCGATTCTCTGCATGTAATCCTTCATAGCTGTTACATTTTGGAGCATCTTGCCATTTAATACATTTATGCTTTTAAGGATGCCTAAACTGAGATGGTTGGACCTCACTGTGTGAGGTACATTGTAGATTACCATGTTATATTGCTCTAGTGCAATCACACTAAATCTCCTCATTTCCCCTTTCCTTTCCTTCAATTTTTTGCCACTTTAATAGTTGTAATGTAGTGACTGCTCTTCTGTAGTCGTGTCTCCAAGTTTAATAGAATAATAAACTGATCATTTATCAATGGAATCCTTATCTGGAATTATTGTTCCACTATTTTAACCAAAAGGAACGGCACCAGATACTCAGTTTGTCCTGAAATAGGCACCAAATCAAAGGGATGGATTTGAGACCTTTGACCAGGACTTCTGAATCTCATTGCCTGTAGCTATGCTTTTAACTACATAATCTGCTTTTCCACCTCTTTCAAGCAATGTCTATTTATGTTTAAATACAGCTTTAATTTTTCCAAGTTGAAGCTGTTCTTTAAACAACCTGACCTTGGGACTTGGGACTTTGCCCCTTCAAAATGTTTTTTTTTTTTTGCTGGGACAGTCAGACTGAGGCCCACAGTCTTTCACTACTCCCAACATGGTATCTGAGGAGAGCAGTGCTGTGCAAATATTTCCCTTTCCTTTGTATTTTTATTAAATCCGTGTTTAGTATGCCTCAGTATGTCTGATAACTAGTGGTGCTATGCCAGGGGCAGCAAAGCCTCCCATCACCTCCAAAGCAAAATGTTGTATGAGACTAGAACTGTTCTAGAGTTTGGAAAGCAAATATAGGAAAACCTTTCAGAAGAGGCATCCCTGGAGAGAGACCCCTGTTCCTTTAGCTAGCAAGATTTTAAAAATCAAGGTTATTTTCTAAAGGGAAAAGAAAGGAATATAATGGTGAAAAGGCAGAATTTTGGACCGATCTATACTTGCTCTTTTTAATTTCCTTTCTCAATGCTGTTGACTTCACTATGAAACCTTAGCAGCTTGTTTAACCTCTTCCTCTTTATTTGAACTGTGAGAAAAGCAAATATGTATGTATTTTTACTTCCAGGAGTATTACTGGTAAAAGATCTACATTTGCACTTTGGCAACTATTGAGAATTTGAATACAGATGGAACAGCTTGGCATTAATTTCAGTATGCCGCTTGTGCTTTTGTAGTGATTCTGCATCTAAAATTGAAAAGATACCACTTAAAATTAAAAAACTTGTGATGCATTTTTCTGAGCTATATATAGTGAATATAGGTAATGCAAAACTCAAGAACACTCTGCAGTAATAGGATAATAAATATTTGGCTGTCAGCTAGAGGCCTGAGCTGGCCTGTGCTTTTGTTTTGTTTTGCTGGATTTGAGGAAGGAATATCTTTCCATTGAAGGAAAAAATGTGTTTCACCTTTCCCAGTAATAGCTTTCAATGATTTCCAGTTTCTTGAATTATTTTAATCATGTACATTTAGTCAATTATATTAATTAATTAACATGTTTTTCTCATTCTTCTTGATTTGTGATTCCTCTGATTTCTTTTAAAGGTCTTCTCTATTAACCTCACATCCTGCCTTGTGTCCTGCAGCTCCAAATCCTTACTAATTGTTATTGATATTGTTGATAATTGTTATTGATATTTAGGCATAAACTATGACAGTCTTCATGAATGGAGTCACTTTGTCTTTTTTCTCCAGACAATTTGTGTGAAGGTTAGATTTTTGACAGGGAGAAAAAATGGCAAATATGGAGCCTGGTAAACAAGCAAAACTTCTACCAGGATTGCTGGGTGAAAAAAAAAAATTCACTCTAATGGGAAGTAAACTGAACTTTTGCTTCCTAAATATGTTTCATACTAACAGTAGTTCAGGTAAATATTTTTTTTCATGCAAGTGACAATGCAGGAATCATCTCATGAAATGAGCCAGAGAACTCAGCCTTTCTCCAGCCTTCCAGTGGATAGCAATTCTGTCCCCTTCTCTTTATGTTGCCAGAGTTACTGGCAAATAAAGGGAAATCAGAATATTCTTTGCCTTACTTGATAGCTTACCAAAAGGGAGATTTTATGCCCTTTAAAGGCTTTGAAAAGAATGAAATAAATTTAGAGTTTATCAAGTGAGTTGCTTTATTGTAGGATGGGTTTTTTGGGCTGTTATTAAGAACAATCCTGTAATAGTGTTCAAGAAAGGATCTTGGTTTGGATTTGGAAAATGTGTTTCTAAAATGTTGGTCTTTGATATTTTGTCTTCCTTCACAATATTGGTTGGCAGCATTTTCCTCCATTATAACTGAAGCCATTTTACAGTGTCCTCTTTGTAGCAGAAAGAGCTTGTTATCTCAAAACTATGAGTTCAAGGATAATCTGAGCTGTTACAATATTTTCACCTACTTTTAAATTAATTTGAGTAGATATCAAATTATTAGTCTTTTTTTTTCTTCTTTTCTATCTTACTTTATAGAGTAAAAGTTTTGAATCTTGTCCATCCAAGAAAGAATCATCTTTGTTGGAGAAGGACACATGATACTGTCTTGTCCCAATACTGGAGGTCCATTTTAATGGGTTTCCTCTATTCTGGAAACAAGTAACAATATCATTACCAGTGCTGTAAATCTCATTACAATTTCTATTTCAGCTAGCTATTTGATCGGTGATTTTTCAGCAATTTATTCAAAATCTTTCAAAATCTCTAATACTTCTACTACAAATTTTAATTTATATGTTCATCTCATGGACAGTTTGCCATACCCATGTAACTTCTCTTATCCTACTTTGTGCTAAAGCATAGTTTTAAGAAGTTATTCTATTTATAATTCCAATTTCTATATATTTTTACTCTGATACATTGAAATAGAAAGTTTTCAAATAAGAAGGGTTCAAGCAGGTAGTGAGTGTGTTGTCTTCAGAGCCACTTAAACCTTCTCCCACTGTTCCAGCATCTAAAAGGAGCATTCCTGGTGCCAGAGTTGGAATTTACCTAATCCAAATAAGGAAACAGAGTTCCCAAACAAAGTGAGTTACATCAACATCCAATATTGAATCCAAGCTCTGTTTGGGGTGAAGATGAGCATATTAATCTTAAAACAAATTTGAGATATAAATTAAATATTGGGACCATTACTGGACTTTAGATCATCCTGACCTGCTTGTATTGAAAAAAATATCTGTATTGTAGGCAGCAACAAACATAAAAGGGAGTTAAAGAGAGAGGGATGAAGGAGGGATGCTAATCATTTACAGTTACATAGAAATATTGTGGTATTTGAAAAGTAGTGAGACTAGCTGAAGAAATTGCCTGAAATGTATTTATTTATTTACCCATATTATGGCACTGTTAAAGTGCAGAACTGTGCTTTCAATTGCTAGAAAATGTAAAATGTATGAAGACAAATTCCAAGTATTCATTAGAGTAGTCTGAAAAAAAGAAAAAGGCTGTTCTGAGGACAGAGTTTAAGTAAATTATGTATTGAGATGCTAAGGAGTGACATTTGAACTACCAGTGAAAACAGGAGCTCTTCATGAAGTGCTTGAAGTTTCACTGATTTCTATTTGCCTTTGAGAAGCTTATGCACGTTTCATATATGCTAGTGTTCAAATACATGGTTTGGTTTTATTTGATAAATTTCCTATCCTGAATATTCTACACTTGGCCATCCAGATTATTATTTTTTTCCTAAATTGCTTAAGAAAGTAAATTTTTACTGCCTCTGTTGGTCAAAAGACCTCTTTTGGTGCCTGTTGCATATATGAACTACTTTAAATCATGTTTGATGAAGCTCTCAAAGATATGAAAACCGTTCTGAATATAGCAGAGCTAAGTTAGGGTTGTGAAGAGAGCAAGCCTCCCTACCACGAGCTGGTTGCTGGTTGCCAGAAAATCTGTGTAAAGCTCAAGGTGTAGGAAACTTCATCTGCTCAAAGTGCAGGAAGCTTCACTTCTCCTGTCTGCTGTGAATTTTGTACTTATTTTATTTAGAGTAACTTATGCCTGTGCATTTCTCCCTGTGATTCTTTGGATGTGGATTGCAGGGAATATTGCAATAGCTTTTTGATGGGTAGACTTAGCTGGTGGGATGCTTTCTCCTTGACCATATGTAAATTTGGGACTGAGAAAGGTATTCTTGTCACATTCAAATGTGCCACATTCAGGTAGATGAGTTGTCAGGGAAGAATGGTATCTAGCTATGTTACATCATTTCTATTTATCAAAGATACTGTTCTTGGAGAACTAAGGCTATTGATGTAATAAGCAGTTTTCTGGTAAACAGGCAAAAAGTAATATTCTTTTTCTCTCAGACTACTGTATTCACCCTTCTTTTTTTCTTCCTTCCTTCTTCCTTTCAAAACTCTTTGACAGATGCTAAGGTTAATGAATTTTAATTTTAATTTGGCCTTTTCCTTGGGTTGCTGACAGTTTCTTCTACACCACAGAGACCTTTCTTTTCCAGCTCACTTCATGTTTCAATAAGAAGTAGAGTATCTGATGGAAGCTTCTTCATGAATAAGTGAACCCCACTGGAACACAGCCAAACACTGTCAGAACTGGCTCCCTGATTCCCAGTCCTGTGTTTTGCCATGGTTTGAGAGATTAGATTCATTAACCTCTCATTAGAAACATGTCAATGCTAAAATCCCACAGCATGCTAGACTCGGCTTATTAGAAATCCCAAAAGGCCAGTTAACATTTAAGAATTAACATTTCGTATTCCAGAAGTTAATAGTAGATTCCTCATTTGGCTCCATTCCATTTCATTGATGTGGTAACTTTTTAGGTGTTTTTCCCTTTCGAATTAGCAAAAAAGTTATTTATCCAAAAAGAATTGTTTGATTAAAAAACCTTTTATCATTGTCGAAATAGAAGCAATTTCAGTGTAAAAATGTTACTTTATTTTAACGTTTTCTATATTTGTGTGTGGAGAGCAATGCATGTATAGAATACGGTATACTTTTTAAATACAATAACACTTTCTAGAGTTATCTTTGTACTAGTGATAACCTATACAGACTTTGCTATTTGTACAAGAATATTAAATCCTATTTGAGCAGGTCTAAATGCATCCAGATATTAAAGCACTGGGTTTAGTTTCAGAGTTCATAGTCTAAGGTAAAATGAAATATAATTTCCATTGTCTTTTGACCTCAGGAGCTTTCTTCTCTAATGAGAATGAAGACTGCAAAATAATTTGAGTAAGATGGAAATCATTCTACATCAGTCATATTACATGGCTTCTGCTCAAGCTTCGTGAGAATGCTGGTTAAAATCCATAAAACAAGAAGTAAATGACCCTTTACTAGCAATACATTTTTGTGTGTATTCGTCTGCTACTGTGAGCAAAAAAAGAAATTTCCATTTTGTGTGGCTATTATAAGAAACATGAAATAATGCTTTTGAATCGCTTAATGTCATTGCTTGAAATGGAAAACAGTATTTTCAAAGACATTGCACTTTGTTATTCAGGGCTATGCTGATCAGCCACCATTATTAGGACATTTGGCTGCTATTTCAAAGTACAAGAGTGGAACACGGGGTCATTAGTAGGGAAATGAGAAAGAATTCAACTGGCAAACCCATGCTCTGCTCTCCCTGAGACAGTAACAAGAACAGCCACATGAGAAAACACAAGATCAGGGGGATCCTGTGTTCCTCCCCTGTCATCTAGAAGGCAGTAACTTAAACAAAAACAGTGAACAAGGACAAGTCCCTGCTTGGAGCGGCAGGCAAACTCCCTCTTTGCCCACCTTGCCTTCCCACGTGCTTGTACACAAAGGTGATGGGGCTCTGGATGTGAAAGGCAAGTCAAAGGATGATGTGGGTGATGGCCCATCTGCACCAGGGATGCTGCTGAACAGAAAGGACTGGCACCTGTGTGCTGACCACCTCCACAAGGAAGAGAACAGGGGCTGTAGTGCTAGGCTGTAATGGTGGCTGACTCCCTCCTGGGGAAACAGAGGGCCCAGTGTGCTGGACAGACCCTGCTGGTAGGGAAGGAGGGCTGCTGCCTCCCTGCCACCCAGCCTAAGGACATCCCTAGGAAAGCTCTTAGCTGGGTGCAGCCCTCGGGCTATTACCCCTTACTGCTCCTCTGTGTGGGCAATGACAAAGCTGCAACATGTTGTCCAAGGGCAATCAAAAGAGATGTCAGGGTTTGTAAGGGAATTCAGATCTCACTTGTGGGCAGGGATATTGGAAAACAGCAAAAGAGAATGATGTGAGATTATGTGAGTACTTCTTTATCCATTAGGAAGAGCTCGTGGAATGCTGTTTACCAAGCACTTGGCACTTTGTTGTGTGCTGCATCATTGTATGGCAGTAAGTCTTTTGGCCACTGGCACCTGTTCCAGAGGTTGCATTGGTCTCCTTCTCAGTGTCAGTCCTGCAATTGTGTGTGCTTTAGTCATGTCAGAACAAGACCCACTGCAGTCTGCCCTGAGGATGTTTTGTCTTCACCCACTGGAACAGTCAAGAATATATATTTTGGTGAGATTACTGAGTGGCACATCTTTGGAAGGGCAAGCCTGAATCAACTATCTGAGTGAAAAACATAGAAGTAATGGATTTACAGAAGTGTTTTCCACTTAATTAAATGTATCAGCATCATTAGAAAAGGTAGTCTTTTAAATTACAGAAAGTCACCCTGGTTTCTGTAAGAGTAAACTGTGACCTTTTGCTTCCAGCATTTGTTTGGAGTAATAATTTGTTCCAAGTAATAATTTCATGTAGATTTGGATTTTTTTCCCTTCTTTTAGAAAGCATTCCAAAAAGTGCCTCAAAAGATCAACAAAGAAACACAGTTATAGAGAAGTTGAACAGTCCTTGTTATGTATAATGGTAGTCACTGAGGAAATAGGACCAGAATGATCACTGCACAGAATAAGTAGATAACAACAGCATCATTTCTTTTAAGTGTTTTTCCAAAAAAATGCTTGAGTGATTCCAGAATCACACTCAGTAGACAAGAAATATTCTATATATATATTTTCCAGTTATACACTATTGTCAGTATAATTTCAGGAGTTTGTTGTCAATTTAAATGTTTTCTTTTGAAGAGTTGGATGTGAGAATATTAAAGGTTTAGGCTATGATTACAGTTAAGAATTGCTTTCTTCAAAGAAAATTCCAACCAGGAATTCAGTTTGTTTTACAGATTTAGTGAAGTAACACAGGTTGATTTCTGCAACAGAAAGCTGTACATGTCTTAACAAGGCAAGTAAGAAAATACTTTTCAGTTACTTTTTTTCAGTGGTTTGGTATTTGTATTTTTCAGGTTTGTTACGGTTTGGGTTTTTCTTGAGGGTAGCTTTACTATTACTCTTTACAAAAAGCCAAGAAACTTTTGTCCTAGAATGTTAAACTCAAGAGCAGCTGTTCAGTAGAATTACTCTAAGGGAAGAGATCACTTCTGTCTGCTGGTGGTTCTTAGCTGCATTTATACTTTTCAGTATGTGGAATTCTTGATCTGCACAATTTGAAAGTCACCTATGAGATGTGCCTTTGTACAACCAATTGGAACTCCCATAAGATTTCTGAGGAGTTTTCATTCAAGCAGGTTTTGCTTTCTCTGGTGCTAAATATTGGAGATAATATAACATATTGCTTAAAAATAGTGACATGTAAAATCCTACTTGTTCACAATGTAATAATTCTTGTCTACTTTTATGTACAAATAGAAACCTGGGTTCACTTTGGGAATTCCTAGAAAATGTAGTTTACCAGGAGCTTCCACTGAACCTGAAAAGCAAAGCCACTTTCCAAAGCCACCTTCCACTCACACATTATCCTAGGGCATTATGTGAGCAGTGGCTTTTTTTCCAAGATTGGCATGATTTTGTATTATTTTAATGTGTTCTTTTGTACAGATATGCTGCATTTCAGTGATATTTTTGTAAGCTCCTTGAGATTCATTATTGAATGCATTGCCAATATGACTTTCAGCACCTTAAGTATCAAAGGTCTTTAACTGTGAACACCTGCTGATGCCCTACTTCTGTATTTTTAGAACTGAAGAATGCTTTGGAAGTTGATGTGATTCTCTGTAGTGTTTTAGAGGTTTAGGGTTTTTTTCCTGTTTCATATGAAACAAACTACTGTATCAGAGATTAATGAACATTTTCTGAAATTGCAGTGAGTGTTCTCACAAGGGCCAGCATCTACTACTGATACACTTACAAAGATGCAGTAAAAAAGGTTCCTCAATGTATGCTGTAAAAAAATTTGCCAGTTTTCTAGTGCACTGTCTTCAGGGGATAAGGTCACCATTGCACACAGTATATTTGGTTAGGAGGCCAGTTGAAAATGAAAGGAGGTTGTTTCCAATCTCTCTGCTCAGTCACAGTTTAGCTTTCATTTTATATTCTTTTATCTCCAGATAGATTGAACTCTGGGATATAGCACTGTTGGCAACACTTGCTGATTAAATTTGCCATGACCTCTTAATATCACAGGGCCACACAATTTTCTTTCTCCTTCTAGCTCCTCATTATTTTAGTGGCACTCTTTTGCAGTTAGGGAGGTTTTTTTTAACTGATGTTAGTGAAACAACAAGCACTGTAATTTGGTGAAAGCATGGGATGTTGATCATACACTGTGACTGCTGTTCTCATTCTTATGAGAGCTGTATCTGCTTTACATGTGAGTGGGCATCATGACCCTTTGTATAACGAGTATTTGGGAAGGTTGGAGCAAAAAGGGATTTCCTTTGGAAATGTTTTTTTAGTTTAAGTAGTTGTTAGACCAGCGTTTTCTTTGCACACATATTCTTGGAAATATTAGGCAAGCTTAGAACCTGTTGATGTTAACAGGCATGGTGTTTAAGCTAGCTACAAAGAAAACTTTGAGTCCCAAATGACCAATCCATGCTAATGAATCCATATAAAATACTGAACATTGAAAACACTTAATGCTAGAGAATGGTAGATGTTTCCTAAGGCAAATTTTAGCACATTTGACATTCTGCCTGAAAGAAGCACTTCCTTAAAGATACCTTGGTCAGGACTTGTGTGTTAGCTGGTTTTCTGTTGCCATTTCTAGTCTTACTGAGTGATCCTTCTGAATATAATCTTCTGGTAGGAGAATTTGCTTCTAAAGTGTGTTCTGGGTGATCTCCTTGTGTATAAATTGTGATTGCAGAGCAGGCCTCTGCAATGTGTTTTGCCTAAGTGAAAGCTGCAAATTACTTCCTAGTTGTTTACTGTCCTTTAGATCTGCAACTTTGGCAAAATAATTCTTGCAGCTTTGAGCTTTAAGACATCCAGTATTTCCCTTAGTGATGTTTTCTGGTTGAATCATTCATAACCTGGCAATTTTTGCTAATCCAATGGTTGTGTACAGTTTCTGAACAGCTCTTTTACTAAGCCACGTTCATATATGCATTCAGTAATTATCTCAGTAAGCACATCACATGCAGTGTTTATAAATGGATACAGATCAGCTCTCTGTCCCTCACATTATTGTGTGCTTTAGAGCTAAGGCAAGTCTAGCCTTCCAGTGTCTGCCTACAATCTCCTTTTCAATTACTTTTACATTCAACAGTCACTATTCATAATAGGAGCTTATGTAAGCTTTCTATTTTTATCTCATTCTAGCTGTGGCATATGAATAACTTTTAATACTCTCTAATAGCAGTGAAATTGCAAGTGCATACTTCATGGTATTTTCTTACTGAGATTTGCTAATGTCTGCAATTCATAAAGACCTCAGTGGTCAAGCTGACTGTTCTTCTGCTGTCATTCAGTGTGGTAAATTGACATTCAGAAGATTGTAGCTAATTATACGGGATAATAAGTCCTTTAACAGTAGCTATTAGGAGAGGGTATGTTTTGTATTTTATGTATTCCTTCAAGATAATGTAATTTTGAAAGTGATATCCAGGGAAAGGTGGCTCAGCATTTCTTAAAATGTTAAGCAGATGTACCTTGAGTGGTGTCAAAGAGCCAGTACTTGACAGAAAGGCATAATTCTTGTGATGGACCAACAGAAGCATAACTGTCATACATCAAGGGAGTATTTCAAGATCCAAAAGATATTATTAAGGCATTACATTTTGACTTCTGTAGAATGAGAGTTAGGTTGCTTTCAGGTAATAAGTAATTTACCAGAGAGAGAAAGTTCTAGTATCTGAATCACTCTCTTGAATAACAGTGGCCACAAATTTTGTGTAAACATTGTATGTGCTAGAACATTTTGGCTTCTTTTGTTCGTGTGTTTGAGGTGCTTGTTTGATGTATTCTAAATGCTTTACACGGTCATGCAGAGTTTTTTGTAGAGTTAACCTTTGTAGCTTAATGTGTTCATAAAAAGAATCAGGAGAAAATTACCCCTTGCTTTATGCTCTAAAGGTGATGCTTACCACCAAAAAGAGTTCCCATGTACTCCATCCCTGTGGTTGCTGCTGTCTGTCTGTAATCTCACTGCCCTCTTGGCTGCCTTTACAACACTTGCACGATGTGCTGATGCTTGACTACTTTTCATCAGCTTCCCCACCTCTTCTGGGTCTTTTCTTTTTAAATCATGGGGTTGTTTTTCCTTTCTCTTTTTGTGTACAAATTTCATAGATTTAGTGAAAGATGTAGCACTCATCTTGGGGCTGAGGACAAGTCGTAGAACAAGTATGCCTAGAATTTAAAATACTCTTAAGCAGAATTCCTCTCTGGGGAAACACAGGCTGGGTCTGGGGTGCTGGATGGTGGAAAGATGTGGATTCTATCAGCCATGCATGAGTGGGCTGTACTGTACTGATGGTGCTGACACATAATGTTCAAAGGACTGAAAAAACACCATCATTTACAGCCATTCTTAAAATTGGACTGTTTTACACTTAATTTGAGCTGTTTCAGTTGCAGTATCAGTGCTGGGTAAGAGCACATGGCTTCTTTAATACTTTTTTTGAAGTGCTGTGTTGTTGCTGTACTTCAGCTTCGTGGAGAGGTTTTTGTAATCTTAGGTCAAGTTAGTGTTGCACTGTCTGGCTCTGTGATCTATTGCAAGAGGCCGACAGTCCGGATTACCAAGCAGAAAACTATAGTAAAATTCTTGACATCTCTTCAGCAAATTTGTTTTTTTCCATTATACAAGTTTCCTGTACAATATCTCTCTTGTCCATTTTCCTTTATTCTAAACACTGTCATAACCAGTCAGTCTCAGCAAAAGAAGAATATGGAGAAAGATACCTCATACCTAATAAGACAAGAAATGCAATCTCAGGCAGGAAGCATTTAATGGCAAACCCCAATTTTGTTATATATCATATGCTTGATTTCAAAATAAGGTTGCTGGGGAAGGGGAACCTGGGTTCATTCCACTCCTGCCAGTTTGATGCCAGTGCCACTAATAAATGCCCTGAGCATGGAGAGGGATTGCACGTTGGCAGAAGAGCATCTGCAGGGCAGCACAAAGGAATTCCAGACACTTCAGCCAGTAAGTCATCTTTATTGAGGGTCCAGCTGAAATGCCTCTGTGCAAACACACCCAGCAAGGGGAGCAAGCAGGAGGAGGTGGAGAGGTGTGCATGCCTGCAGGGCTCTGATCTTCTTGCCATCATGATTACTGGAACATTGGCATGGAAGGACAGCGGGTCTTTAGGAAACACAGGCAGTGGAGATGGGGAGAGGGTGTCACCCTGTGTGTTAATGAGCATCTGGAGTGCATGGAGCTCTGCCTGGGGGTGAATGAGAAGCAGAGTTTATGGGTCAGAATTAAAGGAAGAGAGCTGTTTAGGGAGGTAGTACAGTAGAAGTTTTTCAACAATCCTTTGATATTTCAATGTGCTTATTTTGGTATTCATGCGAGTGCCCCCATTCTCATGTCACTTGAAAACATTTAATGAAATGCACCATCTTGTACTGATTAGATACTACTGTGTGGAAAATCTACTTGTATAGCAGTCTGCTGGATTATGAATACTAAGTCATTAACTTGTAAATTTATTGGTGGAAGCATCTTCTAGACTTGAGTGTTACACATCAACCTTCTGCTTTTAAGCTAGAGAAATAAGTTTACTGTCTCATTCTCCATACAGAGCCAAAAATTAAGAGGATGGGCAGGAATAACTTAATTGCTTTTCCCCTTAGTTGCCTTTGAAAAAGGCTGTACAAAGTTATGGGTAAAATATACTTTATTAATTATTTAGGATTAATTAATTTTTCACTTTTAAGCTGTTCCTTATTCTGAGATGATTTAATGAAGCTGGTCAGGTTAGACCTTCCAATACATTTGATTTCACACTTGGGAGTCTGTCTTACTGCTTTACATTAATTGGCTGCACTTAACCTTGTGTGCCAAAAGGATCATATTCATGAGAAGATGTATGCATTTCCCTGGACCATGTGCACTGAGCTGGGGACTCAGCTGGCCTGGTGGAGCCAGTACCATCCTTTCTACTGTGAAAAAGAGCTGTAAAGTTTTCCCTGAAGTGTGTGTATCCAGCTGGAGATTTTTTGTTATTTCTGTATGTTCAGACGAATGGTCAAAATAAGGAAAGGTTTTCTGGCAAGTAAAATAATTCCAAGGTAGTAGGATATTTATTAAGAATGCACACACCAAGTTCATCTGCTGGAGTTTAGATGATAGGATCTTCTAATGCAAAGAGGGGTGATCTGGAGAGCACTGAAGCAGAACAGGTGACTATGCAGTGTCTTTAAATAGAAAATAAAATAATGATACTTTTACTTTTACAGATTTTGATGTCTACTTTTTCAAGAAGGTTAAGAGACTGCAGTACTATCACACTGAGTGTGTGCACATATTTATATATATTCTGTCAACATAATTTCTGAGCTTCTCTTAGTGAGAGATGTTGTTTGCCCTGACTTTAAGGACTTTGCTGATGAGCAGTTTAATTTCAGAATTCAGCCAGGAACTAGACTGTGCTCATAATTCTCTTATTGACTTGCGTCGCCTTTGGCAAATTGCCTAATATTTGCATTTCTAGTATTTGAAAAATGCTGGTACTTATTTTTGTACACTGCTTCTGGGGGAAGCTAGCTTTAGAGTGAAAAATTGCTGAATAAATTAATGTTTATTTCTATATATTAAGCTCATCACTCTAGGATTTCTTCCATATTTAGTTCCTCAGGCAGATGTTCAATTCAATAATATTTTCTTTTTGGTACAATTCCCAAAATTATTTTCAGGGAACTGATTGTTACAGAGGATGGAGAAGGCGTGAGAGAAACAATGGATGAAATCTCTCTGAAACACTCAGGTTTTTTCATGCTTTGTGCACTAAATACATGAATAAATGATGTATTTTTATATAATGAAAATTAGTGGGTCTGTAGTAGCAATAATGCTACTACTTCTCAGTGTTTTCACCATAATGTTCTGAGTTTGGTTTCACTGGAGGTATACAAAATAGTAAAAAATAGACTTACTTGAGAATATTTTCCTTAGCTATTTCATTTAGAAAAAGAAAGTATAACATACATAAATTAGGATGAGGATGTAAATGAGAGATCAGAGAAGTTCCCAGTGCAGCACAATAGCAATTATAATTTAATGTTATGAACTACTGATGGATGCATATGTGTGAGATATACATGCATCAAATCTATTTGACATGCCTTCCTTTTCAAATTTTCTGATGCTTGTCTATTTAAAATCTATTTGAAATCTCATGCCTATTGAGAAACTGTGATGCCAGTTCAATTTCATTTTTGCAAAGACACTTAATACTAATTTTTTTGTGTGCATGATGTTGTAAAAAAACCCAAAATATTAAATTATAACCAATATATGATGAAAGGAATGAACAGGTTTTATGCAGCTTAATCAGAATTACCAAAATAAAAGTATCTTTCTCTGTAGAAAGTTATTTCTAATCAAGTAAAGTAGCACTTACATAGGTTATACTATTGAAGAAAGACTAAATGGGTACAATGAGGATACAATGCCCTGCAAAATTGAGTCTAGAGTAAAACATGAGGGACAACAGTTCTTTTCTACAAATTCCACATGTGTGTTATGAGCAGCTGTCTGAAGGTTTGCCAGCCTCTGCATTCTCGTGGGGGCTTGTTGATAAAGGCTGATATAGCTGAGTATTCTCAGAAATACAAACACAAAGCCTGGTGCAGCTCGGGATTGAGACTTGAGCATTTGTGTGTGTGAGGTTTCGGGGAACCTCCAGGAGCCTCAAGGGCACCCACACTGCCGGGTTATGTTCTTCTTTAAAAAGCCAAGCAAGTTAATAGTTGCTATAAAGTTATTTATTGCAGAAGCACATCAGTCTCAAAAATAAAAACAAAGCAAAGCAACGGCAAAACTGCAGTGGCAAAATGCAATGGCAAAATGCAAGGGCAAAATGCACATGGCATAAAGCCATGGCATAGAGCCCCCACTCTCCCTGATGCATGTTCTTTTATAGAAACTTTCCAACTAGCTAAGACACAAACTCGGACCACTACTCCTTAACCTATTAGAATTCTGGTTTCTTAGCACGCCAGGCTACATATAAACTATGTACATGGCCTATCTTGTTCTAACTGAAAAATGTAATCAATATTCTTAACTGTGACTCTATTATGTCTGAAGCCAGGTTCTTGGAGCCTCTAGGAAAACACTAGCATGTCTTTCAACCTTCACTAGAACATGTACTACTTCTCAGGCATCTAAGAACTTTTACTCACTAAAAGCACTTAAAACTTATTCCATTTACTTACTTACTTACTCACTCCTTCTATTCACTTACTCATTCTATTCTAAGACTTAAATTCAATCCCTGCACTCTGATTTTTCTCTGAAGAAGCAGAGAGACTCATGACTTACTGACTCCACCAGTGTGCACTTGTAATCAGCCACTCACGACCTGCCTGCCTGGTGTGCCACTTCAGTAAGGGAAACCCAGAGGTGCACAGCCACTGCAGCACTTGTGGGGACATCAGTGGACCTCTGGCTGCCTTCCTTCTCCTGCAAGCTCTCCTGGGGCAGACACGGTGCCAGCATGCAAGGATGTTTGGCTCTCCATCTCTCTAAAGCTGCCTTCTGCCCATGAACCAAATTCCTTCCAAATGTGCTATGAAAATTGATTCATTACTATATGTTAGCAAAAACTAACGAGCTAGTTATAACCAGTGTATTAACGAAGCAAAGCAATAATGCTCAATGAAACATTAATTTCAACAGTGAGAAGATCAAATAGTAGGAGAGGTGCAGATGTATGTCACTCATACATGACTAATAAGAGATATGTGCTGTGTTTAACCCGTGCTGTGGCTATCCCAGAGAAGTTGTATTGCCATGCACCTGCCATTCCAGCTGGCTGCAGGAGGGCACCCATCTGATGAGAATGAAGTTGTCCTGCCCGTTCAGCATAAATTGTTATAAAACAATCAGTAATTATAAAATTACTTCAACCTAGGTCCAGCAACAAGGGTGAGATTTCAGTGCTCTGTTCTTTGGATTTTTGTGCTGCCTCCTTTGAGGTTTTGTTTCTGCACACAAGTTGTGCCTGTTGGTGGCTGTTCCTCTAGGGTTTTTTAAAAGTATCTTGGCCAAAAAAAAATACAAAAATTTTACTGAAATTAAGCAATTTATCTGTCCATATTTCATTCAGTTTTTTGTTACTGCACATTTTGATGCCCTCTGATGAGAAGGCATATTTTATCTTTCTGAAAAAAAATGAAACTCTACATGGGCAGATATAGACAGGAGCTGTCACCTCAATTAGCACCAAAATAAATTTTCAAATATCCTCAATCAGCTGTTTCTATCAAAACCAGTTGCTGTTTCTAAGAAAAGTTAGCATTCTCCAGGTTTTGGGTTGTTGTTTTGTGTTTGTTTTTTTTTTTTTTTAATATACGAATCTCATTGCATTCAGATAATTAAAATGCCGTAACAGTTTTCACATTTCATTGCCTAATTAACAGCAATAAAGGCCACACTAAATCAGGATGAATCTGTAATTTCATCACTAATCGCACAAGTGTGAGTGTCAGAATCATAATGAGATGCACAAATCTGGAGGTAATGAGGCTGTGGCTGTCTGGGAAATTAGAGCAAGTGCTGGCACAAATTGTACAGCAAGGTTTTTTCCCATTTTATTAATTATATGCTTGCACAGGGAATTGTAACCAACTCAAATTACTTTAATTTGTGCAATTCACGCTCTAGCTATGAACCTGATATCTGAGCATGTAGTTGGGTTCCCCATCCCTCCCTCGGTGCAAAAATTGTGAAAGATTTCACTGCCCTGAAATGTTTGTTTAGATGTGAAGGTTTGGACATTCTGGCATTCCATTACAGTGCTGATGGCAGGACTGTTGCATAGTGACCATTTAATGCTGATGGGACCATCCTTCGAGGTAGAACACCAAGGCTTTCTCAGGTGGAAAGGAGTCTGAGTAATACAAAAATTAAAGAGTATGGCAAATGAAAATATTTGGGTCATACATAATGACTGGTATAATTTCATTTCTTCACTTAACTGTGTAATGCTTCTTTGATAAACTGAAAAATACCAACTTGACTGTTTTAGTCAAGTGGAAGTATAGTTTTGCATTCTAACAAAAAAACTGTTGTAGTGCTACAGACTAATAAATACTGATTGAAACTTTATTCCTGTGAGGTTGATTGATTTTATGAACAGATCCTGCAAGTGTTTTAGACCAAGATGATTTAATGATTTGTGCTGAACCTGTCTTGAGGCTCTATGATAAACTGCCCAGTAATTTGAATGTTTATACATCTGAATTGACTTTTTTGGAACACATACACGTTTTATATTGATAACCAAGGATGACTGTGATCTTTCTCACACTGAAGCATAATTTGGTAATACTTAGCACACAAATGTCATATTTCAGGCTTTTGTTCTAAATGCTACTAGACTGGTACATGGAAAATCTTCTGTAACATGATCATAAAATGACTATTCATTGTATCTGTATTGAGTTTCTATGTTGTAGTAATGTTTCTAATCAAACAGTTAATATCATACCTGCCAAAAGGGTTGTTCAGACTGTTTCCTGGGTTATGTTTGTTATGATTTTGTAAAGTTGTAAAGGTGCCAGTGAGTTTAATGATTATCACTTCAGTAGCACAATAAACATTTTAGAAAAAGAACATTGACAATCCCGGAGTGGGAAATGCTTGATTTATTCTCTTTCCCTAGATAAAGGTCATTTCTAGCAGGTAACTCCTTGTGTTAGGAGTTAATAGCTACAAAGTCCATTCTAAAACCCTTCTCTAGTCATCCTGAACGCAGCATTAGCTGTTGTAGCAGCCAACGGTGCTACATTAAATCAGAGAGATACTATTTCCAATTTCTGGTACTCCCCAGGAAGAGCTGGTGTGTATTACCATATAATGGCTGAGGTTCCTGGTGAAAGACTGTATGAACAGCCATCTTGTGTGTGGAACATGTGTTGCTTGGGATGAGAACTGTCTTTCAGTCAACCAGAACTAAACCTTGATGTATTTCATTGTGTCTTTGCTCCAGACTGGCCTGTGGTTTTGCTCACATTTCCAGTCTTGTTAGGTCTTTTAGGTCTTTGCATTAAAGGAAAACAGTAGTGGCCTTGTAAAACCTACAGTAGCTCAAAAAGTTTTTCCTCCATTTGGGTTTTTTTTAATCAGCCCAGTTGGACTTACCCTGTGCTCTGCAGATAGTCTGTGTCCTTACCCAGCATGTGGGGCTTACCAAGGTACAGATGAAGCCATACTAAACACTGCCCTATATCCAGTACTCACATCTTCATTTTTATTAACAGATGGTATTGGAAGAGGTTCAGTGTCGTTTTTCAAAGGACTTACTGCTTGATACTTCAGGAGAAAATTTTATCTGTGTCCTTTCCTATTTGGTACCACTTGCTCTTAAGAAATTTGATTTAAAAGTTGAGGTTTGACAAAACCATGATTCTGACACCTGCCATATGCTGGTTGTTCCATCTCAAGATGCTGTCTGTCAGATGCTTGTTTTTAGATTCCTGTTCCCTGGTAAAAGATTTTGGAAATCATAAAGCTCTAGGAGTTTTTGCCCTAAGAGGACAGGTGACAGACTGCAGTGTAACCCACACAGTCAGTGGTTGTGTGCTCTGACCTGAGTTTATCCCATCTTTGATGCATAGCAGGCATGTCCTCTCAACTCTGTCTTAGAAGAAAAACTTTCAATGGAAACTACATCCTTTTTTCTCAGTTTTTGTTCCCCATTTTTACCCCAAAAGCACGAGATATTTTTTGAATTCAGCCTTGTCATGTACCTGTAAATATTCGGTGACCTTTTATTTGATTTTTAAAAAATTATGTTGTCCATTATATTGCTTCAGAATTTATTTGTTATTTGCATCCCAGTACTGTGCTATAATCAGGAGCTAACACTCAAATTTATTTTTTTTTAGAGTTTTTGCATGTCTGTGAATATCAAGAAGATTATGAGGTTTGGGAACAAGGAATAAGGGGAAAGGAAACTATATGTTTTATCTTAGTATTTATTTTCTAGACTAGTTTAATTTTCTTTTTTATACCACATACCTTTTTAAGTTATTTTGGTTGGGTAAAACAGAGGATGCTGTTTGGCATCCCAAAAATCCCAATAGGTGCCCCATGACATTGGTATCATGCACAGGATGAATTCCATCTAGCTACCATCACAGCTTCTTAGAGCTTCCAGAGTTTCTGCTTATCTCAAACATGGAACTGAGATGCAGGAAAGTGAATTTTCTCAAACCTGAAAGGCAGAACTGTAGACAATATTCTCTTCCCAAGTTCTCATACATTGCCTCTATGTGGATTTAGTATCGTAAGGATCTTTGTGAATTTATACACTGAACTGGTGGAATTCTAGGAAAGCAATTGAGTGTATAAGAGGGTCTGGAGTAGAATCAGCAGCTAAGCACTGAGAAATGAATGAGTTTTTATCTACAGCTTACAGGTGACAGTGCTAATCAGATATCTATCACATACCTACATCTTTTCTTCCTCTTTCTTTTCTATGTAAGTCGGTTTAACAGATGCCTTTTTGAAGGGTAAGAAATACTGAAATACGATTAAAAATTGAATAGTTAAGTTTATCAGTAAAGATGATCTAAAACAATGTGTAAAACTCTAAAGCAGCAGTATGAATTGCAGTTGACCTAGTTTTTTGTGACTTGATGAGCTCATACTGGCTTTGAAGGTACTTAAGCTTTTGTAGCATAAACTATTATTCTGAAATGTGATTATCCTGTTGAACTGTGGTTAGAACTCATTGTAACTTCATTCATTATTCAGAAGACTCTAGCCTTAATAGTAGCTTAAGATACATGTCATGTATTTGTAATGAATTAATTCGCTTTCAGCATTGATCAACACTTAATGTGTAATTAGTGAGCAGATTTAACAACCTGCTAGGATGATACTGTGCTACATAACCATTGTGTTCACATCTCACAGAATCTGGGGCAGAGAGAGGCTGCAAGAGAAAGGTTTTCACAACAGCACTGCTGTTAAACAAGCAGAGATAATATGTTGTGTGTTGCTGGGTTTCAGAGTGTATTATTTGTGTGTTGTATTAACATTGAGTTGGTACTGGAAGGCCAAGTAAGATGGAATATGTGTCTAACACTGGCTTTAAAATTTGAATGTCAGGAATGCATAGCTGTGCTGCCTAAGGTTGTAGTGAGGTGGGGTCAGGCTCTGCTCCCAGGTAACAAACGACAGAATGAGAGGAAATGGCCTCAAGTTGTACCAGGGGAGGTTTAGCATGAAAAATTTCTTCACTGAAAGGGTGGTCAGGCATTGGAACAAGTTGCCCAGAGAAGGGATGGAATTACCATCCCTATGAGTGTTCAGAAGACATCTTGGCCCTTGGGGACAGGGTTTAGGGACGAAGGTGGCAGCTTTAGGTTAGCAGCTGGACTGGATGATCTTAAAGGTCTTTTTGAACCTTAAAAATTCCATGATAAGGGACATAGAGTTTCAAAATTCACCTTGGATGACTATAGCAATAACAGGAATTAGATCCCTCTTCTGTGTTTGTGCATTTTGCTATCTTGCATTACCCTTAGACAGCAGGGTAGTTGGAAGGTCTAGAGGAACTTGATGCTAAGAACATCCTCCCTCTCTTTACTGAGCTTGCACAGTTGAAAGTACAGCAGTTCCCAGGCCTAACAAAGCTCAGCTATTTTACTACTGCTCTCCACTCAGAACTTTGCAGAGGTGTCCTACAGAAATACTTTAGAGCAGTGTTTCAGGGCTTCTATCTATTCAGGCATAGAGTATTTTAATATCTACAGAAGGAATTTAAGAATGAATGAATTAGTAAACAGTGTATGCATTTGCTTCGTAGGAATTTCTGCAAGTATAGCTCCATTTCAGAACACTTGGCCTATGGTGAAAGCCTGAGCACAGCTGCCCCAAATACATCTTGATAAATGGCTGTCCTTGCTTTGTGTGGGTCTGAAACCCTGAAATATGCACAGAATTCAACAGGTTCTAACAAGCAAAATTCAGATGATATTCCTTATGTCACACTGATTTTCTGGGTTGCTCTGAGAACACTGGAAGAGCTGGTAATGTCCTGTGGACAGCTGTAGTACAGCACAGCAGTCAGCTGTTCACAGGCAACAGCTGAGCTGTTTTAGGGAGCACTCATGATGTATTTAAACACAATTTTCATATTACAAGCAATTAGAATAAGTGGTTTATGGAGAAAATGAAAAGTTTCTGCACATTAAATATGATAATTTTATTTCTTGAAATAGAATTCACATGAAGTTACACTGTATCTAATAATAATTAAGAAATAGCATCCTTTTTCTAATTCCAGCTGGCCAAATGTTTGGTTGCTGAATGGTTTTCGGTGCAAATAGTTGCTGAGCCATGTGAGATGGTGAAACAGCTTGAATGAAACAGTAATCCTTAGTCAGCCCATCAGAGCACTGACTTTCTGGGGTTACTACATATCAAACCAAGACACTTGAAAGGCTTTAAATTTGTTTAAATTAAACAATTTAAACATTGTTTAAAATGTTGATTTTCTATACATTTTAAAAAGATTCTTCTGACTGCAGCTGTAACTTAATCTGGTGCTCCTTATAGGAACTGTTAAGATGTAAAAACTGGTGTGTCATCACTGAGTACAAAACTGCAATAAGAGCCTCCTGTAAAAGGAATATCAGCCAGGCAGAGTTTGGGAGAACACACTGCTCTAAACGTGGGAAGAATCACAAGCATCACTCACTGCAGCAGCTGTAGCAATTAGCCAATTAAACAGGTTTTATTGATGATCTGCAATAGCTAATAAACTTTTAACGAGCTATAAAACACCCCATGGATCAATCTTGCTATTAACAGGCTGGATCATAACCAATGCTTGTTAATTCTAACTAGCCTTATTGTTGGGTTATGGAAGGAGTAAGTGGACTATATGCCAAATGTAAAAGTGGAGACATCATTCCAAATAAATTCTGATAGTTTAGGGAATATTTATAATTTACTTCAGCAGATAAAACAACCATTTTGAAAAGAAAGGTCTGGGGGCATCTTTTTAGCTTTCCATGTCATTAAGGCAAGGATGAGACTTCCAGTCATCACACTATAGCACAATCACAGAAAAGCTGATAAAGAAAACCAGGAAGGTTTGAGAGGATTAGGGATTTTCTATAGTTCTGTGTAATACAAAACCATCTCTAGGGGAATCGCTGTTCCAAAACACAGATCTTAAGTAACTGTAGTAACTACTTGCCTGGTACTGCATTTTTATCTGATTGGCTGAATGTTATTTTTCTCAACCAAAATGGTTATTTAATCTTACACACTGGCAGTTTGGACCTATTTTTTAAAGATAAAACTTTTTTTTATATTGCCACTTTTTAAAGATAAAAACATAGAAGGCTAATAGGGAGATATTTAAGGATTAAGAAGTTGTAGAAAGTAAAATGTTGACAGATAAGATATTTCTAAAAGTTTTAAAATACCATACATAGTAAAGAACTCAAGAAGTATTTAATCAGTATTCCTGTTATAGGATAAATTCATTGGGATTACTAGGATTTTGAGTGAGTGACTGATATAAGCTGCAACTGTGAATTTATGGCAAGTCCTTACCAAATTTCCAAGCAGCCTCGAAGTTAATAGTTTGCATTTTTAAATTTCTGAAGTCACATTTTCTTGTGGTTAGTCCAGTACTGTTATTTCTATCATACTATTACCCAAATGTTGGTTCAGATGAAGATTCAGATTGTTGTTCAGGGAAATTGCCATGATTCATGCACATGCATCCAGTTGTGCACTTAAAGACAGAAAATAATATTGCAAAACATAGGTCCTTTTTCTAGCTCCATGCATGAAAAGCACCTCAGTGTAACATGAAGTCCATACATTAATATTTCAAATATTAAATTTTTGCACAAAAATGTATGCTTCAGCTCTCCAAAAAAAGAGTTGTCTCATGTCCAGGAATGTTTATCTTCCTCTTTGCTACACCAATCTAATGGAAATTTTCTGCTCCTAAAGTAACTAATGAGGTCAGAGCTTTTTGTAAGTATTTGCTTGAGCACATTATAAGCATCTGTTACAGTTTGCAAATGTTTGGAGCTGGCAGTAAAAATGCTTGCAAGTATAGCTACAGAAAACATTCCCAGTGTAAAGTGTGTGAAAGAAACTGTAGCACAAAAAACCCCCTCTCTCTTAGTAGATCTGTTGCAGCAAGAATCCAGCCCATAACTATCCATGCTGTCCCAACAAAAACTTCAGTTACACTGCAATTGTTGCTAGAAAATTACCTTTGGTTTCTTGGTTGTGAGTTGATTGAAAGTATAAATAAATGATGAATAAAAGCCACTCTACTAAGTAACATTTTAAGGGAAGTCTGCAACAGGTAAATAAACATTAAGCAATAGAAAGGCTGTAGGTAAACAGGTGAAATGTTGGCTGCAGCTGACTTCAGGAGGCCTTTCTTGTTCCAAAACCACTATACAAACAATATAAATTCAAAACAGTACAGAGTGTAAAATGCCACTTGGTGATCATTTGGTTTGCATTTGCTGTGCAAACACTTAAACTTTTTCATGTGGGCTGTAACCAAATCTTTTATCAGGTGTGAGAGTGGGAGGTGGGGTCTGTGGAGTAACACCAAAAATCATCTGTAATATCTGGTTCCTATGGTATAGAATCTGTACTAAGATAAATTGTCCAGAACAGCTCACTCAGCTCTCTGGAGATCAGTTGAGATGTTTACTTTCAACTTGCAGCAGTTCCAATTAATGTGCTGAGATTTCTTCAGGGATTTCACAGAAAAAATTAGATTACTACAGTTGGGTCTTACCTAGAACAGTCTTTGCAGGAGCTGCAGACAAAAAGGCTGGGCAAGCAATCAAAGTGTGGCACAAGCACCACTTGGTTCCATTGCTGCATGTGCAGGTTGCTGGGTTTGAAGTTCACCATCATGCTTGTGTTCATGCCTGTGCTGGCTCTTGGTTGGATACAGTGCTGTGCTTCCCTGATAGCTTTCTTGGAGGCAGATCCTTGTTTATTCCCTGGTAATGGACTGTATACTTTGCAACTGTCTAAGTTGCTAGATGTTCATGAATCCTGCAAATCCGCTGTTAGCACCGATTCTTTCAGAGCCCCTGCTGTACAGTTTCATTTTGCTGTTTGTCTTGTCAGATATTTGTGTTATTTAGAGGAAAAAATTAACAAATAAATACCCACTGAGTTTTGCTAATGGGTCCAAGAAAACAAACACTCTTCCACTTTAGCTAGAAAAGGAAACATGTACAGAGAGCATAATAATAAATGTCTGTGTATTTCTTATGAGTTTATTTTCCTCAGTAAAGTATTGTTTGAAGATAACGTCAGAGCCTCTAGAAGTTCATTATTCCCCTCCTGCACAAAATTTTTACCCCTGCTTAGGAAACAAAGTATTGTCTGCTTGCTATTTTCTCACTGAAGAGCTGTTATGTAACCCTTCCTTTTATAATCCTTGTGTCTCTTTCCCAGGCAGCCTTGTCTGAGGATCCCAGTTCAGCAGTAGCTTTAGAGTTAAAAGTGAAATGAGTTTTGTCTCATGTGGCAACCCTCGTCCAAGGCTGCTCCCTCTGAGTGTCTGGTCAGCAAGTGGCTGTGTACTGCAGCTGGCCTTGGAGAGCAGATGCTGCTCTGGCAGAGAACTGCAGAGTGTGTGCCCTGAGGCCAGAACTGCTGCCACCTTTTTATAACCTTCAGCAAAATTCATAACTTAGTGACATTCTCAGAATTGTCAGAGGTGGTTGATGGAAATGCATCTTGAAGAAATGATATTTAAAAGATTTATTGGGGACTACATTGTGTGATCTGTACTGCAGAAAAGGTTGTGAAAAGCTCATTGTGATGTTGCTTTTGGATAGAACATGGATGGAATGGCAGTGCAAAAGCTTGTTAATGCAAGTGACAGTGACACTGTATTTGCTAAGACATGGATGTGGATAAGCAAAGAATTTGTGACTTTTACAAAAGGTAGTTGGTCAATGCTAGGATTTGTTTCTGCTTAAGTCTGTAAAAATTATGAGGAGACAGACTGCACACATCTATTTTTTAAATTGCTGCAAGCAGAAAAGAAATTAGGTGCACTGGATGGCCCAAGTTCACGTTTTCATTTGGATTACATTTGGAAATGGTGTTTCTCTGTTTTGAAAATTTTAATTTTCTATGTTTACATAGTTAACTGTTTTGTTACTCTTCTCACTTGCACAAAATTCAAAGCACTGGGCTCTTTTTGCACCTCTCTAGTGAAATGGAGAAAGAGAATGGCAATGAAGTATTTCAGTTTTACACTTAGCACACAGTTTGATTTTGATCCTTTTCCTATTCTATCTAAAATGCATAAGATTAGATATTACTGTTGCAAAAATTGTTACTCCAGGAGACATGAGGACGTAGAATCTTTAGGTTGGCAGTTGCCTAAAATATTAGAAGAGTGATAAAAGTTATTTTCATAACTTGCAAAGCTTTATGGTGACAAAATCCTAGTACAGATTAATTCATCTTTTTGTCCATTTTACTTGTTCTGATGAAGTAGCTGATTCGGGTGCTGCCAATAAAATCTTGGTTAGCCCTATAGGTGTGTTTTCATTCTGGAGGGATCACAAAGTGGGGTTAAATTGTGACGTGCTAGTATTTAAATCTGTATCATTTCATAGATTAGCCTGGTCTTCTTGACAAGGAAAACAGTTTTATTATTTTATGGGATTATGTTTTATCCTGAAATCTTGCTTTGTTAATTATTACTGTAAGATGAAACTTTGAGGGATTGTGCACTTACAGGAAGACCAAGATTATCCTATGTTATAGCCAAAACTGCAAACTGGCAAGAAATATGTGTGCCTTGTGATCTCTGAAGTGCTTTTTATTTATGGAGTTTTTGTTATTTTCACTACAAAAGTAAAGAATTCTCCTCTTTCACTTGCAAGTTTCCAGAATTTTTATCAGTCTGCACTTCTTCCACAGCATCAAGTGTTGTCTCTCATTCTCAGGACTTGCAGTTATGAAATCTCTGAAGCAAATCTCAATGAATTTCCAACCACAATATTCCTCGTAGTGCTACCTACATTTATGATATTGGGTTTCTTGAATAAAGGTTTAGAATGCCACAGTTAGTGTGTTAGTATGTTCTTCAAGTTAGCTTTAGAGTTTTGCAAATAATATGTTTGCTGCTTTTTTATCACAGTGATTGGAAAATAATTCTGATGTGTTTGTTTATTAGTAGAGAAGTTAAAATCATTGTAACAAATCCATTTTTGTAACTGACATTACATCGGCAGTGACTTTTTTAGACCCAGTTGGTAAGCAGTCTGTTTTGAAAATTAATATCCTCTCAATAGGACAAGTGAAAAAAACACCAAATTACTAGAAAATGTAGCTTATCTCTATTGACTTGCTGAAATACCATAAGAGTGATTAAAAATAACAGCCATTTTATCAATGTTCTTACATTCCAAGATTTAACAGACTTTAATTCAGAAAAAAATATGATCGTGTTTAATGGCTAGTTAGTATTACAGAAACCATATATAAATGATAAATCATGACTTACTCTCTCATTAAGGCATTTCTCAGTATATATGCATGGTGTGTATTTCTAAAAAACTAATGTTTTACCAAATTTCAGAACCTGTGATCCTTTTTTATGTTGTACAATTACTTCAGCAGATTAGAGCACTAAGATGCCAAATCTGCTGCAATTAACGTTAAGAACCTGGTTCTATTTCTAATGCTTTTCTAAACACTGTAAAAAAAAATTAATACAGTTACTTAGATTCACCCTGGAGTTTGGTATGTTTCCAGGCAAGGCTTATGCACCAAACCAGCACTTGTGGAATATGATTCGGTATCTCATCTGCCCTTTTCTGATTTCTCCTGAGTCACAAACTTTGCTGGTGATTGACGTGTTCTGTTCATGCTTGTTCCCATATGGAGATTAAACCACGACTGATGGAACTGTCCCAGACCTTTTCATTTTCCTAGATTTCTCCCTTATCTACTGCAATTGCACATACTTGCCCTGTGGGAAAACAAAATTGAAATAGGTGCTAAAACCACGATAAATTTTACATTCACCTAACTGATTACACTACTTATGGACAAAGGAATACAAATGATTTCTGGTTTGTTATTTATTTCCTGGTTCAAAGGAATGTGTAGCAGACAGTGGTGTTGGCTAGAAATTGGCAAAGGCTGGTTAAATGTGACCCTTAACTGAATGTTGCTGTATGGTTTGTTGAAATGTTCTTGATAGATATCATGAGCTTCCAAACACCAGAACTGGGGGCTGCATTCAGAATACTTTATGGAGTTAGTGAAACAGTTTATCACTTGTAGTTCCTGTTTCTATGGTGCTTTCTTTTTAATTTCTAATATTTTGTTTGACTTCTTAGCAATTTTTGAGTGCTAGACTGATGCTGACAGAGCAACCTATATAAACACCAGGGTCATTTTTTGGTATGATGGCAACTTATTCAGAATCCATATATTTTTCTCATAGTTATTATTTTGTGTTTATTGGCATCCTTTATCTTTAGTTGTCATTTTACTGCGACATAATTTGTTTCTCTGAGCTTCTGCAACTCATTTCGGTCAAGTTTGGTTTTTAATTGACTCTGAGCATTTTTATATCATCAGCAAGTTTTGCAGCCTTGCTAATTTTTACAGATTTTTCTGTATATGGAATGAACTGCAGAGGTCAACACAGATATTTGTGAAATGCTGTGCCTTCTTACTGTTGTGAAAACAACCACTTGGTGTTGCCAGATAAATAGTCCATATATCTAGTAATTTGATGAAAAAGCCTTATTCAGTGCAGAACTATGGATTCCTACTCAGTATCCTCTTTCCCTCTAGAGAGGGTTTGAAGTCAGAGAAAGCTAGACTTCTGAGAAATAGAAAATTATGGAAAAAATTCATGTGAAAGCTGTTCTCTCTTTAAGGGATGCATCTGTATGCCCAATTTCCTTGCAGTCTGCCTTTGCACTGCCCTTGGTAAGAGATACATGCCTTCATCCTTTGGTCACACAGATTAATCCCCTTACACCAGAGCAGCAGTTGTCTTCCAATTCTGTCATTTCACTTGCTCCCATTTACCCACTGACAGAAAGGGGATGGCACAAACTTGTGGGATGATGCAGCCATGCATTGCCATTCTCTGGAAGTGAGCCTGCCTGGGGGTCGAGCCTGGGAATGCTCAGGTCGTGCTAAATGCTTGTGCAGAATTTTCCAATGTATGGGCTGGGCTGGTGAGCTTGGAGAAACGCTGCCTGCAGTCCTGGCTGTGCCATATTCTTTCAGTTGATCCCTCTGTAGGCTGCAGGTCAATGTGTAACTGTGTAAGTGGATGGTGTGCAGGTATTTCCCAGAGCTCCACTGCCAGCACAACCATGTGACACACAAGTCTTGGGTTTGAAATGCCTTCACTCCCCCTTGGGCTTAGTGTTGCAGGAGGGCGTGAACACCATCAGACAATCTTTGAATTAATGAATATTTTCAGGAGTGAATAATGCATAAACCCAGCTCTTACTGCCACCAACAATCCATGTTGTTTTACAATGAAATATGCATTTCTTTTATATTTGAAAAACATAAGGTACATTCATTTTGTGGGTAGTGCAAAATTTATGATCTTCTTAATTATTCATTTCAATGCTTTTTAAAGTTTGTAGATATGTTTAAGTGACATGACAGATGACCACTCTGTCCCTTACCAGGTCTTGAAAGAAAATATTACAGATTTGGAACTCCTAAGGCCTGGCCCTTCTCTTTTCCCCATCAGTTTAGATATGATCTCTACAGTCTGCAACCCAGGTTGCCCAAAGCGTGTGATCACCTAGTTCTTCCAGAAGTCTTCTGCAGCAAAGGATCTTAATAGAAGGAAAATGTGTGAAAGTGTTTGAGGCTCTGTGCTTGACTACCTGCCAGGCAGAGCTCAGTGTGTTAGGGTTCAGACCAAGCATGCAGGTTTTGTGTTACTGAGCCACGGGCAAATTGGAGATGGAAGCATTCAATTTGTGTTTCATGGCCTTGTGTATTTACCTTTTTAGTAAGGGTTTTTTTAAAAGAACACTTATCTTTGTAATTGACATAGAGGAGTAGAAATTTAGACTTCAGAAACACCAGTAATGAATCATAATTTGTCAGGTCTGCTTTGTTATATCCAAATGACAAATAAGAAGAGCTGTGTACTGCTTTTGACTTTCATTCATGTCTCTTGTATGAGCACAGCTCTAGGTTTTCTAACTTTATTTTGTGCAATTTATATGCTTTACAAGTTGCATTTGTTGATAAACAGGACACTAGGAGAAAATTTTTAGAGTGCCATTTTGAGTAATCAAAAAGTGAGATGAATATTTGGTTTTGATAGGTTTTCAGGTTTTCCCTGTGAGAAATTCTCAAGTACATCTTTCAGACACTGTTTTCTAAATGCTGCTATTTGAAAAACTTGATATTTTGTCACTTCTTTGAAGATTGTGCACATGGTTTTGAAGCAGTCAATTGCAAAGCACAGGATGCAGTTCTTTCAGCTTGCTGAGCTGTCATTGCAGCAGCCTCCAACTGCTCTGTTTCTCCTAGCATGAACTACCTTGGCCATGTAACCACTGCCCATTTGAGACTGGTGATTTGCCTGAAATAACTCAGCAAGACATTTTGCTGGATTTACAGGTGTAAGACTACCTTAACTTTGTTACTTAACTGCTTTTAACATGGTTATATTATTTTCTGATTCAAAGTTGTGAACTATACACTCCTTCAATTACCAGTGCTATTCTTTCCTGCAATAAACTGCTCACTCTGGGCTTTGAGAACTTTTACGGTTTTAGATGTGGTTGTTCACGTACATCTAATTTTATGACATAAAGAAATTAGAAAAAATTGTTTTGTTTTGCTATTAAAAACACTACTAATATTCCTTTAAGTCACTGTACTCTCATTGTAGCTAGGAAACTGCCCAGTATTTTGATGTACAGATACTTCAAAAGCAGCAACTAATGCTGTCACAGAATGAGTGTTTAACACAATGTAACCACTGGACTACAGTGTGCCCTCCCAAGAAATTAATTTAAGAAATTCTTATTTCTCCTGAAGTTACATTTAAATTCAACCGTTGTACTGTCTGCCACATCAGTCTTAACAGACCATATACTTCCCTTTACAAGGTCCTCTTCTGCATATGACCTGGTTCAGCAGGGGAGCATTCCATAAATTACTTAATTCTCTTTGCTGACATGTCTCACTGGGACAGCCAATACCAGAATGTCACTCATCAGCATTTTCTTTGATGTATTTAATTTTCTGTTAGTGAATTAAAGCTGAGTTTCACATTCAGTGCATATTGAATATCTGGGGGGCTACTCTGAGGTACTATAAGAAGGGTCTTGCTGTCTGATTCTCTTTTGTGCCATCTGGGGCTCTTGCTGAGGATCCACTTTCTTTCCCTCTGCTGTGCAAGTGCACTGAACCAGACCCCTTTACTGTTCAACTCCAGCTCTGAAAGGCTTGATCAGCAGCTGGTAGCTTTTTCTTGAATGCTAATTTTAGAGAGTCTCTTGTTAGCTAATTGTGGCCAAAGGAGAACTGAAAAGCTTTACAAACATCAAGTATCTCACCATAAAGCTTTACCTTTAGGCTTCAAGCATTGCCCTTTTCTCGTGGGGTATTTAATCTGCTCAGAAGCTGTCTGGACACAGCCCTGAGCAATGTGCTGTAGAGTTTGAGCAGGGAGCTTGGATGAGATGATCTCCAGTGGTTCCTTCCACCCTCAACCTTTCTGTGATTCCTAATGCTTTTGAAAAGAAAAAAGGAAGAAGCAGAGAGCAAGCAGATAAATTGTTATGTCTAATTTCTAATTTCTGTTCAACCTTCTGTACTGGCATTCTGTTTCAGAAATTTAACTCATAAACCACTCTGAGGTTTTCCCTGAGCCCCCTTGTTCTGTGGGCTAAACACCCCTGGGTGTCTCAGCCACTCCTCATCAGGCCTGGGCTCCAGATCCTTCTCCAGCTTCATTGCTCAGCTGAGAGTGTTTTCTAGAGGTTGGTAGCTTGTCATTTACGTAATGCAAGGAGAAGTAAATTATTTGGCTTATACAGGAGAACAGTGAAATCAGACTTCCACCAAGCAAGGATTGTTGCCAAATCTTTCGTGGCCCTTTCCTATGTTAAATAAAATTTCAGAATTTCTTTATGAACAGTACATACAAATTAGACCTGAGTCTCTGTATATAAGGCTTTAAAATAACGTTGGAAGTAATTCATATGGGCATGATATCCAGTGTGAAGTTTCAATGTGTCAAGTAAAAGCAAGTAGAGCCTTGTTTTATGTTGGGGATATTCCATGTTAATAAATTCCTTGCTGTGACCATAAAATAGAGGTAGGAGTAGAAAACCAGCAATAGAACATTTAATTCATAACTGTTCGAGTTAACCCCTTGGTGCTGCTCCCTCATTATTAAATCACTTAGATTTACTAAACTGACTGGAGCAAAACTTGCTCTCAGCATCTAATTCAGCCTTGTAAAATCATCATGAACTTCAGCAAGTTTCAGCACACAATCTATATATTAATGTTTCTTATGAGTAGGGTAATGAAAAACATATTTTATTCTTCTGTCTGTACAAATATAATCCATGATGTAAATGGAGTCATTTTTGTTCACATCTGATATACTGAGTGATGATGTTGTTTTCTATTCTGTTTTTAATATGTGTGGGCAAGTATATTGACGTTTTTAGTACTGATATTCTAGTAACCAGGCTTATTGGTATTTTAATTATTTTTCAATCCTAATGTTTCTATATTTGTCCTTAAATCTTATGCACAGTTCATCTTTCCTTAATCTATCCTGAGTTCTAAAGATTGTTATAATTTTCAGTCTCCCAGTTCTATCCTTTCCTGACCTGTTTTTCCTGTGCTGTACATAATCTCCCTCCATGAGTTTCTTCTCTCCTTGACTGTGGGCCAGTAATCCCTCCTAGATTTCTACAAATGAAATTATCTTGGTTTTGTCCTGCGCTTTTCTTTGTGTTTATTTTTAAGAGCACACATTTTTTTCAATATTTGCTATGTGCAGAATCCAAGTAATTTCAGTCACATTGTTTCCTAATGCATGCTTGGGTTACTCTTACTCTTAGCTCTTCCAGAGGTTTTCCAAGACACACGTAGTGATTTGTGAATTTTGGCATAAAAATACAATAGTTTTAAACACATATCTAGTGTTGCATAGATTTTTAGAAAATTTTAGCAAATTTTCTTTAAAATAAGAAAAACATATTGAGAAAAATCCCTAAGATTTAGTAAAATTCTTATGTGGAGTGACTAAAATTTTACAGAATAGTTTAGAGTGTAACTGGAGTTGTGATACTCAAAGTTGATATTTAAAATTAGGCAGAAGGAGCAGGATTAATAAAGGAGTGTGCCATTGCAATGACATCTCTGCTGTATTTCACTTTTTTGTTTTCCAGAAGACTCATAATAAGCACCACCATACAGTGACTCATATAAATACACATTTGATTTGCAGAAATCAACAGTTCTGAATTCAGCAAAAATTTTCCTAGAAATCGGAAAATTTGTGTTTTTCTGAAACAATAAAAAAAAAGCAAGCAAATGTGCTTAGGATCTATTTATTTTTTTCCTGTGAGAAAAGTGAAATAAATATTTTTATTGTATTGTCAGTGTGTTTTCTATGCATAATTTCTGAACTTTATAGAATCTGAAAGTGTTGTCATGGAATGGTTTGGATTGGAAGGGACATTAAAGATCATTCAGTTCCAACCCTGCTGCCATAGACAGGGACACCTTCCACTAGTCCAGGTTGCTCAGGGCTCAATCCATCCTGGCCTTGAACACTCCCAGGGATGGGACATCCATAACTTCTCTGAGCAACCTGTTCCAGTGCCTCACCACCCTGACAGCAAAGAATTTCTTACTGATACCTTATCTAAACCTGTTCTTTTTCAATTTCAAGTCATCACCTGTCACTACACGCTTGTCAAAAATCCCTCTACAGCTTTCTTGTAGAGCCCCTTTCAGTTCTGGAAGTTGCTCTAATGTCTCCCTGGAGCTTTCTCTTCTCCATGCTGAACAACTCCAGCTCTCATCCTGTCCTCACTGGAGAGGTGTTCCAGCCCTCTGACCATCTTCATGTTCTCCTCTGGGCTCATTCCAGCAGGTCCATGTCCTTCTTACATTAGCTCATTGAAATGAGCTTATGAGCTACTGTTGTTTATGAATTAATATCGAAGTTATTTGTAGAGATACATATTGAGAAAATAAGAAAATTACAGCCTGAAAAATATTCCAGGCTGGAGCTTCTCAGCTCTGTTCCCAGCCCATAAGCTGGTCCAGCTCAAGGCTAGGGAGAATTTCTCCCATGGTGATAATTTGATTAAAATAAAAAGGAATTAATAACAAGATAGAACACCTGTTGTGGTGTGTGACCAGGCCCTGGCCATGGGGTGTCTTCTCTCTGAGCCAATCATCTCTACTCTTGGAGTTGCAGTCATGCTATAAAACCAAGTGTGTTTCTGAATAAACTTGTCTCTTTCTTGCTATCATAAAAGATAACCATGTAACCGTGCATCTTATTTCTGCCGCACTTAAAGGGTTAAAACCCCTTTCCATGACTACAGTTCCTAGGGTGCCAAATGCAAGCATTTCACATGGGACACTGGATCACCTTTGTTGTGTGTTTCATGTCTCCAAAGGTGAACACTTTTCTCACTTTCTTGCAACAAAGATTAATCTGACTTTGCAGCTTTGTTTTTGAGATACCCTGAACCCTGACACGATTCAGCAACAGAATCAAGGTCTTACACATGCATATTTAGGATACTTATCTTCAGGGATACAAGTTATTATTCAGGTAATAATTCCTTATCATAATTCTAACTCAATTAGACTTGACACTTGAAATAGAGTGTGGCTGTTCATACTGGACTTGAAAAATGCAGTAAGGGGAAGAAAGATAAATGTACACTGCATATAGATGGGGGGAAATCCAACCAACCAAAATAACTGCCACTAATTATTCTTTTACTGAGAAACAGTGAAAAATAGTGTGGTGTATTTTCATTGGTTCTGGACCACGCTTTTAAAGTCAGTCTTCCATATCATCTCCCATTTCTGTTACTTTAATTCGTATTGCAGAGCAGTCCTGAAATGCACAAAATTAATTTCTTTTGGACAAGAGGTCCAAGACTCTGCTATGGAAACCTGGGGTCTAGTATTTTATAGTATTTTCTCCATTAGTAAAAACTTCTGTCTTGTATGATGAGAAAATGGCTTCTTGATGACTGTCTAACCAGGTATTCTTGCATGATAAATCAAGGCAGCAAGATTCATAAGCCTCCAGAATGCTTTAGAATCCATAAATTATGGAAGTTATTAGTATATTTTGCATACACTGATTGCATAGTTATTTTAAAATACACTTTCAGTGCAGTTGAAGTTAAGCAGGCTATCAGTCAAGTTTAAGAGGAGCTGAAGTTATTCTGTGTTTGCTTTCATTAATGAAAATCACCATCTTTGCTATTTTTAGAAAAAGATGTAAAGCTCCAGTTTCAATTTTTTCAGTGCTGACCCATGCAGGAAGATTATTTTTGTACATAAGGGCTCCATTCTTCACTATATGTGGGGGTGGAGTGGAGTACCCAGTAACAGCATCCTACAGTCTAACAGAACTCACCTCCCATATGTGACTTTCATCCTTTACTAATGAATGTATTATGTCCTTTTAAAGGACTTCTTTGATCCTTTTAATTTATTTTCCTTTATCTAAATATGATATGTTAATATGAATCCTGTGATTAATTCTCATGCATTTGTTCTATCAACTATCTTCCATATTAATGCTAGGGTGGTGAAGATGATGAAATTATCCTAATCTTTACCCCCCGTGCAGTATGTCTTAATAAGAACTTTCATATAAAAATATTGAAGAGACATTCAGATATGAATCTTTAGAGCTCCATACAAATTTTAAAAGAAAGAATTTTATGTAGAGATTAAAAATCTTTTGAAAAGGAAGTAAAACACTGAACAACGTTCTCTTATAGAGTAAGAATTTTATGCTTTAAAGTATTTTATTTGTAAATTCCCTGTGATGCATCTGAAAATCAAATTCAACAGCAAAAATGCAATTTCTGTTTGCAGAATGAAAGTTAACTAATTTTGACTAGTAAATAAACGTTTTGAGTTTATGTGTTCATGCTTCTTTAAAAGTTACTAAAATACTTCAATGTTTAAGTATTTTCTTAATTTATTATTTAATGAGATACTCTTGGAAATATTTGTGGATCCAAATGCAAGTACTTGTGTACTAATGTGTGCAAACATTGACAATCAGAGGGGAAGAGTTTAGGATTTGCCTATTTGTTCAAGGAAGGAGAGATACCATTGATTTGATACTGACAAAATGGTAGGGGTGTGTGTGACTTTCTAAAGGACTTTTGAGTCTTGCTTTGATTCACAAATTGATTTAACTTGCTAAAGATGTCATCAAGAAAGACATTTTTGTGGTGAAAGTAAATATCAGACGTCAATCAAGAATTTTTTCATACTGTTCTATTTGATGTTGTAATTAGGGATAGATAATACAGCTATAAAATCCTAATGATTTTCATCAATTTTGATTATTAGAGCTCAACTCTTTCAAGAAATTATTTAGACTCTGGGTAAAAACATAAATACCCTGTGTTAGCTTTAAATTTAATTTTGAGTTTCCAGTAACTCCTATGAAAAGGTAAGAAAACGTGCAGATGTTTTTTGTGTTTTATTATAAACAGCAAACATTGGCTGAGATGAAACAGCACCTCTGGTTTTGTGAAGCCCATGTGTTGTCTTGCTGCACTCAAAATTATAGAACCGATTCTTTACACAATGATGGTTTTGTATCTGTAAAAATTGAGCATCTTTCCGAATTTCCTTTGGATTACTCATCTTTTCATTGTGTTAAAAATAAGACTTGAATCTGAGTGATTGGCCAAGTTCATGTGGTGAACAGTATAATCTAATAATCTACATTAGCTATAAGATTGAGAAAAGTGCTTCTGAAGTTACCCAATTTTGTCAAGTAATATACTTATGCCAGCTTGGTAATTTCTTAGCCTCCCTTTCCCTCTGTGATTTTTTGGGGAACACAATGAAGATTATCTGGAACCACATAGAGAAATTTAAAGACTCCTTATAATTTTTGGATATCTGACTTGATTTTTTTTTTCTAATTAATTTTTTTATAATGGTGTGCAATATTTCTGAAGAAATAATTATACATCGTGGTACCTTAGTTGCCTGTATAGGGATAATTCACTATTTTATCATAAAAATATTCCCATCATTATTTACTGGATTGGTATTGCTTTTGTCTAGTTTAATTTATAATGTTATCCCAGACTTCTGTCCTTAGAAGAAGACCTTGTTTCCACATAGGTTTTTTATTTTAATCCATGGTCTTCCCACCTCTGTCATAATAGTTTAATGTTTATCCATTATCCCATAGTGTGAAATGCTGTGATAATGTGATGGTTTTGTGAATTCTTTCAGCACTCTTCTATTCAATATGTTCCTATTTTATTGTAGGTACAAATTAGAACAAAGATGATACATTTGAAAGTGAAGGTGCAGAACAAAACTGTTCTGGAGAAGAATACGTAGTACCTGCCAGTCAGGTTCATTAAATTATGTTGTTATAGCAACTGGTTAGCCTCTTCCATACTTAAAATATCTTGTGTCAAATAATTAGTGCTGCTTAATTGTATTTTATTGCAAAAAAGGCAAGTAATTAAAGAGGTTCTTGCAATGGCTGTGGGGCCAGAAAGGGTTAGAAACTACTTGTAATTGGAATATGTTTTGTGAATATAAATTAATAGATCTAGTAATCTATCTCCTCATTCCCCAGGATCCAAAAAAGTATCCAGCATATTTGAATTGCTGTTCCTTGCTTGGAAATATTAATGGATAAAAATTACCTCTTGTCCTCAATCATTTTTTTCCCTTTGTTGTTGTCCACTTAGGAAATCTGTAACATGTGTGATGTATTTAGCCTTGTCCACATAGACAAATGGCCCAAAATAATGCATTTTGTATTTTTCAGGGCATTTCTCTGTATTCTGGCTGTCAATCATGTTTTGCAGCAGGTTCTTTTCCTCCAAGTTTGGTCTTCTGCATGAAAACTTTCTGAACTTCTGATCAAGGCAGCCATCATAATCCACAAATATAGAGCTTTGTGGGAGAGGAGATTTCTAACAACATGATATTTGAGATTTCAAATCAGCAAGTGCCCAAATCAGTCAGCCAGATGAATTCAAACAATCTCAGTTATGTTTCTTTGCTTGGTTTGTTTCATTTTAATACAAAAAAAAGTATATCAGAAAAGTATATATTTATATTAGGAGCCCCACCAATACTCTGTGATAGACTTAATATCATTCCATCAGGAAATTTAAATGCTAACATCAGAAGCATTTTTGAAATTATTTTTTTAATTATTCACTTTTCCTAAAAGTGTATGAACATAAGACATATACTGATAATTACTGACATGGATGCCAGACACACCCAAGCCCTGTCAGCCAGGTGTTCAGCTGAAGTTTTTGGAAGCAGGTGCTAGAACTTATCTACAGCATCAGGTCCATGATAGTAATGCAAATAGTGTAAGGGAAGCAGTTAGAAACTAGGATATCAGGCTCCTCAGAAAAAAAAAAAAATAAGGAAAAAAATATAGAATACAGCTGCTGCTGAAAGGCAGCTTTGTTCCAATATTCCCACTCTTTTGCATAAAGAACAGATGAAATTTATCACAAATCATTCCGAGAACGTTAAGTCCAGGTGGTTAAAGAATTCTGGTCTTAGAAAATGCTCTCACTTGTGAGCAAATGAAAAAAGACTTTGTCTCAATGAATACTGTTCAAAGGGCAACATAAAGAATTTTATTTCTTTGTTTATCAAGTTTTGAATTTTTCATATCTGTCAAAATATCTCTGGACCACTGGAGGATACAGAATGTTCTTGCTTATCTAAGTCTATGTAAGTAGAATCACCAGTCACTCCAAATGTCCCTGTTGGAAACAGCTGGAAAATCGCTTTTTATCTTCTATTTTCTCTTTAAGTCGGAAAGTAAAAGCACGAGAGATGGAATTTCATGTTTGGACTCAGTTGTTCATTAATGCTCAACCATTGAACAGCAAGAGCTACAGCGCTTCGGGCAAACAAGAGAAAAATGCTCCACCCAGCCAGCCAGCCACGTGACTGCTGCAGTGTTACATGGCCCCGCCCACCGGACACGTGCTCTGGTGTCATGTTGCCCCGCCCACAATCCACGTGACTGCCCTGGTGTCATGTGGCCCTGCCCACCAACCACGTGACTGCTCTGGTGTCATGTGGCCCTGCCCACCAACCACGTGACTGACCTGGTGTCATGTGGCCCCGCCCACCATCCACGTGACTGCCCTGGTGTCACATGGCCTCGTTCCCCAGTCCTGGCCGCAGGTCCCTGGATGTGAACGGGGCCCTTTTCACCTGAAAAAAAACCTCACCCTGCTATTTTATTCCCACAAGGAGTTATTCCCAAGTGGCACCTCTGCCATATGGTTTTGAAATAGCTCTTTCCAATGAAAAATAGAACTTCTCCCTTCAGGTCTGCCTTGAGGTAGAAAAGTTGACTTGTTTGTGGGTAGGAACCTTTCAGAATCTTGTCGAACATAATTAAACAGAGACAATTTTTTTTAATTCAAGCAATCAAATGCTTGTCCTGGGCGTTTGAAAGAAGCAATGTTCACTGATGAAATCAGAAGAAAAAAGGAAAATGAAAGCTTCTTTCCCCAACACTTGTTTCTAAATTGTTCTTTTTTAAAAAAAGAAAGAAAATGTTTCTTCATTCCGCACTGTATCCATCTCTCAGCCACTATGGTTTTAGCAATTGATCCTTTGCAGTATTTTTCACTCTTTAATCTGATTTATGACTTTCTGGATTTGCCTTTCTTACATGCATATCATAATGTTAATATTTAACTTGCTTTGCTTTGCAGTTGGTAAGTGTTTAAAGGACATTCTTCTTTTATTGATTACACATCTGTACTGGTGATTGCTCCATGTGTTGGGTGACTTGTGTATGTAGTGCAAAGTGATAGTGCTGAGAGTGTTATTGCAATTTAATGTGTTTGCATATGGAACAACTTGGAAGACAGAAATGCCTGACTGTTTTACCTCTAGCCATGTACTCAGATAATTTGTCAGCACTTACTGTCTGAAGTTGCTCAAATCATTGCAAAAAGCAAACTTCTGTCATTCAAGCACAGCAAAATAATTTATTTTCTAACTTCCTCACATGTTAACAAAATTTAGATGTACACAGATCCCACATATTCTGAGTATAATGCCCTTTTCATTCTTCCTTTAAACCAACAATTTCTTCAGCCAACCAAAGATCTTTTGAGAGGATTAATGCTATAAGTGGTGTTTAATTAATTAAAGATTTAAAAAATTATATACATACCTGTTAGAGGTAAATAGTACTGCATTTTGAAATGTCCAGTTAATTTAAAGGGGCCAGAAATGTGGTGGCCATCAATTTGTCCCTTGATTTGCAATCCAAGTGGTATACTGTTTGATTTAAGTAACAGCACTTTTGGAAATAATTTTAAATAAGTTAATGTATTTTTTTGCCTTAAAATTCAGTCTTAATCATAGCAAATTTTATCAGAAGGCATATATGTGTATTCAGAAAAACTAAATATATAAGAATATACAAATATTTTTTGGAGTTATGGCAAATATAGGAAGATGTTCTGCTGTTTTTTCATGATGAAAATTGCCAGGCTTTTCTTTAAAACTGAGCACTGTCACATGAATATGCATCAGTTTAACAAAATATCAAGAGATTTAAAATTCATGCTCTCAAATATTTACTTAACTGCCCTGATAAAGATAGTTGCTTAAAAGGGCATAAACTTCCACTCTCGTCAGTTAAAAGATAGTTTATGACTTCATAGCCTGTCTTAAATTCAAGTAATGCCAAAGACTGAGGAATTATATGATATCTAGATTTTATTAAGGCATGTTAAAAATGTATTAATCCTCTGAGATTTGCATTTTTTGTGAGAGATTAATACTCATTTGCATGAATTTGTCATTATTCTCTCTTTTCAAAAAACAAAGTCTGAACGTCTTACATTAGTTCTGTTGGTGTACAAGGTCAATTGAGAGGAGAAAGATCCCTCTGCCAAGTATGACAAATTAACTCAAAAGTCAGCAGCAATATTCTTTGTTCTTCCCTTAACTTGGTCCCAATAGATAGAAATGAGTATATAGTTCATATCTCCATGGGACACTGGAGGTTTGGAGAATTTACTGCTCTGCCATAGATTTTCCTTTAGCATAGTTAACTTCTCTAGTTACAATCCTCCCTGCCAAGGATGGAATTTATGATTTCTTTCATATGAAACTATCTGCTGTATTGGGCTTGATAAATTTATTACTGTGCTTCTATAAGAACTACATGCCAAAAAAGCTATCCCTGCGCTGTGTTTCTTTTCTTTTATACAAGGTGTTTGGTGTTCAGGTCCTCCCTTTGCCAATACCTTTGATGGTGTTTCTTTAAGCAGCCAAACGACTCATTCATGATAGTAGTGGAAATTGTAGACCTGACGTGATTGTCAGCTAAGGAACCTGAACATTCCTCTGAGGCTGCTTGGAAGTGCAGATACTTTTCTTTGTCTTGTTCTCAGCATCTTGTGAAGCAAATGGAATGCAAATAGTGATCAGCTTTTTCAGGGTACAGTCTCCTACTGTAGTTGGTTGATTTCATTGTCTGAAATTCTGGTTCCTTGCAGACAGCCCTGCTTCTGTCAGACCTAAACAATTTCTCCTGTTTTTGGAGAGACAACAGAGGCAGCATTTCATTCCTAAAGCAGTTGCTGACCTGGGTAAGTTTTACATCCCCAGAATCCTGCAGCCTGTAAATTTTGTGCTCTGCCTGACTTAAGTCACTTGGGAGCAGATCTTCCTCTTCAGTCGTGTCCTTGTCGCATCTTTGGTGCCTTCTGCTTGCACCCAATGCATGTTCCATTCATTTCTCCTTTGGTACCACGTGTGTCGTTTCCCCTGCATGGGGCTCAGCCAGGGCATCTTACAACCCTCTGGAAACAGGGCACGAGCACCTGCCTGGCACAGGCCCCAGGTGAGACACACCTGAGGTGGAGGCTTGGAGGAAGAACTGCGCTGCTCCTTTCCTGCCACAGGAAAAAGATGTTCCTGCTGGTTTTTGTGTTTCTGACATCTGCTGGATGACATTGCTATTGAGCTTGAGTTGTGTTGGCATGGTTTGAATTCAGGAATGGTTGAAGACAGATACAAGAAGCAACTGGAAGGGCTAGGAGTGATATTTAATTGTGTTAAGATCATCTGACCTTTTAGAAGAGGATGGAAAAGAAATGGGATTTTTTACTATGCACCTTTTTTAATGAAGGAGGTATAGAAGAAGTAATAATATCAAAGTAGGGGAGTTTTCACTCAAAATTCATTTTCATACTGGAGTGGATCAAACTTCGTCTCTTATACACTGAATTAAGATTAACTGAATTTGACCAGGCTCCAAATCCAGTATAACAATTTTCATTGCTAGTCTGTGTAGCACTGTGTGAATAGAGCTGATTTGTATACTTTGAGCAAGAAGAAAGTCTGTAAAGTTTTTATGATGTGACTAAAAGAAACCCCAACAAACCCAGTCTGACACACAACAGAAGCAGCATGGCTTTAGTTTTTGTTATTTACAGCTGAAGCTGAGCAGCAGATATATTATTGCATCTGAACTTTGTTCAGCCTCACACCCAAAGACAAAAAGCCTCACTTTTTCAGATGCCGTGCTTATTATGTCAGTTCTTAGAAGAATGGAGCACAATATTTTACTTGAAGTAATGAATCTGAAAATGCTTCAACCTCAATTGAGTGTTACTTAAACATTTCAGGAAATGGACCCTTAAACTGGCAGTTTTATCTTCAGAGATTTTATTTTTAGGGCAAACCTGCTGGTTCTTGAAACAAGCCTGTAGGGATAAACAAACATTAGTTTTCATCATGTTGAGAAGTATTTTTAAGCAGAGACACTCTGTCTTGTCGCAGATTCTGAGACAGAAACTAAGGCAGATTATTGGGTGAGCTGGAGCAGAATGTAAGTTTTTATGTATGGTCTAGGAAACACTAATACTTTTCCTGTTTCTTGATGATACATTGCCTCATAAGAATCTATTAGGACTTGTGTTTCTTCTATGAAGGATAGGCATTCAGCTTCTGTAATGTCAGTGCAGTGGTATGACCCCAGCTGAGGAAAGAATCACATGTTGGCTTCTCAACAATGCATATTTTTAGTTTTCCTTTAGAAACAGTCATTCTGCTGAACAGCAATGTGTTACTGAAGTCACACAAAAAGCTATGCAAACCTTCTGCCTCAATCTAGTTATGTCCTCATTGTCTAAGAAATAGTTTTTGACTTAAAAATCAAGGTCTTGTTTCCTTTAAGGAGATTTTTGTATGTTCCTCTCATAGCCACCAGTTTGAGTTAAAATCTTAAATATATAGATAAATGTTCACACCTTTCTACCTTGTGTATGATTAATTCTATTCACAGATCAATATCTAACTAACTTTGTGGGGTCTTTTTTTGGTAAAGAACCACCATTTTGGTTATATTGAGAAATAAAGCATGCATTGCATTGCTTTCAGCTGTACTTGATGTTCCCATGGATAATTTCCCAGTGTATCACAGTGTAATCTGTCAGGTGGATCTCTCTATAAAACCTCTGTGAAGCTAAATGGTATTAAGGGGCACTATTAACATATAAAGCTGTATACATAGAAATATGTAATGTTTATGTTTTCTTCTGTAGCCACAGTAAAGCTCCAGAAGGTTTTGATGCTCATTGTTCCTTGAGACAGAGATGCTTCTGAAAAGCTTGACATTGTCTACTGTGTCTCCTGAGATCTGTAAATTAGGAATAATTTTCTGTCTCTCTGCAGTTGTGTGCAGCAAAGTATTATTGTTTCCAAATTACTTTGGGAATACTGAACAAGGTGCTCTTTTGAAGAGCCCAGAGTAATGGTGGAAATGTCACTGAGATTCTGCTTGTTCTTTAAGCAGCCAAACCACTCATTCGTGATAGCAGTGGAATTTGTAGACCTGACGTGATTGTCAGCTAAGGAACCTGAACATTCCTCTGAGGCTGCTTGGAAGTGCAGATACTTTTCTTTGTCTTGTTCTCAGCGTCTTGTGAAGTAAATGGAATGCAAATAGTGATCAGCTGTTTCAGGGTACAGTCTCCTACTGTAGTTGGTTGATTTCATTGTCTGAAGTTCTGGTGCTGGTGCATCATGGCAGAAGGTGTGAGGTCAGTGGGTTTGTGTGATGTTGGTGTGGAATTGCTGGAAAGTGTCATCAAGTCAGTAATGAAGTATTGTGAAGAAATCAGTGAGAATGATTTTATAAAACTTACTGAAAGCAATACACCCAGAAAAACTACTATGTTGGAAACCTGTTACTATTAAAATAGTAAAAATATTCTTATTGCCTTTTCAAACTGACAGAACAAGGTTCAGGCAGCAACAGAGAGATTACTAGAGAAAGATGATGCTTGCTTATAGATGTTTCATTTCTAGGCTGCTAGTTGGATATTTTAACAGCTAACTGATTGATTTCTCTCTTCAAACTGTGTTTACAAGTTCTTTTGCATTAAATAATCTAAAGACCTCAACAGAATTATTTTTGAATAATATACCCTGTAGACAGGCTTATAATGTGCTCTCCACTCCTCTCAGATGCATGAATCTTCAGAGTAAAAATTATTTCAATGTTAGTGCATGCTTTTGATTCTCTAGAACATACATAGTAGCTGTCTTTTTCCTGGACAACCTATTTGCTTTTTAAAGAATTTGTGGAATTTATGTTATTAAAATCTGAATTCTTTAATGTGCAAGCAAGGGATACAGTGCTATGCAACGTTACCACCTTTTAAAGTTGGAAGCTTGTAAATATGGTGTTATTGAGTGGAGAGAGGAGATGAGTAAAAGCATGTTTAAGTGATCCTGATAAACCAGTGTGGTGAAAGCTTAATTGTTCAGTCTGTCATTGATCTTTTTTACTGCATGTGTAATGCTGCATATATATATATGTACATACACATACACACATAAATAACATTTTGCTGTTAATGACTCTGCTAAGTTTTTCATAAATTTATGCGTGCTTTCAAAACTATTTTAAAGGCTAATATCTAAAGATTGTTAAATTGCAGGGCATCTCTGCCTTCTGCAAGCTGCAGTTTTAGGGACTGAGTGAGCGAGAACTCAAAATCTGTATAAAATATTTTTTCTTTTTCAAATTTGGTTCCTTTAGTGTTTTTATTTATTACCACTGAAGGCATCTTTTATCAAAACTGTTAGTTTCATGACTAAATCATTCAGTAGCTTATAGGATATTCAGAATGTTTGCATTTGTTTTATAGAAATTATCTTCTAAGAAGCAGAGAAGGCAAAAAAATTCCCACTTTTAAAACCTTTTTAAAAAAATATCTCCAGTTTGTATTGTTCCTTGACATTTTGTCTCACCTAAAATGAAGTAATTTAAGAAAAACCTTAAATGGTAAGTGTCAAGGTAGCTAAAATAAAACATTAAATGAAAGGGGGTTTGACTTACAGGTTATATATACAATCCCTTTGAAAAATCATGTTTTGAAGATGGGTATCTTCCCATTTACAGTGTCCTGCTGTGCAAAGAGCAGTGGGGAAACTGGGGGGCTGGTACTTTTTTGGAAGATATGTACTGAGAATGTTCTTAGGAGTACTCCTGTGAAAACTGTTTTCAAGCTATTTCTGTCTAATTTTTTTGCATCAGAAATCTAGCTTTAGAATACAGCCTTTTGTGTGACTTCTCTTATTTTTAATAAGAGATACAGCTTCCTATAAAGGGGGCAGATGGGCCCTATCCAGCTGAGTCTAAAACCTGTTGCCATGCACAAGCATTGTTGATAGTTATGGAGATACAATTCCTGGTAGGTTCACATTTTCATAACTAAGCCTATTGTAACTGAAAAGAAAATGTGTGGTATAGATTTTCAAGCTGAGTTGTATTTTATTCTTTGACTGAATCTCTCAAATTTGGTATAGTGGTAGATAAACTCAATTTTCTGTAGCAGGAGATAATGATCATTCTGATTAGAGACCTGTTGCTACTAATCAGAGTTTTGTTCATGTGAGAACTGGGGAGAAAATACAAAGTGTTAGAAAAGAGCATTAAAATGCAATGTATGCTCAGTAGTGGTTTCCTTTTCACTAAAGTTTTTTGGTTGAAGAGTGATTCAGGACTAGTAAAGCAAAACACCTGAAGATTAAAAAGTTTAACTTCATAAATAAATCCTCGTCTAAGAATTAAATATGAAGCTATCTCTTTTCCTAGAATGTAAATTTTTGTTGCAAAAGATATGCTAGAGACTGGTTTCTTTATATTCTCAGTGAAAAAAACCCATTATCCATGAAGATAAATATCTTCTTCAGGGAAGCTAAAAATTGTGGGTTTTACCTTAACATATTCCAGGGCCATGCCATTTTTCATGTTTTGGAAGAAAAGCATCTTAGAAAAGGAACACCAGGCATAAATCTTGAGAACCTTTCATCTGGTTCCTTTATTTATTCGTTGAATGAGCAGTAAAGTGCAATAGTGTGTAGGTGTAGCCACATTAGGGTTGTTCATAGATACACATCTTCAGCAGGACTGACTTTCTAACTACTCCAAATATGTATGTTTTGGCTTCTCATTTACTTTGCAGAAGGATGTGTTTGTTTGAACCCAGACTGTTTGTAACCAGTAGTATCTGTCACACAAATAATAGTTCTTGTCTGAATACCAGGAAGTGCCCGTTTTGACAAAGGCATGGCAATTTAAGTGAGCCAGAATGGCACTTGCAAATACATGTTCTAACCCAGACAAGGTGGACATGCAGGTGACATCTGCCTTTTGTTGCTATTCCTGATGATCCATGCAGATCTATCATTTCTATATGTTGCATTGGTGCTTCAGTAGAGGGTGCCATCAATAATCCAGGTATTTAATCATGTTTCAGGCTGACACCACAGAAACAGCATGACTTGCTCTGCAAATGGTCACAAACTTCCCAGGAAATATGTAGTGCAAGGCTGTAAAGCTGAGTTTTTAGTGGATTTCGTTCTCTTAACTGCTGAGGCAGCTTGGTAAAAGAAGAAAGGTACTAAGTTAGGAGCTGATGGGTGGGGAATTAGTCCAGACAGCAGTATAAAAGCAGAAGTGAACTGTCACAGAGGCAGTAGAAAGAGGGATGAATTAGAAAGAGAGGATGAAAAATAGTAAATATGAGTTGAAAGGTGTAGAGTGATGTGAGAGATGGAAAAAAAGAAATCTGGCTGTGGTGAGTTTCTTGCTCCTTTCTTTTCCTCTTTGAGAACCTTTGAGAAAATTGGTCTAGAATTTTGCTGTCTCAGACACATTGACATCCCTTGTCTCGTTCAGTGCGATGGCAAATTTTGCTTTTCTATTTATTTATTTATTTATTTATTTATTTATTTATTTATTTGAACCAGTGCATGTCAAATATTTGTTGAGTCAAGTACTTCCCCAGTTAGGAGATAATATATTAAGAGTGCCTGCTAAGCATTAGTTGGAGCCAAGCAAGTGTGTTGTGATAGAGCTGCTGCAGTTTTATGCAGGAACCTTTCCACTTAAGGTGCACATGGTAGCATGCTACAGAGATTATAGGATAACATGGCATATCTTGGACTTCTGGCCTTCTTTCTTTTACTGACAGAAAAGGAATCAAGAGAAAATGACTACAAGAAGGGAATGGGTTATTCCCAAATTAGGGCAACAGAAAACCCATAGGAAACAGATGTGGTTTGCTGATGCACCTCTTCCCAACTCTTCACAGCAACTCTGTGTCTGGTTGAAAAATAGAAAACTTGATTTTCATTAGCATCGAGTATGTAGTTGCAACTGAAGTAAATAAGAGCTTATTGTTTTGAACATTGTGCTTAAAATTTTTGTTGTCCTTAACAGAGAAACGTAAACCCAAGTTCATATGTTTCAAGTAGGATAGCAGTGACAATTTTGGGGCTAATACTTCTTTTTTCCCCAACTCAAACCTGTAGTTAGTCTCATCACTGGAGATGTGATTTCAAGATGAACTTGTTCATTTTTGCTGTTACATACTGTGGGGATAAACACCTAGAGACAGTAGAAAGGGAAATAAATTTTCTGTGCGTGGTCAGGGTAAGTGCTCATTAAATGTGGTGAATGCCTTAATAGTTTTAAAATAATAATATACCTTTTATAGAATAGGGTATAATAATTGGTTCCACTTGCTTTTCTAATTTTAAAGCTTGTTCATAAGTATTTTGAGCACTGTTTAATTGTGTTGGGAACTTTAGCAAGCGAAATTAAGATTTCCCATCTAAAGTCATACGTTCAGGAGCAAAGCTGTGTGTCAGGATGTCTTGGCTGGTAATTCTTGTTTTCTGGTCTGGAACATCTTGGTACCATATTCCATGGGTGTAATCTCCTGTCATTACTGAAGTTGTCATTCTGGAATGGGACAGTTTGTTAAAATCTGTTGTTAAATTTTAAATATACAAAACTAGGTCTCTTTGCATATGTTTCTAGTGTGGCAACTTAAAATTTTGTGTGTCTTAAAAAGGGATAGGCAGGTTCCAAGGTCTAACTTACTCTATTTGAAAAGGCCCATTATTCCAGGTCATGTATGTGTGAGGGAAAATGCAAGAGCTCTTCATGTTTCCATGGGCTCATGTGTTCCCCTGTGTTTGCTTGTGTAGATAAATCCATGCCTGGCGTGGCTTCATTTGACATAAATATGAAAGAAAATCTTTTCTAAACCTGCCACCAGTAGGAAACAATTTGCCAATATATGAATAAGCAAGCCACAGCTAAACAGAGATCCTGGCAATGCTGAATGTTTTAATTGCATTTAGAAAAATACCAAATGAGAGAACAAATATTTTTCAAGCTGAGCAATACAAAATCTTTCTCTGTTTCTTGATGTATAATAGTGAGGTGGAATTTCAGCAATGATGCAGTCAGGATAGTGGCTGATGAAAATTTCTTAAAAGAAATAAGATGATTTGAAGGAAATGTTTCCATCCAAATCCTGTCATAAGCAGAGAAATTATTGCAATAATGAGACCAATGGTGGGAGATGGCTTTGATAGATTTTTCAAAAAGAGGTGGCCAAAGATGCAGGTTAAAAAATGCAGAAGAGACAGGGGAGTGAGACTTCTCGTTTTTGTGTGACACCTATGTGGCCTCTATCACTGGAGTAGCTTGCCATCTTCTGGCTCTCTGCCACGTGGCAGCCAGCAGCTTTGTTTCTGTTTTGCAGTTGCAGACACTGTCTCTGCACTGAGAGAATACTATGAGCTATAAATTTACAGCATCCCATCCCTTCCACCCTCGTTCCCCTCGCAGGGTTTTGGGTACAAGTAGTACTCTATCCTCCCTTTGTGTCAGGGGAGATAGATCATTCCATGTTCAAAATGTCCAGGCGAGAAAATAATGCCAAGAAGCCAGTGATAGGGAAAATTCATATGCAGAATTACTTAGCAGTGAACTTTCCTTGGCAATTTCAGTTTTAGAAGATTAGCTAAGCCTCTTTTCTAGAACTTTCCTGATGACATCATCCTCACAGAGGAGGACACAGCTGTGTACAGTGTAGGGATGACTTCAGTTCCTGTGCTTTGGCATATGGGTTTCAGACTGTAGAAATATTAAATCAGTGCTTTCATGTGTCCATGCAGATTTGTCAGTCAATGAGCATTAATTAATTCACAGAGTCACACACAATCAGAATGAAAAAAGGGGCACTGGAGGCCATCTGGTCCAAGTTCCCTGCTCAAACAGGGTTCTCCAGACCACATTACTGAGGATTGTGCCCTGACACCTTTTCAATATCTCCACAGCCTCTCTGGGCAATCTGCTCTAGTGCTTGGTCACCCACACAATAAAGTGTTTCCTCGTATTCAGGTGGAGGTTTCTGTGCAGCAGTTTCTGCCAAATGCCTCTTGTCCTTTTGCTTGGCACCACCTCCTGACACCCTCCCTTCAGATATTTATATGCAATGCTTTAGAAAAAAATAGCCTAAAAACGTGAACATGAAATTGTAAAGTGCTTTAGGAAATTAGTTGTCAACAAGAAGATATTTTTGATACTGTGTTCAACATCTAAACATGGTAAAACCGCTCTTTCAGAAATTTCTGCAATGTAATTTCATAACTGCTTCTTAGAAAAGTTAATTCTATATCTGTGTTTTTAATTTGTAGGTACATTGAAACCTTGAAGGAACACAAGCCAAAAATTGTCTGGGATGATCAAATTGCTGAACACTACTTTGAATACAAAAAGTGAGTTACATTTATTAACTTACCATTCTACAAATATTTTTGGCCATGGGCTAGTGACTGTAGTATGCAGCTGAATTCAGCAAATGGAAATTGTGCTGGTTGTGATCTGTGTGTCAACACTGAGCCGCAGCATAAAAGTGTTTTTGGTGAGGAGAAAATCAGAGAAGGATTCTTGAAATTACATAAACTAGAACAATCTTTAGAGGAGAAGTCTGAAGAGTCAAATCTTTAGAAATTATCCATCAAAGTTGTCTATTGAGTGTCAGTTAATCAGAGGCTCTGAGAGGAGTACTTTGAGCTGTTGGGTAATTACCAATAACTCAGCCAAAAGTAGTTCTGAGAAAAATCTATGGTACAAGAGCCTGGTTTCACAAGTCCTTCTTCTAAAATTAATTGACAAATTTCCACTAGATGGAATGGATTGTAGAGAAATATAATAGAAGTAAAACTAAGTGATGTCCAGATAAAATTTTTGAAAGAACCAAGAGCATTAGGGTAATAATGTTCTTTGTCCTCCCTTGTTCATCATGAAATGACAAGAGGATTCCTGATCTAGGAAGAATCAGTTTAAAATACATTTAAATAAATAAACCCAGCAACATCTTATTAATCCTCTGATAATTTGCTGTTTTATGCAAATATACCAAAATATGCAAAATGGCACAAACAAATCCTACTACTTCTGCAAAGCTGTATCTTATATATTACTCAATGCATTGTTAATGTGAAGACACACAAGTGAAAAGGAAGAGTAAAACACATTTTAGAAGCTTTTAATAAAAACAATCAAAACTTCTTTATTTCTAAACCAGTCTTGTCTAAAATATTTTTAAGTATTAAAAATCCCCAACCAAAAAACAAAAGCCAAAACTAAATCTACTTTTAGTTTAATTTTTAAGGTTTTCTCAGCCTGTAATTGTCTTCTGACTTTTACTGTCAGAAAAAAAATCTGCTGTTCAGCAGTGCTTTAATTTGTTTTCTGTTTTTGTATGAAAGGACTGGGATCTGTGTGCCCTCATTTTAAATTATTTGGTATCCTGTTGCAAAATTATTTTGTACCAAGCAATTACAGTTTTCCATGTTAACTAAAAAGGAATTAATCAGCAGCTCTGTTTTAGTGATTTGTAATGTCCAACCCTGTTGGAGGCACAATGAACAGCAGATGAAAACTTGCTCTCAGAAGTGTGACTCTGAGGATTGTTTGAATGGCACGCTTCTGGGATTCATGTCTCAATCACATTTCTTGCATGGCAGAATGAACTTGTGGCAAAGGGATAGCTTGTCACTAGTACTTCCTCTTTTTTCTTTGAAGCCAACCTTTGGAGGTTCTTGTGTGGGGCTTCCTAGAGGAATTTTTGATGCACGAAGCCCACTCTGAAAATCACTCTAAACTTCACTTGTGCTGTGCTTGGCAGTCTGTGTGGTTCAGCTGGCTGCAGGGGAGGGTTATTTAGGGAACTCCTTTTCAGTTACCACTTTATTTTGCAAAGTTCAATTACATTGGACAGGGGTGGAATATGAAATATGTATGCTTTCCTGGTGAAGCCTCTCACCTGGAAATCTTGCGTGTCTGCAGTGGCTGAGAAATGAAATCATGAATCTTTCAGTAAAGCACAGCTAATGATTTCATGTAGCAGGCAGAGACTGTCTGTTACAAATAGTTGCAAAAATCTGAGTGCTTATCCCAGTGCACAGGCAAGTGTTTATTTATGTAAGTTGTGAGATTTTAGGAGCAATTCCTTCTTGGTCTGTCCATGCACTCTACTTTTTCTCCTGGCCTAAGTGGTAAAGTGGTGCTATGAGACCCCTTGTAACTCATCATTCTCATTATTAGGGTTTAAAATGCCACCTTGGTATTTGTGCCCAGTATAACTTGCCCTGTCTGTATATTTTAAACTGCTGGCAGTTAGTTTAGCCTGAAACATTCAGTTCAGGGAATTGGAGAAAATATTTCACAGTTTGCATCAGAAAACCAAATGTCTTCATCATTTTCAGATGCGCATTTAGCAGGCACAACTGTCTCTTACAATCTGACAGTTTTGTCATCCAGTTGCAACAAAATATCTCAGTGTTTACTACGATGTGATATCAAACCATCTCTGTTGTGAGAGCTCTTCTTGGATCCTCTGTTCTCACTGTCAGCCTTTTCACAGTATCACAGAATCTCAGAATGGTTCAGGTTGGAAGGGACCAACCTGGTTTTGAATTCTAACGTTAGTTTAAAATCCTGTTATCTGTCAAAGCTACTGTGACGACTTGGTTTTCTTGTTTTGCAGAAATAAGGGAGGAAAACATGCAGTCTTCTACCCAACACTGAAGGTAGGTGCCACTTTCTCAGGTCTGTAAGGCTGTAAGAGGACAGTGATGTTTACTTGACCTGTTTCATTGTTGAGACATTTCACAAAACGTTGAACTGAGTTTAGGCTTTTGTGGAAGAAGTTTGCCCTCATGTAAATGTTATGTAAATTGTTATGATTCAAAGCTGACTGTGAAGAAGGTTGTTTTTTTCTCTCATGCATAATGGGGTTTGGGGATCTCTGAAAATAAAGCATGTCTAGAGATAAGACACACCAGGACAAACCAGTGCTGTGAGAGGATCTGTTCAATTTCATCTACTATCAGACATGTTGTTAGCAGACAAGATACCAAAGAAAGAAAGAAAGAAAGAAAGAAAGAAAGAAAATAAATTTTTCCTTCTCATAATGGTGGCTAGAAAATTGGAGAACTTTTGCCTTCCTTTGTAACGGGGTCCTGGTTCTCCCTGTCGACCTGCATCCCCCTGATTTCTTCAGTTTTTCTACATACTTTAGTATTTTGAAAACTTGGACACAACAATCTGCTGTAGAGCAGAATATAGGATAAAATAGTTAATTATGGCCTTAGTTCCTCGGAAGTTATCCTTAGATTTTCTCAAATTAAACTGAAGTCAGCATGTTAAACCTCTGCTGGCTTTTAGTATTGGAAGGGAATTGCTTCTGTAGTGAAACTATGTCATATTTACAGAGACCAGAGACTTTTTTATTGGTTAAACTAGTATGAGATGATTTAAGGCTCTGTTTTCCTGAACAGGATTGTTATCTTAAGCACTATGAGTAAAAGGATATTTCCACTCATTTATCCAATACAGGTGGAAGTACTACCACATAGAGCATATTAACTACCACATCTATGTTCTTGCTAGTGCTGAGTGTGTGAGAGTGTTAGAACATTTCATTGTGAATGTATCAGAGAAAAGATAGCTTGTGCTGTTGTTTTCTTCAGCCTCGTGGAAGGATTTCACCTTGACCTTGTCAGTACTAACCAGGTTAAGAACGCTTGTTTCTGTAAATTTCTTTCATTATTTCTTCTCTAACAGATCACCACCCAACCGTGGTGATTGTTGGATGCATGGAAATGGGTTTTCTTTCTATTTTCAGCATGCTTGGAATTAAATATTTTGAGAATTGTTTGCTGGTTGGGAAGCACTGAATGTTATTACCTCACGAAAAATGTATTTCTTTCCCTTTTTAATGTTATAATCACTGACAGGTTGCTCAAAATTAGTTTGTTCATGACTAGTTAAAAGCAGTCATGAATGCCAGGCCCTCCGATTGGATCTGTTAATGATGCTGTGATTCTTTATTCTGTTTCCCATGGAAATGATTTTTAAACACATCCCTAGTGTGAGTAGTTTAAACAATGCAGTGCTGCAGTTAAAAGTAAGAAAACCTGGGAGCAAAAGACTGAGAAATAGTTCTTTTTGTCTGAACTGAAAAAAAAGGGCAGAACGTGAATTGTGGCATCAAACTAACTCTTCTAAATCAATGGCTGCAGCTCAAATAGAGATACTTTTAATTATTATCTCAAAAAATCTCTTTAAAATAGAATTTTTGTAATGTAAATTGTGCCTCTGTCCTGGGAAAAGGCAAGGGTAGGCAAGAGATCTTGATGGTATTTGACAAATCGTCTTCAGTGATAAAGTTTTATTTTACTCCTGAGATATTTCTGGGAAGAGTTAGAATTTCTGTACATTGTGAAATGATAGCCTGAATTAGAATAGTCCTTCGCATAGTTCATAAATCTGATTTATTTCTGTGGCATTTTGTCAATTTAGCTGGTAATCTTTTATTAGGTCATTGAATTAACTGGTACAATTAACTGTCTTTGACTGAATGATTGCTTGCTAACCAGAGAGTATTTGAAATGCAGACGAGGTTTTTCAGTGGCTGGTTCAAGGGTAGATGTTTTTAAAAGGTGTGATCATGGCATGAAGGGATGGCAGTGTGGGGTGTCTGATCTCTGACTGACACACAATTGCTGTCTGTGGCTTTCTCTTAGTCCATCCAGCTGCGCTTGGAGCTTGCAGAAGAATTGGGCACTGGAATATCCATCTGGGAACTGGGACAAGGCCTGGACTATTTTTATGACCTGCTTTAAGATGAGATATGATCTGAGAAAGACTTTATTTGCTTCACTGAGGCTCCACCTTCAACTAAGCTGGTTATCCTGGAGAAGTGATTTTTAAAACATTTTTTGTAATTTGTATCATATCTGTATTAAACTTGCATTTTTTTTTCCCAATAAAGAATCTTGATTGATTTGCCACATAGACATGATTGTTGGTATCTGATGAAATTCAAAGTAAAAAACCACAGAAATTTCTCTTAAAGCACCTGAATTCCTTCATTGAAAACAGACCAACACAGCTGGATGGAGTCAGAGTTGAAAATGTTTTCTGGAATGTTTTCTACAAGAAGTAAAATGGGAATGTTGATGCCCTCTGATCAGAGTTTAAGACAGAGACCTCTCAAAGAGCTGCTAGTAATAACCAAAGCAAGAGAGCAAATAAATCCATCATATTACACCCAGCAAATTTAAAATCTGCTGGATTCTCTGCATCTTGCTGTCTTCTGGTAAGGTAAGTGAACATAAAATATCAGGAGGGGAGACCAATTAGAAGACTTTCCCTCAAGCTGGTAGAAAATCAAGCACTGACAAGCTAAGCTATTGGCTCTGTTTATTTTGTCATGTTAGTAAATTCCTTATGTAGTTCAAAGTCCCAATAATTTTAATTTATGACCTGTTTCTAATACAGTTCTGTTACAAAAGATGGTCTGTGATTTCTGCTTATCCTGCTTGGTGTCTCAGTTACAGTATTTAGCCCTAGAGCATGATGCATTCGTGACCAGTTTGTGGGAACTGTAACGTTCAGCTCTAATGGTCATCCTGGATTCCATGGGCATGATGGATTCCATGTCCTCAGCAGACAGAACCCCAGCAGCTCTGACAACCCCTTGGCTTTAAGCAGAATGTGAATGTCTTTCTTCAGCTGCACACATTGGTGCTTTTGTCTCCATAATATGGATTTTTTTAGGAACCCAACAGCTGTAAAAACCCATCAGTTTTAAAACAAAGCCAAGAAATTGTGTCCCTGCCTCTTGGTTTATGGTATTTGTGTTTGTAGAAATCCACAGGCTTCAAGGCAATTTCTTCTAAGGAACGAAGAGGTGCTGGGAATTTGATGAGGGTGTCATTGGTCACCAGCAGAGACTCAGGCAAAGAGCTCTGTACTCCCACTGGTGTTCTTCTTGCCACTTACAGTTGTCACAAAGATGACTGCACTCCTCTGTTCACATCCACCCTTCCTAGTAATTAATCTCAGTGGGGAATTTATCTGCCCCTGCTGTTTTCAGCAGAATAAATCCCACTGTAATCCACCATTGATTAAAGAACTATTGATCTTCACCTTTCTGATTTAGTTCTGGCATCTCTTGGCTTCTCACATTGTGAGTATCCAGCTGGGCTTACTAATCAGGTTTCTTTCGTCCATACCATTAGTAGCAAGATAATTTGCTACATGAATCCTTCTGTTCAATTAACTTGAACTTTCTAGTTCGTTCAAAAGCAATTTAAAGTCGCTCTGGCAATGGTATCTAGAATAGCACAAGAATTAAATTCTATTACACTGTTTTTTCTACTTTCAGTGGCACTACTGAACCAGTGTCTCAGAAAAAAATACTCAGAAATGGAAGGGGTTATGTTCTGAAATGGCATCCATTTTTGTATTAGCTAGTAGGTAGCTTCCCAAATTGGATGTGGGGAAGAAAATGATATTTCATTTTAGCTTGTTTCCTCTCTAGAAAAGATATACATAATTCATTACAATTTTCACTTTGTTTATATTCTGTGATGATTTTTTGTGAAGTTCATGATTCCTGTTTGTCTCTGAGTAGAGCTGTGTTAGAAAGAAATGTCTTTTCCATCCTTAGAGGTAGAACAAATACCTCTGTGTTTCAAAAAGATAAAACTAAGCCTTGCTGTATCATGAAACATAAATACTAGGTAAGAAGTACCAGACAGGATTTTGAGCCATCCATGGTATATTGGTGCTTGAGGCCAAGAATGTTGCCTTTGTCTCTAAAAGGAAAACATGTTTGTTGCTTTAGAAATAATATTCTAAAAGAAACAAAGTTGACATTATTTTTAATAATTAAATTCTCTGTTAAAGAAGAAAGAAAAGAGGAGATGAGCATCAGAAGGACTGTGAGCTCCAGAATGAATGCAGAACAGCTTCTGATGGGTTGGTCTTGCATTTCCCTAATTTTTCAATATGTAGGAATGTCAGGTTGTCCTGTAATAACAGAGAATTGAGAAATCAGTTCTCAATCAGAGCCACAAGGAAAACAGCTTTCTTTTGAAATTTGCACCTCAACACATTTATGAAAAGATGACAGAGGAGAGAGAGGCTGGTATGAAAGGGGGTCCTGCAGAGCATCTCCTTTTATAACAAGTGGGGAAAACTCTGTGTGAGGGGCAGAAGGTGGGAGGGAGTGCTGAAGTGGCAATTCATTATTTATTCCTAAATAAAAAAAAAGCAGGTGTTCCTAAAATGAGGTACTTGGCAGGGCAAGGCCAAAGATATTGGACATAAAGGATCAAGGGTATGACTGGGGAGAAATATTCAGTGTTTCTATTAAAACAACTTACACCTAGTATAGCAAGAAGTGAAATGGAAGAGTGTTTATTTAAACACAGTATATTATCATTAAGTTTTCTAAAATACATTAAAAAAAATAAAAAGGTTTGCTGTATATTGGCTCTGTCACAAGAAATATTTCTTTGTTGCAAGAAATTTCCTCTCTTGCAAGAAAAATGTCCTTGGATTTGTATAAGATCTGAAGCACTATGAATGTAAAAGTATCTTTGATCTACCTGATGCCAAGTAGAGATTTTCCCAGCTGACCTTTGCTCTTGTATTTCTGGGTGATTCTCGTTTTTGGGTGAGACTTACTCAGGGTTAATATAAATACATTTTTCTGCATATTTTTTATTGCATTCACTGAGAAAAAGAAATAGCAGCTGATTCTGTTGCAGCTGGCCTTTCATAGACAGCTGGTATTTTTACTGTCAGTTATCATCACACACCTCATTTTAACAGGTTGTATGTGTATACAACTAAATATCTTACTGAGACAGACAAGAGGGCTTATCTGGGGGCTTGGAGGACCACATGGACCATTCTTCCAGGATAACAGCATCCCATCTTATCTCCTGTGGCAAGTGTATCTTGAAAACTTGAGCTGCCATAGTGTCTTTGTAATGGGAAGCAGATTTAACTGAGAATTGTGGAAAATAAGTTGTTTTGCTTGTCTCATTGTGAGGTGCTATTTCTTCAAGAAAAATTGCTATAGTATTTCATATTATAGTTCCTTTTTTAAAAATCATATACAGGTGTGAAACTGCAGAACCAATATAGCTTCCAGGTAAGAAAGTTGGGAGAGAAAGAGAAGAGAAAATGTGATAAGAGAGACCAAACGATGACAGTACTAAAACAGGTTCTTTAATCACTTCTTAGTTATAAAGAATTGTTGAGTGAGTTGTAACAATTTAGTGTTTATGGGCTCAAGCAAAAATACGAAATGCTTTTTTTCATTTCTGCTGTGAGCTACCAGTGGTAATTATTTGTAAGAGTGGGGGAAGTGTTTTGTGCATGCTCATCTGTGGAGACTGCAAAGCTAATGGATGTTCACAGGAACTGTAATTACAGTCTCTCCTGAATTTGGGACATCTTTTGAAGTTTACTGTTTTGATTAATACACACTCCAGCTCTGTGACTTCAGTTAAACAAATGGCAGCACAAAGCAGATGGATTCTACCTCTGCAGCTTGAAGAGGTTGTATGCAGCTATTTCCTGAAAATAACATTCCTTCAGTGATCACTTTTATATGTAATAAGTGCAAATTAAGTAAGCCTGAATTGGTGTTTTGTAGCCTGCCAGGCAATCACTTTGATAGTCTGTGTTGGGGAAAAACATATCATCTCTGTAGAAAAAAACCCCAGCATAAAATGAAAAAATAACTGGAATACAACTGGATTAATCCTATTTGTTCAAACAGTTGCAAAAATAATTAGCATCACTTATCTTGTTAGTATATGAAATTAAAAGCAAAATGTGCTTTAAAATATATTCTGTTGGAACAAGAACATTATGACAAAATGTTGTTTTGCAAAAAAATTGTGGATGAACGGAATCTAAGACTCAAACTTTAAAAGAGTTTGTTGTTTTACATTTCTTCTTATATCAGTTACCCTTTCTGGATATATTTCAGTGTTTAATTGGTTCCAGTATAACTGACAATTGTTTTAGTAAAAACACTGTAGAAAAACATGTGTGCTATTTTTCCTAGAAACAAACAAGGAAGTTTCTTACAAACTCCTAATGAAATAAAATTTTACTCTGACTTCCAGCACGTTAGAACTTATTCTCCATTTAACTGCTGAGACCAAAGCAGCCTTCATGTGGCACTTAGATTATATTTTATTCCATCATTGTATGGAGTTCAAATAAGGTACAATTTAGCAATTGTCTAGTGTGAGAAGGCAGAAAATAAACTCAAACCCTGCCCCCTGTGTGTGAATTCACAGCTGGTTGCCCAGGTGGGAGCAGACTTTAATCACAGAGCATTCATTACCTTGCCTACATGGTTTTTTGAGAGCAGTAGTGAAGATCGTGTGGAAATGTTCAGTGTAAATAAGCAGCATATTGTCTTTCTAGACCTCCTAACTTTCCTGATTTCATTTTCCAGAAGCCACTAATCTCAGCAGACATACACCCAGTGGCAGGAGGGTACAGACCCTCTCATGCCTAGATTGCACACCATGGGGATTTTTGCATAAGTGACTTGCTGTAAGGCTTCTCAGATCGCTGCCTTTTCCTGCAAATCCACTGGGCTATCTAATTTTCCACCTTTGTCATCTTCTGCTGCTAAGTTCCTGCTCTGTGTATGGCTGCAGCAGGGACTGGCTGAGTGATCTGCCTCACCTTCCTCAAAGCTTAGTGCAGATGGAGAAGGAGATTATGGGATTTCAAGTTTCCTCCAGTATGTAAACTCTACACATTATGGTTACCTCTGCTGCTCATCTTACTCCAAAAGGTAATACTGAATTTTGTTTTCCTTTATTTTCAAGTGTTAGAACAGTTTTTAAAAAACCCATACAAACACTGCTAATTTTCAGTAAACATTACTTTTCTATTCTTCCTTACAATCTCATTTAGGAATGGTCTAGGTAGGACTTTCAATATATTCAGTTGTCAGTTTCAATATATTCAAAAAGTCAGTTTTCTTCCAGTGCACTGGTGGAACACATACACTCCATTATATGCTATGTTTGTTTCGAGTTGTGGAGGATGAGACTGTGACTAAAAATAGCCAATAGGCAGAATTACTGCCCAGGGTAGGAAATTATTTAGGACTGTGTGTGTCCATTTTCACTCAATCTTTATGATTTCTTCTCGGATTTTTCAGGTGAACTCATGTGGGGCAGAGAAGTTGCTACAGATGATTTGGCTATTATTACAGGTTTTCCAATCTTTTTGTGTTTTCCTTTGCTCCTCTGGGGGCTGAACAGAATAAATTCTGTGAGCAGACATGTTTGTATATCATGAGTAGATGAAGCCCAGCAGTAGCAGAATCAGCATCCTTGTGCTATGGAAGTTTGGGAAAAGATTCCTGGGAGTGTTGTGTGTGACCACGCTGAGAGAGAGGAGGAGAGAGTAATTTATGCCATTTGTAAAGCTGGCTCCCTAAAATCCCTACAGTTATTAGAGTGATATTGTGGGAGGAAGGGTGGCAAAGCTCAGCTCTGCTCATGGCAGCTACCTCTAGGCTGATTTCCCCCTTGTTTATAGGTGCTGTTTCAGTTGCTGTGCTGGGAGCTTTTGTGTAAAACAAGTGGTTGTGTTATTTTTTCTCTGCTGTTTCATGTCTTAACGTGGAAAAATCTTTGTGCTAGTAATATTTTTCATTTTCATCTCATTGAAACAACTGATCATTCTGGCTAAGTGAAAGCAAGTATCTTTGTTCTGCACTAGAGCTGGAGCTACTGAACCAGGTGGAGGAGTTTGGCACAGTTCATGCAGACTACTTGTGCTAGCATAAGTACTCTTCATAAATGACAGTCTCCCTTTACAAATATAATTGTATCACATCTTAAAACTGTACATCCAACTTAAAATGAGTCCTGGATTTTTCAGCTCTGGGTATACTGTGATATAATTATCTGGAATTGACACTACGGAGCGTTTTATTTAATGATGCTTTTAGAATCACAGCACTAAATGGTTGTCTGTGGTATGAGGCCTTTGCATCCTGCTTCTGCTTTTTAGCTCAGAACTTTCTGTTAAAATGAAATGGCATTTGCTGTTAGCTGGGGAGTGTTTTAGATCGACTTTCTGAGTCAAACATTGGGTCAGGATTTGAAATTCCATCTAATTCCTCCTTTCTCCATTCACATCAACCCTGAAATTATGGTCGGTGTGAGGATGCAATTGCACAAAGGCCATTGGCTGAGTACACGTCCTGAAAGCCTGGTTTAGCAGTTTATTAACTATTTTAAAGCACTGAGGGTTGAATTGTACCTTTAAGATTTGAAATTACTATCTTTGATACAAGAGGTAATCAGTAATTTTTAAAAGGTGGTTTGTTTTCTTTTTACTGAACCAGATTTTAAAATTGCTTTAGTAAAAGTTAAATAAAGTGGCAGTGAGAATAATCATCTTCCCCAGAATAAAAACTTTCCTTTTGTGTCTAATATAGAGTGCTTAAACCTCTGATCTCTGAGCAAGGTCCCAGTTTTGTGTTCAGATTTCATCTTCCCTCCTTGGCTACAGCAAGTGAGTTTATCTACCCGTGTCTCCTAAGGTGGTGGGCAGGGTAGAGAAAGAGTTCGTGGCTGCTTGAAGGGAATGAGAGAGAGGGAATGGGGCAGAACAATTGCTTTTAGAAAAAATTCACTTCTTCCTTTTCTTCCTTTTGTAGGACCTGCAGAGAGATAGACTTAGCAAGACGAAACCCAAACCCCTGTGTTCCACAATGATCCCTGTGAATTTTTGAGCATTGTCTGTCTTGGAGCCTAAGGGCTATGAAATATTTTGGCAGGCTGTGCTCTGTCCTTGGCATATATATTTGTCAAAACTGAGTTGACTCTTCTGATGGCTTTCCCCAGTGCTTTTTAGGAGAGCACTAAAGGTTATTGAGTGAATTTTGCAGATGACAACATGAATATTGTAAATACTTGTTGCCTTCCCAGGTACACAAATTAGTGTATAATCTGAGCTTCAAGTGTGTGCAGAATTAAACTCATCATAGATATGAGAAGAAATCACCAGAGGTATATGAGAATTTTCTCCTCAGGGACCCTTGGTTGTTAGGGATAACTGCATTGGAAAAAAGGTACAGCAGACAGTTCCAAATAGCACAGACTGAAACAGACTTGGCAGAGAAAATTACCTTTGTAGTGCCAGCTACTAAATCTGTCTCAGAGTCAAAGGGGAGCCAGGGTTTTTGACCCTGGTGTCCTGGTGGGCATCAGGACCAGCATGGCCAGCCGGGCAAGGGAGGGGATTGTCCTGCTCTGAGCTGGGGCAGCCTCACCTCCAGTGCTGGGGGCAGTTTGGGGTGCCACAATATAAGAAAGGTAGAAAGGTGTTAGAAAGCATCTAAAGAAGGTGAAGGGTCTAGTGGGCAAGCTGTACAAGGAGCACCTGAGGTCACTTGGCTTGTTCAACCTGAGGAGAGGAGACTGAGGGGAGACCTCAGTGCAGCTGTAACTTCCTTGTGAGGGGAAGAGGAGGGGTGGGCACTGCTGGCCTCTCTCCAGTGCCCAGTGACAGCAGCCGAGGGAACGGCCTGCAGCTGTGTCAGGGGAGATTTAGCTTTGATATTAGGAAACGTTTCTTCACCCAGAGCATGTTAAGGCACTATAACAGGCTCCCCAGGGAAGTGATAACAGCACCAAGCTTGACAGAGTTCCGGATTCATTTGGGCAGAACACCCTCAGGCACATGGTGTGACTCTTGGGAATGTGCCTTGTGGGTCCCTTCCAACTGTGAATATTCTGTGGTTCTGTCTCCCACCACATACTGGCTAGACCCTGCTGCTGAGTTCTACAAACCGGAGCAAGCCAGAGCAAAAGTAGGAAAAAAGTAGCCAAAGTCACTGACACTGTGAGGGTCTTCTCAAAAATCAGTCACTGCAGAAAAATCTGATGGCAACAGGTTGGGGTTGTGTGCATGTCACAGTGAACAGAGCACGCTGCCATTCTGAGTGGTTCTGTGAGAACTGATGAGTCCTTCCCCTCACCACACACACTGAGAAAAAATGGCTTTGCTTGTAGAGACGGAGACAAGCTGTTATGCAAAGCATAAATGGAAATAGTAATTTGTACAGCGTGCAATCAGGTGGAGGAAATAACTCCTGCAATAAGTCATAGTGCCACAGAGAATAGCTGGGTCTTTAAAAGGCCTGAATATTTTCCTACTCATGATGTCACTGATTATACACTTCAAAGGGAGCATAATGGTGTGTTAGTCCTCCTGTCAGAAGGTGAATTGTTACTCCCCTGAGGCATCTTCTCTCCACCTCGACCTGGTCTTTGTGCATGTTGTCTGGGTAAGCTGAAAAGACAAAAAGGAGCAGCATCTGTAGTGGATCATGTTTGCAAGGCTAACCTTGTGCTTTTTAAACTGGCTTGCTTCGGGGGATGTACTTCTCTCTTTCAAGACTGACTTTTTGGTCTCAGTGTTTGATGTCTGAGTCAAACTGCTGGTCAGCTTTCATTGCCAAGCTGTTTTCTCTGTAAGTGAAAGCTTTTTTTGCTATTTTTTTTTTTTCTGCTAACATTCAATCACTGTTGGTGTTCGGGGACCATTGCTGTTTAAAGATCCCACAGGCCTCATTTTGCCACTGACTTGCATGTCTGGGAGCCCATTTGTTTTCAAGGATTTTTGTTGTTTCTAATTAAAACAGAATTTAACAGCGCAGCTCAGCTTGACTGCAGCTCTTTTGATGAATCTCAAATGAAAACATAATTCTGCTTCATCTCATGTAGACTCAGCAAGAATAGAAGGAATCAAAAAAGTAGTAATGCCTTTCTCCCATCCTGCAGGAAGTTTAAAACCATTATTTGGAATGGAAGAGTAGATGTTGATTCTGCACAATGAAAACACTTCTGAGAACAGAGCTATGCCATGAAGCTTAGCCAGTTTTTATTGATAATGCTATTTTTGTAATAAAAAAGAATTTTAAGGTTATTTGCACAGGCAGATTAAATAACTCACTTGGGGCTTTTCTGGAAAGAAATAGTATCATCTGAAAGAATTTACTTCTAATTTCAGGGCAACCCCAAAATAATGAAAGCGTGGCTTATTGTGAAGCATTTTACAGTGCAGGTGTCGGGCACTTAAATGTGGGCAGTTTGTTCATGGTGATGGGGTTATGTTACTCAGACTCACTGCACCCACTAACAGAGCAAGAAGAGACCAGCTTGACTCCTGCACATGAAAATGGTTCTGATTTTCTGCTTATACTGGAGTGGTCTGGAAATGCAGCACTGAGAGCAGCAGCACCTGGTAAGCCCTTGGATTATCTCTCTATGCAGTGCTTTTCTTTCACTGTAAAACTTTGCTTTTTGCCAGGCAGTAAAACCCGTGATGCTCAGCTGAAAGGATTCCATTAATAGCCCATCAAATGTGCATCACCCTGAGGAAGGATGTTTGCTGTAGCTTCCAGATTACCTGTATCCTGATAAATGTCTCAATCTTTTGCCATTATTAGTGGAATAGAATTTATGGCAAGGAAAACTTGACTTGCTTATGAAGAGACGAGATTATAAAAGAATTTATTTAGAAAGAAGTTGAAAAGCTTATTTTTATTTAATGAGTCATGGATTGTTCTGAAGATTATCAGAGTAATTCCTTCCTGTGCTTACCTAAATAACACATTCTTTTCCTTCAACCTATTTTGCACCTCAAGTTTTTTGTCCATTAAAATGATTCTGTGTTTTGTTTTGTTACTTTTGAGCATGTGTAGTTAGTGTTTCTAAAGACTGTCTATAAAATAGGTGTTCAAGTATTGGAATAGAGCACGAACAAACCAAAGTAGTTGACAGAAAAAAAAGTCTCTTGGTAAATAGAAGAACATTTCATTATCAAATCTGTATTGTTTCAAGGACTGGCCTGTAGGTCTTACAAAGGAATTTGAATATTATTTATTTATTTTAAACTTTGTCTCACTGCAGACCTTACAATTTTCTGGCCATATGGGCCAGTAGTGGAGGAAGGACAAACACTCACAGAGTTCTGGGTAAATGTTAAACCCCCATTCCTTTAGAAATTTAAATCTGAGCTACTGGTATTCTTGTAGGTAAAAAGCATGGGGGAGGAGGAATGGGAGACAGGACAAGCAGACTGCAGCTGCAAATTGAGCTTTGCATATTCAGGACTTAATACATGGGTTATGTGTGTGTGAATGACACCAAATGCTGTGGTTGTTGTAATCCCCTTTTAATAAAGGGATTGACTTGCAGTACAAAATGACTTGCATAATTCTGCATGCTGTATTATCTGTTCCAGGGAGTTTTGAGTTTGCTAGCCCTCAGAACCTCCTTACTTTATTACACTAACTAAATTGGCTTTTCTGAAATGTTATTTGCGGACATCAGGAACTGAAAATACTTTGCCTCACACTGATGGGTCACAGAAACATGAGGCTGAGTCTCAGCTAAACCTCTGGCCAAAATGGATCCAAATAGCAGTTTGCATTTTGAGATCCGACAAAATAATGGATTTTTTTTTGTGAGCATATTGGTTTTGCAACTACTCTCCTGGGCCCACGTGTAAATATTGTAATGGGAATGACAGTGCCCACATGCTACCCATGTCAGAGTGGTGCCCAGTGGCACAGAGCAGGACAGGATATCCACCAGCCCGTGCTGAGGTCCCTGCTGAAAGAGCCTCAGGCAGCTGCTTGGTGTTTTGCTTCATTGTGTTTCACCTCAGCACTAATTCTACTATTCTAGTTCTGATTCATCTTTAGGTTTGCATGTGTACACACAGACTGTAAGCTCCTTATTTCTTTCATTTTTTGCCAAGATCTACGTTTTGCTGCTGTGCTGTAATGCCTGACCATTGTTTGATATCTGAGCTTGTCCAGAAAGGGAAATTCAAGTTTGTTTGCAGAGAAGCTGCTGTGGCTCTGATTGCTGATGGAGAGGTTTCAGTGTGCCAGCCCTCAGGGGAATGGTGATGCTGTGAGGAGAGGAGCAGGTCTGGCTCCAGCAGAAAGCTTGGGTTGAAGAGAAGGGCACAAAGAAAGAAGACAAAAAAATTCTGTAATCTGGGAAGGTCTCGTTTCTACAGACAGTGTAAGGCACACTCCATGTGATCTCACAGGACTGCTTCAGGGGGCAGCAGTGCTTGCACTACAGATCTTCTGTGTAAGAGGCAAGTGGCATTTCAGTGCCCTGTGAGTACTTCTGGCTCCTTTCCAAAAGAGAGATCCTGAAACAGGACCCCTCATTTGATGCTGACCATTTCCCCAGTCACCATCTCTTTTACTGTTGGGTCTAGTGGAAAGCCTTCATAGTATGAAAATCTAAAAATGTCAACCAAAAACTTTCCTGGTTTCTCCCAACCCCCAAGTCGTTCTGGATCTAAAGCGATCCTTCTGAAATACAAGAGGAAAGTAAAGTGACTGACTAGATGATCCCTGTCTCTGTTAGGTAGAAAATTATTTTCAGAAAATCTTATACTGGATACACAGCCAACTTATGCATTTTAGCCTAATTTTTAAGCAAAAGCTATCTTAGCTGAATGCTTTTTAAAAATAATGGACTGGAAAGTCAGAGAGATCAAGTAGCAGACATGCTGCTGGTCCTTCTACCTTAAAAACTGTTTGTCTTTCTCTACCTCTAGTGTAGCATTATTAGAGTACTGTGAATCCTGCTGTGATCATCTTTCTAATTCCTAAGGTGGCATTTCAAGGCCAGGAGAGAGGTGAGCTTTAGTCCTTCAGAGGTAAGCCTGTGCAGGCTGGGTCTAGACAACTGGAAAGGGATGTGACTGTGGGGATACATGGGCTGCTGTAAAATCAATGGATTTATTACACAATTCTCCTGCTAGTTTGGGGACATTTGTTTTTGTCTAATACTGCTCTCTCTCCCCAATATATACATCTATATATATGTATGTATATATATATTAGTGGGAAAATGTTTATCTTCTGCACTGTTTAGAATTACTCAGTCAAACAGAAGTACTTAAGATTAAGACCTTAATATTTAATAAGCTCTCAATTGTTAGAGAGCAGTGAGCCTGCCAGTGTGAGATTGGGCTGGCAGCTCAGTGGATTAATGGAAACACAGAGCTCAATTTAAAAGCCCTGAATGATAATCTTTAAATGTGCTTAGGTATTGTGGTTGTGCAGTTTCTCTGGGGAATCATCATATTCTTTGCTTCAAAAATTTCACTGAAGACTTAACTGAAACTACAGCTCAACTTTGCCTATTGGGAAATCTACTTTCATTCCTGGGGCTTATATTCCTTCTGTATACCTCTGTACACCCAGAGTGTGAGTCCTTGTGGGTTTTCACTTATCATATTTTTGCTGCAGGAACAGTTTTACACAGACTTGAAAAACAAAAGTTGCAGAGTTGAGCAACTTTCCTACCTGAACAGAGATCTTTCTTAGGCTTTCAAACAAGCAAATGTTGCTATTTGAAATTACTGAAGTTAAAACTATATGGATGCTTGTGATTTGTGATCTCAGTGAAGTAGACAGAGGAAATCAGGTTTTTTTAACTCCTCCAGAGAATGTGAAATTCTCTGGTGTTTTAGGTTCATGTAACCCATTTCAATAGTACTTCATTCTCTGATAGAGATCTGTGTAGTCCCACTGCAATGATAGTGTAGACACAATGTGGTGCATTCTGGGATGTCCTCAGACAGATTGAAAAGCTTGAGAATTATAGGAGATTGCTTTTTCTCATTTTTATAAGAACTTGCCAGTCTGAAAGGTGTCTAGACTTTGAGTTACTTTAGTTGTGTATACATTTCTGGGGATTATCTCAATTTCAATTTAATTTGCCATTTCACTCCATGCCATAAAGCTTTCAGGGAATCTTTCATTTCAGTGAGAGCTCACTAAATTAAAAGGAAAATGAAATAAGCTTGCATCATCAGCACTGAGAGTGGCAGTGTTATCCTGAATTTCTCTTACTACTTCCCCAGAGGTGCTTGTGCATGTAAGGCACCAGGGTGCTCAGTTGTTCAGCACTAGATCTGACTGTGTAGCTGAATATTCTCGTGTTCTGTGCAGTTGCACTGACACTAAGAAAGCTTTTGCAGTTGCAGGATACTGTGCTCCATGTAACAGCGACAGAATAGCTGTGACACAACAGCTGTGACAGATCACCTGTGACATGCTGAGTTCTTTTAAACTGTAAATTGGTTTGAGTTGGAAAGGACCCTAAAAATTATCCAGTTCCAATCCCTTGGCTGTGAGCTGGGGACACCTTCCTCTAGATCACGTTGCTCAGAGTTTCCCTCAGCCTGGCCTTCCAGGGATGGGGCATCCATTAACTCCTCTGAGCAGTAGGTGCCAGTGCCTCACACCCTCACAAGAATTTATTTCTAATACCTATTTCTTCTCCAGCCTGAAATCCCGGCTCTCTCAGACTCGTCCTCACAGGAGATGTGCTCCAGCCCTCTGAGCATCTTTGTGGCCTCCTCTGGACCTTCCCTAGCAGGTCCAAGTCCCATTCAGGACCCCCAGAGCTGGATGCAGTACTGCAGCTGGGATCCCACTAGAGTGGAGTGGAGAGAGAATCAGTCTCGACCTGCTGGCTGACCTGCTTTTCTTTCTGGGATACAAGAGTACATTGCCAGCTCCTGTCGTGCTTCTTGCCAACAGCACTGAACTCCTTCTCCTCAGGGCTGCTCTCAGTCCTGTATTTGTACTTGTTTTTACCCAGCCTGTCAGGATTTCCCTGACTCAGGTGCAGGACCTTGCACTTGGCTTTGTTGATTTTAGTAAGATTCTCTCGGGCCCGTGTGTCCAGTCTGTCCAGGCCCTCAGGATGGCATCCCTTCCCTCCAGCAGGCTGGCTGCACCTCAGTCTTGGTGTTGTCTGCAGACTCGCTGAGGGTGACTCCATCCCACTGCCCACATTGCTGACAAAGATGTTGAACAGTGCTGGTCTCAGCATCCTCCTGGACCCCAAGGAACACCACTCTTCACTGGTCTCCTCTTGGACTTGGAGAGTGACCATCCAGCTGGTTGTTTATCCACTGCATCCATCAAACCAGTTTATCTCCGGTTTAGGGACAAGGCTGCTGTGCAGGACACTGCCAAGCTTTGTACAAGTCCAGGTAGGTTATGGCAGTCACTCTTCCCTTATCCACCTCTGTAAGCCCAGTAGAGGTGGCCACTGGATTTATCAGGCACGATTTTCCCTTAGTGAAGGCATGGTGGCTGTCCCCATACATATCCTTATTTTCCATATGCCTTAGCCTATTTTCCAGGAGGATCTGTTCCATGATTTTGCTGAGCAGTGAGGTGAGACTGATGAGCCTGCAGTTCTCCAGATATCCCACTTTTCCCTTTATCAAAATGAGGGTTTATGTTCCCCCTTTTTCAGTCAGTGGGAACTTTACTGCACTGCTATATATCTCAAATATGATGGATAGTGGCTCAGCTACTTCATCCAGCAGTTCCCTCGGGACCTGCAGATGTATCTCATCATCCTCAGCATTTTTCAATAATGTTTAAATTGCATATAAATTCAAGGCCACTGCTCCCTGGATTGATCTCTTGCTAGGCTGGAAGGACTGAAATTTGGAGGATGTAAGAGAAATCAGTGTCTGTACCTTTTAAAGCTGTTCATCATCTGAGTATTCCTGTGTCCTTCACTAGCTTAGTGATCCTGCTGCACCTCGGAGGAGAACGGATGGGATTGAAGTCTGAAGAGGAAAGCAGCTGGAACAGGACACAGGGCCTGTTCTGAATGAGCTCACCACACATTTCATGGGATGCTGCTCTAACGTTGTACCTTACAGTGGGGAAAACCAGTCTGCTCAAGTCTCTTGTTCATTTCCAACCTTCTCTCTTAATCTTCATTTATTTTTTTTTCATACCTGTCATTTTTATTTTCCCTTTTCTTCATCACCTTTCCTGATGTAGATACTTGGATAAATTGGAGTCCTGTGCCACCCATAGCAAAGATTGCTTGCATTGGAATATTTTGGTTTGGAGAAGAACACATGCACATGGATTTTTTTAAATGTGTGTTAACTCTTGATTCCATCAGGAACAAGAGAGTGTGAATTGCAGCAAGCTTTTAATTGTGCCATTTTTTCCTATGATAATTCTTCTTTGAAACCTGTGAGCACTTATTTCAAAGGGCCTTTTGATAATGAAGATGTTTTGTGTCAGGGTAACCAGCTGTGGTGCCCAGTGAGGAATAAGAAGGTGTTTAATAGGGAAGAACTTCAATGCACGGACTTCACAGGGAGATTTAAAACTTCAATTTTTATTAGCACCAAATATCAAGCAAGTTCCATGACAACAAGCTGTACTTCCAAGCTGGTGAATTACTTTGTTTAGGGAAAGTGAGTTAGTAATTATATGACACATCAATTCAGTCTTTGTACTCCCTTGTGTTTGCATTTGCAAATCCCTAATTCCTTCTGTTGTGCACAGGTCTGAGTTCACAATTTCTGTCCTTCTCCCAAAAGTTGGAGTATTTTCAATCATAAAGTTTTGAGGCAACTCTGCCCTTGAGAGACCATAACTTAGCTGCTCACCAGAACAGTCAAAGCCCCTGTGGCTTCTAGGGGGATATATTACTGTTTCTAACATATTTGTGTGTCCAGTTCCTGCAGCTGAGCTCACAGCACGAAGCATTTACCCAAAGAGCTTGACCTGCACTTCCACACAGGCTCCCTGTTCAACTAATGCCAGCTTGGCTTTCTAAGGGAATTAAGACAGGAGGCAGGGAGGGAGGCTGTGTGTATTCTGAGATTATAACAAAGCTTTTGGTGACTGACTGTGATGAGAGACATGGTGTTGGATTAGAGAGTGAGAGGTGGGGTTCCAAAAAAGCATTAGAATCAGCACCATGCAGGAGTGCTCTTTTTCTGGACTCTTTGCAAATGCTTCATCCTAATTGAGTTTGCAAACAGCTCTAACTCCCTTAAGGGAGGGAGAGGGTTTGTTCCTTGAGAAATGACAGCCTGAAAATGAGAGAACTGAGAGTTACACAAACACATTTTTACCCTTTTTTTTTTTTTTTAATAGAAGTTATCTTGGACAGTTGGGCTGCCACAGTACAAACTGTGGGGATGCATATGCTGCCCCAGTCACCTTTAGAGTGTGTGGGTGCTGGTGAGCATTTCAAAAGAACAACAAATGCATAATTTCTAAGATGAGGCATTTATTTTTACCTCAGTATCCTGGGTGCTTATTATTCAAGGTGAGATATAATATCAGAATCCGTTAATTGCATCTGTGGCTGATACAATAACACTGAACAAGTTTCCAAGTTAAATTGGGTTTAAAAAAATTGAAAAAGAATCCCTGCAGTGTTAGTCTGCCTGGAGCATGCTAAACAGCCAGTGACAGTTCTGCTTGATAACAGGGCTTGTCTAGCCATTTGCAAGCTTGCATCAAGGAACTGAGGACATTAAGAGCAACTCAGAATCAGTCACTACACAGGTCCAGAACAACCAGGCTGCACGAATTACTTAGTCACAGTACTTATTCTGCTCTCTACTGTAGAGACTGTGCTCTCCTAAATCGGTATTAAACCTGAATTTTGTAAAGCCACGTAACATATCTTACCACTGGGCACTAACATTTATACAGTCAAACAACTGAATCCCCTCCATATTTGACAGACTGGGACTCTGACTGACCACTTATTTTCGTGTGTAGAACAGCAGATTTAAATGGTAGAGGTGGAAGGGCTGGAGCAGTGATGGACTTAAGCTTTAGGGCCAAAGAAGGGCATTTGTGAAGGAGGGAGATGATGAAGTGCATCTGAATAGACTTTGAGAAACCAGTTCCTGAAATCCCTATATTTCTCCAGTAATTTTTAGTTTATCTTCAGGATGAACGCTTTACACCTGAAACTCTTGTCACTGTCCATATGAGACACAGACACATAAGCAATATACATTAACAGTTGGGGAGTTTTTTATGCTGTACTTTGGTTTCTACAGATTTTTGTTCTCTATGTATTTAACTATATCCAGTTACATGTTTTATTTTGTTGCCTGTGATTTGAACTATACTCTGTAATAGCAGTACCATGGGAATATAAGGGGAAGTTTATAGTGGATAATTATCCCATCCTTTCAAATAATGCTTTAATTGCACGTACAGGGAAGTCTGTTTAGCAATTCTGTACTAACAAAATATTCTGCTCTGCCTAAATATCTCTACATAAAAGATAGCAGGGATTTGTTTGAGGAATTAGTTCAACTGATCAGCTATTTCTTCACTGAAAACCTGCATCCTAAGATACAGAACTTCTGTCTGGCTGTCTAACACGCACTGGTGTAGATTTGGTAGTGAATGTTTTCTGGCTTTTGAAGGGAGGAATGTAAACTGAGCTATTCCTGCAGCTCAGCAACTGCAGGATTTCTAGTGAACAGACAGTAGTTCCACGGGGAAACAGTTTATTGCAGGGGGAGACAAGGAAGCAAGGCCTAGGGTAAAGTGACCTCCCATAGGCAACTAATAGAACTTCAGAAAAACAGCCTTTCAAATGGCATTGGCCGTGTTAATGACATGCCATATTAATGACAGATTTCTTATTTGGGGTTTTAGCACGGTAAGATAAGAAACATAGGGCTCTGTGTTTTGCACTTTTGATGTGTCAAGACAAAACTTTGAATGACGCTTCATAAGCTGTCCTTAAATCTCTTGGAAAATTATTTGTTTTACAGAGCCAGAATAATCAGCTAGGCCTGATATTTCCAGGTTGTGTTAAGTGTGCAAATATAGCAGGATGTGGGTGAAATACTCATCTAGTTGATGATTAAAGTAGGAACAGCTCTGTCTATGCCAACATGTAGTACAAAAGCAAAGACAACTGGGATAGCTACTGGGCTTAGTTGTTTGAAACAATGGGATGTTGAAAATCAATAGAGTACTCAATTACCCAAGGTTAAGCTCTAGTGGAAAGGCAAATTAAGCTGTAAAGGTAATATTGCTGCTGTGAGCCACGTATTTCTGTAAGCATCATTGAGTTATCCTTCCTAAAGTATAGAACCAATGGTGAGTAAATGAAGTTGAAAGGCAACATGTTAAAATCCATGTAAGAAGGATTCTTTTAAATGCAACATGAAGAAATTGTGAAATTCACTGCTATACTGCAAGACTAAAGTTTCACGAAGACAGAAGGGGATTAAAGATAGATGTGGCTGATGAGACCATCTAGTGGTGCACTCAATGGGATGAAAATGATTCAAGTAATGTAAATATCTCTCCTGAACTAAGGGAGCTGTAAGAAACTTCCACCAAAGGTGTGGGTTATCCCTTATGATGCTTCCTGCAACAACCTCTGAAACCTCTGGGTCTCTACTCCTCCCATTACGATTTCAGCAGTACACCTGTGTTGTTGTTCAGAATGCACAGTTTAGAGACAATTTCACTTGTGAAGCTGTTTGACCTGTAGGGTACAACAAATTGTACAAAAAAGGGCAGTGTTAGACATGACTGCAGCTAACATACCTGGCTAACCAGACATTCTTCTGATCTGACACAGTACAAGTTCCTAGTTGTTCCATTTAAAAATATTCTGGTGCTAATTTTTCAAGTTTTTCTATGTAATTTCTGAATGTAAGCAACTACCACAGAAAAAGAGACGTTCTTTTATTTCAAAGCTATCAGTAACAGACAAGTCGTGAACACAAAATAATTTGGTTTGGGTCTGAGTATTTTTTTAACACTAAACTTGATCTCCCAGTAGTTTCTGAATTGTTATTGACTACCACATAATTTCAGGTTGACTGCTCTTAAGAGGAAAGAGGTGTGTAAATTTACCTGGGAACAGGTAAGCCACTTAAATAATAATAAAAACGAATTGGTAAGGAAAGATAGGTAAAATCAAAGGTAATGAGAAATGACAAAGGAGTAGAACACTTTAGGGTTTTGTTAAATTGCATACAGTGTGTGTGTGTGTACTTGCACACACACACATCTTTGGGTCTGTATAGAATCACTGTTTAGCTTGTAGTGCAGTTGCTTATAAAGAATACAAAAGACATTCTGTTGTAAACTTTAAAGAATATTTAATAACGTTTTAAAAATAAGATGTATATTTTAAATTTTGTTCTTTATATGAATGCACAAAAATGTACCATTGTAATTGCAGCAACCAAACCCAAAGAACAGAGGAGACCTGCCCACTGTGGGTAAGATACCAGTGACAAGGGAGGAGAATTCACAATGGAATCCAAACAAGATTTCCCAGGGCAAGTCCCAGTGTGTTTTCTAACTGTCAAACTCAGTATCTTTGCAGATCATTTACACTTAGCAAATTCTTGCAGATAAATTAGAGTTAAATAAAGAGTCTGGGTTTAAAATAAATGCCACAATCAACTGCTTGTTTCTGTTGCTTACCTTAGGTGCCACATTTATAGCACAACACCGAAGCCAAGGGGTAAATGAAAGGCTGGGACTTTGTCCACGGTGCCAGCCTGCTGTCCTGCCCTGGGAAGGTGTAAGAGGCAGCCCAGCCACGTGTGCTCAGTGTGACCAGGTCAGATTTGTGAGGGTTTGGGTGGATTCCCTTGGCAGCCCTATTGCTGATGCAAGACAGAGGATTTTTACAGCTTCTGTGCAGTTCCTTCCTCTCCATTTTATAAATCCTACAATGATGCATTTAAATGCTAATTATTGATCAAAAAATAAACCTTTAGGAGTTTGTTTGATTTGAGGGTGGAGACCAAAGAACTATTCATAGAACAGGAACTGAAGTGAATTTCAGTGATTGTGCACTGTGTGATGAGGAGCTAAGTAATTATGTTGTACAAGTAATAAGATTTAGCTGCTAGCGACAGTACAGGAAAATAAACCATATTCTATTAAAGATATGGTTTTGGGTTGGGTTTGGTTTTTTTTTTCTAATAATTGTGAAGATGAACAGCTAAAAGTATTTTGGACTGAATCTAAAAAGCTAAATCCTGATGCTGCTGAATTCAGTAGGTTCAGCCATATGCCCTGTGCCTTCATATCTCGTTATAAAGCAGAAACAGCCATGAGAATAAATTAAGAGTGCTCCTTTATTGCCTTTGGTTCTGTCTTTAAATTAAATGTATTGAGTCCTCCTTCATGTTTAAAGATAAGAAGCCACAATAATATAAAAGGCTTTACTAAAAGTGACAAGACACTAATAGAAGCAATTGGAATGACTTCTCTGTTGCTCTGCCTGCATTCAATATCAGCAGCCTTTCAAATGGATATTATGTACTAGAGGTTACTTATATATAATCAACCAGTTTAATGTGAAGTTTTATGTGTAAAATTGAACTGTCTTTTTTTTGGCTTTTTGTTCGTTTTTTAAAAAATATTGTTGCTGTTACACATCACAAAATATTCTCACCTTGTCAGCACAGAAAGGATGCAGTGCTCTTAAGAAAATATGGTAAGTCTGAGCCTTGTTATGTGCAGTGTGTTCAGAAATGAAATCAGATTGTGCTGGCAATGCTGTAAGCACTGTAACAGCTGTTTGGTCTGTGTGGAGAGAGTTAGTAACACCAAATATACAAAACAGTCCAGTTCAAATTATTAACAACTTGCAGGAGCATTTCAGTTGGTTGTGGAAGGATAGTATTTAAAAAAGAATTTTTAGCAGCAATATGTGATAGGGTTTTTTTGTGTTTGTTTGTCTGTTTGGAGTTTTTTGGTTTGTTTGTGGTTTTCGCTTTGTTTTCTTTTCTCCCCTAACTGTATGTTTTTGTTGCAGTGACTGGGATTTACAAAGTGAATGTTGCTTATACTCTCTTTAGGTACTTGTTTTTGAAAACCAAAGCAGTTTATCTTGTAAAGACACCTAAACTGTGGAAAATGATTAGAGGAAACCACAAAGTGTGATTCGTCTCCAGTCTGCTTCTCATATTTTGTTTCCACTGAAGCTTTGGCTGAAGTCTAGAAGTGTTCTCTAAGAGCTCAGCACATATTACTGTGAGACTCAGGAGAAGAGTTTGTGATCTCCCTTTTCCCCACATCACCATCAAGCAAATTGATGAGAGTTGCTCTCTGTGGGAGTTCTGCACAATGGTTTGTTCCCATCAACTGAACACCATCAGCCTGCTGTCTCTGTGTTAATTTTTAATGGCAGGGATCACTACAAATAGACTTGTCTACCTTTTATCTGTCTCAAAAAAAAATCAATGTTTTATGAATGTATTCATCACTCTGTCATGCAGCTTTTCAGGGGTAGAAACTCGGAGTTGTCAGCAGAAGCACCCCTGTGTACAGACTATAAACCAAGGCAAGAACTAATGGTACAGCTAACCTGGAATTGTGTCTGTGCAGATTAAGAAAAGAACAGAGTAGAGAGAGGGAAGGAACAAACTCACACCACCTTTTGCAAAGCAGGACAGTCTGCAGGTCAGCCTGGGCTCAAGAAGCAGAGAGCATGGAGACTGTGGTGACTGCAACACCATGAGTGGGCCTCTTGCTTGGAGGACAGGGCACCTGTGTGTGGGCTACTTGCTCAGCTTGGGTTTGTCTGGACTTGTCTGCATGACAGGAACATCCTTTAGTGGTGGGGAGGTTGCTGTGATAGTGATTGGGAAGCCACATAAAATGCACACAAGTAATACATTGCTTTTACCTTAGCCTGCACAGCTAAATGCCCCACAGGGGTAAAATTTTGGAAGATAATTGCTCTTTTAAACACCAGACTGTCCTAAGCAATTTCCCAGAAAATATGGAGTAGCTCATGCCTGAGAGTGAGATGTCTGCAGGAAATCAGCAAAGAGACAAAAAAACCCCCAGATCTAACAAGTGAGAGTCAATCTGTCAAACAATGCAGGTCCAGAAAAGAGTCTGTTATGGGTGTAAAGGAGATTGTTCAATAGGCTGTGGGCTGGCAAGTCCAGCTTTGTGCTGGAAATTGCCTTTAAATCAAAGCATGCAAAATGTCACTGAGCTGAGACCTGCTGTTGCAAGCAGGGTAACTTTCTCTATGAGCTTGATTCATGCTGCCAGTCTGCAGGAATGGCTGCACTCAGCTTCCTGGGATAACACAGCTCCATGGCCAGCTCTCTGCTCTAAGTGACAGTGGCTGAGAGCTCCTCAAGTGCTGGCTGAAGGGTGCAGCATCTGCATGGCTCTGTTTGCCTGTTCCCTGCTTTGTCCTTTCCCTGGCACACATGCACTACCTGGAGCTGTTTGCTGGCAGGGAATTATTTGTTTGAACAATAGGACACATCTGATTTTTAACCTCATCACCAGAAGATGTGCATAGGAGGGTACTTCATCAATTACTTCAGTTATTAATGAGTGGCTGTTCCCTGGTTAAAGAAAGTTATGGTTTTGATTTCTGCATATCTCTGTGAATCCATGATATTCCAGAAAGTGTGGATTATATTCTAGCCAGCAGCTAGGTAAAGGAAAATGCATCTGAAAAAGAGCACTGAGAAGTGACTCCAGTTCTTACAGAGACTGTCAGACAAGACAGTGTCTTGGCTGTTGTCAGCGTGCATCTGGGAGGAAAAAACAACCCTAAGCATAAAAGCATCTGAAGTCTTCATAACTCTCAGAAAAATGAGCAATGTGTGGAAGATTTTTCCTCAGCAAGGCAAACTCTATCATACCTGCAGATGATATTATCCCAAAGTAAATTAATGAAATGGTGACATTCAGGGAAGGAACAGCTGACAGCTTTGTACACATCTTCAAGCGTGGAAATGAGTGATATTTTTTGGCAGACTTACTTGAAGCAGAGATGATAAAAAAATAAAACCATAGTAGACTGACAGAGAGAGCCCACTCACAAGTTGTTTACTGAAATGAAGATACAGCTGAAAGTAATTACTTGTTTCTCAGAGGTATAAGTGATAGTGCCTTGTACAAGAAATAAAACTTGTTTTTTTCAGTTGGAATGTAAAATAGGATAGAAAGGTTTCCTCTTTCTGAGGTTCGATGCTGGGTATTTTCACCTCCTTTCAGAAAAGTATGTGTTTATGAATGTAATATATATAACATACACAGTCAACCATCTATATGCCACTGGCAATGAGGAAGTGAGGCAATGTCCAATATTGTTCTCCATTAACAGCCAGGATCTCGCTGCACAGATTCCAATTAAAAGCCTGACTTCGCGGCGCGTGAGATTAAAAATACTCCTTTAAAACAATGTATTTCTGAAGATGATCCTCTCCTGGCTACAAAATCATCTTGAGATACTTGGAGGCAGGGCTGCTTGATCTTGACATTTTAGCTGTGTGCAAACTGTAGTAAAATTACAATTGCATTCAGTGCTAGCTACTCTGTGCCTTCTTGCTGAAGAACGTTTATTCTCTACGTCCCCGCTTCCACACCGGGAAATGTGGGAAGGCAGCCTGGCAGCTTTTGCAGAGGTTGCCTCAGTGCCATCTTTTTCTAAATGGATTTGCAGTCAGCCCCTCGTAAGCAGCCTCTCTTGCCTTGCCACAGGCCAGGGAAAAGGAACCATTGCTTTTCTGGTTTTCCTCTGCTTAAAGACAAGGCTGCTTCTTACCTGTGCCAGTTCAAGTACTGACTTTTTCTTTTCTTCCTCCTTCAGTAAAGTGGGGTGATTCACAAAATCTTCAGAAAGATTGCATTATACACAGTTTATAGTACAAAGGGGGGGTAAAAGGTCAGATGAATGAGCATGAAGGAGATTTCTCCTGTGTCCTTTGGAGGAGAAGCAGAAAGATTGGGAATGGTATCTATGCACAGTAGGTGTCTGCCTTGACTACCTGACAATACATGGTCATTGCAAAGGTGAGTCCGAGAATCTAAGAGAAAAGAAACAACAAACAATTGTTTTTCAGTAAGTAAAAAATCCCTATTTATTGAAACAACAAGAAAAAAAGAGAAGAGCATGACATTAGTTTTTTCCCACACAGGAGGACATGTCACATACTGCTTTTCCTGCCTGTTCATGTCCTTGCTCTGTTCCTAGAGTCTGTCTGCCTTTTGTCTTTACCTGTATTGCTGTCTTACAGAATGAACAGTGAGAGCAGGGGAGTGTTGATTTCTCCATCAAGAGCAGCCACCAGATACTGAGAAGAGGAATATTGAAAAAAATTTGGATGCCTTTTGCTTGAAAATACTCTATAGTAGCAATCCCCAGCTGTGTAGGTATTCTTTGGGTATCCCTGTAACTGTTTTGAAAGACATTGGGTTAATCCCTGGCCCTAAGGATGCTGTGGTTTACTTTACTTTACTTTTCCAAGTGAATGTGTGCACAGGTCCCTGTGGGGGAATCACTGGAGACTGAACATGCATTAATCATGGCCATCAATGCCTCATCAACAATGCATGTGTTTTTCTACTCAGCCCATTCAGAGAAGCAGCAGGCAGGTGGGGGTTCCTCTCCCAGCCAAGCACTGACCTGTTGTGCTGCCTCTGGTAGATTATTTCATCAAAAGGGGATGAGGCACAGAGTCCTATTTTCCTTCCAGCTGAGTACTTACATGAATGTACTAAGTGCTTGTTACTTTTCCTTAGCAACACCACTGTAAGAGTTGTCACTGAAATTAAGGTCTGTCAGGTAGAAAATGTTAGGGTATGAATTCTATTTTAAGCACTTAATTTGACCACTTCAAATTTAGTCTTTACTTGAGTAATGGCTCCTGTTAATGAGTACTTTGAAAGAATATATGAATACACACACACACACACAATTATATTTATGAAGAAAAAAGTGGTTATAAAGTTGTTAATCTTTCACAGTTGTTAATCTTAATAATTCACTCTTCCACAGTGAAATCAGATTATTAGGTTTTGGTGCACTGTTTATAGCAAGCACTGGCCTTTTGGAAATATCCCTGAACTCTGCCTTCTGCTTCCTGGCAAAGGAACACCTTTGGGGACAACTGTGTAACACAAAGCAGTGGTGGCTGAACTTGGTTTATAATTTGAAGCATGCACAACTGAGGAAGAGTCTTCTGTTGTCCTTCAAATTATGTCACTGTATGATTCTGTAAGATACTTAACATGAAAAACTGTCACATGCTATGGGCAAGAACAAAACTGAAACAGCAGCAAGACAGGGAGCCCAGCTCATTTTAGGTGACAATGCACAGAAACTTTTGTCATCAGGTAGATTCAATCACGCCAGGCAGCTAGAAGGCAGACTAAAAATCTGTTGTGTTCTGAGGTGTTTTCCCTGCACTGCACAGCATTTATTAGGAACATGAATTTGCATTTTTAAATGGTCTGAAGTGTTTCCTTCCATGCCAACTGGCAATGTCTTTCTGTCAGAAAGAATAGTATTGTACTAGAACTTTATTATGTTTAGGGTATTTATGAGAAGGACTCTGACCATGGGCTGCTGGGGGTCCTTTAAAGACACCCTAAATGCTGAATGGATGCTCAAAAGCTGGTTTGTTTTTTTTTTAATTATGGTAATATATTAACAACAGTCATAAACTGTCTGTCTGCCATATGATCTTGTGCTTTTTTCTCTAAGCATATTTGCTTACTACACTGGAACAAACCCCAAAACTCTACTGAATTTGGGCCTGTGAGGCGTCAGGCATTTGCATTAATAAGTTGCAGCCAATACATGACATATGAGAGAGTAAGATATGTGCCATTCTGCCTAATCTGTCATTAGTGGGACTGTGAGTAGAATACTGATCCCAGGCTGTCTCTTGCTGCTGCTAGTGGCATACCAGGCAAAATTTAAAAAAAAAAACCAAAACAACCAACCCCAACCAAACAACCATGGCTTAATCTGCCGTTACAAGGTGTTAATTAGCTTAGCAATGCCATCCTTTGTGCTTGCATGCTGAGTGTGAGAGAGGGGGAGCTGGAAAATAAAGCTAGACCTTCACTGAATTTAGGAAAGGGACTTTGAACCAGCCTGAGCTCCAGCACAACTTTCACCTGTGCATCCTCAGGCTGTGCCCCTGGTGCTTAGACTGGCACAACCACAGCAGGCAGGGTTAAAGGCACAGGCAAGGAAGAGACAAAGTGGTGGCCAACAGATTCTTCTCTGACCAAAGTCACAGTGGAAAGAACTGCAACTCAAAAATCTGATAGGCAGGTCTATGCCAGTTGTACTCACTGAGTTTCCCTGCCATTAATAGCAAGGGAGCATAGGTTTATTGGCAGGGTTGACTAATTGAGCACCACATCCTGATTTGTAATTTACCCTGGGCCTGACAGATGAGGTTGAAGACTTAAGCTACCCCTAGACTATGTGGAAGTTGAATATTTAGCCTAAGTCCTCTCAGGAGAATAACTGGACAAATACAAGCACCCTAAAGCCAGTTCATGCTACCCTGACTAGGTGTCTGGAGTCTAGTCTCCCCTCACACATCCAGTTTCAGTCTTAGATAAACCACTTGATAAAGTGCCAGCTCTTTGCAGTGCATCATAAAACACTGTGCAGTATTCCTAGTTCTGTGCCTTGTATGCAGTATTTTAACCAAAGTTAGACATAAAGTACTTAAATCTTGCAGAATTTTCCTCTACCATCATGCAAAATTATTAAAACCTGCTTGGGCAGAGTATATATCTGAATCTATGGTTACTTGGTTATTTACAATTAGTTAGGATTTGAAAATTGATATCAAACTGTACCTGCACCATAGCTGTGCACAATCCAAAGATTCCCACTGCCAGTAAGTTTTCCTGGAGCCATATTTTCACAGTTTCATAGCAAGGCTAAAAAAAAAAAAAAAACCAAAGCAAGAATATTATATTAGCCATAAATACAGCTCTACTCTCCTGGGAATATACAGCCAGAGACAAAAATGGATGTGACCTAGCTGCTGGGTAGCCTGGATTATCATTTCAGTGCTGGAGCAACTACAGTGTATTTTTGGGTTGAATCTTGAACATGGAGTTCTAATCCCAGTGACACAAAAAAGTGCACCTCCAAAATGCTGCATGAGCAATGCTCCATATAAATTCAGCCAGTAACTAAAAATACTGTGCTGGTTTAGGCTGGGGTAGAGTTAATTCTCTTCACAGTGGTGGGTATGGGGCTGTGTTTTGGATTTGTCCTGAACACAAGGTTGATAATCTGAAGATATTTTCGTTTTCACTGAGCAAGAGTTACACAGAGCATGGGTTTTGGTTTCCCTATTGAACTGTCTTTATCTCAACCCACTCTTTTCTCACTTTAATTTTCCACTTCTCCCGTTGATCCCACTGGTGGCAAAGTGTGCAGGCAGCTGTGTTGGGCTTAGTAGCCAGCTGGGGTTAAACTACAACAAACAAACAAACAAACAAACACTGGCTTTGGGTCCTCTTTGCCCTCTAAAACCCAACCAGAAGCAGTTAGAACCTTACAATGAGGCTTTCATTTTCTCCACGTTTCAGGGAAATAAACACTTCTTATAATGCATACAGACACATGAAACCCAACAGTCCCAGTGCAAGTGGCTCAGTAGCTGCTCCTGCTGCACGTGGGCCCATTTCATACCATTTCCCACCCTTTCAAACTGCACTGTGGGCACTCCTCCATTGTTTTCTTCCTGCTTTAAATTCTGCATTAGCTGTAGCCCTGTTTTACTGGTCCAGTTTCTTTAAATAATAATGCCTGTAAGACAACCCTGTGCAAAAGCAGTGCCCTCTGTCTTGTAAATGTTCACGGCCAAGAATCGTTCAGCCTTCAGTTAGGGGCTTAACATAAGTATAAAAAAGAACTATTAATGCCCATCAGGAGCTAAAGGGTTAACCTGCACTGATTTTCTTGCTACTCTCAATAAAATAGAAGAACTTTTCAGTCCTTAAATTAAAAAAAATTACCTGGAGCTACTCAAGAAGGATAAGGAAGCTGTGTTTGATGTGAACTCAGCCTCTGTGAGTACCAATCCATGCATATGAAATCTTACTAGTAAGTGGCCAAGAGAGGTTTTATTCATTGTCTTCACAAACCATTAGAACCAGCAAAACTTAAGTTATAATTCCACTTTATCACGTGGCCTTACTCCACACCCCTCCTGTGTAATTGCACTACCTATAATTAGCACAAAGAATTGCTGAGCTAATTTCAGAGATATATTTAGGCTCTGGCTACCTGTTCCAGAAAGATCTTGCTGAGGCCACTGTAGGGAAATTATCCCATGGAGTTTTGAATTCGATTACAGGCAAGTGCAGAAACTCAATGAAAAAAAAAAGCTGCTGGCAGCTCAGCAGAATGGCTCCCACTCTTCTGTGCAGTGGAAGCCCCTGAATGAGAGTTCCTGGTGGGAGGAGAGTGCTCAAGGCTCTCACAGTCCTCTTGCCTCAGAACTGCCTGGGTTGTGATAAGCTATGGCTGCTGCTCCAGGGCCTGTGTGTGCATCAACCACTTCCTTTATTGCTACCTGACCCCAGTAGGTGGGACACTAAAAAGGACATTCCTGCCATTTCCTGGCTAGATGTCACTAGTGTGGGCTGCAGATCAGAGCTGCAGTGTGAAACCACAGCTTAGAGCCTGCTGAAAGGAAACCAGCTCATAAAAATAACTTAATAGGGGGTTTCATTGGAGGTCAAAGGGCAAAACTCAACAGGACCCTTCTGAAAGCACCTGATGAAAGGTGAATTAGGATAGATGGATGAGGTGCACAGCTTATCATCTGTGCAGCCTTCCTGCCCTCCACCCGGGCTGCAAGGCAGCTGCTGCTGTGTGCTGCACAGCTACTCACCGCTTTCCACCAGGTCCCTGGGGAATGCAGCCCACAGTTCTCACTGAATTCTAAGCAGCAGGAGTCTGGCACCCGGGTTGTGTTGTACACTTCGAACCAGTCCGTGTAGTTGGAGACTCCACAGCATCTGAACTGGAAAAAGATGAACCGAGGTGATACTGTAAGCATGATCCATCACTGACTTCTGCCTGTTCTGACTTTGCCTCCTGCAGCCTGACACTCAGTGCACTTTGATTACAGCAGCAGAGGCTTGAAGTTTTAAAGAAATACAGTACTTCCTCAGCTTTACCCAAACAGAGCTTTTTCTCCAGTCTTTTGTATTATGTTTAAATATGGCCTTGTATGCAGCTACTGTTGATGCAAGAAGCAAAGGCCCCTATTTGCAGTGGGAAGACACTGCAGGAACTGAAACTGGACAACTGGACAACCTCAGACAAGTACTGAAATTGAGTTATTGAGGACCAGAATTGCAACAGTTGTTTGCAGCTTGTCAGGAAAAAAGATAAAGGTACAGCACCCAAGGGATGAAGATACTGGGATCTCTACAGCACACTGGGATTGTGACTGAAGTAAACAAGGTGAATTTCTCACTAAGCTGTTAATTACTCATCACCTTTGAAAGTCTTTGCCAGTCAGCAAAAGATGTATTTTCTCCTCTTCTCTCTGTGGTGCAGTTCTTTAATGTCATCATCTGATGCTGCTCTAATAGCTGTGCCTTAAGTGTTTGCCTACAACAGCACAGTGAGTGCAGAGATCACAACACTGCTAAATCAGAAGGTCTGTTCAACTTTGGTAGTGGGATGAAAGGTACAGAAAGACACAATGGTACAGGGAATGGCTCTGTGGCCATCTTCCCCTTGGGAACTGGTATATTCCTGTGATAGGAAATAAGCTAGGACTCATTACCATATAGATGTATACACCATCTGTCGCCCCTATACAAAAATATGAATTCATTGGTATTTAGACACTTCAGCACCAACGAGTAAAACAAGACAACACTGGGCTGCAGAACTGCTCTCTGCTATTCACAGTACCTCACACTTTTTCAGGGCTATGCCAGCCACCTACATAGTCTCAAAATTACTTGCCAAGACCTTATTTTTATAGATGTGATTTTATATAAGCCTGAAGAGTATTTTTCACATCCCTATAGAGACCACTTATTTTGTTTCTGAGAGACTCATAATCAAGCAGACATCTGCATCACCAGGGCCATAGACCTAATTGAGATCCTGATGTTTGCACTGGCTTGAGGGAGAGTTTTCCTTTGTTATGTAATAGTTGCAGAGTTCAGGCTGCAGTAGAGTTGCAGTGTTCGGGTCTTGCTGCACACACAAAATGTGCCACTCCAAACCCATAGAGGGCAGAGGTGTCACACGCTGCCTCATGCATCATATGATGCTTCAAGCACTCAGAAAGTACTCCTTGATAGAGACATTTCAGTGCTCACAGCAGAGTTTTTCTTCTGTCAAGGAAAAGTCAGAAAACTTTCCTGGACTAACATCTATCCCTCCAAGTTTCTGCTTTGAATTTTGATTCGGTCTGTGGCAGGACTCAATCCTCCACTTGCAAATGTTTGATTTGTAAGTTTACAGGCTTCATTTTCTACAAAATGACATGAAACTAGAAAAAAAGTTTGTGCCTTTCTTTTTTTTCCCTCTATGTTCCTGCACAGAAAACAGGAGGTCCATGTGTAACAGGCCCCAAAAGTGGGTAGGAGCAGGCTGGAATACATGGCATGCATTTGAGGAAGGCTGGTTTATTTGGAAATCTAACAAGAAGAAGGTCTTGCAGGCTGTCATCATTAGAGTCGGGAGGCAGCTCTTTGATAGACAGTGAGAAGTGACAGCTTGTAAACAGCAAGCCTTAAAAATGTGGCTCATCTGCGATGCAGAGTGTGCAGTGGTAAGGGCTGAGACATCTGAGTGATGTTCTGGCCAAACACAAGTGACACAAGCTTGCATGAATCAGAACTAGACTCCTTCTCTCCATAATAATGCATGGCTGAAGGTGTCAGTCTGACAGACTAAGGAGATGAAGATGAAGCACGGGGGTTGTAGCCAAGTGCTCACTAACAGGTTGAGGACAGCTGCTCCTGTGTGGAGCCTGAGAAGCAGGAGGTGGCTAGGCCATGAGCTACGATTGGGACTCCAAAGAGTAAAAATTCCTGGAAAACCACGAGGTGAGAATAGAAAGGGATGCAGTTAGAAAGATGAGCTGCAGTTGGACACAAACTGCCTGCCCACACAGATCCTCTGGACAAGAGCACTGCAGACACAGCAACAGGAGAATTGGCTAAGAGAAGCTCAAGGTATAAATAAAGGACATTACACAGGATCAGTGGTCTTGGGACTGGAAGAAATCATGCCTGTAACTACAGCTGGAAGAAATATCTTTGGAAGACAAAGGAAGGATGAGCAATGGGATTAAGCAGTGGGTGATCCATAGCCCTACTCAAGAGGAGGTGATGAATACAGCAGAGTTCTGACACCACAGACACCTAAGAATGCAGAATTAAGTGAGGGAACACTGCTCAGTGAAGGCCAAGTCCCTGACTGGCATCTCCAGGGAGCAGGGGCACTGATCCATGGTGAAAGATGCAGGAATGAGGAAAGGAGCAGCAATGGGATTGAATGGGTCACCAGCTCAGATTCAGCAAAGGGCTCCAGCTAGAAGCCAGAATGGCAGATAAGCTGAGAACTCAATAAACTCAGAGGCTTCACTATGGATGTCCAAGCAGAAAAGAGAGAGTGCAGGAGTGATTTTGGATCATGTGACAAGCAACTGCTCTATCCCAGGTTGATGCAGCTGAGCAGTAAGCAGCCAAATTATTGAGGGAGATGAGGGACCATTAGAGGAAAGGGGAATATGGAGGATGTTTATGAGAGTCCTCTTAGATTTGAGAGCAATGTTCTCTTGAAAATTGTCAGAGTTTCTAAGCAGGGGTAGTTGGAGACAGGCTTACACTTGGAAGATGGAGAAAGCTCAGGGCACATGAAGGGGGATGTCTGTCACCAGCCGTTTGTTGTAGCCAGTTCTGTGGCAAAAGTTGATGTTCTGCCAATGCCAGGCATGAAAGCATTGAAGACTTGATTCTTGCTACAACCATGTTCATTTTTTGGTCATATTTATACTCCTCTCTTGTTCCCTTCACAAGTTAAGTGACAAAATTACACAAGGTTGCCTCGTTGCTCTGTTCTGTTCCTACTTTCAACATTTGCATTTCTTAGAAACAATTACGAAGTAACAGCACTTATTTTGGGGTGCCCAGACTAAAACACTTTAAAAGGCAGCAATCTATTAAAAAAGTTTATATCTCAGTGCAACAGTGCAACTCCTGATAAGGAACTGGACACTTGAACATATTTTACAGGTAATCCCAATACTGAAGGCTAAGTAGGCCTTATCTTCTTTGCCAAATTCCTGCACACTCAGTCAGGCTGGGATAGGGTTTGTGAAAATAAAGAGATATTCAATCCTTGGTGCAGTTTTTTAGCAATGCCTTGTTTTTTGGTTTTGTGAATGGGGCAAAGAACTAGAGACAGGGTAGGGGGCCTTCTATACACCTTTTTCCTCCATCACTGTAAAAAGTGGTGAATAATATAGTTTTGTTCTAAAAAATCATGTTTAATGGGTGGTTTGGATTAATTCAGCAGTAATTCCAAAGTGTGGCTTGATCTTATAGAATCAATGACTGAGAAGAGGGAGATGGGTCAAATTTCTTCTCAGTTACAGTGGTATAAATAAACATGAAAAGGCAATACACAGCAGCAAAAGTGAGCTGAATTTGCTCACTTTAGTGAAGCTAATAGGTTTTCTGCATGCCTCTCAAATTACTGCCTGGTTAGTTAAAAGCAGAAGTGCTCAAATATTGATCACAAAGATGTTGGGGATGAAGCAACATTTTAAAAATTAATGCCTGTTTCTCATTTCCTAATGATATCCACCTGTGATTTTAACCAGTCCTGGTGGGTAAGAAGTTTAATGCTGTTCAGAGCAACTTACCTCCTGAACTATCAGAATTTTAGTCATGTTTGAAAATCACTTTGTAAGCTTTTGAAGTCTTCGGTCACGACACACAGAATTCATCTGCTTGTGTTTCTGATCCTTTTAAGGTTTGAAATGCTATTGAGAAAGGCTGAGAGTTTGGTTAGCTGAAGGTATTAAAAAGAAATCAATAGAATGTTCTGATTTGAAACAGCTCCCTGACCCAGAGGCTTACCAGGACTGCAAAATGAGTCCACTGCCTTTCCTCTCATACACTTTGCAGGTTTGCAGCTTAACCCAACTCCTCTATTGGTAACTTGAAGAGCTCAGGCATCAGCCAAAACTGCAACTCCCTCTGAAAACACAGGCCCTGTTCTTTCCTTGTTTCCAGTTTCTTGGAAATTGTAGGCTTCTGTTAAAAAAGAGGAAAACCGTTTCTCAAGGCACAAAGCCTTCAGAAAAGAAAACTCTCCTCAAAAGCTGCTCAGGCCTTTCACACTTGGACAATCACCACTGACAATCACCACTCACTGTATGCACTGGGCATCCACATCCCAGTCAAAACTCCCCTCTGATTTGTGACTGGCCAGTCCCACAGAAGTCAAAGGCCATCTAAATGTGGTACCTTGGAAAAACCTTTTCCTCTTTTTTTTCAGCTGAAGCTGCCATACACATTAGTACCTAATGAATGCAGGATGGGGATGGTCTCTACCTAAGTAAATCTTGGAAGAAATTAAGAATTATGCCAGAGTGCCTGAGCTACTGCTTTAACCACTGCTCAGGCTCTGAAAAATACTTTTACAAAGAAAGGAGTGCAAATTCAGAGGGCACAAGGGCTCATTATGATTTCTGTTACTGTCTTGGTTTTTTACATGGCACTTTTTTTTTTTTGGTGAGGCTGCTGTTTTCCATCCACATACAGACACAGCCCATGGCTTAACCAGTGACTGATGTCTCCCATGAGGAAGAACACTGACCTGTATGGCAACGTGGTTGCTCTTCTGTGGGTTTTGTTGAGAGCCTTAGGAGACAGGATGCAAACAGCAAGCCTGGGCTGAGACCTCCCTTGCAGAAAATTCCCTCGTTTCTCCCTAGTCCTCCAATCAGTGATTATACTCTACTGATTAGGGATGTAAGAGATAATGATTATTACACAAAAACCCCCCAAGTTGGCATTTAGACAGCTCTATTCAACTGCAAAGTGTTTTACATAATTAACCATGATGGGATTGTCTTTGCTGCACCTCTGCAATAGTCAATTCCCACATAGTTTTCAAAGATACATGTGAGAACCAATTATGCAGAGTGGCAGAAATGGATCTGTGGGAGCTCTTTGCTGTTCTCCTCAGTGCCCAGCACGGGGAGCACAGTGACTTTGGCACTGTGGTACTGCCGAGCTGGCAGTGGTCACTGCACAGTGGCCATGGGAGGGTGATGCCCCCGGCTGCACACAGCACGTGGGATGGCATTTTCCTGCCATCGTTTGAGCTCCGTGGAGTTCGCTAACATGAGTTTCACCTGAAACTTGGAAGGCACTCTTTAAACCACACTGGGTTCCAAGACCAAAGGACTGACCAGGACAAATGACTGTGACCTGCAGCACTACAGAAACCACAGACTATTGAGTCCTGCCTCAAACCCAAGCTGGGCACTGACCATGACCATTTCCTTTAAGCAAAAAGCCAGGTCTTATTCTCTAGAGAAAAAGAATCTACTGTGCTGCTGTACAATGGCATCCTACCACCAGATATGTCTAACTTCAGTGTTTAGCACCTGGATCAATTAGAGAACCCTTTTCTTTCATAACCTTTTTCCTTCCTGCTCTTTTTTTAAGGACTGCAGTAACATCACTACTTCATCTTTACCTGTTTATATATTTAAAATTTCTCACCATAATGTCACTTTCCAAAATTCTTATTATTCTTCGACATCTTTGCTGAATCAAATCAACTCATGAAGATTGTGAAAAAATATGACTATGTGAACTAGACAGTACATGTATTGTTAAACCTATTTTACACAAAGGGGAGCAGAAGTATGGTGTTTATATCCCATGAGTCCTCCAAAAACTGCTTTCCCCCCCACCTTTACTGTATGCTTTTAAGAGTTCTTGGGGTGTCACTGAAAGCAGATTAATACTTACTGCAAACATTTTAATATTAGTAGTTTTTACTACATTTTTACTGCACATAATTAAATTACTTTAAAAGAGTAAACTTTCTAATATTGTTGGATACAAGCAACGATATTAAAAATTGTATCTATATTTCACATGGCTTACTCTTGGGCTAGCACCACAAAATGCATTTCTCTTGTCAGTAATTGATGCCTTCTCATATTGGAAAAAGGAAAAAGTATTGGAAGAGGAAATTATTAACAATATTGCAAGATGCTGATGCCTTTTAAAGGTAACTGAAAGAACTTTTCACATGAAGTTGTTGGGATCCAGGACTGGAATTGGCTTGTCTGCTGGACCTGAGCTGTTTGTCTTTCACACACAGAAGTGTTGTAGGCAGCTGCACTCAACACAGACAGGTCCTGCAGACCCAAAGATGCACAAGGACTTTGGCCAATCAGTTCTTTTGTTCTGTTAGTGATCTCAAATGTTTAATTTCTCAGACCATTTCTTAGTAGCCTGCTGCTCCTGTTACTTTGTATTGTCCATAAGAAGAGGCTTTGGGAGCACTGGGATCTTTGATCCATTTAAGACATCAGGCAAGACTAAACCTCTCCTGGCTGCACTACACTTGTGCCTCTGGAGGAGAAGCTGAGAAAGCTATGTAAGATTTTTTGAGTGAAGCAAAGGTAGTCCAAGTGCTTCTGCCTAAAGCAGAAGAAAAGCTGGAGCACTTTTCCATTCAAGAAGCAGAGAACATGAGATCAGAAAGATCATCCCCAGGAGAACTGACTGCACTGAATATGAAACAAGAAGTACAGAGCTAATAAACCTGAACTGCCAGTGATGGTGTTTCCTCAGACAAGGACAGGAGGAGGAAGCCAGCTACAATGCTCACCAGTGCTTAGCAGATGAACACTGGCAGAGGGCTGCCAGAGAACCAGGACAAAGGAACAGCATTGACAACACAGCAGAAAACATTCCCAGTCCACCTGTTATGGAGGATTATTGAATTCTGCTGGGGAAAGCATACTGACTGTAGGAGGAGGCTACAAACACCATGGTCTGTTTCCATTCTGACTCACTAGTGGGAACAATAGTGGCAGTGAAAGGAGACAGGACAGAAAGGAAAAAGTGGCTGAAGAACAGAAGCCACCCCTTTGAATTTAAAGAGAAGGTACTGCTTGTTTTCTGTCTGACCAGCTCCTTTACACAGCACAGAACTGCATGATATTTAGGCATCAACTTAATATAACCTTCTAAAAGGAAGAAGACATTTCCTGTCAAAGGAGAAATAAATAAAAATTACTACTTGTTACAAAAAGCAGACAGTTTAGTTGCTAATGTGGTACTGGGTGGGAGAAAGAGAGTGGCTTGGGATTTGGAGGTTTGATTAGGTTCACACCCAGAACATGCTGTTCCAGACCACAGAAGGTAAAGAGGAAGAGGTAAAAGAGAGAGCTCAGACTTACATCTGTTTGAATGATGCTCCATGCATTAGTGAGGCCAATATTTCCATCTGTCCCATACAGGTGAAGTCCTTTCTTCAGATCCCGCTGAGCATACTTGTCAATCTAAAACCAACAACAAAAGACACAGAGCTCAAAATTTGCTGAGTACCACATTTCAGAATCAAAGTTCACAGAGCATGGAGATGTTGGACAATGGTCCTGTACTGAAATGAATAAAAGTTTAACCAACACTTTGTAAATAACATGAGGAGTTCCTCTTGAGGAGTTTATGTTCCTGTTTCCCACCACAGAGACCTTTAATACAACTTTCCCCTTCTCACACAACTACCAAACTACACCAGGGAGACTGGATGCAGTTTAACCACTCATTTTTGCAAATAAGCCTATCTATGGAAATATTAATCTACACACAGTCTTTCCTTTTAGCTTAGTACCTTTAATTGTGACCAAGTGCATTAATGTGTACTCTTCCATACTGGAAAACAGACAGACATGGTGTATTCCCTAGTGATTGCCCCTCTGGAACTCATCATTCCAACGGGGAGGTTGTGTGTCTAAAATGATGTAACCAATACTAATTTTGAGTTAACAGAGGCAGCAAAGGTATTCTGCTTCTGCCATACACTTGGGTTTTACTTCTGCTTTGTGCAGTCAGATTTATTCTCTGACTGCAGCTGCAAAAGCATGTGGATGCAGAGAATCTTGCATGGTGTAAAAGAGGAATTTTTCAACCCACTACATCATAATTATTTTGGGGAAAATATAAAGTTACTCAACAATATGACTCTACAAAATACTATGACCTCAAAAGCTCACCATGTCCAAGAAGCCTCTGCTTTAAGTACAGAATATTGTGCTTATCTGTCCAGTTCTTTTGTTTCCTTCCTGAAAGTTTACCAGCATTATGTTGAGCCAGCCATAAAAGAGCTTTGAGGCAGTACAAGAAAGAGCACAGGTTAAGATTAAGTACAACTTAATCTCAGCACCTTAACTATCATGCAAGGCCTTTCTCACAGATGCCTTTCTTGAAGAGTAGGTGCTGTGATCCCTCTGTAATTATCATGTAAGCTGCTTTTGGCTTTACACAAAGATTATACACAGTCACTGGCACGTTAATTAGAAAAGAACACCAAAGCTGAAAGCTGTCATTAAATTTGGAATTAGCTGAGAAAATCACAGGCAATAAACAATAAACTTATATGTGTTGGGGATTCCTAGCATTCATTTAAGAATTAGATTGAACTGTTTCAGCTCTGCACTTAGCCTCAGCTCTCTGTGTCTCAACTGGACCTGCTGTGGTCTCCAGCAGAGCCATCAATTAGGATGGAAGGGCATGGTTGTGATGCCAGTCTCAGAGAGGCTTGGAAATTTAGTTAATGTCCTACAGAGGCAGTGAGGTAAATTAATTGTTGAAAAACTCGTTCAGAAACTGACAGAGGTGAAGAGGAACAGGGTAACTAAGGGCAGGTGGGGACAGAAATCCAGCCAGGCAATCTGTTACATTGCAGATGAAAGAGAAAGGTTGATTTTGAATTTTAATTTATCTCACCTGAGAATATCTGCCCTGTAGAGTGAGAGAACTACACACCAGCCTTAGGTTCATATCAGCACTAATATGGAACAAGGCAGAGAACAGTGATTCTTATCTGAAGGGTAAATGCCATGTTAACAAAAGAATGCAAAATGCAAAGTTTGCATTTCCTCACTCCAGTTATGTTTTGCAATCTTTACATCCTATTTGAGATGGATACTAACATCATGGTAAGTTACTAATTTAACATTCGTAGAAGATCAAGAGCAAAGTTTTGTTAGTCCCTGTGTGCTTTAACATGGTCTCAGGAGATTGTGACACCAAGCATGCCTCCTCTTCCTCCTACCTGGAGAAGCCTCATTAGCAAGCAACTTGCTGAGGCAAAATGAAAGCAAGTCCTCTCTTCCTCAGAAAATTAACCACTTTTCCTGCACAAAGAGTGCAAGAGTGCCTTTATACTGGGAACACACCTGGCATCAGATTTCCATATTTCAGAAACTGAGTAACCAGCAGAGCATTAGACCAGAAAAAAGGCACTATGTGACCAGTTCTCCCACTGCTATTTCAGAAAGCCTCAACATCAAGTCCTGCACATGGCATGACCCATCATTATTTGCTGTTTTGAAAATAAAGTGCCTGCTTGAATCTTGCTTGGAAGAGGATGTAAGTTTTTTTAGAATCCCACACCCTGCATGTGTCTCATTTCCTTCTCTCTCCCTCCTCTCTATGCAGGCTACAACTTTGCAAGAGGCAAACACGTTGTGGAACAGTGTTGCCAGATTTTTTCATCTTTTTATTTCATGTCCACTGACAGGGAAGGCATCTGGAAATGCCAGTTTTACACATATATACACAGAGAGAACTTTATACTGGCTTGAGTGATGGTAAAGGCAGGATTTTACACAGTTCTCCTTTGCTGAAGTTGCCATCTGACCTTCTAATCAAGTGTGCTGTACATACAGCAGTGTGCTACTCTCTGAAGAGCAGCTGATTTAAAATCTCTTTGTCACAGAGCTACTCCTTGAAGCATTCACACTCTCCTGTTTGCTTACACTAGGGTCAGAAAGGTGTTGATCAAACTCTAGGAATAACCTTGTCCAGAAGAACTGAGTTTGTGGGTGGCACTGAGCTCCAGGAGAAAGGGGGAACAGGGATCAGCCCTTGGCCTCCTGCACTTGTGTCTGCAGCTGAAGTTCCAGCAGGAAGCCTCCCATCCTCTGTGTCTCCCCTGTTTCCATTGGTTATTAATGTGTTACCTTGCATGAATTAATCAGTGCTGATGTGGCCTTGGACTTCCTAAGGGCCCAGAGCAAATGGAACAGGAGCACTGCTCCCACTGCCACTGTGAGCAGCTCAGTCTGTGTGCAGTCCTATTAAAAGCACATTGACCTTTGCTCAAGTAACCTGTGTGCAAGGTTATAAGATGGATATTTTTCTTTCAACTGAAGCACTGCTTGAAACTCTAGATATATGATTCCCACGGGCTTTGACTAGAAGTGAAGAAAGAAAAACTCAAGGCCTATTTGTTGGGGGCAGCTGGCAAGTGGTCTTCCAGGTCCTCCTGTTTCCTTCTAACCTCAATTTTTTTCCTTCCTCAAAATATTTTTAGAATAACAGGAACTTTTCAATATGCCCTTATTCTAATTGTAAGTTTGATTTAAATGAAAACTCCCAAAACACCTCCAGCTGTCTCTTCTGCCTTTAATTTGAATTTTTCAGAAAATGATCTTTCTGAAAATGAAATGCTGCGCCACAGTGATTCATCACATCTCCTGACAAATGATCCTACCCAATACTCACCAATCTGTCAGCTTCCCTTGTTTGTCTCTGAGCTACCAGTCCTCAGCCAGGCAAAATGTCTATCTCAAATCAGGACTGAAGTATTATATTTAATATTCTGCAATTTGAATCTGCTGCATTCTTCCATACAAGAGCCGAGCCCTTCACAAATCACAGCTCCAGTGAAGTAGGACAAAGAAGAATAACAAAAACTCTCTGCAGGCAAACTGTTGCTCTAAACGAGGTGTCTGTTTTTAGACATGTGGAATACCAGAGATTTCTTTAGACGAAAGAGTTTCTGAAAGATTTGGCAGCAAGAACCTTTTATCAATCTGTTAGTGAGAAAAGTTCTTTTCCTCCTTGGGGATTCATTGGTCAACAGATGAGAGGTGAAAGCTTGAAGCTGGCATGCCATCCATGTACAGTCCTGTGAGCCCTGGCTTCAGACACACTGGAGCCTTGCCCGTGCTTATCAGCCCCATCAGGTTCCAGTGGTGTTCCTGGCAGGCTAAATGTGCCCCAGGGTGGTGATCCACTGCAATCCATGCCTTCAACAGAAGCACTTCTTAGAGCAGAGCATGCACATTGCTGCACTTTCTCTAAGCCAAGATCTTGCTCCTAATGCACAGCAGCAATACTTTCTCACTGACTTCCATTAGGCCCTAATAGGGCTCTTCAATCTCTCACTGTCCTACTGATTTTCTAAAAGATATATATACTGATCTAAGGTGGGCAAGCCATGTGCAGAGAGTTTCAGGCAATGAAGGAAACCCAGTATTTGAAATGAGAAAGGGAAAGCTACAAGAGGTGTGGCAAGACTGGAGAGAGCCTGCCACAGAGGTCAGGAAAAGTGGCTGGAAGCTGGATGCAGTTAAGAGAGAATGGGCAGGGATCCATCTGAGCCTCACCTAAACTACAGCTGGGACAAAACATTACTCAAAAAAATCTTACTCCAGCCTGCATGTAAATCCAGGCAAAATTAAAGTGTTTCTTTCTTAATTTGCATTCCCTTGAGGCAGCTACTTAAACTGTAGCAATGTACATGTAAGGCTGCTTTTACTGTCAGCTTTGTCCCCTCATTGCCTCAGAAATCCAGAGCCTCTGAGCAGAAGTGTGGCTGGCTGGCTGACAAGCCCAGCTGGAGAAGCCAGCACATTTCAACAGGACCTGGGGCTGTCAGACTCCACCACGTCTCCTTGAGTAAGACAACCTAAGAATAATTGAGGATGAGATAAAAACTGTGTAACAACAGCGACAACAAACTCCTGCTTAGCAGAAATGCTGAAAGCACTACATGAACATTGTGCACTGCCAACACCCAGGCTCATAATTAATTCCATCTCTGTTTTACAGATGGGGGACTGTAGGGGCCTTCTCAGTTCCTGGGGGTAATTTCACAGACCTCTCATCCTCTGTCTAAACGAAAGGTTTCGGAGTTTATGTACTTACTGTTAAGGCATGAAACACAAGACAAACACTGCTCCCTGAGGAGCCCAGCCCTGTAATTTTGCTGCTGATAAGCAGGAGGAAGTGCTTTGAGCAAAACATCTTGGGCAAACAGGAGGATTGTGTCTGTGCAGAACACGGGTCTTACCAGTATTTACAGCTAATATGATGCATGACTTTGATCAAACTGAAGCTCCAGCAATACTGAAGACACAAAGTCCTTCCCCCTGTCCCAGCACACTGAGAGGGAAGGTGGCTTTGCTGTAATCTTCTCTGGAATAAAGGTCAAAAGAAGGCTTTGGGGAGATCCTCATTAACTCCTTTTGAACTTGCTGAAAGCATGAGATGTCACTTAGATTGGGCACAGCCTTCAGGAAAAGGCCAGAGGATGCCAGCAGCATCCCCAGCTTTCTAACCTGCAGGCAACTGGAGACTTTTAATTTCAAGCCTCAATGCTTTTCTACCACCAACCTGAACAAAACTTCCACCCAAAAAGTCCCCTGAAAAGGGGAGAAAGTCTCTCAGCAGTGTTCCAATATAGGGAAGCAAATATTCTTGACCTTTCTGGTGATTGCTTCCCCTACCTCTCTGCCTCTCCAGCAGAACAGGAGAGGCTCTAAGGAAATGACAAAATATCCAATAGTTTCCCACCAGGCAAAACTTTTAATTTAATGCCTTGATAATCATTCTCTACAAATAGCAGACAGTGGGAAATCGAATGTAAACACAAAGTGCCTAATCTATAAGGTCATTTGTGGGAGCCTTTGCCTGTTAAGAAGAGATGAAATTGATTGTACCAACAGGTAAGGCTTGTTTTAAATGAGATGTCCCCAAGCCTGTCTATAAGAAGCTGAGAGCCATAAACGCTCTCCTCACCACTGAAATCCTCCTTACACTATCGGCCTATAAATAGAAATCTTTTAAAGATTTTAGTAAATAACAGATACTGCATGATTTTTGGTGATATTTGGCAGTTAAGAGACAATATACTCATTTCTTGCCAGTGTCATCAATGTCGCACATCTCCAGAACACTTTGCTCAGTGCTGTGGGATTCCTTTCCTTGCTTTTTCCCCAAATGTGAAACAACTTCAGGTCTTAATGTTTAGGAGTGGGTTTTTTTGTTTGTTTGGTTTGGTTTTTGGGTCTTTTTTGTAATTGCTTCCTTTAACACAGAAACTCACTAGCTAGTGAATTCTCCTAGCTTGACTGCAAAAGCCAACAACAGGCATCACTTTATAGATCTTCTAAACTTCAATAATTTAGTTGAAATGTTATTGCTCTAGCAGTGTTTGATATTAAGAGAGCTGCACTGGCACTGTAACTTCAGAAGAGTAAAGAATACAGGAACAGAAGATCAAAGGAAATGGTCTGGGAGCAGAGAGAATAAATGTTTCTGAAACCTGCTGGCTGAGGTCAGCTGAGCTAAGACCTTTCAGCTGTGCCACAGGCTCTCTAAACAGTCTTGAAAAGTCAGTTTCTCTTGTTTCAGCTATTTGCAAAACAGGAGTAACCTGACTCTAGTCATGCCATAAATTTAATAAAATAATATTATAATAATAATTTCCAGTAGGCATTTGAATACCAAACCCAAACTAGAACAGAATCTGAGATGACAAATGGAGTTTTTAACCAGAGAGAGAGAGAGAGAGGAACCTTCCTGGCACTTAGAGGTGAAACAGGTTCATGAGGAAGCAAAAGGAAGGACAAGTACATCTTGCACTGGCCTGGAGCAGGCAATTGGTGAAACTATAAGCAAAAGAGTCTCCCTCTATGTGCTCTGGCAAGAACCAAGAAGCTGCAATAGTGTTTAGTAAGAAAGTAATAAAGTCAAAGAGCTTGGGTTTTTCAAGCCAGTGTCTCCTGGGGCCATGGTTTGTGCAATTAATTAACTGCAGTTTCAGTCAGTGTCTTCTGCCCACAAGCACCTGCTTGTACTCAAGTGCAGGCATCAGCAACCAGCTGAGGCTGCAGGAATGGAGCCACTGAAACATCCCTGTACTTCTCATACTACTGAAATACCAACGAATGCCACAGCAGCTTTAGTTCCTCTGTTTTAAACAGGAGATCACAAGGATGGCAAGTCACTGGACTCTGCAACTCAAAATTTTTCATGCAAGAGCAAATTCAAATGCTTCCAGCAAACTGCACCTGATTTTGCCCAAATGATGCCTTTAAAGGTCCAAAGCAGAGACAGGCATTTTGTCATTGTTTAGCTTCCTATTATTGCTGGTGTAAGGGGAAATACACTGCTCTGTAGCCAGAGACCACTGCCATGTAATCTGTTCTCAGGCACAGCTACAGCTGAATTACTTGTGCCTCAGGTCCCCAGGTTTGTTTAAATAAAGTACATCATAACAAGCTCAGAGCACAGGCTCAAAATGTTCAGCTGCAGCTGTGCAGTTTCTTGGCTCATTTAGAGAATGAAGCCAGCAGCAGAGCCAACACCTTATTTAAGCTGCCTGTCTCTATGGCACCTGAGCACAGGTAATTCCCAATGAGATAGTCCAAGACCTCCTAAAGGAAACTCCCAATCTTCTTTATTTTTAGTGAAACGAGGGGTAAAAGCTTTAAATATGAATTCTTGGCTTGCTGCTTCTTGTTTTAATGGAGTTTGAATTCTGCAGCAGGCATGGGGAAAGGGATGGGTGAAACTAGGCAGGTAAATCAAATCAACTGCTTACTCAAAAGCCTGACACTGCAAAGTAACTACCATGTTATTAAGTCAATTCTTCTTAACCATTATGGATTTTGATGACAAAAGCCTCACCAGCATGTTGGAGGAATTTCAGGTGAATGAACACTGAAGTGCATGGTTTTTGTGACATACCTAATTATAGAGCATTCAATGCTGATTCTGTAGAAGGAAACTTTTAAATAGGCTCTTCTTCAGATTATTAAACTGGCTGGGAAAAAAGGATACCCATCCTCAACAGCAGTGACACTGGCAAAGCTGGGAGTCATTGTGGTCTAACTGTGCCATTTCTTTTCCAGAATGAAACTCCCTTTGCAGCAGGTTTTTTTCATATACTTGCTCCAAAGCTGACTGGCACAAAAGAGCTTCTGTTCCCTTTCTCCAGTTACATTTCCCACCACCTGTTGCTCTCAGCGAGCCTCCTCTGCCTTCACACATCAGCCTCGTGTTCCACTGATCTCACAAGCCACCCTCAAAAGCCTCCTGTGCCACCCCTCCTACTCTCTTCAATCCTCTTTCCCCACACATGGTCCTGATTCACTCCTTTCCTTCCAGTCCTGTAAACTGTAATTTTGGCTTGGTCTCCAGTGGCCACAGGAGCACACCTGTGCCAGGGTGTAAAGACTCCTCTGAACTATGCTCAGCTATTGAAATCCCAAGCACACTCAATCCAGGCCAGCAGCAAAGGCAAACATTCCTTTCAAAACCCATGCTGAGCATATTCCCACGTTATCTGTATTCAGTCTCCTTACTTTTTGTTTTCTTTTCAAACTTTAAAAGAGATAATCACTTTCATTTGTCCTCAACAGTCATCAGTATAACCTCAGATAAGCAAAATGGGAAGGATGCTAATTAACACGACACATGCTGTTGAGCCTTTGTTTGCCAAGAGACACGAAAGGTGGGCTGCATTTGTGTTTGTTTCGAGTGCTAACAGCCCGTTATCTCCAACTATGCAGAGCCAAAAAAGAGCACCAATACCCCTCCCCGGCACCCCGAGATGCACATGTCAATAGAGCTTCAGATCCAATTAGCTGCCACAAAGGCTTCAGCACTGCAGGGGCAAGTGAAAGCAGGGAGACAAGGCACGGCCCTTGTGGGAATGAATGACCCCGGTGTGATCAGGGCCCAGGAAGATGACATGGGACACATAATCCTTTGCAGACGCTGCGGGCTGGAAAAGGGGAAAGCAGCACTTTGCTCACGGAGATGAAGAACTTGGCCATTTGCCCGCTGAGCCATTTGCTGCAGCCGTCCCATGGGATCAAAATTGGCTTTAATTATTTACCATACTCATTTACTTAGCTTAAAGGTGAATGAGAGAGCATTCAAATAAGAGAGGGCACCACTAAAATATCAGAGGAGGAGGGATAAACAAGGCAAATCATGCCCTGTGTTCCCACTGTGGTAAGAGAAGATGAAGGAGGGCCCCACACGATGTAAATGTGGGCTATCTGCAAATCCATTTATCCAGTTCACTTAATTTCCTCATACATTTATGACTCTGGCAGAAAAATACAAGCCAAAATACAGATTTGTCCACTGCTGTAAGGTAAAAACAATTCTGCAAACATCAAAACAATTACACCCTCTCAGTGTCAGGCCTCAGGTGTCACCTGAGCCTTGCTGGGGCCATGGGGAAGGCTCTGAGCTCCTGTGGTTATTCCCTGGCATGGGCATTGCCACCTCTTGGTGTCAGAGCTGCTCTGCTGAGCACAGACCTCATCTCCACTGGCACCACTAACAACTGGGCAAGCAGCAAAGCTGCTGGGGGACAGGGCTGCCTAATTTCCTCAGGGGTAGGAATTTTCCCAATTCCTTAGAACAAGGAAAACAAATGTCACTTGATAAGCCATCTTTTTCTGAGCTGGAACTAAAAGACCCATTTAAAAACCAAACAAAACCCTCTGAAGGGTTAAAATCTGCTACTCTGCCTGGAGAAACTTGTCTGGAAAGAGTGATTCTGTGGAAACAGATTGAAAGAGCTGCATCCTCCTAGATCCAGGGAACGTTAATCCTTAGGGGAAAGTGAGGTTTGCACACAGCCTGCTTTATTATTCTTAAGATAAGCTTTCTCTGAAATTAGCTTACTTTAAATAAATAATGCTGTGAGGAGAACTACCATCATCCTTGGAGGGAACAGAGCAGCAGGCAAAGTCAAGTGCATCCAGTGGCCTTCATTCCTGTGGCAGGGTGGTCCCTGCTCAGCCTGGGAGCAGGAAACGTGCAGAATGCACCCCTTGACAGAGAGGGCAGCACAAATCCAAAATCCAGGAGAAACAGTGGGCTTTGGAGGAACAGCTGGCCACCTGGCAGAAATTCCACAAAACCAGTGCAAGAGTTGCCTGGCCAAAGAGCAGAGAAGGTGATGATCCCCTTACCTATGTTTCTTCCTTGCAAAAACGTTATTTTCTTCCAAGCACTTGGAAGAACAAAGGATATGCTAAATGCCAGCTCATCAGCTAGCAGGGATCTTCCTGACAATGGAGTTGCTCACATTTATTCAAGCTGGCATCCTCACGTGGTGGCTCCAGTGGCCCAGACCCATGTTCCTATGAGGCTACATGCAAGCTTGGAAACCATGAAACCATTCCCTCTCCAAACCCAGGAGCCTGACACCATGGGTGTTCTGACCTTCAGCAACTGGAATTACTGGGTTTAATCCCCAGGTAAGCATTTCAGTGATATCATAAACTGGAAAACAAGATGTCTTGGAAAGCTGGTAAATAACCAAAGCAACAGAAGTGAATAACTGCTATTAAATCCCTTGTTTTAACGAAACAAACAATTGCAGCTCTTCAATGCACTTCACTGAAAGCAGATTTAATCGTGAATGGAATGATTTGGGACTCAGTCACTGCAAATGAATAAACTACATAGAGATTGCTTTCAATAATAGCAGAAAACAAGCAAACAAACAAACTGCCAGGCACAATTATATGGCACCAAATGCAGGTTTCCAGCACTCTCTGCTTCCAATAATGTCAGAACAAAGCCACATTTCTCACTGGAAGTCACATGAGTTGAATAAAGAAGGAAATATGGTTGCTACCCCATATGTTAAACAGAGATAAGTGACAATGCCTTCACTGAGTGAGAGACTGGATGCTCCACAAAGACCAGAATTGCATGTTCTTGCTGTTTTCTGCACTGAAAAAGTGGCTTTTACCAAAGGAGCAGCAGCCACCCTGCTAAGTGGCACCAAAGGTGCTGTGTCTCCAAACAGGCAGTGTTTGAGCTGAGGACCTCACATGAGTTCCTGCCATGTGCCAGAGCCCCTTCTAGGAATGGCACCAAGGTGCTGGAAGCAAACCAGGCAGACTGAGCCACTGTCCATGCTGCTCTGCTTTGCTCAGCAAAAGTCTCTGTCAGAGGGGTGAGTTATCCCCTGGAGATGAGCAGAAACCAGAGTGAAAGCTTAAATCTGCCACGTGTGACAACAGTCCCAAGGACACCTGTGAGGATGCTCCTCAGCTGCCTCTGGCTTATTTTGAATTTATTGTTCATGCTTTTACCTTTCAAAAATGAGCCCCTCTTTTCTAATTAAGAGACTGACTTTTTGCAAAAGAGAAGTATTAATCCCAAGTCTCTCCTTAAAAGTGGAAATTGTCTGCTCCCTCTCATCCCCCTTGAATTCTCTGATGTTCATTAACACTGCCTGCAATAGCTCCAAGACATTTTTTTCCATAGGGCATTCATTTGGGTCTCTCTACCTACCTAAATTTAGTAGTTTTGATACCTCTGAAGACCTCAAATTTGAATGAAATTTGCTACCAGTGTCAGGGGTTATGAGGGCACAAGAAGAAAAAAGAAGTCACTGCAGCCACACTGAATTTATTTTAAAAGGTAAAATTTACCAAAAAAATTATTAAAAACAGAGGATTCATTCGGTGGGGTTTTTAGTGGGTTTTGATCCAAAGTTATTTGATATTTTTCTGATGGAAGCATAAAAATCACTGCTGATGAAATTTTGCAGATACCACACAAAACTTGCCATGCATTAAAGAATCTGCTGATATCACTTGTCCTGCTTGGTTACAGAGCTTCAGGGCTTATCCAGACAAATACCAGAAAAGACATCTAAGAAAAAAACATGTGAGGTCACACAGGAAACCTGTGGAAGGGCTGAGGAAATGGAGAGGGACATGCTCTGAGGGAAATACTCCCAGCTCGCAGAGGAAGCTTTCATGGATTTATTCAACATCAGCTGCATAAAGGCAGATTATTGTTATTACCTCTACACTGCAGATCTGGTACCCATGTTTTCAAAAATCTACTGAAATTTTGAAAAGATTCCAGAGAAGACCTACAATAAAAAGCCAGCACTGAGAAGTGTGCTTTCCTTCACGTGACTAACATTCTTGGAAAAACTAAATAGAGTGACAAGGTCAAAAAGCAGTGTAATTGCCATCTTCAGGTACCCACACGAAGCAGCAGTTCTCAATAGCAGACAGCACTTTCTTCTATCACAAAAAAACATAATGAGAGTTAATGGTTAGAACTCTTAAGACAGACAAATACAAGATAGAAACAAGGCATCACTTTAGCCACGAAGCAAAAATAAATCCTTGGAGCAAATCACTGAGGAATGAGATGCAGTCAATGATGCCTTTAAACCAAGACTCAAGAATTGTGTAAAATTACAATTCAGATGTAGTTAGTTTGATGACAAGAACACTGATTGAAGCACTATGGACCATAGGGGAATGTAAGTAACTGTTTCATCTGGTCTTAAAAATTTACAAGTTTTCCCAGCAGGCCACAAGTTTTCTATGGCTACGGACTGGGTTATTCATGCCAGATTATGTCACCTCTGCCCTGCACTTTGACCTTTGCTTCAAACCCATCCTGAAAGAGCAGCTGACAGCAAACACATCAGTCTCTCCATCCTGGGACTCAGGCACTGCTCCCTTTCAACTGGCACTTGTGATCTGGGGAACAAATCCTCCTCAGTCACAGCCTGAGTTATCCCAACGAGCTCTGTACCTGCCAAGTCCACACGTGCCTTGTCCATGTCAACACTGACTGTCCCCTGGGAGCTGTGTCACCCAAGGCACAGGGGCCAGCTGCTCCAGAGCCACCCCCTGCAGCAGGCTCCTGTGCCCTGCAGCTCTTTGATGGCATTTCTCTTCCAGGCTTCCCTGGTTACAGTGTGGAGCCTGCACACCCTCAGCCCCCAGGACTGTGGCTGCAGTCACAGGTGAGCAGCTCCCAGATGTGCTGCCTCAACTCCCCTGGTACCAGCAAGCACATTTTAGTCCCTCATCTAAAGTCAAGACTCCAAGATAAACAGCAAAGGATGCCTTCAATTTAACTTTCAGCAATGAATGCCCCATGATTATTTTGCAGTCCAAACAACTGAGTTCTTCTGGCTCTTTTAATTTCAAAGGAAGACTCTGCCTCTTACCTGTCCTTTGTCCTTTACCTGTCCTGCCAGCTACTTCCCTGAGAATTTGCAGCACCAGCTTGGCAGGGTATGGGATCACCAGGACCCTCTCCAGACCATACCCAATTAATGCTCATAAAGTCAGGCATAACAATGCTGGAAAAGGCAGTTTTAGCAAGAATGAAAATCTGTCTGAGACCAGTTCTGCTGTTTATTCATCACTGATCATTTTCCTTTAACACATTTTCTTCCTTCTGTCAGAGGAGTGCAAAACAGCCTGTTTGGTTTGGGATGACAAACAGCAGAACCTAAATATTAAACAGTGAAGAGTCAGAGAATGCTTTTTGAAAAACCTGTAAGTAACCAAAAAAAACCCACAACCCCAAACCACAGAACCCCCAAATTAACCCAGCAGCATGAAAAAACTGCAAGCTGGGATTAGTCTGCACAAGTCACTAAGTCCAAAGGAGCAACCTTGTACTTTTGCCAATACTACCAGCTTTGGGGCTACTTTGAGAAGTCCCATAGTACTGGCATGGCAGTTTGGAAAATACTCCAGATACTGAATCCAGCAACTGTAGTGGAGAATTTTGGCTTTTACTAAAAAAGGATTTATTATAAGATGCTGAGGCCTTGTGGTTTATGCTAAAAGTTTTAAAATATTAAAAAACGAAAGACAAGTCCCCTCCCCCAGCTTAGCAAGAAGAAAGAGTTGTATTTGTCATTCTGCCTCGCTGCCATGCTTTTCTCACATGATTTCACCCAGTGAAGGCTGGCAGCTTCCCAGCTCTGGTGAAAATCTGGCACAGCTCCATGGGCTGATGATAGAACCATTTAACAGATGCTCTTGCTATTTAGACTATTTATACTCGTTCAGAATCTCACAAAATAACAAGTACTGGACATTCAGTGCTGTCACCTGAGCATCAAAACGCACTTACAAAAATTACTAAAGATAATTTCCTTATTTTGACATGCCTGTGTTTTTTTGGTTGCTGGGATTTTTTCCCCCAATCCAGTCAGATTGTATTTAAATCTCTCTCTTTTTTTCTTTTTTCACAAAGCATGACCACTTTAACAAGAGGCAGTGACCAAATCCCCTCAGCTGTGTACCTGTGACAAGCAGGAGCTCTCAAGTGGTCATGCAAGAACTGCTTCACTGTGCAACAATCTGACAACAGATGAGAAGTCTTTGCTATGCCAACTTTCACCTTTCTTGGGCTTGACTGCTGGAAAATGCAATAGTCAAAAATTGTTAGAATTTCTTTATCTATGATAGTTTTTCCAAAACAGAAAAGGAAGGTACAGGATCAGGTGTTTTTCCCTATTCTTATACTTCCTGACATAGTGTTGCTGAGATTTTCACCATCACATCTGTGAAGACAAATGGAAAAAAACCCCAAACAAATGATAAAACCCCAAAGAAACCAGCATCAAAGAAACCAACCAACAAAACAAGAAGAAGAAAAGCACAACAAAAAAAACCAGTGGCTCCAATTACCTTTCTAATCAACACCAAAAACATGTTGTCTGTAATTTCAGAAGACTCAAGGCAATCTAGTGTTGCTTTGGGATACAAAAACCTGACATACTCTTCTGAGTGCTGGTCAAGCCAGTGGTTTGGGTCCCTATCTCCGAATTTTGGAAAATTTGGAAGTCATCAAGAGAACTAACAATGGTGAAACTCATCAGTGTCACCTCAAGCGCTGCAGTATATTAACAGTGAAAAGGAAAACCACAACTCTCAAACCCCATTGTGTCAAAAGATCAAGTGGCAGCAACTCTGACAGGAGGAAAGACTCAAAGACAAAATGTGGGATGTAACTCTCAGAGGAGTCAGTGCCCCTGGAGGATGAAAAGCTTTGGGAAACTGGTGATGGCAAACATGCCAGTGCAGAAATTTCCACTGGAGGAACCATGTGCCAATGCTCTCTGCTGCCAGCACAGCCAGGGCTCACCAGCACCACTGAGAGATTTGCATAAATGAAACACGGAGGGCTCCAACAGCACCACAGAAAATCCTGGCACAGGGACTGGAGTCCAATTGTCCTGAAGCTGCAAAGCCACATCCCCAAGTACAGACTTCAGTGGGCACTAATGATTTCTTTGCTAATTTCACATCAGTGGTACCACTGGCCTTACAGCCAAATGCACACAGAAGTCTGTGAAAGAAACATTCAGTCAGGAATCACAAGTGCTGTAACCTGGAGGCTGAGAAATGAAGAATTGCATCCATCTTGCCAAAGGGAAAGTCTCATCACGTAGATAAACAATTTGTTGACAGATAAGTGTGCCACAGACAATCTAATCTTAGAACCAGAGCTGAAACCATGCAAATGAGAAGTAACAGATATTCAGCTTTTGCAGAAATCAGCTTTGGAGATGAAAAATGACACCCAGCACACACGGAGTAAATGAGAGGTCTGAAACAAGCTTCAATTACTAACCTCATTGTGCTCACCATTCCTTCTACAACATAAACAGGACAACAGAAATGCTCAGATTAATCAGCCAGGGCTGAATTTCTTCCCACTAAGACAACTTATGCAGACACACAGGGAAGAAAAATAAAATCATTTAACAAATTAGAAAAAAATACTGCCAAACTGAGAAAGCTGTGTGTTCACTGGAGTACTGTTTCACAGTAATTATGTGAGGGCACAAAACCACACACAATTTCTGAAACAACCACTGTAATTGTTAATACTAGAAAAGATGAGCCCGAATTTCGATGAAAAAATGGCTCAGCTGCAGGTAAATTCAAACAAAGTGAACAGGTAGGAGAAGAAGTCTATAGACAAGATTATTAAAGCAGATTATATTCCCTTTTTTGGGAAGGGCTTTAATGACTCTTATCTCCTTGAATTTGAGGTAAAAGAAAGGACAGAATCTACAGGATAACCATGGCTCTTCTGGCTATTTTAGATAGATTTATAACTGTAAATTGCATTAAACATCTGGAATTTAGGACAGGAAACTTTTAATTTTCTTTCACAAATCTAATTAACTAAATGAATATGCTCCAAGCAATAGCAAATCTCCCACGTGCATTTTTGAGAAAAGCGATTCTCATGAAAGTGCAAACAGCACCAGGCATCCTCTCCTACACAGGCAAAGTAGGAGCCAAAAGGGACACTTTAAGTCTGCAAAGGAGACTTGGAGTTATAAAAATTTAACCTCATTTAAAAATACAATAGCTGAGAGCTTCAGGGTATCGTTCTTGTCCACAGCAGACAAGCAGTCTGAGCAGTTTGGTAATGAGGACACAAGATTGGGAAGTGGGATTAGAAACCATCACTCAAACCAATGGAAAAAAAACCCCAAAAAACAACAAAAACCCAAACAAGACAGGAAGCAGACTGGCACTCAGAAAAACTACTTGCAGCAGAAATTAATTCTTTTCTGCAGAAGCATGTCACCCACCCCACTACACACCAGCAAGAGAAAGCTCTGGCAGCAAGAGACAAATTGCTGTTTGCTATTACTCTCATAATAATGCCTACAGAACCACCTCTGTTTTGCCCTGATACATAATTTATAGAGGGGAGAAAAAAATGCCACCCCTGAAATTACTTTGGCCCTGTAGTTTTTAACTGTCAGAGATGATTTCTTTGAGATCTAATTCATGATTTGCAGGCTTCATTAAGTTTTCGCAAGTAATTTTAAACTTAAATCACCATTGGCAAATCCATCATTTATTGATAGAAACATTAGGACTCTAATGCAGTGTGACTTGTGATGAAACAAGATAGGAAGGGATTAGGATGGAAAGAAGTGCTCCTTTTTGCCACAAAAGACCATTTTGTCAGGAGAAAATATTCAGAGAGGGGAAAAATTAGTTTTTCTCTCTTCTATCACTTTGAACGATTCATGAAGAGTTTTTTAAGTTGTTAAAATTATCTTCTAAAACTTGGGTAAGGCAATACAGCTAATCTCAAGAAGTGTAAGGAGTAAGATTTCTGTTTTCTTCTTGTTTACAGAGCTACTGTGAGGATGAGGTGCAGTAGAACTCCATCCTATGAAAGACAAGGGAATAAACAAAAGCATGCCAAAGCAAATAAAACACAACAGAGGAGCCCAGATATTGAATCCCTCACCGAACTGAATCCCATGATTCTGCCCGAGGACATGTTAAAACAGGAGAAACATGACTCTATTTTGATTCTTATTTAAGGATTTCGTGTGTAGTTATTCCAAACTTTACCAAGTAGATAGTTTCCAAACAAACAGCATCCCAGCACACTTTTCAGGGGTCTGAGCCTACCACAAAAAATCTCCTTCATGCTTTGTAGCCTTCTCCCTTCAGTGCAGCTTTCCACAGAGACAGGGATTTATTTCTTTTTATATTCCAGATAGCACTTCCGTTTACTGCACTTTATTTACCATGCCATTGCTCCCCTTGTCCAGCAATTACAGTTTCTGGCCACCCATTTTGGGACAGATGTGCTAAATGAAGCATTTCACACACAAGTGCCATCAATGCAGCCCCCAAAGGAAACACAACTCCAGACGAGGTGCAGAGCATTGCTGTCATGGAAAGGTGGCTGATGCACAAGCAGAAGTCCCTGCATCTTCTTAACCCAGCACAAAGTGAGGCACAAGAGTTAACACTTCCTGCCCACAGAAGAAAATAAGGAAAATGGATGAAACAGAGCTAGAAGTCCCTACAATGCAATACTATGCAACAACGTGAAAAATCAGGAATATTTGGTACAATTTAGAAAGAGAGGATAACAGGGTTACTCTGTCTGGGAGATGCTCACTGGCTTCAGTGAGGTTATTTCACTCATGATCAAGAAATGACTGGCTGGCTGCTAAGCCAGATTTTACCTATCTTAGAACAGGTAATCATCACTTTGAGCTGTGTGGGTATTTCTGTGACTTTCTCATTTATTTTTCATATATAAATAATGAATAAGAATATATGAGAATAAGAATATTAAATAAGCTGACTGCAATGCATTTTAAATAAACCTACCTTCTTTTTTTAGGTCTAAATTAAATGCAGAGTAAGCACCTCTCAAATGCTTGTGGCTAAATTTACCACTGGGAACTTAATGGGTGTGCTGATGAAACATTTACATGCACCTGTTTTGGCCATAAAGAGAAAAAATTTGCACATTCAATACATTCAGCTTTACATCCAGCCTCTCCTCTGCCATGACTGCCTGCTTAATATGTACAAATGAAAGATTAAATGGGCAAAACTGGAAAGCTTCAAAGTCTGGACTTGTAAAAAAAACCCCAAAACTTTTTCAGACACTGTTTAGGCCACCACATGTGAGCTGAGATTTACAGAGTTCTGCCATTCACATTTCTATTCTGTTTCAATAAACGCTATTATAAAGTTTTCAGACTAGTAATAAAAAAGCTATTAATGTGTTTCCTCCACGCTAATCAATTCAATATGGGGATTGTGATGTTAACACTACTTTACATTACTGCCTTCATCATTTCTCATTCTTCCAATATATAAAATAAACAAAAGGTTTTTGGACTCCTTATAGATTCATTATTATCTCAAAGTGAAAGCTGTGTGAGATTTGTGGCTTCAGACTCATAGCTGGTGATAAGCTTTTCCTTCCTTCTTCTTCTCAAACTAAATATATAAAGAGAGTTTAACAAAATTAATTGCAGCATTCACTGTTCATGAATTTCTATGCTTGTGCAATTCATTTCCTTGCAGATAGTGAAGCAAAAGGGGATTCTCTTGCTCCCAAGGTTACAGGATCCATGAGCCAAGCCTGCTCAGGACTAATGGGGAGTAAGTAAAGAATCCCCCTCATCACTCCTTTCTCTAGGGGCGAGTTTTTAATCACTTTAAATTACTTGGGGCCACGGGATTGCATTCCTTGGGATAGAGGGACAGACAGAACAAATGCAGCCAGGAAAATCCTGAACAGCCATTTCTGCCACAATCTGTGTAATGTCCAGTAAGAAACATTACTCCCAGCTTAGGGACCAATCATATTCATATTTCTCTCTAGCAAAGTGTAAAGCCCTTCACTCAATCCCTTCATCCACAGCTCCAATCTCTGACCCAAGGATCAGGCACAGGCAGGAAAGGCAGAACAGGCTGTGCTCCCTGAGAAAAAGGCAGCAGCACCAAACCTTCCCTTCCTTCCCACCTAAGCCCCGTGCCCAGAGCTGCTGAGTGGAGAGGTGACAAAGGGGCACCAGGACCATGACTGCAGCCCAGAGCACTGCAGGTCAATCTGGTGCAGATCAACAAACTCTCTCAGGTGCTGAGCACACGTAGGAGAAACAGCTTTATTTGCAGGAAAAGACCTTCAGAGCCACCCTTTCCAAATCCTAAAGCCCTTCCTGTATATTCTGAGACAACCCAGGTCTGAAGAGGGATACTGGTACATCCAGAAAGCACTGAGCACTTCCTGACTTTTCTGGGATTTTTAAGTTAGGGAGTAGAAGGACAATTTAATTTCCTACTTCATAAAACGCAATCTATCTTTCATTCCCCACTCACTTTTATAAGAATCCGCTGAGATAAAAGCCTTGTTTAATTTATTCTTCCATTTCAGCTTGAAGTGGATGACCAGTTAAGCCAGCAGTTCCTGATAAAACAGAGGAAGTGATCCAAACCTGCACACTTAATAACATGAAGGCATTTTTACCCTCCATGTACAACCCCATTGCAAAGGAGAGGCTCAGCACGGTGGTCACAGGACACAAAAAGAGAATGTTAAGAGTCATTCTTACCCGGGGAATTCTCCCCTTGTGAAGCAAGCTGCTGCAGTGGGCAGTGCCCTGGGCACGTCCCACCACTGCTGTTGAGGGTCACTCCACCTCAGAGATGACTTGCAGACATGAGAGGGATTCTGGGCACTCCACATCCCAGCATTTTCAGGAGCTCTCAAAATTCAAGCCTCTCTGAATTACCTCCAAACAGGTCAACAAGGGAGAGACACCCAAATTACTCTCAGCTTAAAAGTACGTTTTTATTACATAGGATGTACTTAAGCATCTGCCAAATGTAATTTCCCTTTAGCATTAATTTTTATCAGACTCCACCACTTCAAAGAGCACCTAGAAATTGCTTAAAAACAACCTCTGTAACAAGTGTCAAATGCTTGCTTTCTTGACTCCACTTAAATCTGTTCAATCAGAACAAAAGTTATCAGCAAGCAACCTACAATTCCCACTGGGAAATTGTTTCAAGGACTGAAGGTGAAGTGATGGGCAAGTCAGAACTGACACGGGGACCTCTCCGTGTCCTCTTCTCTTAGAAGGTTAGAGCAACCAGGGCACTGCAAGCTTTCAGAGATCAGAAACTTGATCCTCTTAATTCCCACTATTTAAATTGTGGATTCATGGTGCTAAGCTGAACAAGGCAAACAGCCTTTGAGGAGAAAGAGAATAATTCTGTGACTGAAGAAACATGCTTCAAGTACTGCATCTCATCAGCTCTGTTTCTCAGTCCTTAAATATGCCACTTTTCCAAAGAAAATCTACATGGAGCAGGACTACTCAACACTTCTCTGATAAAATTAATCTCTCCTAGAAAAATTTATATGGAAAAATTCTAAGACAGAGTAATACTGGAATCCTTGATTTTAATGTGCTATTGGGGAAAAAACAAAAAACAAAAAAAGGAGATTAATGAGATGTATAAACTCTAAACATGAAAGCTGTGGAATAGATGAGGACTCACCAAGTGACCCTTACAGGCTATTCCACTGCATGGCGTCCTACTGGGGCCAGGAAAAAGCTCCACACACAGCCTGTGATTTAAAATACGTTGTTTATCTGCACTGAAACTGCTTCATAAAGACATGTGGAAAAGGTTCATAGCTCCACCTGTAAACCTGGCTGTTGGCATCTACCTGACACACAGGACAGAGCAGGGACCACACACAGGAAAATTCACAGCAGGACATGCCACAAGTCACTTGAGGGTGCCATTTCAGCCTCACAGGGAAGAACAAAGCTGCCCCAGGCACACAGCAAACAGGTTTACCCCAAATGGCCAAGCTGCTCCAGCAGAACATTGCTCAAAACGTGCCTGGAATGGGTAGAGGAATGCCTTTGGATCAGAAAAGTCACTCATGACTATTTCTAGATCAAGCAGGGAGTAGAGCTGTGCATCTCAGAGCCTGATGCAATCCCCTCAAAGAGCTGCACAGCAATGTTGGCAGTTCTGAGGTGTCTAAAGAATGTCTGGGAGCTGCCCTGGATCAGGAGCAAGGAACCTGAGGAATCCAGAATTCGACTCCTATGGAATTTGCATGGTCCTGCTAATTATGGGAAAGCCCAAATCCACATTCTCTAATTTACCATACATAGCACTAGCTGATATTAAAGGTGAATACAAAAATATAACAATAACCAATCAGAAAATCTAATAAATGAGCATGTGGAAAAAGGATCTATTAAATCCTCAAAAAGTCCAGCTTGATGTGGAATGAAGTTTCTCCCTGCAGCCCCCTTAGCAGTTTGATATCAAGCATATTCCAGGAATTCAAAGTATTTTTAAAAAGGAATTCCAAGTAATTAGCCAAAGCCTAATTGGAAAAGCAGTCATCTCAGTAAGTATCACAGAGGAAAAGCTTTAAGTAGCATGTTCCATTTTAATTCAAATATTCTTCTTTTGTTTAATCACTTCAAACTTATGGTATGCACCAGTGGGAGCATTTTGTTACTAGAAAGCTTTTGCCAGTATATGCCTTCAACAAATTACCATAAAACCAAAAAAATGCACTCAAATGGTTGGTAGACATTTCAGATACAATCAATTTCCATAATTTTTGTTAAAATTGGTGACTAGTTGCAGCAGATGCTCAAAATTAATACCCAGAATGAGACAAAAAAGGCTGAAATGAGAATGTTAACAGATAAATATTTCATCTACTCCAGAATATGTAGTGCCCTGGCAGGCAGCACGTGGGATGCTGTTTTGCCAGCACAATGATGGAAAGTTCTGAACAAGAAATGCCAATATCACACATGACAAGAGAGGCTGGAGAGTTCTTGAACACTGGAAGAGAGCAAATACCACTCCTGTCTCCAACATGGGCAATCGAGAAGATCCAGGAGCTACGGGCTTGGAATTCCCACCTCCATCCCTGGGAAGGGAATAGAGCAATCAACCCTGGAAACCCTTTCCAAACTCATGAAGGACAGACAGGAAGATGACTGGGAGCAGTCGGAATGGCTTTACAAAGGGGAAACCACACTTAACTAACGTGACAAACAAAGTTTTCCAAAACATGGCAAGCAGCTCTGTGGGTGAGGGGGGGAGCAGTGGGTGTTGTTTCCCTTGCCTTTCCACAGCTTTTGACACCTGTAGCTCTGCAGAGAAAGACCTTGGGGAATTTGTGGACATTAAGTTGACCATGAGCCAGAAATGCACTCTTGTAGCCAACAAGGCCACTGTGAGAGTTCTCCAACACGGCAAGAGGCTGCTGAGAGAGACTGTGCAGCCTCCATGTGCTGAGACTGTCAAAACCCAACTGGACACAGCCCTGGGCAGCCTGCTCTCACTGCTCCTGCTTGAACAGGGGCTTGGACCACCATATCTCAACAAGTCCCTCCTAAACGAAACAATTCTGCAGTTCCATGCTCTGGCATGGATGCTGCACAGTCATTGAGAACTCGGATGGAAAAGCCAAGTTGCCACAGCAGAGATTAGGAATTAACACCCAGAGGAATCTATATTTCATTAATTACATTTCTTTCAGAATTGTGTGGTCTTTCTGCAGCCAAAATTCAACCAATTTCTTGGCAGGCAACAGCATCCCACACATTCTGCATCACAAGATTATGACATAATGCTTGAGAACAAAACTCTCTGATCATTGCAGCTTCCAGGCAGTGGATCTCCTACAGCACTGGAAGACATCATTCCACACACTCAAGTGAGCATTATTTGTGTCACTCAGTTGGGAAGTGGGAAAGAGATTTAAAAATACTAAAATTAAGGATAATAGCTTCATGAAGACAACAAGGCAGCTCCCACTGACTTCACTTAGGGCAGGATTTTACCACACACAAAGTGGTGACTTGTGCTTTCATTCTGTGGTGACATGTGATACTGCACCATTGCAGATAAACTCCTAAAGGAGTTTAAAGGCTTTAAAAAGGATATGGCAAAACTGTGATATCCAGCAGCAGTTCCAGTGTCCTAGTCTTACTCATCTCATCAGCTCTCCCTGCAGCTCTCCATGCAAACTGACACCTCCATGAACAGAGCTGAAAGGCAGAACACCCAGGGCAGGCAGTGGGGGAAGCAATCCTCACTGCTCCCAGTGACAACAGCCATGATGAAAGAGCTGCCCCTGCCATCTGCACAAAAAGCAGTGTCAGAGCCAGCACCAGCCAGGCTCCCAGCAGAACACCCAGCCCGGGAAGCCACACCTGGCTGCTGAATTGTCACCTGCAGTGGTGGCAGCAGCAAGGGCACTCTGCTGACATTTTATCAGTCCCACTTCAAGGTATGCAGTACATTCTCCCCATTTTCCTCACAGTCCTCAAAAGAAAAGATTTTTTAAAATTTTTTTTCCCTCCCAAGCTGACCGACCTAGCGAAAAACCATTTCTTCTCTTTGTTTGCACAGATCCAGCTGCTTTTGTGCCAACTACAATGCATTTCCTATTCACAGAGAAAAAGGTGGACCTGAAAGAAATCTACAGGATATTTCCTTGGGTGTGCTTGTTGCATAGAGAGTAATGTTGATTCTCTTCACAGCTCAAATATCCCTTCAACCATTTTGATTAATTCAAATCTTGTTGCAACTCCTTTGGTCCTGAATTTTTAAAAGAAAAACTAGATGTCTTGTGCGATAAATCTGACAAACATCTGGTTCTTAATCAAAATCTCACATGCTTTGTGACTTTCTGCTTTCATTATATCTCTGGAGAAAGACTTTTAGTAGTTTCTCAAATATCTTCAATGATCTTTTGTATCTTTCCATTTTGCTTCATTTACATAATTTACCAATTTAACACGCAATTCAGTTTGCACTTCAATATGCCCTTCAAGGTGACCTCTGAAAAGGTTTCCTAAATGCTGAGGTTAGGACTTTGTCAAGAGAGGCAGCATCAGCACTGCTGGAGGAGATGACATGTATTGTTTTGCTTTCCTGTGGTTCAGAGGCAAGGTGCAGATGGCAAAAACGTCTGGGAGAACAACATCACCCTTGGATTATGGCAGTAAAGCACCAAATGGAGAAAGAAAGAAAATAAAAACATATATTGGTGTATAATAATTCCACAAGCTATCACAGAAATCAACTCATTAAGAAATTGCATCAAAGACAATTAGTAGCAGGAGCAGGAGAATAATTGGGTTTTGACAAGAACAGCCTCTCTGAAAATTCTCTTTTCTCAGGGATGCCTTCCCTGCAATTCAAAGGCATAGAAGAGGGTACACAAAATGACTGCAGTACAATGAAGAGAATTAAGACTGTGCCATGGTTAAAACAATTTTTGCACAAGCTTCACTCATTGCTAATTCCAGGACACTGCAGCAGAATTGTTTTATATTACCATCATCCAAATTATCAGAGACACTGTACATGTCAAGTAAGAAATTTGTGCACTCAGGAAATGTAAAATAAAGCTCTTACTCTGCTCCCTGTCAAGACATATCCCTTTACACAAAATCTACTCTATCTTCCAGCTCAGTCACTTCCCACTGTCAAGTCAATCAAGGATTTTGTTGCACACAGATTCAGGGAGCCCAAGATCCCAAATAATTAAAGATTTTTAGTTCATATTAAACATGATTTCAGCAAGCAGGCATCAATGACCACGGATTGGTAATCACTATTGATTATGCTGGTTTTATAAGTCTGGGGAATATATTTCAAAAGCTACAATGGCTGGTGTCTAGAAAGTTGTTAAACCTCCTTCCTTGTGCCTGAAATTCACCTTGCAGTGCAGCAATATTTCCAGTGAGAGGCCTTGGACATATAACAGAGCTTGGGTAATACAAAAGTCCCTGAGCATGATTTGTGGCCTTGAAGTTAACATGCTCCAGCCTAAAGAGAACCCCAAACTGGTAACGGTTTGGAGCTGCTGATCAAGAAATCCCTGTCTCAATTAGTTCACTGCCTAGCACTGCTGAGTTAAACCAAAGGAAGGAGTTGAAGAAACCTCAGCTGCAAACGATGCCTAATAAAGTGGTCATCTTAGCTCATCACTCTTCAACTGCAGCTGACAAATCCAAGACAAGGACTATATGCTATTGGCCTGCTTACAGTCTGATAACACAAAAAGTCATCTCCCCCTCTCTTCTTCCAATATGTAAAAAATGTTAAGCGTTTCGTTTACTGTCATTTTCTAATGTTGCCTGATATACATTGTGACACATCAAAAATGTTCATAGAATGAATAAAAAATGTGCTGTCTGTTTCAATATACTACCTCAGTCATCCCTCAGCATTTGATGCTGCCTGTATTTAAATGCCTAAAGCTGCCTTAATTATTTATTTTATTGCCTTTATAAACCATTCTTTTCTCCTTCTGCTATTCTTCCCTTTGTCAAATAAAATTGCAAAGAACCAGTGCCAGCAGTTAGAAGAGCTGCAAGCTGGGGTCAGTCTCCAGCTAAAGCTGATGTTGATGAGGTGTGTGCAACCCAGTGCTGCTCACTTCACCTCTGGCAGTACTCAACACTGGTGTGCACTCAGTTCCAGATCCACCCAAATGCTGAAATGGCTCCTTATGTGATCACATCGGAGTCAAAACTGAGTAAAAACCTGTCCTGTGGAACAGTAAGGTCCCATTCCCTCCATTCAGACGTGAGAGCACTGAACACTCCCCAGGATGTGGCCTTAAACATCACTTCTCCCAGTCAGCAAAAGCACAGCTGAACTACTCACCTCTTGTAATGCCCTTTAAGGGATGGATGAAAAGCACACAGATGTGCAAAGTATTTAGAAAACACCACTACTGTATGCCAGAGTCTTCCTTGGGAGAGGCTGGTTGAAGACCTGCACCACTTATATTTTGTCTACTATGAAACCTGAAACTGGAGGTGTGGGAAACAGATCATTGTAAAAGTGCTCCACAACAAAGACATAACCTGACATGCTCCTGAGATCATGAGTTAACCTGTAATTAGGGACTGCAAACTAGCAACGAGGCCCAATTACATCTCTTCCTGCTGTACACTGACACATTACCAAATATTTGTCAGGAAACCCTTAGACAGATTTAGTGATGCCAGGAAATAAAAGATAGATCTGGTTGGCTTTAAGCCAGGCACAATGGCAGCAATAGCTGTGTTCAATTCATCCACACAGACAGGGGAATTATATCCCAGTTAGCCAGGGTGGAGGTTAGAACTGGATTCCTCCTGAGAAAAAATGCACTATTGCTGTGCAGTGGGACACTATGGAAAATACTGAACTTACTGCAATATGAGCAAAAATCCAAACTGCTGAGGATGAGACTCCCACCTCCATCTTCATTTCTGAACTCAGCCAAAGTTGGAAGACAAGAGGCATAAAGAGGTGGCAGGCTGCTGCATTATCTGATCTTTACAAAGGGTATTTGTGTTAGGCATGGAGCTTCATTTAGGAGAGTTTGATTTTCCTTTCCCTGCACCCATTCCCCTGCTAACATTTTATTCAAGGAATCAATTAGGCCTTGATCAACCATTGATGGAGAGTTCCCAGTGGGGAGCCCTAATGCATTTTATCTGCAGCTATTGTTCCTAAATACACCTATTTCTGAGCATGCACTTAATTCTTTTCATCAATACTGTGCTATCCTTCAACAAGCCTGTTAATAACATTTTGGAAGTGCACTTTCAGTGAAATCCTACTTAGACAAATGAATTAGTGAAACTATTGGGATTTCCTTTGGTGTGTTTGTTTTCTTCAGTTGCACAGGCAAACAGATTCCATGCCCCTCATCTCCTCCTGCCTAAAAAAGGTTAAAGTGATGTGTTGGAGTTCAAGATACTAAATGGAAAGCTGTTCAGAACAAATGGAAAAAGCTAACCAATAACACTTTAAAGCAAACATTCATTATTTTTCATTAAATACCTTATGGGATGAAAGATGTGATGCTTCTTTACACACTCCAGAATTCTTCGCTGTCATTAGCATTTTCCTAGCAATATTTCTTTTAAAGACCCATAAGGTGCAGATCAACTTTAACAAGACTTGAGCATATGATTAAATCAGTCACATGGGCTCAAGCATGCACTTAGGTTATGTGCTGAACAGGGAGAGATTTAAACCTCTGCCTGACTGCTTTGCTGAAAAGAAGCCAAAGTAAATTGCCTATAATTAAATTCTTTTGATGAAATTTCTGCAACTCCCCATTGTGGGACACCAGTACTGAAATGCTAATAAACTAGTTAAAATTAAGCTTATTACCAAGTAAAATAAACCACAGAGACACTTCTGTCTTTTCTTATTTTATACCACCATTTATTAACATTATTTTGCTTTAGAGAAATAAAATACTTGACCAGAGCTAAAACATCCGACTCACAGAGCAGTAATTGCAGTGCATCACCATCCAGGAGCTAATCTACAGATTCCTCCACATCTGCCTGCACTGCTGCTCCTGTTGATCCTGGGAAACAGCTTTTAGCTACTCAGCACTCAGTGCAAAACCCAAATTCCAGAACACAGCCAGAGAGCAGGTACATGCCAGATTGGTGGGCTTGATAATTTTAGAGCTCTTATGCAAACAAACCAAATGGAACTTTAACTGGAAAATGAAGCATTAACACACAGGCTGCTCAGAAACAACTGCACACATATGCCAGGACTTGCACATCCTCACAGAAATACCAGAGGGAGTTCAAACTGCCCTTGTCCACCATAGGGAGCCTTCTCTGCATGCTGACAAGTGCACACACTATGCACACAGATTCTGCTCTGGAATGATCCCAGCCCTGCCCAGCAGCAGGAACAGCCCCGTGCACTGTGGCAGAAGAGGATACAGGCACCCAATAATTCTGCCACCACTCCAGAGTTCCAACAGTAAGGGGATGGTGTAGGCAAAGTCAAATGCTGATGGAGAAACATTGCTAGAAAAAGGCCATCTGACTGAATAATGGTGCAGTGACCACTCTGCCAGTTTTGCAGGATTTCCCACAGCCTGCTGTTTTCCAGTAACTTAAGACCATCTCTGAACTGCACACAGGTTGGGTGATCTTGTCTCTTCACTTCAGGCTCCGTTTCCCCCCTTTCAGCAGCGTTTCCTTGCCCTGTGTGTGCATTTTGAACAGCCCTGTGGGCTGTGCTGCCTGGGAACACCAGGTACTTCATTACCCAAAGAGACATTTCTGCTGCACTGTCAAAGGCAAACATGGAAAACTTTTAAGCTCTCTTGACAGAAGCTCAACGAGAACAAGTTTCTGCAGTAGACTTGAACTAAACTTTCTGTATGAATAATTCCAACAGTTTTTTGTGAATCCCTCCCTGACACCAGTGAGCAGCTCAGCAGGATCAGATCATTTCTGTGAGCAACTGCACGTGAATGCAGCAGGTTCAAGAGATTCTGTTTTTCCATTTTCTAAAGCCAAATGTGTAAGAGGTTGTGAGGACTGAGCTATATTTGAAATCATATCCACTAAATTCCAACTTGCTGTCTTTGTATGGGACGAGGCAAAATATCAACCTGAAATTAAAACAATTTTAAATTTCTTTTCAGAAACAAAGCAAGAAATGCATCAATCTAGAGAATATGTTTCTTATAAGATAGCAGCAAAAGCTATATTGGAGCAGCATGAAAAACAAGAACATTTTCACACATTTCATGAAAAACAAAAGTAGCCATTATTTTTCAATTCTCTGTGGGCCATTTTCAACACAGCTAAGCAGGCATGGAATTTAGGCTGTAATTTTCACAGGGATCCAAGTGAGTTAATGGCCTAATCTTTATTGAAAATTCTCATCTTAACTTCAAGTTGCCAACAGCAGTAACTGCTCCCATAATCAAATATCAGTCAGTGATTCTTCAGTGCTTTTGTTCTTTCCTGGCTTATGTTACTTATATTGCATGTTATGCTTGACATTTAAAAATAAGAAAACCAAAACAAAACAAAAACCCAACAACTTAAGCCTGCCCTCCTCCCCCACCAAACACAACACACACACATTCCCCCCAAACCAAAAGCCAACCACACATTATGGTGGTTAGTTATTTTCTTTCATTTTCGGGCACTACATGGCTTTAGCTGTAAATCATATAAAATGCAGACATCTACTGAAAAAAATCACCTACTATAGCTGCAAAAAAGTAAATATGGACTTTTCTTTTTCTATGCTTCCAGGAGAATCATCACAGTAAAAATAAATATAGATGCTAAAACCGGGAGGATTATACAAGTTAGAACTGGTACAAGACTGTGCATTTTATTAGCATAATTTACATTCTAGCAGGATCCAATCTAGTGTTGAAAAATATGAATATCCAACCTCTGACAGGATAGGACTCTGCTGCTTTCTCCTTATCACAATAAAATTAAGGTTAACCCTCTCAGTACTCTGGATCTGTTATAAATACACAGAGAACCTCATATAGAAATGTCAAACATATAAAAATGCCAAATGCTGCTCTGTATTGATGGAACCAAAATAAAACACACCAAAGAGAATATTCTGCCTACAGATAAGGTACCCATGCACATGACTCCAGAAATGTCACTGGAGTTTGGACTGCTTCAAATGGGGGCATACATGTAGCCTGAAAAAATACTGCACTCAGAGTAATAACACCCTGCCTTAGTTCTGATCATCACACCACCTCCATTCAATACCCAGTCTCTTGGGCTGGTACTTCTGACCTACAAAAATTAAAAGCCACACATTAGGACATGCACACATGTGCAAGTGCCAACAGGAGTTTCCAGGTCCCTCAGGTGCTCACATTGAGCTGGAGTGAACCAGTCCCTCTGCTGCTGTGGGAACAGCCAGGACAAAGTAAAAGTGCTATAGGTATTTCCTGACAACCACCCCATAGGAATGCATTCCATCACAGCCCATATTCACTTCTGTCTAAGTCACAAGATTCATGTTTTGCAACAAAACTCGTCAGGACACTTGGAGGAATAGTGAACAAGGTGTGAGCTCAGGTCCTGCCAAGGTCATCTACAGTGCAGTTCCAAGAGACAAGGCACTATCCCTGTTCCTTGCTACACTGTGGATTCCTGAGCTTTCTCCAAATCCCCCTCTGTTCACAATATCACACTGCATAGCCAGCTCAGAGAATGAGTTGTGATCTTCAGGGCAGCATTTATCTCATGACATCAAGATGAACCTTTACCCATCAAGAAAATAAAAGATGACATCCTAAGGCATAAGATCAAGATGGCTGCTTAAAAGCTCAGAGAAGACCAAGGCACTGGAATGAGAGGCAGAGGCAATTTTTGGGCTTCCCCCACGCTGAGGAATGAGAACAGGTCAGTTGAAGCCGTGGTGAGTCCGAGTTCACCTCCACAGCTCTGACCCAAAAAAACTATCTGTGAATGGCTGTAAAGAACTTTTGCACGATTTGATGAAAATCATCACTAATGATGATACTTTGCAACTCACACAGCACTAAAGCAACAGTCCCAGCAATGGATACACAGAGACTGCTTCACTCCCAGGGGCACACACTGTGTCCACATACACATGGATGCACACCCTCCCTGTGGCTGGTACTGCTCCAAGTGATAATCTGCAGAGTCCTTTTCTCCTGCACACAACACGAACCTTACTTGCTTCTGATGGACAAGTGTCAGTGTGGAATGTTCCTTCACTGATTTTCCAAGGATCTACATTAACTGAATTACCACGGTGGACTTGTCTGGGTTCACTCCTTCACTACTTCCCCATACACGTGGCAATATTGTTTTTCACATCAGGAAAGCCAGCACACAAACTCTAAACGTGCAGTATGAAAATATTAGTTTTAGGCTGCTGCTGGTTTATTTATTCTGCAGTAGGCAGGGTTGCAAGTGTAACACAAACTATTGATTTCTTCAGTATAAGATTTAAAGTCATAGAGGAACATTAAGAGCCTCAAATTTGATCATCTGCAATACCCAGACTACAGCAATTTGTTAACTCAGTAAAACTGCACTTGAACTAGAGCCCATATTTTAGACTCTGTTTTGATCTTACAGACAACTGCAGGGTACTTCCTCCTGCAGTATGTGAGTCAGAGGAAAGTTAATTTCCTGATCTCTTTATTAAGAATCAATAAAAACCACTGCAAACCAACAGGCTGGAGGAGGGGGGGAATCCTTCCTGATACTTTTTCACTGTTTTTACCTCTGAAGAGTGAGGATGAACATTGCCCGTGACACACCTGTCAACTTAACAGCACCGACTGCTTTATGAATAAAAATACTTCACTGGTTTCTTTTCTTTCCTCCATACCCACACATTTACTGATCTATCAGCCTCAACACCAGCCAACAACAGGAGTTCTACCAGATGATGGCTTGGAACATAAGGAACATTTATTTTATTAATCTACTCTGAAACACTTTCATGTATTTCCTCTGTATTCAGGACAGGTCTTTATTTTAAGTCTGCCATTATTTTAGAAACTACTATAATTACTCTTTGTAAGATCTCCTAAGCAGAGGATCTCTTTCCCAGACTGAATCTAGGTTGTCTCCATAATCCCTTTTCATGACAGCTCTCTTCCACCTTTCTCACACTTTTAATAATTTCTGTATCCAAAACTCAACATTGTATTCACAGTGAGGCAAGTCTATTACACAATGACATGATAATATTTTCTAACTGATTCTCTCCCTAAATTTAACCAAGTGTTGTGTTTGGGTTTAGGAGGCCCACTGCATATTAAGTAGATGCCTTTACTCCTGTATGATGTGTAGATCTTTCTGCCAAGAGCTGACAAGTAATTCAGAATCCAATAATGCATACAAGTAATTTTAAATTGTCCCCTCTACTGTAACTACCTGGCAAGTTAATTCCATGTTCCAGCTACAGAACACTGTCTGGCAACCTAGATCTTTAAAGTCCTTCAGGAGTGCATCTGCCAATCACTCACTTACATGACTAATATATAATCACTCATATCACTAATATAATACTAATTATAGTAATAATTTATTTATTAATGAACACGGTGTTGTTCTTTTGCTATTGCCTTTCCATCCTCAAAGAAAGTGTTTACCACTCATGTACCTGATGAATGTTAATTCATGATAAAATTTTGCCACCTTCCCTGTGATTATTAAGTTCCCTCAGTCTTCAATTGTAAAGGACTTTTATTGAATAAGCAGGTGGCACACAATTATACCCTTGTTTTGGATTTATTCACGTGAGATTTTTTAAAAGAAAAGGATAAAGATAATTCAGATAGGCAATAATGCCCTCACAGCTGAAGGAACAATGGTTAAACATAAGTAAAATTTGAAAGCACAAACAAAAGCTCTGTTTATTGAACTTTTATGCATTTACCTTGGCTTTCCACTAGGCTCTGAGTACACATGTACAGCAAGGAGCAATATGGAAAGATAATGAATTTTATGCCTTTGCCTGTGCTGAGGACATTTCCTTTTTAACAATATCAATGTGGCTCTTACACCATAGCCATGTTTTTTTTAAATGATGGGTATCCCTTCCTACATGCTCCTAGTAAGGTTTGTTGGCTTCTTTGCTTTTTTTTGTGGAGTGTTTTGGTGTTTGTCTGTGGGCTTTTTGGGGTGTTATTTCTGTTTCCTTTTTTTTTTGTTGTTGTTGTTAATGACAGATGCACTTGGCAGTAGCTGTGACCTTGAGCTGTACACTTGAGCAGGCAAGGCAGCCCAGTCCTGCCAGGCTGCTTATGCATTCTGAGAGAGCTCCTTCTGAGAGGAGTGTCTCAACGAAGACAGAATCATGATGTGCATACCAAGCCAAGTGCTTCATGATTTATTTATAGGGAAAAGGGGGCATATAAATTTGCTGAAGGGGAAAGAAAAATGAAGAATTTGACTTACCTTGTCGGTGTAGACGAAGAACAGAATCACAACAGTGAGCTCCAACAGAAATATAATTAACAGCATGATAAAAAACTGTCAAGAGAAGAAAGGACAGGGGATAAAACAAAAGCAAAAGCCATCAACATGTATTTCAGCTTTTTCGGGATGCACAGCAAGCACATTCAGCAGATCATGCAGAATGGGGAGTGGGAGTCATACAGGCAGCAGGACACAAAGCTGCTGCAGCTGAAAAAGCAGGTAAAGGACTAGTCAGGAAACACCATGCACAGACATGGATCATTTATAGCACTGGTTTCACTAGAACAGCCTAAAACCCCACCAAGAACAAGCCAGTGCTCTCTTTGACAGCAAGCCTTGAGGAATCTTCTCATGCTAGTTTTTCTTCATTTTCCCCCACACTGGATATTAGTGATGATATCCATGAAATCCACAGCTTAACTTCCCATGGCAAAAGGAGCTAGCCTGGGCCATAAGTAATAAAGTCATAGCTCCTTTCAAGGGTAATTGTGGGATCAAGGGGGAAGTGAAAGGTGTACCAAGTTAGCTTTATGAGCAGTTTCAGGGAGCTACACGAATCACCCACGAGTTTCAGCTGAAAGGGGCTGATTTGTACTGAAGACATCAAAGCAAAGTTGGGCCACCTCTCTTTCTTCTCATAAGCCACGGAGCTGCCCAAAACCCAGAAGTCAAAAGCTCAAAGCACTGGATAAAAAGCTTTTAACACGGGGATTTCAGGTAGATTCTCTAAAGCTCTGATTGACTTCAGTGAGAGGAACTGCTGGCAATGCCAAACACTTCTGGGAAACCACATCAAAAACCACATTTTGTTACCATGCTGCATGGGGCTGCAGCAGCATCAACACAGCACTTACAGATTTAGAGTGAGTGTTATCAGAGCATTAAATGATAAGGAGTTTTGCCTAGATAGGTAAAGGAGAGAGTAATTTTGGAAACTTTTTAGGCCGAGGCAAAGGTCCAGCTCCCTAAAACACAAAATTCACACACTTAGCAACCTGTAAGGCTGGAATTCTAATACTGAGCAACACCAACTTAATTGGAGTCCCATTCCCAAGAGAAAAATGCAATTACTGTCTCTTCAACCACAAGGCTGCAAACCTATAAATGTTTAATAGCTACTAAGCCTTTATCAGAATTTCTGCACTGCCTGGTAAGCCAAAACCAAACCTTTGAACCCATGGATTTATGTGACTGAATGGAGGGCAAAAAGTCACAAAGGGGAAAATACTTTTCTTCCCTGGTACAATTACTGTGTCTACAGAAGTCATTGCATTTTGCCCAATGAATCTTAAATTATTTATTTTCAAATTTTCATCACCAGTATTTTTACACCTGCCTGACCCTAATACTGGATCCTATTACTGCCCAGTTTTGAATCACAGACCTCATTTGTGCCTGTGATCCAAGCTGATTTCCATATCATTACCATCCAGCACTGACCTTTTGTATGGCTTTCCAAACCTGTCTTGGTGCAGCTTGCTTATTTTTTACAATTTTAGCCTGCTGCATAGCATTAACTGAAACAGGACAAAGCATATCCCTCTTTGCAAAGATGCACAGACACTTTGGTCTACTAGTTGGCTGTAGAGTACTTTTTTGCTCATCCATAAAAGCATCACTTTTCCAAAAGGTGTGTGTGAACACCATTTTCTCCCTTTGAAATTCCCTGGCATAGACAGGATTGCATGAGACAATTTCTAGAACAAAGGAAAAAAAAATTATATACTATATACAGTGATCAGCATTTCCTACCACAAGACCTCAGTTTCATCAGCTTATCATTTTGCCAAACCTTAATTGTCTGCGCTGATATATTCTGTGCTTGTTTCTGCCGAAAGGATAAAAGCTTTTGGAAAAACGTCAAAAATAGCATTCCAATTACTTCCAAGAATGAAGCAGGGCAAAGTATGCTATTTTTCCCAGGTTAAATTTCTGGTGCTTTTATTTGAAATCCTCTCATACTGCAGTGCTTAGAGCAGGGACCTGACACAGAGCAGCTCCATTTCAGGCACAGAAATTTCAGCCTTTTGTCTCACCCAGCTACGAGTGGATGTTTTTGGGAAAGTTATTAGCTTTCAAGAGTCTGCATTTCACACATCATAGAGATGAGAGGGATCAGCAGCTAAAACCTGCAAATCATACACCCACATGGCTCACACACAACCAGACAACCCACAAAGCATCCCACAGATCTCTTCTGCTCCTGTGGTGCCTTTCTGCCATCTCCCCCAATCCAATAACCTCCAGCCCCACTTCACAGGACATGACCTGGAACAGGGGTTATGTCCAGGAACTGGAATAAAACATAGAGATCTGTTTTTCCTGTGCTCTCAAGAAAGCTTTTCCTCCCCTCTCTGCACACAGCAGCATGGAGAGAGTACAGATGAAACCACGAGTGACTGCAGGAGAAAGGCTATCCCAAGTAAAATGGGGATATGGTTTGGCTTAGGTCTGGCTACAAGTTTTAGAAAAACTGGTCCTACAAGCAGCAGACAATCTAAGCAGGAGACAGAGGGGGCAAGGGACACCTGCCCACATGGATTCCCAGAAGGAACAAGGCTTTTGAGAGGATGGTGGCCTGGGGAGGGCCCCATGCTGGAGCCATGGAAAAAAAGAGCAAGAAATAAAGAGTTGTCATAAAAGAAAAGCATCCTGCACTGATCCCCACGACTGAGTATTATGGGCAGGGAATGAACTGGAGACCATCAAGGGGAAAGGAAAGGTGTCTGGAGGGAAACTGAGGAGTTTTCTCAAGGATGTCATTATTTCCTCTTAATTGGCAACAAATGAAATGAAATTTCACATCTCTAGAGTATTTTCCCCTCCAACACCAACTCTGCTAAAAGCTACCAGCTTCAGACTGGAGCAGGGAGCTGCTCTTGCCAGCTGTGTGATTGTGTCTACCAGCAGAAGGAGGCTGGACCTTCTGGGAGATCCTGAAGGTGCTCCTGCCTTCCCCAGGTCATACTAGAGAAATAGGCATCAGAAAAGATGCTAAAATTATGGAGTCAAGCACTCAAAATTTAGGAAGTACCAGAATAAAAATCCTCTCGGTGATGGTTATATATCATGTCTAAGTTTTTCCCTACATAGACTGAGAGGATCCTCCAAGCTGGGAATTTGGTTTTGTGCACTGTAAATCTTGGAAGCCATACAGTGAACCAAAACTAATGTACATTGTTCAGAAAGTCAAAACCTAGATAAGGATTATCCTTTATCTCCATAGAAAAACATTTCGGTTTTATATAAAGTATCTAATTCTATCTTTGTTTGTACGTTTGGAAACACTGGCAGAGCCCACACAGCTGTATCACAGATAACTAACAAGTATTGTGAATCCCCACGAGTGCAGACAGCAGAGACCTGCTGTATCTTTTATTACAAACGTTAATTGAGATCAACCTCAGCGTGGAGGCTGCACACTCATCACCTGGTAAAAGCTACAGGCACGTGAATGTCAGCTCACCTGCCACCCCCCTTCCAAAGAAGAGCTGTACCTGAACCCAAACCAGCACCCTGGGAAGCAGCAACCAAGGCTTCAGCCTGTGCTGGCTGCAAAGCAAGGCCAGCACACTGCAGCCCATCCTGTGATCCCACACTAAGGGGCATGCACGGGTACCTGCATGGATACCTGCACGGGACCTGCATGGATACCTGCACGGATACCTGCATGGATACCTGCATGGATACCTGCACGGGTACCTGCATGGATACCTGCACGGGTACCTGCATGGATACCTGCACGGGACCTGCATGGATACCTGCATGGATACCTGCACGGGACCTGCATGGATACCTGCATGGATACCTGAATGGGTACCTGCATGGATACCTGCACGGGACCTGCATGGATACCTGCATGGATACCTGCATGGATACCTGCAGGGACCTGCATGGATACCTGCACGGGTACCTGCATGGATACCTGCACGGGTACCTGCATGGATACCTGCACGGATACCTGCACGGGTACCTGCATGGATACCTGCACGGATACCTGCATGGATACCTGCACGGGTACCTGCACGGATACCTGCACAGATACCTGCATGGATACATGCACGGATACCTGCATGGATACCTGCATGGATACCTGCACGGATACCTGCACGGATACCTGCACGGATACCTGCACGGATACCTGCACGGGTACCTGCATGGATACCTGCACGGATACCTGCACGGGTACCTGCGTGTATACCTGCATGGATACATGCATGGATACCTGCACGGGTACCTGCATGGATACCTGCACGGGTACCTGCATGGATACCTGCACGGGTACCTGCATGGATACCTGCATGGATACCTGCATGGATACCTGCACGGATACCTGCACGGGTACCTGCATGGATACCTGCATGGATACCTGCACGGGTACCTGCACGGATACCTGCATGGATACCTGCATGGATACCTGCACGGATACCTGCACGGGTACCTGCACGGATACCTGCACGGATACCTGCACGGGTACCTGCACGGATACCTGCACGGATACCTGCATGGATACCTGCACGGGTACCTGCACGGATACATGCATGGATACCTGCATGGATACCTGCACGGATACCTGCATGGATACCTGCATGGATACCTGCACGGATACCTGCACGGGTACCTGCACGGATACCTGCACGGATACCTGCACGGGTACCTGCACGGATACCTGCACGGATACCTGCATGGATACCTGCACGGGTACCTGCACGGATACCTGCATGGATACCTGCACGGGTACCTGCATGGATACCTGCACGGGTACCTGCATGGATACCTGCATGGATACCTGCATGGATACCTGCACGGATACCTGCACGGGTACCTGCATGGATACCTGCATGGATACCTGCACGGGTACCTGCACGGATACCTGCACGGGTACCTGCATGGATACCTGCACGGATACCTGCACGGGTACCTGCATGGATACCTGCACGGATACCTGCACGGATACCTGCACGGATACCTGCACGGATACCTGCACGGATACCTGCATGGATACCTGCACGGATACCTGCACGGATACCTGCATGGATACCTGCACGGGTACCTGCACGGATACCTGCATGGATACCTGCATGGATACCTGCACGGGTACCTGCATGGATACCTGCATGGATACCTGCACGGATACCTGCACGGATACCTGCACGGATACCTGCACGGGTACCTGCATGGATACCTGCATGGATGCCTGCATGGATGCCTGCACGGATACCTGCACGGGTACCTGCATGGATACCTGCACAGATACCTGCACGGGTACCTGCATGGATACCTGCACAAATACCTGCACGGGTACCTGCATGGATACCTGCACGGATACATGCATGGATACCTGCACGGGTACCTGCACGGGTACCTGCATGGATACCTGCATGGATACCTGCACGGGTACCTGCATGGATACCTGCATGGATACCTGCACGGGTACCTGCATGGATACCTGCATGGATACCTGCACGGGTACCTGCACGGATACCTGCATGGATACCTGCACGGGTACCTGCGGGGATACCTGCAGGGGTACCTGCATGGATACCTGCACGGATACCTGCATGGATACCTGCATGGATACCTGCACGGATACCTGCACGGGTACCTGCATGGATACCTGCATGGATACCTGCACGGATACCTGCACGGATACCTGCACGGGTACCTGCACGGATACCTGCACGGGTACCTGCATGGATACCTGCACGGATACCTGCATGGATACCTGCATGGATACCTGCACGGATACCTGCACGGGTACCTGCACGGGTACCTGCATGGATACCTGCATGGATACCTGCACGGATACCTGCACGGATACCTGCATGGATACCTGCACGGATACCTGCACGGGTACCTGCATGGATACCTGCACGGATACCTGCACGGATACCTGCACGGGTACCTGCACGGGACCTGCATGGATACCTGCATGGATACCTGCACGGGTACCTGCATGGATACCTGCACGGGTACCTGCATGGATACCTGCATGGATACCTGCATGGATGCCTGCACGGATACCTGCACGGGTACCTGCATGGATACCTGCACAGATACCTGCACGGGTACCTGCACGGATACCTGCACGGGTACCTGCACGGGTACCTGCATGGATACCTGCATGGATACCTGCACGGGTACCTGCGGGGATACCTGCATGGATACCTGCACGGGTACCTGCATGGATACCTGCGGGGATACCTGCACGGGTACCTGCGGGGATACCTGCACGTGTACCTGCATGGATACCTGCATGGATACCTGCATGGATACCTGCACGGATACCTGCACGGGTACCTGCACGGATACCTGCACGGATACCTGCACGGGTACCTGCATGGATACCTGCACGGATACATGCATGGATACCTGCACGGGTACCTGCACGGGTACCTGCATGGATACCTGCATGGATACCTGCACGGGTACCTGCATGGATACCTGCATGGATACCTGCACGGGTACCTGCATGGATACATGCATGGATACCTGCACGGGTACCTGCACGGATACCTGCATGGATACCTGCACGGGTACCTGCGGGGATACCTGCAGGGGTACCTGCATGGATACCTGCACGGATACCTGCATGGATACCTGCATGGATACCTGCACGGATACCTGCACGGGTACCTGCATGGATACCTGCATGGATACCTGCACGGATACCTGCACGGATACCTGCACGGGTACCTGCACGGATACCTGCACGGGTACCTGCATGGATACCTGCACGGATACCTGCATGGATACCTGCATGGATACCTGCACGGATACCTGCACGGGTACCTGCATGGATACCTGCACGGATACCTGCATGGATACCTGCATGGATACCTGCACGGATACCTGCACGGGTACCTGCACGGATACCTGCACGGGTACCTGCATGGATACCTGCACGGGTACCTGCATGGATACCTGCATGGATACCTGCACGGATACCTGCACGGATACCTGCATGGATACCTGCACGGATACCTGCACGGGTACCTGCATGGATACCTGCACGGATACCTGCACGGATACCTGCACGGGTACCTGCGTGGATACCTGCGTGGATACATGCATGGATACCTGCACGGGTACCTGCATGGATACCTGCACGGGTACCTGCATGGATACCTGCATGGATACCTGCATGGATGCCTGCACGGATACCTGCACGGGTACCTGCATGGATACCTGCACAGATACCTGCACGGGTACCTGCACGGATACCTGCACGGGTACCTGCACGGGTACCTGCATGGATACCTGCATGGATACCTGCACGGGTACCTGCGGGGATACCTGCATGGATACCTGCACGGGTACCTGCATGGATACCTGCGGGGATACCTGCACGGGTACCTGCGGGGATACCTGCACGTGTACCTGCATGGATACCTGCATGGATACCTGCATGGATACCTGCACGGATACCTGCACGGGTACCTGCACGGATACCTGCACGGATACCTGCACGGATACCTGCACGGATACCTGCACGGGTACCTGCACGGGTACCTGCGTGGATACCTGCATGGATACCTGCACGGATACCTGCACGGATACCTGCATGGATACCTGCACGGATACCTTCACGGATACCTGCACGGGTACCTGCATGGATACCTGCACGGATACCTGCACGGGTACCTGCACGGATACCTGCACGGATACCTGCACGGATACCTGCACGGATACCTGCACGGATACCTGCACGGGTACCTGCATGGATACCTGCATGGATACCTGCATGGATACCTGCACGGGTACCTGCATGGATACCTGCACGGGTACCTGCATGGATACCTGCATGGATACCTGCATGGATACCTGCACGGATACCTGCACGGATACCTGCATGGATACCTGCACGGGTACCTGCACGGATACCTGCACAGATACCTGCATGGATACCTGCACGGATACCTGCACGGATACCTGCACGGATACCTGCACTGGTACCTGCACTGGTACCTGCACGGGTACCTGCACAGGTACCTGCACGGGTACCTGCACGGATACCTGCATGGATACCTGCATGGATACCTGCACGGGACCTGCATGGATACCTGCACGGATACCTGCATGGATACCTGCACAGATACCTGCATGGATACATGCATGGATACCTGCACAACCTGCTCCTCTAGTCCACAGCACCCTCCAACAAGGTCACTTGCAGTTCTATCCTCAGTATTGATGCCCAATCTAGGGCCAGACCCAGCCTGGCACACACCATTCAAATTCAGAAGGCAGAAACAGGAACTCACTGCACCTGAACCCCCACCACACCTGCTGGAAACTCTCACAGCTGCTTTTCAACTGAGTTCTCTCGCTGTGGTGATAAATACTGAGAAGAATAAAATTGAGTTTTGTTTGCTTCACTGGGGCTGTAGGCTATTGGTATAATAAAGATTTATGCATGGAGAAACAACAATCCTAAAGCAAAGCATTCATGTGAAACTCCATAAAAAAAGATTATTCTGACCTTGTACAGAGAAATGCTTTACCATACTACCTGTCAAACAGTGGGATGCAACCCAGCAGAGGTTCAGTGGAGAGGTCCCTACTGCATAGCTTTTCATAAATTACACCTGAAATAACCCCACAGAAGCTTTGATGAGGAGGGAGGTAAGGTAACACCCTTCTGTCTACCACTGCTGATTTCCAACCCCTAAGAAAACTAAGGCTGGCTTCTCAGCAGCTACCTTTATATTCTACAAAGCCTTTGCCTTTCCCACAGATTCTCATTAAAGGTGTATGGAAAGGGAAGTATGCAACTGCTACCAAAGCTACCTCATGGGTATGTACCACCCTCCTGCTGTCAGAGAGAAAAGTCTGCTAGAGGAGAGGAGGTCCCAACTTTCAACTCCATCCCCATTGGATCTGTACCAGGCTTTTGACTCACTACTTCCAGTTTTGCTCATTCAGGCTGTTGATACAACTGGAGAATCAAGAATTGTGTGCATTGCTTAAAGCCTGTTTCCATGGCTGCTCACACAGGCACAGAACAACAAGTTAACTGTATTTCCATCCCAAACAAACAGGATTCCCTGGTTTCTCAGATGCTACAGACTCTCTGCATGATGACTGACATCACACATGAATACACAGGATTGGGTCATCTGCTTCCCCACTGCCTCTCCCTCCCAAACCTTCTCACTAGAAGGATCATGTTGCTCAAATTGTCCATCTTTCCATGTCAGGAGTAGCTGATTTTCTCTCAGTCTCCCAAAGACAAAAGTGACCCAACACAATGAAAACCAAGGTGTAATTGTCGTGTTAGCCTCCAAACATAAATGTGATACAACTGATGGCAAGCTCGAGGCTGCTGTGTTTCCACTGCTTGCTGAAGTAATGCATTTAGTTTGGTGGGGGGCTGTCTCAGAAGGGGACAGTAGGATCTCAGTGTGCCAGACCTGTTTCTCAACTTAGCTCATGACAGGAGACAGAAGCTTCTTGCAAAGAATTATTCAAATCCTCTTCAACAAACCCCAAAGTAGTCGGAAGACCTGAGAGCCAGCTGTTCCTTTCAAACAGGGACACATTCCAAAACAATTTTAAAGTTCATGGCCTAGCAAATATATTACTTACACCAGACTGCATACAAATTAGCATAACCTTCCTAAGAAACTGAACAAATAACTTCAACAGACAGCCTGTGCTGTTTTCCATCACATTTGAAGAGCCTGCAAGGTGGAAAGTTGTCTTCTTTTCTGACAGACACTGTGAACAGGGAGGTTGCTCCTGGAAAATGCTCCATCAAGGTAACTGCCCTCCACCTGCACCAGCCCCCAGGATGAAGAGAAAAAAATATGGAAAACTTACAGCCAGTCCTTCCTCTGTAACATCAACTGCAAGTTTGGTACAGTGATGATACAAATGATACAAGCATTTTGCCTTTTAGTGAGGCTGCATTACCAAATCCTCACTGATCATATTGAATTTTACTATTTCATTGCACTTCCTAATGAATACACACCCCAGTAGAAGAAATCACAGACAATTCTTTGGATAAGAAGATAGTTGATCTTCATATCCTGGAAGGGTCATTAATTTGTCTGCCTGCCCCTAATGTGCACACACATAACTCTGGTGCTCAAGAATGAACCAGCTGTGGCTGCTAGAGTCTCTCAGAATCACAGAAACACGCAGGCTGTCAGTGATCTTGGGGACCACCCCTTCCTAAAAGCACAGTCAGCTACATGGAACTGTCCAGAGATGTGCCCAGTCACCTTAGGAGCATCTCCAAGGATGAAGATGGACAGACACCCACAGCCTCCCTGGATACCTTTTTCCAATACTTGACTATGTTCACGATAAGAAAAAAAACAAAAACTATTCTGCATCTCTAATTGAAATTTCATTTGGTTTTAACCTGTGCCTGCTATCTCTTGTACCATCCCTGTGAATCCTTCCAGAAGGATAGGATACATTCCCAAAATATAAAGCTATATTTTCCTTATATTGTACTACAAGGTGGTTGAAGACATGAATAAAACATCATGTGCCCACAATGATCACAGTGGCTCTCCACTGGATCCCTTTCCTTCTGGAATTCATGTGCCTCTTCTACTGGGGAGCTTTAAATTGGGTTAAGTACTTTAGATGCAGCCTTTCTTTATTCTGGAAGAAGGTGTCATTCTTCTCCATGTCAAGAAATGTAAAGGAGTGTGGGGCTTGGTATGGTCCACAAAGACCCAATTATTACATTTATCATTTTATTCTGATTTGAGACAAAGGTACATTTGAAATATCTTAGCTTGGTTTTTAGATTGGAATTTGATATGAACAGAAATGCTGTCAAAGGTAACTCACATCGTGCACACATCCTTCCCTTCTTTTCTCATCCTATATTTGATACTGAAGGTGTAAATAGTATCTGTCCTTTTTGAATAAATTATGTCAAACCTTTACCTACTAATGGAAAGAAAATGAGCTCCATCCCTGCTGAAACCAGGACACCTAGAAATCCACAGAACTCCATTTTAAATTCAGAAGAACTTAATGTATTTTATAGGAGCTACACTGTACCATGCTGCCTGAAAATTTAAAGTTTTCCTCAAATTTAATATGCTTTGTAATTTTTCTATTATTATATAATGGATTATATTATTTATATTTCAATATTATTTAATGGATTGAGTGATGATGTCTCATTAGCATGGTTGGCTTTGTTAAAATCTTTTCTCTTCCTGCAGAAGTGTAGCATCTCCATGCCCAACCTAATTATGATGACAGATGCATCAACAAACTTTGATGCATTAGCTGAGCACCAAAAGATGCAACACTGTCAGAGGTTCTGAATGCTAGAAACTATTGCCAAATTTACTGCATATTCCACACTTCAGAAAAATTCAAGCCACCTAAAAAAAAGTCTGAATCAATGCCAGCATTGCCACTGAGATAGTGAAAAAAAGAGCTTCAGGTACTGGAGAACTGCCCACTCTTCATAAAGGTCCTGCATTTTTGCCATTGTTGGATCTGGCTTTGTAAAAAGAGCAATACGAAGTTCATCCTCAAGCATTTTCAGACTTCCCAGAATAGTTTTTTAATAACATATTGGTACTTGACTTTTACAGAATAAAAACTCATATGGTACAGATTTTGTCAGCACTCAAAAAAACCCCAACAAAACTTTCTTCCACTTTTGAAAGCAAAAGTGTTCAATGTATCACTAGTTCTCACAAGAACTTTGATTTAACATAATTCCCTGAAGGCATCTTGATCTGATATATTAATAGGAAGTAGGAACATTATGAAAGATTCTCTTATTTTTAAAAAAAATTCCTTTGATTTTCTTTTCTGAGGTACTGAGCAAGGAGGGGAGAACAGAAGAAAAAGTGCAGTGGGAATTGCACTTAAAAGTGACTTCCTCTGCAGCCTGCAAGACTGGTACAGAAAAAGACAGAACAAGAAATGACAGGACAGTGCCCAGACTGCAACAATAACTGGAATTACAGTCAACAAAATCCCAGTGTACTAATCTACTACATGAACCTCAGAGCAAAAGGGAAAGGGCAGTTTGTTTCTAGCAATTTCCATCACAGTGCACTCTGATTGCACATCCCAGTACCAAAGGTTTTGCTGGCACTCGGTCTGAAGGCTCCTTTGATTAGTTCCATGTGTTTGCTCCTACTCACTGCCCTCTGCAGCACCACAAATGCTTCCTTTCTGTCCACAGCATTTATACTCCTTGAATATTTGTAGATTTATGTCCCATCTGAGCCCTCTCTCTCCCATGTTGTGCATATTTAGCTCTTTAAGTACTTCCTTGGAAGTAAATCTCTTTAGTCTCACAATCATTTTTTTTTTAGCATAAAAATGATAAGTTTGCTCATAAACTGTAAAAAGGCAGTAATGTACATGAGCAAACTTCCCAACAGAAACTCCATTATGAAAAAGTCATGTATCTAAATTTGGTTCATCAGCTATTATTCTCTGAAAGCCTTAATGGCTAATTCATTATGATTGTGACAAAGCCTTTCATGCCTTATGCCTGCTGGATATATAGTACAGCTCTGTTTATGTTTGGACTATATATTTTATGAATGTGCAAAAACTCCTGCTGATCAATAAAGCTCAAAGAAATCTGCAGTAATTATTTCTGGGAAAATATACAACATATGCAGCCGTAACACATTAACAGTGTTTCATTTTAGTCTCATTACTGCTTTCAGTTGGAATCACTCAGTCTTACTGCATTAGTGAGTGAGAGTTGAGAGACTTGATATTCCCATACTATGCATCAAAGAATTTTAAGTGGTATTTTATGGCATCTGTAGTATATTTTCATGTTCTACAAAAGCTGACTCAAAATCAATGAAGTGTCATCAAATGTTAGTCAGGTCTCACTCTCCTATCACAACAGAGGGTGGGTGCAGGCCCTGAGCAGATCACAGGGTCTTTAGTGCTAATAAAAGTCTTGCTGGCCTTTGACTTTCATAAGGGTTGCTTCATTTCTTCTGCAAACCTAATGCAAAGGTGTGACATGATCTGGTGTGATTTTATACCAGTCAGGAGAGAAACTCATCTTACTTGGGAAGTATGAGTGGCTGAAGAAGAAAATAAAACATCAGAGTAGCTCTCTCAGGTCCCTGTGCCACTCCACTCATGACAAAGCAGCTGCTTGAGTCCCTCTAACACAGGTAAGGGATACAGTCAATACAACTAAAAGGCTCTGGCTTGGCTTTAATGCAACCTACTCCACCTGTGGCAATGCCATGCAATGTTCTTATTTCTAGGAGTGTCTGAACAGTGCCCAGAAACTGTGATGTATGTGTGAGTGACAGAGATGGTGAGAAGAAGATGGGCAAGGAGAAAATAAAGGACAATGTAGAGTATTTTGTCTGTATTTAAATTCTACTGCTGGTTTTACCCCCAGTTTGGGGTTCTCAAATGAGCAACATCAGCAGCTGCATCAGCTGCATGTATGTCAGTCTTGTAGTAGCTAAAAAAATGAAGAAGCAGGCAGTGTGTCCTACCTAATTTAGCCTTTTAGCTGGTAATACTGAGGGCCTGAAATATCTATAACATCAAATCAACTCTGGCTGGACCTTCTGTAGTATCAGTGATTTACACAAACTAGCCTCCATTTCTTTAACTCCAGACTTATATTTTTCTGAGGTTCAGGTAATTCTACTACTTATAGAGAAAGAAGTCAATCTTGCTCTTCAATTTAGGTTGCTTTACTAAGGTGGTTAAAAATAACAAAAGAATGACTGGGAATAAAAGCACACATGCTGCTTTACTAAGCCTATTGCTTTCTATCCAAGGAGATAATCTTATTATTATGGAAAAAAGATATAGCAAATGTTATGCTCAAAAGTGACACGAATGTCTGGGCTGGCAAGGCACACACAGGTTACCTGTAATTTACTTTCAAAATGAGAGTAATTCTGTTGTCTTTCAGCTCTTGCAGGTGATCCTAGGTCTGGATTTGGAAATGGCTCAGAGCCAGGCTTCTTTTGAAGAACCTCTGGCATGTGAGAAGTTGGTTGAATATTGAGACAAAAGATGGGAGAAGGGAGACTTTGTAGGTGACAGGAGAATTTGAGCCTGCACAGACTGTCAGAGAAGCTGATATTGCTAATGGACTTTAACCAACAAGGAGTTAGGAACTCAAACCCTGATAACCATTTAGACAAAGAGATTAAACCTCCAGCTGATCTACATTAGTACAGCTCCCCTGACTCCTGCACATGGTGCTGCCACACTGTATGATGGCCATAAAGCAGTGTCTTGGCACTACAAAAAGAAATGGGGACATCAGGAAAACGTTCTTCCCTGACCTAACAGGCTCCCCAGGGAAGCTGGTCAGAGTTCAAGGAGTTTCTGGATGACACTCCTAGTTGCATGGTTTAGTTTAGTTAGGTAGTCCTGCAAGGAGCAGGTAGTAGAACTCAGTTACTCTTATGGGTCCCTCCCAACTCAATATTGTGTAATTCTGTAACTCAAATCTCATCAGGCATTAGTGGTATTGCATCAGTCTGTATCAGAAAATTAAATATACTCTATGAGGTAAGCCCTTCCTACACACTGACCCTAGGGTCAAGTCTAAAACCAGGAGGGAAGGAAACTTTATTCTTTCTCTCCTCAGTTCCCAGATCCTTTAATTAAGTGCTCCCTGAGCTGAAGAAAATAAGGGAGGAAGGGGAGGGCTCAGACAGGTTCCATCCTCTCACGAGTTTCAGAACCAGCCAAGCAGGAGAAGCTAAAAACTGAAAGACAAGGAGGAGCAGATTCTTCATAACAGAGACAACCAAACTAGGGGAGATTGGTGCTCAGTACTTACAGCCCAAGCAGGCAGCAAGCTGGAATTTCCCATGCAACACAGCAGCACACAGAGAAGTGATATACATCGTGTGTAATGCTCTCAGGCTGTGTGTATGGCATCTCTCTGGGCTCTGCTTTACTTGCTTGCTGCTGTGGCTGCAGCCAGCACTTCCCTGATTTTGCTAGTTTGATTGCTAAAACACCAGCTCATGTGCTAAACTGGAATGAGAATCTACTGCCTGATCTGTAGCATTAAATTACTGAGATGAAGTCATTTACAGGCTGTTTCTTTCTCATTTAGCTGCTTTGAAATAAATTCCCTGTCACCAATGAAGTTTCAACCGTCAGCTCTCTGGATCCAGTGATACTACTGAAAACAGTAGGGCTTTTTAGTTTCCTTTTCTTCCTACTCATTAACTTTTTCCTTATTTTCTCTATGGCTGTTTCACTTACAGATGAGCTGGCTTGAGTTCAGAAAACTCTCAACAGCACAGTACAAAACACCACGGGCACTCATTTTCCCCTTGGACTATTCCATAAATGAGAATCTTTTGATGTCTGGATAGTCACACAGATATGTATATAGCATCAGTGAATTCCACAGCTGATCCTGACCTAATATCAAATTTTAATTCTGATTTTATTCATTCCAGCAGCTGTGATGAACTACTTGCTTATTAACACGAAGTTATCGTTTAAATTAAACTGAACACACAGATCTGCCTGTTAATGATTACTTTCCTTTCCCTTCTCATTAACCATTATTTCAGCTTTTCTACAAAAAAAAAAAAAAAAAATCAGTTATCCACAAATCAGGATATATCAGAATAAGGGGAAGTGGGTGTATCTAAGCCATTTCGTTAATTAACAAATTTTTGTTAATCCTTGATGTGATGAAACATACCCAACCATGGTGCTTTATAAGAAGGCAGCTGGGTTTGGATAATCAGAGAGGAATCAGTATTTTGACTGTTTCAAGCCCTTTCCCCTTTCTAATTGATTCTTGTGTAGGTCATGTGTGGAGAAGGATCCCCTCCTCCTCTACCTCTTTTGACTGGATTATTTGCCACGCTGCATCCCAACCAGAGCAGAAGAATGTGCTCTTACTATCAAATCATTGGAGGGGAAAAAAAGTGCCACAAAACCTGAGGGTGAAATAAAGAACTGCCTATGAATCTTATTTCCTTCTAGGACATGGATTATTATTTAAATTGCAAGTGTCTGGAAATGTGGAATCTGTACATGTGTGCTGTAACAACCAAATGGAGATTAAAATCTTTCCTTCACATAGGGCCCCATACTGTTTTTTATCAGTATTCCTATGATCTCCTGGACCAAAAGTAAGTCCCTATTTGCAAAAACATACACACTAGCCCACGTTCACAGATCCTTTCTAGCAGCTTCTCTAAGTGTTCTGTGTCACATTTAACTGAAGGCAGTGCTGCAATCAGGCTGATCAGCTCAGCTGGGAGAGCCTACAGTGTTACCCATGGAAAACAGCTACGTCTGCCAATTATCATTTTCAGCAGAACAACAAAAAAAAAAAGACAAGCTTGCTTTTGGGATATTTATTTTTTATTTGGACACAATACATATGATAAAAGAAATCAAACTTGTCATTACTATTATGGAAACATGGAGTAAATGCTTTTTAAAGGTCACTGAAGCACAGAGGATGGCCAGATATGTTCTGATGTAATCACAGAAAGATGATGAAGGCACTGAGTTGAGATTTAGACAATTTGGGTTTGCTTCATGGCTCTCTACAATCTCCCAGTGCAGCCTATGCAAGGCTCTTCGTTTCACTTTGCTGCAGCTCCCTGTCTAACGAGGATAATAATATTTTCCATTTGTCTTACCCAATTAGATGGTAAGCTCTACTGGTCAGGTACCTCTGCTACCCCGGAGTTTTATAGAGAATGAGCATCCTCATGGGCTGCCTGCAGGGGATACTGCAATACAGGTAATAAATTATAGAACCCATCGTGATTTCATGTCTGGAGCTGAGACTTTCAACCTGGACTATCCATGGAATAATGAATGACCTTTTTCAGGGCAAGCATACAAACACAGGTATCTGCTAAACATGTACAAAAGGCAGAGAATTCAGGCAATTTAGCTCCTCTAACATAGATGTTAAGCAATTAACCTAAAAGATAATGTTTACACCGACTCTCAAGGATCAGCTGGGTCAACATTTGAGCTTAATCAGGCATAAATCTCTTTAGCACAGAGAAATGGTTTGTTCAGGTGTCCATACAGCACCTGCCTGAAGTCAGCACCATGATCAAACCACCACAAGTGCTTGTGTTTGAGTGGCAGAGCCCAGTGGTGCCTCAGCTCCTCAGGACCTGCCCTCGGTGGGAAAGCACACACAGTGCAGTGGGGTTAAGAACACACAAGCCAAACGTTCTGCTAAAATTCACAGCTATGATGGATATGGCCAACAGCTCTGAGGCACATCAGGAGTGTATTGCAATTCCAAAGGGATAATCAGCAAAGATGGATTCCTAATTTTGTATCAAGATAACCCATAGAGATTTGCAGTGCAGCTACATGATCCAGCAATGCAGGAGCAAACACCTATGAAAGAACATCAATGGAAGTCCATAAATTAACCTTCTCAAGTCAAACTCCTGGCTTATTATCCCTGTCACTGGTTCAGGACACTGACCCAACCCAACAGAACAAAGCTGCCATTGTCTAACTACAGCTGAGCTTGTAGCAGGGGGACTTCAGTCATACAGTCTTGAGGAACAATGCTCACAGAAAAGTTAAACAAGCCTTACTGAAGCAGGAAAGCACTGTTTGCCTACTTCATTCAACAATTTGCATCTATATTCAGATGTTAAGATTATATATACCAGGTTGCACACTTATCTCAAGAATGCCCGTTGCTTTGATTTCCCTAGGGAAATCTAATAATGGAAAAGTTTATCTTCTTTCACACTGTAGCTGGAGCAAATAAGAATCACTGCAAACACCCATTCTTTGTTCACTGACATCTTAGAATGACAGCTGTAAAATTCACCCCATCTATGTATTTTTGCAGAATGCATAGAATGGTTGAGGTTTCCTTTTATTTTTTTTTTTCTTTACACTTTTAGGTTTTCCTATTATTCTATTCCTCCGAATGCAGAGAAATAGGAATGGCCTGTTTCATAAGAGATTAAGGAAGCACTGACTTTACATTTTCCTGACTTTATATTGCTACTGAGTAAAGAATATCTGCAGTGGACACCAGGTAATTCCTTTCAAGTCAGTAAATCTGTGAAGCTTTAGACTATCTAAACTCCCAATTCAGAGACTTAATGTGGATCCTCCTGACTACTGCACACAGATGTGCTAAAATCCCATTTACAAACTGAACTTTACTTCTGCTTTCCATCTCCTTTCCCCATCTGTCCTCTACTTCTCAGAACACTTGGTCTGTTCTCCCTTCTTTCAAAAGTCATTGGCAAATGCCAGAGGTAAGTAATTACTACCATTCACACCTAACACCACAGCAGCCTAATACCAAAGAGCTTACAGGTGTGCTCTGACAACCCAATACAAATGTCATATGTGCAGAACACAAAGATACATGATCAGAGTCTCACCTGCTCTGCATCTTAGTGTATGAAATGTAAATAGGCTGAAATGTCTCTCTGATACTGCTCACTTCCCATTCACTCAAGCAAACTCTGTGGGAAATCTCATCCCTTGTCACATCATCAGACAGTAGCACTATTCCTAAGGCAAGACCTTCACAAACATCCTGTGTGTATTGTCACATAAACCTTTGCAACATTTTACCTTCTATTTCTTGCTTTCCTTTTCTTAGCATTTCCATTAATAGCTTTTCCATGTTTTTAAGCCCACCACAAATCTGTAACAACTGCTTGCAGACCTTGTCTAACTCCTGTCTGTCCCAGTTTCCCAAGTTTGTTTAGTGCTCCGAGTAAACCTGGTCTAGTGAAAGGTGTCTCTGCTTATATCAGGGGAGTTGGAATAACATGATCTTTAAGGTCCTTTCCAACTCAAATCATTCTGGGATTCTAGTGCTGGAGCTCAACAAGTATCAGGAGGTGAGGATGAATTGCCCAAATGCATTATGCAGGGACTAGTCAACACAACCAAACAGCCTCCATCTTTCCCTCTTAAACACCTGTGCAAACAGACTTCGGTTTCTCCACTTCTACTTTCAAAGCTCCTATTTCCAAATGAAATAAAAACATTACAAAAAGTTGGCTGAAGCAAATGCTTCACAGGAAGATATGGTAGCTGCATCACACACGAGCTAGACAACTTACTCCAGGAGTGGCTGTCACATTTGTGGCAATGCCTTCAGGAGACATAAATTCAGTTCCAAAAGCAGCCTTAGCTACCACCAGGACCAAGGCCAGAAGTTAAATGGCAGCCAGGGAGATGTTGAGAGGAGTGTCAGGACTTGATCTGGGAGCAATTGTTAAACACTGTGTGTGACACAGACACACAAGGCTGGGAACACTTAGGAGCTTTCCCTTTACAATTTAGATGGTAAATGCTATTGCAAGCCAGCTGCAACAAAACAATCCTCTTAAAAAAGCAGATGTAGCATTTTCAGGGATGTTTTAAAAACCCAGAGAAATTCTGGAAAGAGGTAATTTTCATTTTGGCAGAACACAGTGTTGGGAACACCTGTACAATAAGAAAAGGATGAAGGGATGTAGCAACCACACACTCTAAGAGCAGCCCTGGCTTGATATTCAGCAATTTTATTCAAGCATTTGTTTTGCTATCTGTGTTACCTAGAAAAACGGGAGCTGGCCAAAACCAAATGCTCCAGCCCTAAACTTGGAAACACTATTTCAAACACAGGTCAAACAGATCCAGCAATCTGGGGAAAGGAAGACTAAGAACAAACCTGCATGATAAGGCTTTGCTCCCACATACAGGAGCTGCTACCACCATCCATTTCTCTTCCAAAGACATAAGCATAACAAAAACAACTCGGAAGAGCTCAAAAATCTCACTGGTATTTAGTGACAAAGTACCAATGCAATGTAATGTGGAAAGTTACTCTAGACCAAAAAAAACCTGAATTCAACGTGGACTAATGAAATTGTATTTCAACCCTCTATAGCCAGGCTTATTCAGAATTAAACTAGGTATAATCAGCTCTAACATAACTCAATTTTGAAGAAAATTGGGTAAAATAGAGGCCACATTGAATAGCTACAGTACAGAGAGGTAAGGACAGGCAGACAGGGTGAAATGCAAGTACCAAATCAGATCAAGCTTCCCATTCTCCTGTGCAGAGACTTCCTAAATGAATTTGGATTCCTTTGCATTACTTAACTTGATCCATCAAGTACAGACCTTCCATGCTGCACTGAAGGACGCTGGATTCTGAGTGCTGTGTACTGTCAGGAGGAGCAGCACCTGCATTTCCATCTCCCATGGATGCCCAGCTGGGGGTGGCTGAGTGCACCCACCCTGGCTGGGCAATGATGGCTGATCAAGGCAGTCTCTGCCCTTGCCAAAAGGACAGATGAGGGACAAAGAACCACAAGACATAAAAGCCTTAAACTCTTCCAGCACTGAGGACTGAGTGCCAGACCCTGACCTGATCCTGACACACAAGCAGGCACTGCTCACTGCTGTCACACCTGGACTAGGCCTTCAGGAAAGCACAAAGTAGGTGATTAATTTTGCACATATAAGCTGTACCATTAGACTTTGCACCCTGTGGGATCCTGCTGTAGTGGCATTGAAGCTGTAATCCATTAAATCTGTCTGGGCACACACTTCCTCCACAAAGTGTGCATTTATAGGACTGTTAAAAATGTCAAGGACTTTCAGCTTCAGATTCTGACTTCTGACTTCCCAGTTTAGATTTTCACTCATATAAATGCCTTAATTTCCATTTATATTGTCCATTTTAGTTCCAAGCCTTTACTAGCCTAGACTGAACTAGTTCTGACTGCCTAAAAATCAGCAGAAACTACTGATTAAGGCAACGGCCCTGAAAGAGTCCCCTGTTGAGGCTTGGAAACTCAGTCATTTAAGAGCTCTCTGGCCTTGTGTGCCTTAACTCATTCTGTAGTGCCCAGGGAAAAAAATTAATATGTGAAGGAACAGCCTTTTACAGAGGCATCACTAGATGATCAGCTGAGCTACAGCTCCTCTTCACTCTGAGGTTTGCCAAACCCCATGGTGAAGTCCTGGACTTGAGCAGCATGACCACCTTACTTCCTGTCCTCAGCTGAACAGGTTGCAAAATACACACTAACAGAAACCACAGAAGGTATTCACTGCTCCTAAATTTCTCCTTTGAGTGGCATCAAACTGCATTTTGATAAAATACACCAGGGATGTGGCTCAAGCTTCTGTGAAATCGTGGACAACTTATTAATCTTTGATTTCACTGCAGTCTCCTTGTGCTGGCACCTTTGCTTATTGACATCTCAGCTTTTGGAGAGTTAATGGTTGGAAAAATCAGCATTGTCGAACCTGAAGGTCTTAATTTTCAATTTAAAGTAAAATCACCCACTTCAGAATCAACCTCTTTCCTGCCTGCATTGATGTTTCTATCCAAGACTTCAGATAATCAGTCCCACCAGGGCAAACATTGGGAGTGGATTGCTATCAAAGCTGAGTGAAAAATAATTTAAAGATACACTACAAAAGATGTCCTCATAAAACTCTTCCTGTTCTCTGAAGAGTTCGAGGAAACTCAGAGCAGCACTACCAACCCCGTTCCTGCAGGTCTCACCCTCCACAGACAGCGTGCTCAGGAATGACCTGGCAGCTCCTCCTTCTCCAAGCCTTTCACACACTCATGTCCCATCGGTGTCTGCTGGCACACAGGTCACTGCACATGCACTGCACCAGCACCACAAGACAGCAAACACTGCAGCAGCTCAATACTCACACTCAGCAGGAGGCACTTGTTTTCTTTGATGGCACCTATGCAGCCCACGAAGCCAATGATCATGACAAACGTCCCTGTGACGATCAGGAGGTTGGCAGCTGACAGGGACGGGAAAGAAGAGGAGAGGGTGGCAAAGTTCCCTTGGGTCACAGCCAGCCAGATGCCTACACCAAGGATTCCACAGCCTCCCAACTGGGAAAACAAAGAGAAACAAAGAAACTCAGTTATTGTATCCACACAACACCAGATAGGAAATCATGGCAATATGGCAGTGGAGCAAACCAGCAATCACACCTAATGAGAAATGATCTCTCCCTATGGCACTTTCAGTAGGGAAAACAAAGGGGAAAGAAAAAAAAAAAACTTATAGGGAAGCCATCAATAAGATGCAACACACAGATTTCCTAAATCAAAGACACAACTGCAGATTGCAGGTCTTTTGCTCTCTAGTGAAAAAGCAGACACTGAGTAAAGGATAAATTCCCAAAAGGTCAGCTCTTGATGGGATTTTAAAAAAATCCCTGTCCTATTTAGGTAGCTTAGAGAACCGCCCATAATGGTTGAAGCGTTTTTGATTCCCCATTCTTCCCATCCCTGACACATGCCATAAACAAGCCTTGCCAGAGCATGCCCCTGGCAGGACACCTCATACTTCTTAGTTACTTCTCCTCTAGGGTCAAGCCTCTCCTGGAAGCATGAGAGCATTTAGAGTGTAAGGCAAAGAGGATTTTGCATTATTATTTAGTCACACAGCACAGCATCACTTAGGTTTCTTTCTTTCCTGCTCTCCCTTTAAAATAACCAATTTTTATTGAGTTTATAATTGCACTTTATTATCCAAATCAATTAAAGGCTTGGAAAGAAATTGTGTTCATAGAGTAGTAAGCCAAACATATGCAGGAGCATATCCACTAAATACCTGCATAAAGCAGATGAACATAAGGCAGCTCATGAACCAGGGAAGGAAAAAGATAGAGTTAATCCTGAGGCAGAGCTAAACCTCAGAAATTAAACACAGAGGAGAAACACAAAAGCCAAAGCAATTTCTTACACTAATTACTAAGGTTGTCTCTTAATGCCACTGAATTCCTCCCCAAATAATGGACAATAAAAGCAGCTGTGTTTTAAGGCAGCATTCCTCACCCCAGCTGCAAACCAGTGTGTTTTGTTCAGAGCTAAGGAACCAAGCTATAGCTCACTACAGGGTACCTCAGCTGCACCGACCTGTGGGTCTCCACTGAGAGAAAGCAAACTCCAACACACAGGGACTCCAATTGCCCCATTTAGGAATCTTTTGCCTATTCCAGACATCTCACATGAGTGTATTCAACCTCTCTCAAGTACCCTCCTACAAGTGCCAGGGAGGGGCAGTCCCTGCCCTGACCATACACCCTGGAAATACATCCCCTTTACTGCCACTTACAGAACATGATCGTTAACACTGTTAAAATGATTAAAGAATAACCAAGGGAGAAGAGGGGGAAGAATACTCAGAGAAGGTAACCCACAGAAAATTATTTAGGCTAAGGGAGGGGATATAAAGAAAAGCCACCATCATGGTCCAAGGAAAACAAAATGGAATCCTACAGGAACAAATTCCCTAAAGAGAGAATAAAACTCTGCAGGTCTACTGAACAGAACAGCATCAAAGAAGATGTCACAAACACTTAAGCTAAAACCAAACTGGTCAGAGTGCCGAAATGCAGTCAGGAATAGCACTACACTGGCTGAGGAATGGGATGAAAAGCAGAAATGCACTTCTGCCTCTTCAGTTTGGTGGATGCTTGCCTCAAGACCAGCCTCAGAGCTGCAGGCACGGGCAGGCTGCTCCAACAGCCCAGTTAAGCCTAATGAAGGTGGATGCCCAAGAGCAGCAGAGCCATGACCTTGCAATACATTTAGCTCTTATCTTCAGTTCTTTGTTCTGAAGCAACTCACCAGCCCCAGTAAGAGGCAGCTTATTTCATCACCTTTCATGCTCCCTGTGCTGCTGCCCTGCTCTGAGTGCACCAACACCTACAACCATCACTTGTATTACAGGAGGCAAGACCTGCTTGCCTGCTCCTCCATCATCCACTAAATTCTTTACTATGCACAATGCTTAACGCTTGAGACACTGTCTCCTGGATGTCTGAATTCCCATCTCTGACTCCAAAGCCATTCTTGTTTACAGAAACTGGAAATTCACCAGTGGCATGAAACATCCGAAAAGCAGGACACAGTTCATGCAAAATGCCATCACTGGGGCTGTAGCCATTTAGATCAGAGATGAATATTTCAGCTCAGTTGTCCAGAAGGAGTATCTCACTACACTGCCCTTGATTCAGAGATACCTCTGCTCTCCAGCAGCTCATTATATTCCTATTTTTGAAAAGATAATGCACAGCTCTTCCTTAGGTTGATTGACCAAGGAATCCTTTGAACATTAAATCACCTGGCTCAAACTGTATTTCATAATATCAGCACACACTACTGGAGACTGCTCCACCTTAGCTCAGCTCTGTTCCTTTTCCCACACCAGAATATCTACTCATGGTCCCCAAATAAATTTACTAAGCTGCCAGACCAGGCACACCCAGGAAACAGAGGCTGTCCTTAGCTCTAGACTAAACTGCTCTTTAAAGCCCTCTTTTTTCCCCAAGGAGCAAAGCACCCCTGCAGTTTCCATCCAGTGGCCTTTGAACACTCAAGCACCTGGTTAAGGAAATGTTTAAAGACTCAAGACCCACCAAGACAGCCACAGGAGCCTCTCCAACAATAGTCAAATGTTTTCTACTGCAGAACATTCAAAAAGCTTGCTCCTCATCCCCTCTGCCCTCCATTCTGAACTGAACTGCAAGGTAATTCCCAGTCTGAGACCCAGGGATTAGAGGCATCACATTTACTTAATCTGGATCAGAGCCAAGAGTAAACAGTTGTAGTTGGTTCTATGCTGCATATCTGTTTTTACTTCCTCCTCTTGGTATCTAAGGCTTGGATAATTTTAAATAGTTATTTACGATGTTCCTTCTCCTCCACTTTTTCTCTCCTTATCCCCATCCCCAACCCCCAGCCCCTTTTTTTGTGTCAAAGAGTGTCAGAAGCATAGTGAGGAAATGATAAGTTTTGACAGTTTTCTGGGCTGGTTGATATGTGAAATTAAACAAAACCATTAACAGGGCTACTTTTGACAATTTGGGGGCTTCTGCACAAACAGTGATGCTGTCATTGTTAGAAGAGAAATCATTAAGACAGAAAGATTAGAGAGAAGTCTACGGCTTGAACCTGATCTATTGGCAGCCAAATGAGAGTCTGAATTAACTCCATTTAGTAAGTGCAAAGTTGGCTTTAATTTTTTTTTAAAAAGTCTCCTTCAAAAAATGCCAGGCTACTGACAATAGCGTTTTTTAAAATTCCTTTGTGAAATGTTTAACATATTATTTGCCTAATTTTTCATGATAATCTATTCTCTTGCAAGCAAGGCAGCTCATAGCAAAACCTGAATCAAAATGCAGCTCTCTCTTAACTTTTTCTTCCTCCCTAATAAATCTTGTATATTTTTTTTGCAAAGTCTTTTATTCTAAGGTCAAAACAGTGGGACACAAGAAGGAATACTGTCACAGCCCTAAGACAGAGGATACCTGAGTGAGGTGTTTGCTCCAGGAACGACCTCAGTGTAAATCTTGAACGGGCAGTTTGGTCCATCTGTGCAGAACTGTGAGGAAAGGACACGAGCAGTGGGTTCTTTGCAAACCCTGGACTTTGCAATTGGCTGTGGAAGTAGCAGAATATTCTGCTCAAGACAAATGGCTCCCAGGCATTTATAGAGCAGAGTCAAGCAGTACAGCAGGTGTCTCACTCTAAAAGCAGAGATGATCTGTCTCTTCTTCCCCAAGAGATACACAGACACGTGCACTTGCTCTCTTGGCAAAAAAAAGCTGCCTATGGAATTAGATCCTCCAAATTGTTCTAATGGGCTAGAAAATAAATTATTCAGGCTTCAGTGCCTACATTTAGAATTGATCTTACAGTATGATAATCAAAGTAATCCCAAACAGCCCTGGATATATGCTTGTTGGTGGAGAAAATTATTCTGAAGTTACAGCTACACACTTGAAATACTGCAGGAGAAATTGACTCATTGTTCATGAGAATGGAGCTGGTGTATTTTAAGTAGGGTTTTTTATTGTTTTTATGACATGGAAAATGCATCTAATTGAGGTTTTTCATACTGTATCTGATTAGGATCTACTAATCACACTTCCTCTTTTAGCCAAAAAAAAAAATTAAAAAAAAATTCCTTGTGTGTTAAGAAATACACTGATAACAGAATCCAAGTGGAAGATATGACCAGTGGTTCTGCAGTTAAACTAACTCCCTTGGAGGATTTTTCTCCCCCAGTCTCTACATATTTAAACTAGAAGGGCTCTCTCAACCCTGCTTGCATGAATATGCTTCCCCTGCCAAGTATGGAGTTAAAGTACACAGTGAAAAAAAAACCCCAGCATCTAAGTATCAACAGCAGTGATGTGAACATTATCCTGCAAATGTTCTTGTAATATCAGGCACACTTAAATTACTGCTGCTTTCAGCTAGATGCAGAGAGGAGGTGGAAATGGAATACATTTGTGTATTGACAGGATCAAATGAATCGAGGATCTTACGTGGAGAAGCAGGAGCACGGGTGTAAGTGCAGAGGCTGCAGGGCTGCCCTGGAAATGACCTGTCTATGCAGCTGTCCATGCTGGAGGGAGTGGCCACTTGTGGCAAACACCTTCAAACACACTGGCCACTCGTGGCAAACACCTTCAAACACACTGGCCACTTGTGGCAACCAGCTTGCAGCAGGCAGCTCATGGCCATCAGACCACGGAAGCCTCGTAGCCATCCGTGTGCACCATGACCAGTGTGCAGCGTGGCTGAAACTGCAAGTGGTGTCCCCCCACACGGATCTGACACATCAACCAGGAGTGTCACCTCAGTGTGGCACAAGCTGCATTGCTCTCACTAGCCAGAGGTCTGAAATTTAACAAATATGGGATGGTAAAAGCACATTTTTATGCTTAAGAGTATTGAGGCTCTAGAGCTGTGCAGTGTAAAACTAAAGGATATGCACAAATTCCATCCAAAATAGCCATGATCTGAGCTGTGTTCTTTTAGCGAGAATTTAAAAAGAACCAGGAAAAAAAAAAAAAACAAACCAAGAACACTTTAGAAAAGATCAGTTAGTAGGGACCACACTCCTGGGAGTGAAGAGAGTGGAACAATAGCATTCCCTGAACACCACTATGGGATAGGAAAGGTGAAGAGAAGATCATTATTCACTTTTCTCAAGATTAAAAATGCTAGAGGTTATTTGGTCTGCAGACTGAAAACCAATATAGTGAAATAACTTTTCCACAAAACATTTAATTAAATTTTGGAATTCACTGCCACAGAGTTTTGTGGATGCTGAAATATATGCAGGTTCAAAAAGGGATTACACAAATCAAATGAGAGCAAGGTATCCCAGCATTTCTTATAAATGATATTTTACTTCAAGACTTTACAGGGGAAGACCTTAAACTATTAATTGGAGGAGCTGATTAAAATATCCTGTCTTGTTCCTCCTTTTTTCTTATATTCTCTCTAAGCATCCCAGAGCAACAATGACCAAAACCAGGGTAATCAGCTGGATAAAGCTTTTTCAACATTATGGGGATTTGTTTGCTCTCCTTACATCACCCTCCTCCCCCACTAGTTTAAGTGTTCATTTAAAGTTTGAATTTGACTTTTCTTTTTGCTTGCTTGTTTGACTTGCCATCAGCCTACTTTCAGAGACAGTGTTATAGATACAGACACCAATCAAGGAGTTAAATCCATTTCTCCTTACCTACATATCATATCCTTCATTTTGTATCAATGAATACATAGCTTATTTCACTGTAAAATTTAAAGATCTGTTTCATCCATTTAATTTATCTAATTTAGAAACAAATTCAAAATCCCTCTCTCCCTCAGATCCACTGGACCTACAAACGCTGTATTTCTTTTCCTGTCAGCATGCAGATCCTGTTCAGCTTCTCTCTCAGGAAAGGGAAAAAGGAAAGAGAAAGGGAAAGGGAAAAGGGAAAGGGAAAGGGAAAGGGAAAGGGAAAGGGAAAGGGAAAAGGGAAAGGGAAAAGGGAAAGGGGAAAGGAAAAGGAAAAGGGAAAAGAGAAAAGAGAAAGGGAAAAGTGAAAGGGAAAAGGGAAAGGGAAAAGGGAAAGGGAAAAGGGAAAGGGGAAAGGAAAAGGAAAAGGGAAAAGAGAAAAGAGAAAGGGAAAAGTGAAAGGGAAAAGGGAAAAGGGAAAGGAAAAGGGAAAGGGAAAGGAAAAGGAAAAGGGAAAAGAGAAAAGAGAAAGGGAAAAGTGAAAGGGAAAAGGGAAAGGGAAAAGGGAAAAGAGAAAGATGTAACTGAGTAAAGCACAAAGCATTTCAAATGCCATTCTCTTCAGCTCTATATATAAGCAGTAAAAATTTAAAAGCTCTATGAAACTAGTGGTTTGGGCCTGCCATCTCACATCCTTTTCACTTTCCTTGAAAATTCGTTTTGAATACAAAAACCTCACATTGCTACACAGGCCATTATGCAGAAAAGCAGCAGCCAAAGCCCTCCAAGAGCTGCAGGCCTGCATCCCCAGCTGGTGTCAACAGCGTGACTGATGGGTCACCCCCTGAGCAACAGCAGCCCAGGAGCCAGCCTGAATGTCCCCCTGCACATTCTCTCCTCAGTTAATATCCTGTCTGCTTCTCCTTTACAAGTCACTGTCCTGTCAGCAGTGAAACACAGCACACAGCACGCAGTATAATTTCAATGGTGTGCCATGTCATCTTCCACGAGCCTGAATTTGAAATCCTGCACAACAGGCAGGCAACTGCTAAATAAACACAGGTGCTGCAATCCCAACCTGCGTTCTGCCTGCCAGCATGACAGTCATGCCCTCACTGCCCTCCAACTCCACCGTGTCTTGTGCAAGGTTAGAAGAAACACGTGTCAATGCCTCGTGTTGTTGTTTTCCTTCCCTTTAGACCCTTCTCTCCTACAAACAGGCTTTGTTTTAGGATATTCCACCCAGTGCACGAGCCTGACAAATACCAAGTGATTTTATCAAGCTTAAAAGGAGCTCAGAAGTCGTTCTGTTTGTAAACTACATGGGCCAAGAAACATCACCAGAATGGTATTCCTTTTCATACAGTCAATAGTGGAAACATTCAAAATGCTGCATTTTTGGTTACCTGGTGTGGACTGAGCTTCAGGAACTTAAGCCCCAAGAAATTCATTATTTCTTCTCAGTTGAGTGCCACCACTAAATTGCAGTCTCATACAACTAAAGTAAATTTGGGGACAATTGAAGATGTCAAAAGACAGAATCTCATGCTGGCACCCCACTAATGGAAAAGATAATAAAGAGTCATTCAGGTAATCCCTGCTGTTTTATGAGCAGCATTCTCCTGCACACTTGCTCCTCCAAATCATAGCTCGCTATCAACTACAGAACAGAACTGCAACATTTATGAGTTAATACCTCCAAACTAAAAAGTGATGGTTTCCCTTCATGGCTTCAAAATTCATTGAAACACTTAAATGTGTGCTCAATTGCATCCTTATTCAGCAATGCAATAAAAGAAAGTGCTTAACTGCCATTGACCTTAATTAGGCCCTTTTGTAGCTCATTGAATTGCCCTGGGCTGCAAAGCTCTGTCACCAAGGATGTAAAACCTTGCAGAAATAGAACAGTTGAGAATGACCTATTAAGGCAGCACTGCTGATAAAAGATTAAACACAATAAAAGAATATTAAAAAGTGGTGATTATCAGTGTCAAAAGCATCTAATCTGGCAATTTGCCTAAATTGTAATTCAAATTTAAGATTATGAGGAAAGCAGAGAGTTAATGACAATTTACTGAAACGGAGAAAATGCATGAGTTAGAAAAAGAAAAAAGAAAAGGGATGAATACACTACCACTACTCTTTTCAGGTTCTAGCTTTAACTGCTGCCAAACTGAAAGTGTTAGATCTTTTTCATCTGCTCCTCAAATGTAATTTTTAAATCCACCTGGGATTACTGTAATGAAATAGATACAGTTGTAACGAGGAATACATGCATGAGGTCTGGAGTCAAAATCCATCAAATGAAGACAATCTTTTAACAAAGAAGCAGCAGTGGAAGAAAAGTGGGTGGGACCAGGAGTCTCCATTCTGTTCCACCCCTACAGCAATAAGTAACTTTCAGAATTACTTTGCAGCATAAACTGGGAAAAGACCAGATCTGGAGCTGTAGATGCAATTGTAGTCACCTGCAGTCACCTAGCACTAAACACTGAAAGCAACAGAAGCAATTATAATTGTAAAGTTTGGGGGTTATACAACACAAACCCTGTGATTCGTTAAGGAGATTGCTGATGGAGAATTTTACTGAACCGTTTGGTGAGACACTGAGAGAAACTGAGAGTTATAAGACTCAAACAGTGACTCCAGAGGCCACAGCTTAGTTCTTTGGCTTAGTGCAGATTTCCTGTATTAGATAAAGTCCAGATTATTCGGCATCTTTAGTGCTTTTCTCTCCCCTGGAGGTACTGGATGGGTTTAGAGTAAAGGGTAATGAAATAACGATGAGTCCCATAAAAAACCAAAGATAAACAAATAGGCTCCTTACAGAACACAAAGATGACAGAGATGGTCATTCTATTTCACATGACTTGAAAGTTTTTAAAACATGTTGTAACAAGCACAATCTGCAGAAAAATAAAATGAAACCAAATTTTATATTACATGTTTAATCCAGCCATAGAGGTATGTAGATAACACAAGATTGGTTGCTATAGAAACATTCATAGCTATACTATAGCTGAAATGCCAAATAAGGTGTGAATTTAAAAAAAACTGCTGATACTGTAAAAAAACCCCCCACTAGATAACAGCTAAAGGTGATGCCCTCCCTCACAAAAGCTTCCAAAAAGTAAGTCTCCACTCTATAAACCAATATTTGATTAAACATCCTGAACAAAGAACCTCCTGCAGTGCCCAGTGGCAGAAGCTAAGTTCTGCAAGTTGAGCCACACCACAAAAAAAGCCTCTGGTTTCAGTCCTGGATTAGAGGGCAGGCAGTATTTCTCAACACATCTGGCTTTTTACATACCGAGGCTGATTTTGAGCATCCTTTCTCAAGGCCCAAATGGTGCTGATGTATTCCACTGTGATTGTGGCTAATTCTCCTGATGGAGACCAAGCATAGTCTGCACAACAGGTCTTCTCCAATTCCTCTGCTAGCAATGCAGCTGTGCCACGCTCTCTGCTCCCATCCTGCTTTCTGGGTGTACTCAGCAGCCAGTGACAGTGTCAGGAAGGATGTACAGACATATAGGGTCACTGTCAAACTGCTCTCCACCCCACAGCTGTCAGCAGAGGGCTGCAGGTGTGGCTCAGTGGGACCCTCCTCAGTCCCACCACTGATACTGTGCCTGAAACCTGCTCTTTCTGCCCAGGTGCAGACAACACCTGAGACACACAAATACCCTGAATCTCAGGAAGCCCCTTCCCATTATTGTTCTCTCTAAAAAGCACAGGACTCTCAGGCTGATTTCTGGCCAGCCCAACTCTTTTTGAGGAGTTCAAGCCCTGCTCAGGAATTGAGCTGATTGTGAGCAGGGACAGAAAGGTAGAACTTTGACATGCTATCTCATTTCCTGAGGTTCAACTTCTAAAGGGGATGGGGAAAATGACCAAACTTGAACACCACAGCTGGCTTATAATCAGAAGTCTTTTTTAAACAGTCCCATCAATAAGCAGCTCACATGGTCATAGTAAGGATTTCTGACATGTTCAGTATTGATCCCCTGATCAATAACAGGCTTGTGAACAATAATCACACCCTAATAGCCTCACATCACAAAGCTCATCTTCTTTCACTGAACTCCATCAGAAAGCAAAGCAAAACACATTCTGAATGTTTTATGGATTCCCTTTAATGGCTTGTTAATAATATTTGTACAAGCAAACAAAGTATTTACTGCCATCTCAACTGCCTAAATTCCATGTAAGCAGTCCCTTGTAACAAAACCAGTGTTATGTCTGGAATAGCATCTCTCACTTCAATAGCTCAAACGCCTTGTCAAGAAAGCTATTCTAATTGGGTAGGAATACAAGAGAAAGCAAAGACTATTCCCTTGTTTTATGTTAGCAATTTTTAATGATTGTTTATTTATATTAGGCTTTGCTATGCAATAGCACATCTGAGGCTATTTATACACAATTACTTCTATCCCAAGCCACTTGCAAGCATGGGCAGTATGCCATCAGTAATGAATGCCACCTCAAATAATCTTTTTTTCTGCACTAGTTATCCCCAAAGGAAACATTACAGTCCCTTCTTATCACCAACCAAATATCTGCTACGGAAGCACTTCAGATCCTTTGGAATAAAGGAATTAAACAGATCTGTGATCAGCAGCTTCACTGCAGCATGCAGACAGGAGAGACCACAGACTGCCCTGCCTGCATGTTTCGTTTCGGTTTTTTTCTATTTCGTGGGTCTGAGGAAATGAGACTATGACATAAAAATGAGTGTAAACATTCCCACTGGGACTGTCCAAACAAGGAGTTTACACTAAGGGCTGCCTCCCAGTGTGCCTCTGGTCACATAAGTACTGTTGACACTTCCAAACTGCCGAAGATTTCTGGACTAAACTTTTCTAGACTAAACTTCATCTTTTTTTTTTTTCTCAAATGCTACAAGGATACAACACAGGAAGACTGAAAATATTTCTTCTGACCTCCAGTCTATACCACCAGCATTTAGACATGTAGGGTAGTATTCAGGGCACCTGACTTTTGATGCCAATGCTGTTAGTGGGGCTCACCATGGTCCAAGCCTGCCTTTGGTCAGCTGAGCAGCTCCCTGGACACCATTAACATGGATCAGAATTCCCCTGACCACAAGGGCAGCCCAGATGCCTGGAGTTAGGGCAACTCACAGCTCAAATTCACCTGCCCAGACTCTCTTTCACTTGTCATTCAAAGGAAAAAAGCATCTTCAAACTTCACTCCAGCTTATTCTAGAATATGGATTCAGGCCAAAGGACTCTTTGGGAAATCTACTCTGAGCAGTAGCTGGAACAAACACCAAGGACAGCAGAAAATCCCTCCTTACCCTGTTACCTAAATGAAAGAAAAAATGGCTGTCTTTCCAAAGGTCAGGTCGTGCAGCTTTACAATCCCTCCTGAGGTCATTCAGAAATTAACTCATCTATCCTTATTAATTAAAGGTACGAATTACTTTATTTTAGTCTTTATTATAAAAACCTGCTAGCACATAGATATTAAACCCTTATATGTGGGCAAATACACACAGAGAGCATGAAGAATCAAATTATCTGAGTTTAGCAAGCCCCAGCCAATGCTCATGGAAAGCATCCACATACACTTTCATTCTTGCACTGCCCCTTATGTGTATTATTGCTTAGTAGCTCTTAACAAAGGTGCATGACTGACATGAATTTATAGCTTTTTTATTACTTTGCCCCTTCAGGTTATAAATTCATGAAACAGTTGTAGTTTATTGCATTTTTATGTTTGTCAGTTTTATTTACACACTCTTTCTTGCCATTAGATAGGAAAAACCTTTTGGGTTTCTGCAGATCCTCAATCATTCTGTGCCAGGGCCTGAAATGAGATGGAAACAAAGTCTTCTGGCTCATCTAAAAATAAATGGTCATCTCAAAACTTCCTCAGCACATCCTTCCACCATAAAGCACCACTACATAAATATGACTTCATAAATTATATATCTTAGGTTTTTACACACTCACAGCAGTTTACCAATAAATGTTCTGAAATACCTGCTTAAAAAAAAAACCCTAGACATAAAATCATTGCCAATGATGATAAATGATTACAGCTTAATAACAGTCAAGCTGACAAAGCTGAAATGTCCACAGGGTACACTGCAATTCAAATTCCACAGGTGAAATAATAAAAAGCTTTAAAATATAAATGTTCCTGCCTGCAGCAAAGGGAGGGAATGTAGAGAATGACCTTGTGACACCAGGGTGTGTACTAATTCTAGGATGTCCCCCAAAACAAAATACTGCAATTTCACGCAAATTTAGTAGGCAAGAGAATAAATGAGCTTCAGGGCAGAGATGATTGAATGTGTCTGTGCTGGGTGAGACAGGTCTGATGAGAGAATAAAACCAGAGACAGACATGGGAGCAGGAGAGAAAAGAAAGGCAAACATTGAGAAGCATAACTTCATCCTAACAGAAACAAGAAGGTATTTTGGATAGCAAACCATATTCTTGTGTTAACTACAAAATTAGCTTTTCTGGATAAGAAAGTAGAAGGCAGCAGTGGGACCTTCAGTTTCAAATCTCTCAGTGAAGTTCAGGTTAAAAATCATATTTGTCAACCAAGAAAAAAGTCTTATTTAGGAACTCATCATGAGGCCACTTGGAGTCTGCAGCTGTGCTGTGGAGAACCTGCTCACAATTAATGACCTGCAGCCACTCAATGCTAAATGACTGATTTCAAATTGTAAATAAGCAGTTCTGTATGAAGCAAGTGTCTCAAGATTATCTCAGCCACTTTCATTCCCATTCCATTAACAATTTCACAGGCAAAACACAATCAAAGGGGCAAGAGAGCTCTCATCTTCAGAAGATGAAGTGAATCCCCAAGAAGCATTCACTTCAACATTATTCCTGGCCTTTCTCACTCTCACAACATGGAGTGAGCTTTACTTCACAAGAAAGAGCAGGACAAGTCTGCCAAGACAAAAACAAAAAGAAGAAAGCACCCAGTTTTCAGGCCACCTCCTCTCTTTCCCTCATTCCTCAAGAGGTGTGACTGGACAATAAGAAGGTGGTCTCTCACAAGAGGCAGGTACCAAAAGTACACAGCTGAAAAGGGAGGAAAGGAGAGCAGGATGAATGAGAGTTCTCTAACAAAAGTGGAAAAACAAAGCAGAAAAACATGAAGGAAAATCCCTTGAGTAAACAATCTAAACTACTTAACCATACAACCCTCTAGACTCAATGATCTGTGTGAATATTCCCTCTCCACTCCTGACCTTCATCCTGACATATGCTATATATATGTATATATTTGTATATATGTATATATTTGTATATATGTATATATCGATGAGATTTTTGTTATTTTGTTATACAGAAATTCTGCTTTTATCCCTAATTCAAAGACTTTCTCTGTTCAGTGAGCCAAGTCTGCCCTCTGGTCAATGACTGTTGTCTGACTTGCCCATGGAGGGGGAAAGAAAGAATTGCTGGGGCAAGGGGACACCAAGAGGATTGCAGTAGTGAAGCCAAGGGTTGGTACAGCACAGCCAGAGAGGGTTGCAGTCACAGGGAGAACACTGGGGACTGGAAACACGTCCCTAGAGGGAAGCTCTGGAGGAAAAGGCAGCATGCTCAGACCCAGCATCTGCCTTCCCTTCACTGCAGCAGCATGGGGAGAGCTGATGAAAATATGATGTCATTGGACCCCTTTGTTTTAAGGGAAAAAGTTGCTATTGGCAAGCTGCTGTCTGGGTAATTGCTTCCTCTTTGGTCTAATGAATCTGAGATTTGTTGTCAGCCTTCCAGGGGCAGTGAAAAGCTCATCTATTTTCTCCATTTTATCTGGATAAAATGGCCATGGGATTTGCTCAGTTAGGCAGCATTAGTGTGAATGATTACGAGGAAGTGCTAAAGTGCCACCAAGACATTCATGGCACTATCAGAGCTCTGTATTAGTCCCCTCTAATAAAAACTAGTTCTTATAAAGAATAATTATCCTCAGTTGTAATCTTTAACAGTTATGCCTGGTGCAAGCAGCTAGAGCTAGTTTCTGAAACACTTAAATAAATACTTCTGCCAGGACCTCCAAGGAGCTGTGCTCCAAGTATGATGCTGTTCTCAGTGAGTGCAATGCTGCATCAAGGTCAGCTCACTTCAGGCTTTCTGTGTAAAACATCTTCCTGCTCTGCCAAGCCCAAGGAAAGCACAGAGTATCTTCCCCAACAGCTTTGTGATACAATTATGCATGCTCTATATGCTTACACAAAGTCACACATTAGAAGAGACAGAGAAGAAGAGATTTTAGAGGGAAAGAGGAAACAGTTTGCTGCACAGTGAGATCCTCTTCTGCAGAAGTGCCTTCCCAGCCACTGCTGCCATTGAAAGATGATCTCATTTGCCAGGCAGGCCTGAGTCTGTCACACTTGCTTTCATGTGGTACCAAAGTCCAGCCCAGGCCTTCAGGCAATATCACACTTTTCAGACTGAGGAAGAACAACCCCAACTCAGGCAGGAATCCTACTGCTTTGTATTCCTATAAATAGATTATAAATCAGGTTATTTCTCTTTCAATCAAAACAAGCCAGCTGCTACAAGCAGCTAAAACACCCCCAAAACTTCAACACACAGCACATGGCACTTGGCATACTGAACATACTTTGGGGCATTCTCCTGAAAGGACTTTTGACAAGTAAAACTTTTGGCTTCCTTCACTGTTGAATTGACAAAACAAGCATATCCTTACCTTAAAGCCAGCTAAAAATGGGAAAATAACTCTGACAAAGGGGACAAGGGGAAAACTTTCATGTCTCCTACCCGAGAGCAGCTCCCAGAAAGCCAGGTTTATTGCAGACACGATCTACTCATAATAAAACTTTGCTACAGGGCAAGAAAACCAACCACAGAGAAATAATTTCTCTCTGCAAAGCATCTGCTTGCTGACTTTATTGCTGTTGCCATCCTGAACTGCAGAATTAAATAGTGGCAATATTTGTATGAAAAGGAGGAATGCTCAGCACTGCCAATGAGAAAGGGTTCCCCTCTCTTTACATCACCCTCCAAATGCCCTCCTTTGTAAAATGGACCCTCAAGGGTTCTAGCAGAAAAATGAGATCACCACTTCTCCAGGTGCCACTCGATGTACTGACATATTGCACAGCCCTCCACAGAAGCTATGGCAGAAGCACTTGGATGTGGGGTTAAACAGAAGGCAAACCCTTCTGCAAACCCAAGGCATTGCCTTTTGCAGAGCCATGGCCACAGGGAAGTGGGAGGCTGTTCCAGCTCTGCAGCTGCAGTGCTGACCAAAGAGCACTCATTGCCTATCCCCAGACCTTCGGGTTATGGGACATGAAAAGACTCTTTTGTTGCATCCTGTGCAATATCCAGCCCCAACCATAAAACTGTACCTCCACAAATGCTCACTACAGTCTGTTCCTGATGGCACTGGCTATAGGAAGGCTGACACTTGGGGGCCACAATGGCTCACCACCACTTGTCCCACAGCAAACAGATTGATGCAAAGCCAGCCAAAGTCCTTCTAGCATAACCTGGGAGAAAAATACAAACCGAGCAAGAGATAGAGGGGATTTGCAGCCATTCCAGCCTCATCTGGCCCATCTGAGACACTTCAACATGTTCAGCTCTGAGGACATGATTTCTATGTGATGCCAGATGGGCAGAGTGAGAAGGAAGAACCACTTTACACATAATGCCCTGCACCAAGACTTGCCACCCACCTTTCTGATATCAGAGCATTTTTCACAAGCATGCTATTGACAGCTAAATCATACACACGTGCTGCTCATGCCTCCCACCCCCACGGTGTCTTCTGTGGCAACAGCAGATGAGGGATTTGTGAAAGACTTTTTCCATTCACACACTTTCACACATTTTGTTCTCCACTTAGAAAAGCTGCCAGTGTGGCAGGATTAATATAGATACAGAACACAAAGTTTAGAGCTCACTAGGTAGACTTTGGTCAATGTAATTCCTTTGCCCAGATGTGCAGCTGCTCTATAATGAGTATGTGATAGGATTTGAACATGCACAGGAAAGTTTATTCAATCCTAATTTGCTACTGATGGCCTCTGCTGTCTGTGTAATAACGGGGTAAACCTGCAGCCAGGCAGAGCAGATGAGAGAGAAAGAAATAAACTAGTTAAAGTCTGTCTGGCCTGCAGTAAACATCAGAAAAAGCCACTTGTGATACAATAGGACTTAAGGGAAAGGGAAAAGAATTGTTACAAGAAGCAAAAGCAAAAAGAAGAAAAAGAAAAAGCTCATGTATGTGCTCTCACCCACTCACATGTGCATGGTATAATGCATATCCCGATCAGGGTATTCAGATCTCCAAAGCCCTGATGTCATTTAAAGTGTTTCAATTGCCTACAGGCATAAGGCACATGACACAGCCAAACCCAGCTCCTACAAACACCACTGATTTCTAAGCAGCTGTGCAAACATGCAGAACCTTTCCTATATGGTTTAAGTCCCCCTTTCACCCAGTATGGAGGGGATATAGCACCTAGTAATGCAGAAAAGCAAACTACAGACCCCTCAACTGTCTTCAATTAAAATTCCACCCAACTCATGAACTTTCTGCACATGAGCCAGAAACAGGTCAGCAGAGCATTTGCAGCAAGATCAACGGTTTGGAAAATTTGGTCAACTCATACAATCACACTCTGTAAATGAGAAGAGTCTGAAAACAGCCAGAGAGTCTCTCCATGGGGAGGAGCAGCAGCAACATGAAGTGCAATGAAGCTAAAATAATTGAATCCCTTCTTTTTGTTTTTAAATTCCACTTTCTGAGTTTGTTGGTGAAGAGTATCAATCCAAACCAGAGGACTCATTCATAATGCCGAGTGTAAAAGCCACAGCAGGGCTGGCTATTGATACAAGTTTTGTCTTTTGAAAGAATCCTGCGTGGATTAGCCTGAGCATTGGTACAAAAGGAAAGAATAAGGCAGTTCTTTCTCTTTTCTCACGTTATCTTCCCTTGCTGTTCCCAAGCAGGTGTGAAAAACTGACACAGATACAAATAGCATATCTGAGCCAGCCAGGGAGAACAAGCAGAGGAATGAAGATTTTCGGTGCTTTTCACCAACTGTGCCTCTGGCTGAACTACTGAATCAGAAGGAGAGGAAGGGAGGAAAAGCCCACATTGCCCTTCCAGGTCTCTTTGGTATCACGTGGAAAAACCTTGTAGCTGAGGCCTTAATTTTGACTGACATGGCAGCAGTGACCACGCTTACAGAAATTCTGACTGCAAAATTTTATTACTGAGATTGAACATACAGTTTTTAGAGATGGATCCTAGGAAAAAAAGCCTTTTGTGTGTAATTACTTAGTGCCATACTCCCTGCCCTCTTTTTGGCCATGAGCCATTCCCAAACTTCCTCTGATTTCAGAGTTCTGGCTCAGGCTCCCAGCTGCTTAACTTTAGCAATGCTTTATGGTCCTAACAACCCCAGGCAGTATTGTCAAAGCAACCTTTTTAAAAATAAAAGGGTGACACTGGGGACAAATTTTTTAGCTCTGAAGGAATCTTCTGGAGGGCCTTTCTTTCTTTGTCCTGTCACTGCAAACATTTTCAGCTGGTAGGGTTGTTTTTCAGATGTAGAAATGGGTTCAGATAACTGAACTGAGACAGGCTCCTCTGAAGATTTTATAACAAATACTCCCACCACCACACAAATTCTTGTCCTTTTTGAATACAGAAACTACCTGCACATAAATATGCTGTATTAAAGTGCTTCATGACTATTTACTGTTTGCTGTAAAAGTGGACAGGCCCATAAAGGCTGCTGTGCTTCCCCATAGCAGGGCTGAGCCTGTTCAGCCTTGGTCCACCTTCTCTTTTAGCTGAGGAAGAGAGAAAGAAGGAAATAATCATGTGGTTTTATCCCTATCTTGATTTTTCACTATTGTTGTTGATTCTACTTCTTATTTCATTCTCTTTCTGGAAAAAGAACAATTCAGTAAGGGGGGGCACAAGGGTTCTTTTTATTGTCACAACAATGGCATTTAAAAAAATAACAAAACTGTCAGCTCACAGACTACTGCATGAAAACAAAACAGGAAGAGAATTCACCCAAAATTAGAGCTGACCTGCAGCTTTTCTCTGCACGTCCAAGTTTTGCCACCTGGTGTGTCCAAGGACAGACACCAGTGTCACTGAGCTGTGAACTCCAAAGACTGAGGCTTCACATGAAGAAAGATCTAAAGATGAGTGAGTTAAAGGTCCTTTCACAGACTTGGAAAAGCTTTTGGCCATTCAGTAAATGCCATGCTCTCAAAAAACTGATGGTATAGTATGGAAACCAACAATCCTGAAATGACTCTGATATCCTTCAATACTTAAAGTACAAATAAAAAAAATCCAGCAGATAGGGGACAACCATCAAGAGAAAACCCATAAAACATGAACCTGAACTTCATGTGTGTGCATATGGGCAAAAGAAAAAAGATATACCTAACTGGCAAGAAGTTTCACAGGCATAAATCATGCAGCTCCACAGATTCATCAAAATTTAGGTCTGGCACTGATGTTTATAAGCTTCTCTTCACTAGAAGTTTCTGTTCCAGGCCTGTATCTTTTGCTTTGTCCATATAAGTCAGCAGTTCCCAGTTGTACAAATGAGCTTTCCTTATCTCATCTTCTTGGCTGTTTCCCAACCATCTGCAAATACAACTGCCAGCTCTTGGATGTTCTGCAACCTATCTGATTCTTTCATCCCACCTGCATCTTCCTTTTTTTATTTGTTTACTTGTTGCTGTACTTCTTAAAATCCCTTTGTCCTAGTATGACACTCTTCACAAAGTAATGCTCCATATCACACATTAAGGGAACATTGTCAAAATTACAAAGGAAGACAATCAAAGCTGACAGCACATGTTCTCCTAACAACATCTGCTATCCATCAAAAGGCTGTCAAGCAGATGCAAAAGATGAAACTCCTGCCCTTCATAGTGATCACACATGATGTAAGGGACTGCTATGCCTGAAATACTCATTTTTTTGGAATTCAGTGACCAGCCCACTGTAGCTGGTCAATGGTATATTTTGATAAAGCATTTCTCTAGACTTCCTTGCACTGCCCAAAAGGCCACCTGCAGACAGATGCATAAATCAACAGATAACAGCAGAGATGTTCTACCATCAGTCTGGTCATGCTCACACAACTTGCTCTTTTGTCATTTGATGGGTGAGGGTGTTCATGATGAAAATCCTCACATCTCTCTTTTCTTGCTCTTCAAGTTTCTCTGCTTCTAATGGTTTCATCTGAAGAGGCAAATCAATCTAAGCCTGAAGGATCAACACATCCTGTGTGCTGTGCCCTTCTCAATCTATGCAATAACTCCAGCTTTTATAATTGAAAGCAGATGACCTTACTTCTATTAAAGCTCCTTTTCTATTAATTATTCATCTGTCTAAATTAGAAGTTACTCAGCTCTTGTAGTAAAGCAATCCTATGTGTTGCAACACCATGTCCCTGCTAAACTAATGACTCACTAATAAAGTAGGCATCTGCCATTCAGTTATAAGACTTAATTACTTGAGGTAAGCCCAAGAGGTTACCTGTCTACAGTTATTGTCTGTTCAGAAATTCATGTTTCAGGTCCTTTAATAATTTCCACTAGCTGACAAAATTACAGTGGATGCAAAGGTTAACCCCATGCCTGCCTAATGACTTCAGTATCCCAAGATGTTACATCTTCAGGAAATTATGGTTGTGGTTGTGTTACACTAGTGGAAGGACTAAAGTGATTGTGGTGCATGAGGGGACAAAGGAGTGATAAACGTGTGGCATCCAACTGTTGGCACAATGCAGTAATAACTAGACCAAGTGAAGGGATAGAGCATGCTGCAGGATTAGAAACAATTTCCCTCATCAGCTTTTTCTGGTACTATTCACTCAGGGACATGCAGAAAGCAAAAATTGTGATTTCTGAGAGGTATACAGAGGTATGCTGCTGACATTTTCTATATCCAACCTACCACCTTTTGGAAGGGTTCAACCCTGGACCCTTCTCTCAAACAATCACCTAATAGCACAAGGTATCTCAGTAAGGGTTTCAGAGCACCAACAAGAAAAACAGACTTGCAAATAATAGCATCATATCAGAGAAGGAAGCCCAATCATATTTTGATGCCAAATGGAAAAGATAGCAGGGGAGGAAAGCCTCCAACCCACTGCTTCAATAATATTTCTAGTACAGGCCACAAAGAGCTCTCCAAGTAATTTTGTGAAAATGAAATACCACTGTTGTCTTGTGGGTTTGGGGAGGGGGTTGTTGTTGTTTAAACAGAATGTTTATGAAATGCTTTTGAATTGTTATTGCTCATTGTGGGATGATTGCATTTTACTGCAGATCTGTATGAGATGTGCTTGTTCATTGGTGCACAGGGTACATACACTGCCATGCAGTAAGAGACCACAGCAATCACCAAGCTCAGCTCCCTGTCTCTACACTATGGACACTGGCAGTAACTTTAGCTGAGGGCCATGAAGCCTGATGTAGGGCAAGCAATGAATATGTAACCATACCACAGAATAGAAATACACCTCACTCCTCAATCTGTCTACAGGTTAGCAAAAGAAACATGAATTTTAATGTTGTGACCCCATTTCAAGTCTGCAACTCTTATGGAGACAATGCTGCTTCTGCAATCATGGTCAGCACTGCATCAAAACCACCACACTAACAAAATTCCTTTAACAGTACAAGAAAACTAAGGGAAGAAATCACATCCTTATTATCCAGAAGGAACCATATTTAGCTCTGATGTTCCAAAGGCAGTTGCTAAATAATTAGAGGAAGCTTTGTGTGATGACAGGCTTTATTAGACCAGCCTCACCACTGTAACAGCAGCCCCAGGTTTACATCACAGTGCATCAATAAAAGCAGGCATGGTTGCAGAATATCACCAACAGGCCAGCACCCCCCCAAACACTCAGCGAGCACAGTTTTCAGTAGTTTCATTACTTCTTAAATCAATGACTCTTAAAAAAACGTCACGATCACAAATGAATGAAAAAAGCACACACACCACATGTGAGATTTGTATCATTGTACCTATTTGGGGGAGGGCAAAGATAGAAAGATAAAGTAGAAATGGAAGAAGTGAGCAATTGGGTTTCTAGAATCCTACTCTGGTATCTTGTTTACAAACGTCTTCTGCTTTCAAAAAGCTGTAGCTACAGGCTTTCTCAGCATCAAACAGGCTGTCTCCAGCACACCCTGAGCTGGGTAAAAATCTGCACAATATAAACTTAAGGGAGGAAAATCAACCTCTGAAATCCTTTTACCAATGAAGCCCAAAAAACCATTATGTTGCAGGGGTTTGCCAGCTATCAACTGGCTGGAAGCTGAATGGGAAGCAAGCTAGTTAAACTGACACAGATGATGCCAAACATTGATTTTTTCACTTAATTGTTGTCCACATAAGCCCTAGTATGGACATTCTTGAATAGGTTTAAAATTGACTTATAATGATCGAGCATATGTTGAGTCTCTATTGACTCAGGGTTGTGGCCACAGCAGGGAAAAAAAAGAAAAAGTATTTGTGTCAGAACACAGCAATACATCCCATGAAACATCGTAACAAGAAGAACAAGGTTGTCCTTAAAAACATCAAGGTTTGAAGATTAGTCAAAGACAAGAGATAAAGCCAAGTGGATGCTCATGTGAAAAAACCTCGCTATTTTATTTTAAAGAAAGTAATCCATTTCATCTGGATATTACTTTTCCTGAACTAGAGCCAGGAAGCCAAACATGCACTCTTAGCCCCAGCTATTTGCTTCATTTTGTCCACTTTACTCTGTATTTACTGGGTAATCAGTGTTCGTGCTGGCAGCTAAGACACTCAGATGAAGGACAGGGCTTTGGAAAATGCTGTATTCTAACAATTCCACGTGTTGAGACACCAGGATATGCTAACACTTACTTAATGTGCTTTGACTGGCAGGTGTGCTGTAATGGACCAAGTCCACTTGTAGCAGAACATAACACCAAAGCCAACTTGACAGCTCACTTCCAGAGTGAGGGCAGTCACCACAAAAAACCTGCTGGCTCACATCAGGCCATGCAGTAACCTCTGCTCCAGCACTGCACTCCAAACAATGGCCCAGCACAGGAATGGCACCTGACTGCTCAGGAGTGGCAAGGTGACTCATGACCCACAGGGCTACTGCTGCACCCTAGAGCAACAAAAATAATTTGTGTGATGGCTGTGGAGCATTGGAAAAGGGTTGTGCAGAACCCTGCTTGCCTTCACTGGAATCACAGCTGGAACATCTGCATTCTCAGAGAGAAGATTTAAAGGCAGGTAAAGATAAGGAAGAATCACTTTACTGTGCAGGTGAACGAGCACTGGAACAGATTGCCCAGAGAGGGTGTGGAGTGTCCCTCACTGGAGATATTCAGGATCTATCTGGACACAGTGCTGTGCCATGTGCTCTGGGATGGCCCTGCTTGAGCAGGGAGCTTGGGCCAGAGAATCCACTGAGGTCCCTTCCAACCTGAGCCGTTCTGTGACTCTGTGGCTGTGGATCACTTGAGGGGGTGTACAACAAACAATTTGAAAGTTGAGTTTACTGATAGACATGCTCTGTGCTGAAATTTATACAGCAAGGGAAAAAAACCAGGCACTTGCATATCTGACAGTGGTAAAACCATTACAAACCTGTGTATTGACACAGGCCTAGCCATTTAAACTTGCACATTTCTTTTTGACTTTGAAATATCCTCTATACAGATATATTTGCCTTCACGATTGCAGATGCAAAATTAAAATCTTCTTCTCCATCCCTGGACAATCTTTTTTTTCCTCTATGCACAGTTTATAGGAGCTTACTCTTTGATATTTTTTTAATAAGTAGTGTTGTGTCTGGCGCTTTGGGGAGTGCCTGTGACAGAAAGCACTTTATTACTTCTCTGTTTGAGTTCACTGCAGAGCACTCGCCAGGCCTTATGAGTGAAAGGACAAATCTAGGCAGCAATTTAATCAAGCAGTGATTGAAAAATTAAAGGTGGCGGTGATTAATATGGATTTAAAACTTCTTTTGTTTGAATGGGTTTTAGCAAGAGAACACGGCAGTTGGGCTTTTAATGTTTTTTTCTCCTCTGAAAGAGAGAGAGGATGAGAAGGGAAACACAAAGGAAACCTCTTTAGGCAGATCATTTCTCTCCTTTTAGTATTCAAATAAAAGCCAAGGGAAGAGGTTACACACAGTGCATATTATTATCCTTCAGTAAATAATCAAGTGTAATTTCAGCAATCACAAGAACACCTCTGTGTATAAGCAAAGATCCAGCCATAAAAACTCCATTTGGACCAGCACTAGAAGGGAAAATTTCTGCCCATGAAACAAATGAATCTTGACACCAAATCATCAGCCTGGCTTACGAAGAAATTGAGACCTGTTAGTAACCATGAGCATACATTAAACATACACAGAGTGAGAGTGTTTTACATTTAAAACAGAGGAACCAAGATCTTTGAAAGCTGTTAAGAAACAATGAAGGAATAACCTGCTAGACAGTCACACAAAATCCATCAGTGGCCACATCTCTGGTTGCTTAAAGAAGGAGGGATCTCTATAGCTACAGATACATATGGAGATACAGACAGACACATCCTGGAAAATCTGGATATGCATTCACTTGCCTTGCACCAATTGCAACATTAAAGGAGGTGGAACCACCATGGTTTAAACCAGATTTCACATCAAGTCTTTGTATGGCAAAACATCTGCATCCCTCAACTTAGCTGAGGTTATAGAGAAGCCAGAACTTTGATTGAACCATTTTGTATTGCCTCTGTTTACAAGTTACTACTGTAAATGAATAAATTCATATTAATGTGGCTCAAAGCTGTTGTGCTTAACTGATTGTAAACAACTTTGTGCATGCACTTCAAAACAATTTATAATACTTTAAGTCATGTGAGAAATAGGGACAAGCCAAGATAAGAAAGGGAAAAGTTTATTTTTCCTTAATCATTAATACCTTAAAAAACCAACCAACCAAACAAACAAAAAATCAAAAAAAACCAACCAAACAAACAAAAAAACCCGACAAAAAAAACTTAGCCAAACTGACATAAGCAGCATATGATACCAGCCTTGATTTCTTCTCTGCAACAAGTAGCTCCTGTCTAGGCATCTTTACAAAAACATCAGACACACCTCACCTTCCATGAAGTGTTGAAAAACTTAAGTAGAAAACACAAAAAGCCATAGCAAACAAAGAAGATTATTTGTAGACAATTAACCTTGTTATAATAAAAGCTTTGTCTGAAAAAGGATTACCAGAGCTTGTACTTCAACTAATAGACTTATTTTTCCCAAAAGATTTATTTTTTTCCCTTTTTCTCTTTTCATGCTTGGCCAGAGTAGGTGATTCATATTTTCCCCAGCTGTCTCTTGTCCCCACACACAGAAAAACATCATCATAAGAAGTTACTTGAAAAGAACTCTGAAGTCCATATTCAAAGCACTTAGATTAATAAAAAGAAAAGTTACCTAAGAAATGGTTCTGAAGAGAAGTATGTTTATTTGCAACAATGATGATTTTTGCTAGCTAACTTATACAATGGTGTGGGATCCCAAAGGGTTCATATAATTTAAGTACAGGATGTGTGAAGGAAGATGGACACCTGATTTTTCCAATCCCCTAGAACTGGAAATATCTGTAGGCACAAGCATAATTGCATTAGAAAGTAGCTTTGCCAAAAATGAAAACAATTAAAGCACAATACCTTTTTTTTTTTCTGCTTACAGTTGAGAAGGGTGGTTTGATTTTTCATGCATACCCACACCAATAAATGGAAAAAAAGCCAGTTCAATGAACACTGCTTGAAAATACAGTAAAGACATTCTGCCATGACACATGTACACTGGAGACACAGCAGAGTCTGAACCAAGGCTTTGCCAACTCATTGGCAAGAGGGCTCCTAATTTGATCAGTGATCTTCAACCATTTTTTAAAACTGTTTAAATCAACACTTTTAACATTGAGAAGAGCTGTGAGTTGAAATTCAGGAGGAACCCAGACATGGGTAAAAACTCTGAGAGTGCTGGGCTTTCTCCTCTCTTCCACACCCAATGAGAGGCTCAAATAAAACAACATCTGGTTCTGCTGCCCATGGTTAAGGTTATTCAGAACAACAACTCCAAAATGCAAGACTCAAATACACAACTTTATCACATAAAGGATTCTTACAGAGCCTGGGAAGACGAAAGCCAAGGCAAACACAGTCACCATCTAAAGAATGAAAAGCATAAAGAACAATCTGTGGTACAGGAGCAGAGAAATACTAATCACAGTGACATCCAGGATTCCTTCTGAGCCCTTCAGCCCAAAGAAGTCTCCTAGGCCAATGTTTTCCAGAGTAGCCTCAATACTGTGCAATATCAATGCTTTCCAAAAGCATAAATATCAAGCACTTTAGCTGATGTCCAGAGATGCCTCACATGACCAGCATCTCTGAAAATTTTGGGAAATGTATGCCTCCTAGTGCACGACATTTCTGAAAATAATGGACTGCTCTTCTCTTTATGTCAGTCTCTCCATATGCAAATTGAGAATGAAAATACTCTCCCATCATGAAGGATAAAAGTTTGCTCTTTACAAAGCTCTTTTGAAAAGGGAAAATAACCAACACTGTAAAAAAGAAAAACTATCATTATTGGTGTTCAGATGCCTCACAGCAATATAGCCCACTTTCAGTATGTGTAAGAACTGGCTCTTCCTAATAAAAGGTTCAAAATCCTGAATGGCTTAAAAAAATAAAAAAAAAAAAAGAGAATGATGGAAGATGCAGATTTGGTTTAGGGAGAACCACAAACAGTTACAAGGAAACTCAAGGTCTTACTACTGCCACTGCAAAAACTTAACTGCCTTATAAGTATGCAGTGGCAACTTGCCAGCAGTTGCAGAAATTTCTTTTTGCTGCTGAATTACAAAGCCTTGGAAAACTTCTAGGACATTTAATTTCCTGGCAAATTGCTTGAACCAGTTACCTACAGAGCATTACCTCACAGCTTCTGACATGCAGTAACTCCACAAGTCTGCTGTCACACAGAGCTACAGACCTCACATTAAAGCACTGCAGAGAATTACCCCTTTACTTTTCTGCAGTCAACCTTCACCTTTAATGAGATATTTTTTAACCACTGCTTCCTCCTTCTACCTTTGCTTTGCAGAACAGCAAGCCCAGGCAGCATGGATTGCCTGACATTGTCACTGGTGGGGTTTTTGGAGTCCCTTTGGAATCCCTGAGATTGCTTCTGAATCCCTCAGCGACGGAGCAAGGTCCCGAGCCTTGCCCAGATAGAATTTTGGCTCACGGTGAGCTCTCAGACAAGCAGGGTGAAGAGATTGGAATATGCAGAAAGGCACAAATCCACAGTTTATTCTAGTAAGGCATCCTATCTAGCATGTTCAATGGTTATTGTTTTACAGGGGTTTTTATATCTTTTGAGAGTTTCACATTTCGCACCAATTACCAAGGGAATTCTACGTTTTGACCAATCCCCGAGGGATTTTACATTCAAAGCTGGCCTATGGATACTAAAAGAAAATGAACCACTAATACTGGAGATAGATGAGAGGGTCTACCAAAGGGGGGAAGCTTGATTCCTTTTTGTATTCATCATTTAACAAGCCATTTCTTATCTTTAAGCTCTGGTTTCCAAGGAGCCTGTTCTGGGGACACAAAGAAACCTTCTTCTTTATGAATGTTTTCTGCTCCCTCCACATGACATGATGCTTTAGGTGTTGGTCCTACTGTTCTATTACACAGCAAAGTTTGCTGTGCCCATGCTGGGTCTGCCAACCCAGCAGCAACTCCACTGCTCTTCGGCACAGCCCTGCCAAGAGCTGATGTGTCCTCCCTGCCTTCTCTTGCCTTCGTCCTGCTTTGCTCAAAACAAATCTTCTGTCCCTGCTGCCTAACAACCTTTCCCAGCCTCCACAGCTCAAGGAGGAGCCATGTTGTTCATTCCCAGCCCAGCAGCTCCCATTACTGCCCCAGTAAGAAAAACCACAACTAATGTGTTACCATGGGCACTGCCAATACCAGAGCACTGTGCTTCGTGTATCATTCATCAGCTCCTGGATGTGCAAACCTTGCTGCTGCAGCTCTTTTCTCTGTAGTAAAGTTACCTGTGGGGCAAAATGCATCTGTACAACCTCTGCTTGAAATATCAAGACTATACCTGAATTTCAAGGTGTCTGTTGGCTTTGTCAATTTACCGTGAAAAAAAAAGCATCAGTAGTGTCCCCATGACCATGAGGACCAGGAGGGGACAGAGCCACAGCAGGTCACAGGCATATCAGGCCAAGCTCTCTTGTGGACACACACATTTAGAGAGCTAGGGAATTACAGCTTGGAAATTCTTTTCAGGCCTGGATTTCTCCTGACTCTCAGCTCCATTCCCAGGCTGACAAGCTGACTGCAGCTTCAGTTAGGGAGGAAGTCTCCCAGGGTGATAACATGGTGACAAACAGAGTGGAATTCATCATAAAGATTAACACCTGGTGTCCTTCCCGTGGGATACATCCTGAGGTGCTGTCCCAAGGATGTTTTTCCCAATTGTCCAATGAGCTCCTGTCCTGTCCTGGCTGCACTAACACACTTTAAATCCGGGCTGTCTGTACAATAAATTGGCCTTTTTTCCCCAAAGAGCTCCATGTGTGTTGCTGTCCTTTCTCTCTCTTTGCAGCACAGTAACCACACTCTCTCATAGGAAAGCTGTGGTTATACTGCCTGCCACTTAATTCTGCTAAAAACCCAAAATCCTTCATAAAAGCCCTAAGCCTCAAAGTCTTTGCTGTCAAGATACACAGGGCAAAGGAGAGAGAAATGCACTTCCAGCAATGTGTTCTGTGTTTTTCCAAAGGCTCCAGTGAAACAATGGCATCATGCAGAGTTACTGCGAGTCTGTCCTGCACAAAGACCATCATGATCTTTGAACTATTTTTAGCCTTTTGTAAAGCCTCAGATTGCTTTTGGACACTTCCTAACTGCTGTTTTCTACCTGCCTGTTCCTCCCCAGCCAAACAGCACACGATTTTCATGTCTACATGCACAGACTCTTCCCTTTCCCTTCAACTGCAAAGGCATGGAGCTTCCTCCTGCTCTTCATTCAACCCCTCTTTCACATCTCTTCTTCAAATACATTTTCTCCAAAAGCCCTGCATATTCCATCTCTCTGCTCCCAGCTGCAGCAGAAAATTTTAGGTTGTGAGGTGATGAGAAAATGGAACTTTAGCTAAGTCCTCTCTCACCCCTACATCACACCTTTAAATTTCCATCACTCCAGGATGGGCACGTAATATATTAAAACAATTCAGTATTTATTCACCACAAATAATACTGCACATGTCTTACCAGGTGCTGTCAGGAAGCCATACCTGGCTAGAATTTATGTCCTCTGGTGCCCAGCTGGCCAGACTAGAGGTTAATAGAGCAGCTCTTCCAGACACTAGAATCTAGGAGCCCCAGCACCACTCTGTAAATGTTAGACCACATAGGCCCACTGACACGTTCTTGTGCCACCCTTTTGCAGAGGCAGGGCCAAGTCTAAAAAGACTCTGCTGGAGAGCCATGGATCAGAAAGCATGAGCAGTTGACAAAGTAAAGGTATAAAACAGACAAAGGACCCTTAAAACACACCAGTGCTTCTATTCCTTCCTAATTTAACCTGTAATGACTAGAAACTGGTGTGCCTTCAGCAGTGCAAACCTCCAAATTACTCTTTTTCAGTCTCTTAATTTGTCCTGGTTCAACCTCCTCTCACCCTTTCCTTTATAGTTGTAAAGCTGGGTTATTTTGGCTCACACTTGACTTTAATATTGATGGGTTTGTTGATGCCAGCTGAGGGCAAGAAGCAAGGCTCTTCCCAAACTAAGGCAATTTCTCTGTTTCTGCCTCCTGTTGTACAGCCTGTCTCACATTTTCCCTGCAGCAAAAAACTGTAAGAAATGTTCACACAACAACAGGGTGGGATAAAAAACCAACACGAAAAGTAACATGACACCTATTTCTACACTAATGAAACAATTACTAACTAATTGGAACCAAGCAAACCAAGCGGGACACAAATCAGGGGAACATTTTTTAATAAAGCTTCCTGCTCACTCAACCGGCAAAGAGATGTGTGGCTTTGGAAGGGTAAAACAAACATTTATGGTAGGTTGTAAAAGAGCTCACTGGTTTATGAGGTTTTGCCCTTGTCCTGGCACTTCTAATTCAGGTCATGGTTCCAGTTCAGTTTTATGTCCAGAATGCAAGAGCTTACTGCCTTCTTTCCTCTGCAGGAACCCAACAAATTCAAGTGGGGGAAGGCCAGACAAGGTGTAACAAACAGCCAAACCCTCTTCCCCAAGCTCTCTTCCCCTTAAAGTGTTGAAAGAGGCCCTCCAGCTGCCATAGTGAGATGTGACACAGCTGCCCCAAGGCACACAAGTGCTGCAGGGCTGTGCTACTTCTGAGAAGAGATTTTTTCCTTCTTATCTTTGCTTAAACCCACACGTGTTTCAAGAAGGAACCTCAAGAGAAAGTTCCACTTGACAAGAGATTTTAAAAACTGAAGTCATGTAAATTATCACAAGTGACAAAACAGGACAAGAGGAAATGGCCTCAAGGAGTATCAGAGAAAATTTAGACGGGACATTAGGAAAAATTTCTTCACTGAAAGAGTTATCAAGCAGTGCCCAAGGAAGTGCTGGAGTCACCATCCCTGAAGATATTTGTAAGACCTGCTTAGGTACACAGTTTAGTGGTGGACTTGATGATCTAAAGGGTCTTTTCCAATCTAAAGGATTTTATGAAACCCATAGACACTTGCAAGAGGCACAGCAATACTTGAGAGGCTGGCCCTACTGCACAGAGCTGTTCCAGGCATGGGAATGAGCAGATGGGATGAGTTTCACCCTTTGGACCCACTGAGCTTTGCTCAATACTGAGTATGCAGAAAAGCTTATTTCTTTGCTGCCAGCCATCCTGCACCTGAAAGATGGAGATGCCACCTAGAAAGGTCCACAGGAAAGAAAAAGTGTACTGCTTTATAGGCAGATGGTCTAAGCCTGGAACTGGCTCTAGGCTGAGCATATGGTTCCCATTACATATGTAAGAACCAGATACTGCCCACAGGGAAAAAGGTGACTTAAGCCAGACTAAGAATACTTCAATGCCACTGAGTGATTTTGTGCCCTGTGGAGGCAGAGTTCATTTCAGGCAATTATCTCATGTGCTCCCTACCAACTGCTCTCCTCAATGATGATGGGCCACAGTCCATACTAATAAAGACAATGAAAGTGATCTGGACACTGGAATGTTTCCAGGAATAAATTCCCACCTTCCCAAAAAACTGGAACAATCTAGCAAAGAAGGCTATCACACAGCACATATGGCATGCCAGGAGGGGAGAGCTGGAGTCAATCTATTTTACCACCCACAAAGGATAAACGAAAAGGAGCAAGAAGAAGTTTGTTAGAAAGACACACAAGAACATTTTGCACTGTTTACGATAACTTATTGGGCAGTGCAGGTATGAGTCAAGCAGTGTCTTTGCATCCTCCCTTTCCCCTAAAAAGAACCATATTTTTTGGACAGTAAGAAAAGTTACGAATTCCTTCAAGCATAGACTGAAATAGAGGAGTTTTGTTTCTGTTGCTAATGGATGCTGAGTTGATGCTAAGTTACATATATTGCTTCTCTATTCACATCAGAACTCTTAAAATCAGACAAGGTTCCAGATCTCTATCATTCTTTTTGCCTCTACCAGGCTTTAAGGAAGTTACACCACCTTTGGCTCTGCCTGAGCACGTATGTGCAAGTGAAAACAAGGAGGTGACACATCTGAAACTGGAAGATGTGTGACAAAAGATGCATTAACTTGCTTTGCAGAAAATTGGCCGATTTCCTTTTCCACCATGTCTGAATGCCTTGATGCCAGGAGAAAAGCAAGAGCACACAGAGATGATAGCAGGCTTAGATGCAGGAGGAAATCAGTGTCCACGTTGTGCCCTGGCAGGCACGGGGAGCCACGAGAGGCGATGTGGCAGCCAGCGGGTGAGTGTCCGCAGGGCTCCGGAATCAGCGCTCGCCTTGGACCGCAGCTCACTTCCACCAGCTGCTCTGCAGTCAGGGGACATCTTGCTCACATTTACTTTCCTGAGCTATCCTGTGCCCTCACATGCCCAGCCTTCAGAATAGAATTCTGTAGCCGTGGAAAGGGGTTTTAACCCTTTAAGTGCGGTGGAAATAAGATGAACAGCTACATGGTCGTCTTTCATGACAGGAAGAAAGAGACAAGTTTATTCACAAACACACTTGGTTTTATAGCATGACTCTCAATTCCAAGAGTAGAGAAAAGGTGATTGGTTTAGAGAGAAGACACCCCGTTCCCAGGGCCTGGTCACACACCACAACAGGTGTTTTATCTTTGTTATTAATTCCTTTTTATTTTGACCAAATGATCACCCTGGGAGAAATTCTCCCTGGCCTTGAGCTGGCCCAGCTTATCGGCTGGGAACAGAGCTGAGAAGCTCCAGCCTGGAATATTTTTCAGGCTGTAATTTTCTTACTTTCTCAATATGTGTCCCACATAATTCTCACCATCATTCTCTTCTACTGATATATATATAAACTCCCATTCCTAGAGCCCTACAATTATGGGAGAAGCACAGCTTAGGATCTGAGCTTTATCTCTTCAGAAGAGGGGCCCTAGCAAGTGCTGCAGCTTTGTTTCACTGATTTCCCATTGCATTTCCAGTTTACATAAAGGTGCCTCAATGGAAGCTGTAATCTAGTACTCCTAAGTCCTGACATAAAATCCAGTGCTTCATAATTCTTGTGCCTTTTTCCCAGAATCCTGTATCTCTGTGTTTTTCTTGGAAAAGGAATACATTTAGCTGGATTGTACCTAGTTCTGTGAGGTTGGTACTAAGTCCTAAGGGAGAATAGCTTGTTCATTTTTTTGCTGAGTGTAAGTTACATTAAATATGCTGGACCTGTGAAGGTTTCTGCTAAGATGCCTCTGTAAAACTGAAATTCACTTGTCTTTTGAATGGCTGGAAATGTTCATGAAGCGTAAATCATCTCCATCACTGACCCCACAAACCTCATATATTATATAAACATATGGATATTAAAATTATACCTAACATTTAAAGTAAGTGGTATCTGCCTGTGAGACACTGGGCAGGTAAATTACAGACTCATAGACTAAGGAAAAGATCTGGGGACCATTAGTTATATGGTCCAATAAACATCAAAACCAGAATAAATTAAAACTGAGGTAATTTTAAAAACTGGATACTGTCCAATTTCTCTGGAAGAAAGTCAAATAGAACAAGGGCACTGGAACAGTGTCCCAGTGGGAACTGAAAAAGAGATTTGGACACAGAATCTGCATTTAGTTTATTATTTGGTTGGTACTTACCCTGTCAATGTAACTTGGCTTTCTGCCTCTTCATATCAGAACAGCAGTACTTTACAACCCTAGTGCTTTGTCCTGTCCCTAGGGATCCCTTGCAAGCATTTACACCCTCCTGAGATGTAAAAGAAGACAGAAACTTATGGCATGGAGCCTTTAGAGGTGACAGAGGTAAGAAAAAAGGAAAATGCACAGCTTTGGTAACACTGATCTTGTCTTTTGCTAAACTCTTAACATTTCCAAGCAAATTCAGAAACTAATTGAATGGATTTAATGCGTAATGTATTTGCAGTTATAGACATATACATATGTCTATACCTGGATATATATAAACCCACATGCAATCCTGTGCATGCCCCATGCTGAGTGTAGGGTCCTGAAGCAAATGGGATGGGTGACATTTAGATCAGGGCACCCTGCCCAGCCCTCCTGTGACACCCACTGCAGGCACTGAGCTACTAGGGTTTAACTGGTCCTTGAGCACTGAACACTGTTTTGAATTTCTCTGTCCTCATAGGATTTGCTTGATACTTAACCCTGCACACTTGTACTAATTTTGCTGATTTTTGTGCTTGAGTTGCTGGGGGAATTACTGAGCAGAAGGTCACAGCTGTTTCACATTTTGCAGTATAAGGCGCTTTATCCCTTTCCACCTTGCCCTTTAGTACTGCCATGTGGCAGAAAGCAGGGATGGAGATAAGGATTAACTTTATTTAATGTGATATTTAATGTGTGAAAAGGTCCCAAACCTTCTTTTTACAGATAGTTCTGCAAAACAGACCAAAGGACTTTTAAAGTAAAAAAAAAAAGTTAGGCTTTGTTGAAAATATAAAATAGAATAGTTAATATTTAAATTACAGAAAAAAAAATCAAGAAATACTACTGCAAAGGGAAGAGAAATGAAGATGGGATAAGACCAATGCTCTCTTCACCCATGGTCTCCCTAGAAGCATGTCCTTGTCCTCAAACTTTATTCCTGCCATCAGTCACTTTCTGCAGCAAATAGTGCTCACTTTGTAAGAAGTCCTTAAGGAACATGGTCTTTAGGAAGTTTTCTCTGTCCCCTGAGATGCTGCTCTCAGTTCCTTGCAATGCCTCTCCTATTCCCATACTCAGTGTCTCCCAAAGTCCCTCCCCTTGCTCCTTCTCAGCTGGTGTCCAGGGAATGTGTGATTTCTCTCCCATGCTCAAGGGTTTCCCCTGACTCAACCACCCCATTTACATAACATGAGTGAAACAGTTGAGACTGAACAGGTCAAACACAGAGCCTGTCACAGGATTGCAGACTGTTTTCCTGAAAAATTAATGGAAAGTCTTGACTGCTTCATTCAAACAACTGTCAAAAGTCTGCTATGCTGCAGACAGCATTCAGGGGTGGGGTTTTTTGCAAGCAGAAATAGAGTGAAAATCCAAATAAATGTCATCCATGGTATCCAAATACACCATCATCTGATGCCTCCATTTTCAATGATGTTTATAGCACATGACAACTCTATCCCTGAATGAGCATCGCTTGGGCTTTGCCTCCATGACCTTCTCCTCTAGTTTAATATCTCTCCAATTTATGGCAGAAACAGGTTGTGCTGCTGGCAACCTGCATGGAAACTTAGAAGCCCAGTGCTGAGCCCTGCTACCAGTTATCGTGGCCCAGAGCTGCTGAGGGACTCTGCTGACTATCTCTGTCCAGCACACGGAGGTCACACACTGTGACAGTCATAGCCAGCAGCAGGTGCAACTTCATGGGACTCAAAATGCAACCCCACTTTGAAACCTTTCTCTTCTCACAAGGTCAAGGAGGAGACAGGAACAATCTGCCTTTGCTGTGTGTCTCACCATGCAAGAAGCATTAAATGAGGCAATAAAAAAAGCTGAGAAGCCTCTTCTGTGAAAATGCTGCCATTTCTGCAATGTGATTGCTTTTATGGCACCTTTTACTCAAAAAAACATTTAAGCAAAGGTAAGGGTCCAGACTGAAGTGGTAAGAGAAACAAGTGAGAATGTTTAAATCTCAGCAGTATCTCTGCTCCAAATTGCCAGGGGAGGAAAGGAAGACTGTCAAGCACAGTTCTAGGCTCAGTGACACCAGAAATACCTCCTGGATGACCAGGTGAGAGAATGTGTTTATTTTAGGTATTATATTTTCTTTGTGTTAGATCCGTATGCAATACTCTGGGTAGGCTAGCATACATAATCCAAAACCACTTTTCTCCTCATCTGCAGATTCAGTGAAGCTTATAAAGGATCCCATAAAAGTAATTTTAAATATTCATGCAGTGTTCATCAACCATGTGTCCCAGTAAACCTACAAGGACAACTTTGGGCTTTCTAGGCAACTCCTCTTCAAAAACAGTACTCTTGCATGCAAGCATTACCTCTGTGCTGCAATGACAGCATATGCTGCTGTTTGCAACATTAAACATCATTCAAAGGAATACTCTTCATGCTGCTTACACAACAGCAGTGTCTTTGTTTTGATTTGCCAATTTAAATAAACTCATTTTTTTGTTGTGAGACAGAACCAGGAGCAAAAGAGCAAGGCAGGCCTAAAACTTGAGAGTATAAAAGAAAATTTATTAACTACACAAACAAAGACAAGGAAAAAAACCAAATTCAGAATAAGGGTTTTTTTCAGACCACTCCTTCCTTCCCTCTCCCAACTTTCATAACAACAAAACAAACATATAACAAATACTTTGGTCAGTTCCCAGTTTAGTCTTTTTCAGTTCACTTCCAGAAAGAGAAGCCTCCTCTTGTTGAAGCTGTAGGGATTTTTCCACAAGAAGGAAGAAAACAGTCCTCTCGTGGTTTCATTTTCACGATTTGCATCCACCCTAACCTGCAATTGTGACACTCCTCCCAGCTCCACAGCCTTCCCAAAGCTGTAGATGTGGGCCATGTCTGTCTCATGGGGTATTACTTTTAAGAACGAAATGTTCCACAGCTAAGGTTCTCTTCATCTCTTTTCTCTCTGTTCAGGCTTCATCCTCAGAAAACCGGGATCCCCTTCTTTCCTCGGGGCAAAGATTCTCAACACAGGTGCTCTTTAGTCAAATCATCCATCAAATGGAACATCTCCATCCCCCCATGTCTTTCTCCATGGTTTACAGGAATATTCAGTACATCAGTTCATCCTTACAGTCTTCCAAAGGACTTTCAGCCATCTACAGCATTTCCTCATTCTTCTTCCATCTAAAAAACTTAGCTCGTGCTTCACTGACTTCAGAAATCTCCTTATTCCCTTTCATATTCAAAGGAAGGCCGGAGGTTTCTCGCAAATCTTATCTGAGCACTAAAGAGTTAAAGTTTAACACAACTGCAAGAGTTGGGCCAGGCCCAGGCCATGCTGGGTGAGGGTGGCTGAGGTGTTAATCAGCCTTTCTGGGGCTGGGCTGCAGCCCCACACTGCCCATGGCTGCCCCTGCTCCCAGACAGGCCCGGCCCTGCCCATGGCCACCCCTGCTCCCAGACAGGGCCAGCCCTGTCCATGGCCACCCCTGCTCCCAGACAGGCCCGGCCCTGCCCATGGCCACCCCTGCTCCCAGACAGGCCCGGCCCTGCCCATGGCCACCCCTGCTCCCCAGACAGGCCCGGCCCTGCCCATGGCCACCCCTGCTCCCCAGACAGGCCCCGGCCCTGCCCATGGCCACCCCTGCTCCCCAGACAGGGCCCGTCCCTGCCCATGGCCACCCCTGCTCCCAGACAGGCCCGGCCCTGCCCATGGCCACCCCTGCTCCCAGACAGGCCCGGCCCTGCCCATGGCCACCCCTGCTCCCAGACAGGCCCGGCCCTGCCCATGGCCACCCCTGCTCCCAGACAGGGCCCGGCCCTGCCCATGGCCACCCCTGCTCCCAGACAGGCCCGGCCCTGCCCATGGCCATCCCTGCTCCCAGACAGGGCCCGGCCCTGCCCATGGCCGCCCCTGCTCCCAGACAGGCCCCGGCCCTGCCCATGGCCACCCCTGCTCCCAGACATGGCCCGGCCCTGTCCATGGCCACCCCTGCTCCCAGACAGGGCCCAGCCCTGTCCATGGCCACCCCTGCTCCCAGACTGGCCCGGCTGCCTCCCCCAGGCCGTGCGGGGGCTGGGCAGGCCCGGCCTGTCCGACAGCAGCGGGAACCGGGCCCCCCCCACCCCAGAGCCGCAGGCCCGTGGAGGAGGAAGCCATGAAGGTCTTATCAAGGAGCCTTTCCTTTTCCCGGCCATTGGGTCCCCTCGTTGGCAAACGGGGCCCAAGCGGCCTCCCGAGCCTACCCCCGCCATGGGGGAGGGGGAAGCTCGGGTTGGTGTTACCTGCTCAGACACCAGAAAGACAAAGAGCCTCAGTTCCGGATTACCTCCTTTAAAATGTGTGTGCACGGAGCAAACTAACCTTCTCCCCTTGGCTGTTGAAGTTGTCCCAAGCCCCACAGAGGAAATTCTCTTAGAGAAAACCTCTCTCTGAGTTTCTTCTTCCCAAGTCAACCCATCACAAGCACACACACTGTTGAACACCTTCTTCCTTCTCCCAGAGCCAAGTGGAAAACAGACCTCTGCTATCCTCTTCCCTGAAGCACCTTTTCAAACAGCTTCATTTTAACACCATCTCCCCTTTTGTGCATCATATCCAAAAAACACCCTGCAAAGATATTCCCTGACACCTAGTAAGACTTATTTTGTCAAGTCTTCATTTTCTGCTGAGAGCTGGAAATGTCAACACTGTCCTGCATCTTATCTCTTGTGCCTTGCTGTAGAGAGAAAAGTATCTCCCTTGTGGACAGAATTGCATATTCTCAGCCTGACAGTAACAGATATCACCATGCTGCATTGAGTAAATTACATCAACTTGAATTAGACAAGAGATGTGTCCTGAAATATGAAAAAAAGGCAGCCACATCTTTAGACTTCTTTCAAAAAACATTTTCCTTACATCACAGTAGGAACACACAGAAAGGAGACAGAAAATTCAACAGGATGTCAACGAGGAACCATGATTTGGATCTCCTGTTTTGCATTGGACCTGCTACTAGATAACAGCTGTCCAAAAACTACTTCAGCCCAAAGATTCTCAGTCTTATATGTCTGGGGTTTAAAATTTTAATTTTATTTTGACGTGTCTTTACCATTTTGCTGCTGATCTCTTTTTCACCAGGTCTGGTCATTCTCTGAGGCCTGATCTGAAGCTCACTGAAGTCTGCCTCATGATATTAGAAAGGCTCTGTTAATAAATGAGATGCTGGGGGGAGGAAACAGCCCATGCAGTGTAATTCATGGAAATGTTTTACTGAACTGTCCATGCACAAAATACAGAACAAAAAAATCTAGCAACCTATTTCATATACTCTATGAAAATTCTTCAACTATACTAAACTCAATTCTTCTCAATTTCTATTGTTAATATCAAATAATTCTTGTTCTTCATAAAGGTTTGATAATAAAATCAATAACTTACCAGAAAAAAAAAAAAAAAACAAGATTGCAAAAAAGAAACATTTTAAATCGAGAGAAACCACAACCAGCAAGATTTCAGAAACAGCTGACTACCTCTTTGGCCTCAGCCTCTATTTTCCTACCCTCCACAGTCTTGTATAATAAGAATTTAAAGGTGCATTTGGCATTAACTGCTCCTTCAGGTCTTATCTGCAGATGAAAATCTGCTCTTGAGACAGATATTACCAATGTTTAATTCACTATTGAGGAAAAGCATCCACGTATTTTTTGACTGTTCAAAAGTGTGTGGACAAGGCCTCTCATTTCCAACAGCTCCTGTTAAAAACAGTAACTGCACAGTTTTCTCTACATCTTCAAAAATACTTGCCTTGTACAGCAAAGAAAATAATGTCCTTTTTCTCCTCACTAGACCCATACCAGGAGAACAACAGAGAAAGAATTTTAGAAGAGTGTTTACACATTCAATCAAACTTAATAAGCAGGCTCCACATGATAAGGAACATTAATGTCAAGGGCCATTCTGTCTAAATTTGCTTGTTCTAATAAAATCACACTTGATTTAATAAGCATTGCTTTAGTACAAGGGACTGCAAGGGGCCAGCCAAGCACACTCCTAAGCAAAGTATAAATGGTCTGGATAAATGAGATTAAAGTTTACTCTTAAAGCAAGCAAGGAACTAAGACACCATCACAGTCCAACTTGATTCAATCTTTCATCAAATACAAATAATTTCATCTCAGGCAGAGGACATTTTTTAGCACTTCTATAAGTTTTCCGATTATTTAAAAAAGATGGTACTTCAGGGTTTTCAGTCTGGTTACAATAGCAGCTGTTTCAATGACCAAATGCTTCAATTAATCTGTTTTCTTTATAACCCCATCCTTTTCCAGCATAGCGTACTGGGCCTGTCACTCATCCCTACTACATTATTGTTGTGGAAAAAAAGAGAAAGGAGTAATTAAAATGTATGTAAAACACTATCATGGAAGAAAGAAAAAAAACCACATGCTTCCCTTTTTTTATCTCTCCCCAGTACAGAATTTGAAATTTGCCTGCTTTGTTTTATATCCTCATCACTGATGACTCTGGGCCTGCACAGATCTGGCAATAGTGCTGTGAATTAGCAGTCCATGCCTGTACCAAACTGGAGCTGAGAGGTGAGCTGCAGAGACATAAAATAAAGCTACTCTGGGATATTTTCAATAATACAGTATTGTAGCAGCAAGGAAAACTTCTGTGAAATTTAGTAGACTGGCTTACCAAGGAAATATTTCTGGGGACCAATTGTAATTGCCCTTTTGCAAACTCTAGCCACTGGCAGTCCAAGTCTCTAGGATCTGTGATGTTTGTGTGCTTGTGGCTATGTGAGCTGCTCCCAAACCATGGTACACAACCAGGAATCAGGATGACCATCTTTTCCTCTCGAGAAAAATGAGTATTTCCTGGACAACTCCTAACCATCTGCCTCTGCACAAGGCCTGATATGGAGTCAAAAGCTATTTGCAGTCACTGCTGCTATCACTGCCACATGGTACCCCATAATCTCTGCTTCTGGTATCTCAGCAAGCTCAGTATGCAAAACCCCAGGCTACACTGTTAGTACAGTGAGATGCAATAAGGAGATATCGAAGATTATGAAAGGATATTTCAGCAGCAGCTCCTGACCCTTGAAAGGCAGAATTGGTTTGAGAAGAAGGTTGGTTGTGTTGACAGGGACGAACAGCAGGATGGAGACAGCCACTGCAGGCAAATGTGATACAGAAAAATGAGTGTACTGTGATGGGGCATAGACAAGGTCCGAATAGGAGAAGTCCCAGAATTTACAGAAAAATCACCTGATTCCTCTGATGCTCTGAAAGAAGTCTTTGTCCCTTCTGCAGCATCAGGAGAAGTCTGTAGCTGTATAAAATAGGATGTCAGTGTCCTCTGGAAGCTCACTTGCCCAGATTCTTACTTATCTATGATTAACCAGTTTAGGTAGCAAGCCAATGCCTGTGCTCTGCAACAAGGGGTTTACAAGACAATTGATTGTGAATTATCATCCAATGATCCTAAGCAGACCTAACCCAACCCAGTGCCTTCTTTAAGGGAGCAGGGGTTTTACACTCTCTTGGTTTGCCAACAAGGACATTGCACCAAGATCAATAGCAAAGACTGCACTCTTCACAACACAATTCAAATCTTCTGTAGTCCTTGGCCCCGGGTCTACAAAATTTGCAGATTTGCAACTCCCCTCCCGTAAGTCCAAGCAAAACCAAGAATGTGTAGCTCTGATATCTGAGAAACTACTCTCTGTAGTAATTCCATTGTGTAAATTCTGTATCTGCAGGAAAAATAAAACAAAAAAACATACTGTTACCCCACTCCCTTCAGAACTGCTGTGGAAAAATGTCCAAGAGCATCTACTTACAATACAATTGAATGTATAATGTCAGGTAATAACCTCTCCAATTGTGAGTTATTTATATGTAAAGTTGCCACAGTAAAGCACCACATTATTTCTGCTCTATTTCAGCACTCAGCAGCTAATGCAGAGGTGACAGCATCAGAACAAATACCTGAAAAGAGCAGGACTGAGGGAAGCAAAGTTCACACCACTCGGTGCTTTGAGAAAAGCCCTTGCCTCAGCCAAAACACAAGTGAACCTGGGCTGAATTATGACACTGTGTACAAGTTCTTTGAGATTAAATGGTTCTGCCACAAATATTTGGTTGGTCAGATGATTTCAGGCTTTGAAGGGACATTGTTATATAAGAACATTACAGTCTATCGATTTTAGGAAAAGGAGAGGTATTATAGGACAAAACAGAAAGAATAATGCAAACCCCGTGGGTTGAAAGTTTTTGGGGAACACTGGGTTACAATTTAGTCATCTTCATGTCCTTCGGAAACATCCCATTCAACTAGGAAACCTCTCTAAGCAGTACCTGTTACCACTGACAAAGGGGAATGTATTCACTACCCTTTAAATAAAAAAGGCCATTTGTTTTACCCTTCCTGAATGCTTTTCCTATATTGCCATTACAATGAGAAAGCACAACAGCTTCCCTACTGTAAAGCTGCTCACTGTTGTCAGTATATTTTCAAGGGAAGAGAGAACTGTGAGAGTAAACTCCACCTCAGGCTGCTATAGAGTTTTTAGGCACATACTGATAGGAGATAACACTAAATGGAAGTGCTTTATACAAGGTAATGTAATAGTAACAGAGCAAATATAGGAACTGTTTATTATCAAATCTGCTTCTTTTCTCTCCTTTGAAAGAAATACTGCATTGTCTCTCTCTTCCAAATGAAACTGCCACCTCAGAATTCCCCTTTATAAAAGGATCTTTCCCCATCAAGCTTTTCTGATGGGTGTCCTTGAAATGTTGCAGAGGCAAACAACTGCAGCACTAAAATGATCACTTGGCAGCTTGCTGATGTTTGCTGAATCTCTCTCTCTCTGAGCCAGCTCCTGCTTTGTTTTTTTCTCCCTCTTACAGTGATCTCATGCAGCATGGATATCTCAGAGACTGACTTGAAACTGCAGTTCCAAGGGGTTGTTTTTTTTTCCCTTAAGACAAAGAGAGGTATTTGCTTGAGATAAAATTAAATACTCCACCCAGCTCAACTCCACTGCAGTTCAGGTGTGAAAGCAAGTACATTTGCATAGCAGAGGGTTAGGAAACTCCATCTTTGTTTCACACTAGGGTGAAGTCTAGGATTCAAATGTTCCAGAAATCTGCAGTTCTCCTCTTTCACTTGCACTGCACAAGCTCTGACAGTGTAAATTTGGAAAGGCAAATCACTTTTATTCCTTAAAAGAAAGAAGCACAAAAGCCTTTGCTTCATTTCCTTCACAGTAGCTATGGTTAGGCCTCAGAGAAAACTGATACACTCTTAATTGCTTACAGGTATTTATCAGGAAATAGTCTTGTATCAGGAAAATATGTTAATCTGCTTATGCTATTTAACTGCTCCCTGAATTTATACTGAGCTTACAACAACAACAACAACAAATCTTCTTGACTCTTTGCAATTCAACTGTAAGCAATAACTGACCAAAGCAAAATAGTGGTGGAAAATCTGTCTATCAAATAACATCAACTAATCTACTTGCCTAGTTCCATCCTCCTACTGGACAACAGAAAATACAACTTCACTTTTCAGAAACCAGCCAGCCACCATAGCATATACTAGTCCTCACCATGCACTCCTAGACCTACCAAACATATAGCCAGCAAAGAAAATGGGAACCCATATCAGTGTCTTACTCTGGTTTTCACCAGTGGAGCTTTCAGGACCATCAGGCCCATTTCTTTGTGTTTCCTGTGACAAAGAGGCTATGCAGCCACTAAAACAGAAATGGTCCTGAGCCATGTTCTGAATACATGACAATGTATGTGGCACAGTATACAAGTTTTATTTGCCCTTGTTAAGGATGACATACGTAACTTGGTGTGGATATAAAACTTTAGCCAATAAAACTTGTGGCCATAAACTTTTGCTAATAAAAACCTTCTATGCTATATTGTCAAATATTTTCTCTTCCTCTAATGATATAGAAATACAATAATATGATGAGCAGGTAGATTCATTCAGACATTAGGCTAGACCTGTGTGAGACGTTTCCAACTGCAGTACATTACAAGATATAAACCTGTCCAAATCTGACCAGCAGTAATTTAGGAAGGCTTAAAACTTATCATGGCCAACAGATCTCTGATTATCACAGAGGAGTTATTGCCTGCTGTGTAATTAGTTTGCTCTCACTGAGCTAGCCCATGGCTTACAGGCATTTTGCAGTGCTGTAAAACACCCTGGAGAAGGATGACTGCTGCAGATGGAAAAGCACTTTCCATGGCACCACACGGGCCGGGAGAGCTCCCTCAGCCCTCTGTGCCTGCTGCCTTCAGAGCAGAAGAACCTGCTTTACATCCTGCTGCCTCCACTTGGTGTTTTATGTGCACAGCTGGCTAATGACTGTGTTGTATTATGTATAAAACCATTTACTGTGATATGCTCGTGCTGTTAATATGCTGTAGAGTATTTTTGCTTTGTTTAAGGGGCAACTCTGGGAAACATTAATGCAGGATGGTACAAAAACAAGGGTAATTCCAGTCCAGACTGCAAGAAGAAATCCACAGAGTGGCCAAACATTTCCATCTGCTCAGTGAACAAAGAGGCTTTCATGCCTCAATTTATGCCTTCTGCTGTCAGCAGTTGAGTAAGGAATCTTCCTGGCATTTGTAAGAGGCCATGTTGCAGAATGCTGCTTAGCAGTGCTTCTCTTTGGTGGCCTCCATGTGCCTTGTCCCTCAGTCTAGGCAGGAGGCTTCCAGGCTCTTTTGACTTGCTCTAGCCCCTTTGCAGCTCTCCCCAGAGAAGGTGCTGCTCCACTGCACCAAAAGGAAGCAGTGGTCAGAAGGTACGAATTAGGTTTTGAGAGTTTGATTCTAACCATTTCACTCTCTTCTCAGATTAACAATTTATCACACACTTCTTGGAAGTGTAAAACAGCATGAAAACCTTTGCTTCAGCCTGTCCTACACAATTTATCTCTGGAATCTCCATGTCTTAAGAAGATGTCTGCTCTGGATAAAAGCAATTATATACAGAATGTAAGGTAGGCCTGTTACCTTCTTACTACAACCTCTAATTACATCCAGATTCCACCCCCCTCCCCTTATTTTACTGGTTTTGTACTTTCACTGATCTCTAGAGCAGCTTGAAGAGTCTGTTAGAGATTTCAAAGCATTGAAAAGCTCCACAAAGGCACCTTAGAGAAGGCTCCTAGTGACCTTATTCTTTATGATTTAGGGAAAAAAAAAAAAAAAAAAAAAAAAGCTTTTTACCAAAGACATGTGGGTCTACCAGCATATAAATGCAATGCAGTTTTCTTGCTCACACTTAACTTCTGGGTGGGAATTCCAGGCCATTGCACTGTTGGGATCAAACAACACAGAATGAACTGCACTTGGTAAAATTTCCTGGCTATTTTCTTGCCTTGCCCTAATCCATATTTTTTCGCAGCAGGATTGTTTTCCAGGACAACAGGAGTAGTGGAGGAGCTCTAGCTTCCTGGAGTGGCCAATCTGCTACATCACTGGTATCAGAAAGATGACTTAGCCCACCTCACTGTTTGTTTCTGAACTTTTCTTCAGCTGCTGCTAAAGGATACTGGAACTTGCTCCACGACATGGAAACACATTGCACCGGGCGACTAACATCAAGGCTCAGTTTATGTGAAATGTTGAAGCCTCTTATTCACATTTTAATGAACAGGAGAGTCCCAGGTACTGTCAGATGCCCAGGTACTCCCTACCAACCTTCTCACCCACTGCTATCCTGCATCCTCAATGCCTTTGCAGAACTGACAAGTCAATGATTGACTGCAATAATCACAAAATGTTAAAGGCTGGAATGGACCTTAAACATCATTCAGTTCCATCCCCCCCTGCCATGGGCAGGGATACTTCCCACTAGACCAGGTTGTTCAATGCCTTATCCAACGTGGACTTGAACATCGCCAAGGATGGGGCATCCAAAACTTCTCTGACCAACTTGTTCCAGTGCCTCACCACCCTTACCTAGCCCGAATTTCCCCTCTTTCAGTTTGAAACCATTACTCCTTGTGATGCCTTTAGTTTTAAGTTTTCCTGTTCTCCTTGGATGTGCTTTTCTGATGTGCTGGGGTGATGAAGACAAAACAGTCCTGTTCTAGTTAAGGACAGTTTCTCCAAACTTCAGGCCCTAAGCACAAACTACATGGAAAGGTGGAGGGTGGGTTCATGTAAATTAACCAAAACCTATAAAAGTGTAAGATTTTGTGACCAGCCCCCTCCTTTGCTTCCATCTTGGAGCCATCCAGGCAGGGGCCACGACTGTGGCACTGATACTGGCTTCTGTAGGCCTGACAATAAATACCCATTTTATTCTCCTTAATTCTGTGTGTAGCCTTTGTTTCGGCTCCTCAAGGCATCCCTTGTCCTACCACTACAGTTCCTAACAAAGGGTCCCACTCCAGCTTCCTTGCAGGCCCCCTTCAGACACTGGAACATTGCTGTGAAGTCTCCACACAACCTCCCCTTCTTCAAGAAGAGCCCCAACTTCCTCAGCCTGAGCACTGCAATGTGCTGAAGGCCATTCAACTGTTCCAACTCATACAGGAGGGACCCACCTGTGAATGTTTCTGCAGAGACTGACACATACACACACAAACACACACCTTCAGGTCCCTGGATTTGTGCTGCCTTCCAAATAATTATGCTCTGCTCGGATTAATTTGTTCAATTTTTTTTTTCTATTAGCTTGGGCTGCTGTAGATCCACTTTGCTCTTGAAAAACATAAAGGTAATACTCTGTGTAGTTCTGCAGAAGCAGGAGTGGGTTTACAGACTTGAATCCCAGAGAATACAGTGGGAGATACAGCACAATGCAGCCTGAATCACTGGTTTGCAGGTCTGCCACAAAGACGACTTTCTCAGGAAGCTGCAAACAGAGAAATAATGTCTGGCATGTGTTAATCCTTATCAGGGGAAGACAGGCTTAAATGAGTTTGTTTACAACAGTGTTCAAGTTTGCTGAAGTATTTTAATAAGTAGGTAAAAAGAAGAGGCTGTCAAAAATCTAGTTTTCCTTTGATGGAGGAAGGAGGAGAAAATCTAAATTAAAATAGGTATGTTTTCACATACAGAATATAACACAGTGTGAAGAGCTGTGATATTTTTCTATGAATAACATTCACAGAAGCAAGCTACACTTTATGATGTTACTCTGCCTCTGAGGGTAGTGGAAGCAATTGAAAGCTTGTAATTTTTTTTTTTTTTTTTTTTTTGGTGGTACAAGCAGCTTATCCATGGAGTTTCCTCACTCATTGATCCTACCCTATGTAAGAATCACTACGAGGTTGGACCCATAATCAGGATACAAACAGCATTAATGGACAAAAGAAGTTAACAGACAACAGCTAAGATCTAGAGGGTGGATACAGCACTTGTTTTTGATGTATATTTTGTATATCTCGTTATATTTACACACATTGCACTCTTACATGTACTTCTGGCTTTGACAATTCACCCCTAAAGAAATGAAGACCAATGCTTCAGTTAAAAGTAAACCTTATTAATAGATTTTCCAGGAGACTCTAAAGCTACTGTTCTTTGCAATATTTTATCTATGGAAGCATTCTGGTGATGTAGTTTGAATTTCTTGGCTCCATATTTTACTGTCTCACCTATGTGAAAGTGGACAATGCTCGTGCATTGATTAATGAATTGAAAGTTTCTCCATTTACACTGCTGTTTAACCAAGCATTTCTCTTTACTCCCTACTGATGATCCCCAAAGGTCCCCTCAGTAATTCACAAAGAGTGCTGCTACACTGACACTGCCCTCACTGGGCTCTTTCCTCTCTCTTCCACCACTCCTAAGAACTGTCAATTGTAAGGTTTATACAGAAGCTAAAATCCAGACTAGGTCTGACTTCTACAGGACACCAGACTGAAGCAAAAGCTTTTCCAGGAACAATATGGAGGCTCTGCTAAGTGCTGGAGTAAGTAACTGACAAAACACAAAACTGTTCATTCCAGTATTTTGAGCTTTTCCCTTTATGTTAAACAGTAACATAAAGACAATCAACATGAAATTTATGGGGCAGTTACCAGTCATTTGGTTTTCTAGGTACATACTGTGGATCCAGAATGGTTTTGACAGCAATGGCTGTTGCTGCTTGAGAGACACCTCAAGTACCAGGATTATGACACTCTGTAATGCCCAATGCCGATTATTGCACAAGTGAGACAGCTTTTCTACCACACATGAACTATTTTATACAGCCACAGCTGGAAAAGTTACTTTATATTCCATTGTAAATATGAAGAAAATATCACTTGGAGAATCTTCTAACATAAAGATGCTCAAGCTGAAGCAAGCATTTTGAAAGAGGCAGCTGTAAATAGAGGTTGTAACTTACTTGGCTGGTACACAAACACTTGAACTTGCTGCGAGCTATTTGCAAGAGCAGATTAGAACTAAAGGAAGGACAGGGAGTCTATAAAATACATCAGTGCTATGGAAGACATTGTTCTATGAGTCCCTGAAGACACTTTCATCTCATATGAGCTGTATTATTTTGTTGTACTTAACATGATACTGCGCTGAAGGGTTTTCTCAAGTGAAGAATATTTGTAATTTAGGATGCTCTGTAAGTAGAACTTTGTGCAAACAAGGAACTAGGTCAGGTCATCAGATTAAGGCTGAATGACATGCTTAATGCACTGTTTGTCCTATTCTTTTCAAATTAAATATTTATTTAACTGAAGGATGATAGGGTTCTGCTTTTCTTTGATCTTATTGGGAACATAGTGAATGCATACAGCGAAGACACAATGACAGGATGCCAGAGCAAATTACTATATCTTGAAACATTAAAATGTGCCTTTAAAATTTGAGTTTTCCAAGGCAACTAGATCTTATTCTCTCCTCTGCACATTTTGTTTACATAGGATAGCTAGCATTTATTTTCAGCAAAACATGCTGTGCTAACATCAAGTCAACTATAGTGTAATGTGTGTGTCCATATATGTATGTTCAGTGTACCTTCACTGTAGGCAGCTCAGTTGTGCTGAGATCCACTGCAGTTGGCATACCAGCTAAGTAACAAGAAGCCTGCTCTGGTACCTACCAGCTATACTACATTATTTCTGCAAAGTATAAAACACCCTCAGCCCAACAGGCAGATGTTCAAAGTTAACTCTTGAATTAATCCTGAGCAGGTGATGAGCAAATTTTACAGTGGTTTATCTTCAGTCCACCATTTCATTGAATTCAATATGGCTGTGGACAACTATTTCAGTACAGATGAATTTAAATGACTGAAGTTCATCTAATGTTTGACTTTGCTATATTGAGAACCAGCAATGTGAACCAGCAGACACCAAGTTAAATTTACTGTAATTTCAGCAGGGACTAAAAAAAAAGGTTTGGGATAGTAAGTTCAGGTAAGAATTCTGATATGGTCTTTTCTCCTTTGACCAACACCCTATTTACAAACTGCTGGCAACTCCCCTTCTCCATCAGTGACCCAGAAAATTAGAAAAACAGGTCACACATACAGAAATGCTGGAGGAACTAATAGTTTAGAAGAGATGACTCATGGGGAAGACGATCAAAATCTATAAATATCTTCAAGGCCATAACATAAATGTATAAATGAAAGATGGGAATTGTTCTGCCTCAGAAGCTGATAGGTAAGTTGGCAGTGTAAGGAAAAGAATAACTGGTAAGTGACTAGCACCTCCAGGGATGCTGGCTAGGAACCATTACTGTAAGTATTCAAGAACAGGTAAAATTGGTTCTAGTGGGCAAGATGCATTGAGAAGACCTGCATGACCCCTGGAGCTTGACTAGATGCTTCCAGTTCCTGCTGCTATTTTTGCTATCCATGACATTATGGTAAGCCCTGGAGAGAGAAAAGATTACACTCAGCAAGGTAAATGTGGCTGCTTAAATTACCATTATGTGCAAGCAGGCATTTCATTGACTCAGCACCTGACATCTCCTTACTATCAGTGATAGCTTTTATGACATGCTAATGTAGAAGGTACTACACAGCACTGATACAAATTCATAATTGCTAATTATACCATTAATAACACTGAACCTATCTGCTGCTAATCTTATTGATATAAATAGTATTATTAATTGCATCAGGCGTCAGCAGTGATGTAGAGTGACACAGTGTACAGTCATCTCCCTGAATGACTCACGAGGCTCCCAAAGAAGGACCTCCATCCACAGCCACACCTGGCCTGCCTCAGGCATTAATGGCTCAGATGTCTTCACTTCCCATCAAGCAAATAGCTGCTGAAGTGCAGTGACATATTTTTATTAAATTTGAAAAACAAACCAGAAAGCCCTCCAGCACATCAGAGCTAGGACTGCACTGCCAGACAGTAACAAATTGCCTGTTGCACTTCAGGTTCCTCTGCAGTGCACATGCACTGGGATGCGCTGCAAAAAAAAAAGTTTCTCGAGGATTTATAGTTCATTTTGTCACTCTGTACTTACCTAGTAGTTCTTCTCAACCTCCACATTCAGTTCATTGCACCCCATTTTGTTTCTGTACACCCACAGACCCTAAACAACTGCATTACACTATCAGCCTTTATTTTTCACACTAGTTAGCACCAGATTTTTTTTTATTTTGCCCCAATATTCTTAAAACATTTGGCATTATTACTATCTTTTTCTGGCAGACATGAAACTAAAGCAAGTCATGAGTAAAGCCAAAGCAGCTAAAACTCTAAATTTAAGGAACAAACTTTAGCCCCCTGGAGTGTGATATTTCCAAAGTACTTACCATTTTTATGGCACCCCACATGTGCAGAGCACAGATCCAAGCCCCATTCTTGCAGCTGGTAATGCTCAGCATTTATGCAAATCTGGCCTAACCCACATGCTACCACCTACCTGCATAATTAGGAACGTGCAGCCTGTGCTCAGAGCATTTTGGCATTGCACATTTGACATCCCCTGCCTGTCAGCAATCCCTGGCCACATTCACTGTGTCACTTCCAAACAAGATAAGGGCTCTACCAAGATCAGACTCAATCCCTGCAGAGTCCTACAACTGTCTGCTGTATGAGGAACAAAAGAGAATTTCAGCACCTAATTCAAGACTCTGGCATAGTGCATGAGCAGAGAGAGGGTGAGTTTAGATTGCAAAGACAATGAACCAAAATTCCTGTCTACTACACAGGTGGGTTTCACCTATCACTTTCCAAAGAAGTGAATTAAGTGTATTTTCCTAGGTAAGAATGTAAGAAACATTCTCAGTAAATTCATAAAAGCACTGTCCTACAGTTTCCTACAATTATTGCCATTGGATGGTATGACAAATGCAGAAGGATGTGGGGGGTTGGCAAAACCTACATGTGCCTCCTGTTCCCTGTTTAAAAATTCTGAGAGAAATATGATCTAGCTCACCCAGCCAGTGCTTTACACTACACCTGTGACCATTCTATCTTACTGTAACATAATGAGCACATCAAAAAATTCTTAGCACAGAATTTTTTTTGTTCAGTGTTTACATTAAGTCTGGCAGACTCCATCTCTGCTTCATCACTGATTCCACCCATGTGTCATCATTGCATAAATGATGCTTACAGCTTTGGCTAAGTCAATTTGAGGAGTGATTAATTTCCCTATCTGTTAAACCTTTAAATATTTGATTTGCACATGAGTTTGACTTTTCATTCCAGCTATTTCCCCATCATTTAATCTATTTTTTGAAAAGGTGCATCTATATCCTGGAAGATAGCCTTACCAAGCATCATGCAAGTGCAGTTTCTCTTTATTGGGTTATGATATGTGTTGCTTTGTTTTTCTATCCTTTAATCTCCACGTTTGTCACAGAAGAAACAGAGGACAACCAGTTAAGCCTCACCTAAGCTAAGGAGCCCTGCTCTAGGCATAGAGGAAAGCAGACAGCTCTTCAAGCTTCACTCTTAGCTCAGCACAGGCTGCCTTCCTGGGCCAGTCACTTTGCCCAGCCTGCAGAGAATCTTGAGTTCCTGCCAACCTAAATAAATGGTCCCCATTCAGCATGACCTCGAGGAACACTGTGCCCATGGGAACAACAAATACAACCATACCTGCATCAGGAGAGACTCTCTGCAGGAAGAGTAACTAAGAAAAAAAACTTGCTGGTTTTAATAGGTAAGTATTAGCCAGCAACTTGTGAGAACAGCAAACTTATACAAAGGGTAACTTCAGCCCTAATGACACCCAGGGAAGCAATTCCTGGCCCTGTGTGCACAGCACTGGAAAGAACATCATTAGACTGGAGTGTGCAGTTCTGACCTAACATAACAACGTGGCTGTGGGCACCATAAAGCAAGTGGAAAGGAGGATTATAGGAGTGTCCTAGGAACTGACAAAACCATCCTGACAATGCAAGGACTACGGAATTTTTGATGAATTTAGTGTACTAAAGAGTAAACCTAGAGTTGATCTGAACAACGTGAAACACTTTTTTCATAGAAAAGAGATCAGATAATGTAGCCTTTTTAATCCTGCTGTCAATAGCATAAAGATCCACTGACTGAAAGCTAACGTGAGACAGATTGAATCTCAAGGGAAAATTTCTTAGGGAAAGTATAATTAAATATCAAAACTGGTTACCAGAAGAGGTGATAGACTTGCCTGGATCTGAAGACTTTAAAACATATATTTTAATGCTGCTTCTAGAAGAGATTTTATGGTCTAAACAGCTGGGAACAAAGAAAGAAACTGGTCTAAGTGCTCCAGAAGAACCTTCCTGACTCTGACTCTCCCAAGAGTGGACCAAATTTACTCCACATCCTGATCTTGTATTTCTCTATTTGCAGCATGGGTAAAGTCAAAACTCACTGCACAGCTTTGGATGCTCTGTGGAGGGAAGCAAGAAAGATTTTTCCATCTATGCATGTTTGACCAGGTACACTGTGGCTTTTCCTTGGCTGATATTTCTTGTTATCTGAGGCATTAGAGCAGCAGCAGCTGGAGCTGTGGGCACTGTATGGAGAGCCACTGCTGTGCTCTGCAGGACAGCCCTTCTCCTGTAGAGGAGTACCCTAAGGGGCTGGCTGGTGAGCATTACGTGGATGCCCAAAAGCATGCAGATCATTTGATGTGATATTGAAAAGGAAATTTCCAAGGGCCTCAGGGGACAGGTTTTTTTGCCTATGTCCCTTGCACAATGCACAGCTTGCCTGTTAGAATCATGTGGACATATTTTAATTAATACAGTTCTCATCTCTGCTGCTCACTGCCAGGAGCACAGTTTAATGTCCTGAGAAAAGCAGCTCCTCAATCTGCCTGAACTTTGGGCTTAATATAAGGAAACTTGATCGAGCATCTGAGCACAAGATGATTTACTATGATATTTATTATATCATTTTTTTCTTTAGTGCTCTTGATCACGAAAAAATGCTCAATTTACCATACAGATAGGACTGAATAGAATCACTGTTTCACAATCAACTTATCCACCTCCTTTTGGGTACTTTATTTGTTCTCTGTATTAACAAAGTGGGTAGGAAGAGCAGGGAGCAGTTACTTAAATGTGATATACCAATCATACAAGCCTGGGCAGTGTATCTGCTTCTGTGAGCTGACAGTCCCTTTTCTCTCCTAAGCCATACTCACAGTCTATACTTTGAAACCCTGTGACCTTTCTGGTCTACCTGAAGGACTGTTCTCACTGTCTGGCTTTATGCAAGCAAGAAAGCTGAGTCTTGTAATCATGTATATCCACCATGATTAACTCCTGCCTGCCCATATAAAATCACGTCACAATAATTACCCTCTGTGTGTGCACATGTGTATGTTTGTGCCTGTGCCTACACGTGTCCATGAGCTTCAGGCTCTTGGCTACAGCATTATCATTCACACCAAGGCAAACAATCAGCTCAAAGCTGCCACAGATGGGTTAAGCACAGCCAAAACCAGGCTGTACCAATTAAAGGTCCTAGTTTTATTTTTCATTCAGGATCATGGTGCCTCTTTCACACACACTTCCTAGAGCTGTCACACTGTCACCATGTGAGTTCTTGGGACTGGCACTGTTCAACATCTTTGTCAGCAATGTGGGCAGTGGGATGGAGTCACCCTCAGCGAGTCTGCAGACAACACCAAGACTGAGGTGCAGCCAGCCTGCTGGAGGGAAGGGATGCCATCCTGAGGGCCTGGACAGACTGGACACACGGGCCCGAGAGAATCTTACTAAAATCAACAAAGCCAAATGCAAGGTCCTGCACTTGGCTTGGGGCAATCCCAAATACAAACAGACTAGGGAGAGAATAGATTGAGAGCAATCCTGAGGAGAACTGGGGATGCTTGAGGATGAGAAGCTCAGCATGACCCAGCAATATCCACTTGCAGCTCAGATATCCAATCATATCCTGGACTGCATCAAGAGAAGCATGGCCAGCAGGGTGAGAGAGGTGATTCTCCCCCTCTGCTCCACTCTGGTGAGACCCTACCTCAGTATTACATCCAGCTCTGCAGCCCTCAGCACAGGAAACTCATGGACCTGTTCAAGTGGGTCGAGAGGAGAGACTTGAAGATGACCAGCACCTCTCCTATGAGGACAGGCTGAGAGAGCTGGGCTTGTTCAGTCTGGGGACAAAAAGGCTCCAGGGAGACCTCCGAGCCCCTTCCAGTATCTAAAGGAAGCCTACAAGAAAGCCCTAACTCTAGAAGCTCAAGGCCAGGTTGATGGGGAGTGGTCTCTGAGTACCCTGGTCTAGTGGAAGGTGGCCCTGCCCATGGCAGGGGGATTGGAACTAGAGGATTTTAAACCTCCCTTCCAACCCAAACCATTCTGGGATTGTATGATTATTCTGTGTCATCATTTCCCTTGTGACTGGCTGGCAACATTTCCCCTAGGTTAACCAGCATCAGGAATGCTCTCACTTGTGGAGACTCCAGAGAGCTGCCTTTGCAAAGCTGACATTTCCAGAGGGTGGAAGAGCAGGCTGCACTCATCACTGTCACAGTACAGGGACTAAAAAGAAAACACATGAAAAGATGGGCAGCTTTTCAGGGAATCCTGGCTCAAAAGATGCAAATCCTGCTTCAATAAAAAGTTAATCTGGGAGATTCATTTCAAGGTGTGGGTGATGGCAAAGATAAACTAGAATGCTAAAGAGCTTAAGCATTCAGGGTCACCTCCAGCCTCAAAAGACATTGTATTTTTTCATTCTTAAATGATATGAGAGGCAAAACTCAGAAGACACAAGTAAGGTTTGATTCCAATTTCTGTATTTGGAGGCCCTTCACTCAGACTTTTCACACAGGACAGATTCTCTCCTGCAAGCACAGGAGCTCAAGTGGTTTTCCCTTTTCAAGTCTTCTAAGGGATTCTTGCTGAGATGCTCAAAGGTTCTCTCCAGTCCCACTGCTCTAGGCACACTTTAAAGCACTCCTTTTTATGTGTGCCCATGATCTGCTAAACTTTACTCTTTCATTCTCTTTATTGATATTCATGCCATTTATATCTCCACCTGTTTGTTCCTTCTGGAGTCTGATCCCAGATCTCCCACGCAGACCAGCAGAGGTTTGGTGATTTAGTTCACTTAGAATGACAACAAGAACACACTTACCAGGAAAGTGTGTGTAACCTCAATGACTAAAAGAACACGCTATTTCCCAAATATTGCCAAACAGATCAATATGGGGAAAAAAACCCCAAAAAACCCCAAAACAAACACCCACATCCCCACCCATCCAAAATAAAAAGGACATTTAAAACATTCCAATGCTTTGAGATAGCAGTAGGGAGTAGTCAGACTGTTTCCTTAGTCAGGTTGGAGAGCAGAAGCCGTGTCTTGCACAGGCAGGTACAACGGCAAAAGCTCACTTCATCCACATCCCCAGTTTCAGAAAAGAGTTTTACCTCCATTCTACCAAAATATTAAAATTAAGCCATGGAAAAAATGTGGTTTACCCTACTTGTGTCTCCCCCTGCCAAATAAAAGTTGTACCATCACAGATGATTACTGGCATTTCCCCAGAGACCAAGCACATCCCTGGGGCTCACCTGTCTGACACCTGGCATGCTGCAGAACAGCCATGAGAATCTGGCTCAGCTTTGTTGTACAGAAATGGCTATTGAGTTGTGAGACAATCCATAAGCTAAAGACAAGCAAGAAAAAAATGCAGACAGAAATGAAACCATTCAGATGGTTCCAGTCAGTGGTTCAAGACAAAAACAGTGACAAAAGAAGCTCTAAAGCCCTAAGAGAAGATAAAAAAGGAGAATTAAAAGACAGCATTTTATCACACTGAATAAGCTGACTGATGCCAATCTGCCAATTAACCCACCATCTATTAAGTCTCTGCATCTGCAATGGAGGGCACATTGTTACCACAGTAGCAGTCTAATCCTAGTTGACTACTACGTGCATTAGACAATAAATCACCACTGTGTACCCTCAAACTGCATGTGTCCTGCCTGCACACAGAGCCGCCCAAACACAAGTGCCCCAGCAGAGGGAGGGGGGGACAGAGCCCCCCAGCCTGCAGGAGCCATCTGCAAGCTCATTAAAACCTCCAAACATCACAACCAGAGCCTTCCATGGGGCTGCAAAGCACAACCAGAGAACAATTCTCCTGATTCTGTTCAGGACTTAACACAGAGGCAGGCAATGTGCTCATACACACACCTGGGAGCGAGGGCATGACTTCATTCTATGGCTTTGAGAAGTGTGCCAACAACATGCTGTTTCTGAGTATCTTTCTCTGGATATCCAACATGTATCTGAAAATTATAACCCAAAAGCACAGTAAAAGGAGCTCAAGAGAAATAAACAGACTGACAGTGTTGCTGCTGTTACTGCCATTTCTGCTGCTTAATCTGACTGGTGACATGAAAAAGCACAAGCAGACAACAGCTGCTTTAGAGCCAAGACCATCAGATCAGCTCTGTTTTCCAGAAAGCAGCAGAACATCTAAATTTCTGTGCCCCAGAATGGGCACCTGAGAGAGCACCTCCCAAATCCTCCACCAGTAACCTGGGCTAGGCACCTCTATAGGTCATTACCCACAAAGGTCATCTGTATCAGTAGGATCAGATTATGAGCAAAATAAGCATGGAGCCACTTCAGCCTGGTTGCCCACATGTCTTCTTTACAGCACTGACACATTTTCATTTCCCTTGTATGTTAAGAATTTCAAAGTTTTAAAAGAATGTAAAGCTCATGCACTTGCTTCTGCTATCAGAACATGGACAAGCCAATTTACTCTGTTTTTTCAACCTGTGTGTTGAAAGGAAGGGTAGAAATAATGTAATAGGTAGGTATTAAATAATAGAGTTGATAAAGGGAGCCAGAGCAGACAATGTGAGCAGGTTTAAATTACAACTCATACTACTGATGTCCTGTGACACTATCAGGACTTCAACACAAGGTGAAATGGGGTTAGGTGAAACTCTACTGCAATTCTGAAGAAATCACAGAATACAGCAATGTTATCTTTAGAAGTGACTGAAGAAGGAGGAACATAATGAAATGGAAATAATTTCCTCCACTTTTTCTCCTGTGCTGAAAATCTGTACTGAAATTGCAAGTGCATCCCCTCTCATCTGGGCAGACAAAGAGTGAGGGATCTTGAGCAGCCACTCTCAGTGGACTTTATTCTCTTTCCCATCACGTTCAGCCAGTGTGATGATGACAGGGACTGAATATGTCAAAGCCATTAGGAAAAGCAGAAGAAAATGCTGCACTTCTTAATAATCAGTAAAGAATTTTGGATATGAACAAAAATGTCCCCATTACTGGGGTTTCACGTCCATGCCCAGGGACAGAACAGTGCAATGCATCCCTGAATCTCTAGGAGTGCACACATCTCTTAGCTCAGGAAAGAGAAATGATGAGTTTCTCTTGGTCTCAAGCACTCACTCCTCTGTGACCACATTTCTTGGTAACCCGAGAAAGACTGTATATATCTTTACATAATGGGAACAATTATACTGTATAATAAATAAATACTGTGAATTAAAACCAGTCTATTTTTGGACAGGATTCACCTCTGTCTCCTCCCCTATACCCTGTTGTTCACTGAGGCTTTGCTCCTTTCTGCATCTTCTCTCTCCTAGACAAGCAAAACTCAATTTTGGACCTTAACAATTACCTGTCTCACCTCAGCACCTCCTTCCATCCACATTAACTGTGCTGCTTTTTTTATTTTATTCCCTTTTCAAGACCAAAGCCCAGCTTCCCCTGCTTTCCACTGCTGGTGGTCTAGTTCCAACATAGTGACAACCCAAAGGAAATGCTGACCAGGGAGATACGGAAAACCTATGAGCCTGGGAGACCAAAACCTCAGAAAGCAAGCAGAAGGAAAGGTCTGAGCTGCCCCAAGTGCTTTCAGATGGACAACCAGAAGACCAAAAAGTAGGGTCAGGGACAAGACATGGAAGACTAGAGATTACATCAGGTCTGTATGGCTGTTTCAATATAATGTAAATATTTCTTTTTTAATTTTTGGTTCTGCCTCCCTTTGATAGTATGCCATATACAGTCGTTAAGAGCTGAGTGGATTTTTATAGCTGCTATTAGAATTGAATTTTATCTTCCTCCACAAAGATTTAATAAATTAAATTTCAAAGGCAAAATTAATCACTTACTGCCATGCCCATTCCCCCATTTTCACTGTGAAATAAATTCATCAACAAGAAAGTTTTCACATGATAATCAATATCCATCAAATTCTGAACTTCAGCTTCAAGTTAAAGGCTAATAACCCTTAAATTAGTGACACATAGCAACACATCTTTGTTCTCCTTGGGCCACAGGGCCTACCCATTTGCATGAATCACTAATACACTGAATTGTTGATTCAGATCAACAAAGCTTTCAAATGCACTGTCTTGTTGATAGCCTCTATAAAACACACCCATAGCTCAGAAATGCTGATCCACACTAATGCATTTACTTCCAGTATTTGCTATACAGTCTAATAAAAATATTAATGCACTAGAAGTGCTGATGCAGCCCTAGAGCAAGATTTCCTCACCATAGAAGCATCTCAGCTTTCTCTCCCATGAGCTGTGCTTTCAGTAAATGTCAGGCTGGAGCATACCAAGGAGGAGAAAATATTAAGCTGTTGTGTCCTCATCAGTCAGACAAGGTCATGGTGCTTCAGAAATGGTGATGTGTTTCTTGCCAAAGAGGCAGGGTGAGAGAAAAAGAGAATAAAGTATCCTGCAGATGAAGGAGACGAGGGATAAATGTTGAGGTTGGATAGAATCAATTTTATTCTGCTTTAATTTGGTTGTGTCAGGTCGTCAGGTTGCTTGGGTGTGTCAGGTCCTGAGGGTTCAGAATTTAGTGATTCCCCAAGTGAGTCAGGAAAGACCTTGGTGGTTTGAGAACTACTACCAAGGACTCCAACTGTGTGACATACATTGGTCCACCCATTCTTCTGTCACAAAAGCTGCATGGATTTGGGAACAAAACTTCTATAATCTAGAGCACTTTTTAAACCACCAGTGGGGATCAGAGAGAGCCAGGCACAAGATTCTATACTGCAAACATGGCTTTTATAAGATGGCCTTTATACAGCCTCACACATATTAGGAATTGATCAGCTTTTCTAAAGACTGAAACTCTCCTTTTGAAGAATGAATGACTTGAAATAGGCAATTCCACTGTTTCCATTTTCAAAGAAACTGTTTATTCATCACCTTGGAAGGTGAAGTCAAAGCCAAATGCAACTGCCAACATCCTTCTTCAGTTTAATGATGTATACAAATGTAAATAAAAGATATTTAATTAAACAAATAAATACGAGGGATAATCTAAGCAAGTAAATTGCTTGTAGAGAGTGTCATTAAAGTAACCAAAACTGAGATAGTAATTTATAAATACTTCACATATTCTAGCCAAGACCTGTACTAAAAAACCCACTCACCACTAGAGCACACCAGCTACACCAGCTCTACAGAACAGTGAATAAAAACTGTTAGCTACCAATGTGTTCCAATATCCCAGGACAGCTCCTTATAATTAACAAAATTTAGTAAGTTACTACCAATTTATTGATTTACTTCACCTTTTAATGGACAGACATTTTTGTTGCTGTCACTCTACAGGTGTGCAATTTGCAATATCACTTTTCAGCAAATGTCTGTACCTGCTGATCAAGGACAAAACCCTCTCCTGAAGAGCAAAAAAAAATTAGTCCTGCACAGAATTGATGTGAGACACTTAGGAAAAGCTCAGAAAGGCTGAGTTGAGAAAAACAAGCAGCAGAGTAAACACTAAGGCCACCACAGCAGGCACATCTGTCCTTCTGTGAATCCATTCCTGTCTGTGGAACACAATTAAATTTGACTTTACTTGACAGTGCTCCATTGAAGCTTCAGAGTAAGGTACTTAAAAATGCATTCATAGAATAAATTAAGTATCTTTATAGGTGTTCATACAAATTCTTTTTCGACATAGGTTTTCATTGAACAGATAAAAGTTGGGGCAGATCTGTAATTACTATAAACAAGAATATTTTACTCAGATGAATTTAATGGATTTACTATTGAAACTGATTTATTGACCTTACAATTTGTTTCATTAACTGCTTAAAGGCTAGCAGGATGAACCTATATTGTTATTTTACTTTTCTGATGCATTCCACAAAATCTTAAAAATACAACTACATAATCAGAGACATGTAAAAAAAAACATGAATGACACTCTTTACTCTTGGGTAATAATGCCACACAGAGAGATACACAGGACTCTGTTGGGAAGACAGCAACAAAAATGGAGTGTCTTACTGAAGTGTACTCATCATTAATAATTTCTCCTCCTGAATGCTCCCACAAGCACAACTCCTCACTTACACTCCAGTAGCTCCCTTCAAAGGAAAGCCTTAAGAGTATTTTATAAAAAGAGAAGTAAATTTCGTAGCTCACATATGAGAATCAGTATTGATATGATAAAAAACCCAAAACAACAGAACCACGAATCCTAAGCTAAAAATAAGCATTGTTACTCTGCAAGCTGGAAGAACTATCAGATTCCAGTAAATTGTAAAGCTGAAGAATTCAAGCAGAAAAGACAGAGAGGAGAATCTCTACCAAAAAAACCAAAAAAATCCACACTGCAATAAAGAAATCAAGAAGTAGGAGAAATATATGTAAGGATGATGGAAACATGGAATTATTTCTGAATAGTTATGACTGTCCTCTCTAACTTGGAGATTCTTTATCTAATAACATCTTTTGATTTCACTGTGAATTGTGTACTCTGGTCAGGAAGCCACTTTTTAATTTCAGACTGACTGCTAATGTCCCCTGCAAGACCTCTGCTCTGCTGGGCAAATAAATGTCTTGGGGAATAAAGAACTCATTAAGGTCAAAATGACAGTTTCCTGTAAAAGGCCAATGTGCCATTTAGCCTTACATATTTAGAAAGGTACACAGCAGCATCAGTAACAACTTTAACTAAACAAAATTTGCCCTGTCGAGTTGATTTCTGACAGACAATGGCAGCAGCAGCAGCAGCAAGCCGATGCTGAAACGTTTTTAAAGGGTGCCTTGAACAGGACAGGATTGTTCCTAGGACCAAAGGAGAAACCCTTCCAATCCCAGAAAGCCTGCTGTACCAAGAGCATGCCTCCAGATGTGCTGGTTTGGAAAATTTTAGACTTGACAGTTCAGCCATTTCCCAGGAGCAGGTTAGAGAAACTCAGGTTGTTTTGCTCATGTTTAAAAATCAAAGAAAAATAATATTTTCTTTAAGAAGCTCTACACATACAGTGTGCAATTTGGCAGGGAAGAATAACAACTCACAAGCCATCAGATGAACTGGAGCCAAGCACTCCTTAGCAAAGTTACTACTGAAGTTTCTTACAGCTGACTGTGCTGAAAATCCATTTCCCCTGAGCAGGTTGCAGCCAGGGCTGTGTGAGGGCAGCCAAGGTTTTCCTACAAATGCAGATTCCTCTCTCAGCCTCAGCATAAAAAGCACATAAACAGTTTCTTATTTCTCCTCAGGCTCTGGCTGAGTGGAAAAAAGAGCACAGGAAGGTGGTCAGAACAGAAAGCAGAGAAGTATCCAAATTGATGAAGATGCGATAAGGAAACTTTTATATATGCTAAAAAAAGCTATGGACCTCCAAAGCTCGGAATGGAATCTAAAATTTGAATCTCAGCATTTCAGAAATACTCTTCCTGTTAGTAAATAGCTTTGCAACACATTAAAAGGTGTGTCTTATTCCTCTTTCCATTAAAAACCCCAAGCTACTGATACTTCAGTTACTCCATTAACAAAACTGGTAGAAAATCAATGAATGTGAAGCATCTTCCTCAGTAAGACATGATAGGATTGCCACTATTAGAGGATGTAGCTACTAAATCTTTACCATAAGTCATTTAACATAGAAAATGTTAAATTACTCCAGTTCTGGTGTTTCCTAATTTTAAAGCACTTTGCAGTTTTATTAAGATTTCTTTGGGGATTTTTTGGCACACAAACAGACATAGAAACTGATGGTATTTATGCAGAGTTTTATGACAGCATGAAAGCATTCTGTTTGCCTTTATTCTGAGACAGGGAATATTCACTAAAAATAAATTGTGTCATTCCAATCCAAAGGGCAGGAAATGAACCAGCTAGAGAAGAGAACTAATCCAGCAGTCAAACCAAAACTATGTGGCTCCGAGTTTTTACTCAAATATTTATAAAAAGGGAAAACTGGCTACTCTGACTTATCTGCAGCTCATCTGCTGATGTCTGACACCCAATTCCTTAAGCATGCCAGCCACATGTACTCGAGCATTTACAGTTTTTACACCTAGAGCCAATGTGAAAGATGCAGCTGCTGAAAGCTTTAAGACTTTCAGAGCAGGATGTGTGAAACAATAACAGTGTCACATTCTGAAATTGCTTTTTATGCATTACTTAAAAAAAAAAAAAAGAAAAAAATTTAAAACCAATTCACTAACTTGTAGAGAGGTTTGATGTCCTCTCTAGCCCACATTCACTCTTAGGACAGTTCTTGGCAGTTTCAAGTACTATTATGGTTGCACACGTGCATATAAACACCTGCAATACACTGACAGCTCAGCACTTAAATGTATCTATGCAGACACTGACTAATATTTCATAATGTACACATTGCTTATTTTGAAACAGAGAGGCTGGGTTAAATGTTCCTATGTATCCTTTGTGCTCAAAGAAGCATGCTTTAACAAACAGAGCATATAATATTCAAAGAAATATAAATTATTAAAGCAGTTCAGTTACAAACATGCTTTTGAAAACACCTAGTGTGCCTAAGTTATACTCTTTTCTAGTCTCTGCACTCATATAAATACAGTTGACTTGATTTTCAAATGGAATCAACATCTAAAACATCCCACCAAACCCTGTGGTTTTACAGCAGGTTTTGTTGGGTTTTTTTTTTTACTATGAAAATACCACCCACGGTTGACTAATGACCAAGCTTCTGGGAAGAAACATTTCTTGCTGTTAAAGGACAGGAAAGATTCTTCTTTTCTATGCCACCCAATGGACAATGTTAACCAGGAAAAATCTGGAAACTGAAGCTATCATGGCTCGAGATCACAGCTGGAACCACGGAGACACCTGAGCTTAGGGAAGAAGGAGTAAAGCAGCATGTTCACTGCCAGCCCCATCAGGCAGCTGGTTAAAGGGTTAAACACCACTTTTCCTGCAAACAGTCTTCAATCCTGAAATGTGGGTGTCTACAAGCATGGAAAACGCCCTGTGACTCTTTCTTCCCCTACAGACGAAGTGAGCTCCCAGAGCAGCCAGACAGCAGTGCTTTGTCAGCAACAGCAGCCACCAGAAAGGACAAGGATCCTCCTGGAGCCTCAAGAGGAGCACAGCTACTGCCCTGCACATACAGCAATTTTGGCAAAAGCAAAACCGTTTTCAAGAAATCAGATCAAGCTGTACTTGGGTCAGTTTTATGCTATGACAGCAAACTTGTTCAGAGCAGAAGGATCCTTAACATAACTAATGAGGAAACCCAGAGCTTTTAGACATTCCCAGACAAAAACCACTGGTCCTCTCCTGATCTCTCCTCCTTTTATACAACAGATTTATTAAGGCATAGCCCAGCAGGCCAGGTCAACTACTGGGAAAAGGCCAGGGCACAACATATCAACTTTCCACCTCATTAAAGGTGAAAATAAAAGGGATTTGAGCTACAGCAGCTTCTTGTGTGCTTGCTGATGGGATTTGTGATTTGCTATTGATTGTCCAAGTGCAGACACTTAGTTCTCCTTACTTTACAGAAAGAACATTTTGTCATTAAAATGAGTGACACAAAAGATCCAACCCAACAAACCTCGTCATAGCTGAAGTTTTGGGAAATATGCAGTTACCTGGTTTTAAAATTTCTCCCTTCTTGAGTACTACTTTTACAGGGCTTCCCTAAGCAATTTTTATTGATATTTAAAATTTAGGCAGAGCACAAGGCCCAAGTGACTTCAAAGGTGGAAGATATTCTAGCCCTTCAAAGACAACTAAACCTACTAAATTTCTAAAACTAGTGTTCTAGTATCTTAATTCCTGACCTGCCCCTGTTAGACGTGGGATAATGAACATGAAATTTAACCTCATGAACTGAATTACTGAAGTTAAAGCCCATATGCTGAAATGAACAAATATGAAGGAGGAAACATGCAGAGGTAATCCTAAGGCAGATATAGGTAAGTAAGTCCGAATTTGAGGGAAAAAAGCAGAAAGATCTGAAAACTTGTTTCCCTGGCCAGAAGCACTGGGCCTTAGAGATCTTCCTGTCTGGCTGTGGTGCACAGTGACTCTAACAAAGTTTCCTGTGAAAAACAGAGATAGCTTTATTGTCTTTACTAGGTCAGTTTCCATCAACTGAAGCTATTTTCTTTTAGAGCAGTCTCCTTCAATTCAAGACCTGCATATTCCTTAAGTGAGGAAAACAGCAGAACACAGCATGGTACATCAGTCCTGTATTTGATCTCAGCCCACCAGCCAAAATGCTGGTCCAAACCAGTAACTGTGAATCCTTGAAAACCTCTACAAGCAAGACCTCACTCTGCCCAAACATCCTGGAGCATTTTTCATTTCCATTTATTTTTAGCTTCCCACTAATTAATTTAAAATAATACTTTTGCTCTGTTTGTATTCAATTAATTAGATTATGAAGTTTCTGGCACAAAACAGCATGCTGAAATAGGAGCTTAGTAACAGATAAAATGCTGTTCTTTCAGGCATTGCTTTGTCACAAACCTAACAAATGAAGACAAATTCAAACAACATCTCAACTTTGGTTTTTAATGGCTAAGATGATTGCAGTCTTAAAAGAAACCACAGTATGAAAGGCAACCACTGAGCAGAAATATGCCTGGCTCAACAGGACCCCTCAGCTATCTTGGGCAGGAACAGGAAGCTTCCTTGAAACCCTTGGCACTCTCAGAAACCCTGAATACATTTTTTTTGGCTTGGCTTCCTTTGTCACTATAGAGCTACTTGCCAAAAGAGGTCAAATGATTTTTGTGGGATTTCAAATTCAGAGCAAAAGCAAGTACTCGTCATTAATCAAGTAAATTGCCAGTGCCTCATTCTGCAAAGTAAATTACTTAAGTTATATCTCTTTTTCTGTAGGTCTGATTAAGGACGGAGAAGACAAATGGGTTTTCAGCATTAAAGAATTGAAAAATATATTCTTCATAATTCATGTGTGGCACTAGGAGGGTGGGTTGGACGCTTGGTTGCTTTTTAAAAGGTCATGCATAGAAGGGCGTGCATCAAAATCTGCTCCTGTAAAAGTCTGCTCCTACTTCTGAAGTTCAGCTTACAGCAGAAGTAGCTCACACAGTGCACAATTACCTGACTCTCTACAAATAAAAGCACCAGCCAAAACCCACCAAAAAATTCGCACCCTTCACAGCACAGTGTGAAGACTCGGCAAAATGTCTTTGTAATAAGCAGAGATTTCCAAGGTGGATGAAGGGAACCAAGTGTGCAAATGTTACTGATGTTCTGTAAGAGCTGCACACTTTTCATTTTCATGGGATTAGCTGACAAGGCTGGATCTAAAACAACAGCCTATGAGAAAGCCACACTGTCTCCCATGCAGGGTAGCTAAAATACCAGGATAACTGAAGGGTGGGAATTTTCTTACTTATCTTTACACTAAACCATGTCTCTTGACCATGGACATATTTTGCTTTTGACCAGACATACCTAACAGCAGACAAAAGCAAATTTCAAATCTCCAAACATACTTTGATTTACTGTTCTAAATGGGCTGCTGGAGGCTCCTCACTTTGAGTGATCTAGACTATGGATGAAAGCCGGTCAGCCTTATCATACTTTATCAACATTTACACATTTTCAGATCTAATTTAGAATCACAGAACTCCTTCAACCTTCTCCCAGTATGAAATCCAGAGGATACCTGTACACAGCAACTAATTCAAACATTTAACACAGGCCCACCATTTCGTAAAAAGATTATTCCTCTTCTTCCTCTGGAACTGGAAACACAAAATGTGTATCTGCTTGCTAAAATAGATAACTCAGTTTGCACCCAAACATTTAATGGGATTTGAAGGGTTTACTGTACTCTCAAGCAGAAAGAAGCTGGGGTAAGAAAAGACCTCCTTCCCCTCATATCAGAGCTCAGTAAAGAGAGATCTGTGAGAGCAACTGTCCCTCTCACCAGAGGCTGGCTCTGGAGGGGTCTTTCCTGCCCCCTAAGAGTAATGGAATAATGCACTTTCCCCAAACCAGCCAAGGTCTCTGCAGCATTAGCCAGGAGCATGTGGATGAGCTGCCACTACCCTGAACAGCAGTGAAGTCAACATGCTGACAGCAGAAGCAGAAATGAAGGCATCATTTTCTTGTATTATTTAATCTTTCATGGCAGCCTGCTTGCTTCCTTCTCTCTATTCCTTTGCCTATTTGGTACTGCCTCTCCTAAATCATTAAAGTAACAGGGCATTCCCCCCTCTTTGCTTTCATATCTGACCCATTTCTGGAGCAGGCATACTGTCCTGTTTCAGCAGAAAATTAACTCTATCAACAGCATCTGACACAAACTAACAAAGCCACTGATGGGGATTTTACCTTGCTATCTACACTTGTATAATGTTGGAGAGAATAACTAAGGCCTCAAATATATGACCCTGATTGCTCCCTGTGGGTCTCATAGTGAGCAAAAGGAAGCACATCCTAAGTAAAACACAACTTCATAGGCTGAGATATTATAAAATGAGTCTTAATGTATATCAGCTTGCAAACCTGTTCGGGTAGAAATAAACACCTACTCTACAAGCCCACATTTGTGGCCTGATTTGACACTGTCTGCACATCTCCAGGCACTAACACCATAAAAATAAGTAATTACAGTAATAATACAGAGGGTTTTGGAACAGCAGGAAAGGAATAAGCTGAGATAGATGTGCAGGGAAAGTGCTAGAAAGTTCTGCAGCAAAGACTGAGCCACCTGCTGACTGCATAAAGGAGAAACCTCTTAAGAGGCTCCATAAGCAAGGTAAAAACCATCAGTAACAAGAGAAAAGGAAGAAATGACTGAAGGAGACAAAGAATTGGAGGGAGGGACAGGGATACCACATTCACAGGTTTTAAATGGAATTAATGCTGCCCTTAGCTGGTTTAAAGAGGCAGACACACCTGAGCCTTGCTTTCCTCTCACAACAGAGTGCTTCAAGGTGCCCAGAAATATCTGTCAGGTACCAGACATGAGATGGATTTTATGGAGCCTTGAAGGGAGGGTGAGAGGCCAGGAGGAAATGAGGTGCTGATCATAACAAAAACTGCTGGAGCCAGCCATAATGGGAGAGTGGGAGCGTGTCTGAAGTGAAAATGAAGGTGTTAAGGGATGTGCCACACTACATCAATGTCAGAGACCGCCTGGTGCCTTCCAGCAACTCAGAAATAGACATGTAGCTCAACTGCCCAGGCACAGCTCTTTGTGGTTATGGCAGCTGTCTGCACCCTTTCAAAAATCATAAAGCAAAAACTTTCATTTTAATTAAACACTTGCCTTGAGTGGCAAGGTTGTGGGAAATACAGCCAGAAGACAGAGACACACTTTGTAACAAAGGCATGCTTTTACTTATCAACTTTGTTTCCCAATTTCACTTAATATGAATACATTGGAGGGCACAAAGGTAAAGAAAAGGCAGGCGCTGGGGTTAACACAGCACTTCCCAAGCCTCAAGTGACTCAGCCTTCTCCAGCAATACAGAACCAAGATGTATCCTCTCTCCTTTCCTACCACTTGTTTTTAAGTGCCCCATTATCTGTATTTACACACAGGTTCACAGCCATTCCCCTTTGGACATGGGGGTAAGGAGAAATTAAAGAGGCATAATAACACTCTTAAAACATTCTGATTAAGTAGAACGGCTTTATAAAAGCTTGGGCAGTGATTACTCTTCACTGGCTAACTTCTGTTTCTGTCTAGAGTAGCCTATCATTTTTATTATCCTGAACTGATTAAGGGAGTAAAATCTCACTTATATCCTGTCTGCCAGGCAATAGAGGACCTGACCTGGCAGATCTGCACCAGAAAGGGCCCCTCTGTGCTTTTGGAGGACTCTGAATAACAACTTTGAAGAGTTGTACTTCTGAAGAAACACCAGATCTCTGAATCCATGCAGTTTTGCTTTGCCCTCTCCAGTGAGTGCATATGACTCCTCAGAAGATTAACTATTGCCAGGAGCCATTTCCTTCTTTTCTCAGATAGTGCAGTGTTCTGGGACAGTACCCATAACTTCTTGCAAGGGATTATGTGTTGTGTCCAAATTAGACTATTTTGTCTCATTAGCAGGTTTTTATGCTTGAGAGGAGAGAGCAGATAAACACACAGCACTAGTCCCCTGCACTGCGAGGAATACATTTTTTCTAAGTGTGCACACATGGTGCATCCTGCTATCTTAACACACACTCCTAAGGGCCACTGGTTCTCAGGCACTTGCTGAGTTCACTTGCCATTTGCTGCTCACCTACTCCCCACGACACCCACCCACCTCACACGGGACTAGATGCCAAAGAGAAAGGATTTGACCTTATCAATGAGAAATGTTAAGTGCAGCTGAAAAATTATTAGGAGTAAGAGTCTTGAAGTTGCAGTGAAGCAACCCTAGCACCCTAAAGGTGAGTTTCTAACAGCCCTTTCTCATTAAACACAGCACACCACTGCACAGGGACTGCCACACCCAAAGCCCTTGAGATTTGGAAGAGAACTGAACTGCAGCAGCCTAGGCAGGAGCTGTGGCCACTGATCCCTTGGGGGAGGCACCACCAGCATCAGATGTCTCTGATGGGATGCTCACAGAACCCCTGCCCGATTGTCTTGGTTTGAAAGACAGGTGTTTTCTAAGGAAAGGTGAGATGCATCCTGAGATGCAGAGCGCAACTTTTAATTATTTTAGTTTCAAATCAGAGGCTGTCAGGCAGGAGATATGGGGATAGGAATAACAGTTCTTTACTGATATTTAACAAGGCAAAATAGCAGAAACAACAACAGCTCTAAAAATTGGAGCGTGGATCTCGGCGCTGGGATGGCGGGGGAGCTGCCGGATCGGAGCCCGGGCCGTCCTCCTTTCATTCCACGAGCCAAGCGAGAAAGTCCCAGCCCACTCCAGACCCCTCTCCCCCCTTTCCCTTTCCCATCTCCCCCCATCCACCCACCCCCCTGCGAGAGAACATTATCATTACTAAGGTGTAGCCACAACTTCTTGGCGTAACAATGGGAGAAATTCCACAGAAAGAAAAGGGAACAATTCAACCCCCAACACAGATGCAATTTGAGACTACAGATTTTGGTAAGTGTAAGCTATGAAATAGGCTATTAAGTACCAAATACTTCATTAAGTATAAAAACATTGCCTTGGCATCTGTATTTCTAATTTATGTTTAATCATCACACCAACTTTTTATTCTATCCATGAACTGCCCTTATTTTAATAAACTGAGCCTCAAAATTTGCCCAGGTGGCTACACTAGCTGATTAATGACACTTGTATGAATGGTGGCATCTAGGATCTTAATGAAGTCTAGAAAATTATTACCTTGCTAATTTGAAGGTGAAGAAATAGTTAAATAGGGCTTTTATTCAGAACATTTCCATGCATTAAGATGACTTTAATGCAATTGCCAAACCCAGCCTTTGTAGTCACCAGAGTTACACTTGTTTATTGTGTCTGAATAAATTTGACACAAGAGTGCTCTCAGGCACTGCCATAAGGTTTATGTATGCTTGGATGGTACAATCTGCATTTCTATATTTTGAAATATTTAGGTTCATCAATAAAGCTAAAGGGAAGTGAATTAAAAATCAATACAAAGGCAGACTTCTTAAGGCAACACAGAGGGAGTTTGTGGAATACAAAATTGCTAGAATTTGTTAAAGACGGGTGCAGGGAACGAATTTTAAGAAGGACCCAGTGTTATCATTATGCAACTTCACATAAAACAGGTACTAAAAAAAAAAAAATCACACTTTGGAGTATGAACTGACAGATAGAAAGGTCATGACGTAACTCCTCTGCCTTTTCAACCTGAAGTAAATTACTGCACAGTTGATGAGCTAAATTACTGAAAGGAGCTGTGGGTCACCTTGATCCAGCTCCACGCTGTTGCAGGCGGTGTGCTAATACGCCACGGGAGGCAATGAGCTAATTCAATAGGGCCAAGTCTGCATGAACACACTATTGTTTCCTATTATTATCCTAACATAAGGAAGCTTGCAGAGCATCCCTCATCCTTCCCACAGCACAGAGAGGGAAGCAGTAGGTTTTTGTTTGTCTTGTGGAAGCACTGACCTTGGACAACCTTCAGAACAAGTCAGCACGTACAAGTACAAGCACATCTGTAACACAATGGCGGTGGGAAGAAATTCCTCGGACTTATGTTTTTAGAAGACACAAAAAACTGAATGAAGAGGAAATCCTCCGCCAGCACAGGCAGTCACAACCACATTTCATTTCAAATTAAAGCTCTCTTTAATCTCATCTAAAAACTGGTGTCAGCACAACACTCAAAGGCAACTTGAAACAAAGAATACTGGACTGCAGTTAGTTAAGGGAAACCTCATCCCAATTATTTATGCCACTCTGAAAAGCTGTTAGGATTATTTTATCCACCATCCCCTGTGTCTGTCGGCAAGTGCCTTGTTTAAACACAACTCACAGGCAAAACAAAAGAATTTAAAAAAAGAAAAGTACAAAGAAAAGAAGTGAAAAAATGTTAAAGACATCCCCAAATGCTTCTCATTATACATTCATTGGATTGACTACACTAATACCTAAGATAAGCTGCTTAACAGGGCTAACATGAACTAGATAATACCAGATACCTAATCAGATGGCAGCTGTTCTCTCCACTCTTCTCCCAAACCAATCTCATAGGCACTCACTACTTTAAAACCTTGACCAGTGCAGGTTACCACTACCCTCACTATCCCTGCACCCTGTTCAGCAGGTATTCTAGATTTTGTCTTCCATGGTTTGATAGTTGTAAACCAAACCAGTACTGAATCTTAGTGATCTGTACATCTTGGAAGGCAATAGCAAACTGATAGCACTTACAGAATCTCCATGGCAAAATTTCATCCTGTCTGACTGGTATATTTGTACAGTCATCAGCAGAGGGAAGACCTCTGGGTTTATTCATTCAGTCAGTGAACGAAACTTCTAGAAATACAAATTTTAGGAATACCAGAGCTTGCTAATCAAATATGCAACTTCCCAAACCCAGTATTTAGCACTGAAAACCAGTAATCATTATTACCACTGCCATCAAAGGAAATTTCAGGCAAAATACCTCATTCAGAGTTCCTTACCCCAAAAGGTGCTTGTAGTTTTATTTTTAGTGCGATCTAACCAAAAATGTTTCTTTGAACTTGCATTAAGGAATTACTAAACTGCATTTTTGTAACAGCACGTTGATTTTTGTGAATTGAAGTATGGGCTCACATATTCTAACATAAACTGAATGGCTCAGAAAATTACACTTCCTATAATGCAATGCAGATCTTCCTCTGAGGGATCTGTATGATACATTATAGAAACTGCATAATTTCGAATAATCCCTGGAGATGCAGTCCAGAAAAGCAGGCCAACCCAAAAGGGAGAATGGAAAACACATCATGTGTCTTAACCACAATCCTCATCTTGTATGTAGCTGAAATACTAAACAGGCTCAAAATTAAATACTGCAGAGCCAAACATTAATAGAAATTACACATTTTCAACATGAAAAGTGTTATAGTATTTCATTTTAATTAAAGAAAAATCAATTGGAGAGTTTTGGAATTCCCACTATGTTAAAATGTCCTATTTCACATTTAAGTACCAACCTGGAACAAACTCAAATATTGAAATGCAGGCATTCCCACTGTGATGGAAACTTCAAATTTTGCCTAGCTATAATCACAGCTAATTCCCTCCTCTAATTTCAAAGGCAAAAATAAGTGGTGTGTAAGGATAGTAATTTGCCCTTCTCCTATGATTTTTTTTTTCTCATTATAAAAGCCTCAATTTTCTGAAATGTGAGTGCCTTCGGTGAAGCTTGGACAGCTGCTATTTAGATGCTCATCTAACTTTCAGTTTTGCAGTGTTTATTCTCATGTTCTATAAAGCTTTCTATCCTCATGAAGTCATGCCTCACCTTGAAATCCCTGTACTGGGTGGCTTTGGAAGTGATGTGGCATTTTAGTCCCCCCTCGGTAGGTACAGAAAAGAGAGGTGAAATAACTGATGGTCTCACAGTCCATTCCACAATTACCATCACAGGGGTACTCCAGGCCCATTCAGTTCTACATGGATATGCTACCTGTATAACATACAAGCAAACTTTGCAAGCTGAACAGACTCTGCCATTGTTTTGTGTATCTGGCAGAACACAAGGCAAGCTCAGGCTAACGAGTCAGGCCTTGCATCTGCTACCCATCTCCTCTTTCCAAGAATTTCCTTGCTAACATCTGTAATAACTGCCAGAGCAAAAAGCCATCAAGATCACCCCATCATGAGTGCCACAACCACTGACCCAGCTTTCTTCCTCCATCAGGTGTATGAGCTTCAGTCATCCTTATTCCTGCATCCCTATCCCACCCACACCAGTGTCAGCGTGCTGAATCAGCCACTGTTGCACTCTCTTATGTCAAAGAGCCATTTCTAATAATAACCTATTGTGAGAAAGCTCAGCTTGATCCCAGCTGTTAATCAGATTACACCCTGAATATTCATTGTGCTACAGTTTGCACTTTTGTACACATTTGCATCATCAGGGGACAGTGCCATTAACAACCTGTCACACGCTCAGCAGGTTAGGGAGGACTGAAGTTTCCTCTTTGGGATTTTAATGGCACTATGGCAGGTTCCTCACTGCATGTTTCTGCTGAGGCTCTGCTCAGGAAGCACCTCCAGAAGTACTACTGCTCTCCTATCTATCTATCTATCTATCTATCTATCTATCTATCTATCTATCTATCTATCTATCTATCTATCTATCTATCTATCTATTTATCTATCTATCTGTCTGTCTATCTATCTATCTATCTATCTATCTATCTATCTATCTGTCTATCTGTCTATCTATCCATCCATCCATCTATCTCCTCGTGCATCATGACCCAGGTGTGCCACACTGACCAAGGTTCCTTTTGAGAGAAAACATCTAACATGAAATGTTATCACAGGGGCCATGAGAGGACTGGAGAAGCAACAAACTGAAATTAGAGGTAGTCATTTAGAAAGAGCCCACAGTGGTTTCTTACTCTCCCTACCTTTTTGAAAAGCTGGGAAAAAGGCATGAAAAAGGCTGACAAACACAGGAGTCGCTCACCTGCAGGTTACCAGTTCAAACCAAATCCTGAGTCTAAAGCAGCAGCAAGTGTCTGTTCTCTCCTGAAGGTTATTTGGTAGTTTTTAAGTAACATGCTGTGTAAATAAATCATACTGTAAGGAGCATTTACTTACTTCCAAATAAATGCCCATCCAAAAGCAGCACAAGGATAAAGCTCATGGGGAGCATCATAGAATCACGGTCCAACTATACTAAAGCCATCCCACCAGCAGAACAAGGGAAAAAACAACCTCCCTCTGGAAGAGACAACTTTACTGTAGGGAGCTTTGAGGGCTGCCTGTGGGACACATATTGAGAAAGTAAGAAAGTTACAGCCTGAAAAATACTCCAGGCTGGAGCTTTTCAGCTCTGTTCCCAGCAGATAAGCTGGTCCAGCTCAAGGCTGGGGAGAATTTCTCCCATGGTGATAATTTGGTCAAAATAAAAAGGAATTAATAACAAAGATAGAACACCTGTTGTGGTGTGTGACCAGGCCCTGGCAATGGGGTGTCTTCTCTCTGAACCAATCACCTTTTCTCTACTCTTGGAGTTGCAGTCCTGCTATAAAACCAAGTGTGTTTCTGAATAAACTTGTCTCTTTCTTTCTGTCATGACACACGACCATGTAGCTGTGCATCTTATTTCCACCGCACTTAAAGGGTTAAAACCCCTTTCCACGGCTACAGGCTGCCAAAATTTCCCCTTTTCTTTTTCTTTTTACAAGTCAGACTTACAGCACCTCCTGTGTGACTACTTTCTCATAGGAAGGTTTCTATTTTACAATGCCCTTTCTCCTGCATAGGTTTATTCTGATGCATTCGCAGCCCCCACTCCTCCCCAGTACATGGTCTTTTCTGACAAACACTTGGAAAAATGCATCACCTGAAAACATCTGTGCTGTTGTGTAGCAGGCAGAAGAGGTAAACAACGTGACAGCCACGAAGGGAGGCTTTCAGCAATGAGCACTTTTGATGCTGCAACAGCGACACTGATTGCTGACAAGTACCTGAGGCAACACCTGAACACAACAGCTCTCTGCCATACCTGGAGATCACGGAAAGGTCACAGCTCGGGGGTACAAACAGACATATGCACCCACAGACAGGAACTCCTGCCAAGCTTCATTCCCACCTGTTTCTCAAGTATGACATTTACTGAGCGCAGCAAAGGTGTGCTCCCACTGCAGCAGGGGGCTGGGCAGGGCCATCAGGGTCTCCTGGAGTCACTGCCCCCCAAAATGCCTTGTGTGCAACTGGAGCAGCTTTGTTCTGAAACGTATCTGCAGCATGTGACAAGTTATTGCAAAAGTTTCCCTCCACGTTTTGCACACAGATTGAGAGTGGCCTGTTCAGAGCAGGCAAGAAGTGCAGCAGCAGGACCAGAAATGAAATTATTGGATTAAAGGCTCACTAATTACCCTTACTACCTTCAACCAGGTCTGAATAAACTCGCCTGCTGCTCTGAAAACTGTATCACATTTGCAGGGCACCAGGCTTCAGCCAGCACTTGCTGTGGCCCCCAAGGAGCCCACACCATCCTCTGGGCAATCCCTGCAATCTCTGCTGGGAACCTCTGAAGAACATCATAACTTCTACTTGAGGCACACCCATTTCAACCATCATTTTCTCCCCTGAACGCTTAGTAAGAAGAAGTCTGTAATAATGAATTGCTGGTGATGCAGATTTTTTTGCATTCGTATCTCTAATCAGGTTTCCAAACAAAGTGTTAAACCCCTGCTGGCAGCAGCACGCCCCCTCAAAATCCTTTCACAGCCTTTCTTTCTAACCTTTCCTCCCCTTTCCAACCATCAGGATTACACACAATATTTATGCCCATAATTACCTGTCTCTTAAGAGAGTAGCCGTCTGTGAAAACCACAGTAAATCGACCAAGTCTGTATTTCAAATTAATAAGTTTCATAAATAAACCTGACTTAATTTATAATAGCTGCTTTCTCAGAAACACAAAACTTGCATTCCAGTTCATGACTCCTTGTGGGCTGTTTTAAACACTGGGGTTTTTTTTCATACTAGTGCACATATTTTATAGTTAGTGCTGCTTTATAATGTAAAAAGAAAAAAAGGTAGAGAACAGACCTGATCTCCCTCATTTCAGTCATAATAACAGTTGAAAGAAAAGTAAAGTAGCAGCAGTGAATATACAATTTCTTGGAAAATTACTCTTGCTTCCATTATGCTTTGAAAGACATATTAAAAAAGGTCTTAGAGGCTTCACTATTACTCATGCTATAATGTGCTACAAAAGAGTAATTTCTAATATTGTCTATCTTGTAAAAAACTAGATGTGGTGACATTAATATTATTTTGTGGTTAAAAAGAACTGGCCTGGGGACTCAGAAAATTAAAATTAGGGCTCAAAACTTGATTGTTATGTATTTCCTGTGCTTTGTTGGATATAGAATTTCCTAATTATTTATCTTCTGTCTAATTTCTCTTTCATCCTTACCAAGTAGCCATACAGCTGCATATATATGAATGCTAACCAAACTTGCTCTTTGTCTACCTTCACCTGACCTGCCTGGCACAACAGGGTTTCCACAGCAGCTCCCAGATCAACACTGCTTTCATACAGTGGCAGGGATTAATGTTCAGTAATTTGAATCATTTTAAAAAGCAAGGATTTTCCAACGTTAGCTACAATCGAGGAGACACTGGCAAAAAAAAAAAAACAAAAAAACAAAAAACAAACTATTTGCAATACAACTGTATGTTGAGCTGTATGTTGGATGTGACTTCAACACACATTTGTGTGCAGATCTTGTGGCTCCCCACTGAAATGGGACTTTGCAGAAGAAGAGCAATGGGTACGTAGTGCAGAATCACCATGTGTGATCCAAACAGTAAATCTGTTCTACACCCACACAATAATCTATTGATCACTATTAAAACCAGATTGATTTGCATTCTATTCAGTGTGTTACCTGCCAAGAATCTCTAGGAGAGAACATTCTGGAGGTGTGTTATTACATTTCAGTATTTCATATTTCCTCCTATTTGAAGTAACTCCGCAGTGCAGCATTTTATCTCATTTAAACCAGTTAGCTTTTGCCTGTGAAATTTTAATTTTTTTTTTCCAGAACATTCAAATAGCTGTCTGCTATTCAGTCACAGCTACTGGGCACCTTCTTACTCTAATTACACCTAAACTTGAAAAGGCAAGGGTCTGCATGATGTTTTATTCCCATTGTGTTATTGCATCCAAACAGCAACTATTTCAAGGAAGTCTAGAAACATATTCAGATTCTCTCTTAGGTACAGATGACATGGCTAGCAGAAAACAATGTAACAGCAACAGAGTCATATGTAATAAAGTCACTCCAGTGAAAAGATGATGTATGGCTGGTATAGCACTACCTGTGTAAAACTACAAATTCCACTGTTTTTAATAATTTGTAAGACTTGCAGCTTATCAGCATTATTAACTGCAATTAGATTGTCAAAAACTCAGATTATTATCTGCAATCTGTTCAGTGTTTCTCTTACAGTTCTAGCTCCTGGAACCATAGGTAACAGCAGAGTCTCTACTAACAGTAAAAATTACTCACAGTTGAGGGTTTCAAAGAACAACTACAAAGTACTTCAGACCTAACAAAATGAGAACAAAAGCATTCAGGTCTCTGTTTAAAGTCTCATTGTTTTCTAGCTAAAGACTGGAATGTCTGACTCCTCAGAAAAGCTGAGCCTTTGCTCATCACCCTAAGTTAAAGAAATGTAAGCTTGTGATCAACCTTGGCAAAATGTAAATTCTATCAAGCTGAGAAGTATAGAAGGCCTTGAAGTTCCACTTAACTGGATCTTCGTGTTTCAACATGCATTGTAAGTTTTGAGCTGCAAGAGAAATGTTATTAAAGTTCACATGACTAAAAACATCCTTTTTTTCCCTCCAGATGAGAATAGCTTTCTATTTCCAGAACTCTAAATAAATTGCACTATGCTGATCTAGTGAGTCACAAAAATCATAACTGACCCATTAGGTTTTATTATCTTCGACTAAGAGAAGGTCAGAAAGCAAAGCAATAAAGCAATTTTTTTATTGTAGTTTTTTCCAACAATATCTTAGTAACTGCTAGTAATGCAGTCATTCCAAAACCTAAGTGAGTTTAAACAAAATAAATAATAAAAAGGATTTAAACCATGAAAGTTCCACCTAAAATTTAAAGAAATGAAGATGAGAGCATAGCAATGTGCAACTCCTGGTCTTCTCACTTGCTTCCTTCCCTTCAGACCATCTGCACTTTGCACAGAGAGGCTGAAGTAGCAACTGGAACAGTTAGGAACAATTATGTGCTTTGCCAGAGGCAGTAAACACTGGAATATCATTAGAAGACATGAAATTATCTGGAAGATGCAAAAATCAGAATATAGTCCCATTCTTAAAAAGATCTCTGCATGTTAGATTGATGGAGATGAACAGTCCCACTGACTTCCCTGGCTGTTCTCTAAGGCAAACCTCACTGCCTGGGCTTTGCTAAACACAAGACTGAGCTCAAGTGGAGGCCCAGCACCCCAAAGACCAGATTCTGGTCTCACATCAAGCTCTGTAACACGAGCCATCTCTCTGAAGTTGGTGGGTACCAATCTCTTAATTAGTGAATTAAGCAGTAATACTCCCACTCAGTTTAGATAGATCAAATTCCAACTCAACCAACATTAAAAGAAGTAAGGGAGAACAGAAGCAGACTTGAAAAATACAATCTGTTGGTGAATGAAGTAGCAGACAAAGTGGAAAAAAGTTTTGAAGTTTCTCCCTAATTTCTCAAAGCAAAAATATTAAAGATAAATCAGTCATGACCATAAAGTAAAAATTAAAAGAGAAAGGTTAGCCCACCCTTAAAATGATTTAGCATTTTCTTCTGGTAAGTTGGAAGGTAAGCATTTCTGAATAAATTACCCTTTTAAGTCTTGATTCATGCTTCAGTGCTTTTTTTTGAACATGCACTTAAGTTCTGTTGATAGGAAAACTTATTTATTCACCTGCTAAAGTACTTTTCTAAATTAAGACCTAAATCAGCATCTATAAAAGCTTCGTTCAAATCAATGGGAATCTTTTTATAGACCTTACTAAAAGCTCTATCAGCCACTAAGTCAAAGGAGAGGAAACCAAGTAGTGGAAAAATCCAGGATGCTTCTCCTGGAAGAATAAGCTCCAAAACCTCTGTACTTAGTGATAACTTTCTTCCATCCTCTAATATTAAATGACAGCACTAATAATATGCAATATCAAGTTATTAAGCATCTAGTCCCGAGCCATCCAATTAGTCTGCTGCAATGTAATTAAAACAAAACCAACATTAACTCAAAAGTGAAATTCACTTCAGTTGAGATGAGCACAGCAAAGAATAAAAGTTCATTAGAACTAGATGAAATTCATATCCAGATTGGTGTAAACTCTGGGTAATTAGCTTGAAACAGCTTAGCATTATCCAAGGAGGATATGGATAATTGGGTTCAACATCCCTGAAGATCTGCTATGTTTCTTGAGACAATAAACCATTTGTGCTTTGAAGCTGCTTCCCGTTTTCTCCATCAGCCTCGTCTGACAAGGGCTATTGATCTGATAATTTACTTGTCAAAACTTGTTAGTCAAGGCAGGACAAAAGCAACAAGGCATGTGGGTAATCCAAGAGATGAATTTGTCCTAATGACTTTCAAGGATCCCAACCACTGTAGTGGAGATCAAACAAATCTCTGAAACAGCTGAGTCTAAGCCAGGGATCACATAGTAAAATAAAATAAGCAGGCTAAGAATTATTATATTGTTCTATGAAAGGTGGCTGCAGAAAGATGAAACCAGTGTGTACAAACACAAAGCATCTGACCACTTCACTTCAGACCCAGGCCCTCCGCTTAAAATATTTATTCATGCTAAAGTTCAGTGTCACCTAAGGGCTTCCTTGAATTTATTGTCTCCTGACTGGAACCATTAGCCTGCCTGGAGCAGGTTACAGCTGGAGATGGAACAGACCACGGGGATTTGTCATCCTGCTACTGTATCAAGAAATACGACGTGGCAAAACTGACACAACGTTACCCCCACTTGTCTCAACTTCTCTTAATCCAGAGGACAGTTGGTAATTGATTCTGGAAGATTGGACATTTTCTCCTTGAAGGTTTAAAAATATACAGCACCTTCCAATCATCCTTCACATTATCAGTCATGTAGCTGACCCAAAGTGGTAACAAGACAGACCTGACAACTTCCCATTATGCCTGAAATGATCTTTGGGCAACCTCACCACTTCCACAGTCTCTTCTGATTTATAACTGACTTTGGCTGAGTCAGCTCACTAGATTTCTAGTCTGCTGTAGATACAAAAGGAATAAAATCCAGCTCAATTAAATACTTTTTATCTTATAGAGAGAGAAATCAGGAATCAAACTCCTAAAACTGTGAGGCTGGATTAAAATTCAGGATGCATTTCTTCTGTGAATGCTGGGAATCTGAATATTCCAGAACTTTTGAGAGACTCTAGAAAGTGTGACATTTGACTGATACCTTTTCCTCTGGAAAACAAAGTTTAAAATGTGCTCACCAAAAAAAAACCAAACAAACAACTAATATTCTGAAATATTAACATGTAAAAGTTGGGATTTTATGAAGAATAGAAAATACTGCGAGTATTACAAGAAAATCTCATGAGGACAACACTGTCATTTTGCTACATTAGTCTCCTAAGATGGATAAGAAAAGAATGTCTCTGTTTGTATTCAGCACCTCAAATTCTGATGCCACAAGCAACACAGTCCAGGAAATACAGTCGTGTACCTTTTACACAGCTGTTTTCCAGAACAGAAATACAATTTCAAAATCCTCCATGAGTTGGAGAACACGTTTGGTTTTATCAGCTACGCCACCTCCTCCAGTGCTATTCTTGGCAGTAGAGAAGGGAAGCTACTCCAGCACTGGAAATTACCTGGACTGATTTGTTCCAGGATTGCAGGATGGTTTTTAGCATGCAGAATTCAATCCTAATCCACGTCACAATTCCCTCAAGCAGACTCTCTTCCACCAGCTCACTCTGGCAGCTGAAAATCTGACATTCACAGAGGAGAGGTAGCAGGGGAAACAAAAAATAGCAAACCAAATATGAAAGGCCTTTCACATTCTACTGATGAGCAGATATCACCAGCTACAGCAATAAAAATGTTTTCTTTCTTGCATGCACATGGGAGAAGGAAGGAAAATTTAATTCGAAATGCAAATCTCAGGAAAAAAAGAAATATTGCAGAAGAGTAAGGGCAGTAGGAAAATCCTAGAAACAAAATAGAGAGAAAGCATATATAGAGGTCAGATATAATAGCACAAGGATTTTTGCTTGTTTGTTTTTGTTATTTGGCTTTAATTAAAGATTCTTCGTTTTTTCTACTCACATGGTTCTTTTCCCCCTTCCCATCAGCCAGCAAGAAACCTGGCCCCTAAATGCTGTTTTTCAGTATTGATAAGGTTCATCCTCAGTTTTTCCATCTCTCATCTCGGGCTGTGGGTTTCAAGTCTCCATTTTACCACAAACATTTTATGCTGTTCATAAAAGGATCACATGTAAAGCCAACACTGGATCCTTCTCCATAAAAATGCAGGCTTAACACTTTTAAGACAAAATGGTGAGAGCTAATGAAGATATGTACATGAGACCAAAAACCCAGTAATTCCACAAGCCAAGATATTGTTAACCAGGTTTAACAAGTAATATAATTAAACAGGTTTGCAAGCAGATCTTTTTTAAGTTGTGTGAAAATAAAGGCCATTTAATGTAAAGTGCAGATGTCAGGATTTACCCAAGAGTCTGCACAGGAAGGAGAAATCGAGTTGCTGAAATGGCTGCACAAGAGCAATAAACAAATGCAAGTGACTGAGAGCAGCAGATCAGGCACCCCCTGCTCCTGTGGGCCACTGAGGAGCTGCAAACACAAGACCCCTGGAAGGCCTCTCACCATGCTGCCTCAGCCACCTCACTGCTAACTCACAGAAACTGGAGCTCTTAGGTGAAATTCTTCAAGATGGCAATCACATTAGATGGTCCACTGTTTCTTTTTTATGTCAGTAGATAAAAAGTCAACAACAACAACTTGAAACAAACTCCAAGCATCCATGAAAAGGCTAAGATTCAAGTGATTTGCCCATAACGATGGGGAAGGTTCTCACAGTGTGGAGATACTTAACAGGTATAAACTGCAAGAGCTTTCTCCCCCTCTCTTAACTCCTATATGATTCTGTAGAATGGATGGGAAAAAATATATTGACTGTAAAAATCATCCAGGACCTTTTCTCAACTCCTTTATCCAAATAAATGGTGATGGAACAAAAAGACCATTTTGCAGCAGTGAATTAGTGAAGATACAGTGAATATTGTGACATTTCCCACTGCCTCATACCCAGCTTGTTACTGCTGCTTTATAGCAGGGAATGATAAGAACAGGAAAGTCATTCTGTTTTCAGGCATTAGATTTTCAAATGCCTCAGACCAAGCTTTTCCTCTGCATCATTCTTTCTGCAGTCATGTATTTACAGAATAAAGACAAATTAATTGGTTGGAGAGTGGTCAATCACAGGAAGAGGCCCACTCCATCTTTGAAGATACTTAAAACTTAACTGGACAAGCATAGGAAGAATCTCATCTACCTGCTTTCAGGTCACTGATACAATCACCAGAGATGCTTCTGAATCCAGTTGCAATTCTTCCACTGTTCTTCTGCAGTCCAAGGCAGCTGAGAGCATTTCTTCCTCAAGCAATCAGCTCCAGAATGGCAGTGCAACTGTTTAGGCAGGGGAATGTAATTCGTGCTGATGGAGCCCCTGAGCTGCCTCCATTCTTTAAGATGGATTTTGCTGCAGTCATTCAGTGCCTCACAGAATTCAGTTGGACACAGATCTGGCTCCCTGAATAGGAAAGACTATGAAATGTGCTGAAATGAAAATGACAAATGCTGAATGAAATGACAAAACAATTTTTGAAAAGTTGGGTGGACAAATAAAAAATAGTAATACAAAAACCTCACAGGCATAAGGCAGAATGAAGTCCATAATGTGAAATCAAATACTTAAAATATAGTGCCTATATTATGACTCTAAACTTCAAGCTTCTTAAATTATAATTTTTGTCTGACAGAGCAAAACACTGTAATATTCTGAACTTTCTGTATGTGCAAGAAACATAATGATTAATATCATAAACTGAAAGATTAAATGCAGAAACCATGAAGAATAGGTGGTTAATTCTCTTAGCTCCTTTCACACTCATTCTGAACCACACTATGTAAAGAATGTAGAGGAAGAGTTTATGTGAAGCAAAGCTGTAACACATCATGTGGTTTCAGAAGAAAATATTTATACTTTTAGTAGACTGACACCTCCCAGACATTTTTCAGTTCATGAAAATTCATGAGAATTCAGGATAAATGGCAAGTGCTAATGTGATGGTTTAAATGCAGCAGCAAGTACCTCTTTGGAGTGTGTGGAAACCAAGAAGTGTTCTCAGACTGGGACAGCACTAAAGTGCACATAATGAGCTGGGACTTAAAATAAGTTACCAAATCTATAGAAGGTAGGTCACAGTGTTCCAGACTGGAAAATGATCTGCAATTATTTTTGCCTCTTCATGGAAAGGCAAGACCCAGTGCCCTCAAGTCAAAAGTCAGAAAGAAAGAATCAATTTGGAAGTAATTCTTATGTGTAGATGGCAAGGTACACGTGTTACATTTGTTTTCTCTGAGGCTTAACTACTGCCTTCATTTTGAGCTTTGCCATTAAATTCACTTTGCACAAACTATTTCATCCACCCTGAGTGACTTCCCAGGTGCTGCAGAATTGTTAAATACACTTTACCCCTCAGACATCCAGCTTCATTTTACCATGATGGCACCAGCAAGACTTTTGCAGATGAAAAGGAGATTCTTTTCCCCAGCAAATCATCCTCTCTAAAACTCATTCATTTATGCTTTAAGAATTTCTTTCCCTCTTCTCTAATTTACCCTTCATGTTACCGTACCTGTTTTCCTTCACCATATTCTACCAGATTCTTAAACCATGCTGCTCACAACTACCACAATGTTTTTTCTGACCCTCCAGTTCCTCTCCCATAATTTTACATGCAGTATATGAAAGCCCAGTGGTATCAGAGTTCAGCACCAAATTTGACAGATAAAGGCAGATAAAGGAGAAGTTGTGACCACTTTATTATGGGAGTATTTATTATTATTATTAATTATGCAACAAATCAATTACTATAAATAACAAATGAATATATTTGTTATAATAACTAACAAAATCATCATTATTTATTCAACAAAACCTGCCTGCATTGCTGCTTGTGCTTTCCATTGCCATACCATGCTGTAGACATGTAGCATCTGATTTATCCTGTTTGCCACTTCTGAAATTACTTGTTTCCTTCAAACATCAGTGCAAATGATTTTATCAAACATATTCACTTGGATTCTGCCATGATTAATTTCATTCTCATTCTTACTCCTATTCACCCTTCTAAGTTTGCTTATAAGATTTCTTTATCTTCCTTACTATTGAATGGACCTCAGAACTTCTGTCTTCCTTATCACTTCTTCCAAATACTGAATGGAACTGACAAATAATACTCTTCCAGATATCAAATAATACAAATTCTTTATTAAGAAAATAGATAAACTTCATGGAAAACAACAGGCCTAAGTCATACCAAGTTTCTGCTTATTAGCACTTACCTGCATTTCTCTCAACAATTTTTAATCCAACTAATAACAATGCAGCAAATTGTTCTGCCTGACAGACACTAGAAACTGCTCCACAGTAATAAAGATATTTATCTATTGCCCACCATGCCATCCAACATGAGACAGGAGCTGAAAAGACCTACAAGGATGATGTGATTTGTACCATCATGACCTCACTGAAATCAACCAAGCTGTGGCAGTTTAACCAAGCAGAGAATAAGGTCCTATTTATTTTTGTTAAAGATACACTTTCTCTTACAGTACATTAGTAGTCTAACTGACTGAGAACCAGTCAGGCTAACCAGAAAAACTGATTTTTGCTCCAGCTGAAATTGCTGGTCACAAGCACCATTAAATACTTGAGCACAGCCACACTAAAGCAAGGCAAGGCACTCTAAACTCCATCACTGAACCAGACAGTCTCTTAAAAGTTTCAAGAAGCACTGAAGTCCAGAAAACTTTGGAGATTGAATAACAAAAACCACAGTTTATCAAAGCCAGTGGAAAACTCTATGTATCAGCTAATAACTTGGTGCTTTTTAAAGCCCAGAAGAAACTCAGCCCTCTGGCACAGACATGAAATTCTCAGGGGAGGGGACAGGGGAGAGAAAAAATATTTAGAAATATAAAACCCAAATTTAGTTAAAAGAAAAAGGACAGCTGATGGCAAGAAGTGGAAGCAGGGCACACTCTCAGATGAATCAAGGAATTCTAGATCAGTATAGTTTATTTTTAGCTGAGTGTTTTTTAATCAAGTCTCATCCAGAGGCAGCAACAAGTGTGGCTCGTGTCAAATAAATGGGTGAAATGCCAAGAGACAAACCTTCACCCTTTTACAAAGCGAATCCAGGACCCACTTTGAGGAGTTCAGTGCTCTGGGACCAAGCTGAGCTTGACTGCAGTGACACTGCTCCCCACTTCAGCACAGCCCTGCAGATTCGGGGGCTTCCAGGCAGAACTGGGGCTGGCTGGCTCTCTGCAGGTCTCTAGGACAATGCCATTGTCCAAGAAGGACTACTGCCAGCACTAGGTCAGCTCAGCCATGGCTTGGTCTATCTTAGTCTCGAAAATGTCCAAGAATGGAGATACATGATCTGCAGAGCTCAGTACAAGCTGCAGTTCGCTACTATTACAGCGTTATTACAGAGCACCAAACAAATGAAAAAGTTTATTTTAAGTAGCTGAAGCTTCCAAGCTGCCACTTGTGGCCACTGCACCCTTGACCCACTACCTGCAATTACTGGGAAGGGTTTGTCTCTGTCATTTCTCATATTCCCTTTAAGCAGTTGTGGGTTGCTGTTTGATTAGTGCTCTGCTTGACCTCAGCAGAGTACACCAACCCATTCCTGGCAAACTCTGCCCACAATTCATGTGCTCAGCCCCTACACATCCCAGCAGGTCTCTGTGGGTCTTGCTTCAGTATCTTAACATCCTTCTTTTTTAAGAGACCCAAAACTAGACCCAGCATGGCAGGCAAAGCCTCACCAGTCTCAAGTGGAGAGGGACATTCTCCCCTAGATCTGGTAGCCACAGTCCTTCAAATGCAGCCCAGCATCTGGTTCACCTAGTCACGTTTAGGTCACATGCTGGCCAACATTCACCTTGTCATCCCTCACACCTTGCAAGGCCCTCACAGCAGCACAGCTACTCAGACACTTGGTTCTCAGCCTGTACCAGAGCCAGCCTCCCAGGAAAATGGAATTTTGCATTTCTTGTTAAGGCCTCTCTCTTGGACTATCTTCTGGTTTCTCAAGATGCCTCTGGGCTAAAGCTGTTCCCTCTGGCATAACACAAGCACCCTTTCTCATCTCCCAGGCATTGCAACTAGAAGTGGTCACAGCTATAGTTTCTCCTTTTCCTTTCAAAAAACAATTCCACACTCCAAAGAAAATAAGGGAGTATTATAAATGCCATTCCCAAATATGAGGCAGGTGTTAATAAGTGCCTCAAGCGTTCTTCTTAGGAGCAAATGTTTGAAGGAAAAGTTATTTTCACAAGGGAAAGCAACATTGCTGCTGTATAAAAGGTAGAAAAATATTCCCATAAATCTAGCCAAAGATCCAGCATCCGATTCAAACGACAGGTGCCATAAAGCAGGAAAAGCCAAATACAGCAGGTAGTATCTGATATGTGGTTTGGGATGCCTCTGAAGCATAAAGAACCTCTCCCAAGGGTATTTCTGTGGATAAACTTAGTTTTCCTTTCAAAAACACCAGACCTGCCTATTAGATTCTGTACCACTGTAGCTCTCCACAAGGACAGGGCATTCTGCACTTTGCAAAAGCTGAGTGGTTTCCTTCTGAAACCGCTCAGACCATGGTCTGTGCAAATCATTTTAACGTGACCTCATATTTTAGAAACTGAAAGAAGATCACTCTATAACCTTTTGCATTTCAGGATACCTCCTATCTGAGGTAATCAACGAAATGAAAATGTGCTGATTCCACTTTGTTTCACAGAGACCTTTTACCCCTGATGGGCTGAGCTTGCCTGGCATCCTGAACAGGGCAATTCAAGCCCAACGGGCACGCACAGGTAAATGATAAAAACACTGCACCACAGTAGCATTATTCAGTTAAACCAGCATGATCTCAAGAGCCTGAAGGAATAGGGATGGTGAAAGTACAGTTCTTATTCAACATCATTCCTCTTTAGCAGACATTTTTATTTTAAATTGTAGCTATAGATGGAGGTTTTTCAGGTCTTTATTCCCAATGAATAGCTAAATTAGATTTAGAATGGAGATTCTTATGACTAATGCAACCTGACCTGTGGCTGTACCTGTGACAAGACTGCATTACCAAACATTATTCATCAGTATAGCATGCTTCATCAGGTTAGAGCTAGCACAAGGTAGACTTCATTGTACAATTACTTTAGTAAAAGAAAACCGTGTAAAACACAAGAAAACATCTTTCAGATCCACCCGTGGCTCCTGCCCAGCTTCCTGCCCCACCCCTGCAGTACATATCAGGAGACAGTCACGTTTGGGATCCTCTCCCCTTGAATTCCTGGCAGATGGGGGGTTACTTCCCATTTTCACAGCTCACACACTAGCTGTTGTGCAGTGCTTATTGTATGAATGAACTATTGGTTCACATCACATTTCTACATGACAAGTCTCTACTTTCAAAAAAACAAAATAAAGGTGATTTTCTTTGGTAGCCCTGAGGATGGATCCAGCAAAGGCTCACAGGCAAAGGGCTATCATTTTCCTCTCAGCTCCTTTATTTTCCCCCTGCCCCTTGAATCACATGAAAAAAATTGCTGAAGACAAGTGAGATTTGTTGAAGACCCCTGAAAGAGTAATGTTTTCAAAATTAAGAGTAGTGAATGTAGTCCAGGCATGGACTTGTAGGTAGCACAGACAAAAGGAAGTTTCAGCTGTCTCTTTCTAGGTTATCTGACTGTAGTTTGCTTCCTTTCACCTGAGGCTTGTAAAACCTGTGCAAACAGCTCCCAGGCAAGGTGCAACAAAATTCAAGTCAGCACTTCACTCTTGAAGAAGGCCAATATGTCTCTGTGCTACAGAAACAATGTGAGAATGGCCTCTGCCTCCTCATGACCCCACAAATTCTTTGAAAAATTATGCATAAGCAGCTACTCTGAAAGGAAATCAAGCAATTTATGGCTGCTTTTTTCTCTGCCATAGACCATGCATCTGGAATGCATGTTTTCTCTTTCTTAAGAGATTGAACAGGAAGAAAATATTGAATGGTTCTTTAAGTAAAAAAGAAAAGTAAATCTAAAGCCATCAGCCTTCAGAGCCAGCCAAAACAGTCAACACCTACAGCAGCATGAAGCTACCAGGGATCCCCAACAAGGCAGTAGCACACACACACACACACACAGAGTTCCTACTTTCCCTGCAGCAAACGACAGTTCTTGCACTGCAAACTACAGAAATGCTGCTTCAGCTGCTAAATAAATATTCCTACAGTTGAAGGAAGGATGAATGGAAATGGAAGAATAACTTCAATGGCTGTTGCAGCAGCACATGAAGGCACTTCAAAGCCACGCTCAAACCCCAACTGGCTGGAAAAGAGCTCTGTCAGTCACACTATCCCAGCTGTGGCAAGAGAAGAGACTGGAAGGTAGTTTGTTGTTGGGAGGTTTGTTTTGTATGGATGGAGCAGCAATTCACTTCCATAAACTTCCACTTGACAATTCGAGGTCCATCTCGGACAGCAGAGCTCTGCCCACACCCTGGTGTGGCCAGCCTGCAGTCCATGTGGGGGAATGATCCCCTCCCCAGTGTGAGAATAGCACTTGCCTCTCACCTGCACAGCTGCCATTTATACCAACTGCAAAGGCCCCACAGTTTGCTTTGAATCTTTCCTCTTCCTCCCACTGAAGTACAGAAAGCATGAAATTGAGCTATTCCAACACAAAGTGCTGCAATCCAAGTTCAAGGCCAAGGTCTGTGTCACCCTGACTCCTCTAGTGCCTTCCCCAAGCCTCTGCCCAAGGGGCTGAGCCCTGAGCCCCCATTTGCTGCCTCAGCTGTTGTGGAGATGTGCCTGTGCCCAGCTCCAGCCCTGTCTGTGCCAGGCAATAGACTGATTGAACTGGACCTTGCTCTGCTCCCTATCTTCTTCCTAACTTGAACCTTAGAACTGCCTCACTCACCACTGTGGACATGCCCAGGCTGTGGTCCTGACCCTGACCAGTGTTCTCAGCTGGACTTCAGACAATTCTCACCACCAAGGATATTCCCAATGATTTGGACTCCCAGCTGACCCTGGTGACCCTCCCCAACCTGGCCCTGCCTGCCTTGCTGGGACAAGGTGGACATGCACCCTGCCCAGGCTGCAGTGTCAAGGCACCTGCACCTCAACACTCATGTCATGAACAAAACAAGCCCAAGCTGTGCCCTCGAAGAGAACCACATAAAATGGATGTTCACGTGGCAGAAGGTGACAAAGAAAACCTCTAGTATGCTTCAGATGTGGTTTTTGCAGTAGCAGGGAATTCTCAAAAGACTCTGCCCTGTGAAGTTTGTGTGCTATGTCTCTCATGCAGCTCTGGCTAGCAGGGAGCTGGTAAGCAGGCAGGCAGGCACCTGAAGCCAAGACACAGTCTGCTGCCAGAGAAAAGGAAATTACTCCTGCCTGGGAGACAATGGGGCTTCCTTTGAGAACTCCTGTTCTATCTATAACTTTGTGAACTTCAGAAAATATTACTTATTGTGAAGAGCAGTAGCTTAGCTGACAGAGGTTCCAACTGTAGAGGTCTCTGATGTAATAACTGAATGAGCAGGGACTTATCAGTTAGATGTACAAAAATACAACCAAAAATAGAGGATAACAGCCTTACCTCTCAGGGAAAAAAAAAGTTCTTCCAGCACACAGCCAAAAACTGCACAGTTTGCATAGCCATGGAGGCTAGGAAGACACTAAACCAGTTCAGGTCAATCTTACTTCAAAGGAACTAAGGTAAACTTAAAACCTGAATGCAGGAACTTGAGATTTCAGGGGTCAGGCTTTGCTGGGTCCACAGCAAGCATACAGACATAAGGACATTCATCCCAGGGCCATACAGACTGAAAGAACCATCACTGTACTTTCATTTTCTTCCTAATAACATGCCCTCTTAGTTTGTTACTACCATGTACTTCATACTCCCTGGAGAAAACAATGACAGATTTTCAACTTGTCAGCCCTGGGAGAACCTGCTCTGATTATTCAAGTAGTCAAATGGGGGCTTTCCAAGTTGTGGGTGATTGACACATTTAATGTGCTTCTCTCAACAAGAGACTATAACCTGATTCCATAAACTCCAGAGCCATCTGTCCTCTTGTCTGTGGAGTAAAGAGCATGTTTTGATTGCAGTTGCTCACAAACCTGGCCTCATTTACTGGACAGGCTTCCCTTCTTGGACCTGCTGCCTTCTGAGCAGAACACTGCTCTGGCAGATCACACCACCAAACGTGACTAAGAAAGGAGGGCTGCACTCAGAGCAGGCAGCATTTATCTCTGCACCACCACTCTAGGTATTTCACTCCTCTCCCAGTAGTAACAGGTTCTTCATATGTTCACTAACACTGACTTGTAAGTAGGAAAAATATGCAAAGGCTGAAACATAAAGGATGCATGAAATCATACTGGGAAATGTTTTCTACACACTGAGAGCACCCCTGGTTCCAGGTACAGCTTCCCTCAAACCAGGTATCTGGCAGCCCAAGGAAACATGCTCAACTAGTGAAGTTACCACACCAAAAAGCAGGAAGGGGCTTTGAAAATACACTCCTGCACACAGAGAGAACAGCAGGAAAGAATTCAATTACTTTCAAGCAGAAAATAAGAAATTCACCACCCATCAGTTTCTTACTTGTCTGTAATTACTGAGCATTACAATAACCTCATTGCATTGCTTATTATGCTAATCTTAATTAGCTTGCTGTTTCTTTGCACACTCTCCCATCTGTCATTTTTGTTGGTTTTCTCTCCTCTGACACTTTTACTGCAAACTCTTTTGAGTTAAGGACTGATTTTCTATTAAAGGTATAGAAAGCCTGGTCTGAGGAGGTCTCGGCCTCTGACTGAGGTTTTCAGCTGAACTAATTAGCTGGCATAAACTGCATCTCAGATTATTTTTGTTTTGCTGTTAAATTAACTTTCACCTTGAAACAAGTGGTACTAAACTGAGAAGGACTCTAATTATCAAGAAAAATATTTGACAGAATCAAATCTGTAACATCATTTCCATTTCCTTTAACTCTTCCTCTCCCTTTCAAATATTTATTTAGTGATATGAGTGAAAATCTGTCTTCTGTTTGATTTCTCTGAAAATCCAACACTGCCTAATGTTTAAAGAACCAGTGAGAAGCAGATGTATATGCTGTTATGTTCATGGCAAAATAAAAACCCCAAATCAGAGGCTCCTTCAGAAGAATAGTGGCTTCTATTTTAGCCTTTCTCTTTTTGTAAGTCTGCTCCCTGAATACACCTTAAATGAGTGAGGCCATTTCCCTGAAGTAGCACTAGTTACTACAGGACACCAAGTGTCATTTGGATGCTGAGACCTGGAAACCTCCTCCCAGAAAAAGATTTCCAAATCCCTGCATCAGGACAGTCAGAATCCCTAAAGACTAAATATCCATTAAGTAATAAGCACACACCTCAGCTCGATGGACCTTCTGTTTCTATAATGCTCTGAAGTGGATTTATGTTCACAATCACACAGATGCAAGTACGAGGGCAGTAGTGTCCATCTATCAGAGGAAGGTGGCAAAATCGTTGAGGAGGTTTCATTACTGGTTTGCATCTGAATACAGCAAATCATGAAGCCACAGTTACAAAAGGAAGGTTTTAGATTTAGTTTAACAAAAAAAAAAAAAACAACCCAAAAAAACCTTTGCCCACCCTTTTTCCAAAAGAAAACCCTGGGACAGAAAATGTAAATGAAAATTCATTTGACCTATATTGGAGGTTGTACATGAGAACAAAAAGCCATTCCTGACCAGCTCTAGGAAACGCTGCTTAAGGAGGAGTTTGGAAGGTGCAAGAGGCATGGATCCTATCTGTTATATCCAAATGTTGATGAAAAACCTGCCAACCACCTTCTGAGTTCAGAATTTAGGGGCAACATAGAAGGCAAAATTAAAGCAAACAGTTCCTCTCCACATGTAAGTCACAGCATTTTGCTCTGGTTTGCACTTCTAGTTACAGTGTGGAGTTGGCTCAATCCACAGTCACAGCACTGCCTTTCCCCCAGCTCCTGCAAAATTTGCAGAAACAACTTGCTCAATCATTAGAGGGGAAAAAAACTCTAAACTTCTGTTACCAGAGACATTAAATGAGCACTTATTAATAGTTTCAGGAAGTTTTGGATTCAGGTTCGTTGCCAACAAAGTGACACAAGTGACAATACAAATGCCTCTCTGCTCACAGAGAGCCAGAAGGGTCCTCACCAAGACTCAGACTCAGAAGGCCCTTGGACATTACAGCTGTGTCTCACTTGTGCTAGGATATCAAACAAAACTCTTCATATCAAAGGAGTCTCAAGTTCATAGAGCTGGAAATCCAGGCTGAAATTGAGACTTTATATTTCAGCTCCATCTCGAATCAGCAGTGCTGCAGCTAAGCCTCAGCATGCCTAAGCAGTATGTGGCAGAGGTGAAAAAAAAGCACAGCACAGAGCCTCCTGCTCTGCTGTCAGTAGGAGCCCACCACCAGAGCAGCCAGCTTACAGAGAAGTGAGAGCAGAGAGCCTGCACTCATTGTGTTATTGCTCAGTTTACAACTCAGTGATGGGCTCTTTCTCCCCTGGCAGCTCAGAAATATAATGTTGAGACTGGAAAAATCATGCTACATTTCTCCTGTCTCTAACAGCAGCACAGGTAATAAAGACTCTGAATTGCATATTCAGGACTGTGCCTAGGAGTTAAAGTATCAGATGCTTTAGGCAGAATAGACTGCAGGCCACCCTTCCATAGTTTTATAAGGTCTGCAGGGAGAAGCAGCATAAAGATTTCTATTTGTCAAAATAATCAAGTGCCTTGAAAATCCACCAGGGAACCATTCTGAGTTATTTTTACTTAGTTGCTTCCCTGATCAAAAGCACACTTTAAAATATATATTCTCTGGCTCTAAAAGTCTTTGAAATATAGCAAGTAACTGATCAGAAATAGCAGCACTGAAGGGAGTCTGTACCAGTATCTAGATATCTGGACAGAAAGCCAGTAAATACAAATATTAACACAACCCTGCAATAACAGGAAGCAGTGGCAGGTGGGAAAACTGGCCAGAGCCAGTCTGGACACAGCATGTACACCTCTGAGGCTGCTTTTTCAACCAGCCTGCCCAGGCAGCAGATTGCTGTCACTGTCACCCACAGTGCAGCCCTGAGCCCCCGAATTCACTCTGATCCAGGTCAGAGATAAAGAGATTTTTCTCTGCCAGCATCACAGCAAAGCTAAATTGTTATTTCTAATGACCCTTATTGATTTGTCTTATGGATAAATAGATACTTTTCTGGTTTTCTCATTTCTGCACTTTACTCCATGGGGATGAATTTAAGTTCTCTGCAAAGTCTGAGACCAAAGAGAGTGTCTGTACCCAGGAAGAACATGGAGAAGTGTTTATGCAGGTCTGTAAATACAACCCTGCTGACAACATTCCCTGCAGATTCACAACTCTTCCTACCACTCCAGGTTCTTTGCAGCACAGGCTCTGACTCAGATCCTGTCAAATGTCAGCCTGTCCAATGACCTAAGGAAAGTGCAGAAGAATGATGCAAGGAGAGGTGCCAGGCCAAGCACTGCTTAGAGCCTTTGGGATCAATGTCAGTACTTAAATCTCCAGTGTCAGCAGTTCTGCTGTGCCGAGGTTACTTTGCCTACATCCAACAGCAAACATGAAACAAGCACTTGCCTTTTCATAGTGCTCAAATCCTGTATGAAAGCTGTCTTTGGAACATGCTCCCTGTTTGATACTTAGGCAAGTTATTTAACCTCACAGGGCTGGGTTAGAACCAGAATCCTTGAGCAAGACATCAGTCCAAGGGTCCATCTCCTGAGCAGGCACTGCTGGCCAACTGACCCTCCTCAGCATTTTGGCTCTTGGGTGCTGTGCAGGGAAAGCTCTGTTAGCCTGAGGGCAAACCAGAGCGACCAGACCTGGGAACTCTCCCAAGAACTGCTGAAGTAACCCCTCCTCTTTGCTTCCCACCCTCCTTTTTCATGTTTGCCTAAAGGTGTTGCATTGAGTTTGTGTGGCAAGGTTTTGGTAGCCAGCAGGCTACAGAGGTGACTTCTGTGAGAAGCTGCTGGAAGCCTCCTCCATGTCCCATACAGGCAATGCCAGCCAGCTCCAAGATGGACCCACCACTGGACAAGGCTGAGCCCATCAGTGATGACGGTAGTGCCTTTGGGATAGCAGATTTAAGAAGAGGGGGGAAAAGCCCTGTGCAGTGGGAGCCAAAGGGAGAATATGTGAGAGTGAAGGACAAGAGGAGATGCTCCAGGACTGGAGCAGAGATTGCCCTGCAGCCAGTGGTGCAACCCATGGTATGGCAGCTGTGCCCCTGCAGCCCATGGAGGAGCAGGAATCCATCTGTAGCCTCTGGAATAGTTTGCTGGCAGGACATGTGACCCCATGAGGGACCCACACTGGAGCAGAAGAGTATCCAGAGTCCTCTCCCTGAGGAGAAAGGAGTAGCAGAGACAACATGTGATGAACTGACCACAGCCCCCATTGCCCTGACCACAGCCCCCATTGCCCGTCCCCTTGTGCTGCTGGAGGGTGGAAAGAGAGAAAATGTGAATAAAGTTAAACTCAGGAAGAAGGGAAGGCAGGGGGAAAGAGGGGGGGGGGGTGTTTAAGAGATTTGGGTTTATTCCTCATTGTTTTATTCTAATTTGATCAGCAGTAAATGAAACTAATTTCCCCAAGTTTAGCCTGTTTTGTCGATGACTGCAGTTGGTGAATGATCTCTCTCTGTCCTTATCCTGATCCATCAGCCTTTCATTTTATTTTCTCTCCCCTGTCCAGCTATGGAGGGCAGTAACTTGGTGAGAGCAGCTTGGTGGGCATCTGGCATCCAGCCAAGGTCAATCCACCACACATGTGAAACATAACTCTGGGCCTTGCATATTTTAAAGGAGGTGCTTTCCTGTTAACCAAGACATTGCTGTCATGAGCACATACTTATCACAGCTGGCAAAGCTCCTTCGCATAGGAGTCTTCAATCACACAGTATAAATATGTATAGAGCAGAGCAGAAAACACTCTGACAGGTACAGAGGAAGCCTGACAGAATAACCACTCCTCTGCCTACATGAACGAAGCCATTGGGTAAATAACTCTTCAAGCTGGTGAGCTTTTTTCATTCTAAATACATTCTATTTACTTGATCGTCTGTAATGAGTCCCCTCTGAAATCGTTAAGCTCCATCCCACAGAACCATATTTAGATGGGATTACACTTACACTCATAGCAAGAAATAAGATGGCATCGCTCACCTAACACTGTCACTTGGCATGAAGTATTCTCTTTTGCACAAATAATGGCTAAATTTCAATCCTTCTTCCTGCAGCAAATAATACCTTCATCTACAAGCTATGCCATATTCCTGAGGTCAGGCACAGAGCAAGGTGATATTCTTTCCATTCTTTACAATTAATGTTCTGAAAACTGGCATTTTAGGTCCTGAAGTGCAGAGAAGAATTTGAAACCATCATTTTTTTTGTGCCTAAATGGCAATGGTTTTTTGCACAGCCTTTTTCTCAGGAGGCGACAGGCCCATATTTTACTGAGAACTGGCTGCAAGTCAGAACAATCTTCTATTCAGAGCAACAATGAATCTCTACCCACACCTTACACCACAGGAAAGAGAAGGGGCAAAGACAGAGGCAACACACAGGGATGCTTCCCCAGAGCCCTGCCTCACACTCCAGCTCTTGGGCACATCCTGGTTCTAAGTGTCTTCTTATTTCACAGAATTGAACAGGTTTTAGTCCTGATTTTCTCCTTTTTGAGCTCGTGCTGCCCACAGTATGTTCTGTGACAACAATATCCACAGGCTTAGCCATATATTCTTCAAGAAAGCATCCCTTAATCACTCTTTTCCATCAACCCCTAATGTTATGCTTACAGAATCTGTCAAGTCCCTCAAGTCACCTGTTCCTTAGACTGAAGAGATTCAGTCTACTTAACTACCCTGCAGCAGGAACTCATTCCCTGTCTCTGATCCTCCTGAATCCCTTCTCTGCACATTTTACAGCTGTTTGAGAGTTTTTTGAGGTGAGACGCACCAGAACTTTATGCAGCATTCAAAATACAAGTCTCTTATTTTTGAGGCATCAATGCCCATCAAAGGAGGCTCATGGGTTAAGCACAACAGAAAAGAAGCATCCAAAAACAACTGTTTTTTCAAAAGTCTTGGCCTTTAATTCAGCTGTATTTATAGAAAGACACTTTTTTTCACTGCTAGCTACACTATGTACTTAGAAATGGAAACTTCAAATTAAACCAGTAATTCACCTATTCTTATCTCTGACAGGGCCAAACACTTCAGAGAAGGCAAAGTAAATTGTAGAGCATACAGTGATATAATATAATCTAGAAAACATCTTCCAAAACCCACAAATGTCTTAATTCTTAACACACTTTGAAAAGGACTCAAGAAACCGAACTAACCTCAATGCCAAAGGCTTTGGAAAAAGAAGAGGAACACAAGATCCCAAAATTCACATTTACAAATTGTTTTTCTATCTTCAGTAAGATAATAAGGACAAGTAGGTTAATTTCCAAGTATTTTCCTTTGTCATTGAAAAAATGAACTTCCACATTTTCTGGACATCATCTATTCTTATTTTATGGGAAATGACAAACAGGACATTGCATTCATCATTCTGCCCTACATTTACCACACATGATTTGATTAAACGACATTAAATTCTTCACATAGCAGAATGTCTTTTGATCTCAGTAATCTTCATTATTCATCAATAATGCTCTCTTTGAGCATTTGAGTTGAACAGGACCAGTGATTCGACCTCATCTTCCTTATAGCCAAGTGGCCAGAGATAGCTTTCAAGGAAGATAAATTTCTGAAATTTCTGGCTCGCTCTCATCACTACTCTCAGCAGCTCAATTACTAATGATGTTAATAGACATGAAATTTTAATTCCTTTCAGGAATTTCAGCAGCTTCAATGTAGTAGTGAATTTCTGAGACCTTCTTGCCCCTGAAGTAGATTTCTGACTTTGACCATAGTTGTTCTGACTTTTCATTGCCTAGGATCATCCGTTGTTCTTATGTCTTGGCAGCTGGTGAGAGAGAGCTGCACCTAATCACTGCATCTTTACTGGGAGGACTAAAGCTATGTGAATGCAAACATTATGCAAAATTCACAAGGAACAGAAATGCAGTAGCAAAAATAAGAGTTACTTAACATTAATAATAAGGAGAAGGACATACTGGGAGACTTATAATTTAAAAAGCAATAGCTTGTTAAGCTGGTTTTAGTACCAGCTTAGTTCATTACTCATTACAGAGTGACAGGGAAAATAAAGCTGGAGGAATTGCTAATGATGCCAGAAGTCTGTAATATGCATTCTGTAGTTCCTAATCTCTTAAACTAAATACATCCCAGAAAAAAAAAAAAAAAAAAAAAAAAAAAAAAAGGCTAATCATCTGTTCCTAGTCCCCTGATTTCATATCAAATTGCCAGCAAACAAATCCACTCATGGGGAATTTTTTAGTTCCTTTTCTGCAGTACTTTAATTAGATTCTACCAATAAGTCTCTGAAAGGAACATAATTTATTTTCTTAAAGCAGTTAGATGAGGCTCACTCTCTTCATGTGCAAACAGTCTTGGCCATCCTACCTCTTTCTGAAGTACTGGCCAGCACTTTTTGCTGCCCTGGCACAACCTTCCTCTTGGGCAGTGCCTTCCAGGGTTGGGTATCACCATTATTCCCTACAAATCAATGCTGTTGAACCAGCTATCCAACAATTCCAAAAACTTAGAAGGCTTTTTTTGCCCATTTCTGTTAGGGATGCTGTTTCTGAAAACACTAAGGTGAAGCAGATCTTGGGTGACCGAATAGATTCATTTCTAGAGAGTTCTGCTTTCATTCAGCTGTGTCCTTGTTTTGACTGGGATAGAGTTACTTTTATTCATAGTAGCTGGTACAGTGCTGTGGTTTGGATTTAGGGTGAGAACAATATTGATAAGAAAATAGTATTTTAGTTGCTGTTAAGTACTGCTCACTCTAACTCGAGGACTTTTCAGTTTCCTGTGCTCTAGGATCCAGTCAGTGATGACAATTCAAACACACAGAGACTGCACATACATCCATCAGAACATGAAATATTGGAAATATGTCATTCCTCTGATAAAGACAAGATATTGATGAGAAAAGGCAATTTGCTATCAGCAATAGAAACTCCCCAGTCTCTGTTTTTGTGTGGAAAATGTTCACTTGGAGCTCTGTTTATCCACTCTCATATCTTAAAAAAAAAAAAAAAATAGCATGCTTTTGGAGAATCAAAAAAGTCTGCTTTACACTGTCAGGTAATTTATTGCATGAGCTATTGAAAATAGCAGGACTTAACTTCCAACAAGTAATTCTATATGCTTGCTCCATGCACGTCTCTGAAGCATCTCTGCTTCTTCATAGATGCAAACAAGTCTTCATTCATTACATGCATTAATGCACAGCTAAATACAGTGCTCTCAGAGCAACTGGATCTTCTTTCTGCCTTACAAATTTCTGACAACTCCTCAGCTGAATTTTGATGACAAAGACATTAGGAATACAATTTTGTAAGCAAAACTGTCACAGCAGACAAAAATGTCATCCCACTGGAATCATCAAAACGTGTACCTCCATGAAATGAGCCTACTCCTGTAATAATCCTACTCAAGTAAATGCTTGGTATTAAAATGTAATCTGCCTCATTTAAAATAAGATCATGAAGTCTTAAAGAGTTGGTAAAGAACCCCAAATGTCCACTCATGCCCTTTTTCACCATTTAGGAGGAGACTACACTGTAAAAATGGGAGGCACTGAAAAGTGTGATTTCCAAAGCGCAGGAAAACAAAATCTAAAGGTAATGTGTAATGGTGCATCCACTGAAGCATTTGAATAAAAATCCTTTAATTCAGTGCTGGAACACTAGGCCCCAGAATAAATTCCTTGAGGCTTCAGTGCAAGAAACAGAACCATTCCTTCCTGCAGGCAGGGGAGATGCTCTCTCACCAGCCCTGACAGTTCTGGGTTCTACAGGAGCGTGCAAGCACACAACCAGCTCACCTGACTTGCAGCATCAGAACCTTAATGTACTTGTTCCAGTAGTTCTAAAATATATTTAAAAATCAATTAAATGAAGTAAAACAATTGTCTTTGAAGTATTCACCATGCACTTTGGAAGGGCCATGTAAAGGATGGAGAACATAGTGGTGTACATTATCTTTACTTGCAGAGTTTCAGCAGCAGGGAAAAGAAAAGCAGAACTCCTCCTGCAAGTTTGTATGTGGTTTTTAAATCTTACTGAAAGGAAGTGGCAATGACAAAACACCCAGTGGGACAGGTAGGCACTTGCAAATGGTTGGCCAGAACAAAAAGGAAGAGAGAAAAGAACAAAATTACCTGTAAGTGCTATTCCCTACCACTTGTTATTTAGTGGATAGGCAGTCTTGGAGAAGGGCTTGCTGTAAATCCAATTAAGTCATTCTTTCCAATTGTTTTAACTGGCTTTTGATGAGGCTTAGCTTTTCAATCTTACTATTCCTAATTACCAGGATCATTACAGTGCTCCTTGAGGACCAACCAAGAATAAAACAGCACTGCTTTAAACACAATGCAAACAAACCCAAAGACATTCTGGAAGAAGTTTTGTATATTATCAAAAAAGAAAGGAGATGGGAAGCTCATCTACAATGACCTGTATCCTCATCTGCTGTCTTGCCATCTGAAATCCAGGCATGGCCAATGGAAGAGGAAGCATTTTTCTGTTTTAGCTGCCTTAAGCTATTGGAGAGCTGCTCAAAAAAGCTCTGCAATGAATGGTGCAGGGCATTAAGTAAAATACAGTCATTGTGATCTTTCCCATTCCCTGAAACTGCACAGCCAGGTAAAGGAGGAGACTCTGTGCATTTGAACTACTCAGCACAGCCTTCAGAGAGCCTGTGCAATCTGGCAGGGCAGTCCCAACTGCTTCCAGTTACTGCATGGTAACACAAAGTGCATTCTTTGGTAATGTCACAGAGGAAAAATGCTTTCAAGGGACTTGAAAATATTTATATGTCAATCTCTCTAACCAACAAGAACAAAAAAAATCTAAGGTAAAGTTGATGGCATTCTAGTGAATTCATGATATGTCATGAGACCTTGTGTAGGTTAACATATGCATTAATATGCATTCAAGAAGCTCTGGGGCATTCTTATTTCCAGCTGAATTATTGGCTCACAGCATGGCAGCCACTTGTAAAGACGTCACAGAAAATTATTCTGTATTTCAGGAGGGGAAAAAATAAAAAACAAGAGAGTATGAAATTACAGTGTGTCACTGTAGAACAATGCCCCAGTCAGATTTAATCAAAGAACTGAGGAAAAACTGAACAGAGTACAAGAAAAGGTAGAGATTAGATTGATCCCCAAGTCAAGGAAAAAATCTGGGAGACGAGAACAAAATCAATCCATACTGCACAGAACAAAGAAATAGTTTGCTGGAGTCCACAAGAAAGTGCACAGGATCTTATCTGTAGTGGATAATATGCACTCACACTAGTTCTTATTTTTGTACAACATAACAGGTTAGAAGGTGAAGGAAGAATGGAAAGCTGGAACCAAACCAAAAACAACCCACCCAACCCAAACCACAGAATAGAATACAATTGATTTTTATATAACAGACTCATTGTGAAGCACTGTAAATCACCTTGCTGCAAGACAGTCAATCACAACCTAAGGGAATAATAAAGTTTTACAGCAGGGTAAGTAGAGAGGAAACAGCTTAGAGTGGAGTAGAGAGAAAATGTATTGGGAAAAGAAAATCCAAGCACATCAAACATGATAGGATCAGTTTGGAGGAATAAGGGAATTAGTGTACGAGCTAAAAAAGCAGCAGCGTTGAATGCATCTTTGTGTGAAGATTGAAAGATTTTTTTTTTCCTCCACAACAAGTATTCAACCAGATGGAAATAATCCAATGGCATCAAAGTATCAATAAAAGCTATTTCATCAGAGAGGAACACTGCTTTCTAGCTCCTATTCCTCATACAGTAGCTGACCAGTATCACAAGCAGCTCTATCAGTGAGCATGGAGATTTATTTGTGAAGGTCATAATGGATCACTACAGCCCCCTAGAACCTGAATTTGTAGGAATGCCAGGAACACGTAGTGTTGTATGGTCCAAGGTTCACATGCACAGACACCATGTCAGCTGTGCCAAGAAAACAACTCTTGAATTCATTCCTGTGCTTGTCCCAGAATCCTTATCCAAACACACACCCTCACATACTTACATCCCAGAAAACTGAGTCCAACTCCTCTGTACCAATTTCCTAAAGAGACCATGGAGTGCCACGTGTTAGGTGGTCACACATTCAAATCAACACGGCCTCATTTGTTCAGCCCTTTCACCTACTGGCACTCAGATGCAGGGTCCCATCATGTCACCCCAAAGAGCACTCTTCCCTAAGTGCTTTCTTCTCCAACCACGTGAATCTAGGCTGCACACCCCTCTGACAGCCAGGCCTGGTCCCCTCATCTGGGAGAGGCGGCGAGGGCCGCGTGTCAGCCATGGACCGCCGAGGGCGGCTCTGTCACCAGCACTAAGGGATGGCTTATTACACAGGCAGGGCACACTCGGGCTGTGGCTGGGCTGTTTATCACAGGAACCAAGAGCTCTGCAATGAGAGGGCACGAGGATGAGAAGGAATTCTGCCAGGGTTGAAGGACGCCCCTGCCCAGGCAAAGCCCATGGTTCTGGAAGCATGGGTGAAATCGATTATCTGCAGTGACTGGATTGCCAAAGAAATTATCTTTTAACTCAATCTTTAACCTGAGAGTGAATGTGGCCTTCATCATTAGTGGGGAGCAACAAAGATAAAGAATTGTTGGATTAAGTACCCTTAATCTTACCCTTTTGGGATTAGGTCTGTGGCACTGTGGAGTGCACTATAGCTCAGAAAATTACTCTTGCAGAGGAAACAGAGCCGTATTGATTCCCTGGCATTCCTACAGACACTTAAGGTCTGTAATAAAGTTTAATGAATGTAATGAAGCAGAGAACAGTGCCTTTCCTCTAGAGAGCGGAGCAGCCCCACACCTTCCAGGTACATTCAAAACTGCTGCACAAGCAGTTTTCTTTCTCTCATCCCTGAATAGTTTCCAACTGGCAGGAAATACCAGGGTGTCAACAGTTGCTCACTGGTTAATTATGTACTTGGAAGGCATCATACATCCTAAACATCTTCAGGGGTCATTTGAGAGTGTGTCACCTTCACAGAAGATTTTCTGTCCTGGAAGTTAGACCAACTTCCCAAAACTGCAGTCTGTACAGAATGGTGTGACAGAAAACTTGTAAGCTACTGTTGGAATCACACTCCTGCAGCCTACAATACTTTTGATCCTAACAGGATCCAGATCAGCAGCAGTATTTAGCAGCATGGCTTTAATGAAATGAAGTAAAGGAAAGGCAATGGAAACATCACCAAAAATAAACACCACCAGATAAATAAATTACATTAAGGGATATCAGGGGAAACATCCTTAGTAAGATGCTTCACATTCCCCTAGGCTGCCTCCTCCTGTTTTTTATACACTGCCTTATCAAGGAGAATAAATTGGTTCAGATTACTTTCTAAAAATAGAACACATCAATAAAACTCCCTTCCAACCTCTTTCACCAGTTCATACTGCAGAAAATGTGTGTTAGAGGAAGGTTTGAGCATGCAAGTCCATTTCCATTCCTTAACCATGTGCACTCTCACATACAAACACTGAAAACACAGGTGGGTGTGCCTCCTGAAACCATTTAAAATAGTATTGTTTCCCCAAATGTGAGGGAACAACTAATTTGGAACAGAGTATCACTGCTTTCAAGACCACCAGAGCTGTGCATATTGATAGGGGGTCAGCTCCTTACACTCTGCATCCAGATGTGAGGATTTTTTGCCTACTTCTTGAATAACAGGGATTTCCTTATTGCTGATTCCTCATCATAAAAAAAGGAACAGAAGTCTTTGAAGTCAAAAGTATTACTTAATTCTGTAATCACTGTAGGATAATAAGCATCTTTCAAGAGTGAAAAAGGATTGGTAATTTGAAAAAAATTATGCACCTAAAGATACACACAGGCATTAAGACATGTACCTTGTATTCTGATTTCTCAACTTTGAACCCCTGACTTTTTCTCCTGTAGGCATCCAGCAGAAAACTATCCTTAATATTTTCTTTTTTCTTCCCTTTTTATTTTTTTTTAATTCTTTTGCATAGCAATCTGACATCCTGGTGCCCAGCAGTGATATTAATCATTGAAACACTCCTCTGTTTCCCCAGTTTCTCTGAGAATCTGAGATTCTGTTATGTAAAAGGAGCACCTGGCAAAGCTCAGTTCTTACAGCTGCATGAATACCAGACTCAGATGCTGCTACCACCTTTTCCTTTTGCTGCCCACTTCACCCCACCAAGGAAAAAAGATAAGCACCATAAGGTAGCTGTGAAAAAGTGTATTTGCCTGGCAGTAGCAGTGCAATTTGTGAGCACAATCACACAAGGGTGACACTTTTACTGAAGTGCTGTATGGGATAGAACCATGGAGCATCAACTTTCCAAGCTATGCCTGCTGACTGTGATGAGTTCCTTCAGAGGTAGATTTTTTTATTAACAGTGTGTATTAAGTCAGTGTCTTGGTTTAGGACAAATTTGGGAGGAAACTTTTGAATGAGGTCTTTTTAGGGAAAAAAAAAAAAGAAAAAAAGAAGATTCCAAACAGTCCCTCCCCCAGTCGGCTTGGGGGAAAAAAGAGAACGAAAAAAAATTGGAGAGAAGTGGAAAAAAAACCTTTTTATTCAACAGGCAACACACCTTTCAGCACAAAATGAGCAATATCAAACAGCAAAACCTCTCGCCGTTCCGAGGAGATGGCAGATTTAGAAGAGTTCTCTCCGTGGCTGCCCGGCTGGCTCAGTCTGCCCTCAGTCCCTCCTGTGCTGGGGAATGCCCAGGCCAGGCCTGGTGGGACACAGGTGTGAGCTCCCGGTGCTCTTCCGGGTTTTCAGTCCAGAGCAGGTTCAAACAGTTCCAGGAAATCAGAAAAAGGAAAAAAACAACAATCCAGGGGGCTTCTCTGCCTCAGCTAGCCAGAAACTAACCAAGAGCAAAGGAGAGCTCTCTCTCTCTGTCCACCGCAGACAACACAGTCTGTGAGCAGCAATGCAGGGGAGCCCGTGCAGTCTCTGATAACAAACTCTGCACTTCTTCTTTCCCCCCTTCACTCCTGGAACAAATCTTAAAGTTGCAGAATTTAATATTCAACACCAACAGAAGAGACGATTTGGGGATATAGGCATCATACAGTCACCCCAAGACAGTCAGTGACTTAGGATTTTAAGGTAACAAGAATCTGGAAGAACTGTGATCTTAAACGTAGCAAATACTCAGAGGTTTTCAGAGGAAAGTGGCATCACATCAGTCTTGAACCCAATGGTGGCTGGAAGAAGAAGGGAGTCTCTACTGCTGCTTTCTGTTCGTCAGACCAGGCTCTAATGCCTTTGCACCTAGATTAGCAAATCACACTAGAAACAAAATTGCAAAATTCAACAGGGCCATAACTCAACAGAGCATTATTCGATGCCAATAAGAAACATTGTATCTATCCACAGAACTCCGGCTGCTGAAAGCCTGACGCTGCTCAACTCCAAACACACAACCTAGCATCTTTGAATCAAGATCTCAATCCACAATAAAATCACCTTGGTTTAAATGGCTACTACTTAGCAATTCATCTGCTGTGATACTGCCTGTATGCTTTCAGCGAGAGTAACCTCAAGAAATTCTCATTTTTCAGTATGAGTGAAGCTTAGCAGGATTACTTCAAATCTCCCTAGTTTGGGCCAGAACCTCAGAACCTTTGATAACACCTTATGTCATTGCCAAGGCAGAGAAAGGGGATTCTCTGGCTTTTTCTTATCTCATTGCTGTTTCCAGTAAATTGTTCTTCTTTCAGCTCGAGATCTTCACTTTTTGTGCCTCCAATTCTCAACTCCATCCCTGGAGCAGGAAGGGGAAAGGGAAGGGGTGAGCAAAAGAGCAGTTTGGGAGAGTCTCAGTGGGAGCACTGAATTGGGAAGTACCACTCCCAAACCAAGACACAAATACATAATGGATTATAAATGCAGAGACCATCAGCAGCACTCAGCTGATACAAAACCCACTGTGATATCAAGACTGATGTATAGCATCAAACTAACACTGTTGTTGTTAAAACAAAATGCCACCTAGGTGCAAGGCAAATTCCCATCTTGGGGAGTCTTGTCTTTTAAGAGGAGCAGTGTACAGTGACATGAAAAGTCTATTCTTTTATTTCCCCATAAGAGAATTATGTTTAACAATGCTGGTGGTGGACTGCAATTTAAAAGATGATTTTCAGCGAGCAGAGTGACACAGCCTGTCATCATGTCCAACTCCCAGCTCAAAGCAGAACCAGGTTAGATTCCAAATGGAAAGTTGGATACAAAACAAAGACTGGAATAAGAAAAGGAAAAAAAAATTAATGAAGAAGAAGTAGCAGATTGAAAGGGAGAAGGGAAGTACAGAATAACACTTGGTTGTTGTGAATTCTCATCAGAGAGCACAACTGCTGCTAAAAAGAGACCAAGAGTAGGCAGGGGAATAGATGGATGGTGGTCAAACTGCCAGATCAATGTCAGGACAAGAGGGAAAGGAAAAAAAAAATAATTCAAAGGGCCAGAGAAAGGAGAGCTTTGAATTGGCCTTTATTTTATCCCATAGGTAAACTCTGAATGCAGAAGCATCTCTGGTAGTAATTCCTATCTGCCAGGTAGTGCCTACACCTGTCTAGGCCTACAGCCAACATCAGATAAATTCACTTCTAAATGGGTGATAAGGGAAAGGGATCTCAGGAAGCCAACACCGAAGAACTCTATTTCACACTTTTTTCATTGCCTTCTCCCATTCCTTTCCTCCTGCTTGCTCTGAAAGGGAAAGTGCCTACATCTCTGGAATGTGTCCATCTGGCACCACTTCCAAAAAGCAATAGCAAGGTGTGACAGCATCCAGTACCCTACCAGCCCTGATATACTTTCTCTGTAGGAGAAGTAAAAGCAAATATTTCATTAATGGAAGTTTTGTAACAGTTTTGCAGCAGAGGAAAGTGCACACTTACCTACAGCTGAAATGGAGTCCTGCCTGCACATACTCCATGGAACAAACATCACAGCACCAAAAAAAAATGGAAAATTCTGTATGCAGTTGGAAGGTAAAAGGATACTGAAGTGGTCAAGCTGTATCACATACAGAAGTTCACCAAGGATCAAGATGATTCTTTTGTTCAAAGTCTATCACTCAGGTACCTTTGTAGTGTTCTAAGGTCATCTTGTATTTCTGCCAAAGCCTTCAGTTCTGATGAAGTGCTTTTCTCTCAGTTGCCCAAGTGGAAAGTTTATAGTGGCTGTCTCATAAGGATGCCTCTGCTCATGGTATTTGATACTTCATGACTTTCCCCCCAGCTACTCTAAAGTAGATTAAGTTCACTGGCCTAAGCAGCAGCAGACATGATGCTGCTATTAAGTGAGATTTGGCAAATGTTTCTGTTAGCACTGCTTTCACAGAAAGCTCTGGGAGCAAGGTCAGGAGAAGTGAGAGAATGCAACTTTTCTGTGAATTCCAGTTAGGCACCAGGCACTGGGGGTTATTCAATACACTTCACTTTAAACCAAGGGTTTGCCATCTGTTCTGCGCTCTAATTACAAAATATAAACCAAATATAACTCACTATTGAATCACAGAAAATAAGCTGTAAGAGATTTAAATTCATAGGGAAAGCTTTTTATTTAATGCAGAAAGCATCTGCAGAGTTTTTCTTATGTTATCTTTTAGGCAGTATAATCTAGAGAAAATGAGATTGCTTATCCAGGACCCTGACAAACACATTTCTGGAAAACTGGATGAGTCCCTGGGGTGAGATGTTCAGTTTAGGAAAAATATGCTGCAGAGCAACTTCTGCATCAATTTATCTGTCTCTCCAGAAGCAGAAGTACAACTATAATAAAACGGTTAATACAGTCACGATCATATAAGGAGGCAACTGGGGCAAGAATGCAAGAAAAAAACTGCTTTATTAGAGGGACTGATAAAGTTTTCTATAAATTTTTTTTTAAAATCCCAACATTCCTCACGGACAGATTTTTGGGTATGCAATTTATCGTTCATTTTTTTCTCCAGCTACATCCAGTTATAAAACTGGAGTATTTTAGTCTGTTGAGTGACAGAGTCTCACTGTAATGGAAACACAGATACAAGGAACAGCTGAAGACAACATCTAGGTTTCCTACAAGGTGGTATCACTTGCATGAAGGAACAGCAAGAAAGGAGGAGTCTGAGGCTTCTCTTTTATCCAGCCTGTTGTGGCTACAGGCAGCTCTTCCACCTGGGGCTGTACATGCTGCAGAATTCTGGAGAACCTTTAACCCCCCACTCTGTGTGCACTCTGACACGCAGTTTCATTATAGACTGAAAGGAAAAGTTTCATTATAGATTGCCAAAGGAAAGCAGCCCTTACACCCTCCCCCACAGCCAGGCAGCAAACAGCACTATGGAAGCATCCTGACATAATGGGCTGCTGCTGCCAGCCTGGCAGTCCTTGCACGACCTGGAATTCCACAGACTTGCAGCATTTTGCTTAATCAGGAGCTCGCTGCCTTACCAAATGAATGTGCCTAATTGCTATTTACTGAAGAGACGCCTATCAGTGATACACTTAATGAAAGCAGAGATGTAGGAAAGGAAAAGGGAAACATAAGGAACTGCCTTTGGATTCTGCACATTCACCATTGCTTAAACACATCTTAATACCCAGCATATTTCTCTACAACTGAGCCCATTTAGTGAAACCATATTGGATGATAACAGGGAAAGTCTGACAATAAAAGCCTGCATGGACAAATGCCAGCATGGACTTGCTCTCTTGCATGTAAGGAGCTACAACATATTGATCACAACTCCTGTGATAAAACAGGAGTCCTGATCAAGCTAAAAAGCATTCCTAGTAAGATGAACTGTGGACAATCCTCCCCAGCCCACCTCTCCTGTGCATCCTGGACTTAGGTTCCAGACACATGGGCTTTATGTCAAATCAGGTCCCATTAGTTTCAAGGTGAGAGATATAGCAATTGATTAAAACAACTGAAGGATGCTTCTCTCAGATTACCCACTAGTTGCTCAGTAAATCAGGAAAACAGGCTCTCCTAGGGGGTTGATAAAACTCTCCCCAGCACAGGCTCACGTTCAAGGGTTGAGTTGGTAAGATTTAGAATGAGTAGAGCATTCTCTGTCAAAACACCTACAATGCAACATTAAAGAAAACACGATTTCTAGAATTCTAAGCCAATAATCAAGTGATAACTGAAGACAAGGACAGAATATCCACAATTGAGCTACAGGAAAAATAGGCCAGAAGAGAAGAGGTACATCTTGAATACTTTCAGTGTATTAGGGGCCTTGAATTTAAAAATATTAAGGAAAAAGGGGGGAATAGGGAAGGGCTAAGAAGTTTACAAGGCCAAAACCAGAAGCAATAAGGACCTGTTCATCAATATGAGAAGCTCCAGTGCTAAAACAGATGAGTCAGAACAACTGCCAATAATGGAGGGCTTTGACAAGATTCACTTCCTGAGCGCGGCAGAGTGACAAAAATCAATGGGATGTGCCGTTCAGGAAGGACAGATAAGAGCATAAGCACTGGGGAGGTTACTCCACTGAAAGATCCCTGTAACCTACAAAGACAATACTGAGTGATCAAAGGAAACTGTATCTTTAAAACTACAGCTCTAGGAGTAGGTATCTTTGAGGAAAATTACTATCTTAACCTTCAGAGTGAGCAGAAAATGGAAGTGAAACTCAGATCTTACTGCAAACTGTGGAATTTCTAACACTGGTTTCAAGAGAATTGAAACACCATTCTGGGCTTTATATACATGTTCTTAACGTACTCAGATAAGATAGTCATCAATAATCTGGAATAATTGCCCATTTTAGGTTTTCTACACCTTCTTTCAAGGTGTCTGACACAGGGTTCAGATTAGACAACACTTGTCCAACCAAATGCAGTAATGCTTGTGTGATGAAAAATGAATGCCACAAAATTTAAAGGGAACAGGTTGAGGATATAGCTGCTGTGGTTTCAGAACAATCATAATAACAATACTAAAAATCAGTTGCAATAAAAACCATCCAAAGGAAATGTTTAGAGTGATTCCTGCAACGAAGAGAAAGGAGACATTCAGATGAGTGGCCACTTTTGCAAAGGCAAAGTCAGTAGCAAACCTTCTTTAGGATCTTTTCCACTAAAGAAGATGAGGAGAAGCTGAAGTCAGTAAGGAAAATGCTGGGTAAAAGTCACAGAATCAAAGCAGTTCAGAGCAGCATGCAGGTTATAATAGTGGCACTGGTTCAACTCAGTGATGTGCTGAAAGGAAATCACAGTGCAGGCAAGAACTATGCTAAGAACTGCTGATTAAAGGTTTGGAAACAATAAATAAGAAGGCTGCTTTGTAAGATATACAAATCAAAGTTACACTTTTAAAGTGTGAATGATACATGCAAATTCCAAATCAGGTCATCAGCACTCCTGTCCTTCCTCATGTCCTCGACACCTAAGCCTGGACAAGCATGAGATCTTCCTGCTACTCACAAGTTTCTTCAGACAATGACTGATGGCTCCAACAGCCCTGGCTGGTGACATAATTTCTCAATAATCAAAGTAGAATTGTATGTGCAACTAAAGGAGCATGGCCTGGTGTCACAGTCCACAGCACCTCCATGGGTATGACACCACTACAAGAAGTGGGAAGAATGCTCCACAGGAACTGGCATATTAATCCTTCAAAGACAAACAATTTTTTCAACCACATGATCCATAGCTTCTAAAAATTATACAAATCCTACAGGAAGTGGAATGGAAGCCACCACAGGCACATCACCAGCCACTTTGACTTGCAAAAAACCAAAAAGCACCTTCAATTCTGTTTATACCAAATGTTGCCAAGAGATCAAAACTAAGAACCTGTTAGAGACTCATTCAAAATACAATAGTGCTGCTGCCTCTGTCCCTTTGACTCTGGTATGCTCTTTAACAGGCATGTGCTCCTCTAAAACACACTAAGCACAGAGGTTTCCAAATTCATGCTTCATTTTACATTGTTTCTGTAAAGTTGCTTTCACATTTTGTGAACCTCCTGAATTAACTCATGAGTAAACATTTTAATAGCTTATTCAGCTCTGCCTGACAGCAGAATTAAACTCTCCCAGTTGTAGGATCCTTCTGTCGGGCTTACAGGTAGCAGATTAGAAGGAACAGTTAAGAATCTAGGATCAAAGGTAATTAAAAAAGAGTGCCATGTATAAACAATATCTAAATCATTGCACAAACCCTCTGGAGTGTCAAGGGCAACTATAAAGTTCAAGCTAGTAATAAAACTTCCTGCTCAATTAATAATATTTTCAAAAGAAGCAGACAGCAAGTTTCAGCTTCCCAGAAGAGAGCACCTAACAATTAGGGACAAACAACCAGGGCAGAGCAGAAAACTTAAGAGACAGCTCATTAATATTTCCTTGGTGATAAAATCTTAGGGATGCACAGGTCCTCCAGTTCCATGGTCCCAGGCTCTTCTTCTCAAAACACAGGAAAGTACAGTCTATATGAATGAAATAAGAAAAAATAAAACCAGAAAATCCCTGTCAACATTGTCTACACAACAATATTAATGCAATATTCATCTAAAGAACAAACCCACAGCATATGCCTGCAGAGACAGAGTAAATCTCCAACAGAGGCAAAAGAGCAAAAACAGAGGTCAGAAAGGGAAAGTTCCAAAGCAGAGACTTGTGGAGGGGTAAGAGGATGCCGTGCCAGCCCAGCAGCACCCACAGGAACAGTGCAGCAGTGGTATTTATCTGCAGGAAATCTGTAAGATTGCAGATGTGTTATCCTCAGATTACAAAAGTTACTAAAATAAGTACTAGTACTTATTCAAGACACAAGAAGCCCCAACCCTCTGCAGCCGTTTTTTAAGCAGAGCCTGTTTTGTAGTTTTCATAAAAACAAACCCAGTAAGTGGTGCAGCAGTAGGCACAGAGGTAGGAGGTGAAAATGAAATGCAATCTGACAAAAGGTTATCACAGTGTTACAAGAAAACTCAGTCTTGCCATTCTCAGGACTTTTCTCACTTGAGAAAAGGGATTTAAGCAGGCAATTAGAAACAGAGCATCCAAGACTAGTGAAACTGCTTCAGCCTTCTGCCTTTCACATAAATCCTGGATTACATGACACCACACACAACATGGTTAACACTTCTGCTCAGGCTTGACATTTGCTCAAAGAATCACATGAGTCTGAAACAAGAGAGGTGAGGACCCATTTTCTCAAATTCTTGTCACAGTTGCCTTGTTCAAGGGCAAAGCTCCTCCTGTCTTCTGCAGGCAAAGGGGAGAGACTTGAAATAAAACTTCAAACGACTCAATCCATGTTCAGCTGTAATGGAAATTCAACAGGACATGGATATTTAAGTCTTATTAGTTCTTTTGGAGACATCAGACTCAAAACTGTCACTATCATAAAATCTCCCCAGTGTGAATGACTCAGTTATCCCCAGTTATAGAAATTATACAGTAATTAGTGACCAAAAAGTGGCAACAGCTTGAAGAAGTTAAAGATAATAGACAGGCTCTTCAAACATCATCTTGTTTTCTTCCTCCTACTGTATGTATAGAATTGTACACTCTAAATGACACAAACCCAAAGCACAACTCTTCTGGAATGCCTTCACTTCCAGCCATAACATCTGACAATTTTTTTCTCTTCTGGCACAGCTATTAACCACCTAATAGTCTGGAATGGCTGCTATTAGATAATTGCTTTTGTAAGGAGACAGTGTTTCCAAAAGACTAAAAGTTCTGCTCTCCTGAATATTTTCCCAATTTACATATAAGAATTATTTTTAAATAATGTATTTAATTTTAAGCAGAAAAGTAAATTAAGAAAACCAGGCAAAAGCAAAGCAAGGAAAAGTCAGTCTAAAACACTACTGGTTTTTATTTCATCTCCTTCAAAATTTTAAAAGCAATGTCTGTATTAGACAACAGAATTGTACAGGTCCACAGCTAATGACCTGCAGTTAAGCTGTCTGACATGAGCAAAATTACTCCAGGGAGGGAGATGAGCACTGGGTCCTGCAGCACAAGCAGTGATGGTGGCTGTGCAGAGGCCTAGACTGAGCTCACTGTATTGATCTTAGAACAACCATACAGAAATCAGGATTTTCTTTGATGATATTGCTCAAGTGGTTTTCTGAGAACAAAAGTATTTATTTTCATGCCTCAGGTAGTGTTTTTATTTGGATAGAAAGGGAAATTGTTTGTTTTAAATCTTTTGAGACTTCCCCAGTAATGTTAGTGATAATCTTCTATTTTATCAAAAAGAGTTTCAAAGAAGTGGCAGTAAGTAAATAGCCTGGTTTGTGAATTCCTTCCTTAACATGTAACCTGCCAAAAACATCTACTGAGATTTTCTATTCCATGATCTAGAGAATCACTTGGTCTTATACCCTTCTAATATATTCACAGTGCCTCTCATCTCTTAACTTGTACTATTTTTTAATGAAAATTTATATGATCTTCTCTTAATATCCCTAAATATTCATATAACTTACTGTGTATTTTCCCCCCTAGAACAAAATACACCTGTCCAATACACCTACTGTTTTGGTGTAATCACTGTAACTTCCAAACCTGAGAGATTTCTAAGTTCCACTGCTGTCACTTGTTACTCCAAATTCTAAGTGAAACAGGATCTTGTTAGCCAAAACTGAACACCTACTCACAAAAACTCAGTTATGTCACTCTCTCATAAACATGCACACACACATGCATGCAGTGATATGGTTCAGAAAAAACAAATTATTCTACATTTCACACAAAACAAGAGTATGTCTGAGGTGAACACCCAGCTGTTGTTTCCTACAGCTCTTTGTGGGTTTCTTTCAAGAATCTGCTTGTTCAGGTCAGGACAAAATCAGCAGCAGCCCTGAACTGTGACAAGAAAATCTTTTTAAACCTTTTGGAAGGCTCTGGATATTTCAGAACATATATCAAGGACTTTGATAAACTTCTAAAATCCTCTTACTGCCCCTTTTCCTAAAGCTCATCTTTTCCTTATGAAACCTACCTCTTTACATACTGGAGAAGAGCCTCATGCCACGATACTGGCACATACCAGGACACCCCTCCACATTCCCACCAAACCCTCACCTGCAAATGCCATCAGTAACAGCAGTGCCAAGATGAGCAAGGCTGTGCTGGATCCTGTAAGTGCATCCCCACAGAGAGGCTCTGCTCCCTCTCCTTCTCACCATTCCCTGGGCCGAGGTGCAGCTATTGACTGGCACAAGGACGAGTCCCCAGCCTGAAAAGCCATGACACTGAAACCTCTCCCTCAAGCAACGCTGGCATCGCTGCTGCCCCAGCGCAGCTCCTGCAGGAGGAACTGTCCAGCACGTGGAGTTCAGCAGCTCCAGGCAGGACAGCTCCGGGCAGCACAGCCACGGCTTTGGAGCCCCCGGGCACTGCCTGCCTGCTCCTCGGCACCAGAAGCCACAAAAACTTGGCACTAGAGTCCATGGGTAGCTGAGGCTTAAAGGTTTGGAGCTAATTAACACAGCGCAGCTGTGCCCCTGCAGCTTCCCCACTTGATAAATACTACTTAGAAAGAAATGACAAAGCATTTGGCAATAGGAGGAAGAGCCTAATTCAGGAAGGTAACAAAGCAGGTGAAGCTGCAGAGACAAAACCAAAAATCCAACTAAAACTACTGTGTGCGGCACCGGATCTGTGAGCAACCTGACACATAGTCAGAACACAGGTTAAAATGGACTGATATTCGGGGAAAATGGACCTGTTTGGTAAACCAGTGGAAGATTTGACACCTCTGTTAAGCAACTGAAACAGTCCATAATAGCTAATGATGTCTGTGATGAGAAAAAGATGGTTGTTTTACTGGGCATACTGAGAACTTAAGCCTGTAACTTGCTGTGCAATCTAACAGCTCCTGTTATACCAGCAGACAGCAAAGCATGTGCCAAGACTATGTGAATCCTACAGCCCACTGACACTGTGTGGCCACAGCCTTTCCACTTTTATAGACACAATAAAAGAGGGGGAAAGATCCCCAAAGCTCAGCACATGGCTGCAATAAAAAAATTAACAAAGCATTGCCAGTTACGACAAAACGAGATGATGCACAAAGATTAACTCACAAGCAGCAAGCAAAGGGAAGCAATGAAAAGCCAGGTACTGATGGCATCAAATGCAATTCTGAAGCACCAAGGTCTGGCTAGGATCTCACCAGCAATATGGAGCATTTGTGCAGCTGCTCAGCCATGGGATGAGGACAAGTGCACATGCTGCACCAAATGGTTTACAGTATGACACCCCTTATTGCTTTCAACTTGCATTTTATTTATGCTTAGTAACTTTTCATTTCATGCCTATGCCAGGGAGCTGCAATATCATCACTTGAATGTTTCCTGAACAAAAGCATGCCATGAACAGAACAATGTCATGGTGTGCTCGTAGTGTCACAAATGATTTCACAACACAAATGAGACTTGGTTCAAAGGTAAACCCTGTAGGAAATCTGAAAAGCAGCAATGTATATACCGAAGTTGTAAAAATCCCACGGAGTTAAAATCATATTCTTTCAGAAAGAAATAGACTGACATGAAGAAGAATGTGCCAGAGAACTTTGTACTTCTTAGTTGGCCAGCTTTATTTGGAGCCCATGGAAAACAGGGTACAAGTGCCAAGCCCAGGGGACAACAAAGTACTACACACAGACATATACACTCCTCCAGCTAGGAGGGGTGAGATTTATAATGAAGGGCCTTCTGCTGTTTTCATAATTTCAGATGAGAATTACGGAGTTACTAAAATGGATTTGGTTGCAAAGGGAGCACTCCCAACACATGCACAGGGAAACCCACACTGCTATGGCAGCGAAGCCAACATGTAGCTGTCAGCAGCTTGTGCTAAAAATACCAAGCTAGGAACTGAATGGGTTGGATATTGTTCTAGAGAGAGAAATTTCAACTGCAGAGACAAAGAATGAAGTATTTCCAAGCTCCAGCCTCAAAATAACAACTTCTGGGTAGAGCAAATGGAACTTAAGAGAAAGGTACCAGTAGCTAAAAAATCATAGGAAAACAAAAACCTCTGTTCGATGAAAGACCAGTGCCTTAATCCTGAAATCCTACTGAGTATTTGCTGAGAAATGAAGGCAAAAAGAAATTCAGTACTTTGAAAATGCAAGAATTTCTTCTGAGGCTTTACTGGAGTATTGAAATCCCTTTAATGTCAGTACTGGGAAAACAAATCAGACTGTCCAGTCTGTGTTTTTTCAGGATTACAATTTAACCAATACCATAAGTAGAGACACATGCTCTCCTTAGGTACAGGATGTTTTTCTCAGTGACTGTTAGTCGATTTTTCTCCAAGAATTATCTACCTAAAACATACTTACAAAGGGAAATTGGAGTGAGAGAAGGGTAAGTGTTGTAATTAACACACAAGAGTATAATCAAGGAGACAGACTGGCAAGAGAATGGTAGAAATATTTCAGGTCCTGTGAACTTACCCAAATAATAAAAATGGAAGTCATCATAAATGACTCACAGGATTTCAGTAATGCTTATTCATATAAATAGATCTTAACTTACTACACAGTTTCTTTGCCTCTGAGTTGAATGTGAGACTCCCCTGTGGCACTGGAGCAGTAATTTTATCTGCCCTATGATCCCCCTGCAACATGTATTGTTTTGCTGCCACGTTATTATGCCTTTTCAGAATGCCACAGTGCTGACATGGGAAAGGGATGAAAGAGTTTAGCCTGAAATGTTACAGACACTTCCCAGTTTGGCTACCAAAACCACTGTGATCATGTTTACCTCTATGTTCACCTTTCCCCAGTAAGGACCACCAGGAAAAGCCTGACTGAAGAGAAGCAGTGGAGCTGCATGCTCCAGCTGTGACACCAAGCTCTAACACCCCAACCAAGAGGCACGTGGGGATCCCTCAGCACATCTGCCAGGGGGAGGGCAGGGGCACCAAAGCAGCACAAGACACAGACAACACTTTCTCCATGGCACAAACTGAATCCCACCACTGGGACAGGGAGCCACAAATACCTGGAAATGAGCTCTTACTGGTTAAAATGCATATGGCTGAGATGAATGGACTCATGCACACTCAAATTGTTCCTGGTTTCCTTTGCACTGAAAGAGCAGCCATAAAGCTCTCAGGGTCTCTGCTTTTTCACCAGACTTTTATTACTATACACTCTGGGACTTGCAAACACCAGGAAAGTACTACTTCACTGCAAAAGTGAAAATGTCTTGTGGATGGAGGTCCTGAAATGACCCGTGAATAAACGATGAAATAATGTCTGCTTTTTCATGTCCAAAGATGCTTCAGTGCATTTTTTTGGTAGTGGCAGCATATGTATACAGGATATATTTGACCACTCATGTCTTCTTTATTGTAGTTTACAAAGTCATTCTAAAACTACCAAGTATTCTGCATTAATAAGTACAAAGCAGATGGTAGATGTGTTAAAACTCTGGCCTTCAAGGATTGGAACTTGTAACAGATTGCAAGTGGCAGTGGAACTCGACTCATATCCAGAGTTCCAGTTATTTTGTTCAAGAAAATGGTATGAAGTATGTCACCCTCAGTTCCTTCCCAGGCTGCTACAGATGAATTAGTGAAAAGATTTATTGAGACATAAATAACCAATTTGTCCTACAGCCTTGGATGAATGTCACTTACAAAACAAGAGTACAAATGTTCAACTGGCCAATATGAAGGCAGTCTGTTTACAAACATTTACAAACTTGTCAGGAGCAATGTGGTGGATAGCATACAACTGAAGGTTAATTTGTAGAGGTACTTTAGGACAAAAGTAATGTAATAAACTGGCCACAAATAATCACATCTAAAGTTCTGGCTTCTACCAGGGAAAAGAGGATATTAAAAAATTGTTGCTGAAAGAAATCCAGTAGATTATTTGAATGCTTCAGCCATTCACAACAAACTAGGGCTCTGTTTGATGTTTTACAGAAGAGACATAAGTCCATGTTCCCCAGTATACACCTTCAGAACAGCCAGTGGTGAATACTGGGGGGAGTGAAGAATGTCAGCAGTGTCACAGAAATGCTTTGTAGGAAGATGACCTAGAGAAGAACCCAAATGTTCAACAAAACCAAACATACTCATGTATGGTGATTGCCAAGATGTGCAGCCTTGCCACTACTACAGGTGACTTCCAGCTTGTCCCAGGAACTGTGACAAGACTGGAAATTGCAAGTACCACTAATGGGAGAGCACAGCATGGGAGGGGAAAAAACCCTTAGAACTTCTGAAGCCCAGAACTGCCTCCCACGGAGGAAGCCACTGAGCCTTTCCAAGCACAGCAGCACAAAGAGGAACTTGGTCTTGGTGCTCATAGAGAAGTGAACGAATGAAAGATAATAGAACTGAGAGAATAACGTTTTGTCTGCACTCTCCTTTCTAAATATTGTGTAAGACAACAAGGACAAAACAACTGGCAATTGAAGAAGGAAGAAGAAAGTCTAAAACAAGTTGGAACCACTGTCTAATTCTGCCACAGCAGCTGCTGGCTGCTATCTAGTGTGTAACAGTGTGTGTATGTGTGTGAGTGTGTGAGACTCACTGAAAACCATACAGCTCAGAGAGACTCCAACATTAAGATGACACAGACAATACCTGCTGCAGATTCACTCTATATAAAGTACCTGAGAACAAATAAAGTTGCTATGGCCAAGGAAAGAGTAAAAAGGGCTATGTGAGCAATCTGGAAAAGCAAGCAAGGGAAAAAAACCCACAACCAACCAAACAAAAAACCCAGTAAAACACACATCCAAAAGTTTTGAAGGTCTGTGTATAAAAACTTAGAAGAACAAGTCATTCTGGTCCTTTATCATTTTACATCAAACCTTGTGCCTCATTCAAACCACTGTTTGAAATGCATGGCATCTTTAAAACAAACATTAGCTGAAACATATTATAAGGCTCTGCATGCATTCACACTTGACACAGGCAGGCAGGGTTTTTTGGAGAGTGTTGGGTTCTTATACTGAACACAGACTTAAGATGTGTTTCAGTATGACAGTCTAATTACAGGCTGCAATTTCAATTTCATTTACTTCTGTTGCATCTCATGATGGCTTAACATTTCCCAGAGAAACAATTACAGGACAGTACTAAGAACACAATTTACTGTCTCCAATCTTCATGAATATGCAGAATTCATTCCACCCAAAGCCACATTTCATTTCTGACCCCACGTGCTCAGTTTACACTAAAAAAATCAGAGAGAAGTGTCTTTATATATTTTATATAGATACTGTATATTATTCAAACTTGTTCAGATTTGCAACCTTAGCCAAAAGTTACATTCTAAAGAAATAAATCACACTGTAGTAATAACAGCTATAATGATTCAAGCAATAGTGTCTGGAGACAAACTGAGATGGGGATTTTATCCTCCTATATACTCTGGTGGAAACAGAGTTGCAAACAATGCCTTGGCCAAAAGGTCAGGTGATTTTTCTTCTTCAAAAATACAAACCCAAAGGAAGTGAAAGGGATGTAACTCGTGGGCAGAATGAACTATGAGGTGACAGCATATGTTGTAGCAGTTATTCCAATTTTGATCATAGTCCCAGTGATGAGAAATCCTGTGTAAGATGTACTGGCTAGCCTTCAGAAGTCTTCAAGCCAAGAAAAGAAGGAAGAGGAATAATGACAAAAATTACCTCACCTGCCATTTTTTCTTTCGCTGTGTAGGTCAAAGTAGTAGCTGCAATAGATTTAGTAGCTGTCATTGTCCAGAAGAAGGAATTATGTTTGCAGCCTTTTGACTCGCTGCTTTGAAGAGGCCAGTTTGTCCACTCCTGCAACATGGCCATATCCTGTGGGCTTTACTCACTGCTTTTCAATATGCTAGCAAACATACCTAATGCTAGGAAACTGCTCTTCTCTTGAGCAACAAAAGCAGTAAGCAATTTGAAAATGGTATCTATTATATGGTCAACTTTAAGGTAACTTTTTTCCTCTATTAACAGCCTTCTGAACCTGATTTCCTAAGGAAAAGAGAAGATTATGAAAAAGAATTGTGTTAGCTGAGCATCACATGAATAACTCATGAGCCCATTTCTCACTGTTAGCCTGATCTGACAAATATACATTCTTCTAAAGTCATTAACTTCCAAAAAGTTCTCAGAAGGTATGCATTTAGATAGCAAATGCAGCCCGTAGCAAGGCCTTCACTGGGAGATACGATTCCAGCATGATCCTTAGTCCCTATTAGATATCAGGATCCACACAGCAGAGGGACTGCATGAATAGTGTCACCATGGAAAAAGCTCTAATTGGTGCCCATACAAATGGGACACCAGGTAATACAATCATCTCTCTCTCACACTTGAGATCAGCCCTCAATAGTTCTGCTTCTCACAGAAATGCCATTTTTTAAAGTCTGTAATTCCCACATCAAATGACTCTCCTTTCTTTAAATGTAATGCTCCTCAAAAATACATCCTCAGAGAACCCTCAGAAAGATAAGATGTCAATCAGACTGAGCAGCTTCTGGAAGGTGCAAGTAACAAAGGAGAATCAGAAACTCAGAGGCAGCTAGAGAAAATGGCATTCTGGGGTAAAATTCCTGTGTTTTAATTACACAGAAGCAAAGTCCGCTCTGCTGATTAATCAGGCTTTTGTTTGTCACTATCCACCTTTCACACATTTGAAAACACACAGCCTGTCTTACTTCTAATCAAACTTTCTTCTTGGAGCAGCACCCAGCTGGAGGGGATGTGACTGAGGTGTGCAGAAGGGCACCCAGCAGCTGCACTGGTAAGCTCAGCTCCATGGGATGAGCTGCAGCCCTTGCCCATCAGACAAGAACATGTGCACATAATGATGATGAAACGGGGGGCCTGCTTTTAAAATGGCTTACTGCTCTATTGGTAATTTTTTTTTTCCACTAACTTAAGACTGCAGCCAAGTATAACCACAAAATGATTGCTGTCCTCAGCCACTAACAATCTGTAGAGCTTCTGGCTGTTTCAGCCATCAATCTCATTCAGCTGACTGATGGAGGATGCAGATGAAGGACAAGGAATCCACTTCAACGACATCAGCTGCTTCTCTTACAAAATTCTCCACCTTCCAGCCAACAGCTCTTCTCAAGCTAATAGTGTCAGATGGTTTCCCAACAAGGTACAGTGAAATGGAGGGACACCCCTCTAGCTCTACCCTCTGGCCAAATTTGGCCAGGATCACTCGAACACAATCCATGATGTATCCCATGATGCATTTTCAGACCTAGCTGCTCCCTTCTCCAGCTGTCCTGCACAGTCAGTCTTCCACATATTATAAACATTTGCACAGTTCTTACAAGACAACCTGTGCTGCTGGAGTGCAAGGAAGTAAAATGATGCCAGTAATGAGGGATTTCTCATTTTCATTACTTCCTCTCTTAATTAAATGTGAGTAATGCTGGCAGTATCATCAGTGCACCAGGCCAGGAGTACTCACTGGTGCAGAGCTTTTCAAACTGTGGTTCACAAACTATCAGCAGCAACAAAGACAGAGGAAGAGACCCAGAGCTGGACCCTAGAATCAGATTAAACAGGTTCTTGAGTTTTTTCCCACATAGATCCTGGTGCATTCACTAGTGCTACCTGCCACTTCCTTGGCTCTGTGTTTCCACACATTTCAGATTTGCACTTTGTGTTTTACAAGCCAAGATAAAGCATTTCCAGGGCTGCATCAGTTGGGAATTTAATATGGACCAAATGGCAAAAGAAAGCAAACTGCCTTGCTTCACCTCTTCATCCAGGAAGGCAGAAAGCAGAGCTCCAGCTGCTCATTTCAGCCACAGTGTGTCCAGCAGATGGCAACTCCAAGTTTTCAAGAGAGCAGAGACTATTCCTCTGTGTCTTTGGGAGCCCACCTGATGACATCAGACCTCTCATGAAACTTCTTGAGAGCTTTGATTGCTTTGTAGTGCATACAAATGTAGTTGTTCTAACAATGGAAACACATGCACAGAAATAACTAATGGTAAGCTTGACAAATAATAAACTTCTTTGCCTCCTTTCTTTTCGTTGCCATCTCCTAATTATAACTGGATTTCTGAAAGCATTTTGCTGCTGAATTTCTCTGTTGGTTAAAGTATTACCTGAAAAGTCAGCTATAGCTGTTCAGTTATTTGAAGGGCAAACTGCTTCCTCTCTAGGTAGTTTTCCCTAGCACAGGATCTAAGGAAAGCACAAGCCACTGGCAACACAAGTACAGTTAGCGCATTTTCTTTTTTGAGTCTTGGAGGTTTGAGAGCTAGAAGTTGAAGCAAGTTGGGATTCTGGGAATCAAGGGGGTTAAGGGAATGATTCTTTTCTTTCTACAGAACTCTCTCAGCCTTTAGGATATATCCCACCTTTCTTCACAAAAAGAAAGAAAGAAAAAAAAAGGCACCAGAGCCTTGGATTAAAAGCACAGAAAGAGCAAAGTTTATTTTACTGGCTGTGAAGAAATGCTGGGTGTCTGGAGGAGAACGTGGAAAACAAATGTTCTTCCCTGGGTATGTCACAGAGAATCAAAAGTATTTCATTATGAAATAAAAATATTCTGCTCTGCAATCATCTGAGGTGATCTTCAGTCTCAAGGGTTCAGCAATTCAACAAATGAAAATCGAAGTCCATAAAAATGAATGAAGCCAGGCAAGCATTCTGTATCAGGTGACAAAAGTTATTTTGGGAGCTTACAAACCAGTGAGTGCAGGAATACAATGATGGCTCATTTGCATCTGGCACTGTTCCAGGGAATGGCCATTCCCATTAGAGAAGCAGTGCTGCTCTCTAGCACTGCTGTGCCCATGCTTCAGGACCTTAATACTCCAGAGTAGCTGCAAATGCACCAAGAGCAATTTGTGCAGGCCTCCTCATGGAGAAATGAGCTATTTTAGGAGTATCCCATTCTTTTCTCTACAATAATAGCTGCAAGTCTGCTGTACCAATGGATTGATTCAGCATCAACACAGACAAGGCACTTCAGCCTCTGACTCTTGCAAAGAAGCTCTGTGCTCCCTTTAACCATCATAAAGGAGTGGAAAAATTTGCTCTGTTTTCACAGTTATATGACAGCTTTTTACAATTTTACAGCATGAGTGCAGCACCTAATCCAACAAAGCCTGCCAAGAACATTTAAAATCAAGGTCTCAGAGAATTTGCTTCCTATAAATTCACCACTATTGTAAGAAAAGGATCTTTTCCTCAGAAACACAGCACAAATCCCACAGGAGTTGGACAGGGCTGAGGACTGTTTTCTGCTACACTGTGAGAAAGACAGCTGAAAGTACTGGGAAATAGGCTGTAGGGATGCACAAAATGTACTGGAGTTAATGAATAGGAACAGGAAGAAGAAGATGAAAATGTGATTTCTAACAGAAATCAAAGCATCTTCTCAAAACAAAATCAAGAGCAGGAACAGGCTATAACAGGCATTTAATTCATTTAATGAAATGACTGCTCTCAATAGATGAAAAAGAAATTCCTCTTCCTACCTAAACTATTGCCTGTTACTAACCAACTACCTAGAGAAGGGTGGAGAGGAAAGGTGGAACCAGCAAAACTCCTGTGACCATGTATGCAAAAAGAAATCCTATCTTCTTGCAGAGATGCTTTTCCCTTAATTTCATGAAGTAGAACATAACAGATAACTGAAAACAAGATGAAAAACAAAACAACAGCATCATCAACCTGTAATCATTCTAAAATTTCTGATCACTAGAAATGGAAATTTTTTTCTCTTTTTACTAAGAAGAAGCTAGCCAGTACCTTTAAAAATCATCTCTTTTTAGTTACTTTCTTCACTGTGAGAAGGTGAAGAGCTGCATCTATTATAACTACATGCTGTGCAAACCTCATTTGGACATGATCATCATCCATCACTCCTGCTGTGCAGGTAGCATGTGAAAGGGAAACAAAACAGAGATCGTGCTGCAGTATTTGACACCACCCACTCCCCTGCTCGCATGCTTCAGTTCACCAAGAGCCCAGCTGCCACACGGGTATTCTCTGTTTTGGGACCCTCGCCTTTTCTCTCCCACCAAGCACAGCTTGGAGCAGCTCTGATGGTTTTAGGGGGGAGACAGAAACCTTTCTTTCTCTCCCAAAGCATTAAGGCTTTCCTAATGAAAAGCATGCCAGAGATATATTATTATGTGCGACCTCACCTTTGTAAATACACAGGCATTACTCATAGCAATACCTCTTCTCATTACATGGGTATATTTTGGTGGAAGATGAATATTGCAAGAGAAATCAGAATGCCTGTATCCTTTGGGGCAATGCTGTGCACAGACCTGAAAAGTGCTATTAATGCCAGCATCCTAGTGCTTTTCTCTAGCTCACACTTCAACTAATTGTCAGTGCTATCTATAATCTCAAACAGGGACAGTCAGTAGAGGCACAAGACTTAAAAAAGCAAGAAAGATAGTGTTTGTCTTTTTCAGAAAGCTCTGGAATAAGCTGCAATAAATATTAGATGATTTTTAGGGAAGCAGAAGCAACCAGAGTTAGCCTTGAAAGACAGAATGCAGCCTAAAGAACACTCTTTCTACCAGCTCACCTAGGATGCAAAGAGAGCACCCTCCTGTTTCACAGCTCTGGTTAGTGCTGTGCCAATTCAGGGGACTCACACTAGTTTATCACATCCTGACTCAGGTCAGCAGGAGTTGCCTGCACTCTGTGTTTTCTGATGCACTGCAGCACGCCTGGCTTTGAACAGCTGTACAGCAGCGCACACTAGAGAACAGCTCTCTCCATCTCACTCACAGCCCTCCCAGCACCTCCAACAACTCAGGAGAGCACAACCAGTAACAGGGACATGGCAACATCCAGCTGCAAACACACACGCCCTCCTTGAGTACCGGGACGGGAGGGGTGTCACTTCACAACACTCCTTACTTCCCTCAGCATGTTAATAAGCCAGTTGGGAGGAACAAGCCATTTAAAGGCACCTCCTGAGGATCTTGCAACAGACCTTTCCACATACGATTCTGGACAAGAAACACTGAACTAGAAATCCCATCCTGCCCTAGCAAACATGCTACTCCCTTTTTTACAGGACTAACAACATTTGTGACTTGGGTCCACCCCACTGCATTTCTTTAGTCTCCAGCTACAGCCCACCCTCCATTACAAGGGAGTGAAGTGCCCAGCCACCCTTGCTGTTGACAGCCACCTCATTTATTAACAAGATGATGACACACACATGCCTCATAGTGATTTGATAAGCTCCTGCCACAGAGTAGCAGCCCCAGCAGCAGAGAGGAGCGCTCTGGTCTCCCTCCACCTACCTCTTCAACAGGGAATGGCAATGCCAGGACCCACCACTGACAGTAACAGAGAATGATTACCTAGAGATTCTTGATACGGGCTTTAATGTTGTGATGTACCAAGTGTGCCATCTGCAATAGAGCAACAGATGTAAGCACGTGCTGAACCTAACAACCATGAACGGCCTCAAGTGATTTCTCTAGGACCATGCACAACTTTTGAAGCAAACACACATCAGTATGAAAGATCGGGACACAAAAAAGTGTACAGCTCTCACTGGAACAAAGTGATGAAGGCATTCATACAACTGACCTCTATAAACACACTCTTGGTCTTCTATCATAGTTTTGAAACGCACCTGAAGGCCAGGAAGTGAGAGGATAAGGAAAACCCTCAGCAGGTTACCTACACAAATTAATGAGGCCACGAAAACAGTAGCCTAGCCAGCACTTTGTACAACTCCTAAGTTTAAAAGCAGCAACAACTTCAGCTTCCATCTCGGTAAACAGACACAAATTCAACCGTCTCGCGGTTCCAAACGTGTACTCACCCAGAAGAGAAGGTTGAAAACAAACATTAGGTACTTGATACACTGCAGACAGTTGTGAGCCATGCTGCACCTCTTCAGTTCTAGGAGAAAAATAAATGAGAGATCCAGGTAAAAGACAACGTACTTGTTTCCCTTGGGGGTCGTGTACTTAGCCTTGGTGGCCTTCGGGCCTGGGTTGGTATGAAATCCAAAAAAAGAGTTGCTGGCAGCCCCAAACTGGCCACCATACATGCTGCTGTATCGACGGAAGGCGCCATTTGGGAAACTGTAATCCTTGCTGTCCAGGGAAGGGCTCCTGTGATAGGTGGACTCATCCGTGCTGGACCTGCGCATGGTGGCTTCAGCTGTCCCGTTCCTGCTGCTCTGACAGCCGTCGGGCGAAAGGTTGGTGATCCTCCTTCCTCCTGCTCCTCCCGGCTAGGAATCCCCTATTGCTTTGCACCTGCTGTTCTTTTGTCTGCCATCCTGCCAAGGAGTTACGCGTGCTGTGCGGCAGCAAACTTGGTGAACTGAAAGTCTGCTCAGCCAGGAGTTAGGGAGCAGCGTGCTTCCACATGAGAAAGACTTCTGCACAAGTAAACATTCCCGTCACCGTCACGATCGTCCCTCCCAGCCTCCCCGCTTCCAGGGAAGGAAAAATCAGAGAGATATATTGTACCCAGAGCAAAGAATTTTAAAAAAAGGAACCGTGACCTCGCTGGGCTCGCAAATGCCATATAAAAACCCGGCTCCACATGCCACACACAGACAAGAGAGTGCCGCTGCCTGAGACCCGCGGCAGGGGCAGGAATTATCCGAAAGGAGAGCAGCTGCCGTGGCGCTTTCCTGCCGGCCGCATCGCTGCGCCCCGCGCCGCCGGGCTCATCCCCGCACCCCGCTCCCGCGGCGGGCGCCTGTGGCACGCCAGCCCCGCCGCTCCATTCCCGGCGCGGCCGCCCCTCCTCCGAGCGCCGCGCCAATGGCGCTGCCCGCCCGCCCCGGCCCCGGCCCCGGCCCCGGCCCAACCCCGCCCTCACAGCCCTCACAGCCCCGCGTCCCCTTGGCCCAACCCTGCCTTCACAGCCCCGCGTCCCCCTGGCCCACACCCCGCCCTCACAGCCCCGCGTCCCCCTGGCCCACACCCCGCCCTCACAGCCCTCACAGCCCCGCGTCCCCCTGGCCCACACTCCGCCCTCACAGCCCTCACAGCTCCGCGTCCCCCTGGCCCACACCCCGCCCTCACAGCCCTCACAGCCCCGCGTCCCCCTGGCCCACACCCCGCCCTCACAGCCCTCACAGCCCCGCGTCCCCCTGGCCCACACTCCGCCCTCACAGCCCCGCGTCCCCCCGGGCCGAAAGTCTGAGCTCGCAGACACGGCGCGGAGCCCCAACCTGGGCGCAGGTGGCTTTTGCGGGGCTGCCCGGATACACCGGCGGCGCTGCCGAAAGGAGCGGCAGGATAAAGTAAGTGCTGTAAAATTTCGTACGCAAAAGCGCTGGGGATGCTCGGCGGGGTCAGAACGGGCCGTGCTCCCCTTGCCGGAAGGCTCGTTTGTTCCGCTGCAGATCCATCACCGGGATGTTCCTAATTCGCTCGGTCCCACGGAATCATCACTCAGCACAGCGTATGGCCAGCTCATTTGTCCCCCTGTCAGAACGCACTGATCGCCAGCAAGCTCCGCACGCTGGGGAGCATTTCCCTAAAATCTGACAGCTCCCACAGGCAGTAAGGACTTGAAAATGTGCCGCACACAACTTCTTCGGGAAGGAAAAATCTTACTGAAACCGTGGCAGTTACAGTATTAACACTCAGGAAAGCAAGACACATTTACCATCTTTGCCCCGAATTTCCTGTGCAAAGTAACTCGCTTGTCTCTGTCTGAGCCGCCTCCTTATCTATCTGCCTCCTCTCCTTCCTCCTCCGTCTGCCCTTTAATTTTGACTGTAACCTACTGGAGGCAAGTCAAAAGATGGCTGGCTAACATTTTTTTTTAAAGGCCTGCCCAGCAGAGAATTAATCAAGATGAATGCAGGTTTCCTTCATGAAGCATCTTGCCAGTCTCAGCATAGATCAAGAGACACGGGCACCAATTAATTAAAGAACAAATTAGTAAAAGCAAAAACGAGCTGGTTTTGCACTCAGCCTGAGCAGTTCGCCCTGCAAACCACCCTCTAATTCCGTTAATTTACAAACTGCAAACTTAGAGTCTAATTATTTCTCTTCATTTCCTCCACAAATCATAAATACACTGACCATACCTGGTGCAAGCTTTAGAAAGAACCTGAGCACAAAACACAAGGGTAAGTAACTCCTGCACCATCTGTTTCAGTAACTTTGATGACTTACAGCTTTTCCACTTTTTGATCTCCCTACACCTAAAATTAGAGTTTTCTACTCTACTTCCCTCCCTTTCCTGCACAATATGAACTCTGCCTCCTTAAAGGAGTCTTCTTTCCCTAGCACATACAGATGGTCCAATGGAAGCAGATCTGTCAGAGTTCCCAAGATACTATTAATTTTTCCTGTGGTACCAAACAGTTCTGCCTCCAACCTTTATCCTCAACCGTATTACAACTAGACAAGTTTTGTAACAGAAACCCAAAAATTATTCAAATATTTTCTACATTTTCTGTCATTATAGAAAAATGCCTGTACACGGAACGTCATATTAAATGGTGAAAGAAGAAAAACTGGGTATAGCTCAGCACACAAATTATGCTGAAACAGTGACAGGTCAGATAACTGTTATGTAACAAGAGTGCCCGTGGTACCACATTTAACAGAGGAGAATTTGGCAGATTTACTGGAAACTAGACAACTGAAGCCCAAAGGCAGCTCACTGCTATCTGGATAAGAAAAGGGTTAGAAATCACTTGCTTTCACCTTTCCTGAAGGCAAGAAATCATCAATTTTTAAGAGAATTAAGTCCTTAATATGGGTGGAATAATTCATAAAGCCAAGATCTAAGGTAGAACAAAGAATTTCTAAATGTTTATTTTAAATAAAAAGTAATCAACATCAACATATGGTGGATATATTTCAGATAGATGCAGAAAATGCTTGAGGAAGGCTGAGGTCCTGCATAACCCTTACAATAAAGGGCACTTTTTCTCCAGCCTCTTTTCACCATCATCCCATAGCACACATCATGGAAATGACAACTTCTTAAAAGCACTTTATTGTAAAATGTAGTTCTTAAGTAGTTGCTGTTCATTCTCATGACAATACCAACAGCTGATCTGAAACAGAGTCATTTGGGATACAGACACTACAGTAATTCCTTTATTAAATCTTCCACACCAGGAAACCCAGTGAGAATCCCTAGCCTAAATGGGAAATCCTGGAGACAGCAATGCTTCACCACCAGGCTAACTGCAGCTTGGATGACATGCTTACATGAGGGAGTGATGTCCTGCATGGGAACTGGGGGAAATCAACAAAAGGAGAAGGGCTGGTGTACTCTACACTTGCCTATCCCTGGTGTAAAGTGAATGGAAGGGGCATGCTGGGATCTGTACTGACATTTAAGCTGTTTAACAATAAAGTGATGCATGAAGCAAGAAGAATAAACCTTGGAAGCATTGCATCACTGAGCCATTGTGTCTGAAGGGTGACCCAAAGGAAAGGTGAATTAGAGCTTTCACCAAACTTTTTTGTTAATAACTGAGCCTAAAATCATAGTGTGGACCTAGTGACCTCTGTTCACCTCTGCTTAACATCTACTTTTTCTCTCTCCAGCTGCATCTCTGTATTCCCATCCTGTGGCCAATTCATATTGATTCCTCTACAGAAGAAAGCAAGCACTGTGCAGTCTCGCCAGCAGAGGTTCAATTTGTATTGATTCAGGTGGCACGCTACCATTTAGGTTATAACAACTCTGTCCCTGCCACTTTGAGTGGAGGGCTGGTAACCCTTCACTGTCTCCAGCCAAAACCCTGGCCCTGAAAGAGAAGAGGCAGCAGTCTCACTCTAATGACATCAGGTGAGCTCCAGGCAATAAACTGTAAAAGGTTTGGGCATCAGGGGCAGGTATCTTAACTGTGTTATCCGTCACACCCCTTCCCTGAGCAGCCTCAGCTTCGGCTTTCACCTGAAGACACACAGGCCACCCTTTGCCCCTCACCCTGAGCTGCAGCCACCACAGACCCCACACCACACTCCCACCTCCCTTATTATTTTGAGTACCACTTTCTCTTCTTCTCCATGGATTTAACATTCACGACAAGACACCAGCACCTTCAGCTCACACAAAATGCAGCACTAATTCACCTCCTCATTAGTCTCATAAGTCCTTTCATGGTTGCACTGGTTTTCCCCCTACTAATGCCTCTTGTCACTGTCTTCAAAATTCTGCATACCTGCTGCATCATCCTAATGAAACAACCCCGTTTGAATTAACCTCGGTAGACTTTGTTATCAAGTGACCCATAAAATAAAATTTTAAAGAACCCTGCTAGAAGGATTAGTGAAATAGACTATATAGAACAGGGTATGGATGTGACAACTGCTCCTGTTCTGCAACAGAGGGGTGTGCCGAGGCATGCATGTGACAGGTAACAGTCATTCCCAGTAGCTTCAGTGACTGAGATCAAACATTACTAAAAGAGTGGGATCTTCTCCTAAGTTACTACCTTTAGCTTCACACCACAACACTGAAATCAGCTAAGCGTGATCAACTGATGAATATACTCCAAATGCTCAACTTCTTGATTTCATGTACATACAGAGATCACCACAGAAAAGTGTTAATCAAACCTGTCTGGGCCTGCCTGTCTTTTTCTTCAGCAACACGCCTGTAGAGAAATCCCTTGTTTCCTCACCCAGTGCACTCTTTGCAGCTACTGTTTGGTTATGTTTGATTCAGTGATGCAGGTTTTATAAAAACTGTACCTCTTCCAAAAGTCTAAGAGAAACATTATCTCTTCTGACTGGAGGGTGAACCAAAGTTCAGGGCCATGCTGGCTGTTTCAGCTAGGAGGAAAAAAAGCCTTGTGATTGGAGTCTTTGATTTGTTTGCTTTTGTATATTCATTTTGCATGAATATAAATGACTAAAAGAGCAAAGCAAAGAGAGTGAGAATATGATTTTTAACTTGACAGCCTCATGCTGCCACAGGTTTTCAGTCTCTGCTCAACCCTGCCCAGGACTGTTCAGTGCAAGTGACAGAGTGGGATACAGCACACCCTCACCAAGTTTGCAGATGCCACCAAGCTGAGTGGTGCAGTTGCCCCACCTGAGGGATGGGATGCCATCCATAGGGATCTGGAAAAGCTCTAGAAGTGGGCCCATGGAAACCTCATGAGGTTCAGCAAGGCCAAGTGCAAGGTGCAGCACCCAGGTTGGGGTGACCTCCAGTATCAGCACAGGCTGGGGGATGATGGACCTGGGGGTACTGGCCAGCATGGCCAGCAGGTTGAGGGAGGTGATTCTGCCCCTCTGCTCTGATGAGAGCCCACATGGAATAGTACATCCAGCTCTGGAGTCCTCAGTTCAAGGAAGACACGGACCTGTTGGGAGTGGGTCCACAGGAGGGCCACAAAAGCAATCAGAGGGCTGGAACAGCTTCCCTAAATGGGAAAGGCTGGAAGAGGTCAGGTTGTTCAGCCTAGAGAAGAAAAGGCTCCAGAGAGACCTCACTGCAGCCTTTCAGTACCTAAATGGGGCTTGAAGAAAGATGGGGACAGGCTTTTTAATAGGACCTGTAGCAATGGGAAAAGGGGTAATGTTTTTAAACTAAAAGAAGGTAGATTCAGACTACATATAAGGAAAAAATATTTTACAATGAGATGATGAAATACTGGAGGAAGTTGCCCAAAGAGGTTGTAGATGCTCCATCTCTGGAAACATTCAAGGCCAATTCAAGCAGCAATCAACAGGTTTCCTCCCTAAATCCTGCTCTCTCCCAGAAATTCACATGGTGCAATTAGTCTGCACATGTTGCCAAAGACTTTAAGCAAGGTGCAAGTGGGTCAAGAGGGGAGCCATAAAGCCAGCTCCCTAACCAAATTCCACACATGTTAAAGCAGCCCCCTAACAAACAGGTAAATCAAGCAATAGCACTTCTACTCTGGGCTGCAGGTCCTTTGGCTCAAAGAGTGTAATCATGGGGCTGTAGGCTGAGGATATCTCTAGAATCTTTAGTTTTCGAAAGAAATAGGAATGTTTTTAATAAGTGAAGCAGAAGATAGTATGCTTCACTGCAACCTCAAATTTATCACATACCTAAGAACCAGACCTTCCCTTTTATTTCCAGGGTCTCTGCTCGTCCATTAGCAATTTCAGTATCTGTGAAAGGTTACAGTTTCTGGAAGAGGTTGAGTCCTGGACTGCATGGGCAGGAGAAGACAGACATTCTAGAGATTTCCCCAGCTAATACAAAAATTTGTTGATATTCACAGTTGTACCTACAACTACTTGAAATATTTACTGATTCCTCCAACAAAACTTTGAAAACACATTCCAGTCACAAGCAATTTCACTCATATAGCAGACTTCAGGGTTGGTTGGCTTGTTGTTTGTTTGGTTTTTTCATTTCCTTTCTTTTTTTCCTTTATAAATAAGGAAATTTGCATTTAAAAAAAACTTCAATACTTAATAGCTCATCTCCTTCTGCTCACATGTCACCTGAAGTCATGATCTTTGCTTTATGGCATAATTAGTTGCTATGGAAATAACATAATCATAGACACAGAGAAAATATTCTAGGTATGATTTGCAATGCTCTTTATTTAAGCCTGTGCACAAGTAACTTTGCAGAAACCTCATTCCTTTTCATGTACTCTTGTCTGCATAACTGCTGCCATCACCTCTGCCTGTGCATTCAGACTCACTGCTATTCCTACATGCATGACTCACACTAAGGGTATTTCCTTCACCCATACTGGAGCATCTGTGTGTTCAAACAGTGCTGAGAGTGTACATACACGCAGAATAGCTGGTGCCAAGTCAGACTAAACAAATAAAATCTCCTAAAAAATTATCTGTATCGGCCCCCAAAACTCTGTGCACCACAGAGCTCCCTCACTATTTGTGCTTTCTGGGCTTTTGTCATCCTGTTCTTTGCTAATGATTTCTTTTGTCCAAATTTTAGAGTAAGGAGATTCCTTGTTTCCCAGGAAATTCTGCATATATGAGCCCTGCACAGAGAGGATTATTGCTGCAGATGAAAGGCAAGCAGTGCCAGTCTGCAAATTCCTGAAGAAGCAGAAAGCCTATTTCCCTACTAATGTCCTCAGTAATAAAGAAGGAAAGAGCAGAAATAAAGAATCCCTCTGACATGCTGTACAAGAAGAGTTGTAGCCCAAATAAAACTTTTGCTAAGACCTATCTTTGCGGTGTCAGCAGGTCCTAGCAGCACAGATGCAATTTATGTGCTAGTTTTCTTAAAATCAGGTTACTTCCTCTAACCTGAGAGATCAGCTGACGTTCAAAGAAACACCACTTCAAACACACATGTGGTACTCAGGATTTCTGTCAAGTATAAAGTAATCAGGGATGAAAATCTTTAAACTGCACAGTTCCGATGAAAGGAGAAAGTTATTGTGAAAGCAGAAGCTGACAAAACAAAACAAGGACTTAAAAAAACTTGAGGATTCAATAATGTTCACTAACTAGTGTCTGCCTTTTAACATCTTTATGGATTTTTTCCTTGGAGACTCAAAATGGATTCTCTTCTTGTCTTGCATCCTTAAAAACAGGATTAAGGTTTTGCACGCATACGAGCATGAAGCAAAGTTCACATCACCATATTTCAGCTCCATTTCCAAAGCAATGAAGGCCCAGAAGCGCTCACTGACCTCACAGGCACCCGAGTGAGAGCTCAGCACACTGAGAATCAGGTCACAGAGAGCCCATTTCAACGGAATACTCTGTGGACACACACATTTAGAGAGCTAGGGAATTACAGCTTGGAAATCCTTCTCAGGCCTGGATTTCTCCTGACTCTCAGCTCCATTCCCAGGCTGACAAGCTGACTGCAGCTTCAGTTAGGGAGGAAGTCTCCCAGAGTGATAACATGGTGACAAACAGAGTAAAATTCATAATAAAGATTAACACCTGGTGCCTTCCCGTGGGATACATCCTGAGGTGCTGTCCTGTCCCAAGGATGTTTTTCCCAATTGTCCAATGAACTCCTGTCCTGTCCTAGCTGCACATAACACACTTTAAATCCAGGCTGTCTGTACAATAAATTGGCCTTTTTTCCCCAAAGAGCTCCGTGTGTGTTGCTGTCCTTTCTCTTTGCAGCGCAGTAACCACAATACTCAACCACAGTTTTCACTGCTTTGAGATGTCATAAACAGTGGTGGTTGAATAAACATCCCTACACAAAGCCTTTGGGTGATAATCAGTCACAGATCTGGTCCTTGTAGATAACCACCAGAGAAGTTCTGGGAGTCTGGTTCTTGAGATAGGCAGTATTGATCAGACAAAGGCAGGAAGGGCTATTGGGAAGTCTGATTTTGCAAGCTGGTAGCCGATACAACTTATTTGGAAAACATAACATAACATATTATAATGTAACATAATACAACATAATATAACATAACAAGGTGATTTTAAACAGAATTATTTTATCATATAATTTCCATTATCTAGTGTCCACGCTTCACTTCAGAGCTTAGTATTCTGCTTTATACAAACCCCAATGATTTTGTGATTAACACAATTTTTTTTCAATTATCACAGAGATATTCATGTACTAACATAGCAAGCACACATTAAGTGCTTTCACGAGTGGGATTGGACGTAAGCAGGAGAAATGCAGTATTTCAAAAGCTTCAAATCAAGCTGGACTCTGCATGTGCTGCTGTAGCAGAAGGAATTCCTCCCTGAGCACAAACCTTTGAGGCTGCTGATCCACAGATCTGCTGCCCTGGGAGGTGCCTTTAGCCAAAAGAAAGGGGTTTGGAAGGGGGTGAGGAGCTCTCCTACCAACAACTCAGTCAGCAGATGTGAGAAAGCACGCCAAGACCCCAGGGCTGGCCACAGAACTGATCTCTGCTGCTGGGCATGCACCCTTCTCTTCATAGCCAAAAGTCCTCAATTTGCTCACAGCTCCCTTAGGGCACCCCTTCCCAAATCCAAAGGTGTGTTGGAGAGAGCTTAAAATTTAAAAACTGAAATATGAAAGAGCCTCCAACAAATTAAAAGGGTGTTTGAAAGGGAATAATAAACAAAACCACTATGTGATAATTATATATTGAGACTAAAATGTAATGAACTTGTACAAAGAAAATGCAAGTGGCCATATATCTTCTTACCCAGATTAGATTAACAGCCATTGTTTCTTTTTTTAATATTGTATGGAATCACTGGAGTTGTATCATCCCACATAGTAAAAGTAAACAGCAGTGGATCTCTTATCCTTGACATCTCTGTAACTGTTCAAACAAAAATAAAGGAGCTTCTGACATTAAAGAATAGAGAATTAAAATAATTCTGGGCAGGAGCACAGGCTTTGGCTTTCTGATTTGCTATTCTGAGTATTCGTAACAGCGAACAGCCAAAAATAACTTGAGGACTGCTAGCAGCAGACACACATTTAAATACATATTTGAACAGACAGTGCATACAAGTAAACAATCTAAAACAATAACCTAGGATTTACAGTCCTAATAGGCATATTAGTCAGTGCAATAGTGATAATGCTTGAAATAAAAACGTTCTTTTGGAATAAAAGGTATCAGAAACCATACACTAGAAACCATATACTCGTATTTACTTCTTCACATCACCACAATCCAGCTCTTTTTATTATGTCACTGTCAAAATCTGTAAGTAAACGCATGTTCCTAAGGGTACAGCTACACAAAAAGAAGAGGCACCTGTATTTTAAGGCAGCAAATGTGTCATATTCTTTCTGCAAAACATACCTAAATTCAGTGACTAAAACATAATACAGAAGCTCTAGTTCAGCAAACTCAAGATGTCTAAAAAAAAAAAAGAGGAACTCATCCCTATTTATTAAGGTGCTTAATGCTATTTAGCTTTCATCATAGAGGCTTTGTTTGGACAGAAATAAGGATATAACTTAGAGCTTTAGTGATGCAGAATGAAAGATAATCAGTGCCTGAATTAAGAAGCTCATTGCAAAGGTACTGCCAAAGTATCTGTTTAGTCTTTAAAGTCATCACCTATTTTACATACTCGCTAAGATTTGCATTTAATCAGCACCAAATTTGTGCCTAAATTGCATCTGAGCATTTTTTGTTCAGTGTTGCCTATTAGTCTGTAGTAGGCTTTCAGACATTCCCACTCTGTAAGAAACTTGTCACAGGACCTCTGCAAAATTTAATCCTGCTAAATCTAAGCTCTAGCATACACAAAACTGCTAAAAATGCAAGGTCAACCTCTTCTGCAGTCTGACCTCCAAGCAGTTTGTTTGCTGTGTTATATTTATGAGGATGTTTATGAAGGCAGATTTATACACTAAAAAATTATTCTGCATCAAATCACCAAGAAGCCATCCGAAAAGGAGCTTTCCCACAGAAAAAGAATATCTGCTCCATGATGGTTTTCAGAAATGACAGGGAATGCACAAACAAAAACCAGGCCTTCTGATTTCTATATTCTGTATTCCTGCCTTTAAACAGGATTTCCTATCTAATGGGGAAAGAAGACCTCCTTAGAAAAGTATTTATTTTACACTTATTTCCAGATATCGAAAGTATATTAAGCTTCTGCATAGCTCTGGTATTGCTAACGGTATTTATCTCAAATAACACATGATAATGAGCTTATAAAACTTTAATTAAGATGCTTTATAGCCTTTTGTAAGTGTCACCCAAACCTATGCTGTAGGGTAAAGTGTACTTTTAATTTCTATTTGTGATGTTTACACTGTGCAAAGAGATTCATTACAGTAAAAGCTAGCATTTGTTTCTTAGAAGGCTACACAAATTCCTTGGTCCAAGTCCATCTGGATAAAGCATACAAGTAATTTTTGTTTGCTTCCATTTTGCTTGGAATTCCCATCCAGTCAGTCACTAAAAAAAATTCATTTCTATGGTGGTCATACTCAGAGGAAGTGACATTCAATTTTTTTATGCAAGACAGAGGCAGGAGGACTGAGTCCAAGATTCCCTTCACCACTGCGGAATGGGATTTCTTTATTGGTCTGTTTAAGACAGGATAGGTGTGACAAGTTTGACAGGACAGATGTGACAGGGCATTAAAGCTCCAAAAGCTGGGAGGAAGGAAGGGCTGACATCCCCACCAGAGCCAGCAAGGGCTCCCTGCTGGCCTGCCAGCTCTGTGGGGCAGACAAGCAGTCCCAAAGGCATCCTGGACACCTTTTCCTCCAGACAGGTCTTAGACCCTGTCCTACAGTGAAATGTGTAGCACCTTTCTTGCCTAACAATGGAAAGAATTTGAAGAGAAACACACCCTCTACAGACAAATTTTTTAAAATGCAACCCCAAAAGAAACCAAATCAGCTCCTCAATAAGCAAGTGAAACTAGAAAAATGTCTCTTTGAAATGGGTAGGACTCACAGTGCTGCATGTGGCAGTCTGATGGCACCTCTGGTCCTGCCAGGAGCCCAGCAGAATCCTAGCCTGGCCTTAGGTGCTGCTCCAACAGCAAACTTTGCTAGAAAGGGAACCAAGCCAAGTTAGCTTTGCACAGAGGTGCAAATCTGATTTTCCTTCATGGAATAAGTTACAGACCCTGCAAACTCAAGCCTCTTGCAGCTGGAAGCTGACAGCTTCAGATGAGAGGAATTTATCATTATTATTTTAGTATGAGAGCAGCTCACTGATTGCAGCTTGACAACTCAAGTTAATTAGTTGATGAAGGGTCTGATACACTCTGGCTGGCTCCACATCTGTGGACGATGACACAAGCAGTAGAATGAAATCCATACTTAAATGGTCTTTGGTCTTTTTAATCCTAAACTACGGATCACAAAATCTGTGTAACAAAACCTAGAGATCAGAGGAATTACAAAAAAGGTTCCTCTTTCCCTGGCCCTCAGGACAGTCTGGCCTCTGCTGCTTAGTGAAGCTCATAAACAGACAGACTTGACTTCAAAAGCATCCTCTTTTCTTCCTGGACTCCCAGTGGTTGTCAATAATAAGATAACTGGTTTGAGCACAGCCTGGCACTGTTCCCTTATGGCTGCTTTCCCCAGCAGGGAAATACCAAGCTGCAGGCTTTCCTCTGCTCCTGCCAAACACCAGGTGGGATTTACCCACCCTGTCAAAGGGATTATGTCAAGATCATCTGGCCCCACCTATCAATGCTCCGATGCTATTTTGCATCAAGCCTTACAATCTGTTTCAGTTCTTACCGACTGACAGCTAAAATAACGTGTGAGGCCATGATGCCCCGAGCTCCTAAGAAATACCAGAGAAGGACAAATGGCAGGGAAATCTGGCTGGAAAATGATCTGTGTGGGGCTGGAGCCACTGAAAGCCACTAAGCAGTGAGAAAGGGGTAGAGCATTGCCTGTTGGGAACACGAACAGGCTGCTGCTAGTGGATAGACCTGGAACCTCGGACCAGTGGGAGCTACTGTAAAAATTCAGCCAGTCCTCTGCCAGGCTCCACATGCAATTGCAGAGCATAGCTGTAAATCTCTCCATGGCCTCAGCCTTTAGCAACAAGAAAAGCATTTTTTCCTCTGCCTTTCCTATTCAGATTTTGCCCTTTTCAGGGCACAGCCTGCTTCCCTCTCTCCTTTTTACTTATCACCTAGAAAGATGAACTGCACTTACAAGTGCTCTCTTAAATCAAAAGCAGAAGAGACAACTGCAAGAATCCCTGGGTGTATCTGGTCAATAAGAGGCTGCTGGAGAGCAATCAAGAGAAAGGAGGTCACTTCCTATAGATAAGGCAATGGAATTCCAAGACCAGCAGCTCTTGTTCCCAGAAATGATGAGCAGGGTATGTAACCCAGCAGTGATCCCACCTGGGCCTTCCCAGCCCTGAAAGGGGCTGCAGAGAAAGGCACACAGTTATGGGCACAGAGCCACTATCTAGTAAGTAAGACATGCACACAACAACCAGAAATGGCTGGGCAGGGAACTGCTCCTGGCATGCTTTAATTTCATTTTAATCATCCACACAAGGACTTTGTCCAGGGAGCCTGTATCCCTCTAACAGAAACATTTAAATCCTGGATCACTGCTTGTCTACACTTCCTGAAGTACCATAAAAGCAGATGAAGTTTTTTTTGTGTGTGTTATAGGACTGTTTCCTCCCAGTCTGACAGTAGCACAAAGGAATTATCCTCAACAGCTTTCTATGATTTAAGTTTATTTTTTTTGACCATGCTGAGTTCTGACAGAAGAGAGGTTCCAGTGAGGGCCATGCTTTATTTTACTTCCACTAGGTTGCTATTGAAAATCTTAGGACGAATCAGGACAGCACAGATGCTGCAATAATGTTTGAGCATTCAGGGGACCTCAAAGACTTTTTTTTGATATGACAATCTAAACAAGAAACAGAAACACTTTTCATGTTGACATTAATTTCTATAACATGGCTTTAAAAACAAAACAACCTCAAAATTCAATAGAGTGTACCCAGGATGGCAATGCCTCAAAATTTGAAGCAGCATGTTGGCATTTTTCCCGGGGAAAAAAATATATACCTGTGTATACACACGCTTCTTTTTATATATTTTTTTTACAAGATCAATGAAGCTCTGGGGTTTATTCTCACCTCAGTCAGTCAGAGGCAGAGACAGGCTGGTCTGTGCAGTGCATGAACATTTGAGAAGGAGTTTGATTACCTGAACTGTGTGTGTGCACATCAGAAACAGTGAACAGCAAGGCTCTCTCAAATCCATGATGCTGAAGCCTTATCCTTCCTACCCAATACAGAGATCTTAATTTGAGGGCTGCCTGTGCTTCCAGGACACAGTTATTAGGCTATAATAAGCAAGCTCCTAACAGCAGGCTGATGAGATTAAAAGAATCCCCTTGGTCATCCCCAGCCAGTTGTGAACAAATCCCTGCACCAGCAGCAAGGCTGGCTAGGCTGGTTGTTTTTCTGTGGGATCAGGTTACAGAAGCTCCTAATCTTAAATCCTCCACCCAACCTACTGGGATGATGTGTGCAGCTGTGTCTGAGCCAGCCAGAAGTGTGACTCATTTTTTGTGGTAACAGGGAAGAAGTGATGCAGTTCCACACAGACCCTTACACACTCCTGAGGAAGCACCTGACTGCTGTCCAAAACTTAATTGCATGGCACGACAAGCTCTGACAATTAGCTAAGTAGACTGCTTGATGGCTAGGATTTTAAATAAGGATCTTACAAGGGGGAAACTCTGAACAGGCATTGCTACTGTCATAACATTCTGAGCTGTCATGAAACCACAGGACCAACAAGACAACCGTACAGGCTTCACAACTGTGACTGAAAAGGAAAGAAAAGACCATGGAGGGAGAGGACCTATTTAACTGCACCTGTACCTCACATCCACCATCAGGACATCATCCCCTTCCAAGAGGGCAGGAACACAGGAGGATTGGGGTCTGCTCCAGATTCCAGGTGACCCCCTTGAAACAGCAAGAGACCAGAAGCACAGCCTGCTCTCACTGAAGCTGGAAGAGGCATTCTCTGTCAAACTGTATCAGAGGTCACAGGCAGGTCAGTCCCTGGACAGAGGTCAGCAGGCCCAGACCTTCTGACACCAGCTAGATCCAAACGTGCACTGCTTCCAAAACCCCCCACATACATTTCCTCTCCAAACAACCATGAAGGTTGCTGCTCCTCCATCACTGAAGAGTTTTGGTCAAGGGCTCTAGCTGCCATGCCCCATTTGTGCAGATTCCTGATGGCTGCTTGTGGAAATTAGTTTCGTTCATTCAGCTCTCACCTCCTTGGGGTAAGAAAACAACGCTCCCACTTCTCCAATTTCTCACTTTGGGTGCAAAGGAGAGGGACAAAGAGGCAAGGATTTCAGGATAGTAAATACCCAGAGTGAGATGACAGCAAGCAAATCATCACTTTATAGTGTTCACGGCAACAGCTTTTGGCATTGCAGGCAAAAAAACCAATTCCTTACACAACAAATCAACTACGATCTTGTATTTACAAGGCAGACTTTCAGTGCAGCCAATTACTGTACATGCTGTGCTGACTAAAAGTCTTATGCTACCATTTACAGATTATCTATGAGATGACTCAGTTTGATCAGTGTATCTTTTTAAGGAAAAAATAATCGGGGAATGTACTAAATAAATTGGGAAGATGAGTTTCAGTGGAAGCTGGGTGCCTGTTTTCCTTCTATGCATGTGAAAATCTGCCTCTCACAAGTATAGTATAAACATATTTTAGTCACAAAAATCCATTGTTTCAAGTATTTGCTACACAATTTGCTATTCTTCTGTGATACACTGGTTGGCAATTTCTTTTCCCTGACTGGATTATTCTCTGGACCTTTCAAAGGTTTCAGGTTGGTTCTGGATGTACACTTCCAATAAATATATTGTAACAAGTACATACCAACGTATACACTTTCACAAAAAGCTAGATTCTTAAGATTTTCCCTGATGCCCTGAGAAACTATTAATTTAAAGGTTTTTATATTTATTTTAAAATTTCTTATTTTGGGGTTGGACTTTGTCAGAGTTGAGTGGCAACTTGCCAGCTCATTTTTCTTCCTTAGAATCAAGATCAAACGTCTCTAGATAAGAGTACTGAAGCACTGTTCACTTAAACTACATCTGCTTTTAACAGCATATGCTAATTAACCTTGGAGTTTCGATACGAATCCCTCAGCAGCTCGAGCTCCTCAGTCATGATTCAGATGTGTAAGCAAGATTCTCAGACACTGCAAAACAACTTAACTACAAGTAAATCAAAAGCACTGGATGTTTACACCAATTGAGAACCCAGCCAAGCGTCCTAAAATTGCAGAGGCTTCCACTCAGGTAAGCACCAGTGCTGAAGTATTTCTCCCCCCTGGATATGCTGCCTTTTTCATGCCTGTTAATGCAGTAAGAAATATCTGCAGCAGTATTCCTGAACCGTGCCCCGGGATTTGCTTAGGATTCTCCCTTTTCTTGAGTAGGGGCTCTGTTTGCCATTTCAGTTGAGCTCCGTGTGCCAAGGCTCAGCTCACAGAGCTGATCTTGCTGGGGCACAGGTGAGATGTCCTTCCCCCAGCTGCCAGACCGGCCTCAGCATCTGTGGGGGACCCTCACATGTCACAATGTCCCCTCGCTCCTCCATCTGGGAGCACAGCCGTCCCCTTCCCGCTCAAGGCGAGCAGCCAGGAAGGGCCAGAAGCCACTCCCCACCGTAATCTGCTACCTGCCAACCCACGTACCAGAGCCAGCTTCATCTGACAAGCTTTTAGATCCCATTTTCCTTCCAGCAAAGGGGTAGCACGACACTGCTGCCAAGTATATGTTTTGTTATAGCTTCCCATTGCTGCTGAATATTACAGTTTATTCTGTATCAGGCTGTTCATCGCAGCTCTGGTTTATGTTTTTCCAAGTGTTTTGGAAGACAAATGAAGACTGCCCAGGACGGTGGCACAGTGCAATACTGCATGGAAATTTCCCCATAACAGATAAGAGGAGAAGGAAGAATGGCTCCCTAGGGTAAGGACCAACACGGCCATGGCAATGAGAAAGCTATTGGGATTTTTCAGCTCAGCTAGTGCTTGTTCCAAAATTCAAATGTTCTTTTCCTTCTCCCTGTGTGGGCCAATCTAGCACACACTGAAGTCAGCGGGAGGTCTACCTGTGAAACTGAAGGGCACATAGGCAAACTTTAGAGAAACTTTTTCATTTAGAAAATAACAAAGTCGTCTCCCTGTAGATGTGAAAGAGCTAAATATCAGACATCTGCAGCTACTTTACTGACAGCTGCCCTTCTATACTGATCCTCTGGTGTTCAAAAACTTTGATGTGCCTCCCGATGTGCTGAACAAGAGGATTAGATCTGACCTTTTCAGAAAGAAGCAAGGGAAAGTCGGGGGTCAGTCTACTTTGCACATGAAACAGTAAAAAGGACTTTGTCCCTAAAAATTACAGAGGCTTTCACAGGAAACCATTTCAGCCATTCCACTTCTTACATGATCCTCCAGCACTGCATACATCATTCAATCCCTGTGCTTCAGTTCTGCTCTCCAGCCCTTTGTTTTTCATACTACCTCTCATCAGCTTCCTGAGGTTTCTAGGTAGCAGTGCAACACTACTACAGATGGGCATGCCCTGTGACAGCAGCAAGAACAGCATGATGATAATGACACGGAGGAGGGACCCAGCACACACCTGACATATGGTTATGAGCACAGGGACACGAGCACCAACTCATTAACACATAATGCATGCTAAGATGTTTTTTAATGGTGTTAAGGGTACCAAGAAAGAGCTTCTCTAACTTTACTGTTAATTACCACTTTAACAACTACTAGTCTTCACTGAAGTGCTTTCTGTTTTTACTAGGAGAGTAATTGCATACAGTTAGTCACTCCAATGTTACTTACTCTGTGCTCAATCATTACCTTGTCTGGATGAAAACTCACTGCAACCAGAACAAATATTACAACCCATGTGTTCATTTGATTCCTGTGAGACAGGTCTGAAAATGCAGGTCTCCCACATTTCTATTATCCTGGCATTGTCCTGAAGCAGTTCACTAACAGATAGCACTCAGCAGAAGTGAGAGAAAACACCACCGAAATGGGGAAACACAGTATGGACAGGTGGTGATAGTGAAAAGGAATGAGACATGCTGTCATCACATAGAGAGTATTTTAGCTTTGCTTTAAAAAACCCACACACCAAAAGGAACTGCTAGCCACACAGTCAAAGCCAAGAATTTCTTTGGATTTGGGCAAGCAGTACAGAGCAGCTTCATATTTCCAAAACATACAGCTTTTCCAGAGTGACAGCTACTGCATTCCTCTCACGCTGATGCAGAACCACAGCACTGGAGCCACTTGTCCGAGGTCTGAGTGAATTGCAGAGTCTGCCCCAAGCCCTGCTCTGCCTTTCCTCTCTCAACATATTCAAGCATGCTTGCAAGAAGGGAACAAGCTGTTGTTCAGCCACAAGTCTCCACAAAGGAAAGGTTCACTGATTACAGGTGATAAATATGTGTGTTGAAAAGGTGCAAACAAACACCTTTGAAGCCAACCACCCAAATGTTAATAATCAAGTTTAGGGGCTTGGCATGCTATTTCAGATGAAGTCAAATAATTCTTCTATAACATGTGCATGTAGAAGCACTATGCAGTGTAGGCAGGTGCAGCAGTACAAACTAATATTCACTAACAAGTTAGCATTTTCCAAAGGCCAAAGGACAGCTCTGCCACAGGGATACAACAAAATACAAGGACATGTCAGGTGGATTTTGGCATGCTATAGCAAGTAAAGTATACATGAAATAAATATCAATAAATGTACCCTCCAGCTGCTCCTTTTACTCTTTCTTTACTACTGACACTTAAAAAACAGTATCTTTTTGGCTCACAGAAAGATCTTGTTCCAACCACTTTTTCAAGACATGGTTCATAAATCCTATGTGCAGCATAAATCATACCTTAAACCAAATTATATTTAGAGAAAATGATCTCTAAATGTAGTTGCTTAGTATATGGAGTAAAGCTATCCCCTATATTAAAATTCACATCTGTAATATTTTAGCACGTATAGTACCAAACCTCAAACAAGCCCAGTTCATGTATCTTTACACAGCCTAAAATACTTTTCCCCAATTTTTATTAATTTTTTTTGTTTCAAAGAGGTAAAAAAGCTGAAAGCCTTCACAGCCTCCCAGTCCAAGAGCCTTTCATCATATTGCAAAGGTGAGAAATGCACTTCAGTTGGTTTCACCAGCACAACCTACATAAGATAGTCTTTTTAAAAAGTCCTGTAAAAGTCTCTTCAAGAAAGATGCTGCCAGAGCCTGAATCAAAGCCGATGGATAGGAATTACTTGATCAAAGCATGAGAACAGAAAAGGATTTTTATTAAATGATCTTATGCTTGAATGTCTTTGTACATTTACTCATTGATCTGGGCTTTAAGAACAGCTCTTTCCAAATCTGTTGCTGGTGAGAGACCTTTTGTGTGCTGCACTGTGTCACACACCCCACTGCAAGTAACAAAAGCCCTAATCAATAGAAATGCAAGGGGATTTTTGGTGATGAACACAGAGTGTCACTATTTAGTCTTTTTTTATTATGTCTGTGCATGCAATTTTCTTGGTAGCCAAGACAGAGTATTGGTCTAAAATGGTCACCTTACACTGGTGATATTAGGGCAAAAGAGCTGTAATTACTATCTAAATGGGATAATTCACATCAAGCAATGAGGTTCCAGTTTAGATTGTTAATTTACAAATAACAAACACTGGGGGGAAAATAGATAATATGCTGTTTCTTCATTTCTTTTCTCTTGGCCTTTTATCTGCCTCACACCCAAACACTCTCTTCTGATAAGGTGGGAGCTTCCTGGCTTTCTGGTTCAATACTTTCTTCTAACTTGGAAATTATGCTGAAATACATATTTTATTGCTGATATTCTGTATATTAACTAAACCCAAACCAAAACAAACAGTAAACGCCCGAAGTTCTGCCTTCACTATAGGTCTGTACCAACACAGAAGGCACCATCAGCCTCACACAGAAATTGCAAAGGGCCCGAACCTGTCAGAAGATAAACGAGCAGAAAAGCCAAGTTTCCAAATGCCCTCTGCTGGCACGTGTCAGTATTACTGACAATTCCACCCCGTCCCTGAGCTTCTGCAGGCTTTGAAGGCACCATTAAAGGGCTGCAGAACCCAGCCGTCCTCCTGCCACGGGATCGGGCAGCCCAGTCCCAGCCCTGGATGTGCTGGCCCCAAAGCGCAGCGCTGCTGTCACAGGGAGCACCGTGGGTGCCACCCAAAGCCCTCCCACAGCCACCCCAGCACGGGGCACGCTACAGCTCTAACAGCACGAACCAAGTGACAGGTGCGTTTGGAGTTAGTTCGCCCATTTTCCCCAAAATCAGTGGATTTCCAAGCATGATGGAATGACCACCTTATTTCCCATATCCCCCTTAGTCACCCACTAAGAATTTGAAAAAGTTATTAGGAATTGGTACAGACAAAAGACAAGTTATAGTTCCTTGATAATCTGGCTGTGAATTACTATTCCTTTACTGTTACTTTTAAGTGACAGATTGTCACACAGATTGTGTCTGATGATGTTTCAAAGTTACGTTTCACTGCCACGTTAACAACTAAGCCATCGTATCACAACAGACCAACAATTCACGATACAGATTGGGAATACACATCCTGGAGGGATCACTGACTTCCCAAAGGAGATCATTCTGCATTTCCACAGTGGAACTCACAGAAATAGATGCTGATGACATGGGCCTGGCAATAGACACAGCAACAGGGCTGCCTTTTTGATTTTGCACTAGTTTAGCACCTGTACACCTGACAGATTTTAATTCTGTCATCCTTTGCCATATTTACACTTAATTGCTTTTTGGATGGGGTAGGGAAAGAATTCTGTTTGATCTAGAAACCAGCAGGGTGCCTCGCTTCCACAGGGGAAATCAACTCGATCTTCACATTCTGGTCAAGTGGAACCCATGGTCATTAGCACAATACTAGAAAGACATTTGGGTTTTGACGTGGGAAATGCCAGGATGCAAGGGATGGCTGGAGAGGAAGGGCTGTCACTTCAAATACAAACAGCAGCTTACCTTCATTTTGACACTTACAAAATAGACTCCGGGAAATACACCAGTGGTAAAGCAGAATAACAGTCTTTAAGAAAGGCTGGGAAACAGCATTTTCTACTCAAAGATGCTGCACTGCCGCCTTCCTCCCAGCATGGGGATACCTGGAGCTTTCCAAGCTTTACATCTCTGCAAGCAACACAGGGAGAGGCTTCTAAAGCAGCTCCATGGTATTCTCTTGCTGATGCTCTTCATGGAATTTCAAATCAAACAGACTCAATTTGCTAGAAAGAATATCTTACTCCCCCAAAGCCTGTAAATTTACTGTGGGAGCCCCAAAACTCCAGCTGTGCTCTTTCTTTCTTGCTAAGAGATTTCAAGGGATTTGTACAGAAATAGCACATTAGAATTTGGGAAATAAACACAGAAATGAAATACAAGTTATATCAAAATGCAGCTGACTCATTTAGTTCCATTTTTTTTCTGCAGTGAAACAAAATGGGGAAAAAACACTCCAATAAAACCTGACACTAAACTCCAGTGCTGTGTCTTCAGGACATTTTTACATAATCTGAGCAGGCCCTGGTAGGTTGTCTCACACTGGACTCCAAATATTGTGAAGCATTTGTTAGGTATGTCCTGATACTGTGCTTTGTAGAACGATTACTATTGCCCAGAAAACAATGGCTCTAAAATAATTCCTAAGAGAATTATTCTGGATATAAAAAGTTCTGGATATAAAAAGTATTTCCTAAGCCTTGGGTTAAAAATGAAGGTATAAAAAAGTACTGAAAAAAAATTACACAGAATATTATCCCTTGGAAACAAAGTTCAAAACCTCAAAATACAGTTTAAGAGAATGAACATATAACACCATCTTATTTAATTCTGTATCATTTACCACAGTAAATTATTTTCCATGGCTTTGTGGGGAAGGACCTAGGGTTCTGCTGGCCACCACATTAAAAATAACTCAACAGTTGCCTTCAAGAGCACAGACCAGCTGTGTACTGGGCTGTATTAAAAGAAAGGAAGCTGGAAGATCAATGGAAGAGATTAACATGCTCCACTCAGCACTCACAAGATTGTGCCTGCAGTTTGTGGGATCACTTTAGGGCTCCTGGAATGAGACTAACAGAGGGGCACCAGGGTGATTAAGAAACTGAAGCATGTGATAAATCAAAGGCTGAGAATTGGGCTTGAGCAGTCTTAACAGAGGGTTAAGGGATGGTATTTCTGGCACCAACTACATAAAGAGTCTCTCCAGAGCTGCACAGTAATGGGGAGAGGCAAATGCCATAAGTTGTAATAATGAAAATTCTCACTAGGTATCAGGGGAGGGGGAAAGGAGCAATCACTGGGAGGTAATTCAACAATGGAACAGGGTCACTGAGAGATGGGGAATCTCTGTCTCTGGAGACAAATACAAAATTTAAGATTAGAAAGGCTCCGAGGGACCAACTCAACATAACCTCAAATCTGGCCCTGCTTGGCAAACGGATGAGACCAGATGACCTCTACATGTCTTTTCCAACATTACTTTTTCTCCAATTCTATGATCCACAGGGAAGTTAGGGCTGTATAACACAGTCAGAGAACTCAAACAAGCTGCACATCGAGAGAACAAGAGGAGTTAAAACACCACAAGAACCACAGCGTTTTGGAAGGAGAGTGTGAAAAGACAACAGGCTGAGATGGGAGATGGGTGTCCCAGATTGCATTCCAAACATTAAATGAGGAATATAGTTTTACTGAGAGTAAGTCACCTGACAGAGAACAAGGGATACTTTGGCAGACCTAACCAGCAGGCAAAAGGCAGATAAAGACTTTTTATAAAAATTCTTGGAAACCTGATTACAAATTATAAGCAGCTTGTCACAGAACGGACATAGAGAGTTTAATTATGGCCACAAAGGCACAGGCTATTTACATAGTTAAGCTAAAAAATTAGATATATGGTAGAAAAGCCAAACACACAGAATGCAGGATGAGGGGCCAGGCCCAAAGGATATTGGTCAGATTACAAATGGATGTACTTCAGTTGACCTGACATGTATAAAAAGCACAAAACTGACAAAGTAAGAAGTATTGTGCACTGATGGCTCTGCAAAAGTATAACTTAAAAGTAGCAGAGAAGTAATATTACTATAGATCAGAGAGTCATAGAGGAAAAGAAGATATAAGTATCACAGGGTTTTTCAGTCATTTTCACTCCCAAAGGATCTGTAAAAGATGAGACACAGCGACCATAAGAAATGGAAGAAAGAGAACATTTCGTCACATATTCATCTCTTCCACTTGATGAGAATAAAGTGATTCAAAACACAAGAAATGGCCATCAGATGCGACTGACCAGGTTCCCAAAATCACAATGACAGATGCTTACAAAGCACTGAAATCTTCTGGAGAAATATCACTGTAGCACAATACAAAGTGACATACTTTTTGACCTCAAGTCCTCGAGAAAGTGTCATGGACAGGGCAGCTCTAAAATGCTTTAGAAGGCATTTAAAGTCCTTGATGCTCATCTTTCAGGTAGAAACTATAACTATGTCTTCCCTTCCCTCATTCCTGGCCTGTGGTGAAAGAAAAAAAAAAAAAAAGGCTGTGTCCAGATCCTCTGTATACCCTTCATTGGTATAGCCCTACAAGCTTTAAAACAGTTTATTACTGTTATTGCCATCTGATAGATAAAGGCACTGAAGCACAAATAAGGAAAGATTACTCAGTAGAGCAGTGAGAAAGATATGAATGGAATACGTCCCTGTATCCCAGCAGCATTTCTTATTCATTAGGTCAACACACATTTTATTGTTCATATTTTTGTTATTAGTCTCGATCCACAAAGGACCCAGACTGAAGACAGTTCAACACGAGCTTACCTTTTCAGCTTGCTAAAGTTGCATTTATATTTCATCCAATGCATACTGATATCTCTCATATGACTGGGCTCTGTCCTCTACACTGATCCTGAAAAGCTCCATAGTAGATAAACAACTCCTTATTTTTAGTGGGGTTTGTGTAACACAGGAACCACTTCCACCACACGATGCTCAACTCACATTAATCTGTAGACAGAACTTGACTATCCCTCTTCATTTGGCTTAGACTCCCAGCAATGGATGGAGAAGGAGAGGAATTTATACAACTATGTTTCTTGTGACTAGCAGGAATTACTAGCAGGAAATGCTTCCATGAGCAGAGAATAACAGAAAGCAGCCTAAGCAAAGACTATCACTGTAACAAGCAGGAGGCATTTTAACATACCTGTAAACTCAGCTTATAATTGCACTGAAAGCTGAACTTGCAGTGATTGCAATGGAGATCTTCTTGTTCACAGCCTATGCATCTGCTGCATCCTCACTGATTAAAGAATGTAAATCAAGGGAAATGTATGACTTCTGGAAATAGATGCTGAGCTACATATTAGTTTACAGAGTTGCATAGAATTCATGCCCAAAATGACAAAAGGAAATTAATATGGTGTTATTCCTGACTTCTGCCACTAAGTAAAGAAGCAGATCTGCCAGGCAAGGGTGAAATACTGTGCATGTGCTGCCTATGACAAGAGCTTTCTGCTGCTAATACTTGGTGCACAGCTACTTCCATTAAAACGCCAGAGTCCTAGGATCTGCACAAAAGCATGTTCCAAAGTATAATGCATCTGGCTACATGTTAGAGCTACTATTGATCTAAAAATCCATATAACATAGGCAGAGTGCTTTGCTCCAGCATTTTCCTCCCAACAGACATTTCTCTGTGTGGCATCAAGAGAGGGTTTGCAGCCATTTCCCCCAAGCCAATGTTCCCAGGGGGAACAAATTTGACTGGGAAGGTACTGCAGCTAGCCAACATGCTCCCATTCCTTGGCAAGCACAAAGCAAGTGTTTTCAAATTCATCAGGAACAGTTTGGTTTGTCTTAGGCAACTTGCTGTCCTGCTCCTCTGTGCAGCTGCTTTGAATCTATTGCTCTTGAAAGGCAATATATTGATAGCCCTGACTTTGATTTGACAATGTACTGAGGCAGTTCCCCCACCCCAGCAGTGCCAAGAGATCCCAGCTAACAGGAAATTATTGATCCTGCCACCTAACTCAGCACTGCAGTGCCATTTACTCAAAGTCCTGCTATCCTCTGTGTCTACAACATCTGCAAGTACAGGCAACCACAGAAGGAAGCTCCTACTCAATGATCTGTCTGCTAAATTGCCTACCAGCTTGGTTTATAACAATCCCTGTTGGCAGAGTAAGCTTCATTCAGTTTGATACAGCCACTGGTGTACCTGCTAAAGCTGCCATACACCAAGCCTGATTATATTGGAGCATTTCATGAGGTGAACACCTGATTCACTACAACCACTAAATTCATTTCACATCCTCAAAGACACATCAAATCCAACAACTGATTTGCAGTGGCTTCAAAGCAGCTGAAGTAAAAGACTCGGCATTTCATTACCAGCTGCCTAAGCCCAGGCATTTCCATCTCTGGCCACAACGCCTTTACTTTGAACTGCACAAACAGATTAAGGTCATTGTCAAAACAAGTGGACAATGTCACCCTGGATGAGCTGGACAGAGACAGCAAGTAAGGAGTGGCTGTATGAGAGAACAGCAGCAAGTTACTAAAGGAGAAAGCAAACAGTCCTTCACAAAGGTGAAAATGCCTGATTTTTCAGTGCTAAGAAGCCCAGTGGTCTGAGATATTTTAGGCAGACACTGACCAAATGGACAGCATTAAAAGTGCCTCAGTGCCTGCTGCAGTGAAACAGAACAGCACATTGCACAGGCCAGCCAGCAGAGCTCTGAGCAGTCACCATTACTGCTGTACACTAAAACATGCCAAATGGACCCAGTGCCTTATACAAGAAATCTGGCTGGTTTTACACATTTGGTTTTGTGCCAAATTAGAAAATTATTTGCCAGAGCAGATTTTAACAAGGAGAATTGTGACTTTGTGACTGCCTGTGACCCTTGCTCTGTTCTTGGGTTAGTGTCTCCCACATGACCTTTTTGAGTGAAAATCTTGGTCCTTGTGCATCTGAGGATTCTTCTCCCACAGAGGAAAGGAAATCATAGCCCAGCCACAAACTGGTACAGAAAAACACGACAGCAACAACAACAACAAAAAACAACACCACCACTTTTAGATCTGCTTTAATCAATTAGCAATTTCATGCCCTCTATATGCCCATATAGAGGGCACATAAATAAAGTGTCCATGAATATGATGCCCTTCCAAAGTTCAGCAACAGCCAGACTTTAGAGTGCTCAGAGAGATTTTCAGCCAGGTCTGAATGTCAGGAAGATGCAGTGAGCAGCTGTGGTGCTATAAACCACTCTCCTTGTTGAACCCTGCTGCTGTCCATCACACCCCATGCTGCCATCAGAACCCCTCCACATTCCTCCACATCCAGTTTTATCCCTTCATCTGCTGCTTTATACCTACAGCAGAGGGTGAGGGCAGAGTGACCTCTTCATAACATCAAACCAGCTAACGCATTTATTAAATTGAAATTCTGGAGAAAACGTTGGAAGCTCTCTTAAGATGGGCAAAAAACAAAAAGACGTGTTTCTTTCTGCTGGGAGAGGCCAGGGGTTGGGAGGGACAGGACTAGACTGGCAGGACCACCTGAAGTGTCCAGGAAATTCAGTAAGCCACAGAGAGTGAGAGCAGAAAGTTCTCTTGGTCTGCAGAACTGGTGGTGGAAGTGCAGGGGAAAAAGGAACCACCACGCTGCTGTTGGAGAGAGAGACAAGAGGCAGAAGCTTCGTTTGCAGGGAAAGAGAACGAAGAGGGACTGTGCAAGTTGTAAACAGGCCCATGGGGGACAGAGGGAGATTCTCATGGGAGATTCCAGTCCTCTCTGCAGAAAGAAAAACACAAAAATACTTGTACCGAAGAACCACACCCACAAGGCTGATACGAAATTAGCTTAGCACATGGGCTTTGTTGATTCTGCCCAAGTATTTTCTGTTTGATGACAGACTGAATTGCTGCTCACTGAACCAGGGTTATCTCCCCCATGCATTACCAGCCTGGCAATCAGAAAGGGAACCTGGCAAACTTGACTAAGAACAAGGACAAAGTAATATTCTTTCTGAGGCCTGCTGCCAAGCAACAGGGCTGCCTGCCTGCCAGCAGCAGCACTTACATCAGGGACATGCCACAGGAGCTGCTCTCTCTCCTGGCAGGTAAGTGTGTGTCACCTTGGGGCAGCCCATCTGCTACCTTCACCACTTGATGGACATGGAGCAGGATGCAGGAGGGGCACAGCAGGAGTTAAGAAAATAGCTTTTTGGCTCATCTGTGCCATCAGCTCTCAGTCATGCACTCTCGAGTGCTGGCAGCTCCAAGACACAAGGCACAGGTTGGCCTGATAACCTGCTCTCCCCACCCTGCTGCTCCAAGCAGCCATCCCGTGCTGGAAACAAGGCAGCATCAAGCTCCCAGGGAAACCAGAGCTCCCTGGTACTGCTGACTGTGATTTTCCAGCTCATGCAAAGAGGGCAGACCGAGCTGGGCCAGACTCCCTAGGAGATCTGATGAAGTACAATTACCAGGATTGCTCCCAGGACTCCTCAAGAGCTGCCAGCACAATGGCTCGGCCATTATGCCCCAAGCTCGCCACAAGCCATGTCATAAGATTTCACTGCTGTTCACCACCCCAAAGTGGTTTATTCAAACACTGCTGTGGGATATTCTAATGGTATTTTCCTTCTGTGCTGCACTGAGGAAAACATCTGGAGAGGGTGCAGGAGGGTGAAAAAGCCAGACAGTTCCATGTACATAACAAACCACGGTTGAAATTTCACACGAGAGCTCCTTGATACCTGCCCTGTGGGCTGTGATGGTAGAAAGACAAACTAGAACTTGCCAGAGTCCTCACTCCCATGCTTCCAGGCTAAGGCCCAAACTGTTCTTCACTACTTAGGAAACTTGCTGCTTCCCAGACAGTTGACACTTGAGTACCAAATAAATTTCTTTCCAGACTGGGTTATATATTCAAGGACATTGTGCAAAAGAGCAGAAAGTTTTCCTCTAACACTCCTAATATTTCTGCCTTCTTTCCCACTCATTTTTCCACAACCTTTGGCATCTTCTTCAGCTTGTGGGGAAAAGGGAATCTTACTCCTGTTCCCTCAAAGTAGGTAGTCTAGAGCAGCACCCCAGCTCAAAGTTGGTATCTCCCTTAATATTCTTTTAATCCCATCCACGGTAGTTTTGCTACAGAGACCTCATCACTGCTGGGTTTGCATGCAAAACCAACTTGCCTTCTACATCCTCTTTTCTGGCAAACCCAACTATTAAAAGGCAGCATTCTTTATACCCACTCAGCACGTAGCTTGAGAGATTTTAGCTTGGAAACTACAGTACATTTTAAATTGTACTTCTAAGTGATGGCAGAACATTTTAGCAGCTGCTTTCATGGCCCTGCCCTCATTCCCCACTTCTCGCTTCCCATTTCCACTTGTCTCATTCCACCAGAGTGTTTTGGACTCTTTGCTGATAGTTCAGATGGGGGAATCAAATCAAGTTTTAATCAAGCATTCAAATCACTGCAGGTAGACCCATTTGACAGCTTCCACAGGCAGGCACTCTTGTGACAAAAGCCACCAGTGCATGAAACTCACATATGCTATGCCAAAGCTGGAGTAGGAATGCAATACAACCACCAGGTACTCTGGCCAGAAGACTGCTAACTATACTGTGCAGATAATCTTACCATTTATAATGCTAATTCATCACAAGAGACACTGAGCTGGAGGGAAAGAGAGGGGTGGTACAGAAAATCTTCCAGAATCCCAAGGTCGGTGCCTCTTTTCTGTAGGCATGAGAGAATCACTGGATTATTTCTTGGAAAAACAGACTGCTCCTTGAGTTATGAGAGTAGCTCTGCTTGGCACAGCTGTCCTGAGAAGCACTCTCTGTTCCAACTGTTCTCTGGATCCTCAGAGAAGTGAGGTCACCTCCTGGGGTTAGCCAAGGGGTACAAAACCTACAGGTGGCCAAGAGGCACCAACCATACACAACAATGTGGATGAATAAGCAGTTTGGGGGTGAGCCCTGACAGCACAGTAATCACAAAGAAAAGTTCGCTTTTCTGAAGGTCCAAATCTTTCTGCTAAGGCTGAAGAAAGAAAGTTGTTCTCACACAACAAAAGCTTTAAAGCGGGTCCCACATGGAAACTGTGACACAAGAACATATTTTTAGTTTCAGGCAAAAGCCCAACAGCTTCTCTGTGCTCATGCAAGATGCATTTTTGGAACTATAGCAGGGTCATAACAATAGTCTATCTAGTCCAAACTTGACACTGGGGATGCCATCCCCACTTAGGGAGAGGTGCTGTTATGCAACTGCATTTCTAAGGACTTCATTTTCCAAAGAACTGAGCACTGACAGAAATTACTGTCTCTCTTTGACATCCACAAAAATTTTACTGCTAACTTTAATGCAAAAAGAGTTTCAACAACAATGGGTGCCCTTAAAAATTCCACCTGGAAAGATCTGTTACAGATATATGAATACTGGCATAAACGAATGAAGGAATTTCAGTTCAGTCTGAACTGAAATACGCAGGTGCAAGCACCAGGAGAAACAGGACAGGGTGTTTAAAAAGGGCCTGTATTGCTAATGAACACCACACCAAGGCTGTGGCAGTGTCACATCCACCATTCCCATCTTCCTTAGCCCATGAGGAAAACAAGTTATGGGCAATAACCTGGCCACCAATTTATGGAAGATGAAGTAAGCAAGGATCTTCAGGAAAGCACAGCTGTGCAACTGCTGCTGAATCCCAAAGGGCACAAAGGATCTGTCCAAAAACATGCTTGTTACATCAGGAAGAACCCCAGAAACTTCACATCTGGCATCCTTTGTCCTGTGCATCACACACAACTGATCCTTGCCAAATCCCCTCTCCTAGAGCTCTGGGGATGTGGGTATGTCTGTACAAGTATGCAGATTAACAAAATATACAACAACATTAGCATCAGCAGGTAAAATCAGCTTCTGTGAAGATCTTTTTGAAATGAAGACTACTTTCCCCTTCCAGAAGACCTCACACTGTATTTTGTTATGCTGATTTTCCTACCCACAATTTCTGTGTGACTCAGCCCCTAACTGCAGGAGCAGAAATACTCACTTCAGCTTCCTCCAAAAATTAAAACTCATTCTGCTTGTCCATCCTGTATTTAGAGCACCTCACCATTCTCAGAGTTGCTCAGACCTCAGCCTCTCTGCTGGTTACCCTATGTGGAAAGCTTCTGCATCAAAAGCTACTGTGACACTACATAGGAATTCCTGGTTTTTCACAGCTCAGATAGTAAGGACTGAACATTCAGCCCAAGGAGGTTAACAGGATAGACTGATAACAGGATATTGTATGACAACTGACAACCTACTTATATTAATATTCATCATATTACCACCAGAGTTGGAATTGTAATAAAAAGGAGATTTTCTCTCCTTGAAGGGAAAGAGAAATGCTTCCAAAGCTAAGAGTATTTTAGGCATCTTAAGGTAAATTTAAAGTAAATTTGATAGGAAGACTCTGGTGCCAACATGTCTCTCTTGTTCTTTACTTATGATAAAATAGAAATTACAGTAGGAAAGTTAATGAGCCACTTATACAGGCCACACAAACAAGAGATGCTGAAGTACAAAACTTTTTAGTCTCTGAGTCTGCTGAAGAAAACAGCTTTATAATTCATGCACATTAAAAAAATAAATCTACACTAAAAGACCAGACACCGAAGTTCCAATCTGCAATAGGCTGGCTGTAAGATACAAAGCATCTCCCAGCCTCCGCTAACAGGGAGCAAAGGAATTGTATCCAGCTCGTGTTGGAATGATACATTTCCTCCTCCCACTTTCTTTTCCTGACAAGATTGGTTTCTCTGGGATGAGGGGAAAAGGGAAGCATGTGGCAGTGATGCATACAGCCCTGTTCTGTGATAAGCAGAGACTGCAAACCCACCACGCTGAATCCTGCCAAACATATGCTCATGTGAACTAGATTGTGGGGCTTCTGTTGGTTGAGTTGTTTATTTAAATAATGCCAGGGAACTGAATTTACATCTCCTAACCCTATGTTGCTTCCTGCATTCTAAATTGTTTATGCCACATTATTTGGCCATAAGATTCCATTTAGAAGGAAAAGAAAGCTCTCCAAACTGTCAGTACTCACATGCAATCTAATGTAAGGGATAAAAAAGAAACTCAATGAGAATCTCATCAATAATTTGTGGCATATATAACACTTGAAAAGATTAACTTCTTTAAAGGTCAGATTCTACCAGTGGATGGATAAAACCTGTCCTACCTTGTGGATGAATTTACCATTAAGAATGCTGTTATTTGCCTTAATGAGACATCCCTGACATTTGACACTTGTGAAAAGGTATTAAGACGTTGATCTTTTTTAAGTTCAATCCAGTCATTAATAGAACTTGGGGGGGGAAAATGGTATATACATGCACAAACAAATGCTACTCAACACAAGACCAACATGTGAAGCTCTAAGCCTTCATAAATAATGCTCCACTTTCTGCAAATGGTGATTTGTCACTTCTTGGTCCTTTGGGAAAAAAAAAAAAAACCCAAAAGAAAAACAACCAAAAAACCAAAAAAAACCCAAAAAACCAAAAAACCCCAAACAAACTAACAAACAAAAAAAACCAACCAAAAAACCCCCCAAAACGACAAGAAACAACCAAAAAAACCCCCACAAACTTACATCTGACAAAACAACAAATACTATTAAGCACCTCAAATCTACTTGAAAACGCAAAGAAATGAAGTCACGGTTTATTCTACAGGGGATTCTATGCTTCAAACACAGCCAGGACTTGGCCACAAAAAGGGGAATACAACTTTTCTAAAATATTGAACAAATGAGAATTCAAATCTTTGTTTCATAAATCCAAGTTACTGTCTTGATAGCCCTTTCACTTTAGGTACAAAAAGAAAAATCAATAAACCAAATGATTTCCATAGCTATTACACATATTTCCCAATTTCAAATAGGACCAGGAAAGGTCCTACAAAGGACACAGGAAAGAACATTGCACTTGCATTACCACAGAATTTAGAAAAAGTTTGGTTGTGAACAGCAACTAAAATGGGTTTCAGGATTTAAATCTGGTGCCCTGAGACTATTTTGTTTCCTAACTCAACTGTGGCCTTGCACAGAGAGTGTGGCAGAATTGCAAGGTGATACTGCTTACATATTTTCCATGAAGCCCAATCTGTTAATCATGTGGTTTATTAATCCCATCATACTGCAAGTCCTGGGCTCTGAGTTGTATCACTGTAAACACACCTGAGCTTTTTATCCCATGAATGCTTTCGATATCTCACCATTCCATGGTCACTTTTGTCCTACTATTCAGTTTGAGCTGTTCTCTGCTTGGCATCCTCCGAGCTACCAAGCACTGCTATTCTGCCACCACGTGTGTTAGCTCATGCAGGAAAGCGTGGAGGTAAGGAAAAGGGAGCTCAGCTGTCCTTTCCATCACACAGATGCTTCTTAGGTGTGTGGCTGCACGGAGAGAGAGAAGGACACAGCCTCCCAGGCCCTAAACTTGTGTCCTCCTTCCATTAGGATCTCTCCTAATCTTCTGATCAAAGCGACTGACTGGGTATTGCCTGCCTACATTCACACATGCTTGGTCATCCCTCATTTCCATGCCTGTTGATCATATCTATTCCTAGCAATCTGTTGTCATTAATTCTATTATTGTCTGTGTTGTTCCATCTTCTTTTCCTGTAGATTAGCTCTGTGCTAATGTTTCCATCCTCTTGTGTCATAAAGCATCCTTTTTTAGTCATCTGTCATTTTAGCACCAGCACATGTGCTCCTGGAGTTTGCTTACTACAGCTCCAGGCTCCCTCCTCCCTACCCAGCTACACACACAGACTCACCATTTCCACTGGTCTCCTGACCAGGTTTGTCAGCGTGGGACAAAAGTTCAGACAGGCCAAATCTCAGCTGCTTAGCAGTTCGTAGGCACCAGCAGCTACAGGCAGGAAAGCCAAATGCTTGGTGGGGTGGGCTGGTACAGCTGCCCAGCACAATCTGTGAAGCAGCGTGAACTGCTTTTAAAGCTGCCTGCCAAGGCAAGGATGCAAATGTCCGGCCTCTGCTCATGGCATGACTAAAGTTGGCAGCATTTCAACTGGAAAAAATCCCTCCTCGCTTCTCAACCCTGTCCTTCCCGAAAGTGCACTCCCTCTCACCTGCCACATGGCCCCCTTCACACTGAACTTCACACTGAACTTGTGCTCCCATCTCCTGCTGAGACAAGGTGTCCCACGTTTGCTCTCCATCACAAGCCACGGAGAGGGCACTCCTGTTTTCTTACACTGCATACTCCACAAAGCAGAGGTGAGAAGTCCACCTTTCCAGCACGTTTGTCAGCAGAGCCTCTTCTCCTTCCCACAGAGAACACAGCTCTTGACATCACCTCCCACAGCAATAAAAAAGGCTTCAGCATTTCCCAGCAATCACATTAACTTTGAAGAATTGTCTGGCAGTGGCACCTGCTGCTAAGGATACAGATGTACAGGATGAACTAAAAGGCATTTCTCCACGGAGCAGATGATGTCACTGTACAAATATGTATTTTTCCTCTCATCTGACCAATGATTTTTTGCTTCGGCAAAGGTATCAATGTAATAGCTTTGGGGGAAAAACAACTTCAAATAAAATTTGCAGAAATCCTAGCAGTAAAGTAAGAACATAAGGAAGAATTTTTTTGTGTTCCACTGAGAGAAACTGTGCTTCATTTTGAGTGGAATTTTGGTGTATTTAAAACACAATTAGATACAGCTCCAGGAAAACAAACAAACAAAAAAACCCAACATGACATGTAGTTCATAGTAAGAAGTTAAGTATCCTTAAAGCTGAGTTCTGCTCTGTGGATACACACACACATTCATGTTATTAGCTCAATACTGGGAAAGCAAATTCTTCTACAGGGAAATTGCATTTCAGCAAAGCAGATAAAAATTCAGAAGGAATTAGCATGCACCAAGTATGAGATCCAGAAGAAAAATCTCCCATTCCGTTTTGGACTTTGGAAATAACTACAGTAGAATAGACCCTAGAATATTCATTATAAGGTGGATCCAACACCCAATTTATGAGAGCATATTGCTCACTTCCACAAGGACTATAAAGAGACCTAAATGGGCTGCACAAAAATGCTATTATTATTACTATTGTTATTATTACTGTTAACCATCAGGGTGAAAACCGTAAAAGGTCAGTTATTCAGTTCCTTGTCTGACTTTTTCAGCTGCTCAGAATACACAAAACAAGTGCAAAGCTGCTATCAAAGCAAATTAGTGATTTTTCATCATCTGGCATTTTCTGTTCCAGCCAGCATCAATCTGGTGTAGATGGTCCAAAATGGATATATACTGCCAAGGGCAGGAACAGGGCAAGGAGAGCCAGGTCAGGCACAGGAGGTTGTGCTGTTCAGGTGTGTTGAGTCAATTAGTGTGTGATGAGATCCATTCCAGTTACTAATTCCAAAAGCATTAATTTAAATTAGTTCACAGGCTGCAAAGGACAAGAATTTCTCTTCTGGCTTCATCAGTTCTGGCTATAGTCATATTACCTGATCACATCCAAGGGTCTTCCTTTCCAAATTTTCTGCAGGATGTACACTAGGACTGGACTTCTATGTGGCTCATAAAGACATTTGTGCTTATATTAAACAGGACTTCAATTTTATTTCTGCAGTAGGAAAGAAATCAACGACTAAATGAGAGCCTTCTAGTCTGTGCAGTATTACACAATATCCAGATTTGCTGAGTCAATGCTTTGGTAATTTTTATCATACCTACAAAGTACAGCCCTTTTGAAATTGTTACAGATTTTTATTTCAAAATACTTAGAAAATTATTTGGGACCCAGCTGCAGGGAAATCTCCTGAAGAAATGTTAAAGTCCTTCCTTCTTTTTTCAGTCTTAATTTGAGGAATCTTTTTTCAGGGTCTGTAGATTATGAATATCTACAAGACATGCTCGGGATGTTTTTGCTTTGTCTTTGGCATTAACAAAACAGAGCAGAGGATCATGATAATAATTCAGCACTAACAATGCTTTGAGGATTTGGCAAGTATACAATTTTTCTACTTGAAATAATGACTTCCAACCATTACTCGAAGCTAAGTACAGCTGCCCTACAATCCAGCCAATCTTCCAAGGACTCTTGCTTCCTATAGCCTTGTTCCAGACCTGTAAAGATACTTTTAGTCTCCTAATAAAAGAGCAAGGTAATACACCACCTTTCCAAATCTCACCACCATTCTTTTTTGCTCACTCATCAAGGCATTGTGCTCTAGAACTAGAAGACAATCTAGAAGATAGATTTTGTTGGTCTAAGGACTATATATGTGGACATTATCCTGCCTGATTTCCACTTTATTATGAATCTGCACACTGCCTGTCAGCAGTGCTCCCTCTAGCAGTGTGCTCCAGCAGGCTGACCCATCAGACCCTATTCTGTAACAAGCTGAGCATGACCAGAGGGGCTTAGCTCTCGTTATGGCCTTTTCTGCCCTTGCATGCTTTTATCAGACAGCCTCTGCCATATTACTCAATATTCTTCAGTCAACACTTTGAATTGTTTGCCCCACAGGTAAAATTCATTGCTTACTCCTGTTAACACAGTGGCTTTAGCACTGACAGAGTAAAGGCAGAAAAGCACCAAGGGTTTGCTGCTTGCATGCCACCTCCTGGCATATCAATCCCACAGAGCCATGTCCTCACAGCACATAATCCTAACAGAATGCTGGCACAACAGCTACAGAAATTGGGGTCTGGAACATCTCTCTTATGAGAAAACACTGAGGGAGTGGGCCTGTTTAGAGAAAAGAGGACTGAGACCTCACATTAAAGCATATAAATATTTCAAAGGCAGGTGCCAGGTGGACGGTGCCAGACTCTTTTTGGTGCTGCCCAGCAACAGGATAAGGAGCAATTGCCATAAACTGAAACACAACAAGTTTCACCTCAACACAAGGAAGAACATCTTTACACTCAGGGGGGCAGAGCACTGGAACAGGCCACCAGGGCAATTTTGCAGTCTCCCTCTGTGGAGATATCCAAAACCCACCTGGAAAGTTCCTGTGTCACCTGCTCTGGGGGACACTGCCTTGGCAGGGGGTCTGGACTGGATGATGTCCAGAGCTCCCTTCCAACCCTAATGATTCTGTGATTTTGTGAAATTATTTAAGGATCGTTCATAGTATCATCCTGCTAAAGACAGGGCAATTTTGTGAGTGAGGAAAATTGACACGTAGCATCTATGTAGATTTTATCTACCTTGCTCACATGCCTCATGGCTATTTGCAGTTCCTCCTGTAAGCCATGCCTAGCTTTGTACTCAGAAATGTCTCTCGTGATGAGGCTTCCTAAGTTCTCAATACAAGACAAGACTTGATACTTCACAGCACAGTTCTGGCTGGAAATAATCTAGGAAACAAATGCCCTGAAATTCCCAGCAAAGACATGAGAATGCCCAGTGAGTGGGAATGAATTTTTGCTGCCTCTTCCCATTCCATCTCAGCTGCTCCACTGCTCTTCTCGGATTGAAGCAGGAGTGCTGACAGAATAATTCTCAGATGGAAACAGAAGTCGTCCCGGTCAGGGCTCTTCTCGGATCCTGACAGGCAAAAGGCTATTTTAAATGTGCTGATTATCAGGCATGTGGAGGCCACCACAGGCTGTGCACTACAGGCTGGAGAAAGAGAAAAACCTCCTTCAATAAATTTTGGACCCAGCTCTCCCTTCAAACTCTGACAGACACCACTTGCAAGTGCCAAGACTGTAAGAACAGGGCACAAACTTAGAAATAGCCTCCATGGTATCCAGACTCCAGCAACACGTGTCTTGAGAAATTCTCAAGCTAGAACTGGTATATTTATGTTTAAATGCTTATTTATGTTTAAATGCTTACATCTGCAGGCGTAATATTGTGCAATTGCTTTTGGAACCCGACACATCCAACAGCAGTAAGTTCCTCAGGTTAACCAAACACTGTGTGAGAAAGTCCTTCCTGTTCTGCATTTACCACCTGGCAGTGGGAGAGGTTGTCCTACAGCATTTGTAGTGTGAGAAACTGAGGCAACCAAACATTCCTGACTCACATTTCCATGTTGTCTGTGACTGCCAAAGGCTCCACGTGCACCCAACCCTTCCCCCTGCCCATCTGCAATAGCATCAGCCACAGCTGCAGGAACAGGTTCTCTGGGAGACACCGAGCTCAGTGTCTGCTGCAGAGGATTAAGGACATTAGTTTCCAACTCAAAGCATGCAGTCATGCAGGATTATAGAATCAGAATTGGGAGAGACTTGAAAAGACCATACAAACGAGAGCAGAAAGATTGCACCTATGTCACCCCAGACAAATACTCCATCATTTAACAAACCTGAGTCCTCTGTGACTGAAGCCTTTACTTCTTACCCTACACCTCCAGAGAACTACTCCCTGCCTCTTTCCAGCAACTATCTACACATTTGCAAATGTTGTTAAATATCCTAACCCATCTCTTCTTAACCAAAGAACGCCAATTCACAAAATCTTCGCCTGAGATTTTATTTTGACCTCAGTCACTCCCACTGCACTCAAATCAAATTGTCCAGTTGGTCCCCATCTTTCAACTGTAGCTCCCAAAATCTGAAGTATATGCCAGCTGAGACTATACTCAGTGTAAAGGAGATAGATCATTTCACAGGTTTCACAAGTGGTATGTTTTGGTTTTGCATTGCAAGATCGCTTTGCCTCTTGAAGCAACACAGCATTTGGGATTTAATTTCACCTTGTGGAGCACAATAAACCCCAGATCTTCTCTTCGTAGGCCTATTTGTATTTGTGCATTGGACTATTTTTGAAGTGAAATATATTGCATTTCTCCATTTATTTCGGGCTGTATCTCCAGTTTGTCAACGTAATTTTGGCTACCAAATACATCTTCACTCTTTCCTGCCCCCCTCAAAAAATCAGATCAGGACTGAACAGTAGCTGTAACAAAGTATATGAGGATGAAAAAACTTTCAAATTCGAAAAGAGTATTTTTTAAATTGAGCTATGAATCAAGGTCTGAACTACCTTCAAAATAGTTCCTTCTTAATATCACAGGTGCAGCTCATCTCTAATGAGGTTTCACAGAATAATTAAACCCGGACAGCTTGGGCAAACATCCAAATCTTCAGTTATTCACCTTATCTAACAACTCTGGCAAATAGTTGGAAGTGTTGTAATTCCTAACACAAAGAGCACATAATATCTGGGACCACTGACTGAATATTTGAGATACTTCTCATTGCTTTATCCACAGTAGGCAAAAATAGCATTAAATGAAGTGCTGCAGTCAGAAAATACTTTTTCATGTTCTTGTTATTTTAAGCAGCTCTGCTATTGGTACAATTATATCAACAGTTCTGCCGTGTCACTTCTTTAAAATACCCATTCAACTATTTTTGTGCAGTGCTGATGGCTAACCTAGGCCCTGCAACATATTTCTAACTCTTACTGAACCTCCCAAAAGAGGAGCATACAGTGAGGCCAGCACACAGAACACAGGTAGCCAGGACTAAAGCGTTTGTTCTTGTCCTCAGACTTCATACAACTCCTGGAACATACTTTTAACCATCCACAGTCCAGATTCACCCTCTTCAAAAGGGCTTTATTGACAAAACACAAAACTGTTTCATAAGTGGAATGGGCCTCCCCAGAGTGGTGCACTGGCCGTTCATTTGGCCAGCTCTGAAGGGGCAAAGATGGCATTAGCATTTACATTTGTGATAAATATATTTTATTCCTATGACAACTCTATTATAAATTCATCCTCATTATACAGACTGGGAACTGAAAAGCAAGGAGACGAGGTGGCTGAATTCCATCAGCAAGTCTGCAACAGAATCTAGGTCCTGCACCCAAGCCCAGTGCTTTCCACACTAAGATGTGTCAAGGAAAATAAAACAAGATAGATTTTTAAACTCCTTATGTTTGCTACTCATCCTACAACTGAACCTGACACCTCACTAACTTAGCTTACAGCATGGAATTACTTTGACTTATTCAGTTTTACTCCCTATCTTAGAGCAATATGCTTCTCACTTTCCAAAGTTGTTATTCCAAGTGAGATTTGCCAAATTCACTTCAGTTATGTTACAGATCAGCCCCACAACGTGGGAGTGCATGAGAAAACAGTATCCTCCACTCTGAGTATCAGCAGCATTCAGGGAAATAAGCTGTGCCACCACACTGGAAATGAAGAAAACGAGTCTCCTATAGCTTTGGCAGCTGGATTGCTAAAGCCAGACCACCAGCCCCCACGCCCACGGCAAGTTAGCAGAAGCCCATCCAGCAGTGGGTGGGCACAGCACGGCCGCAGGTGCCTGTGTCACCTAATGCAAGGTGCCAGCAGAGCACAGGGCAGGTGCCTGTGTCACCTAATGCAAGGTGCCAGCAGAGCACAGGGCAGGTGCCTGCCACTGCTCCAGGCACACAGAGTGCCAGACAAGTGTGTGTGGCTGCAGCCTGGGGCCCAGGAAGGGAGCAGCTGAATGCACTCGAGCACTGTGGCTGACTGTGAGGTCACCGTGTGTGCATTTGCACCGCTCTGCCCCGGGCACTGATGGAGCAGACAGTCGGCACACACGGCTGGCAGCCTGCTCTGGAAGGAGGATCACACAGTTGTTCAATGCACAGGGCACAGCAAAATCCGCAGCAACATCTATTCCTCAAGGTCCTACGAGCAATAGCCTGGAGCAAAACATATCTGAAATGTCTCAGGGACAGGAAAAAAAAAAAAAAAAAAAAAAGAAAAACCCAAAAAACCAGGGTAAAAAAGTTTGGTAGTTTTAAAGTAACACTTTCAATACAAAGTCCTGACTCTAACTACCAAAATCCCTCTCATGAAATTATACCATGTTTGAAACAGCTGAGAATAATAATTTGAATTCTTTCAAAATGCAATTTAAACCTGCATAGCTTTCATGAAGCTTTAAAGAGATCATCGAGTTAAGCAGCCATGTTTTACAGACAGTTTTAAAAAGCACTCTTGCAGAAGGGTTTCAAAGGACTAGTATTTACATATCTAAATTCTCAGGAATGTCCAGGCTGGAAAATTTCTGAAAAAAACCAAAAAGGCCATGAAAAATCAAGGACAAACACTCACACAAAACAGTGCTCAGGTGGGAATGAGCAGCACACCCTTCCAATCACAATCTATCATCCCAGGAGTCTGGAAGCTTGCAAGGTGTGAAGCTACAAGTCTCTGAGCAGCTGAACTCGCACACAACAGACACTTTTTAAAATTTTACCTTCGGTTGAGCGGCAAATTTTGCACGGCTCACTAGATCTTTAATTATTCCCACTCAAGTAAATACACTCCAACTGGAAATCAAAACACGAATGTACAATACCTTGCTGGGAGTGCACAAGCAGCACAGGTCCTTCCCAGAGGATGAGGGGAGCTGGGCTCACACTCATCTCCGCCAGCTGCTCCCCGGGGGTGACTGTGCCGGGAGCTGAGTCCTGATCCTCGACTTCAGGCTCCAGCCATGGAATGCGGCCATTGAAAACCCAGAACTATTTTTACCCCCGAGCAGCCACAGCGTTTCTGCCCCATAAAAACTGCTGAAGCTGATGCCTTGCCCTGCACACACACCCACCCTGAACCTAACCTGCTAAGATGCGCGGTTCCCTGGCATTTGGAGAGGTTTTCAGCGGCGCGGTTGCTACCAACAGGACAAAGCAGCTCAGCCCCTGGCATTATTGTCAGCCCTCAGAAGTCAGACATTTGATCCCAGCTGTCAAAATTCCTCAGAAATGCTTTGCTCTGGGAGATAAGATTAGCTCAGAGCCATGACTGTCTATATGGTTTGTCTTGTACACCACCAGCCCCAGCCTGCATTTAACAAATATCTGCTCGCATCTTCAGCTGACAGGCTGCAGACACACGTAAAAATCATTACGTGTCAAACAAAATCACAATGTGTTTTTTTAAGAAAAATCAAAAGGTCAGGCAACCCCAAAAAATCCCAACAGACCAAAGTGGCTTTTTATATACAACATTCAGAAATACAGAATTGTCTTACATTAAAAATTAGCAATAAATCAAAGGCAGACGCCTAATTACTAACTTTTCAAGATTACCACCTGACCTTCTCAAACTTCCCAACTCTGCTGTCTTGAGCCTACAGGATTCTACAGGTGTACTTCAGAAATAAAATATACTGGAGGCATAAACAACAATAAAAAGCAACAAATTGTTTTTTAACATAATCAACTATTATCAACACATTATATAATCACTTTAGCAGAGAACAGTCCACAAGTGCATAGCTGGACATACATAAGATGTCCAAGTACCTGAGAACCAGCAAACTCACTCACTGAACTTGCTCGTATTTTCCTTTAGACAATGAAAAATAACTGTAGGCATTTCTCAGAAATGTGTGGTTGAAACACAAGCAAAACAAGGCAAAACTGACAGACCTACTGAGAACAGTCAATTATTAGTACTTAACCTGTGGAAGCACATGAAGGTTGAGATAAGAAGCAACAATATCACATCACAGAAAATGGTCCCTGCCTCCTGGAGTTTCAAGGACAATATAAAAAATAGGTGTGCAAAGACTACGTGTGGGTGAGACTGCCAAGTTCTCAGGAAGACAGTTATGGCCGCCAACAAGCAGCAAATGTCATAATCAACCAAGCTTCCTAATGAGTTTTGGGGCAGCAAGCCCTCTGTAGGGTCCCTTCAAAAGGCAGCTGCAATGGAAGCGACAGCACAGACAAATACTAAGAGTAACCTTAATGCAAAGTGCAACTTAAAGACAAGTTTCATGACCAGATACACCCAAAGCTGGGGCAGTTGTTATTCTGGAGATACTCCATTGATCTCCAACAAGTAATGGAAAAAAGTGATGGAATAATTACTCAGGACATTCTAGAAGGCCACAACGGAACACAGAGTTGTTATTCAGATTATACAGAGACCCTAATCAGCACTGCACACAAAACTAACTAAAAATTGCCTGCCTCCCTGACCACGTGACACCACCATCAGTGTCACATGGCCCTGCCTCCTAGGCCACATGACCACCCTCGATGTCACGTGGCCCCGCCCCCAGGCCACGTGGCCCCCTATGGCATGAAGTGGATCTGTCTCCTGCCGCATCATTCTGTCATCACGTGGCCCTGCCCCCCCCATGTCATCGCATCCTCATGTCACCCCACCTGCCAGCATGGGAGCCGCCATATTTGTCCCCTATCATATGACTTCTGGGGCCGCCATATTTGCCCCCTATCACCTGACTTCCTGCAGGCCGCCATCTTGGTGCCATATCACATCCTTAGAATTACAGGATTATTTCACATGACTCACAGCTGACTGCCTCTAGCATCACACAGACTGATTCTGCAACTCTGAAGTATCTGTCCCCTTTAAGCGGGGCCTTGCACTGGGAATCCAATCTCTGCTGTTTCATACTCACAGAGAGACTATTGAGAAAGCATAGGTGGAGAGTGCAAGGAGAACAGCAATGAAAGACACCACTTGGGGAACAAGAAAGCTACAATTAGAGTGTGTAAAAGACAATGAAACATGTCTTAAAGTGGGCCAGATCTGACATCAATGACCTCAAGCTCAGAGAAGGTTAAAGGAGGAATATGAGCTTGTAACATCCAGGAGGCTGAGCCACTTTAACATAGTGCTGGGGGAAATAAAGCAGAAGAAATGCTGTTGCTGTGAATTAATGTCTCTGTGAGAGATTATTCTCAGTGAACAGCGTTCTGCTATTTCCGCAATGAGCTGACTCTCCAGAAATCCCTTTCATTTGCAGTGAGCACTAGAAACTATCAGGTACAAAAAGCCAGGAGAGAATAAGTCTAGCTAACAAAACCCCTGTGCAAGTAACTTCACAGTTTTTATCACTTTTCGCCTAAGAATTAGGAAGTACGTATTTCCTACCTGTTAAATTATTATCAGTTCAAGGACACTGCCTCAAATTATTGGCTCTCACAAATAAGAGAAAGTGAAAAAGACTAGTATAAAACCCATTCCCTTTCAGCAGAATATTTAAAGTTCTCCTTTCATACTACCAAACAGAATTTAAAAGGAAGGGAAAACCATACACTAATAGAAACCCAAGGCTGTCTGATAATACCCTCTGCTTTGAATACCTTATTCAGCAAACTTCAAGCTTTTTGAAAACTAGAGGGTGAAGAGTTAAAATAACCTCCATGACTTTTTAACTTGGCTGCTCTGGAGGCTGCTAACACCAGACAGGAAATTATTCACCATTCTCCCAGCTGAACTCACTGCTTCATATAGTAATGTTGAGGGAAGGTCAGAGGAGTGTCTAAAACAAGGAGGAGCAATATGAGGCCATCTGTGAGGGCCTCAACATTTGCTGCCTTGTTTCTAAATGAAGAGTTTAAAATAGTTATTTAAATATTTGCCACTTTGAAAGACAAGCTTTTCCCTTCTGTACTCAATTTTATGCCTGGCTTGGAATGGAATCAATGGTCAAATAAAAAAAGGAAAAAAACCCACAGAAACAATTTTTCAGTATCAAAGGAGATATCACAAAAAGTATTGCAGCAGTCTCCATGACAATTACCAGAGAGGCTTTATATATGACAAAGGAGGATGGAGAGGAAATATATTAAAAAATTAGCAATTTAAGATGTCAAATTCCAACAGGTTTTAAAGCTTTTGTTCTTCCAGAAAAAACATCATACTCATCTCACTTTTGAGGATTAGCACCGTGCAAGGCATCTTTTATGACATTTTCAGGCATCATGAAGAAATCCTAAATCACTTTTTCAGATCTACTTTTAAAGATCCTATATGCTTATAGGACAAGAACTTTAATGAAACTATCCATCAGTGGTGTTAAACAGTCCATGCAACTGAAGACCAACAGAAAAAGGTATCTGAAACCAATTCATCAACTTTATAGTTTCAATTTTCAGGGAGAACATCAAATTATTATAAATAGCAGTTATAATGCAGAAACTCAGAGGCATCTTCAGGTCTTTCTGTTACTCTTCAAGAAGTACAGCCAGGCTGTGGATCCTGCTTAAACAGAAAGTGAGAGGAATGACCTGACAGCTGAAATAGCTGCTGCCACTTTGCAGCACTGCTCTGGTGCAATTGCAGAAGGAGGGGAAAGGAAGAGATTCCTAAAGAGGAGATCTATTTCTAGTTTAGAGCCCAAGCTAAGTGCCTGGCAAGCCTTTTGCACTTGCATGCAGACAGAAACCAAACTCGAAAAGACACCCACAAAAACATTTCTTTCCTTCAGCAGCCTCGAGAGCTAAATAGTTATTATTGCTATTCATCCAAAATGCAGGGGCATGAGAAGGACAAACATCCATGCAGCTTCTGTGAGCCAGGTTTGCAATCACAGTGCAGGACAGTTGCTAACTTCAGGCCTAATTTATTTTCATGTCATTGCAGCATCATGCCTAGAAGAGAAGTCTTGCCCACCTCCCAGAGATGCTTACAGAATCAGCCCCACTTGGGAGGCAGAGGCCTCAAACTTATCCACCTGCACTGATGCAAAGCCAGACTGCTCATGTGGAAAAGCTCAAAGTGTGATATTTGTACTTAATCCTGTTCCAAAGAAGAGAATTGAAAGCAGTATCTCTGAGCCTCTGCTTCAGGCTTGCACTAATGTAGACATTTTGCTTGTTGGCATGTAAGCAGTCAGAACACTCAATTATCCCTGTATGTCTTATTTCTTTTACCATTTCCTAAGCATTTGCTCTGAGCTACTGCTGGAAAAGGATGCTGTGCTAGCATTGCTCTGCCTCACAACTGCCTTCCTGCATGAACTCAAGACCTTACAACACAGCTATTTGATCTACATCTGAATGTTCTGCCAAAATAGAGGTACAGCTATTGAAACTGAATGTGCTTGTAATGTTAAAGGCACTCATTTTGGGTACAAAACATTGTCCATCAATGAAGTTGGAGGGCGTGTGGTGATGTTGTATATGCTGTTCACAGGAAAGCTTAATTGTACTTGCAACAGAAACACCAAATCCCCTGCAACAATCAAATGTCAAACCAACAACAGAAATTGCCAACATTTTAAATTCAGTACTGCAGCTCACCTCCCATGTATTTACCTTTAATTTTGGATTCTTTTTTTTAATGTGCTATTTGTCAGATAATGTGAAATGCATCAAATCAAGGGTTTCTTTCAGAAATTCTTCTAGATGGTCTCAAATTCTTTCTTAGATCACAGCTTGCTTTTTCCCCCTCTTTATCATTCTTTTTCTGATCCACTCTTTTTATTTCACGTTCCCACATCAGGAGCTAAAATGTCAGCGAACTCTGTAAAAATATATATACAGATAAGAAATGTCATAGCACCTACTGAACAATATAATCATCTCCTGTGTTACCACATTGATGTAACTGCTCACAGCTCCTTAGAACACAAATTGAGAAGAAATGCAGGACTAAATATAATCACAGCAAGACAGTAACACAAATGTTCAGCTTTCAAACTTTTCTAAATGGAATCACACACACATCATTCAACAGAAAATGAAATTTAAAACCCCTCTTCTTCCTCAGGTAATTCAATTTTGAACAGTGCATATTAAAATGTTATTTAGCTGGTGTGACTTATAGCAGGTGCTTTCCTTACGATAAAGTCTTCTTTTATAAGTAGCAATAGCTATGCAAAAATATTTTTCAGCACTTCCAGGCTTTCCAGAGAGGAAGACTAAGAAAGCAACACATTTTTCAAATTAGTGAGTATCAGCCATTGATTCAGTGCAGCATTTCCATGCTTCAACTGTTCCCCAGGTAAATCCAGCAGAATATTTCACATTTACCCAAGGCTGCCACACACCTGGGAGTCCTAACCATATCCAGCATGCACAGCAAGAACAGCAGCATCCAGTTAGCCCTGTATTTTTCAGAGCAGGCTAGAAGATTGAAGACAGCTGTTGCTGTGTTAGCTCACAGCTGCACTTTTTTGTGGGTTCTCAGCTATGATGGTAAAAACCAGGACAGCCAACACCCTTCATTCTGACCAAAGGACACCAGAATGGTGCATGATGTTCTTTGCTGTGAAAGCTGAATGATTTATGTATGGTGTAGACACAGGGATCAATAACTGAAGCTCTGATCAAAGGAGACAGCCGAGCCTTGATTAATCACAGCAGGTTATCTTTTATGTGATAGATCAAATCTGGAAAGGGCATCTCTCTAAGAGGGTAGGCTGGACCCTGCCAGTTCCTCAGCAGCATGCAGTGCAACCTTACTACCCAAGAAAGAAATGTGAGAGGCATATCCAGCATTCAGCAGACTCTGCAGAAGGCTGATCACCTGGAGGTGGGATTCAAGACAGAGTCAGTAGCAGACAGGGCAGGTGATCAGACAGGCAGCTGCCACCTGGTGCCTGGGAAAGAGCAGTTGGCAGGAGAGAGGGGCATTGAAAGGAATACCTGATGGCTGTCAACACTGCCCACACAGTTAGAGGGCACGGCAGCCTCACCTAGACACACACTGCAACTGCCAGCAGAAGAGCAACTTGAATGCTCTTTATTCTGACATGCACACACGTTCATGCTCTCATCTCCTGAGTGTTTACCAACTGCACCAGAGCGTTCTTAGGAGACAATTCCTGAAAGTGCTCGTATCATAATTACTCTCCGCTGCTTTTCCCCCCACTCCTTAAAGTTTACTGGTTCTCAGAGAGTCCTTGTATCAGTGGATTGGTAAAACATAACAGCCCTCCCTGTAAATCTTTAGACCAGCACTGCTACCAAAACACAAAGACTAAGGTGATAGTAGCAAACACTACTACAGTCAGGGATCCCAGAGGCATCATATACCGAGCTTGCTTATAAGCTTTGGAAAAGCCACTGACTATCAGGCAATAAAACACACATCCAATTTCCTTAGCTTGTGCAGTCATACACCTTCTTTGCAAATAACACATGATTTTTACAGTAGTTCAGAAAATATTTTATTAGGACTATTATTAGTATTATTATTTCTTCATAAAAGTAATCTACACAGAAGGCTATGGATTCAGAAAGGCACTTCAGGATGTATTTAACTAAGCAACTAAACAGCCTCATCTCATACACAACCCTGCAAAACAAGAGGTGAGAATTCAGGGAGCTCTCTATTGCTGTCTGATACAGCTGTGCTGCATTCTTTTGCCATCTGAGATACTCAGAGATGAGCAGCAGGTATTTCCTGGTACACTGACTAATTCAAATGAGAATGCTCCTCTAGACCTAGTTGGTCTCTTCAGTATGAGATAAAAAAGCAACCTAAATCAAGTATTAGCAGTCTGGTATTTCTGGGGTGTCCTCCATACTCAGCAACATTCTCCCTACAGTTACAGTTTTTGTGCAGTTCTTGGCTTCAGGATAAATTAATAGTTCTTTTCCTTTTACTTCAGAATACACAAAAATGATGATGCCTTGAGGAGCTGGAACAGAGGCTACACACAGAGTTAAGGAGAATAAAATGGGTATTTATTGTGAACCCACAAAAGGCCTACAGAAGCCACACCCTAGCAGTATCAGTGCCACAGTCGTGGCCCCTGCCTGGATGGCTCCAAGATGGAAGGAAAGGAGGGGGTTGGTCACAAAATCTTACACTTTTATAGGTTTTGGTTAATTTGCATGAACTCACCCTCCACCTTTCCACGTAGTTTGTGCTTAGGGCCTGAAGTTTGGAGAAACTGTCCTTGAGTTCTTAACTAGAACAGGACTGTTTTGTCTTCATCACCCCAGCACATCAGAAAAGCACATCCAAGGAGAACAGGAAAACTTAAAACTAAAGGCATCAATGAGAAGAAAGTAATATTCCTGCAGGTCAGCAGAACTTCTAAACATGCATCTGCTTCCACTTATGAAGCCCCTAGGAATCAGTGAAAAATACTCGGGAGCATTCAGCCTCTGTTCTGGAGAAATAAGAAACAGAATTGACACTTAATGAAAGCTGGAGCCATCCAGTGTTCAAGTTCCTCCTACAATCTGAAACTGGAGCTACAGAGAGGCAAATGTACTTCCCTACTGTGTGGATCATAAATGAACAGCATTAGTCACTTTACCAATTGGAATAAAAGATTTCTGTACGTTCTCTCAGCTACCATTGTTCTACCATTATCACACAGGCTGGTATTTAAATTTTCCCTGAGTTCCTTGGCATCTACAAAGATCTGTCAAATGTAACCTCTGGCCATGCTTCACAGTTCAGCATTAACCCATGCATGCTTGATTCCTTCTAAACATTCCATTCCTTTTTCCTAAAAGCAGTAACTCTCATCAGTGATGAATCATTATGCTCAGGCTTCAGGAATTGTAGATTTTCCCAGCTCCAGCCATTTCTGTGGAACATCAAGGACGAGAGGAGTCAGCCTGTGTATTCACAGGCCATGAGCATTGTTAGGCTCATACACTGTGCATCACACTAGCAACTGAATTTAGCAATCCACAGCCATAAACTGGTTCAAGTGTTTCTTGAGAGAGTTTGACACATAGAAAGATGACAACAAATGAGCACAGCAGCAACGTCAAGGTGGTGAGTAAAGAATGTGAGCGTATTTCATAAACACTGCCTACTTTTTCCTCTGGCACTGATCCAGACTCACTGTCAAGATTTTTCTATTAAGCCTTTACAACTCTAAGATCTGAATGTGCTGGAAATAACCCAATGGAATGCATCAGAAAATTGTTAAGCCATAATAATTTTAACTACGAACATCGTATTTATGACAGCCCCACCATTTTCATAACAACTCTGGCAAACATAGAAAGCTTTTTACTCCCCATTTAACAGCTATTTTCGTCAAGGCCAGGACTGCTATTAATACTACAGTATTAGAGCCTCAGGCTGAATTTTAATCAGAAGTAGTCTCATTTTAGGCAGAAGGAAAGTGGTGTGATGTACCAGTTTGTCTGGCTGCTGCTCCTGCTGCCAGTGTACAGAGAGCATCCATCTGCATCCACAAGAGCAGGACAAGGAAACAGCACTGGACCTGTGGCATTGGATTCCAGGTTTCCTCTCAAAGCAACAGAGTATCTAACCAGGTGAAGGAACCTGGGGAAACCAGTACAGCAATCCCTGACTAATGTGATACATTTGCTTAAAAAAAGAAAAAGACTAGGTGTCTAAGTGGAACTTGAGGTGCTGCTGAAGCTCCTGTTGCTGGCTGGCTGTAATTTCCTACATGCAACTGGCCATGTGAACCATGTCTCTCAACCCAGAGATCCAGCTGACAAACCAGGGCACATAGTTTTAAGGTTCCAGAGTCTGAGCTTGTTAATTATAAAGTAGACACTTTAGTGTCAAGGCTGGCACTTCCAGTATCCCTGCTAGGGATAGGGTCCCCTTAAGTGACAATATATGGCTTTAGATCTATGCAGCACACAAAAGATTGCTCCTGCATAGTAAACAAAACTCAGAATTAAATATTTTTAGAGGAAATAGGAAAGCCAACTGGAACAGCAGTTGTTGATTCTGCCTAGCTAGAAATTATTGGTGACATTTATGGTTCAGGCATAAGATGAATCATCTTTGTTTCAATCTGCCTCTCCTAATTACTTCATTCCCTTTCTCTTGCTCTTCAGTGGCTCCTCGTAGCAACACTGTAATAGTATATCCATGGGTGATGTGCATACACCATTCCAGCCTGCCTAACACACACATAATGCAATTATCATGCAATGGTTTGGATTGGAAGAGACTTTAAAGATCACCTAGTTCCAGCCCCCTGCCACAGGCAGGACATCTTTCACTAGTCCAGGCTGCTCAGAGCCCCATCCAGCCTGGCCTTGAACACTGCCAGGGATGGGGCATCCACAACTTCCCTGGGCAACCTGTTCCAGTGCCTCACCACCCTCACAGCAAAGAGTAACATCTAATCTAAGACTGCCTTTGTTCAGTTTGAAGCCATTCCCCCTTGTCCTGTCACTAGATGCTCTTGTAAATAGTCCCTCTCTCCATCTTTCCTGTGGGCTCCCTCCAGGTCCTGGACAGCCACAATTAGGTCACCCCAAAGCCTTCTCTTTTCTAGGCTGAACAATCCCAGTTCTCTCAGGCTTTCCTTGTATGAGAGGTGCTCCATCCTTCTCATCATCTTGGTGGCCTCATCTGGACTTGCTCCACCAGGTCCATGTCCTTTCTGTGCTGGACCTCAGAGCTGGATGCAGTGCTCTACACAGGCTCTGAGCAGGGCAGAGGGGCAGAATCCCCTCCGTGCATCTGCTGGCCACACAGCTGCTGAGGCAGCCCACGACACTGTTGGCTTTCTGGGCTGCAAGTGCACATTGCTGGGTCATGTCAGCCTCCTGTCCACCAGCAGTAATTCTCCAGGAGAAACCAGTGCTTCTTTAACTTCTGCTAGGCTGGTCCAGGTCCTCCAGCTTAAGCAGAATTTAGCTAACAGATTCCCAGTTCCAGCCAACTGCTAACTTCACATCCACCCCCGAAAAGAGAGCCCAAAACTTCTCTGACTCATGGGGTGCACTGGCTTCTTGCTCCACAAACATCACAGCAGCAGAGGCCATCCAGCAGGAACACGTGAAGAACCAGCTCCCTCAGCATGCAAGCTTCCCACTTCTTTATTCCCACAAACAGTAAAAATCAATGACAAATAGAGAAAAATGGTCAGAGTTCTGGATGAAATACAGCCTGGTATGTAATTAGCAAAGCAAGGGAAAGCATTCAACACCAAATGTATTCAAACCAGCTCAGCCACCTCCCAGCAATGTTCAAGAAAGAGCTACACAGAGCAAGGCCTGGCCTTATTTTCAGCATAGATGATTCCAAGGTTCCCCATGCTTCTAGAAATGCAAATTTCTCTTGACAGCCACAAATTCATTTAAAGAATGATGACAATTAGAGAAACGTAATCTGTCACACTGCATAGTTTTATTTTACTCAATAATGCACTGATATATATACACATATAAGAATGTGAAGCATATTTTGACATTTAAACTATCCTAGCTTGTCTGTGCCATACAGCCCAAGCTGTCAGGAGAAATGTGGGAGTGCTGCAAAGTTTTGAGATAACAACAACTTCTAATTAAATGATGAAGTTGAATTTTTACCAAATTAGCATGCACAGCTTCTCTCACACAAACACAAAAATGAAAACCATTTGGCTAACACTCATTTTTCTGGCCAATCACTTCCCCAAAGCTGCAACTTTGACTGCTGCAAACTCTTCCTCTCTAGAACATCAGTCCTTTTTAGAGACTAAAGCACCGGTCTGAGATTCAGATGATTGTGTTTCAAACTCTGGCTCTGACACATTTAACTAACACCAACTCTGCTTCCAATCAAATCTGTAAAGTCAGGATAATCCTACTTCTTTTTCTTAAACTTCGTGAATAGGGTAGAATATCTTGGATACCAGAAATCATCCTTGGCAGCACATGGCTCTCTGGAGGTCAATTTTACCATCCACAAAGAGTAACTGGCACTTTATGAAGGTGCCTGGGCTTCTGTGGGTGTCTAGTGATGCTCACTCTCCTTTACCTTCTAAAATAACTATCCTAAGTGGCTGGCTCTAATCTGAAGAATTATCATTATTACTAACCCTAGCAAACTTGCATGAAACTTCTGTAGGAGGAAACTGAATCTTTCTTTCAAGATACATTCCCCCATGGATACAGGACTGAGGAGGAGCATGGTTCTGCAACGTGGATGAGACACCATGCACTCCAAACACATTCCTCTAATGGAAGCATGATGTGCCAGATGACAATGGCATGAGAGGAACATTTAAGAAGGAACATGTGAAGAGCATCAAGATAATCCCATGCCCTGTCCAGCTGCAAGAATATAATGGCTGTCCCCCACAGAGAGCATCTTCAGGACCCTGCACAGCTCTGGACTTTCCAGCCCCTGCAGTGGGAACAAGATAAATATTGCTGGTTGTGGATAGGAGTGACTATTCATGGCAGCTAACATCATCTCTGGGAGCAGCTTATTTAATGGGAGAAGTAAAACCAATCCTTCAGGTTATGTGCTACATATATATTTCACACAGGCAGAGAAGACAGAAAAGTTGTTGCTCCCTCCCTTTGCTCTTTCTCTCCTTTCCTCTTTTGTATCACTTACCTTGAGAACAGCTGGTCACATAAATAAATAAGAGCGAGGTCAAAACTGGTACAAAAAAGATTGATTTGACCTAGAAATGTTTTGAGAAATACTGTGTAAACAAGATGCCTGTGGAAAGTACGAGGGAAGAACAAAGACATAATGGCTTTTTTCCATAGGGACACCTACAAGGAAAACATTTTCTTTGCCTTCCCTATCTTTCCCCTCATTCTGAAAACCATCAGTGTGATGCACATCTTGATACTAAAAGGGTGAACAAACAGTACACTTCAATCCCAAGAGACTGTCAGCATTCACAATAAAGAGGAGTCACAACCACACCAAATACATGGTTGCTGGGGGACTGATTTCCCTTCATAAAGGAAAAAATACTTTCTCCAAAGCAATTCCCTCCAGGAATTTATACAGACATTGTCAACTCCTGCAGCTTCACCCACATAATACAGAAGTTTGGTCCCAGAGGATTCTGTGGGGTGGCTGGGGTACTTTCAAAGATCTCATTTACTGATACTCACACCTTGTAATGTTACAAAATAGTTTGGGTTTCAAGCCACGTTACAAGAGAGGTGCAGGGATTAGGCTTCAAATGCATCCTTCAGTATTTGTAATAAACTGGCTCCTGAATTAGGTGGCTTACAAGGCATTGGATGCTGGCAGAACCCCCCTAGAGGAATTAAATAGCACTGTAGGAAATTGATGTGTCAGTTGTTCTGCTGTCTCCAAGGGCACCCTTAGTCCCTGCTCCTTCATTAACTTCCCTCTACTACAATTTAGCACCTCAACTACACACATGTAAAGGTTTTGTGGGACCACATGATGAACTGAGTCACTTAAAGATCAAAAGATACTTTCACTTTCTGTCAAGTTTCTGACTCTCCATCATTTTGATGCTCTAGTTTCATAGTGCAGCCCCATTTACAGTCCCACTGACACAACAGGGAGGGCAGCAAACCCCAGTGTAGGGCAGGTGAGTGCTCAGGTTGGCCTCTTTGCCCATACTGGTATTTGTCACAGCTTTCAAAATTCCAAGTTGTCTGAAGCCAACTGAATACAGGGACACTTTTGTAAATCAGGAGTCTCAGTCTGACATGCAGTGAGTGATTTCATCCTGTGGAAAACCATAGGGCATTTTCAGGAGAGAGATCTGCACCTCCCAAACTCTGCAGCCAGAGAAGGTAAAACTTAGAAAAGGTCTGGACAGTGATGGCAGGTGTGCCAAGAAGTCTCTCCTGTCACTCTTTAAGCTAGCAGAAAGCAACAAAGCTCTCTTTTGTCAGCCTTGGTTTGTCTCACTGCAAATTAGTGCTCATGAAGAGACAAACACCCATGGAGGGATGGGGTGGGTTTGTTTTTACACTGGCCTTTGTTACGTGCAGCAATATGGAAGTGCAAGATAAGGGTTTCTGCTACCCAGAGGACACTGCAGTCGAAGCACAAGTGTAAGTCCCACTCCTGCTCACAGGGGCTGAGCAGCTCAGCAAGAGCTGAACACAGTCACTGCAGTTCCAGAGGTGTTCATGGACAGGAAACACTTGCCATCTGCTTGTCCCCAGGGACAGCCCATTACGGCATTCACTTGGACAAAGTAAAAAAGGAACAGAAACACGAGTGCTAATTATCTGAAACCACTCATATTATACCATCATTCAACAAGCCTCTGTCCTGTCTGTATCAATGAAATGCTTCAGTTGGCCCATCTGAACACATCAAGCTGACTGTATTAAGAGGTGATGAAAATTTTAGTTAAATCTATCCAAAACATACTCATAAAAGGACCATAGCAGCAAAATAAGTGAACTAACTTGTACCAGTGATACTGCAGAAGGGAGTGCAAAACTGGCTGAGGAAACCCAGGGCTCTGTGTCTCCTGGGGCACAGGACAAGCATTCTCAGCTGAGGCATGAACACATGTCTCAGATACCAGAAAAGCATGGAATAATTCCTGCATGGTTAAGAGCTTCATGAGGCATTTGCAGCAGCTCACTCTGTCCCATGCAATATCTGATGCATGACATCAGGAAGACACTGCTCTCACCCTGCTTTAGCCCTCAGGATTTCAGGCACATGTCCATCATGCCTTCCAAATGCCAGAACAAATAACTTTCAGATGCACCCAGAGTTGGACATACATTGACTCAAACAGATCACGAAAAGTAGTCAAACTTAAAGGGCCAAATTCTTGTTAAATGTACATTATAGACCACAGAGTTACATGACTGGTCCAATGTGACTGTCTCAGTCACAGTTCAGGTCATTAATTTTCTTGTTCAAGGGATCATTCATTGATGATTGCACAAAAGAGGTATCCTGCTGTAACCAGCTCAGTTTATGAGGGTGATCTCCTTGATCTCAGATCTCCCTTGCAACCTTCCCTCCTTGTCCTCTTCCCTATACAAATAAACTTCAAATGTGCTTTGGTCCCTCCCATCTTGAAAAACCCATGCCAAAACACATCAGCCACTCTGAGATGACCACAATAACAATTTAGAATTCCTTTCCAGAAAAGCCACTCTATAAACATCTGGTTTATATCCTTACAGTCAATGGGAAGTACCTGTAACAGTAACTCCACAGCCTCTTAGTCAGGCACTTCAGTAGTTTTGGCCATGCTCCTGCTCCTGCTGTTGTGCTGTTTCTTTCCACATCTACAGAGATGGCATTCTCTGCATCCTCCTCCTGCTTCCCTGAGTGCTACCTCAGTGTGTCCTCTGCTGGACTCTCCTCATGCTTCACACTTCAGTTTCCTTTTGTACTTTCACTAGCCTCTGTCCTTTCTGTTCCTTCTCTTTCCCTTCCACATTCCTTCTCATTTGCAAACACAATTTCAGCTTGCCTGATGACTTCCAAAACACCACACCGTCTGTTCAAATGGAAATCTCTGCTTCTTTTCTCATATTTTTATGTGTGTGTTTAGCAATTACCACAAACTCATCATTACTAAAGCAGGCGTCTTAATTTTCTCCCAAAGACTCTCCTGCCCATTCTCCTCTTTCCTTATGACTTCTGAACAATAACCATCTTCCTATTGCATCAGCCCATAACTTGAATATCATCTTCATCTTGGAGCTTGCTCTTGATTCTTGAATCTTGTATCTAAGCTCTACCTTAGCCTGGCAGATGGTTTCCACATAGTGTCGCTAATAGGCCATCCATAGCATCCTGTCATCTGCAGAGATAAAACTCTCTTGACAGATTCAATCTTGTTCCACAGTTATTTATCCAAAATACTGCTTTAAAGGCCATTTTCCTAGACCATCCCTTTGGCAATGTTATTACTTTTATGCAAGCCTCTGCTCATTCCCTTCTCTCTTTCACATGAATAATAAGTTACAGCTACAGTTCTTACGTTTTCCACAGTTTACCCACAAGTCTCACCTCTTCCTCAATATCAAAAGATCAATTCTGTTGCAGCCCCAGGGATTCTATCAGCTCTAGTCCAGAGTTTGAAAATATTTTATGCCCTCTGGGTGGCTTTTAGCTCCACTGAAGTCTATGGAATGAAGGGGCCAGGATTTTGTCTTATAAATAATTTCCAAAATCAGTGAAATTATTTGCATTATGTAAAGTTAAGCATGTGCCTCAGGCAAGGTCTGCTTCAGAAATGGTTTGCTGGTATCATTATGCAAGTACAACCCATCTTGACACAACTGAAGCAGTTAATGCTATCACAGGCACAGCCTATAGCAATGACATTGTCTTTTGTTGGTATAATTTACATTAGTGTGCTGAATTTTAAAAAGTCAATTATTTCACCAAAAGCATTTCTGGAAATTGAAATGCAACTGAGTTAAGGCTGCTACTAGCATAGAAAAGTTCTAATAAACAAGCAAGCAAACAAATCACAACAAAACTCAATCCAATAAACTTTCCTGACATAATCTCATTGAAGCTTTTTTTTAGGACTGGGACATGGGTATGAGAAAACCAGCCAAATTATAAAATCTAATCCTAACATACCTGTGTGTGATATGTATATGGTTATACAGACTTCAATCTAAAAAATACAGTTTTTCTTGACAAGTATGGCCTTCTACTGCTGAATTTGAAAACTTGCCAGCCCAAGAAAAAAAACCATTAAGCTTCAGTGTAGAATGTGATTCCTCACACTACTGCAGAAACACAGGTAAATCAGGACATTAAAAGATACATCTGGGATTAAAGGACTGCTTAGACATGACATCATTGCTTGGCTTCTCCAGAGACTATCTGGAAGAGTGATGATATCACTTAATGCTTATTGCCAGAATTATTCTTACAGATACAGACAGCACCAGCAACAGCAGAGATGTAATGATGATCTAAAAGTGTCCAATCCATCAGCCAGACACCAGCAGTAGATCTCTACAAAGCTAATGATATGCAAAGGAGTCACAGTGATTTCACAGTACTGGAATGTTCAAAGTTTTAAATACAAAATAGTGTTATTGATGTACCAAAAATACCAAACTTCATGTTCACACTGGAAGTTTAGCTCTGGGCTGGTAAGAAGGACCATTATGCTTGTTTCCATCGTGTTATACTTATTTTACAGCTCTGCATTGTTACTGATTGCATTAGAATTATGTTAGTATAAACTTTTATAACACACTAAAAGGATGAGAATATATTTCTTTTTTTTTCCTGGCTAAACTAAGAAATCATTGGGAGACATTTTTGCAGCTGCTTTTAAAAATCAGAGCTCCTGTTTAAAAGCACTTCCTCTGCCTACTAAAATTTTCAGTCTGCACATAAACGAGCGCAGTTGTTGAACTCGGAAGAAACATTTTGTATCATTATGTACAAGCCAGGGGAGGGGCAGAGAAGCCACGGAATGATGAGGAACCTCTCTGGAACCAGCAGCATGGGAGCCAAAATGGGATGTTTCTGGATGTGAGACAACAATGTAACTAAATGCAGATCAGCATCTCCTAAACAGAACTCAGGAAACAGAGCACGGCTGATGGCAGATTCACAGCATTTGATGCTTTTTAATGAATGTGGAAAGGAATGTGTGTATTTCTATGGACCCGTTTTTCGGGGGGGCTTTGCAGTTACTTACAGTCTGATATTTATCCTATTCCTACACAGAAGCTCTACTTAATGTTAAAGCTGTTTTGTTCTACTTTAATAGCAATTTTTATGTTCCCTGAAAGCCTGGCAAAATTACACATTTGTGTTCACTTATATGCATATCTGTTTCTTACCTACATTAATGGAAAGTTATCTGTTCTTCCATTCTTCTTCCATTAATTCACTGCAAATATTCAAGGCTTCAGCGATTGCTATTCAGCCCTTCAGTCCAATACACACAAAAGGAGGGTACTCTAACCCACACGAGTCTAGGAATAACACTGTATACTTTATGGAGGACAATCTTTCACTGCAGCAATTTGCAAAGCTTTACAAAAGCCATGAAGTTCCACAGCTCTGAGTATTAACATTTTTAAGACAGAAGAAAGGAGTTACAAATGACTCAAGGGAACGAGCCCGAGCTCTCAGCTTCTCAGGCAATGGATCAGACCAGCTCCTAGAAATGATTAGCTCCATTTATTCTGCAAATCCCAATGCTGCTGCACATTAGGAAATCAAGAGGGATTTGTGCGGCCTTGTGGACCATACACATTTTTAAGCCTCGTGAAATTAAAGAACCTCCTTTATTTTACTGCAATTGCTTTATGCCTGCATAAAAACTGTATTACTGAACATGCCTGTTTCTGTGTTGGAAGTACCCTAACAGCTGTAGACTGACAGTCTTCCACCAGAATGTATGCTCAGGGCAGAAACCAAGGGACAAATATCCCAACAGAGGCTTTGCTTGCCCCTGCACAAATGTATACATCCCATTCGGCACAATGAGCTTATTCCTCTCCTAACTTTCACCCACACTCTGCCAAAAATCACCACATCACATCCTTTTATTGTGGTTACTCAAAGTCATGCTCTGAAACTGCCCCTTTTTGCTCAGATTTCTCCTCTTAGGGTGGATAACAACAGCACTATTCTTCTTTACTCCCGAATCCAGCACCCTCCAGGCGCTAACAGGAGGAAGAATTTCGAAACGCACATCCCAGGGGACATCACCAGGGAGGACAGCTTGACTAATTACAGTGATTAGACTAATGGGAAAAGATTATCTCATTGGAACAACAGGACATTTGTCACATCCTACCCAGTGGGAAAGGCTGACTCCCTATCCCCAGGGCTGCTGTTCAGCTGCCCTACAGAGCCTGTGCCTTGCCCTTCTGCAGGTGTCCCTGCAGCTGCTGCCTGGCAGAGGGGACAGCAGAGTCCCTGGGAGCCTGGCTCCTGTGCACGAGGTCACAGCCCTCAGGTGTGTCACCTGCAGCGAGGTGCTGAACCCAGCATCTCCCCTGCGGCTCCATGGAAGCCCCTGCAGGGTACAGGACAACGCTGCCAAGAGGAATTCAGCACATTTCCTTCTGCCACACACCTCCCTGTACGTTCCCTGGGTGTAGCTGTCCTTCCTGCCCCCTCTTGGCTGGCCTTGCTGCTTCCAAATGTTTCCTCTCCTCCAGGCAGCTCAGCTTTTCCTATTTCTGCCTGAGCCCAGCCTTGCAAAAAACCTTTTCAATTTAAGGGCTTCCCAAAACATCCACTCCCTGTCCATTTTCTTGTCCTCTTTTCCACCATCTTGCTCCAATCCTAATTTCTTCCTTTAGTCTGCCTGAACCTCTCTGAATCTCTGACTTATCCCAGTAGCTCAGCTTACCGTGGGCTCACCTCTGAAGTCATACAGTGGCTAAACAAAACATCTGTATCTGACATCTCCTGCTGCCCTCTGGCACTTCAAATTAATAGGAGAAATGCACGTTTAGTATCAGCAAGCTCCCAAAAGGCAGTAAGGCAATTGTTTTCAAATAAAAACAGTTCACTCTGACAAGCTTCATCTCCTCATTCAGCCACCTTTATTCTGATATGCTGTGTCCACATACAGGTCCTTCTGTGATTTTCCCTCTTTCCTTTATGAATCTCAGCTTTCTGATGGTTTATCATTTTCCCTGAAAAAAAATGACACATCCAGTGTGCCCCAAGGGGTAGCTTCCCATCCCAATGCATGACACTGCTCACAGCTCCTACATAGGCCCATCCTTCAATGCAAGTCTGACACCTGCTTTCAGCACATCACTGCACTTACTCTCATCTTATTTTTATAACAAATGCAAGTTCAACAGCCACAGAAAGGTTTTACCACTTTCCTTTGTAGTCTCACTTTAGCAGCATGCTAACTTTGCATGTTTACAGTGCTTATTTTCTTCCAACACAGCAGAAAGAGTAAAATTATACATTCCCAGAGGGGCTTTCTTTTGCTTATTACTTCCCTCTTTTAATGCATTTATTAGAGCTTCTGAATTAACAGTGGCAGATGCAGGCAAAGAAAGAAAATTTTAATTTTGCAAATAATAATGGATTACAATACATTAACATTACTGTAAAACCTACAAAGTGGAAGCACTCAAGGGATGTAGGAGCAATTAATGTACTTAGTTTATTTACCTAACTCTGCCACTGCTTGGGCATTCAGAAGCAACTCAAATTCTGTTTACACAGGCAGAGCCATAATGCTTCTTCACACACAAATAGCCTGTTCAGGATTCGGGGGATATCAGCTGCTTCAGGCAGAGGAAAATATAAAAATGTAGACTGAAATAGCAACTTTAAACACATCTCTAAAACTTTAAAAACAGATTGCCTCCATTAAACGAGTGGGTAGGGATAAGATATTAGTAAGGTTATGGTATAAAATAGTTCTCAGCTCTCAAGAGCTCCATATTTGTGGTATTCTGAGAGATACTCTGTACCAGTTACAAATAATCACTGTTTATTATATGCTTTTATCATTCTGAAGTAAGAATTTTCAGGAAAGTTAGACACAGATGTCCACTCAAGTTACAAAGGAGATATATAACAGAGTCTCTAAAAAAAAAAAATACATACACTTAGAACCAAAGCAACCAATAGGGTTGGGAAAAATTAGTAAATACCTCATTTAAATGCAATGTCAACATGTAACTCACAGAGCTGCCTCCTGCACATCTGCAAAACTGATTCAAAAGCCCAAATTCATGCACTTTGACCAAAATCACAGCCCGTGCACTGGAAACAAAACTACCCAGCCCACTGAGCATTCAGCTCTGTTTTAAGCAACAATCACCACTGGAAAGACAAGGGAACTTTGCAACGCCAAAAATTAAGATATTCCAAAATATGAGATTCACATGCATGTGGAATTCATCGTGTCCAAATGAATGCAATAAAGAGGCTGAGGATTTAGAGCCCTTAGATGCAACTGAAATGGGTTCAACTAAAGTCAGACAGAGGGCCTCAGCCAGAGCTGAAGGGAAGAAGATGACATCCCACATAAGCAAAGTACACCCTGGGAACTGATTTCTACAAAACTCCAAAACTTCAGTTGGTAAAAATAAATTAGCAACAGAAATCAAGCCTCTCCTGCAGTGGAAAATGGCAACACAACTCCAACTTGTGAGCAGAAAGACACACGTCTTGATGGATTTATTATGGAATGCAGTTGATCCAAGAAAATGGTGAATTCTGGCAAAATGGCCATGTGAAAAATGCCAAGGCACTGCAGAAACTTGCAGCAGCTGCAGTCACCTTCTACAGTTGCCACCAGGCACAGCAATTCCAGCAGCAACTACGCAGGAGGAAAACCAGGAAAAATCCCTCCTCAATGGCAACACTCACCCTGAGTGCTGGGCAGGGGGGCAAGAGGGGACACAGCCAGGACAGATGAGCCCAGGTGACCAAAGGGACATCCCACAGCCCATGGAGTTGGGCACAGCAATCAAACCTCAGGAAAAGGGGGAAGAGGGAGGGCTGTTTGCTGCTGCAGCATTTGCCTGCCTGCTGATGTCCTGGTTTCTCTGCTTGCACACAGAGCTTTGCTTCACTCAAACTCATCTTTTCTCACTTTTGTCCTCCCAGTTTTCTGCCCCATCCCACTGGAGAGGGGCTGCAGGCAGGGAGCAATTGGCCACTGGGTGTTCAGTCACTGGCCAGGGTCAATCTACCACACATTCCCACTGTGCAACACGTAGAACTGGACTTTGGTGAACAAATTAAGCTTAATTTAATGGATTTTCTCTTGCAATAAAAGACCATGGACACACACCCACGTATTTAAAATATTCCCATTAATCTGCTCATTTTTTTCCATCTGCTTTCCTTACTATGAGTGTTGCACCTGTTTTACTTCCAACTGTGAGCTGATGGGTTTTAATACCTGGTCCATATTGACTGATTTTCATTTCTTGATGCTACTGTGAAACTATAAAATCTCCTTTATTTCTGTTTTTAGTGCTTATATAGAGCTATCTGGAAATTATTTTAAAATCTCTTTCCTGTTATTCTACTTTCCATTCAGAGGCTGTGATGCATAGTTTGAGTTGGAATTACAAAAGAGAAAAGTCTCCAATTTTTCAGCTTAATCAATAAAATGATAATAAATCCAAACATTTGTTTCAGGCAAAGGAATAAGGAAATCTTATCCATTTCCCAGCTTGGCAGATCTTATCACTACTCCTCACTACCTCAAAGCAAGTTTTCCCACTGGTCCTAAACTTGCTCCTGCAATTCTAACAGGATACAGCTTTGCCTTTGCCTTTTACAGAAGTCTCTTCAATGTCCAATTTTCAGAAACAAGTACAGCACTAATAGATCTCTCGATTCTTCAAGAACAGTTTCAAACACTTTGCAGAGTTCAGCTTTCCAAAGTGCTACTTCCTTTTCCCTTAGCAAACTGGGTCTCATTAAAAAGATTCAGGCAAAGTGCCAAAATAGCTAAAAAAAAAAACCCTCATCTTTGAGGCCCTCAATGACATTTAAGTTTGTTATTTCCATAAAACATCTACCTGCGCCTTTGGATACTGCAGTATCTTCATAAATCTGATTCTGACTTTGGAAATACATCATTAACATTTATAATTCATATACCTCATTCAAAACTTTTATCCAGTGAGAATGCTTTAATTATTTTTAAACTGTCTTTACAATGACTGACCCATGGCAGCCCGAGACTGAAATTTTATTTCCAATATTTTACTCCTGCAAAAGGTGCCTGTAAATTATCTCAGCCAAGTTGCTCATTAAAACTCAGCTCCTGTATTGTAACAGGGTTTAACAAACAAGCAGAACTGAACCTGTGTTTCAGTGTAACACCAAAATTTTTAAAAACCTGAATAAATCAGATTTAATGGTAACACTGTGCACACTTATCTTATACAAAAATATTAAACAGCTGCACCAGACATTCTACTGCAGTTATAGAGCCATGTAAGACAACCAGGGAATGCCACAAATTAAAGCAGCAATGTTGGTAGTCAGCTGGATGCAACCTGCCATCCATTAATGGGTTTAACCTCCATGAACTCAGCAGATGAGAGTCAGACGTGACTCCAAGAAATCACTCCACTATTACTTACTGGTGGCATTTTGGTCATTTTCCTGTTCTTACATAGGCATGATGTCTTTGCTATGATGATATTCTGGCACATCCATTTGCAGTTTCCCCTGTCCTTGACAATGCTCTGCCATCTCTGAGTGGATGCTGAGGCAGAATGCAAGACCAGGATGATCTCATCCCTCTGCTGAGCATTCAGCTCTGCAATTCCAGTCATAAAACTGCTCAAGTGTTAAGCCAATTCCATGATCTTCTATTAGCCTAATGCAAAGTTCTTGTAATGACCTGATTCACACAAGCCACCTCACTGCTTGCTGAAGAACAGGGAGACTTCTTCCCAGGGAGAACAAATTTTGGGTTGTTCATTATCTGTTGATGTACAGGTGCCATGGTTGAACCCCAGCAGGCAGCAATGCACGCAGCTGCCTGTCACTCCCACCCCCCCACTACCCTGATGGAATTGGGAAGAGAAGCAGGAAAAAAAAATTGGAACTCTTGGGTTGAGAGGAGAACGTTTCAATCACTGAAACAAAGTAAAATATTATAATCATACTAATGCAAATAATAATAACAACCATAATAATTGTGATGGAAAGGAGAAAGAGAGGAATTAAAAGCCCCATGAAGCACGAGTGATGCACAGCACATCATCCCCCACTGAGTGATGCACAGCCTGTCCCTCAGCAGTGTTCAGTGGCTCCAGGCCAGCTCCCCCCAGTTTATATCCTGAGCCTGACATTCTGTGGTGTGGAACATCCCTTTGGCCAGTTTGGATCAGCTCTCCTGGCCATGCTCCTTCCTTTCTTGTGCACCTCCTCACTGGCAGACTGTGGAAAACTGAAAATCCTTAATTTAGAGTAAGCACTACTTAGCAACAACTAAAACATCAGTGTTATCACCATACTGAACCCCAAACACAGCACTGTACCAGGTACCTTGAAGAAAAGTAACTATTGCAGCTAAAAGCAGGACAATGGGCAAAAAAAGAATAAAGGCATTCAGCAGTATTTCCCTTGGTCATAATGTAAGAAGGGGCTGAAGAGTGAAGACATGCTCTGCAAAAATCATCCATGCCAGTCACTTAGGGGTGCCACAGTTATCCTTCCTCAGTAAAATATTCTTGCAGTTGCCCCTGTGTTGAAAGCTTTCAATCTTGTGATTTTTTTTTTTCAAGAGTAAAAGCAGAAGGACAAAATATTTGGGCAGGACATAAATACATTTTGGATGAAAATTAAAGACATCCCTTGGAATCAAGAAAGAGGAGGGCTTTCCAGCAGCTGATGCAAAAAAAATTTAAGTTTCTGTTGGAAATTCCCCTTTTTTACATATTCTCAAGGTTTTATCATTCTCCCAGAGGAGATGACCAAATCCTGTTGACTTCTGTGGAGAAAGGCCAAAGGTTGCAGCCATTCAGATGGCTACACTTGGCTCCCTAGGAATATGAAACTGTCTCTCCTTCCTTGAGAAAAGCTACATTCAAAACGAGCAATCAGAAGAGCCAAAGTCCTGGTATTGTCCCATAGCAATTAAATACAGGGAAAACACAGCACAGTGTTATGTATTACACACACAGAGCCTGACATTTTCATTGCTGGTGTCACCTACAGCTTAAGACTTTTTTCTCCATAAATCAAGAAGGGTTGGGGTTTTTTTATCCCTTCAAAAAGAAGTCTAAAGGCTATATTTCACAAAACAATGTCACAGTTGTCACCCACTAACCACATCAATTTAATAAAAAAGAGATTTTGTAGTCCACAAGCAAAAATTCGATCCCAAGCCATATGTATCTCCCCTTTTCTGAACATCTTAATAGTTTCAAAACCCAAGCAGGGTGAGTCTCCTGTCATTCTGATGTCCAGCCTGTGCTTTCCCACACTATTCCTGGTGTTCTTGTTAGCACTGAGAAACAAGCACCTCTCAGGTTTACCTCCTCTTGATACTGCCTGTAAGAGCAGAGAGGTAACACCTGAAGGATATAGGATATAGAACAGACTATGTGAGTTGGACAGGACCTACAACAACCAACAATCTGATCCAACTGGCTGGCCAGCTCAGGGCTCACCAAGTCAAAGCACGCTGCTAAAGGCACTGCCCAAATGCCTCTCACACACGGGCAGTGTGGGGCATTGACCACCTCTCTAGAAGCCTGCTGCAGTGCTGGACCATCCTGTCAGAAATGCTCCCCAATGGCCAGTCCAAGCCTCCTCTGGTGTACTTTGAGCTATTCCCTATCAATGGATACGAGGGAGAAGGGATCAGCACCTCCCTCTCCACTTGCCCTTCTCAGGAAGCTGCAGAGAGCAGCAGGGTGGCCACTCAGCCTCCTCCTCTCCAAACTAGAAGAAGTCCTCAGCTGCTCTTCACAGGACATTCCTTCCAGCCCTTTTACCAGGTTTCTTGTCCTCTGGATCCACTCAAGGTGGGGCCCAGAACTGTACTCAAGGTGAGGCAGCACCAGCACTGAACACAGAGGGATGATCACCCTTTTTATGGGCTGGATTTGCTGTGTTTGATGCAGCCCAGGATGGAATTTGATCTCTGGGCTGTCAGGGCACACAGCTGACTTCTGCTGAGCTGCTGCCAACCAGCACCCCCAGATCCCTGCTGCTCTCCAGCCACTCTTCTACCAATGTATATTAGTGCCCAGCATTCCTCGATCCCAGTGCAGCATCCAGCTAAATTTCACCTTGCCAAATTTCACCCCATTCATGACAGCCCAATGCTCCAATCTATCCAGATCCTTCTTACAAGGCCTCCTGTCTCTCCAGAGAGCTAACAGCACCTCCCACCGTGGTACTGTCAGCGAATTTGCTAATGGTACAGCCAAATCCTGCATTCAGATCAGTGATAAATAAACTGAACAAGCCTAGAGCTGAACCCTGAGGAAAACTGCTGGTGAATGGTTGCCAGCCAGATGAAACCTCATTCACTACAACCCTTTGAGCTCTGCCCTTCAGCCAGTTCTTTGCCCAGCACAACACAAACCCTCTCACCCCACAGTTGGTCAGCTTGTCCAGAAGGATCCTGTGAAGGTATCAGCATCAAATGTCTTACTGAAATCCAGAAAAATCACACATCCTTTCCTTCATCCATTAGGCAGGCGACCTTACCATACAAAGAGATCAAATCAGTTAAACAAGACTTTCCCTTTGTGAAACCATGTTCACTATACCTGATGACTGCATTCTTCTTTAAGTGCCTTTCAATACCACCCAGTATCATTTTCTCCATGGACTAACTAACCCTAACTAACTTTTTCTCTTCCAGGAAAAGGTTAGACTAACAAACCTGTAGTCCCCTGGGCCTTCCTTCCAGCCCTTTTTGAAGATTAAAATGGTAAGGCAAATTAAAGCCCACAGATCATAATCTGATCTCAACATTGAATTTGCTAGGGTGCAATCCCTATCAGAAGGAAGATCTAAGTGGCAGCACACAGGACTGGAGTCTCACTTTTTACCTAGATCTACTTCACAAAGGGTCTTTTATATTCATATTTTAAGCCCTGTTTCACTTTCTCAGTGCCACCTGCACCCACGGTGATACTGCATTTAAATTTCCAACTTGCAAGACAGGGCTTGAAAATCACCTTCCTCCATAGTGAGTGGGAGGTTTTTCCTGCTGGAAACAGAGGAGTGTATCAAACCAAAGTATGATCTAAATTTCCACTGAACAAAACATTTTTTCCCCTTGGATTTGTCAGCTTTCTTTCGACTTTAGTTAAAAGCTAATCTTGTAAAATGTAATTTTTAAAGCATTATTGTAATTCAAAATCATAACAGATAGAATCGTTAAGGTTGAAAAAGACCTCCAAGATCATCAAGTGCAATCTCTGACCTATTAACAGCCAGGGAGGGACTCTGACAGGAACTATGGTGATGGGACAAAGAGTAATAATAAAATAATTTCCAAATTTAAAGAGGGAAAGTTTAGGTTTTTTTACCGTAAGTGTGGTGAAACACTGGAACAGGTTGATTAGGGAGCTTATGGATGCCCCAACCCTGGAAGTGTTCAGTCAGGCTTGAGCACCCTGTTCTAGTGGGAGGTGTTCCTGTCCATGACAGAGGTGGGGACCAGATGATCTTTAAGGTCCATCACAACTCCACAACGTTCCATGGTTCTATGTCGAATATTCTATGGTTCTATGGCAACGAAACCACAGCCCTAAGTGCTGCCTCCAGCCATTCCTTGGACACTTCCAGGAATGGTGACTCCATCACTTCTCTGGGGAGCCCATGCCAATGCCTGGCCACCCCTCCAGTGAAGAAATTCTCCCTGATGTCTCACCTGAACCTGCCCGGGCACAGCTTGAAGCCATTCCCTCTCATCTGGATGCCTGGGAGAAGAGGCTGAGCCCCACCTGACCACAGCCCCTTCCGTGTTCCATTCCTTTCTTACACCCCCCCCCCCAACAACCCCTTTTCCCTCCCCCCCCCACACCCACAACCAACCCCCCTCTTCTTCCCCCCCCCCCTCTCATATCCCTGCAAAGTACCTGCCTGGCAGCTCCTTCAAAATCCTCTAAGAAACACCACAGACCCAGCTTCCAAGCTGGGAAATACAAAGGTGTCAGCTTAAGCAAACTGACAGGCATCTAACACAGCAGCAGGACAGCTGAGGCTTTAAAACCAAACCAAACCAAGAAAAAAAAAAAACCCCACAAAACAAACAAAAACACAAAACCAAAACAAAACCAAAAGACCAAAACAAACAAACAAACCCACAAAAAACCACCCATGTTTGTAAACTTAGACCACCATTTCTGCCTGTTCTAGCTCAACAAGTTAATCAACCTTTCCAAACTTGTGGTTTTTAATTCTAATCCTCAAAGCACTACATGCATGCTAAAAGACAGAATAGCTTATCTCAACACATTATATCCTTCTCAACACTCATCACTTCTTATCTTCTCAAACTAAACTGGAAACCCCTTCAAAAAGGATCAGCATTTGAAGTGAAACATGCTATAAAATATAGAGAAACGTTTTCCCATGGAAAGAAGAATGCAATCAATTAAAATTCATTACTCTACACATCTTCGAAGTATTTGTTTCAACATCCAGATTGTATGGAAGTCCTCCCTCTAGCAAAGTCACCTTTGTGGATGCCATTATTTTACTTAAGGAGATAAAAGCAACCTTGCTACACAAAGGCCACTCGTCTGCATCATTCAAATATGTGTATATGATTTTTGGGCTCCACTGACATCTCAAGCCTCAGAGAGCCTGGTGTTCATTTTGTTCAAAGTCAATGCCACGTGTCTGACAGCTGGTAAATTGAGTGTCTGGTTTCCTGGGCAGGATTCCTCCCTTGTTATCTTTCAGTACCCTGAAAAAGATTGCTTTCAAAATTGAACTTGCCAAGTCAAGCACTTCCCTCCTGAGCAATCTCTAGAATGTGAGCCTTCCAAGTAGAGGTGTTGTCATTCCTTCCTTCATTTAGGGCACCTTGAGAGTCAGTGCAATGAAATAAAACCCTGGCAGTGATGATGGTAACTCATAATGCAACGGAATTGCAGAAGCATTCAGTGTGCTCACACACATCCATGCATTTAAGCACACACCTCTGGCTTTGTGCCTGCAAACACCTGGGGCTGTCACTGCCACTTGCAGACCTGGTGTTACCAAATGTCAAATGAAATCAGAAAAGCAGATGAAGCATAGCAAAAACCGGGGAGAGAGTTAACTGCATGGCATTTCTGTTGCCAAGCCAAAGATTTAAGATTTACAGGGCAGCTTCTGAACCATCCAGACTACTGAACAGTACTGAATGGGGCAAATGCAAGAGCTGGCACCTGCTTGGTACTTTGTCGGCATTCAAGCCTACAAGCAGATTCATAAAGTTAAGTACCTGGTTTTGTGCTCTGTTAGGGAAGTACAAGTTTAAACAACGGTTTAAGGTTAAGAAATTGCATACACAGCTTCACTGAAACCCAGATCCGAAGGCAAAGGTATTTCAAATTGTCTAGAGACAAAGCAACACTATCTTAAGTGAGCAGTTAGCTTGTGGAGGGCACTCAAGAGACTGACAAAACCTGTAGGAAGCTTTTCATTTACTCCTTCAGGGAAGCTGACTATGCCCAAACAGCTCATCACACCAACAACTGCAGGTGACAGGGATGAACAGGAGATTCACCCTGGGAGGGAACCAAACCCCACTGCAGGCAACAGGTAGGAATAAATACAATAACAGAATACAGAAAGCTATGCAACTGTGTCCAAGATAAAGAACCAGTCAGTCAGAATATACTATCTGGAATTGGATTTCCTTTCATTCTCAGGGCTTTCCCAACAGGAAGCTAATACTGGACAGGAGACAAGGATTTGCAAAGAAACCTAATGCAACGAGTCATTAAAAATTAACAAACATAGTTCTCCTGCTAGCAAATTAGATACAAGAGCAGAATACTTGCTCCTCACAGTCCCAGCCTGTGAGGTATTTCATATTGGGAAGGGTCTCAATTGGCTCAGCCATGCCCAAATTCAGGCTTCACCAGCCTCCTGGAGACATTTACTGCAGAGCATCTTTGTACTTGCTGCATTCTTCACAGCACTAGGAGATGCTGGAGATCTTCTCACTTGGAAAGCAATTCTTCTAAATTGGAAAGAAGGCACAACACCTTCCCATCATGCTGTCATGTTGGATTTTGAACTCTTTTTGACACTAAATTGTGTCAAAAAGGAAATAAAAATAAAAACGCAAATTGACAGCTTCTGCAAAGCTTGGGAACTTTGTTTGAACTCAATTAATCTGGTTTAGAAACTATTCTCTAACACCATCTGACATACAGCAAAGAACAGAGGTTCTCAAAAGGAAAGTGGCTGCTGCCAAAGTTGGCCTTTGCTCCTTTCTTAGAGGCACAAAACAATGGAGAAAAAAAGAAAAAGAAATAATCCATCCAGAAACCATTAGGGCTATGAGGGACCACTGTAGTCAAGGATTCCAAGAAATGAACATTTTATTTCCACACTCTGCTTTTCTATAGGAATAGAGATATATTTGCATTTATCACGGGTATTACATGTATTATGAAAAGAATGTTGTCTTATACAAATTTCTGCTCAACGTTTGCTTGATTACAAGTAAGGCTGTAAAATATCTTGACATTTTTCCAGATGCAATATCGAATTGGTTAAAAAATTGGTTTTGTCACAATTAGCTGTGTCACAGATTTCCCACAGAACAAGGAGGGAGAGAGAATGCTTGGAGTTCAGAGTGACTGATCTTCATGAGCATGTTTTCCTGTATGCTTGTACCACTAAATATATTTCTGCTAACGTGCCTCTAATGATGTGCCCCAAAGATTTTAAAGGAGGTGGTGGAGCAGCAAGTGGCAGCTCCATGGCTTTCACTGACTTCTTCTGCCCACATGCTCCAGGTAAGAGGAGAAGAGCAATACCCTCCTATACATGTTCTGTCCTCTCTGATCCAGACACTGTAAGAGAGCTCTCCCATGCCTGGAGAGACTTCTTAGCAGGGATAGCTGAAATTAAAGACTCCCTGATAAAGGATCTGGCCATCCTCTTCTGTCATTCCCAGTAAGATCTACTGCCCTCCTTGGGCTTTGTCACCTCATGTCGACCTTGGCAATAAATACTTCTAAAATTACAGATTTCCCATTGTTACCAGACAATAAACATTATTAGTGATGTGTTTGCCAAGGCAAGGGGCAGAGAGAAGCACTGATCAACCAGTGCATGGTAATGTCTGTGAGGATATTGCAATTTAAGTCCAGGGGTTTGCCAGATGTGCATCAAAGGGCATGGCTAACATCTGTCAGGAGAATCTCCACTTTTCTATCCCTTCACATTCGTAACAGAACTTGACAACAGCAAAGTTACTCTTACTTAGCAGGACTTTATTACTCAAAGCACTTTGGAGAACACTCTTTATACCTATGGAAAGCTTCATAATATGCTTGCAGCCTATTTTCTATATTTAGGCCTCAATACTGCAACTTGTGCAGGAATACTACTAAAAAAAGAGGTCAGGAACTGTTAAACAGAATTTCCTTTGCTGTCATTTATCGTGTCAGGCTGCTTTTCAAAAAGCAATATGAAATCAAGCTTGTTGAAATTAATCCATATGAAAAATGCCTATTTCCTGTCTCTGCTTCAATTTTATAGTGACATGTCTGCCCTTATTAGATTTAGTACCTGATGAAGTCAAAAGAAAGAAATTCAAAATGGCAAAGAATATCTAAATCTGTGCCACAGACATGTCCAGAAATACTAACTAAAGGGCTGCCTAAACTCCAAAACCCAGGACAACCCAAGTTTCTTCCACTTGCACATTATGAAAATTTTTAAAAATACTGTGAAGCTCTCTTCAGCACTTCAGAAAGTTTCTATTAAGCTATAAAGCAATAGATAAAATTATTTGGCAAAATTAGCGAAAAAAAAAAAAACCTGTTCTCAATACACTGGAATTATTATTCAGTTGATATGAAGGAATTGCATAGATTTAAGCTCAAACAATATTTCAAATAGCTCTGTAATAACAGAAAGACATGATGAGACTGAAGCTGTAAACAGGCCTTGCATCTTCCAAAATTACTATAAACAGCATCAACACACTTTCAGTAAGGGTAAGCTTCAATTATTAAATTAATAGAACTGTAATATGCACTTGGCCTATGAAAAGGACTTCCAGAATGCCAAATTCCTTTGACAATTCCACTGGCATAACTAGTTTATAAATTCATGCTATGGAGTAGATGACTCACTCTTAGCCTACCTTTAGTGTCCTCATAGTGATAATTCTTAAGACCATGATCAGATGAGAGCAGCTTTCATAATTATGACAGTCAGCATGAAGAGCAGGGGGTGGTGAGTAAATTAAACTTTAGCTACAATTTCCCAGTCATATCAGGAGCTGGTATAAAATTGTAGCACTCTATTAAGGCTGTAGTTCCACATAATTATTTTTACTGACTGCACATCTGATTTAAGAGAGCTAAGTCTCCCTCCCAGCTCTGATCTCCTCACAGCAGAATCCACTTCCACCTTATTTAAGCTGACTCAGTTACACTCAATGCCATGCTCTAAACTAGAGCTGTGAAATCATGCTGATAAAATAATGTAAACATAAATAAGTGAAACTTTAATGAAGCTACAGCAGCTTCCCCAGTTTTGAATCTAACCCTCTGCTGCTCATGAACTGCAACTATTCCCTAATTTTGGGAATGTATTTGTGTTTCTGTCATTTGTGTCTAAGCAGTGACTGCAGGGAGACAGTGACATTGAAACAGAACATCACATTCACCAGCTGCCCACTGGGTGCAAAGTGCTGGGGTTATTTTGGTCAGGCTAATATATGTATCACACTTCCCCCTTAGCATGAATGGAAGGTGAGGGTGAACTCAGATGCTTGCAGATAGTTTTAAACATACTGGAAATAGTTGAGTTATCACACCAAATTTCTGTGAACTTCATCCAAACAATAATGAAACTAAGGTCCACAGAGGCGAACAGCATTTAATTTTTTTCAGTTTTAATACTGCTCTCTGCCTTCAGCCTTGGCTACAGCACAGTTGAGCCCTGCACTCCTCCTTCTTTGGGAACCTTGGAGAGAGCTGCTTTGGGGCTTTTTGGGGGCTGAGACTCTACCATGTGTCCTCCAGCTGAGCTGCAGAATCAATCCTGGAGTGACAGCAGAGCTCACACGTTCAGCAGCTCATGCCTTTAGACGAGCACAGATAATTCACAGGCCGGGGGGGACGATGACAGATGGCAACCCCCGAGTGCTGAAGGCCAAGTTCTCTGCTGAACTGAGCAGGGACAGCATGGCAGGAAAGCCAGGGAAGCCCAGCCTATCCAAAGTCACAGAGCAATTCCTGTATATTAACAACTACTCGTTTTCATTTCATCAGAACCTTACAGCCTCTCCCTGCTTCCACTCCCTTCTAATTTTCTCTCCTTCAGTATTCCTCCCTTGCCTTTTTCCAGTCTTTTCCATTAGACACCTCTCATCCCCTCATGTATCACTTCATGGGATGCACTGACCTCCTCCTCTCATTTTCTGAGCCAAATATCCTTGTGTGACTTAGAGATGTTTCCACATTTAAACTCTGCAGTTATGAAAGAGATGGTGGCAAAGGGTGGGAGGTTTGTGGAGTCAGCACTCAGATCCACAGTGCAGAGCTTCAATCTGTGCTAACACGTTTTTAGATGGAGCATCGAGAAGATTGTTTGCTTCTGCTAGTTTAGATAAAATGAAAGGCCACAATTCTGAACCTGACTGGGCACAGTCTGAGCTACTTTAGGCAAGCAGTGAGGTGCAGAAGCAATAGCAGCTGTAATCGCTGTAGGGCCTGATATGCTCAGAAATTAATCAAAGTAGTTACTGCACAATACTTTCAAATGATTTCAAGAGTTCAATTTCTACATAGACACTCCTACCCCAGAACAAATACACTCATAGGGGATAATATCTATATAATTAATTTAAAGTAGCTTGTTTTAGGAAAAGTCCAGGAGCAGACAAATCTTAGGATCTGGCTGATCACACCGTGAAAACTTTCCAATCCAATTCAATTTCCCTACAGCTTTGTTCATTTTGTTTCAACTTCATTTCAAGTCTCTGCTGGCTACTTAGGTCACCTCCACTACAACCTGTGATCTTACATAAAAAAACAGAAAAGGAAAAGTACCCACTGCATTGAGGAAAAACAGGGATAGGGATAGGGATAGGGATAGGGATAGGGATAGGGATAGGGATAGGGATAGGGATAGGGATAGGGAGAGGGATAGGGATAGGGATAGGGAGAGGGATAGGGATAGGGATAGGGACAGGGACAGGGACAGGGACAGGGACAGGGATAGGGATAGGGATAGGCAGGGTTATAGAGCACAGCATTTCCACCTCCAGCAATCAGCCAAAACAATCTGAGTGTTGAAACCAGAGGGAGATCTCTCACGACAGCAGGCAAGGAGCTCATGCACAAAGCTCTAACACAGTGCTACTCTACACCACGCAAGCAGAAGACAGGGTGTCCTCCAGGATAATATTATTTTAATCTCTCTTTATTCCAAATTGACCTGAGCTTAACTGAAGGAGGCAGGTTTGAAGTTTGTTTCAAATCTCTTTAAACAGATGAAAGTCTTTGAACTGAAAAGACAGTGGATCAGGGCTTTTGTGTGGCTCCTATCCCTCACTGTGAGACTACACCCAACAGCCAAGAAATAAAAAGAAAGGTTTTGCCTCCTTACTCCCTTGCTCCCTCCTCTCTGTGCCTGACGAAGTCCTGGTCAAACTGAGGGGGAGAAGAGCTTATCTGCTATTGTAATAGAAGGAAAACATCACACCTCATGCTTATAAAACCCTGCTATAATTTGAACACCACTGAGAAGTTCAAACTGCCAGTAATTGCCATTTTCTTTTAAAGAAGATGGGCTTCATAGTGAAGAAAGGAAGATTTAGTTGCACTGCTAACCACCTTGCATGACTTGTTTTTCCACCTGATTTGTTTTCACCATAGAGTGTGCTTTATGCAAACTTCTCTGTTCAGAGCACAGAGCTCTTTTTCCTTCTCTTTTCCTGAACTCCAGGAAAGATTCCCCACCACCACAATCTCCCCAGGTTACACTGGCAGAGCTCCAGAGGACAAACAAATGCAGATCCAAAGCATCCTCTCTCAGACCTCTTGCTACACATCCATTCCATGAGGAATTCAGCAGAAAGAAACAATGGTAACTCTGTCAGTGTGGCACAATTCACCACAGAAGACACACAAGATGTGTAAAAAGTAGAGGCAAGAGATTTTTTTCTGAAGTACTAACTAAAGGGCTGCCAAAACTCCAAAACCCAGGACAACCTAAATATCTTCCACTTGCAAATTATGAAGGCACTTAACTGCCTTTGGTAACACATGCAATGCTTGAAAAACCATCATGTCAGAAATCCTAGCATTTTCCAAATGCATTATACCCACTAGCATCACCTTTGTGACTTTTTTTCTTGGGGACCCCCTAGTAGTTTCAAGACCAGCCTGTGGCTACACTACTGTGTGCATTAGTGCCTACAAACCCAGCTCAGACCCAAGTGCCCTTTGAGTGCTCTCCACATTGCATCTTTGCAGCCAAATATTTTCAAAAGAGCCCTTCACACCAATTTTCAGAGGAGCTCTGGTGCACCACTGAAGCAGCTGTAGAGGGGAAGAGCTATTAAAAATGTGCCTGGAGCTCTGCAGCCCGTGAGATGACACCAAAGGTCAGACCTTTTCAGTACCAAAGGGACACAGAGCATCCTAAGCACCTGGAAAACAGAGCCACACATTTAAGAAACCAGGAACTGAGATGGTAACTTCTGCCTCATTCTTCTGCAGCCATTAAACAGAAAACAGAAAGCAAATATTCAGTACCATCTCTGACCACATGAAGTTGTTCCTGTTTTTAGTCTCTTTGCCCACTCTGAGCCAACCTTGTCACCATTGCTTTCAGAAGCCTGATTTTATCTTTTTATCACTGCTGCTACAAGACAGCTGACTGCAACGAACATGTCTGTAATGAAATCAGCTGACCCAGAAAAGAAGTGCTAACACCAGTCTAGATTAAAAAACAAGTACAAGTAGATGTTCTCTCTGACTGCATGCAGTCCATGCCAAAACACTGGAGCAATGCAGACACTGTAAAAGAAAGTCCCCTCAATCTGCCCATATGCCAGGTTGCTAAGCTTTCCTAAGTTTTCCACAGGTTTAAGCATGTGGGTGATCTACTTAAAATAATGTAATTAAAATAAGCAAGAGTGCAATTACCTTTGCTATAAGAAGGCCTAATGTTTTCTATTATTTTATCCTCAAAAAGCAAAAGCTTTCTTAGATGTACTGTTAAGACAAATCAATTTACTTTTGCAGGCTTTAGTTTTAGACTCTTTTTAAAAATGTGGGTATTCGTTCACTGACACAAAACTTGCTTAATAATACACGCCTGCTCTACTTATTTGTTTCATTTACCCTACAGTTTTCTCTAATATGAGGAAAGCTCCTTCTTGAAAGGACAGATTTTTTTATGTGCCAAAACCAGGATTTACCAGACTCCAAAAACATGTGTAGCAGCACATGTCTTCATCCAGGCTTCTATTAATCAGATACTTCTTATCTTCTCTGACTCAAAATGGAATGCAAAGTAAAATAGTGCTCTCACACACAGAAGACTGCAGCTCCATCTCAACTCGTTTTCCCTGCTTATCAAACTCCAAGCTTTCTCCTAGCCTCTCAATAAATCCCTCCTACTCACAGTGTCTCCCAAAGATCATAATAGAATCAAATATTTATCTTGCATTCCCCAATGGAGAGTGTGTGTGGACACATGAAGCTGAAATCAGGAAATCATGAAGCAGAGAGGGCTGGACACCAGAACAGCCATACAAAAATCTTCCAAAGGAGCTTTCAGCTGCTGTCAAGCATGTCTGGACTAGCTGAGGAAGAAAGAAGTTCAGTTTAAAAGAAGACCACATGAAATGGCTCTAATTCCTCCAGGTAAAAGGGTTTTTTGTTAACATACTACCAGTTACCATTACAGTTCACATTGCTGACAGCACACATCCAGCAGGGACACCTGTAAATGTTTTAAATGACATCTGTCCTGCTGTTCCCAGCTAGGTGTGCTCTGGGAGCAGGAGCCCAGCTTCACTCCAGCCTGCTCCCTTCCTGCAGTGCTTGCTCATGCTGACTGCACACACTGGGATGTTGGCAGTGCCAGAGAAGACAAAGCTCAACCTCAGTCTCCCATTTGAGAGGTGAGGTAAGGTGTGCAGGGCTTAAAACTGCTTTGTAAGATTGAAGAAGAAGCAGCCTACCACAGAGGGTCTACTGCTTGTAGTCAAATTCAACCCTCTTGAGCACAAGGCCAGAATTCTTCTTTACTGCAGAGCTGACACTCCAGTCTGAGAGTTCGTATTTCATAGTAAAAGAGTAATGAAAGGAGCTCCCATATTTCCTGCTTAACATTTCAGCCTTCTAAAGGCTAATAAACCAATATCTCCCTACAACAACAGATAAGTCAGACAAATAAAATGTCAAACTACTTTAGAAATAAGCTAGTCAAGATAATAGAATGAATCTCTTGAGTAGCCATTAATAGCATTTGGCAAAGATGATTCTAGAGGACAAATGATATCTAATACAAAAGGATGTGCTATTTTTGTATCTCCCCTTTAAAATTAATTTAGTGCTGACAGGAAGATACCTGCTTAATATCTAAAACCTTCCCCACACCCTTAGGAGGGATGATACCACTAACAGGTCTGTGAAAAAAACCAAAGCAGAGGCTGCATGGTCGGACAGAGGGAGCCCTGAGCTGAGACCCAAGGCCAGGGATCTTTATCCCAGTTCTCCTGCCAGCCAAGTGACCATGGGGGCAAACTGCTTTCCCTGGCACATATCTGCACTGTGAGGCTATCACATACTTTGAGATGTATCAGCACAAAGCGTGCTGCAAGAGCCCTGTGTTTTTATTACCACCAAATTCCCTAGCTGCACAACTAACATAAAGGGAATAAAAACTCAATAGCAACCAAATAAGCAGCTAAGTTGTGAGTAAGACAGCAATATGGGATACAGACATACTTATTTGCTTGCATTGCTTCCTGCAAAATAAAGACAACAGTAGACAAGAGTCCATATTAACAATTACTCAGAGTCACAAAACAAGAATATATCAGCTAGACCTAACTTTTCCTATTGTGCTCTCTGAATGACTTGCCATTATCACTATAACACAGCATGAAAAATACTCACTCTTCAGCCTCTATTTTTTGATTAACCAGGTGCTCTGGGAATTTCTGTCTATCCCCATTTGTAATTACAAGTTGTTATTGCCATTTTCAATGTGACTTGCTGGCAATTAAATCTATTTGGAAAGAAATAAACTTTTTTCTTCCATAGAAATGGCTTACTTATTTTTAAAAATAAATCAGTCCTGTTAGGTTAAAAAACTAATTCTGATCCTTCCTTCTGCCTAGTTTTGATTAGGTTTCCTCATTTTCCATTGGCTCTCACAAGAATTGAAGAAATTCACCATCTCTCATAAGGCAAGTGGGAACTTTGGAGGAACTTGCAGTATGATAATGAAAGCTCTTGCAGCAAGTCTTTCATAATACCAGTTACCTTCAGTGTACCCAGCCCCCTGAGCTGGAAGGCAGAGATGGGGAGCAGAATGAAGCCCTCAAAATCCAGGAGACAATGCTCAGTGACCTGCTACACATCTAGATATACACAAGCCTATAGCCCTGATGGGATCCACCAAGGGCACTGAGGAGCTGGTGGAAGAGTTTGCCAGGACAATTCCAATCATTTGTCAGCTGTCCTGGTGAACCAGGGGGGTCCCAGCTGGCTGAAGTCAGCAACTGTACTGCTCATCTACAGGAAGGCTCAGGAGGAGGATTTGGGGAACTGCAGACCTGACCCTGGTGCCAGGGAAGGTCACGGAGCAGATTGCCCTGAGTGCCAGCATGTGGCACATACTGGACAACCAAAGGATCAGGCATGGCCAGGATGAGTTTCTGAAAGGCTGGGAGGCTGCTTGACCAACCTGATCTCCTTCTGTGACAAGGTGATCTGTCTAGTGGGTGATGGAAAGGCTGTGGATGTGTCCACGTGGATTTTGGTAAAGCCTTTGATGCTGTTTCCCACAGCACTGTCCTGGAGAAGCTGGCTGCTCCTGGCTTTGGGTGTGTGCATTGCTCACTGGGCAAAAACCTGGATGGCTGGACCCAGAGGTGGTGGTGAGTGGCAGGTAACAAGTGACAGGAGGAGAGGAAATGGCCTAAAGTTGCACCAGCACAGGTTTAGATCAGATATTAGGAAAATCTTCTTCACTTAAAGGATGGACAGACTTTGGAATAGGCTGCCCGGCAAAGTGCTGCAATCATCACCCCTGGAAGTCTCAAAAAATGTGTGGATGAGGCACTCCAAGTGACAGGAACATGGTGGTGCCAGGTTAATGGTTAGGCTAGAGGATCATAAAGGTCTTTTCCAACCTTAACAATTCTGAGTCTAAGTCCTGGGGGATGCAATAAGCAAATCCCCAGCTGATGAGCTGAGGAAGGCATTTTTGAGGACTGTCTCACACAATGTAGTTCTCCCCTCGGCTGAGGTACACAGAGATGAGCAGCAAGAAACTCTGTTTGCAAATCTTTTCCCTGGTCTCAGATTCCTGGTCCTTTGCTAAAAATTTGGGCTAAAAATCACAGTTTCACCTTCAGGACTTCCATTGCCATTTGTAGCTGGAAAAGTGCTTCTCAGAGTGAGATTTTTTCACTTCTTATTGATTACTGCTGTCAAAGGAGCCTGTAGGTTTTCTCCATCCTGTCAGCCCTAAGGTGTTTAGTATGGCAAACCAGCCTCCTTGTCAGCAGTGAGGCAAGAAGCAGAAGAGCTAAAGTAAAACAAACACTGGGGGGAAAGTGAAGCATTATTCCTCTCCACAACGACTCCACTCCTAACATCAGGCATGCAGGTAGGAAGCCTTTTCATGGCACAAAGATCCTTTTAAATCCCCCAGAATCTACAACCTGACAGCTCCTGGTCTAGACTCCTTGTCTGTGTGCAAGTACTACAGTGACACAGGCAGCCTCTCCCCCCTCTATGTGTCACTGAAAGGAACAGCACAGTGTGCCATTTTTCCACGAGGTCATCACCTTGTCTGCACAGCAGAAGTGACTATTCTGGTTAAATCTCACCTCCCAGTGACAGTACTCTTGAGATAACAATCCACACTACCTGATTTCCATGATGAAATACTACCTGGGAGACTCACATTTCTTTTGTATGAAGTACAAACACTCACTATATGCATAATCAAACACATTCACTGTCAGCCCAAACCAATGCCCCCAGCACTCACTCATTCACCACGTTCACCCAAAAGGCCCTGCACCACAAAAAAAGTGCTTGTCTTTAGTCTGTAAAGACCACCTTAAAGACTCCAGATAAGGAATTTCTGCAGAGGAACAGATTTTGCTTGATTTTTTTTTCCCCTGCACACTTTATACAGCAGTTCTGTGCACAATGCTGTAAGGATGAGCAAGTAAATATGGTCTTAAGAGCTGCATCCTCCAAATCATACAGTCATCCTGTGTGAATATTTACAGTAACAAAGAATACAAAGAACCTCCCACTCTTCTTCAAATCTTGCCTGGAAGCTCTGCTGAGTTAAATATATAACAATGCAAAACCAACAGAATCACTAACAATTCATAAAACTGGGGCAGTCCAACTGCTGAAGGTTTATGTTTGCTGCATCTCCTTGGCCTAAGCCTGTAATTCAGTTCGAGAGCTGAAAGCAAAGTGGGGAAAGCAAGTTTTGACATAGTAATGTAGCAAGTAAAACAAAAACCCCTAGTCCAATTAAAGACAGTATTAGTGGGTAAATTATGGCCACATTACCAACAACTATGCTACCTGCCCCATTTAATTGCAAAACCTACATGGACAGAACAGCCCTTTTGAGGGGCCTGTGCAATAACAGGTACTTTAGCTTTCACAAACAAAATGAAGGGAGAAAAAGTAACAAAAAGAGTGATTTCCCAGCATAAATCACTGAGATTTTATTAATCTGATTCGATTGACACAGGGTAAGGTTAACAATATAGAACAGATCTTAATTCCACTAATATAGTGAATTAACATGGAAGTCATAGAGTCAAAGATACACATTAAAACCAAAGAAAATACATTTTTAAAAAAGGAGAAAAAAACCCCACACAACAAGGAAACCAACTCCAAATACCATAAAACCAAAGCAATCCAAGACCTAGAGATGTAGGAGCAGGAGAAGGATTACTGAAAATCAAGCAATGTAAAAATTCCTGAGAAACACCACCCTTTCAGGGTGTGAGATTAACCAAGTCAAAAGTTGATACCAGTTAACACCAGTGGACTTCATTCCACTTCACACTATAGACCTTAATCAAATCTTCAATTTACATGTGCTGCAAAAGTCCACAAACCTACACGGACTTAAAAAATCACCTGCAATTCCCAGTGGAAAGGGACACCATGTAATGGTGATTGTTCCTCTGAGTGTCTTCATTAGCTTGTGAACAGTGAATATTACTATTTGCTATCACCTGTAATTTCTTTTAAACTGCAAGCCAGAAATTATTTTTCTTTCTAGATTTCTGACAAAATCTGACTTTGCTCACGTTGGAACTGGTCACTCTATCACCTGTAACTGTTTAAAGGAAAACAAAATAGGAAGTATTTAAATAAAATAAAGGAGAAAGACTGTGCCTCCATAGAAAAGCTTCACCACTTCAGATATATCCACTTGGAAGTTATTGCAGGGTTTTATTTCCAGCTTTAGTCTTCCAGAAGATTCTGAAATATTTTTCCCTACAGGGCTTTAGAAGGGCCTGAACATAAACACCAATGCATCATCATGTTCCTTTCTGCCTACTTCAGGAGCTGCAGTCTGTGAGATTATCCCAAATATATCTCAGTCTCTCAGCCATTTGTTGCTGGGTGATCAACTCTATAGGTACAGCAACTCTGCCAGGTGCTGCAGCACCTCTTTTTTTAATCTGTTTATCTGTCTTTTCCTTCCCACAGTCTGTTCTTCTACACCTTCACTGTTTTTATAGCATGATTTCCAAGGATTGGACCTGGGCTTTTTTCCTATTCAAAATACATTAGCTGTGCAAAAGAATGCAGATTTGGGAGAAATAATGAAGATTGACAGATTTCATGCATGACTTTGGTACGTAGGTTTTTATTTATTATTTTTAATTATTTTTTCTTCAACAGTGAATTCTCATATCAGCATTTGTCATAAATAAATGTTAAAAAAATAAAAATTATCTGAGTATGAAAGAATACAGTTGTGCTCAGTATTCAGGAAAAGAACAACCACATAATTTGAAGTTAGGTTGCCAGTAAGAAAAAAGAGAGGATGCTGGGCTAATAATTCAATTCCCACTCCAGTCCCCTCATGCAAAGGGCTCAGTACAATGTCTTCCCAGGCCACCACACCCCAGGGGAAACAAGGAAACACAATCCACATCAGCAGTAAGCAACATCTCCTGGTACCAGTCTGATCCATTATATTAAGTGTACTACTTTCTGCAGATTGTCATTTCTATTCTCTAAAAAGCCGCTCACTGAGGCATACAGTTGAAATGCAATTATCTACTCAGAAAGTTATTTCAAATCAATAAATTGATCACAACTGTTCACGAACCTGATGGAGGAATGGGAGCTCTGAGCACTCGATGTGATCCCAGGTGACAAGGTGGCAACCAGCAAACTGGGGACCTGCAAAACAAGAGCCCGTGTGTCAGGAGTTACACATCTTTTACAAGAGACAAGAAAAACAACTCTTTCTAACCTCTGGGAAGGACAAAAGAGACACTCCCTCATTAATTATGCTAAAACCACTGGATTGAAACCTAACAGAGAAAAGCCTGGCAAGGTGTGACTGTAAAGGGATGGTGCATGAAAGCCACAGCTTGGCTCCAGAAGGGCAGCAGGAGCAGAGCAAGGGGGAGACATCACATTCCAAAGCTGCTGGGATCGTGTTCTTCACTCTACTCTCAATGGCATTCAGGCTCCTTTCTCCCATGGGCACTCCTGAACATCACACACAGCATGTTTCCACTCAGGCCCATGCTCAAGCACTTCACTAGAACAGGGTAGCATTATCAACCTTCTTTGCATAATCTGAATCCTATTAAACACTGGATCAGATATGAGCACATCATTCCATTAAACACTGGATCAGATATGAGCACTTCATGGACTTGAGACTCAAGAAAGACAGGTAGAGAAATTCTACACATCCAGAATATATAATGTATAAATCCAATACTGGGGACGGGGGAAGTTTGTTGAAAAAGAAAAAATACAAGAAACTGAAAAGAAAAATTAAAGATGAACTTTCTAAAATAAAAAGATTTTCATAATACACAGAGCATTCGAATTTGAGTCTTAAATACTATTTTCGTTTTTAAGGAAGTTATACTTCTGATCTTTTTTTTTTATAAACACAAAAACTAATTTTTCATTTATAGCTTTAAAAGAACGTAGAGGTCTCCCCAAAATCTCATACATATAGAAATTTAAAATATTTTCTTTAACTGATTAAATTAAACCTCCATCTCAGATCAGGTCATGGCCCCCATGATGCCCTGTATTAAAACTTCACAGAATCTCAGGCTGGTTGAGGTTGGAAGGGAGCCCTGGAGGACATCTGACCCAACTGCCTGGTTGAAGCAGAGGCACTCAGAGCCTGCTGCCCACAATTGTATCAGACAGCTTCTAAAGATCTCCAACCACAAGGCTGCACAACCTCTCTGGGCAGCCTGTGCCAGCGCTCCATCACTCTCACAGCAAGAGAATTTTCCTCACGTTCAGACAGAACTTCCTCTGTTTCAGCCTGCGCTTCTGTTCCTCTCACTGCAAACAGCCTCACTCCAATCTTCTTTGTACCCTCCCTTCAGCTATTTACAAATATTGATAAGATTCCCCCTGAGTCTTCTCTAAAAGCTGAATAGTCCCAGCTCTGTCCCAGCCCTTCCCCACTACCCATCTTTGTGGCACTTCCCTTCCATCACATACGAATGCACGCTGCTCCCAGCTGCACACAAAGTCTTGTCCAAGCCCACAGGACACTTGGCAAGTGCAGATGTTAGATCCCCTTCTAATGCAAAGTGCCTGGGAGTCAATACTGACAGCTTGCTACCAGCAGGTTTTCAGTAAAAAGGTGACATGGTGACACTCCCCTTGCTCCAGGAGCCCAGAGAACTCCAGAAGAAATGATTTACCAAGTGCTATGGCTCTTCCCATGCTTCTCATCCCCCATCACCCCAATTATGGAGCAGCTGAAAGGCTTCAAAGGGAAGGCTTTTAAGTGAAGAATGTTATAAGCAGAATAACAAGTGTTTTTATGCCGTAGTTATTAAGGCAGAATTACCATACTTGGAGTGACAGAACCCATCAGGAATGGACAATTAAGAGTACAGATTAATCCTCAAAGACAAGATGCTTAAAGACCTAATAGCCTGACTGAAACCAGTGAGATCAGAGAGAGATCTAACTCTTTCAAAGGGCCTACAAGGTGTTTGATGCTTCCTTGCCCAGTAGGCTTTCCCTGCCTTTGGTTCAAAGTCATCCAAAAGGGATGAACTTCAAACACCTGTTTCAAGTGGAGGATGACACTGGAGGATGCCCTTTTTCCAACCAGACACACTCCACAGGAACAAACACAGATGTTCAGCCCTCCTGTCTTCTACTTCATGAGGAAAAAAAAAACCTGCATGGTCTAATTACTGAATAAATGAAACAGATTAATTAGATTAGACAGTCAGAAGAAATAAGGCCATTCCTTCCCATTGAAGCACACAGTCAGTACAGGAGACGTACCGAGAAGGAAAGAAAATCTATTGCATAAATTAAACAATTCAAGTACAGCCCTAGAAGATCTTTCAGAAAAGAAGTGATTCTATATGGGAAAGGAGATTATGAACTACTGATGGCATCGATGTGTCCTTACCCACTTCTGAACACTTCTGCTGCCTAGAACAGCATTACTGTGTCAGGCACGGAGCCTGAAGTGACAGGCAAGACACAAAATGTCATTTATCCAAACTGCATCCATACCACAGGAACAGATTATTCACAACTGGGAAAATGCACCCAAAGTTTATTTCCCAGCAGCTTTTAAGAGAGGGCTTCAAGAGAAGTGAGCCATGAATGGAGATCATCTTGGGAGAGTGCTGTGCAGTGAAAAGGACCTCATCAGGACAAATGTGTCTATTTTTCTTTCCAGCTTATTAGAAAGAAGACAATCCTATATTTGCTCCAGTTTCAAATAGCAAAACCAACAATATAAACAAAAATTTGAGTAAACTTAAAGATGGAGGAATTGTTTCTACAATACTTCTGCTTTGTTTCCAAGCCAAGAAAGTGCTTGTGTGTCTTCTGTCACTTGATCTAACCTGATTTATAATCTTAAAGAGAGAATTTGATTGACCTAGTGAACTCTCTTAGAGATCACCACAACTTGAACTGTAAATCCTTCTGCATTTTAGCACAATGATCTACATATAAAGATACAACTGCCCAGGCACATAGCTCAGAAATAAATTCTGAAATTTTGCCTGAAGCAGAGGAGGAGCACTGTTGCCCACCTAGCAAAACATATCTCTAAGGCAACATTATGAAATCTAAAACTTAATTAATTATAAAATTAAGATAAATAAAATAGAATATAAACCATTATTAAAATCTAAAATAGATTTCTTTCCTTTTCATTAATCTTTTTGTTTTATGAACTTATTTTTTTCCATGTGTGACAGAAAACTAGATAACAAGGGATGTCAGGATCTATTTTGTTGAAAGTGTCTAAAGCCATACTGACCCTATTAGAACACTGACCACAAAGCTCTTCTTTTAACTTTTTCATTTACCTTTCAAGGATAAAAAACTCGAGGTCTCTTATTTTGTCATAATCTGGAAGCTCTGCTAGTCCAAGACTGCAGCTGTTGATTGTTCACTGAGGTTAACTCACATTATTGCACAGAACAAGCTCATGGCCAGTGTAACTTCAGCCTTCCTTGACATCAATCACACTGTGACTTTTCAAACTCCTGCTGGAGAAGCTCCCTTCAACAAAAAATTAACCTTCTGAGCTTGTGATTATGTATTCAGCATAACTAGTCCCAGTTAAAGCAAAAGAGTTGTAACATCAAAAAAATGTTTCTGTCCCCTTCTTCTTTGCTTGGCATTTGTTTAAATTCTGCCTGTCCTGGAAGGAGGAAAGCACTGCGGATGTTTTGAAAGATTAAATGAGAGTTTATTCAATAGCACTGCATTCAATACTTTCTTTAATCAAATAAAATAATATCCTAGGAACATACATAGTGGATTCTTTTGTATGAAAGTTTCAATAGCATTCTTGAAAATGCATACCCAGTGCTGACACTGAAACATATCCAATCATCTCAGAATCATAAATAATTACTTTAAAAGCCTCATAGAAAGGCAAATTCCTCACTCTTCGTCAGCCACTTGAACTGATACAAAGAGCTCCGTTTTCAGGGGGAAGAAAAATAGTATCACAAACACAAACCAGAAATCTGAAGGGCAGTGGCAGTATGGCCAATGTTAAAGTGATTAGATTAAATAAATTATATTTTCATCATGTCCTAAGTGTACCAAACAGGGCAGTCTGTGTCCTGGGAGGGAAGACATCTCTAGCTCAAGACCTCCCTGCCTTGGTACACAAGGCCCAGCCTTGGCTGAAATTTGGGATTAAGAGCAGGTCTGAGGCAGCTGCTGAGGACAGCCAGGCAACTGAAAGGAGTGGGGAACTCTCCAAATGCAGTTTAGAAAATACTGGATGCCAGCCATGTGAGCCACAGTCCCTGCCCCTGCAGCTGGAGAGAAGCTCTAATGAGCATAATCCTTGCAGGTAGGTCTCACCTGAGAGTGTTTTTAAGCAAGGAGGATCACATCACACACACAGACACATCTGACACAACAATCAGACAGTCATTGCCTCCTCATCTCCCCTGGTGTGTGACTCTTTACCAAAAGAAGCCTTGTCAGAACATAATTTTTTCAAAAATAGTGGCACACTAAAGTCTCTATTTTTCACTAGGACTCAAAATCAGTACATTTTCCAGTCCTTTGTGAAGCATTTCTTTTCAGCGTTATTAATCGCATTGTTTTCATTTCAAGGGAGAAATGATTGACAAAATCCTTTACCACTAATAAAGAATCACTAATTCTGACATCTATGTGGAAAAAGTGACTATCAAAAGAGTGATTTTGGTGTAAGAATTGGATGGCTCACTGACAACACACCACCCCATCCCTGCTGTGTCTGTGGAAGAGCCCTGATGGTGTTTTCTGCTGCCTTAAGACAACATCATCTATAATGCCTACGACCAAAAAGGCAGCCTAAAGTCTGGGGTATCAAAAGCCAATTGAATCTGGAATTTCTCAATGCATGGTGTCCTGTAGCTGATTTTTGCCTTCTCTATATATCCTCATCTCACTATTTGCAGAGATCCTCAGGGATCACATTTCTCTGCTCTGCATCTCCTGAAGCAACAGAACAGAAAGAGAAAAGGACTGAATTTTCTTTCTTTCTTTCCCTTGACAGAAATACCTCTATTCCTGACAGGCTGCATGGTAGCAGAATGCTGCAGTCAACTATGTGATAAGAAAAGGCAGGAATGATGAGCTTCACAGCCTCCCAAATCCAACACAGACATCTAAATATGTTATCCCTTGCACTGCATATTAGCTTGGCACAGAAATTGTTTGTGTCAATGCTGTGTACAGATTGTTCACAAGTAAATCAGATTAGAGCCAAGGCTGGGAAAGCTCATTCCCCAAATAATAAATTCCAGCAGCTCCAGCAGAGATCAGTACCATGGAGAATAGGGCAGTGCTGATTGACGAGAAGTCACCCAGCTCCACCCTCGAGCAACTCATGCAGCTGAGGTATTCCAGAGAATAAATCCCTATTTGATCTTCTCATATTTTCTCATCAGATACAATTTAGCAACAAGTATGCCTAAACTGTCCAGGAGCCAGCACAGTCCCGAGGAAAACAAAACCTTACATCAGCTTCTGAAGGCTGCAGGACCAGATCCAGAAATGAGACTGCAAGGAAGTGAGAGGATGTTGCTCCTGTCCTCAGAGACACAGCAGACTTCAGAAAAATGACAAGGGCCTTTCCCAATGCATTTCAGCTTCAACGTGTGGAATCAGACAGATTATAAAATGTCAAGGCAATTCAATCTTTTGCTTACGAAGAGCAAGCCATTTATCTAAAGCACACTTGAGGGGCTTTGATCTTACCTGATTTCTGGCAGACATTTAAAACAACAGGACAAGGAAGGTAAATTCTGTATTCCAGCATATGACTTCAGACCTCTGAGAGCAGGGACAGCAATACAGGTGAGAACAAGGAGGAAATGAGTGTAGGCTCACACCTGCCCTCCTCTCCAGCTTCCACTGAAAACCAAACTGTTGTGGTTCATTCCCTAACAGCAGCAGCAGTAAGGACAAAATTAACAGGAATTCACTGACTGTCAGTCCCTCAATATCTACACTGCTGCTGGCAGCAGTTTGCAGGGAATTCCTCAGATACAAGGCACTGAAATGGAAGAGCTCTGATGCTTTCTGCCTGTGCCTGGGTACACCTTTCTGGCTGGGTTCTGCTCAGCAAGATTGGTGATCAAGACTCATCCTGTCCCAGCTGTGCCTGCTTCACTTGGCCTTTCTTTGCTCTGGGACTAGACAGAAGCATTTACAACACAGAAAATTTCAACCCATGGTTGAATGCACATTTTTCAATGCTGTTTCAGTGCCATGCCAGAGACAAACACATTCTTTCCTGTGAAGACACATAACACTCACAAACAAACACTGAGGTAAATTCAAATAAAGAAGGTTTTGTCATTTGCCTGGATTTCATAAAGTTTTTTCTGGTTTCAGGCTGACATTTCAGGTGTTAAAAAACAAACAAAAAAAAAAGAATAGAAGAAAAAAATCCCTGCCAAGAACAACCAAAGCCCTGGTAAGTGAGAAGATATTCATCTCAAGAATAACTCATTTATTTGCTATGGAGCTGCAACGAAGCTCAAACCCTTGGGCCTTGCCTTGTTGACACAAACTTGTGCCTGGCCCTCTACCACCCTTGGCCTTGGACCTGCCTCATCCCCAGCACTGCATCACTGGCTGCTGCTGGACCACTTCAGGCAATGACACAACCTTGTCACTATATTCAAATTTTCTAAGCCTTAAAAGTTCCTTGGTGGGGGGGAACGAGGCTACTTCCTCCCAGCTCCAACTATAACCTGTCATACAACCTTAGAGAAGTATAAAAAGCTTTCAGCACAAGTCTGACATGCAGCCATGCACACTGCAAGATGATCCCTTTGCATTTGAGCTGTTCAGTAGCAATATTTTCCAATGCTTTCTTCTTTGCCACAAAGTAAATCATTGAAAATTCTGCAACAAACCCACAGTAGTTAAATTGCCCACTTACCTTTCTCTATTATCTAATTTGCATTAATTACATTCAGCCTAATGGAAGCAATTATTTAATTAGTACAAACTGGTGGTTATGTACACACTCCTGTTGAAACATTTTGGGTTGCACACAGTCCAATTACCTGCTGAGTTGCACAGCACCTGATCAAAAAGTTATGAAAAGTTCAACAGAAAACTCTCTAGACAGTACATAGCTTTTGTTTTCAAAAAGCTGTGATGCCAGAGGAATGAAACTCAGAGGGTTGACAGCTTTGAAACACCCACCCTTCCATTAAATGAGTTTAACTGGTTCAGAAATCAATAAGTTATTCCCCACCAATATTAATATGTGACTGCTACTGATATGTAGGCAGAGAACCCCACTTTGCTGAGAGCTGAGAGCTCATGCACATAACACAAGTGCACACCTGGATGGCATCCACAAAAGACAGCAGGAAGAAGGCTGGCCTAGGTGCTGGTTTTGAATTTAAGACACTTCAGGTACTTGCCTAAGGACACTTCACTGAAGTTAATGAATTTTGTCCAGGAATTATTTTAAATAATGCTTTAAAACACACATTTCTCCCACCTTGTAAAGACAACTATTCCTGGAAAGTTTATGGAGACAGACACAGTTTAAAAACCCTCTTGAAAAACAGCTACCTCGTGTGAAGAACAGAGACAACAATGAAAAGCTAAGACTTGATCCAGCTGGAATTCAGATTGCCACCATAGAGAATGATCTCTTAGAGATCACATAGGATTGCTCAAAAATATGTACTTCAAATGTGAAGGTTCTCACGGAAAGCTCAAGATATTTATCAAAATCCTCTCTTCTGACCTCCAGGGAATTTATAACCAGATCACAAGACACAGCCTTAACTTGTTTTCAAGCAGAACAAATCCCCATGTGATGCTGATGCTCCTACCACCCTCCCACAAGGATGGATCACAACGTGCAGAGCTGCTACAGGACTCCTGAGTGACTTGAGAAATCCATTGCAAATACACCCAGACCTCAGTTTTTAGAGGGCTGCAAGTAAGCTGAGGGTGACATGAGAAGGGACTGACAAAGTTTAAAAGACCAGTGCATGGGTGTTGTTCTGCAAAGCAACTGCTCACACCTCACTGGTAATTTCTCATTAGCGCTGAGTGTTTGCTCTCTGAGAGCACTCAGTCCCAGTCCAACACCAAAGGGCTGCCTTTCCTTCTTTTTCTCCTCTTCCTCTTAATTAAAATGATTTCCAGGAATTAGCAGAACCCCACATGTTTGTTTTAAACAGCAACTTCTTTACATTCCCACTAAAATTATAGAAATATATGAAGCTTAAGTGCCATTCTACACAGAGGGTGCTGAAAAATTAAAATCCTTTTCTTCATTGGAATGAGCCCAAAACATTGTCATGCCAACTGTGGTTCTAAAGATGCAGGCAAGAAAAATTGAACAACATAATCTACACTTCAACAAACTACAGATATATCCAACTCCCAGATAATTGACCAACAAATCACTGACAATCAGAGAAATGAAGGCAAGAATACGGAAATTTCTTGTCTCACTTCCTTTCACCAGCACATCCTCTAACGATCCCAGCTTTTCGTTTTACAGGATATTAAAAAAAGGAAAGGCAGACAATTCAAAATTTATGAGGAGCCAAGGGACCCTACTGAGTGCCACCTTTCTTGTTTCATTCCTCATGCCACCGGCATAAATTGGGTTTTCAGTCTCCCTCACTTAACAGGCCTATGTATCTTGCATTCACATCTCCCTGTCTGCTAGCTTTTAATACCATTTACCAACATTCATTTCTTCTCAGCTGCCTTTCTCCCTCCAGGGTTCTCTGTGCAGCCCTAAGGGAACTCAGGAAAATACATTTTCTACCATTCACGTTCCCAGCTCCTCAGGGCAAGGCACTGCACTCATCTTTCCTTGAGCTGAAGAGGATCAGGTGGGACACTTTCCACCACAGGCTAAAAAGGCTGCTGTTTAAACTGGGATGCTCACAGAAGTGACTTGCTGGTACCACCAGAGGCTCAGGAGCACAAAATGAAAGGGTGGTCAAAGCCAAGGTTTTTTTTTTCCCTGTACAGGAGAGCTGTACACAGGCATTGGAGGGTTGGGGTTTAAGATGTAATGACAGTATAAAAATGCAAAAGTGCTTTTTCTTAGCAGATATTTGTTTCTCACTTCCTGAGTTTTCTGTCTATGTTCTACAGCATTTAAATCTAGCTGTTGGAGCTTTAAAAGCACACAGGTACCTGATACAATATTCCAACCAAGTTCCTCTAAGAAATGCCTCAAAGCCATTTGACTGAAGGGAGAAGCAGAAACATTTACCATCAGGTGGTCTTCTCAGCTACAGAAATTTGCATCACAAGCATCACCACTCCAGTGCTATGTGCAAAAGCTAAGCCTGCCAGGGCTGAAAATAATATTCAGTAGCAATAGGAACTACTGACTGTGGCTCACAGTGAAGGAAAACTTTCTGGATAACAATTTCAAACCATGGTTGAGATTACCAATTCCTGTGTGGAACCAGTCAAGACTCAGTGCTGGTTAACAGCCAAGAGGCTCCAAGGATGCCCATCTATTACAGGGATTTCAACCTCCTGTCTTTCAAAGCAGAGGGAAAAAAAAAAAAAAGACTGTAGCAAAACTGAATTGAAAAGTAAGGTGGCAAAGCTAAAGAAGAACTGGAGCTCAAGAGGGGTGAGGTGATTTTCTGACATAACCAGGATTTGTGACTCTCTCCTAGGTGCAATATACAGAAGGTTAGACAAAGATGTGGACAGAAAGCAGCATATAAAAGTCTAAGGAGAGCAGTACACAAAACTTGTTCTGAGCCCCTTTCTAGTCCAGAGGCTATCCTAGACTGGGGTTCTGTTCCTTGTGATAAGAGAAAATGAGGAAAGATATGGCATGTCCTTGATAATATTTATTAACAATACAATACTTAGAAAATCTTGTTTCATCAAATTAAAAAAAAATTTAAAAAAAACTGAATAGCAAGACAATGTTGTTCAGATTCTATTTCAGCCTCAACATTCTTGTCAACCTACCCTGTATACAAACATTTCTTGTCAGTCCTTTCTGGACCGCTGCTACAAGTCTTGACTGCTCACAGGCCTGTTTGCCACTACCAAAGATACTTCTCGTATTTTTCTCCTCTCTGACATTCTTTCAAATACTCATTCCAGCAACAGATATCAAAACGATAAGGACAGCAGAACAAAACAGTTTACTCTTATCAAGTAAGGGGAACAAGGCAGCCTTGGAGAAGTAGATAAGGCCAGTGAAACAAAAATCATGCAGAGAAGAAGCAGGATGCAGCTCAGCCCTGCAAGGCTGACACAGCCGAAGTTATGCAAAACAATGATACTGCAGCTACCCAAAAGTGGGGCTCAAGGGACAGCCCCCATAAAGGACACCAAACATTGAAGACAGACCCCAAAGAACCATATAAGGAACATATATGGGGTGTGACTATGTAAAATAAAGTCATGCCTACACATCAAGCAAGCAGAGAGAGCTGATGAATGTGTAATCAGAGTGAAGGATAAAAGCTCTGCTCCCTGCTCCCCCAGTGCCCCGTGCTGCAGGGAGGAATGCCTGCTTTCTAACACTCCAAACTGTGTTAGAAAGTTCCTGCCTGGCCGATTTCGGTGTCATTTCTGGCTGCTCCCAATGGGACACTCTGCCTGATCTCCCGTGGATCCGAGGGATCTCTGGATCTTCACGCCAGCGCCGGGACTTTCCTGGAGAAGACCACAGATCCCCGGACCAGTCTGGGACACAGGTAAGATTCTAAAGATTCTATTTGATAATAAGGCATTCTTTTGGGAAGAATAAGACTTGTGGCTGTTCCAGGGCATTGGGTGGGTTATTTGATATTCCAGAGTTCACTATTTGACTTGGTTTTATCAATTCATATTTGCTTTGTGTTTGCATTTGTATCTGTATTGCAGCATTTTGGGTCTCCTATTCAGAGATGGGCAGTGGACAATCTAAAAAGGGTATTCTGAAAAAATCCCCACTTGGCTGCCTTTTGCAACATTGGAAAAAGATTGGAGGTCCCCCTGGGGGACCAGCGACCAGGGAGAATTTGATTAAGTGTTGTAATCAGCGGTGGCCATTGTACCAACTCGACTCTGGAGAAAAGTGGCCACCAAATGGAACCCTGAATTATAACACACTGTTAAAGTTAATGCTGTTTTTAAGGCAGGAACAGAAATGGGATGAGGTTATGTATGCTGATATGTTTTTCACTTTACGGAATCATCCTGAATGGCAGAAAGACTGTGGCCTGAATCCAGCTCCCTCAGACCCTTTTGTGCTGGCTCTTGAAAAGGAGAAGCAAGGAAAATGTTGTTCTCTGTGCAGCACAGGACAAACGTGTTCTAAACATCTCCCCAGTATGAAGGATGATTTCAATGTTATGGGCAGTCCTAACTGCAGGCTGGGTGGGGAAACAAAAAACCAGGCTGCTGAGACTGATATTCTGAGGCAAGTGGCATGCAAAGAGGTGGATTTGGCAGGTCTAGAAGAGGAGATAGAGAGGACAGGGAGGATGTATGGAGGAGCAGAGGGGGAGACAGAAGAGACAGAGAGGATGTATCAAGGAACAGAGGGTTTTAGTTCGACTGCAGAGCCAACCAGAGCTGAACACAGAGATGTGAGAGCAGCTGCCTTCCATCAGGCAGCTGCTATAGATGGTCCAATTACAGCAGAAGATCCATTTTCAATAACACACCTTAACAGTTGGGAGTTGATGGCTGGCACCTACCGAGATGACCCAGACAAAATGGCAAAAGCATTTGAAATGATGATAAAACTTCAGGATCCAGACTGGAAGGATATAGATGCTATGTTAGAAATGTTGTTTGACAGTACAGAAAGAGAGCTGGTTGTTAAAACCAGCAGGAGGTTTGTGGAAGAGCAGATTTTGACAGGCAACTTGTCAGGTACACTGGACATTAATTTTCCCACTGTGGATCCCAAGTGGGATCCTAATGTGCCCATGCTTAGAGAGAGATTAAATAGGTATCAACAATGGATACTATATGGAATTAGAAATGCCATACCAAAGGCTATCAATATGTCAAAATTATTTGAAATTAAGCAGGATGGTAAGGAATCACCGGGTGAATTTTTAAATTGCCTGAAAGAAACGGCTCAAAAATATACTAATGTTGATCCTGAAAGAGAGGAAGGAAAAACTCAATTAGCCCCCATATTTGTGGGGCAATGCTCAGATGATACTAGAAGGAAATTACAACAGGCTCAGGGACAAGACCAGCATGATTTAGGGAAGCTGCTTGATGTTTCTTGTGGAGTTTTTCAGAACAAAGAAAACCAGCAAGAAATAACTAAACAAAAAGTAGTCGGAGTTAATGAAGGAATTTCTAGAGGAATGGTGCCTGCAGGGAAAGGGAAGGGACAAGGATGTGGAGAACCTGTGGCTGTCACCAATGATGACTGAGGAGGACTGGAGGATTCTTCCCTGGCACAACTCCTGCTTACAGCTAAGCTGGGGAATGAGGAGGTAAATGAGGAGGTAGGATTTTTATTAGATACAGGAGCTAGTAACTTAGTGCTAAATACAGTAAGAGGGAACTTGAGTAATGATTTTCTAAAAATCATTGGTGCAACAGGGAATGGCAAAACTCAGCCATTTTTCAATTTATTTTAAAATTTATTTTTCATTTTAGATTAGAAAAACAGTGGATGACTCACCAGTTTTTGCATCTACCTAATTCACCAAAGCCTCTCCTGGAGAGAGAATTTTAGGAAAAACTAAATGCTGAAATCAAATTTTAAAATGGCAAAGTATTGGTTATTATTCCGGAACATAATTATGTGGAAGCCTCTATTTTTGCATTACAGCCACTAAAACTGGACATGATACATCTGCCAGTATCACTTAAGGATGCAGTGATCCTCACAGTCTGGGCTGGAAAGGTGCCTGGGTGATCCAAAAGAGCAGAGCCTGTAAGAATTAAATTGAAACCTAGAGCAGGATGGGTAAGGCAAAAGCCTTTGAAAATAGAAAGTCATAAGGGGTTATAACCCCTTGTGGAAAAATTTATAAAATATGGCCTATTGAAGGAATGTCAATCCAAATTTAACACCTCTATTTTGCCAGTTAAGAATGCAAACTGAAGGAAAGGCTTACCAGATGGTACAGGACCTTAGAGCCATAAAAAAGAAAATATACACCCAGTAGCAGCAAATCCTTATACCTTACTAGCAACCTTGAATGAAAAATTAAAACAGTTTACAGTATTAGATTTGAAAGATGCCTTTTTCTGCATTCCTTTGAGTACTGAGAGTCAAGAGCTATTTGCTTTTGAATGGGAAAATCCAAACAGAGAGAGAAGAAGCCACCTGACTTGGATGGTTCTACCACAGGGGTTTAAAAACAGCCCCACCATACTTGGAAATCAATGGGCAAAAGAACTGGAGGAATGGAAAAAACACAACCCCACTGGAGTTTTGTTACAGTATGCAGATGACATTCTGATAGCCACTGCAACTAAACAGTAATGCTGGGATCAGACTGTGGCCTTGCTGAATTTTCTGGGACTAACTGGATATACAGAGGATCCAAAGACAAAGCAGAAACGTTCCAGACCACAGTAACTCACTTGGGACACGAAATTCTCCAAGGAGAAAGGAGGTTGGGACAGCAATGAAAGGAAGGAATTTACCAACACCCACTGCCACAAAAGGTAAGAGACTTACATACATTTCTTGGGATGGTGGGATGGTGTCTCCTGTAGATCAGCAATTGTGGGCTGCTAGTAAAGCCACTATATGAGCTCTTGAAGACAGCTCAAAAGGACTTTACAGTCTGCACTGATGATGCATGGGCTGCCTTTCTGCAACTCAGCCCTGCTTTGGGGCTCCCTGTGAATTATTTACCCATGAAAGGCATCAGGGAGCACTGTGAGTGCTGTCACAGCTCCTGGGGGAGCACAGGAGGGCTGTGAGCTGCTCTTCAGTGCAACTCCACGTCAGCCAAGGCTGGAGCAGTTGTAGGGCAGCGGGAGCTACTGCTCTTCGATCCAGGAAGCTTGAAAACTGACTCTGGGATTGTCATTTGGGATTGTCATTGTACCACACGTGGTGTAGTTGGTACTCAAGCAAAAAGGAGGCCACTGGATCTCTCCTAGCTGGATGCTGAAGTACCACGTAGTCTTGCTGTAGCTTGCTTGAAGACAATGTGATAATCAAAACAACTTCTGTCATTAACCCTCCTGTGTTCTTATCTGCCCAGTAAGTAGAAGGAACCCCACAGCATGACCATGTTTTGCTTTGTTTCCTTACAAACTACAGAAGTGTATTCCAGCAGACCCGACTGAGGAGCCAGACCCTTGGCACGTCCTGATTGAGAGTTGTGTACTGATGGGAGCAGCTTTGTCCAGAATGGAAAAGGACTATCTGGGTATGCAGTGACTACACACCATGAGGTAACTGAATCAGGGGCACTCACTCCAGTGTGTAACTGCACTCACTCGAGCTTTGGAACTGAGTGCAGGAGAAGCAGTTAACGTTTGGACTGATTCAAAATACAAACATTTTGGAGTGGTACATGCACACAGGGCCGACTGGAAAGAAAGAGGCCTTTTGACATCTCGAGGCACATTGATCAAAAATGGAAAACATATCTCAGATTTACTCGAAAGTATCCAGAAACCAGCAGAGGTTGCTATTATGCAATGCACTGTACACCAAGCAGGTAAGACCAAACTGGAACTGGGGAATTATTCAGCCAATAAGGCTGCCAAAAAGGCTGCAGAAAAAGGCACCAGAGAAAACATATATTTAATAGCCCTGTCAGAGATACCTCTCCCAGTAGAAAAATCAGAGTATAGTGCTGGGGACTGTCAAGTAATTGAAACCTTAGAAGCAAAATTTGATCCACGAGGCTGGGCATTTACTCCAACCAGGCAAATAATAGTCCCAGAACTGATCTTGTGTGAAATAGTGGATTGTGAACATAAAGCCACTCATTAGAGTACTGAGAAACTTCTGAAACATTTGCAATAATCTATAATTGGGTTTAAAATGGCTCAGTACAATCAAGAATCCAACAATGTATACTTCATAAAAGAAACAACCCTAACACAGCTAATAAAGTAATGCTAGGAGCATGAAATCTGGAAATGTTCTGGGTAAATATTGGCAGATTAATTTCACTGAATTACCCAGAAAAGGGGGGTGTTAACACCTCCTAGTTCTGGTGGAAAACTTCTCTGCGTGGCCAGAAGCCTTTCCTTGTTGCACCAACCCGGCTAGGTAAGTGACTAAAATACTGTTGAATGAAATAATAACTAGATTTGGGGTAGGCTTGGGAATGTTATCAGTCAGTAGTTCCCACTTCAATGCAGAAGTGGTACAATAGGTTAGGAAAGCCTTGGAAGAAATAACTTTGGATCTTCATACACCTTACAGGCCCCAGGCTAGTGGCAAAGTAGACTGAATGAATTATACAAATTGCAATTGGGTAAAATATGTCAGGAAACCTCTAGGACAGGACTCCCAGCCTTAGCTGTTGCTGTACTAGAAGTTAGAATTCAGCTGTGGGACACCAGCAAAATAAGCCCCTATGAATTGCTATATGATCAACTCTACCACATACTCCAGCAGACACACACCTGAAAGGAGGGGTCAACGTGAATAATTACCTCAAAAACTTCATGGGATTTACAGCAAGCAGTGATGATCTCCAGACTGACAGGAGTGGACACATCAGCACACGAATTCCAACCAGGAGATTGGGTCTACTTCAAAGACTGGGGAACCCCTCTGCTCCAGGCAAAGTGGAAGGGACCTTTCCAGCTCCTAGTGACAACTTTAACTGCATTGAAACTGGGCAGACTAAAATCACAGATACATTATTCCAGAACTAAAAGGGTGACCAAAAAACCCAAGATGCTTAAGTCTTGTTTTGCTATCAAAGTGGTCGAGTGTCTACAGATACCCAGGAAATTTGGAAACAAGCTCGGATTTTACATCACACAGCTCCAGAAGACACCTCCTGTGGATCTGAAGAAATCTGGACCAAACTTACTTCATGGTTACCCAGGTGGACTTGGTTAAAACATCTGTTTATAACTGTTTATCACCACAATCATTGCTATGTGTGTTTTAGCTTGTTTGTTGTAACGTGTTATGCTATAAAATGAAAAACAGGTATTAAGAGACTAGTTCCCATAAGTAACTTAAGAAAAGGGGGGGGCTTGATAGGGACAGTAGAACCTAACATTTTACTTTTAGCAAATAAAGAGAAGTAGATGAGATTGACAAAACAGAAGTCAAGAGGATGCCAAAGAACCATAAAAGGACTTCCAATAAGGGATGTGACTATGTAAAATAAAGTAATCTATATACATCAAGTAAGCAGAGATAGCTAATGAATATGTAATCAGTGTACACAATAAAATCTCTGCTTAGCCAACACTCAGGGCACTCAATTAATTAGAGGGAGGATCGTCTGAGTTACAATGCTCTGCAGTAAAGCAGATACATAAATATCTGCAATAAAACTGAAGCCTGTTTTCTAACACCCAAAACTGTGTTAGAAAGCTTCTATCTGGCCGATTTTAGTGTCTGAACTCCAACTGGCCTTGCATAAGGTATAAGGTGTCTCACTAGGCCAGTTCTGCAGGGTGTCCAGCACACCACCACAATGCCATGCAAAATGCACTTCAACTGCTGGGTAAAGTACACTGAGTCTAGTTTGAACAGAAAGGGGAGAAAACTACCAAGTTCCTAAGTAGGTCTCTAATAATAGGAAAATGTAAAATTTAACCTCAGGAAAGATGCAGATTATGATCCTAGCCTTTAATGTTACAAACACTGCTAAAATACTGTGTATCTTCAAAGCAGAAGTCACTTGAACATTTAACAGCACTTGAAGAGCAGCAAGCCCTACTTTGCTAGAAAAGAATAACATCTTTAATTGAGCTTTTAAAAAGTGACCAGGACTTTACAAGGGTAGATTCCCAGCATTATTTGAAATGAAGACCATTTAAATAATTTCATGTTATACATCACTAAGCTGAAACATTCAAAACCAAGGTAGAGAACAAAGCACAGCAAAGATAAAGTGATCTGCCCAAGGTCACCTGAAAATTTTTCTGAGAGGCAAGAAAAGAAACTGATTTTTGACCAGAAGGCCAGCCTTTCCTCACTTTCCTCTAACATTTTATCTTAGGGTGATTAAAATCATATGCAGGTACAAACGTACTTGTTTATGTGAAGGCTATGCTTACCCCTGAAAAACAAATGCAGGCAGGTATCTCCTGAGTTACTCAAGCAAACCATGTTCTATAGCAAAAACTGGGGGGTACACAAATCAGAAATGAGTCAGTTTAGTGCTAAGGCTGTGCTCTGTCACTAAAACAGAATGCTATCTCAGATGGAATAAATGTCCCCATCATATTTAAAATTAAGCTAATCAATTTTTGTATCGTAAAATAACCCTGTCCAGAATCTTGATGAACCACATGACATGTCTTCCAAGGACTCTATTGTTAAAGATGCCTTTTTTACAGGAATTTCAATAATTAATCATGTTTTGGGGTAGTTTTATTTCAGTGTGGCTTACCCTTTGATGATCTAATTTACATTTATAATGATCTACTCCCTTGTGGATTAATTGCTTGTGTTATTTTCTCTATTAATCAGACATCAACATTTGCATTACAGATGACTGTTTGCATTATTTTCACACTACTAAATCTGGCAGCATGGTACTAATGAGAAATACTTTCCTCAGTTCTAGACGTGAGATAGTGTCTTAATCCTTTTAAACAAAGGCATTATTAAGATCTTACCACTCCTGAAGTAGCCTGGTCATTCTGTGGTATTAGCCACATATATTTATTATGTCTAAGGATTCTTTTTCTTCCTGCAAACCATAAATGCACTAATATTTTGTTCATCCATTGCTGTCAAATAAGCCCTGAGCAAAGGGCAGAGGGTTATGAATCTGAGACCATCAGAGACTTTTTTCTTAAATCCCTCTGTAACTTTAAAGGAGTTTCACACCTTCCAGCTACTCACTGCAACTCCTTCCTGAGTGCTCCCCACAGTGTTGCCTGAAGAGCTGCTTTTTGTCAAAACAGCATACTCACACCTAGGAAAAAGTAAATTATCAGTGCTAGTACAAAGCAACACAAATCATTGACCGGAGCTAGGCAAGCTGCTTGTGGCTGGAGGAGATGAGGAAATGCTCACACACACTGCTCTGTCCACAGGCAGTGACCTTGGCCAGGTGGTGTGCACAGGCACCTCCTCTGCAGCCCAGCCGGACCCAAAGGAACACACCCGAACCTCTGCTCCCAGATGGTGGCACTGCATTCAGCTCGGCTGCCCTGCTCACGATTCTCTCCCCAGATGTGATTCAGACATGCAGGCCAAGAGGGAGAGGAGGAGCCTGGCTACCTCACTGCCCAAACTGAGCTGCAGCAGCCTTTCTTACCTGTAAGGAACTGGGAGCAATAGCAGCTGCAGCAATGCTGTCCCTGGGCTGCTACTCTGACACAGAGGTTTGGGCATGGTAGGATTGTTCTTTGCACTGGAACACAAAACACTCCACAAGTCCAAAACACTCTCACATACAAGGACCTTCAAGGCCAAAATACATAAGATTATTAAGAGACATGTTGTTTCTTTATAGAAGCATCCCTGGCCCATCTGGGTCAGCAGCTTCAATAACAGACTTGCTATCCTCTGAGTAAAGTTTTGCTAAGCTCTGCCAGTTCCCACTTTTACAGCAGCAGAGAACAACTTGGACATGCAAAATAGTTCAATAGGTAAAATGCCAGCATAGGGAGCATAAACAAATGCTGCATCACAAGCAAACATGGTGGTAGCCATACTTTATACAGCACGAGACAAAATTCCCAGCAGACCTGTCACACACATCTGAAACTCCTCACCTGCAGCTCCTTTAATTAGCATTACAACTGCTGCCTTGAAGTTTGTCACAGAAGAAGCAGTCCCGTGCTTGCCACAGACGTTTTCAAGCCACATCTTTCATTCTGGGATGGTTAACATTTCCTCCATGTGACTCCAGTCAGACAGGAAGAGATAGAAAACTCCTCTGCCCATTGCTACACAGGAACCTTTTCCCTATCCCATTAAAAAAAACACCTTTCTACCTTATGACACTCCACACTGCACAGTCTGCACAAGCAGGACTGACATGTGTGCAGTTCAAGAATAAGTGACTCTTGAGGAGGTGCCTGGTACCTGCACAGCAACACTGACAGGTTGTCTTACAAGGAAAGACAAATTGAAGGAGATCTATTACATCTCAAAGTGATTAAGTCCTTTCTAACACGTTATTCAGCTCCTTCCCTAGGGCCAAAACACAATCTATTCCATTCTCAAATAGCATTATTTTTTCTGCAGACATAAGGAGGGCTGCTTGTAGTCTAAAGTACTTTTTAGGGAAGTGAATGTCTCAAGGTAGTCCTCAGTAAGAACAGCTTCAAATCAACCTGCTCAGCATAAGGCATCTGCTGCAAGACATGAAGTATTGAAGTACTGGCTGACAGAGGCTCAACTAGGCAATAACTTGGAATGTTACTTCAATAACCCATTTATGGAGTGCCCTCATTTTCCACCCCATGAATATAGTCCCTCCCTTGACTTCATGGTGTGGTTAGTAAAGCTGAGCAAATCTACTCATTTTGGACACAAATAATACCTTTGTATCTGCTGGCAGATGTTGAGCAGAAAGATGTTCATTTCACAGCATAAAACTTTTCATAGATAGTTCATTCCTTGTAGCATATTGTTGGAATTATGTCATTCCTGCATTGTATCAGTTCTTCCCCATCTCTTCATACCCTTTAAATTACACCTTTGGTCTTGCATCATATTCCTGGGATCATTAAGTACGTGAACTGTAAATATTCCTATCCTTTGCCACAAGAGAACAGAGAGGAAATTGTGCAAGGCAGGTCAGAGTAGCCTTCTCTAACAAGAAATGAAAGCTGGGACTTCGTGTGCAGCTTCAAAACTTGTGCTACTGAGCTGCCATAATGACATATTACCTTCCATTAATCTGCAATTAAACACTGACAGAGACTGTCAATCTAATACCCTATCCATTCAGCAGAACTAAATGTACCATTTCTGTCCCCGACACCATTCCTATGACTAAAACTCTTCAAAATAAAGTTAAATGTGAGATTTAATGGAGCGAGGAAGAGTCCAAATTCTGAATTAAGAAGGAGCGAGATTACCGTGTTTATAGCCTCACCACATCTGTGACTGTAAAGGCTGAGGAAACAGAATGGCTCTGCAGGAATGTATGCAAGCACAGAAATCATCTGCTAACACCTACAGCAAACTCATTTGCTGTCACCAATCCCCCTGGGACAACCAACTCTGCTATCTGTATGTGCTCACTGCCTCTGACAGACACAGTCCCTGTCCCAAGTGCTCCCTGGTGTCCATTACACCTGTCCCCAAAGTACACCACATTCCCTCACGGCTCCCTGACTCCTCCTGGCAGAACGTGTCAAGGTCACCACTCCATGCACAGAGAGGGACAGGAATGCACTCCATGCACAGTGAGGGACAGGAATGCACTCCATGCACAGAGAGGGACAGGAATGCACTCCATGCACAGAGAGGGACAGGAATGCACTCCATGCACAGAGAGGGACAGCAGTGCACTCCATGCACAGAGAGGGACAGGAATGCACTCCATGCACAGTGAGGGACAGGAATGCACTCCATGCACAGTGAGGGACAGGAATGCACTCCATGCACAGTGAGGGACAGGAATGCACTCCATGCACAGTGAGGGACAGCAGTGCACTCCATGTACAGTGAGGGACAGGAATGCACTCCATGCACAGTGAGGGACAGGAATGCACTCCATGCACAGTGCAGGGGACAGGAATGTACTCCATGCACAGTGAGGGACAGGAATGCACTCCATGCACAGTGCAGGGGACAGGAATGTACTCCATGCATTAAGGGACAGGAATGCACTCCATGCACAGAGAGGGACAGCAGTGCTCCAGCATCACTGCAGATGAGACATCACTTTAGACGAGACACAAGCCAGAGAACTGCACAGTGCAGGACATGGAATCCAGGCTGAGATTCCCTGTCTCCTCTGCTGGAGCTGCAGAAACAGAGCTGCACTCCCTTTCCACGCTGTAGTGCCACAGGAGTTTCTGTCCAGTGGCTGCTGCCATCACTCTGCTGGTAGGAGCATTTGTGCAGGTGCTGCCGGGCCTGCTTGGGGTGAATCCATCAGGACAGATCAACCCAAAAGCTGCAGATTGTTTACAATAAATTGATAGATTCAGCTTCCCGGAGCCTGCCCTGCTGTCAGATCTCTGTGGGATTGTCACCAGCTCTGAAAAGCACTGACGGCTAGTGACAGCCTAGCTGACACAGCTGGAGCCAGAAGGGGACATCTGGTAAGAGCTGGAGGCCTGATTCCAGGAAAACAAGCCTGCTTAGGGGGAAAAGGAGGTTCCCAAGTGCTGCTCTGAGTGGAAACTTTACCAACACAATTGCTGTCTTAAATGACACCATGAGGCCGTGAGCTCTCCCCGACTGTGGGGCTGCTCCAGGGCTGAGCTCAGACACAAGTGGCTCTCGATGTACCCTGCAGCCAGTGCACACACACTTCATCTGAGCATGACTTATCCACCCGAAAATAGGCACACGAAATAGCTGCACTGAAGCACTTTCTGCCCTAGATGCTTTAATTTTAGACAGCTAGAGACAGATGAGATGAATGCCATTCTGATGAACTGAGCCCTGCCACGATGGGATTCAGCACTCAGGGCTGCAGCAGAACATGTACATCCACTGAGTGACTTTAGGTTTCCTTCCCAAACACATTTTAACACTCAGCTCCGTTTCAGTGCTCCTCAACAACTTGTACAGCTCTTTATGTTCTGCAAGCATCAAAGATTTTAAAAATCCAAACCAAATAAAGAATCATAAACACACAAATGACCTCGACGTTCTTCATGACGTGCCAATCCCACGGCATCAAAAAGCACAGCAGCCATTCCAGAAGCGCAGGGGAACACCTGAATGCTGATTTGAAACTGCTCCTGTTCTCACACAGTAACTCTGGGCTCCCACCCACACCCAGGTGAGATCTCAGCAGAACTGTTTCTTGTGACAGGACTGACACTTTGCCAATGGCACAAACGCTGCTAAATTAAGCCCAGTAAACGAGATAGCTGACTACACTTGGTTATCTGAACAGCTATGCTCTTTCTCTCTTTTAACCAGCTACAAATCTTAGTTTTTGCGTGGTTCAGTTTGGTTTTTCTTTTAACCTCAGTATTCACAAAACAAATATATGTGCTTCAGGGCTTGCAATAACACTTGCAATATTTGGCAAGCAAATTTTCACACACTTGGGGTGATTGCAACTATCTGGTCACTTCAAGTGCCACGGTCAGGGTTCAGCACCCACCAAACTCCTGACAACTAAGGAACAACCAGATATGCCATGCTGCCAGGCATGGGCATCTAAACCTAGAAGCCATTCATAAATCTGAGTCAGGGAGCTGATGTCTGGGGAATGAATGCAGTATAGCAAATAAATCAGTACTTTTTCATGAGGAAAACAGAGAAACATCCAGAAAATAAAGACCCGGCCTGCAATGGCCCTAATGTATAGCTTACACACAAAATCAAAAGTCACCCAATTCCTAGCACAACCACACTGTAACTGTTAACAACAAGGACACATTCAGCTAAATAAACATTTTCAGAGTTAGCACACTGCATTAATTAAGTGCATATTTGGAAAAACAGTACAGTTCACCAGAAAAAGAATGCCCATTTGGATGTGGATTGTGTACATGGCTACTTTCTCCTGCCTGCAGGGCCACATGGTAGGAAGTACAGAGAAGTACATATGATTCATATGATGATGTAACAGCATTGCCAGCTCCCACAAAAAATTCACCAATCACAGCATTTAGCACTTGCAGGACATTGCAGGAGTCCTTGAGGTGAAGTGAGCAGCTCCTCCAGCTCTATTATTTTTAGGTCTGCTAATTTCATCAGAGTTCTCTGTAGGACCCTGAAGCAAAATACTCCTTAATTATCTGACTTGGAGATTTTTTTCTCCACATGAGGCTCACAAAGGTATTTTCCTCCATCTTAAGGCAGACCTGTGCCCACAACATTCAAGCTCTGTCATTTCTTGTTCTTCAACTTCTGTAATGTTCTCGGTTTTCCTCCAGCATTATTTTTTTATTCTGCATACCAAAGGGCCATACAGGAGAAAAAGTGTAAAAGCTGAGAGGAAAAACTCATAAGGAAGGTGGGTGGTGATTACTTTAGTTGTGAAAGAAGAACAATGGAGGAGTCAATGTCTCAGCACACAGGAAAGTGTATGAAGGTGAATGCATTTTTATGTGCCCTCACAACCACATCGTGGACCTCCCACTCCTGCCAACAAAGCATAAAGGTCAAAAGAGAAATTAAACTCAAGATATATTCTTCTGAGAATGTTTTTTTTTAAGAACCTCATGATTTAGTCTGATTTGATCTCTTGAGATCAGCAGTGCTTCATGGAACCCAACTCCTGTCTCCAAGTAATCGAGGGCAGCTTCTACCCCCTTCACATCAAAGACAGTCTTACCAAAACACCTGGGAGAGAGATGCATCCCTTCTGACTGCAACTAAGCCAGCAAGGTCCTCTCTCCTATTTGCAAGTGCAAAAGCCCACAAGTCTCCCCTGTGCATCCAGCATAAGACCCTTGGACAAAATACAATGTCTGCACATACAGGGTAGGATAAAATAAAGAAAAGTGAGCAGATTCAGACACTGTTGGAAGTACTTTGCATTAGTGGTGAGGAGGAAAAGGCTGAAGAGGGAGGTTGCTTCCACTAAAAGCCCTCTCAGGATGCTGGACACCCAGGCAGGTGTAGATGTGAAGCCAGCACTGAGCCCAAGCTGCTGCACTGGTCACTGCTCACAGCTCACAGCTGCAGTGCACAGCACTGCTCCAGCCTGACATTAAACCTCCTGCTCACTGGGGTGGGTTAGCCCTGGCTAAGAGACAAACACCCTCCCCCAGGCTCTCACTTGCTCTCTCCTCTCAGTGGGATATGGAGAAATTAGTAAGAATAGGAATGAAAAAGCTTGCAGGTTGAGATAAAGACAGGGAGATAGCTTATCAATTACTGGTGCAGGCAAAGCAGGCAAAACAGACGTGGCTTGATGAAAATTACTTACTGCAAAGTAAAATAGATGCAGGCAAAGAGAAACAAGGAACATTAAAATACCCCCTTTCCTCTCCCCTCTCCCAGGCTCAATTTCATTGCTTTTCTCAAGACTACTCCTCACCCCAAGCAGCATAGCCATTGGGAGCTATGGTCACAGCACCACAGAATGATTTGGGTCAGAAGGAGACTTTAAAGATCACCTTAGTCCAACATCCTGCAATAAGAAGGGACATCTTCAACTAGACCAGGTTGCTCAGAGCCCCATTCAACCAGACCCTGATTGAATGTTTCCAGGAATGAGGCATCCACCACCTCTCTGGGCAACTTCTTCCAGTGTTTTAGCACCCTTATCACAAAAAACTTTTTCCTTTTATCTAATCTGCATCTATCCTCTTTTAGTTTAAAACCATTTGCCCCTGTCCTATTGGGGTAAGATAATGTAATGATAATAGAAATAATAAAAAAATACTACTACTCCTGTAATCATAACAGGCCCTAAGTAGCCTACCCCCATCTTCTTTATAAGCTCTTTAGGTATTGAAAGGCTGCAGTAAGGTCTCCCCAGAGCCTGCTCTTCTCCAGGCTGAACAGCCCAAACTCTCTCAGCCTTCCCTCACAGAAAAGGTGCCCTCACATTACTTTTGTGTCCCTTCTCTGGACCCACTCCAGATCTGGAGGCAGAACTCCAGGTAGGGTCTCATAAGAGAGCCAAAATCACCTCCTTCCTCTGGCCACACTTCTTTTGATGCAGCACAGGACAGGACCATCTTCCTGGGCTGCAAGTGTACATTGCTGGGTCATATTCAGTTCTCCATTCACCAAGTCCTCCTCAGCAGGGCTGCCCTCAGCCCCTTCACCCCACACAGTGTGTGCTGACACCAGGGGAACATCCAGCAGCTCCTGCTTGAGTCGTCCACAGGCTGTGAGCAGCTGCTCCTGTCTAGCATGGATCATCTACTCCTTCTTCTTCCCTGACACTGGTGCTCACTCTGTTCTTTCTCACTTTTTTCTCTCCCCTCCTCTGCCTGTATGTTGTTTTTTGTGCTTTATTAAATCCACCAACTCACCTGGTGGGCTGACATTTGGCACGCAAGTGCACCCTGATCATTTCTGGAGAGTAAAATAGATAATCTGAAATAAAGCAACCTAAAATAGACAAAAGGTATTCTCAAATATTTCAAGACAGCAAGAATATTTTCCTTTAAAATAAATAAATACATACATACCCTTTTTAGTTTTATTAGTTTTGCCACTGTCCATAATTAGAATTTGATAGATACACAGTGTTGACTGCCAATCAGGTTTTAAAATAAACAAAACAAAAAAATTAGAACCATATTTTTCATTTCAGGAACACAACCTGCCAGGTGACTACAGCTGTTGAATTGGCCCAGACTAGATAACAGAAACACGTGGTACCTGAGACACACACCATTGTTAAGCCCACACAAAACACTGTGGACAACCAAGGACCCAGCAACATAAAGAGAAAGAAACAGCAGCAACCAAAATTAAAAAAAAAAAAAAAGAAAAGGCACACAACAGCCAAAATGCTGAACGCTGTCCTCATTGTTAAAAACTTCCAAGAAATAACTAACTCTCAGAATTATTTCTTTCTAAACATTTTGGAAAAGCTTTCATTTGAAAGAATGTTCCTATGCACCCTCCAGTCTTTTACCCCATGGGAAACCTGTTCACAGCACAAACTGCAGTGGCTGCAGAGAGACAGTGTTTATAGAAAGAAAACACCAGGCATAAAACCTAGGCCAGTGCTGAGGCTGCCACTCTGCCCCCAAAAGGGCACTCACCCCAGGAACCCCACTTCTCCTAAATGCAAGGCTACAGCTGGTCCAAACAAAGACAAGCCATCACTCCATTCCAAAGAAGCAATGTTTCAAGAAAATTCAAAGCAGCATATTTTCATGTTCACATCTTTGCTTACTTATAATCCTTACTTATAATCCCCATCCATACTCAAAGATCCCAAACCCTTTAGGTGAGCCCTATACATACAGGTGAGATTGTTAAAGGTGGCCCAAAGCTCACCAAACACAAACTTATGACAGAGCCACCAGTAATGGATGGGCTACCTGGGAAAAGAGCCCAACATCAGCAAATTTGTACTTTGTATGCTCTTCCACTGTCAGACATCTGAGTGAAATAACAAATGATATATGCAGGAGCCTTTTCCTCTGCCTGCTCCTTATCTTCCTTTTCTCGGCACACAGAGTAATTCATCAGAGCGAAATCCCAGGAGGTTTAGATTCCAACACTTCAGTTTACAGCAAAAACTCAGCAGTTTTGGCAAGTCCTTGTACGTGTGGACAAGCAGACCATGTCAGGAAGAGCCTAAGCCCTCAGCAAAGCCTGGCAGGGAATGCTCAGCACCTCCCTGCTCTAGAGAAGCCAAGCAATCGGCTCAGGGGTTAGCGCAGTACTCAGGTATCCATGTTCCAAAATCCCTCTATGGCTTGGGGCAACTCAGCCCATCTCCCTCGTGCCTCAAGTCCCTCTGTAAGCTGGAGACATTGATCTCTTCTGCTGGTAGGGCAGGGCATTGGAGGCTGCACACCACTCTCACAAGAGTTACAGGTGTTAGAGCTAAGGAGAGTGTCCTCGGTTATAAAGCAAAAATGTGTATTCTATCACCATCTGTTAAAATGTGGGAGGGGTGGTGATCCTTATCTCTGTGGGAGATATCCTCTGCTGATGTGCCATCTGATAAGATCGGGGGGATGATCATCGTTATCTATTCACAACCCATCCTTCCTCCAGAAGATACATTCTGTTAATGGGCCATTAAGTCCTATTGTGTGACTGATAAGATTACATCACCCATTGGGAGATGCCCCAGCCAGGGGCAGGAGCCAAGCCTTTCCTACCTAGATAAAAAACTGGGGTTTGGGGACACGAGGGGAGACCTTTCCACTGGATCCCAGAGGAAAGTCGGACCTTTTCCACATCATCGCTGGACCTTCGGAGGAAAACTGCACCTTCTACAGGAGCACTGCTTCAACGGAATCACATCTGTCATCCAGGAGGACTGCAGCCACCATTTATACGGACTGCTACCAACACCCTGACTGACTGACAGGGTGTCAGGTTGTATTTCTGACTGTGTCGGTGGTTGTTTCTTTTATATTATTGCATGTATTTTATTTTTTCTCTTTTCTCCTATTAAATCGTATTACTGACTTGGATTCTCGCACTGGTTTTGCTTTCAAACCAATAGAGAGACAGATTCAGCAAACCCTTGGAGGAGGGGAAGGAAGAACTTAAGAAGATTAAAGAGCACAAAGTCTGACTAGAAGCCAAAGCCAACCACACTCTTAAATCATTTAAGCACTTCTGAACACTGCTCCTTGATTCAAAGGTTTAAGCACCGTTTGTCTCCTACTTTAAAGAATGAAGACCAGCAAAGAGCAATGGACCTGATACAATTCCGTGCTGCTGAGACATCTGCTGAGTACATACTTTTCGTGCAAGGATGACAACAAGTAAATGCCATCAGTACAAAAGGATGATGAGGTCACAACAGAGAAGTATTTTAAGACTCCTACCTATCCCTCTTTTCCTCAGCATAATGTTAATAATTTACTGTAAAATGTTAAAATACTGAGCCCTGAGATATTCGGTCAATAAACATGACCGATGATCAGAATTTCATCTTGTGAAATAAATAAAAACTCTTACCCCGTTTACAATTGGCAGCTCAGGCCTATAACTCTGTGATGTTCAATTAACCAACAGCTTCAAATGGGCATTAGCACCTTAAATAATCCGTGGCATTGCACGCAGAACACTGCTATTAATTTTCTTACCATGGTGCAAGCTTCCAAAAAAACCAATAAAACAGACAAAAAATTAAAAAACCTCCACATCATCAAGTTGATCTTCTGGGCAGCAATTTTTCGGTCAAAGACAATAACACAAAAATGTGTCAACACAGTAGATCCTATCCATGAATTAGAACAAGAATCCAAAATAACTCACCTGTATTCACTAGACCAAAGGTTTTGGGTAACAAACTGCCTTTGAATTACTTAAGCAGTGTGAGCTATGGCAATGATTCTGGAGCAACACTGAATCCCTGCTCTCTGGGGTGTCCTCTTGTAATCACAGGAGACACAAGTCATTACAGCTCTTTTAGTTTGTGGATGTTTGGAGTTTGGGATTTTTCCTTCAACTAAAACTACCTGCAAAATAGTCTTTTTAGCTCCAACTAGAGGCTCTTACTAAGCAGTGGAGTTCAAGCTCTGGGGCAGCCATGTGGGAAGTCATGACCAGTCCCAGCTCCTCAGAGCTGCTTGCTAACCCTGAAACCCCAGGACTTCTGTTTAAATGTGGGCATGACGAACTTGTGGCTACAAAGCCTTCAACAAAAGGAAGCACCAGGACAGAACTGAGCTGGATTACATCGTGAAGATTGGACACACCAGGAATGGCTCCTCCCTGCAGCATCCCAAGCTGCAGAGGGAGGTAGGGATGGAACAAACACAGCACTAATACCTTCCACAGTTTTTGTGTGACCTTTGGTAGCTCTCAGCAGACATCTCTCCCATCTGTGCTAGTTCCAGTGTGCCTCTTGTGTCTCCAAGACAGTCAGGCAGGACAAAAGCAGAAGTCAAAACATCTGTCAGCCTGTGCCACTACAGACAAGAGTGGCTTTTTGCGTGAGAGACCACAGCACCACAAAGGCGTTGGCAGGAGGCCTAGAGCTGCCAGACTCTGTAGCTGGCTGTGTGAGAGGGACAGATCTGACAAGGGCAAACAGTTCCAGGACACGAGCTGCAAACACAATAATGGGCTTAGGGACAAAAAGCAGCCGCCCAGGAATTGCACTGAGCAATAGGGGGACAACTCTGAAAGGGAAAGATGAAGCTGCGGCAAGATGAAAGGGAGCAGGAGGGCTGGAGCTATGCAGAACAAGACTGGCAGCATATCTGGGATTTAAAATTAGCCTTACACTGATCTAACCAGCCTTGACTGCATTTCAGCTTCCTCTCTGATGCACTTGGCCAAGGACAAGCCCTGCTGAGGGCATTTAAATCAGACAGCAGCACGTCCCCCACTTTGTCCTCCTGCCTGTCACCCCACAGCCATCAGTCCCAGCACACAGCAGCTCCTGCTGGAGGACAGTCCCAGAAGCAAAAGTGACCAGGGACGAGGCTGGTGAGGAGGAAAGAGCTGGTCCAGTGTCTGCCTCGTGCTCCTTTCTCCAGGGCACACTCTTACTCTTGAACAACAGGAAAATCCCTTGAATGCCCTTCTCCCTTCCTCTGCCAGCCAAGATCATAAACCAGCCTTCCCTGAGTGGCACAAGCAGCCACTCAGTGCATCCCAGTCCACATCAGTTCTTGCACTGCTGGTAAACAATAAAAAAATAAAAATATTGTTCTGCATATGCAACGAATAAAACACTTAGATAAAAATTTTCAGGCAGCAATGCATCTTCTTACCTTCTTCTCTTCCCTAGCCCTACTCCTGTTGAACTTTCATGTGCCTATCACTGCAAACAAAAGATATAAGCCAAGCTAATGAAAAGTCTGGCTCTGTGGCATGTGGGTGTATGAATGAGACAGCATGGCCCTCGTGTGCATGGAGTAATTGCAGGAAACACATTTCCAGACCTGTCAGGAGTCGTTTGTTTTAGAAGGAGTAAAAGATAGCTGACTTATTTTCCCCTTCAAGCAAGAAAAAAATAAAAAGAAGAAAATAGAAAGAAAAAAGAGAGAAAAGAAAATGTATTAATAACTAAAAGGAAAGGAAATATTTCTGATGGGTGATCTCCTTCCTATCATTATTAGCATGATGGATGTGCTGGGAGATCCCAGTTGCTTGTACAACATGGTGCTGTACAACAGAGGGCTCAATGCAGTTCCCTCCTGGCACTAAGACAGGAATAAACAAGAGAGAAAAGAAACATTCAGCAGAATAGAGAGAACCACCCGAGGTGGCACAACAGATCTGCAGCAGAGTCAGAAATCCTGGCCGCAGGAAATCCAGATTTCCTATATGTGCATCAGAGCTGCTCTGCTTTCCTAAGGTACCTCCAGAGCTGGCTGATCTCCTCACAAAGGCTGCCTGAGCTCCTGACAACACTGCAGGTGCTGAAAGAGCAAATATCCAAGCTGTGCTGAGGGACACAGGTGCCCTGTGTATCATTATGAGATCCAGGTATGATCCCCAATTCACCTGTAAAACCAAACGACAGCAGGCTCAACCATCATTTACAGGAGTCATGCACTCTCTTCCTCAGTGCCCAGCGCCCAGCTGGAGCTAACTCCACTCAGCATCACTCTCTGGGCCTGGCCATCCAGCCAGTTTGTTACCCAGTTAATATTCTATTAATCCATAAATGTTCTTCAGAGGCAGTGAGCATCTCCAATCCTGCTGGAAAGCACTGTGATTTTTCACTGCATCCTCTGCCATTCCAAGGCTCAAAAGATCCTACCACCATTCCCAAGTCCAACACTCCTGCTCTGCACTCTCTGCACGTGGTCAGAGCACACATGTCAGGGCTGAGGAATGAGCCACCACACCAATGATGCTTTGGCTTAGACAGAAACACTTCCTGACTTCCAGCTCCAAGGGCTCAGCTCAGCATCTGCTCCACCAACAAAATAGGTGATGGAGGTTTGATGCAAGCTGACGAAATCAAGTTGGAGATACAAACAAAACTCCCCCATGTGGCTCCTCACTCTTTTTCAGAGGCTGGGCAGAACACAGACACTTGCAAGCCTCTGGATAATGCACAGACATTCACAGATACACAACTAGCACAAGCAATGCAGATTTGCTCCCTTTGATCCAGAGTTCCTAGGTTCATTCCCCAGGGATGACCCTAATCAGGGTCGTGTTCTTTTTTTTTAGGAAGAAACAGAATTTTAAAAATCCCATCTGACTATATTTTAAGAAGATAAACTACTTAGCAGAGCTATGCAAAGAAGCAGCCAACTGAAAGGTAATTTGTGTTTTGAATTAATTTCATGAGGGCAAAGGATTCTTTCTCAGTGCCTTGAAATATTAGGTTGGAATTCTTGTTGGCTCTCTAAAAGATCACAATAGATCACAGTACTTTTCAAATCCAGGCTTAAAGCAAGTCAGAGTTAGGGTAGCCTCAGGATAAAATTACAAAATCAGACAGTCATGATCTGGAGAAGTGCCTGCTCCCCACATCCTGGGTTACTCAGGATCACCTACAATTACATCCCTATGTACTGGGGGTGCTCAGGGCTCCACTCTCAGTATTGGGGTATGGATAAACTGCCATTTGAAGCCCCTGATCTTTAATCCCCATGACCAGCCCATCCTCCTATTCCCTGTTAATTCATCACTGATGCTGGAAGTTGTTTTCTGAGGTGCATCTAGAAAGGCAGGATTAACCAGAAGAGTAAACTCTTTGTCCACCACACGTGAAGAGCCAAGAAAATCAATTGTGTTGCAGGAAATGCCCTTGGCTTTTTATCAACACTAGTGCTGAGCACTGGGGAGCCACTCAGCAGCTTCCTGTTGCCTTGCTGGGATATTCTACAGGTTGCAAGGGACTGATTTATAAAAGCCTCCATTTCTAACTTAAATAAGGCATACACCATAAGCAACTTGGGAGCAGGCAGACATATTTACAGTCTCAGATAAAAGCTTTTACCTTTACATACTTCAACAGTTTCAATACCTTTATCAGCCTACATCCACAAAGCCAAGTAGCACTATCTTCCTCACCTCATTTCCAACCACCTGAGCTACTGAGAGGCCATTTGAATTATTCAAGGCCTTGTGGGAAAACCCAAGCAACATAAAAATAATCAATTGGTGTCATTGCATCCAGCACTACAATTGTTCTCCTGAGGCTTCTTTGTCATAGAATCATTAAGGTTGGAAAAGGCCTCTAAGATCAGCAAGTCCAACTGTTAACCTGCCACCACTGTGTCCACCTTTACACCAATAACCCCAAATGCCACATCCACATGTTTTTAAAACACTTCTATTGAGAGCACATTTTTGAATATTGTCTATTAAGTAACTCCCACAAAGGAGTAAAGCTCTACTGTAAGAAAGAGGATCTATTAAAAGTACAGCAGAAACACAGGTCTCCCACCCAGGTGATAAGTTTCTAGTGACAGAGTGATGCTGTGCAGGCTCCAATAGAAAGTCCTCAAAGGAGGTTTCTTCAGGGTTCCAAGAGCCTAATCCTGACCCACCAGCAGGAACAAACAACACAGGTTTCAGTTTCTCCCCCATCCCCACACACATTCATCCAGTCCCTCTCTCTCTCAGATACATTTACTTACTTTTAACAATAACAGTAATAATAATAATGATAATGATAATAATAATAATAATAATAGGAGTAGTAGAAGCAACAAGAACTTAGCCAGAGTTCTCCAAAAATCTTCACAAAGGATAGGGTTATGCAAGCTTACCCAGGTCATGGTGAAACAGAATCTGAAACCAGTCAATACCTGGTTTTCCCTGTCTGACATTAAAGCCTATGATGCTGTCCTGTTTTTTTTATATCAGCTACATATTAGTGATACAGGAGGGAAAGGGAAAGAATGAGGAATAAGACTTATTTGTATCAGCTGACAACAACTCATTTCTGGAACCCTTTCAGGGTAAAAGTTTGATGATAAGAATAACAACCATAACCAAGGCTACATAGTCCTCACCCACCTCTTACTCTTTCCCCTCCTTTTTCAATCTGCTGATTGCACACTAAGGGAAATTACTGTTTTTGCTTTATTAGATCAGTACCTGGAGGGCTTGGATAAGATCACAGCACCATCACACAGGAAGGGCACAATACTTAGTACATCACTGGGAGAGGAGGCAAGAGGAATGCAAGGTTCTGTGCTCCTGAGTAGCCCTCTTATCTTCAATCTTACGCTGCCTCTCTAAAACTCTTATTTCCTGTACTACGTAATTTTGTACTTCCTTAAAGGCAGGGATTTTTTTCCCAAGCTACCATACATACTTTCCCACTATTTCCTGCTCTGAGATCAAACCTGCCTTCTTCTGCCACCATTCTCCAGTATTTCTCATTTGTCCTTCTCACTCTCACCTCAGCCATCTTTTTTATCTCCTATCTCTTCTGCTCAACTTTGATCCTGTGCTGCTCTAAGCATTCAAAATGACCTCAGAAAGCTTGCCAGTACTCTACCCTCTTGAGGCTGCTTCTTCTGTGCAATATACTTCTCTCAAAAATTTGATCTGCAAAATAGCTGACCTACCACTACTCCAGCAGGTTTCCAGAGGAGCTACAGGATGCTCAGTGCTTCAGGAAAAAAACAGTTTCATTTGTTCAACTACATAAGCAAAGGCAGAGCCCATCTTAATAGCCACTGTGTGGTTCATTGCTGTCTGCATGCTCCACTGGGAGCCAGAGTTCCCATTCAGATCCTACCTTTGTCTCTGTCATATTGATTCTGGGTAAGCACCTGAACTTTTCTGCCTCTCTTCCATCTGTAGAGCTGAAGTGATTGCACCTCCATCACAGAACTGCCTCAGATTTAACTCATCCGTGTTCACAGTGCTCTGAGATCTGAAGATCGAGGGTGCTGGAAAGCACATGGTGCTACAGTTATGGGAGATGTGCTTTTGCATGATCACAAGCTGAAAAGCAATCAACCACTGAGGACAATGGTGCTTTCCTGACACTCCTGTCTTTTAACATTTTCCACTTTGAACACAGTCACGTTCACGTTTCATTCCTATCCTCTGCTTTCCCTCTCTTGCTGTTTGAAGCAAGCTCTAGGCACAGCCTTTTCTGATTAGAGCAAGAGAGAGACCTCCCTTCACTATGATTTACTATCCCACACAGCCTTTGCCAGGAATCCAATCATCCAAGGAAACACTGGAAAGCACTGCTTGTGCCATTGCTATCAGGGAAATAAGCAACAACCTCCAACAGCCACAGGGAAGGCGGCCACACCAATTAAATTACAGTTTCCACCACACACATTAAAAAGAAGAACATTCCTGAAAATCCTTACGCCTGAGCCAAATTTTCTGCCTGCAGGAAGATTCTACAGGGCAATGAAACTACCCAGAAGTCTGAAGTCACTGTTATGTATAATTACCTGCATTCCAGCTCTGGTATTGCAGCGATTCCTACACAGCTGCTTCTTTCACATACACACACAGAAACCAAGACACAAACCAGGCTTCCCCACTGGAGGAGTCGTCCACATGCACCTACCACACATTTCTGGCCTGGAAAGCAACACTCCGTATTTCCTACCTTATTCTTGTACCCACTACCTCCAGTCAAGTTGAACACACTAGCTCAAATATAAGCACATGCAGTAAGAGACAATTCCCATACCTGGAAACTTGTGAGAATCCCTTTAGTTTCTGTGAGATAAAGCCCAGGCATGCACAGGATTGAAAAGGAAGTTTTTCTTTCCTTGCCTGTGAGTAAAGGACAGCCTGCAGTGCCCAGTGCTAACTGACCAACCCAGTAATCTGGGTAACAACCACTGTGTGTGTGCAGACCCTAAACACATCAGGGTAAATAGAGAGAAGGTAAAAGCAGGAGCTGAAACACTGACAGTGGATGGTCAGAAAACTGAAAAAGGACAAAACACAAAGAGGCACAGAGCAAAGACTATCCCTGGGAAAGGGTACTTGAAGGAAAAACAGCCAAAAGCCCCACCTTGCCTCAGCCACATGACATCTTAAATGTTTTTCAGCATTCTTGTTGTTGGGCTTCTTCCTAGCTGCCTTCTTTTGGTAAGGTTTACCTGGGCTCTTTTCTGTGCCTTTCCCCTTTCCTGCTGCTTGTAACAGCAGACGACGATGAGCTGAACCTTCTCTTTGATGCAGATAAGGCTTCATTTCTGTGTCACCTAAGGTCACTTGCATCTGCTCATTCCTGTATCTCAAGGGTTTCAATTAATCACTGCCAGCTCAGCCAGCGACTGGGATCATCCATTTGCAATGGCTGAGAGGCTGGTTTGGAATCTCAATGCAGGCAAATGCTTGCCAAGCTTTCCCTGGAGTGCATGCACAGAGGACTAGAGAGACACCCACACCTGTGATCACTGCCCATGCACCTCCAGCAAGGCCAGTGTTTTGCTGCCCAATCTTCATGGAGAAGAAAATGGTTCTCTGCTGTGTATTAAACTGTGCTGTACAGGAAGGAGGCTGGGATTTGCAACAGTAAAATGCTCTCTTGTGCCTTATGCTGAGAGCACATGATGCATCTGCATGTGCTGAATTATTTGCTTCAAATTTGTGCCCAGACAGACACTGGCTATGAGGTCCTATGCAGGTTAAGTCAGAAATACTGAGCTTCAAACTGGAAATTCTAGTGCCTAAAAGACTCACCTCTGAGCATGCAAATCCTTCCCTCGGACTTTTGTTAGAACTGGCACAGATCCATTTCCCTCTTTGGGGTAAATTCTTTAGGACTCAATCAGCCAAGATGGAAAATGCTGCTCAAAGCCATCAGATGACAACCTACGTTCATTCTTAGCAGATTTCCCTTGATCCAGGTTGTTCTACTCAATTCCCAGTGCTCCAGATTTCAAAACCTGTCCAGCTGTTGTCACGCACTGTCCAGACTCACAAGGCAGCAGGAAACAATTTCACATATTTCAACACTTGCTGCTGAAAAATTAATATTAACTTAGTTTATTAGCATGGTGAGGAGGGACAGAGAAGGAAAAAGGGGAGGGGAAGAAAGAGTGTGCAGAAAGTAACATCATGACAAGCCTGACATTTCTTTCTGTGGCTGTCTTTTTTTCTGCTGCATGGGCTTCTAAGCATTTGTGTACATTGAAAACATAAGTGAGCACAAAATAATGCTATCCAGGAAGAAATCTGGTGAAGCATGATATATTGATTTCCTACTAAAGATAGTCTTCATACCATATTCACCCAAGGAGCAAGAAAATTGTCTCTAAGAAGCAACTTAGTAAATACCAGAGCAGTACCATCCACTCATCAACTGCCCCATTTTGATGGAGAGAAAAACCATGCTTGAGGAAAAGGCAGGATTATAATCCAAATGAAAAAAAAATTAAAACTTATTGCTGATATTGAATAATCTATCCCTCTGTGAGGTACAGGAATCCCTTTGAAAAGCAAAGACATAATCTTACACATCTGCAGTGACTTTCTGAAAGCAAAAAAAGAAGAAAAGGTATTGGAAGAATGCATTGTCCTACGTCATCAGGAAAGGCTAATGCTGATAAAAATTGTGCTGCCTCAACTGTCAGCTGAGCAGCAGACGTGGAATGCAACCCTGACACTCCTCTGACAGTGCTGGCCTACATCCTTATCGTGTCCTGCTGCTGTGCAACACACCACACTTCTCCTGATGATTTTCTTTTCCCTCCCAGGAAGTCATCTTAACAAGGGAAAAGCTAAAGGACTATTAGAGGAGCTGTCAACAAAAAATCCCGACTACTCTACATCCCTGGTACTGCAGCACTACCAACATTTTCACTGGTTACTCATTTAGGCTTCAATTTACAGGCTTTTAGTTCACTGCTTTTTGAAAATGGTGACTTAAAACCACTGAACCTCTTCTCCTAGCCCACAGCTAGGTCTGCCCTCAGCCAGGCCCATGCCTCCCAGGAGGTGCCAGGTCAGCTCTTCACAAAGCAATGTACAAACGGGATCAAGGAACTGAGGAAGCTTCGAAAGAAAAAAAAACCCAATAAACAACCTTCCTACCACCAGCCCCTGTCCCCTTGCAAATGTTTTTTCTCTAAAAAGGTGAGCCAAGCTGCAGCCCTGAGAAAGGTGGAAGCATGTGCAGTTGCACAGAACAACAGAGAGAGATGCTGCTATGCCTTACAGGTGCAAGGTAGGGCAGCAGCGGCTAAAACAGGAATTACTGTAAAAAAAAAAAACTATCACAGAACCACAGCCTTAATAAAGAAGTGGTTTACACTCATTTTCCAAAGGGTTTGATGACTAAACAAGTGGCAAGACCAAGCACAAAGACTACTTGTCCTCCTTTGTCACCATGATTGATGATAATGTTAAAGTTAATGGTACTTTATGCACCCATCAAAATATTATCCCCCCCAGGGGGGTACAATGTGTCAAAGACAAATGAGGAAATGAAGTCTAGCACTGCATATTTGCTCCTCAAGTCTCCTGATTTATACTGCACAGGAGGGATGCCTTGCACTGAGCTGATGTGTGGCAGATCCATACATCTGCTCAGTTATTTCTAACAGTTCAAAGACAGCTGCCTGCTTCATCAAAAGCACCCACGTGTGCACTAACAGTGTGAAAGGCCACAAATACATAAAACAAAAATGCATGAAAAATATCTGTTAATGGTACCACATCACATTTTGTAATGGGTTATTTTGTGCACGCTGCAGTCTGGCGAAAGCAGGATTATTAGGATTTTAAATTACTGGCCTTTTTTTTCACTAACAATTAGCCATTAGAAACTTCAGAGCTTTTACAGAAACATAAAGGAGATACTCATGAAAACTTTCAAAAATCTTTCCCCAGTAGGATTAGCATCAAATGAGATTTAAAAGGGAGAAAGAGATGATGTATGTGCAGAGTTGTCCACTGCTTGCAAGGCACTGGTTACCTGGCTCTTCCCAACACTAACCTTGCTCACCTTCCCATCCCAGCAGATGTGAGGAGCTACATGGACTCAGGCAGTCAGCCTACTGCCATTAATTATCTCCAAGACTACTCTCACCATAAAGAAAGCCATGCAACACTTATTTTTACCTTGCTATCCCATCTCCTGTACCCAGGAGCTAGGTGAGTCTAACTGGTGTCAGCTGCAAAACCAGCTACTAAACCACACATGTAGATGTACAACAGCCGCAGTCAAAGCTCCTAGGGAAACTCAAATCCTTCAGTAGTGGCTTCACCTTTTGCAAGTGCAGGTTAACTTCTTTTGAACTATAGTAACTATGAAAAAGAACAACACAAGAAAGGAGAATGAAAGATCTGTAAGAGGTGCCTAAAGACAATGAAAATTGCAGTCTCTGTGAACTATTCACATACATCCAGTTCTCATCACTCAGCATCCAGGAGGGCCCATTTATCTTACATTAGGTTTTTATGGCATACTTTTGCCTTGGGCAGGACTTTTGAGCTGTGACTATCTGAGTGGGGAATATTTAAATTTAAGGAAGACAGTGACTGTAAATGTGTTGATTAAGTACTTTAAAAACGCTATTGGCAAAAGGTAAGGCAATTCAGAAGCTGCCTCTCTTAAATTAGTACAGAATGTAGAAGACAAGCAAGTTCCCTCCACTGTATTAAAGCTTTGGTGTAGCAAGCAAAGGAGCATCCTTCCATACAACAGAGTGTATGGAAATGTAAAGTAAGAACCTCAGCTTGCCTACCCACAAGTTCCCCCATTCTCCTTACTGGAGTTGCTCAGGGACCTATCAAACATATAAAGAGTAATATCTGCTCTAGTGTGTGCAAGATTAGATTTCACAAAATATAATGTATTAATAAATTTTGTGTTGATTTTGAATGCATAAGAGACTTTTCTGGTATTTCAGCCATTTGTTATGGCCCAAAGCTGAGAATATCAGCTCTTCTGGGGCATCTCAGAGTTAGCCTTTGAAATCTCCAAGCTCACATCCATATTTTCCATGTGCAGTACACAAAAGGCACTTTTTGGAAATTGATGGGACTGATCCACAATTAGCAGCTATCTCATTAACAGTGGTAATAACTGAAATCACTCTTCAGGAAATAAGCACTCCATGAAAGAAGATACATAGCCAGCTTGAGTCTGGACACAGAAGGAGCAGGCACATGTCCTCACCATTATTGTTATCAAAAACCACATGTTAAATCTGTCATACAAGTCCTAAACCTTCAAACTGGTTGCAAATCAAGAATTAAAAGCAGCACTCGCTCTCCTTAACTTCAGTTGTACTGATGATGCTAAAACTGTGCATCAGCACTACAAATGGTCCCTGTTAAATGTCCCATTGCATGCCAGAGGGGCAGTGCATGTTTTTTTCTCTCTAATCCCAGCAGACAGCAGGCTAGTAAATATTTATATCCAGTAGGATATAAAGACAAAGAACACCAGAAGGCACCACAGGAAATAAAGGGAGTACAGGAATACATGGAGAGGGTCCAGATGTGTGTGACAAAGCTGTGGCTGCTGCAGCAGACCACGCTGAGAGCTTGTCACAGCCAAAAGGCACTGACCAGCCCCATCTGAGAGACCTGCACTCCCAGCACCAGCCCCTGCCTTTTGTTTGCTGCTCAGGAAAGGTGTTCCAAGGTTAGCCATCTCCAGTGAGAGACAAGGCAGTGTAACACATCAGTCCTGCTGCTGAACCACACCAGCAGAGCATCTGGAAGACTGTGAAGTACCAACATGTGTTAACCTGCTCAATGCCACTGCTGAAGACACTTCAAGAATAAATATCTGTCATGGGCAGCTCTCAAGGAACTGCAGACTCAGCTCAGAGGGAATTTCATGTCACTATAACTTGAAAACAGCTATTGAAGACAACCCAAAAATATGTGAAGACATCAACTGAAATGTCTCTTATTCTTTGAGATCATTTCATTTTAACAAAAGCATCCCCTTTTCCTTTCAATGAAGGGAGTTGTTGTATTTCCTCTTCTCTCTCTCCCAAATAAAATACCAGATCACTACCAACTGCTACTACAGCAGGTATCAGTGAAGTTTAAATGCCTTATCTCTTTTAAGCATAGAGGAAACAAGGCCTAGATTTTGTCTAGCACTTGAGAGTGACTCTCAGCATACAATTTTATGGTGATCTCCACTTACCATAACCTAATAGTTTTTCCCTACTTTCTGTTCCTTCTCATTTTATGGGGACATAAACAAAGATGAGATAAAAAATATCAAATTTTCTCAGGTTTAGGTCAGGTTAGATATACTATACCAAGAAACCTGGGTATGATAACTCACATCAAGCCTAGTACACAGCTGGAGATGTGAATTCATACCCTGCATTCTTGGTATGGTACAATATCACAGATGTTTCTCCATTTGCAATTCAGTAACAGCACCACAATGCCAAGTTAGTCAGCAGATGCTATGCTTGGTGTTGACAGGCTCCTAGAAGGCCCCTTTTCCTTCTCCTTCCCACCCCAAACCCTTGCTCTGCAATAGCCAGGTATGATGCCCATGCACCAGAACAGAAACCAAGGACCCACAGAGGAATGTTTTGTCCCAAAATCTTACACAGTGACAACACATCAGAGTATGCACAGCCCAGACCCAAAAGATGCCAACCCTCCCACAGACTTCCATCCAACAGTCCCTCCAGTCCATTTGTATTCTGTGTCCATGGGCTGGCATGTTTCCCATCTGACAATTTAATTTTTTACGGCAAGCTGGGGAAAAAAAATTTCCATCTCCTCTGCCTTTTGGTCCATGTTTAAACATCTAAGTAAGATGTCTCAGTGATGGCATTCTGTGCCACAGGAATGACAAAACTCATATGAACCAGGAACCACACGGTGGCTTTCAACAATGGCCACCAACTAACAAAAGCAGGATCACCCGAGAGAGAAGCAGGTAATCCATCTTCTACTCAAATGTGCTTACATTTATTGTCAAGGTATTTTGTCATAAAACCACCATTCACACATACATACTTTTAAAACCTACCTTTATGTTTAAAATGCTGCCCATTGTCCACAAGTTTCCTCCCAGGAAAGACTCATCTACAAGGCACATATGTACAGATTACACCATCATCACTCACTGCCAGGGGCCCTATGTATAATGCCACACTTCATTTTTTCATATTGATTAAAGCAACTAAATATATAAATCACAGCTCCCATTCTGTTTTCTGTGATGGACCATAAATTCCTCTGTCATCAATTGATTTTTTCTGTCATCAGCAACCTTGCTCTGACTTACATTTCCCAGCCAGAATACAGCAGTAACAAATCTATCCCATACAGAGAGTTTTGTTTAGACAAGAAGCAACTTGCCACAACCTTTACCATAAACCTCATATACCCTTAAACTTAAAAGGCTCAAAGACTTCAGCAATCAAGGGAGAACCACCATTGATTAACAGGAGATCCTAAGTAGGCAAATGAGCAGAGATCCTTACAGTTTCACTAGAAACAGAAAAGCAATATATTTTTGAAACAGTGTTCATTAGAACTGAAAACATTTAATAACCTGGTACACAGCATGCTGAATGAATTTGGAGTGGGGTGAGTAGTGTTACTTAGTTTCAATCAAAAGCAAAGGATTCACTAGACCTAGGCAAAGCTAGCTTGCAATAAAGAGATGCAAAATGGAAAGACTATATTCTAGTGAGAGGGGGAAAGGAACAGATGAATCAACAGGCTTTGGGAAGCAATTTGTGGTGTGAAGGCACAGGATGGGGGAAAGGAGCAGCTGAAGCTCATAATAAGAAGGAAAGTGTGAAGGCTTGCAAGGAGATACTCGTCCTACAGCGACAGTGAAATGGTAAATGAACACTGCTCACAAGACAGTTTGGGAGATTCTCTGCTTCCACAATCAAGATGACTTAACAACTTCTTTGCAGATTTCTAAAGCAAAAAACCGAGTAATTCCTCTGCTGTCCAGTCTTTGTGCTGAAACATCAACATACACTTTGGTGCATTCTTCTCTTCCTTTCTCCTTAAGCACCTTGGACAAACAACAAATGGCTCCAAAGTGATGAGCTGGGAATGGTATTTAACCGAAAAATCATTAAACATTGGCACGGAGAACAATGCTCCCTGAAACACGGAGCTGTAATTATTTTCCCACTTTGAATAAGTCACAGAAGATAAAGATGAAAGGCCTACTACATTTTCAGGAAATTTATTACTACTTACTTAGTGCACAATTTCAGGCATTGAAAATGGCTGGAGTCAGGAAGTTTTAAAGTCTGTGCTCTCAAAAGCAGAGCCACTTAAAACTGCCTTTTGCACATTTAGGACTAAAATAAAAGTGCACTCCATGGGCTATTGATTTATTCCAGCCAACCGCAACTTTAGAGAACACATCTCATTATAAAATGTTCGTGGATGTTCTCCTAGTTCGTGGTTCATTTACAGATGATTATAGCACTGTTATTTCATCCATCGGTGCTCTGTAATAAACAAAAGCATTGCCCTGGAGGGGCTTCAGTTTAACTGACATTTCTTCCAGGCACATTCTCTTTGAAGATGGTGAGAAAGTGCAGGAACTCCCTCAAGGACAACAGTCTTACAAGGGCACCCCGTGAATTTACTGAAAGCCAACACATCAACTTGTCCATGTGAGGCCAAATGACAAGTCCTTGTCCCAGTATGTGGACTTGCAAGGCTAATATGTCTCGTGATTTACCTATCTCTTAGAAAGCTAAAATTCACACAGTGATTTCAAGAGCCGAAATGGCTGAAAGTGAAACATCTCATTTGACAGATGTCACATCACCAGCTCACATCTGACCTGAGCTCCTGAACTGAAAAGGATTATGCTGCAGTTCTTGAGATGATTCAAAATAAATTTAAGCTTTTTCACGGCTACACGCCCAGTGCAGGAGATTAGGGAGCTCTGATGGTTTTTAGCTGGTAGGGATCACGGCTGAAAGCCATTGCACAGGTGCAGTGTGCAATTGCTGCTCCAGCACACTGGGATGGCAGGAGCAGGGCTGCTATGTGCCACCTGTCCTTAGCACAGAGAGGGGCTTTAGTGTTATGAACTGTTGTGGGAATGGATCTCGTGTCCTCAAGGAAAGAGCCACTCCAGCTGACATGCTTTGTGATCTGGGGTAAGACATCTCTCTGTAAAATTAGAGCAAAAGACTTGATCACTTTTGTAAAGTGTTTTTAGACAACAGGTGTTACCATCAATATGAAGGATTCATTCTATAACTAACATACTTCACATCACTAAAAGCCTAAAGACTGCACTTGAACAAAACTTTTTACATCACTGTAGGCTTTTAAAACTTTATCTTGCCTAATTTCCAGTCAAATACCCATTCTCTGTTCAATTTTAGTGGTGGCCTAAGTATTATTTCTAAGATAGAACAGATTGGAAAATTAAGTGCCTCCTACTCGTAGCACCACAGCTGTGGGAGCTGGGGTTGTTCCACCTGAAGAAAAGGAGGCTCAGGGGTGACTTTATCACTCTACAACTGCCTGAAAGGAGGGTGCAGCAAGGTGGGGCTCAGCCTCTGCTCCCAGGCAACCAAAAACACAGCAGGAGGACACAAGGAAGGTTCAGGTTGGTCATCATTAAGAATTTCTTTACAGAAAGGACAGTCAAGCATTGGAATGGACTATCCAGGGAAGCAGTAGAGTCACCACTCCTGGAGGTGCTCAGCAAACAACTGCATGTGGCACTTAGTGCTATGGTTTAGGTGACAAGGTGGTGATTGGTCAAATGTTGGACTCTTGTGATCTTGAAGGTCTTTTCCAACCCTATGGATGCTATCATTCTAAGAATATAATTCATGTAAAAAATACGGCAAATAAAATTGTAAATTCCAAATGACCACTAGGAAATCCCAGTTCAAACATTATACAGGACACCCTCAGAGCTCTCTGCAGACCCCTGTATTGGACCCAAAGGAAAAACACATGTATTTTATGGAACAACACGAGCAGCAGTTTGCAATACAACTTAGACAGCAAAGTCCTCAAACTCCTAATTTTATCTCATGATCCAACATCCATAGTCAGATTCAGAAGAGAGAGTTTAGCACAAAGTATAAAAAACTGTTGCAAACAAAAAAACTGTGAATTTGCTCCAAATTATGAAGTAGAAATGTCCATATTCTTCAAATTTATTTGAGAGCTTTCCTAAACATTTCACTTGGCTACCAGCTTGAAAGGCAGAATTGGTTTTTTTCATCATTCCCATGCCTCAAATTTAGTATAATCTATAAGCAACATACAGACATATTATACATATATCAACTAACAACTTATTTTTGAAGAGCAGGAACAAATTGAAAATTTCACTCCCACTCTACTGCAGTTGAATTCAAATAGTTTAAACACAGCTTCCAGTGATGCCACATCATGTGCTAAGTGTTACACTGAGCAGCCAGAAGAGAAGTTGTAAAGAGGAGGAGGAGGAGAAGGAGGAGATGCCACTTGGCTAGAAAATGAGCCAGGAATCAGATGCCAGCCAGAAAAACAAATTGACTTCTCTTGAAGAGGGTTGGGGTTTGGTTTGTTGTTTTCTTTTTTTATTAAAAGATTAAAAAAGCAGATTGTCTGGCTGAAAAATGAACAGGTGGTGACTCTACTTAAATTCTGTTTTGAAGCACAGCCCAGGTTCAAGAATGAATAGAAACGACTGCTGAACTGCAAAAACACAGCATCATCATTGTCATCAGTCATACCCATCAGAATAACAGCTCATTGGGAGTGCACAGCCATCCTATAGTCACAGCAAGGCACAGTGATACAAGGAAGTCTCTTGCAGCTGAGAGATTTCTATAAAGAAAATCAGGGCCAATGATAGGTTATGGCCTGATGCTAAACTTCTCTTTAGCTGGTCTCTATGAATTCAAACAGGCCTTAAAGAATATCTCCTCCCAAAACTCTCTGCATGGAGTGAAGGCCTCTGCTTTGCTTCAAACAGGACAATGCTATGGATCTACAGTCACATTAGCAGTGGGGTAAATTTATACCATCAAACTGATCACCCAAAAGTCCAAGAGCGAGATTTAAGTTTCCTGCCTAAATCCTCCATTTAGAAACTAAGATTCCATGCAAACTGGGCTGGCTAGAGATTTTTGTCTTAGAACATCAGCCAGATCAGTTGTGAATTAAGATGCCCAATGCTTTAGTGAATGCCCACATTATTCAGATTCTCAGGAGACATATACTCAGGTTGGCCAGGCTATGCATGACAGACCAGCAGGCACTGAGCCTTTCTAACCACCAAGGGTCACTGTTGATTCACTCAGATGAGGAAACAGTGGGGAAAGTACTTTTGATTATAATAAGAAGAGACTGGGTCTGAGAAGGCCCTCTAATCCCTAAGACATGGCTTGAGGATGCTCTTCTAAGATACATCCCATGGCAGCAGCAGTCCTGACTGCAGTGCAGAGTCACTAAGGGAGGATGCAGGTTGGTTGCAGCTGCCCTTCCATTAAATTCCTCTTCAGTCATTTACATCTCAGTTCAAAATAAAACGTGCTAGCAAGATCCTTAACTTACACAAGCCCATGAACCAACAGCAACTTGGATAACTGACCTGTCATCCCCAAGGCATATATTAGCCATTATCAAATCTCTACTTGGAATCTTTGAATTTTCATCTTTGCATAGGCTAAGGATAGGTCGTAGGAAATTCCTGCCTGTTGCCACAGGTAAGAGCAATTCTTTTTTTTTTTTGTCCCCTGGGAACAATCTGTTTGTTGATTCCTGACCTTCTTCTTTCTTTTAGTATTGCTTTCAAAGTTCTCCATCCACTGGGCAAATACCAATTGATTTCACTACTCAGCCTTACATTACCTTCCTTCTTGTTCAAAGAATTGCTAACATGTCATCACCTTATTTTGAAAAAGGAGAAAAAGATGGTTTTAAGCAGCAGTTACTCTGCCTCAGATTCTCGGTCTTCAAATGGCAGGGGGAGAGAAGGAACGTCAATGTTAACAAGACAATGTGCTAACACACCCCAGAGTGCCACACGACCTCAGAAAGCAGCAGCACATCTTAAGTACATGAAGCATTTCAACTTTTTTTTTTCTTTTTAAAAGGGAACAGTGTGCAGCCAGGAACCACCCAAATATTACTAATTTACACATTCCTAAATAACCCAGCTACTACACTGCAACTTTGCACCCACGGAAAGCCCAGCAGCAGTGAGCTTGCAGCAGGCTGAGGAACTGGGGGGAATGTTCTGCAGCAGCAGCTCCAGGCTGGGCCATACCTGGGGCTAAACGGGAGATGCATGTGGGGACCACCCTGAGCTCTCCCTGCCACCCCTACAGCAGAGAAAGCAGCAATGAACCCGGGACAGGAGTCCAACACCACCCATGCAGAGTGCCAAGCAGGTGAGCGAAGACACAAGCAGTTTTAAAAGCCTGTACAGGGCAGCAATGACTGGGGGGAAAAGCAAACTAAGACTTAGGAATAAAGGGGAGAGCAGGAAATCGCAACGGCAGGGAAACTGGTAAGAAAATGCTTGTGTTTGATGGAGACAGGAGAGAAATTGGAAGTTGAAAGTACATGAAGTTGCTAACTGATCAAGGGCCATACTGCAAGAAGATACCCTTGCAACAAAAAATAATCTAGAAAAAGAGCCAGAAGAGGTTGCCCTTGGGAAAACAGGTGTATGCATAAATCCTTCACTCCTATCCACCTCCTGACCAGAGTGAATGCTTCCTGAGTCTCACTGATTCTGGGCTGCCAATAAACTCCTGCTAACCTGCTGGCAAGGCATCTCACAAAGAGCACTCAGTTGCATAAAGATGAAGAAATTACACAATTTGTGTCTTAAAGTTTTGTTGATGTGAAGTCACTCACATGGTCCTCTGGTGGAGATGGAGGACAAGTGGCTACTCAGCTGCAGGTAAAAGCAGGTAGCATCAGAGTTTAAGAAGCCTGCTGCAGGAATTGGTGTTTTGTATATGCAGCCACCTGGGATTGTCAGTCAATCAGGAAGATTGGCTGGATGAATATTCAAAGCCCAATACTCTGAGGACAGTGGGTAACCAAATCTCGTCTGCTATGAATTTTCAGAAGGAATAGGAAGGCAGAAATCTATCTTTAGCTCTTCAAATTACATTACACATTAATTAATTATATTAAATACTCCCTGCACATTCTAAATATAACTTACATCACTTATTTGCATCTCTGTGAATTAAGGGACAACTCACTTATGGGTCAGGCACAAAAATCCCATTTACCCAGCATCAGTATGACCCAGCACCTTCACTTGAGATCATCCCTCACAAAAAGGTGCAGCACATTCACACTGGGGCTTCAGCACACAGCAAGTCCCTGCCCTCCACGCTTTCATGGGCCTGTTTAGTGCCAAGACCCTCTGTGGCCATTAACAGGACTGCTCATGAGAGAAAACCAGAGCTGTGAATAAGAACCGTACTGAAGCTTAGATGAGGGGGGAAATGGATGAGTCCCAGGGAGCAGGAGCCAAGCACCTGCATATAAAACAAATACAAAATATAGTCTTGAATATTAATATCTCATACAGGTTCTCACCTGCAGTGTGAGTATTGAATCTTCCCTCTCCAGAGAGAGACAAGTGGCTACAGCCTCCTGTGCAGCTATGTCTGCACTGCATGCATACCTACAGAACTCCTTGTCTGGGATTCAGAATTGTGCAGGAACAAAACAGTGCTCAAGAAGGAGCTCTGAGCCTGACAATTCAGCATACAGACAATAAACCTTCCTTTAGGAAAGGACGAAAAGTGTGAGCAAGAAGAAAGCAGAGGCTTCATTAATTTGTATCCATTTACTAAAGGCAGACTGTTCACATTGTTGGGAGCCTCCCTTCCATCTAACGTTTCAGCTAAGGCAGAATATTTCTGACCTGCTGGCAAGGCTGCAGATGACCTCAAGCACAACAGACTCAGTACAAAAAGGGAAAATATTATTACTGTGGTTGTTACAACAAAGACTTGAAAGGTTGTAGTCAACAGACAAGTAATACTCTGAAACATGTACTACTGAGGGATTGTCACCACAGAAGTTTCAGCAGTAAATATGTCTCTGCAGTAGCAGAAATAGAAGATGTTCTGTGCTCATCATCCAACTTCAATTAAAAAGTAAAAATCAACAAGTCAGGCTATATGCACACAAACAGGTACACACATAAATCTTTGAAAAATTGGGAGTGTTGCCAGCCTTTGACGCTCTGTCTTCAATTAACATTGCAGTTTCTCTCTGAGTTACCCCAAAGCTCTAACAGGTTGTGTGGCACTTGTATTAGCACTCACCTGGAATGAACAGAAGGGGAAGATGGTGAGAGAAAGATGGCAAGGAGCAGAGCAAGTTCACAGTGGTTTAGGTAATAAAATACAAAGCAACTGGGGCCATTTGACTCTCTCACTCAGCTGTAGCACGAGACTGAATTCATTTCTGCCTTTGCAGTTGTGTACATAACACAACTCACCACCTCACTGTGAATGGCTCACAAACAACAAGAACAAAACTGAGTCCAGAGGAATACTGAATAGTTCTGCCAGCCCCTCAAAGAACATGTCCAGCCACAAACTGACAAAAGCTGCATTTGACAAACACCTCGGTTGCCATCACCCATCCATGATCAAATGGTCTGTCACTGACTGCAGTCTGACCTAAGCTGGTTCGTAAAACACACCAAAAAGCAGAATATCAATGAAGATACAGAGTGGGCAGCTTCTGCCACTGCACCAACACTCATCATCTGAAGTGAGGAAACACTCAACATTCACTTCATGTAATAAAAAAGTCACCTTAACAAAACTATGCCACAGCATCCATGTCTGCTGTCCAACTACACACTGATAGCCTGAATTCCCTACAGAAAGCTAGAGAGGCATCAGCCTCTGACAACATTTGATGCTGGTAACATTATCTCTTAAGTTTATTTCGGATTTCACAACACCTCTACACTAGAGCTGCAAGTACCTGACAACATTATCAGCTGTTCTGGTGGACACTTCCTAGGGAGGCAAAGCAGGAAAGAAGGGAAGAAGTCCCAGAAGTGACATCTCCTTTAAGGCTCTGCAGCAGTTGGACAATCTTTCTGGTAAAAGCCAGTAAAATGTGCATCTGCTTGGAAGAATGAAGGCTCAAGTCCCCACCTCCCAGTTCTGATAACTTATAAAATTATGTCACAGTGTTTATTAATTTATAGTAATACAACAGTGCTGAAACAGCAATGAATGGAAGAGCTCTGCCTGAGATCTAAGAAGCATTTCCTAAGGCTGCACGAGAAAAAAACAAAACCAACAAATGCCAGACTCCAGCCATGCACCTTTTTCTTCTGTGTGATTTTACAGACACTTTACTGATGTATACAGGCAGTGGCTCACTACAGAAAACTGCTGTTTGTTGAGAAAAAGAGCACAAACAGTATCTTTTTGCTGTTCTGTTCCAGCAGGTCTGCAGATTGTCTTTCCTTCTGTAAGATGTTCCTCCAGGGTAAATCAAAATCCTAGCTCGTTCAAGTCATGGAACTTCCACAAGATCATCAGCAAAGGCTTTTACATAACATGAGCCCTCTTAACTAGTGGATCATGCTTGCTTTAGGGTCACAACACTGCTACTTATATCCTTAATGCATCTCCAGGTGATAAGGGTAAAGAAACTAGGAAGAAGCTTTTAATGAAATCTCTGTGAGAAACAGACACACCGACCCTCTCATTCATTCAGGGCTTTATGATGCAGGTATGTGCACTTTATAAATAAAAAGATCACCAGATCTGTTTATGAAGGGCTTCTATCAGCCATGAGGCACTGAAATCTCCAAGCCATTTAACTGTAAAAGGCATCTGAACAAGAGAAATTGGAGAGTAAAATCAATCTGCTGCCTGCTAAGCAGGAGCCCCTGTTTCCCCAGAAAAGTGTTTAGTATTACTTGAGGCAATGCCTGTGCACACCAAAGTGGGAAGTGTTTATACTCACTGAGTGCCTGTCAGAAAAACTTACTGCTGGTTATCTCCTGGGCCAAATCCCGATTCAGAGAACTACAAAGCAAAGGCAAGCAGTCAATATCCCAGAAGATCTGTGAACAAGAGACAAGATTATAAACCCGGGTAGACCTGGGGGAGCCATGCAAATGTATTACAAGCACCAAGATTTATATTAATGCCTGGAGCTGACAAGGTCTCTCTTGTTATTTAATTGCCCACTCATGACTAAGGGAGTCCACGTGGGACCATGAGGTAAGGATGAGCAGCTCTGTCTAGCCTCAACACTGAATGCAATACAACACTAATATAAAGAGTGAATCTCCCAAGCACAGATCACTATATTATCAAGCATTTGCTGACAGCCAAAATAATTCAATTTAGGGCAGAAATATACCTTGCAGGGCACAGACAGACCGGTCTCTGCACAATAATCTGGCAACGATCTTGCCAGGAAATTTGCTACTGAAACCTCCACCTCTCCTGCTTACACTTGTTTAAAATGATGCCATAGAGATTCCTCCCCGCTTTAAAGCTACAATCACAATGTTAAAAATATTTACTGCCTGCTCCTGGCATCAGGGATCTCATCAGGTGGAAAGGTCGAAAGATAAACACATGGACAGGCATGCAGACAGGCAGAGAGAGAGTGCACTCCATTGCCACATTCTCTCCATAGCCATTTATTGCCTCTGACTTGACTGCAAGCACTTTAGGACAAGAACTCCTGGATAATAAGCCTTTGTGTAATGCATTATTGATGTCCATGTGGGCTTCTGGGCAAAACTGTGACACAAATCCTAAATGACTGTGGTAAGACAACTACTGGCATGGGCTTACAAGCCAAGCTGAGCCCTTTAGAAAAGGCTGGCCCCAGTGATAAATTCAGGCTTTTAAATAACCCATAGTCCCAGAGCATTTTCGAGTGACTCATCTCTGCCAATTAATTTATTCTTACAACACCTAGGCTAGACAGGGAAATTTAAGCTCCCTCACTTAAATGACTTTGGGATACTGAAGAATGTACAAAGATAGGACTGAATGCAAGATCTACAGCTTTGATCTTAACCACAAGACTGTGTTTTTTCCCTTTGGGAACTACAGCCTGACTCCTGATCTCAAGTCACACATCATGCCAAACACTCTCATAATAATTAAGAAGTCATATTAATAAGTTGCCTCCAAAGACCAACATCCTTACACATACGAAACAAGGTCAGAGAAAGTGGAAACATGCAGGTGTTAACCAGGTTAATCCAAAACAGATAATGGATTTAAAATGTGCTACTTACATCCTAAAAGGGTAGGTGTGAGCCAAAACTTCAGACACACAGTATATTTAATACAGGGAGAGAGGAAGGATGGAAAGATTGGATCTGAAATACATATTTTCTATTCTCTAAACTGTATTAACTCTCTTCCTGACACAGAAAAAGAGAAACGAACCTCCTAATTCATCCTTACAGAACTGTATTAAATAAGAGAGTTTTAGTTCTCCTTTACAGATGAAAAATTGGCATGTATTGACTTAACTAAACATAAAAGAGTGCAACATCCAATAAATCAAACAGCCCATCTGGCTGAGTACTTTTAGAAGCTATGTAACAAGATGGAAAAGTAAACAACTAATGAAATAACCCACGGGAGAAATGTGTATTTTAACCAGGCAGGAGCTCTGTGCAAGGGACATTGCCCTGAGACCTGGAGCTTCCTTTAGACCTGACTCGAGCCTACCAGTTTTAGAGTTCTGTTTCTGAAAGGAATACAGTGATAATTCCTTTCCATCTTGCCCAGCAAGATGCTAAATCCATCAGCCCCATGTACAGCGTGTCTGCAGGGATCCTGAGCAGGCACAAGGCCACCAAGCCCTTTTACAGCAGGCATGACAATGCCTCCAAGCCACAGTGACAGCAGAATCACCCACTTCTCACAATTACATAGGTGCATAATTACAGTTTACAGGGTATTTGTACAGTCCAGCTGTTTGCCCAAACATCTTAGGGTTAACTAGAAGCCCCTACAGTTAACTCTGCTGCCCCAAAAGAGCTCGTCCTGTACTCCCATTCACATCACATGTGAGTGCTATGAAATGTTACAGCACTTTTCAGGAAGAAGCTGTCCTTTGCAGAGAGCAAGCCTGGATGTTATGCAAGATGCTGCCACAATCAGGGATCCCACAACTGCTCCTAGAGAACTGTGCCTCTGATAATAAGAGCCAGCAACTGTACTTAAGGCACTGGATGTCATTCAGCAGTACACTTCTAACAAAAGTTTTCTAAACAACTCTCAAGAAGCAAACTGCAGGAATTTATTATAAGTAAACTCTGGGAAGTGGAGAGCCTACTCTCTTCCAGACAGCCTCAACTGGTACCACAAAATTTAAAAATTATCTAAGTCCAGATACATGAGCCATAAGAAACAACAGATATATTAATATTTTTTAAAGCATTTAGACAGTAATGACATTGAAAGGGTTAGATTTGGGTGAAAGGGACTCCTCTGGGAAAGGTCCAGAGTGTTTGACCATACAGAAACAAAACCCAGAAGCTGTGGGTTTGGGTGTTTTGGATGGATTTTTGGGGATGTTTGCTGTTATCACTGTTGTTTGGTTTGGTTTTTTAAGTATAGCTGGAAACTGCCATAGTAGAGACTGGTCCCTTTGGAGAGGCTTCAGACCCTTAACTCTGACATGAGGCTGTGAAAGTGAATGAAGTTGATGGACTTGAGTGGGGTGTTAATTTTATTTTCATTTGTAAACCATTTCCTGCCTCCTCCCTACTTACACACACTTGGACTCAATAGTGAAGGAAAAAACAGAATGGGAAAGTCAACCAAAGATATGCAACAGAAGTGAGAAACCAGCTTTTAAAGCAAAGCCTAAACACAGACAAAATCACTTCATCACGTGCCCCAAAAATAATAATTTACAGAGAAAGCAAAACCTGAAATCATTCAAATGAAATCCTCAGTTGGGCCAAGTTCACTGTGGTTTTGTCAATGACATTAACAGGCTCAGGATTAGCTGCTCTATGGATTGAAATACACTAACCCTATTGGAATGCTCTCCATTTCGAGGATTCCAGTCAGCACTATGAAGATCTCATCTAAATTCTGCCTCTGTGCATCACAGTAATGCAACATAACAACAGGAAAACATTGTATTTTAAAAGATCTGCAATTCTTCAGTACAAGCATTTCTACCAAAACCTTAAGTGTTCATAAAATCAAAGCAACACTGACAATAGTAAAAAAAATAATAAAGAAAACAGGATACATGTTGCAGAACCTCACAGTGATTCCACAGAAAAAAGTGTTTTGCTCAACTTTTCATCTTTAAATTACTTTCTCTTATTTTAAATCCCATCCTTTTTTTCCCCCCATGGGTATTATATTTACACTTCAGATGACAGAATCTAAATTAAATACTTCAGTTTTGAAATGTGAAACAAAAAAAACAGTCTGTAAGTCAAATATCTCCCTATATCCACTTGTGGAGTTCTATGTTATGGAGCTATGGAGTTCTCCTTTGTGGAGTATCAATAATTTTAGATTTTGCTCCAAGTCAGCAGAAAACAGTATCCTTTACAAATATCCAAATGCCAGAGAAAACTGGCCTTCTACCCTCCACATGGCTTCTTCTACATCTCTTTGCATCAACTGATTTTAAAACAAGGATCAAGAGAAAGGTGGGCCAATTTCTAAACAGAATTAAGGAGAAATTCCAGAAAATCCAAATGTCAAGTTGATTCTATTTTAACAGAATAAATGAACTCACACAAACAGCACCACAGCCAAGCCATACTGAAGAGCAGCATCCAGGGCTCAGAAGGCAGAGCATGCAGGTTCCTTGAGCTGAGCAGTCTGTGCAAGCTCTGAGAGGAAATGCCACATTGAACAAAATAAAGCTGCCAACCGTGAAACGAGGATGCTTCACATTCGAGAAGAAAAAGTCAGATTAAAAACACCCCAAAAGCAGCGAAGTTCAGCATCTAAACGTGCAGCTCTGTGTTGAAATGCAATCGGTCTGTCTCAGAGATGGCTCTTTGTATCACCTGCTGGCTAACAAGGGCTGCACTGGCCATGAGCCCCTCGGCTCTGGCCAGGCACACGTGCTGTCAATGTCCCCAGAGCAGCAGGGCAGGGTCGTCACAAGGTGCCTGTGTGCACACACACCACACCCACGGTGTCACTGCTGCCACCCAAACTCGGCTGGTGGCACACGGACTGCCAAGCAGTGACAGTGCTGGTGTTAAACACATCACCACAGAATGGTTATAGGCAGGTGCTTCACTGAACAGCTCTGGGAATCAGGGGTGCAGACCCAAATCTGACTGACATGGATCCCAGATGGACGTTTTTATATCCTTTTCATTATATAATTATATATATTAATTATTAAACCCACAGTGTTCTATTGCATACATTGATCTTACCCAAGCGTGAATTCTTGTAATTTTCATTAGGTCCTCCCAAATATCCTTTCTCATGATTCTTGTTATGATTACATCGTTTCTCATGATTCTTATTACAATTAACCAATAATTCTATTCAATTACCAAACAATTGTTACATTTAACAATCATATCATTTATCATATGATGATTACACAGGTGTAGCTTCACATTCTCAATATTCATTCCCAGGGTCTAGTTCCCTTTCCCAGGCCTACCAGAGCCAACCTTTCTTTCCACCCCCTGAATCTATTGGATGCAATTCCCATGATTTTCAGAAACATTTTAACCCTATGCTATCAACAGCAGACAGTGCAGGCCAGCACATCCTGAGTCCCTTAGCACTGTTTTGTTCTTCACATCCAGATCTATCAGGCTGCTCTACCTCATTTTTATAGACATATATAAAATACATATATATATCCACACATATATTAATACATCTATATTTTTAGATAAATACCTAAAGACCACAGGACAAGATAGGGGGAATCAGTGAATGACACCTTAAAAGCTGGAATTCACTCTGCTTATTACCATGGTTATGTGATTCATTAACAGTGCAGTGAAAACTTATTAACCACTTTTTCCAACAACTTTTCTAGACTAAACCTTAATAAATAGATTTAATCACTTTTTCTCAGCTTTAGTCATAGAAAATACAGACTTACACAAATTATTAATTAATCTCTCCTCAACATCTTCTATACCTGAAACAGCTGGCATTTTTTCCTTCTCAATGAATACAGTTCCTACAGGCTTAGCATTTTAATGACAGTTCTTTTAAGTAATTCCAATTATCAACGTCAAATAGTGTTTTGTGCCTTTAGATGGCTCCAAAAGGAATTAGTAAAAACAATCCATCAGTTGCTGACTGCTGTCTGTTGAGACACAGGCTCTGTGAGGACATGCATTCCTCTGTTCCTTGCCATCTCCTGCATACTTATATTGGTCTGCAGGACTGTTACAAAAGAGCACAGAGCACTACTTGAAATCCACCATGAGATATGAAGTCATCTGCTTTACACAACTCTCAGTGAGCAGCATGCATACAGACTAAGCAAAAGAGGAAATCAATTCCTGATAAAATGATCACATGCTGTAAGAATGGCTCTTTCATTCTCTACTACCAGAGATTAAGGACTAAGGGAAAAAGGATCAATTATTATTTCCCCTCCCCCATAAAAGGTTTCCTATAGGCCTCCCACATAAAGCTGTAGTGTTTCCTAAAACCTGGTGTTAGCCTTTCCATTATACACAATAAAAAGTGTTTTCTCACCTCTGACACTGAATGAGTCCTATTTCCAAAACAGCCTTCCTGCACCATTTGTCACTTAAGAGAAAGCCCTGAACAAATGGAGAGTACATTGACCTGTAGCTAAGAAAAATGTTGCTAAGACACACAGCTTAATTGCATCTGTCAAAAATTTATTCAAGCTCACTACACCTGATGAATCATCACCACACACTTGCTGACTGCCAGACTGAACTCTTTAAGGACAACAGAAGTCTTGGAACCCATCCACCTAGAAACCTTTAAATAAAAGTCTATAAATCATAACAAATGTACTATATGGGTTATGCTTACAGTCTTCCTCAAGTTTCACAGAAGGGTCTTATCGATTCCTTATTACCCATCAAATTTTATTATTTTTATTATTTTATTATTTATTATTTATTTTGTGTGTGTATATATATATATATAAATAATACTATATTATTTCTTGTTATTACCCAAAATGGATATCACAGCCACCCTCCACAGCTACATTTCACCTGGAAGAGAAGCAAATTTTACTGGCTTGTATTTATTTTGCTGCCTGTTCAGTTAATACTTGCAGTGTGTGATCAGTTATTTCATCTGCAGAATCAGGACAGGCAGATGCTCTCTTAGAAATAACTCTTATTTCAGTGCCTTCACAATCAGCTTTCTTGTAGGAAAAAAAGCCAACTTCATGTTGAAAATATGGCAATTCTATGAATCTTGTAATGATGTTGCAATGGAAGTTTGTAAACCTAGAGCTAAGAATAAGAATACCATAGATATATTTGTCAGCTGTTATGACTAAATGTTTTAATCAGAATTAGAGATACACTCATCACAGCAGAACTCCAGATGACTTCTCTAAGCATGATTTGGTTTTCCAGGTACAGCTTGGTAAGCAGGATGCCACAAAAAAAGCCTATCAGAATACACTGAAGTAGCAGAGACTTCTGTTAAGATTAAATTTAAATTTCAGTTTTTTCATAATTTTTCTTCTCTGTTGAGCCCCATCAAGGTTTGCCTGTAGTCTCTCAGAGTCTATTCACAATATATACATCGAGACTCTGAAAAACTATTCATGCACTGGGGCTTTACAACCCCCAAATTCATCTCAGATTTCCGCCCTGTCACTCCTTCCAAGCTTACAGGCAGGTTCTGGCTATCAGTCTCAGGGAGCTTATGTGAAATGCAATTTCATTTCCATGACAGTGAAGGAGTCTTTTACATTCCACTTGAAATATTTTACAATGTGCAGGAATTATTCAACTCATTTTTTAACCAGACCTTGCTTTCAAGTATCCAGCTTCTACAATAAGCCATTCATAGAGCATGTTGATACAGTTTACATGCTACCTAAGGCTCTAACCTGTATTTTTCAAAGTGTCCTTTTATTCTTGATTGAGGAAAAATTTCTTTCCTTAATAACCAAGCAGTTCTGCTCTTTCACAGATGGAAAAAAAAATCTGTGCAAGAAAGAGGTGGATTTACAGCCAGAGCTCCTTTTCTTCCACTACAGTGTAAGACTGTTCATTTCTTCCAGAAAGTCACTTGACCTCTCCTTGACTGACAAGTTCCTAAAAATCGTATTACACCTACAACAGGTAAGACTTTGCTCTACAGGTTGCAACAGCTGTGACTGCATGTATGGGGACCTCCAACATTAAAGTTAAAACCCTAATCAAAGAACTCTGCTTTGGTTCACTGCATATGACTAAGAAAAGTCACTTGACTCTTCTGCATACCAGGTCTGGAGCAAGGGAGATATTGATGTTTACCTCCTCATAAGAAAGTCAAAAGCTTGTTAAGTATTTAAGAATTGCTGCATGGCAGATGCTAAGTATTTTCAGTAGGATTTCACACCAGCAAGAGTTTAATTACGGCGGTTCCTCATTTACTAGATTCCCTGATGAACTGATAGGCAGACTCTCATTTATTTACAGCTGAATACCCAAAATGTCAACTAGGGTTGAGACAGTGCTTTACACAACTTCAGCCCTGAAATGTACACCAACACTACTTTTTTGGGTTTTTTGCATACACACATACAAAGACAGCAGATCATCTCTGCTTGTCTGTGCAAGAGAGAGGAGTGACCCTACATGACACTGATCACCACAAGGTGTTCAACCAAACTATACCATGCTCATGGCAATCCCTTGATCAAGCTAAGTGACCTACGTGAGTTTTATGGCTAATGCAAAAGCAGGATGCTCTGCAGGTGTCAACCAAAGACATGGAGGCTCATTCTACAGAGAGTTTAACTACAGCAGATGAAGATGTGCTTTTATTTGACAAATCTGCAAACTATAGTGGAGAGGCTGCTAAAACCTCCAGCAGTGCTGCTGCAACTTCCCAGGCTTCTTTCACCTTGCTCCCAAGTTATCTAGGCACTGCTGCAGCATGCACCTTGTTTGGAAAACTTTATTGCTCCTCAAACATCTCTTCAAAGTGATCCCTAAGCTTTAAATTTAGTTAAGCAGCTGCATTTCAGATTTACTCTCAGCTGTAGTTGTTCAATTTAGCACCTACAGTGACCCAGGAATTTCCCCCTGGAGCTCCAGGTCTAGCAGTGGTAAATGAAACTCTGTGCAACAGTGGAAGAGTCAGTGCCTGAGCTGAAGGAGAGGGAGCCTGAGGTGTCATTACAGCAGTGTCACAGGCAGTGCTGGCATCTCTGGCCCTGGCAGCAGGAGCTGTGCAGGCAGGCAGGTGTGAGCTGCCTCGGGCATCCCAAGGCATTGATCCCTGCCTCACACTTACTGCTGCCACAGGAGACAATGATGTCAGCACCTAAGAAGTCCCTGTCTGGCACCTCTAATTTTATTACAGAGGCTTGGATCAGGAATGCCATCAAACTGGCTAATAGAGATTCTGAACTGTGATGCACAAACCATGAAAATGGTCACTTTACCAGTACAACCACCATTTCCAGGCAAGGCTGCTCCAGCCTCAGGAACTTGTTTCTTAGGCATTCTATAAATTTGGGGTTCTGACTTTTGCAGCACAGCTTCCCCAGGTGACACAGGGCACCAAAATTCATCATGTGCTACATGCTTTTGTAAGAGAAAATTCTTCTTACCAAGGCAACAGCTACCAAAAGCTTTCACAGTTGCTGCTTGTGCAGGATTACTAAAACAGTTCCTGAACAATAGACTTAATGAGGAATGGTGAGACTTAATTAAAGCATAAAATAATTAAAAGGCAATCAAGAGCAATGAGAAGTTTCTGATTATTTTCCCCCACATTTAAAATGTAAGATGTGGGGGAAGGGATTGCCTGATCTCTATGGTTTTCAAATGGCTTTAGAAAATTTTAGAATGAAGAAAATATTAGACAAAGATGTGTAATAGAAGTTTCAACAAAGCAATCAAATTATCGGCTGATAAAATAGAGATAAGAAGATACTCATTTTTCCTGCAAATAAATATCCCCATCTTTTCTCGGTAGAAAATAAAACTTAGTAAGTACTGGGATACGAATGCATGAACGCCCTGCCCACTGGCCTCAAATAGACCCTTGCTCCCTTGACATTGATTTTGGTGGCCTGGGCTCACAGCATTTCCAAAATATAATTATTTCAAAGGAAATGGGTAGCTGGAGCAGGAAACATTCTCTAACCTGGAAGAAACACCTTGAAAGCAATTCAGTTTGAGCTGATTTTCTTTACTCCTTTCAAGAGAAAAGAGGAGAATGGATTGCAGAGCACTTTCTATTAAATTTTATAGCAGTAACTAAGGATAACACTTCTACCATTACACTGAACAAGAGTTTGAAAAACAAATTCTTTCAGTTTCATTACTTTAAAAAGGAAATCTCTTTAAATGCTGAAAAATGGGAGGGGGTTGGTTTGATTTTGTCTGTGGGCTTGGGGGCAATTCTTAGTTGCCGATTTTTTTAGTTTTGTGTTTGGTTTGTTGTTGATGGGGTTTTCTTCCTTTTAAACAAGCTTTGCTTCTACTCAAGCACTGAGAGACTAAAAACAGCAATTGATTTGTAGGAACAAGAATATGCCAGACCTTTCCAGCCACAGCAACTCAGGCTGCTTTTTGCTCTGTGCTCTCTCCAGCATACACATGGTAGAGCACGTGGTGGCACTTACAGAGGGAGCAGGATCCAGGATATCCTAACTGCTCTTGCTCCCAGGCTCCATCACTGACTACTGCCTTGCAAATATAACAAAGAATCAAAAGCCTGAATTGTGTCATATTTGTATTTTTCTTGTGATTTACTGAGACAGCAAACTCTTCAAGACAAGCAGCAGCACTTCCTGACTTCACAGCATCAAGCACCAAATGGTGCAGAACATGATTTGCTCAACACAAACAATAAAACACATGAGCTCCAAAACTAAACCTGTGGCAGGGGGAGCTAAAGACAGAAGCAGAAAAAAGATGTCTACCAAGTTTATGAAATCTATTGTTTTTCTCAAACTCATGCTTGGCTTTGAATGCAAGTACCAAAAAAATACAAACAGGCAAAACACGGAGTTCTGAAAGAGTTTGCCTTCCTCCAGTTAAAAAACCAGGTGCTTGTTAGATGTGAAACCGGAGAAAGAAAACCATGCTGGGAATAAGCTGCAAAACACCTCTACTGAGCCCCTTCCTCTTCATCACTGCTGGCACCCTTTTGCCACGATCCTTTTCAGTCCTGCTAACCCAAGAGAACATTGATCACAAGCCAACCCTGGCACCACCATACCCTTTTCACTCTTCTGTAACTTTTCCTGGAGGGAATGTGTCCATCAGGATCATCACCTCTCCAGAGAGAGGAGCATTTCCCATGCCCCTCACTAGCTCCAACCCTGTTAAGGGTGATTATTTAGAAAGCCAAAACCCACAGAACGACACTTGCACGGGCTGCCATCTCTTGGATTTAAACTTATCCCTATCACCACATTTTAGAGAGACTCCATGGCAAAAGCTGTCCCAGGATATTTGTTATTTGGGGTCTAGGACATCATTCTTAGAGGAAGAAGCTCGAAGTGGTCTTGAAGCCAGGTTTAAAATGGGGATCGAGTGACAACTAGTGGAGATTTCCCTCAGTGCACCACCGTGGATTTTTCTGCACGATGTAATCTGCACCAAGATCCCGCTGCACTGAAATAACACAGACGCAATCCAATTATGGAGAAAAGCTTTCCAGGAAAAACGTGCACGCTTATGTGGAGACAAGGGGAATGGAACGTGCTCCTGTGCCTCTAAGCTGTTCAGGTACACAGACTCACATGCAAACCCAAAAACCAGCCCCACAGGCATGGGGAAGTGAAGACGGTAGGAGTCAGAAGTTTGGAGAAGGTAGCACTACCTTCCTCTCGGTACATCCTTAAAGAGGATGTGCATTCCTTCCTTAAAGAGCTCCAGCTGACTATTGGAAGCTTCTGGCTCCTCAGCTAGAGGCTGGGCTTGAACTATTCTGTTTTACAGCCCATGAATCTCTCCAGTCTGTGGACGCTTTTACACTCAACAACATAATGCAGCAGTAAGTTCCACAGCTCTGTACCATGCTGCAGGAAAATATATTTTCATTTACTTAATATATACCATTTATTTCATTGGATAGTTTCTAATGCCTTATTTATGAGAAGGTGAACATTCATTCCCTAATTTTTCTTCTCTTCTTCCTTCATGATTTCATTAGCCTTCTTCTGCGACCTCTGATTTACCTCATTTCCAGGCTGACGAGTCTAGAAATTGATAAATTCACACACAGCAGAAAAAAAATCTTTCATTTTATTTGCCTCTTTAATCACCTCTGAACACGGTGCTTACTCTTCCAAAGACTTATTAGGAACAACTTGCCCAAGGCAGCATTAGTTGAGGTATGACTGATCATCACTACTCTCGTGTATTTTGTGGGGTTTTTGGTAGGGAAGGGAAGAAGGTTATTTTCTTTTTACGTGCAATACTTTGTATTCAGGGGTGATTCATTTAAATTGTCACTTTATCACCTGGCCACTCAGTACTGAAAGTAACTACAACACTTCAAAGTGCTTTTAAATCTAGCTACTGTAATTTTTTTTATAACACCATTGTGATTTATTAGTATCAGGCCCTAGTAAAGTACTACAGCTCTAACACAGCCATCAAAACCATTAGAAAAATAATCCTCCCACACGAATAGCTAAACAAGAGCAAAAAATTGCAACAAGATCTTTGACAAAGTTTTGGGAATTTACCCTGCTAAGGTTTCCTGTCCAAAGCATCATGGTCCTGGTGCACTGACACCAAGAAAACGATTGCTGATGTTGTCACAACTTCTGAATTTGGTAAAAAAGGGGGGGAGAGAAAGAATAGGGCGGGGGGGAAGTGCCAACTGTAAATGTTTTTCAGGACTCTTCAATTAAGATTATTCACTGCTTGTCGCAGACAGCTGAATCTTTAAAGTGCTTTAAATCATAACTAAATAATACAAAGAAGTTGTAGAAATGTCAATTTTTACTATTATTGTAGATCTCTTCTTGAGCATAAGTGCGCTGTCATTAAAGAAAAAAAAAAAAAAGGGCAAACTAAGTTTCTGCTCCTCCTGAGTGCAGAAGAAAGCCTGGTAATAATAAGCCTAACTGTTCATAAAGCAGAAGACAAATTAAAAACAAAAACCCAATACTGTGAAATAACCTCATGATTTAAAAAATATCTCCTGCTTCTGAAGAAATGACTCATCATATGACTGCTTGTGGATTGGCTGTATCATTACAATGAGAGTAGCAAATGTGTCAATTAATTTATTAATATTTGCAGTTTCAATTTTCATGGCTGATAGAGAGATATGAAATACTGAACAAGGAAACAGTTTAATCTCTCTCCAGAACACTTCATGTTTTTAAATCATCTCTCCATTCAATCGGCAGACTGAACGCAGCCAGCTCAATACATGAATGCAATAAATTAATGTGGGCGACAGATAAAATTCAGATGCTGCAGAAACTGAGTGCCTGTGCTCAGCACAGGAGCAAGGACTTTGCCATCTCGGTGCAAAGCACACGTCAGTGGCTCCTGGTTCTACATCTTTCCTTTGGTCGAGCTGCTTGGCTCACCAAGCTGCAGACTGTTCCCAGGAACACTGACCTAACCAAACTGGCTGCCTGTCCTGTGCCACATGAGATGAGAAAAAGCCATCAAACACCAAAGAGTAAGATGGAAAGTGACATCCACATAGCTGAGAATAGAAACCACTGGCAAAAACGGGGAGAGAAAAGCCAAACACACACAAAAAGAAGCTGCAAAAATATCAGTGGGACAAAAGGTAAAGAGGAGCACGGAGAAAAGTCACTATAGGAACTAGGGATTAACGAGGAAGCACCACAAGAGATGAGTAAAATAAGCCAAGCACAGAGTGCCATGTCATCCCTTCACAAACACAGTACTGGGGGAGCTTTGATGTAGATTCAGGGCAGCCACAGTCACCCATTTACACCCTGGCTGAGAGGAACATGTGAAACCCATGGGCACATCAGGGCTGCATTACAGTGACTTTGTCTCCAAGACACAGCCAATGCTGCAGCACTTATTAACATCAGGCTGCTAAAATATAAAGTGATCACTGCACAGGTGAAAGAAAGGAAGGCTCCTGGGAATACACCTCACCAAGGAACAGAATGATCCTTATCTCATCCAGCAAAGTAAACAGAGCAGCACAGATTCACCAAGAACCACAGGTAATTAGAGGTACAGTCAAAACCTATGGAAAAATCAATGAAAGATTCAGTCTCATGCAGATTCTCAATCAGACCCTTAGTTGTGATGCACATATATCAATAACAGAGCTGCATGTAGCAGTTGGCCACACAAAAAAGGAAGTATTTCCCAGATTAGAACAGAATTACAGTCAGCTAAGGAAAAGGCATTAGGAGCAGATTCTAGCTCGTCTGGGGGAGTGCAACCATTGGGAGGAGGTACAATACACAGTGTCTTATAAACAAAGATTAAAAAAAAATCTGTGTGAAGCCATATGAGAAACACAAAGATTCAACACTGGGGACTTTATTCAATAATTCTACTTTAGTCTCTTTATATATACAAACAACTGGGGCAAATAAAACATAATGAGACAAAAAGCCCATAAAACTGTCTGCCAAGGGAGTGGAACAGAGAAAAGTTCTCTTTTGCGGGGGGGGCTTGGTTGCTGTTAGTACTGAAACCAAAGCCAGCACTATTTCTCTCACTGATGAAGCAATGTGCGCTCCCTCTCATGCAAAATATAAATTTCACTGTGCTTCTCCATAGCAAGAAAGAAGGACAAGGTTATGGTGACCAGCACTGGAAACAGAGAGGGAATTGCTGGGCATCCCTGCATATTTTGCTAAGCATCTAATGGTCACAAAGTTAGGGGGACATTGTCCCAGTCCTAAAGGACTTGTCAGCCAAGGTCCCTGGGGGGATGTGAGGGAGCCTGTGATGATGGCATCACCCCCCAACTCAGAGCTCCTTAGGAAGGCACCCCTCACTCCAGGCTCAGGAGCAGTGCACAGAGGCAGCCTTGCCTCTGCTGGAGGAGCTGGAGCAGTGGCTCAGCAGGTACCAGGCCAGCCCCAGCAGGCACTGTTCTCCCACCTTCCACACCCAAACCTCCCTGGGCAGCAGCAGAGTACTGACACGGGCAAACAAAGGGGGACATGGGCAATTCTGTCACTCAGCAGCTTCTCCCTTGAGCTTTGCAGGTACTCCCTGTGCAGCAGCTGTCTCATCATCTCCCAGCTTGCTGCTGGCACAGGAGAGTGCTATGGGAGGACTGAGAATGAGAAAAGTTGTCAGCTTTGGTGACCTTTAAGTAGAGCTCCTCTTGCCAGATGTGACACGGAAGATAACATGAAGGAGGTTTTTTCAGAACTGCATGACAAATGAAGACTCAAGGCTGACAGAGCAGATGGGGGGTGATGTCTCAGTGCTGCACAGGACAACATGCACAGGGCAGGGGTAGGCTATGAAGAACTGACAATGAAGATGAGTGTTTTGTACTTGGGTGGTGGAAAAGGAAACCCTGTGAGTTGGCAGAAAAAATGTTCAAAGCAATAAGCCAGAAACACAGTATTTGTAACCACATTTTTGGAACAGGGAGAAAACACACAGCTCTGACAGACAATGAACTGTCTCGGGAGCCACACAGGCCAGAATGAACTGCACAAGCAGACATTTTGCAGATCACTGTTGTAGAACTGTGCCCTGGCGCCTTAACGCTGGCAATCCTGGGAGGATTGCATTTTAAATACTGCCTGAGCTTGCAGCCAGCCAGCCACAACAGACCAGAAGGGCACAGCTGCCTTCCAGGCAGCCAGTGACAGCATTTAAGTTGTTGTCCCTCCCACACACAGAGAAGAAACCAACCTACTTTCATGTAATTTGCAACAACAGAGCATGGTCCTCAAAACTCATGTTCTGGCCATTGTTTCCCCATACTACACATTTGTTTCTCAAGCCACCCAGGGTAAGGCTTAGGAATTAGTCCATCCAGATCTACAGACTCCTTGGTCAGAATGAGACATAGCCCAAGAAGCCTTAGAACAGAAGAATAGAAGTACCATCTTTCCTGGTGCTCCTTGTGAGATAACTCCTGTACCTTGACACCCCTTCATCCAGCAGAACTACAGATTTCATCAGCAGGCTACAGATTCCATGGCAATCCTGCTACCAATCCTACTCCAGAACCCTGGCACAAAGACTGTATACACTGATCCCAAAACCAAGCTCAGAAGTCCTCTCCTTGCTGGCCATAATGGATAAGTACATTATACAGCTTCACAACAAACCTGCAGCCAACTGAAAATACTCCAAACAGAGAGTGAATAGATTCTCACAGAAAAGCGAATTGTTGCTCACTCCACACCAAATGCAGTTCTGTTTTCTGCTCCATGCAAACCCACTGCAGAACTGCTGGTTTCCCAGACCCTGAAACACAACACAGATGTGACCAGACAAGGGATATACACTGGGATATCAGATCCATCAGCAGATTACAGTACATCAAGCAGGTTATAGTGTGCATGCTGAGACAGTTGTTTTTGCACATGTCCCCCCAGCCTGCTGCAGCCAGATTTAAGCTATGGACTCTTACAGCTGGATAGACCAGGAATTTGTTACCACAACAAGCCCAAACTCGGAGAGACCAAATTTCTCTTTGTCTAAATACCGTGCCGTGGATGCCACGCTAGGAATGATGCAGAGCACAAATGCAGTAGGCCACAAGCAGAAGTTATTAATTCATTACTGATATTAAAGATTATTGCTGAAAAAACATTTATCCTAATAAACACAAGGTACACCAGTTAACTCCACAGAGGTTCCTCAAAACACTTAAATACATATATGGAATGAGTGAAAAAAAGCAGTAAGCATAAGGGTGGAGTGGGAAATAAGCCAAATGCCACAGTCTGTACTCAAAAAATATAAATGCTAGGCTGGATATTTTGCTTCCAGACAGAAATCAGCCATCATATCAGGTCATGTAGGTTTTAAGTTTGATTTACAATATGATGCTGAGACAAGACTTTATCAGACACTTGGTAAAAAACCAACTTGTACAGACAAATACAGGCCACGACTGAGATTAAAATCAGTCTCAGCAATTGGAAAAGATGAGTTTTGTGAGTAGCAAGATGATGGCAGCTTTCTTCCTTCCAAGTATTTAGATAAATTTTAAATTTAACCCTAAACTCTCCATTTCCTACCTCTTTATGCAGCCAGCTTTTTGTAACTGGCATAGCTAATTGCAAGTCCCCTCCACAAGTGTCCTGGGAACAGACATTGCAAGCTCCTGCACTTCACCTGGAAAGGACACTGAAACTATGAAACAGAGTTTTTCTCCAGTGTTTAATTGAAGTGGACATGAAAGAAAAGGAACTTCAATCAGAAGGAAATTCTGCAAGTCTGAAAGAACTACATGGATCTGATATGCTTTTTGTTTTAGTATTCCTTCAGCCACCACTGATGCTTTCAAGAAGTGTCTGCTCTTTGTGCTCTTTTTACCTATTATATGATGAAAAAATTCACAAGCCAAATAAATATTTGTTTTCTCTTACAAGTCACCTTTAGATCACAATCCATCCTGACATCGGGACAAGGAGTTCATTTTAAAGTTTAAAGTAATTCATCACTGAGCTAGATCTAAGCTGCATCGAGAATAAATGCGCTTCAAAAATATGTAGTTGCCAAGTCTTTACAGAGCCATTTGAAACATCTAATGCAATCACAGAATTGTAGTTTGCTTCCACTAGAAAGGCTCTTTCATTTACATTAATCTCTGGGAATTGTCCTGCATTACAGAAAACCACCGAGTTCTCAGATTATTGGTTTGACCGTATTTGAGCTGCAGACTCTGACATTTGACTACGTGCTTGAGCAGAAAACTGTGTGTGACAGCTCTGTACCCTGACATAAAGCAATAATTACCCTGTGATGAGAGTCCCAACTGAGAGCATGTCCCCACTGATTTAGAAACAAATCCTCAGCATAAATCCCTTGCATCTTTACAAAGCCAGACTGGGAGGTAAAAAGAAGATGCAATATTCTATTGATTTTGCAAAAGAAGAACTGAAGCAGGCAGTTTTGATATACAAAGTCATGTAGGGACCTAATCCTCTCAGGATCAGTGGGAGTTACAGATCTGTATGATTTTTGCAGATTTGGCCACAATAGATATATCTATAGTCACACCAATGAGATTTGTGTTCTGCTGGGCAGTTGGGGATCACCCTCGAGCCTCAGTCCTGAATCCCTAACTCTCATCCTCTGGCTCCAGTCCTAAGAAAGCAGATGGCTCTGAAGGCTGTGAAGCTCCACTGGGACAGGAGGGCTGGCTCATGCTCTGGGCTCAGCCCCCTCTGCAGCATGGACAACTAACCAGCCCCTGGCTTCCAGCTTAGCTGCCCAAATCTGTGTCAGGGACCCCAAACCCTTGCCTGGGAGCTTACATGCTCTCTTCCCATACACATTTTGGAAAGCAGCAGGGCACTACCCTCTTGTTAAACAGGCCACAGAAACCCAGTCACTTCCTTACTCTGAAGGGAGAGGTAGAATTGCTCTAGGTCAGGATTAGGAATATAGGCAGACTAATGTGGGAAAATATGCCCTGTTGTTATCCATCTTTTACATCAGCTCTGCCAACTTTCTCCATTTCATCTAATACTTGACACTTCACTAAGCACCTAAGCTTCTCAAGAGAGATCATTATACAATAATCACACTTTTATTAGAGGCTATGCTTTAGTTTAAATGTTTGGCCTTCAAGTTCATAAAGAAAAACTAAGTGTGACCTTCAGTAGAATTTAATGCAAGATGCCCTGGGAAAGCAGTATATTGTGACTGTGTGATGCCTAGAATGTCAGATTTGGGGATGCTCAGGGGCCCAAAAGAGAAGGACAGAGGGCATCAATCTCAGAGGTATCTACAAACTAAATCATGCACATAAGAGATCACAAAAGGAAGAATTCAAATCACTGGGCCATTTTAGGAGGGCTTCTTTTTGGGTACTTTGTGAGCATGCAGTTAATCAGCCTTGCTGATTTACCACACCTCATGCACATGAGAGCTGGCTCGGTGCATTATAAACCAGATTGTAGCAGATTCCGTGACATTCAAGGTGGCACTTCTGACACAAGGCTCCAGGGCACAGGTTTAGGTCTTTTGGGGACACATCCAGAAGAGACAAGAGGTGCAGGCAAGTACTTGAACAAGCACAGTGCTCCTATCTATGTACCTGCAGCCTTCCTGGCCATCAAGTTCTTGTGACATTGCAGAAGATCACATCAAAACATTAAGTTCAGAATTTAAAAAGTCATGGCAGCAGTATGACAGCATTCTGAGAGTAAATGCAAACGCCATTCAAAAAATTCAGGAAAATTCTCACAGCAATGTTAAAAATAACATATGCACCATGTGGTTATGTTAATGTGCTGTCTTTCAGCCTTGCACACTGGGCTAGGGGATGGCAGGGCTATTTTTCTGTATGTTTTAAGAACTGTTATCACATTAAAAATAATGATTCTTGCTCACTCACTCTCCAGAGCTCACATTCAAGATTTGCTGCCCCTTACAGGGAAGAAAATAGTTTTTTGCCATCAGAATGTTAGCAATGCCATCTCAAGTATACAGTGGTCTGCTGCCAGTGAAAGGTGCCACCTCCACAGCCCCATAAACTGAAACCCTCCCCTAGTGCAGCTTCAGTCCAGCCACAGTAACACTCTGCCCTTCAGCTGCTCTTTGGCATTGCTGCTGATTTGGCCCCTCTTAAGGACCATTCAACTGCTGACCTCTCCCTCCAGATGAGCCGGTGTGGCTGTGCCAGCTGTGCCAACCAGCTGGCCCTGGCACCACAGAGCTGCATTTCAGCCACGGAAGAGCTAGGACATGGCAGGACTGGACAGCAATGCCATATTAACAAGAAGGAACACTGACTTTTAGGGCTGAAAATCAGGATAGATGCATGAGTTTCTCTTGAAAGCACGCTGTCACTGAGCAATAAAACACAGCATGGGGATGGGGTGATTTAATACTGCAGCATTTAACTCTGCTGCTGCTAGAGATGTTCCTCTTCCAGTCTGGCAGAGCAGAGTACAAAGCCTCGACAATCTGCACACTGACAAAGGGTGTTGAGGGGCATGTCTACACCCTGGGCTTCCACTATGCACTGAGTAGCTGTGAAACCTCCCCTAAATCTCCTCACCTGCATGCCCTGGCCCGTGCTACCCAAAAGATCTCTGCACTGCATTCAGCTCTGGTTTGATTGAATGACAAAAGCAGAGTTTTGACAGCAGATGCTACCGGAGTGGATTTTGCAGCAGACCACCAAACAACAGGTAGCAGAAATTTCAGGAAAGTACCACTTTAGTCCTTGTACTAGCCAGGTACTCAATATTTAAAGACTATGTGGCTGGTCTTTGATTGCTCTCATTCAACAGAGCTCTGAAGAATAAGTACTGCATTACTTTGCCTCACTGAAGCTTCAGCCTGAAGTCCTCAGTACCTGTAAGAGCAGTGGTTTGATTTAAGTCCCCTCCCTGAAGCCAAGATTCATCATTTTCAGGAAAAAGAAAGGACAGTGTATTTGTTCTGTGCTGAAGCCCCTGGGACTCAGAAGACAAGATGAAATGGAAATTTTTTTTTTTTTTTTTTTCAGGTTTCTATGACCAGCACGGTCCAGATGAGACAAGATGGGTTCTTAAGAGGAGAGGTCCCCTGGTACAGAGCACAGACTGAATGTTGCCAAGATGGAACATGCCAGTCATTAGGATGCTAATTGGCCCTGACAGGGCTCTGGTGACTGAAGTGAACATCCACACTGTCACTATCTGGAAGCATTGCTGCAGGGAACAGCTCCAAAGAGCCTAAAGGAAAGAAGTGGGTGTGAGGAGGTAGAGAGATGAGGGATGTTTATAGCTCTCTACAGCTGTCTGCATCACGTATTTAAACAAAGGGGAAAATAATTCTGTCTTTCTACACTGCACTGATAAAAAAATTCCACTAAAAATCACTTTGGGTAATTTACATTTAAATGGACTTTGCACATGAAGTAGATTATTTTGCTGGTCATGTTTACAGTTCCTTCCCTGCTTCCCTTTCCCAGGACTCCACGACTCTTGTCTCCTGCACCATCTTTTCTCTCTGTCTCCCAACCGATCCAATTAAAACACCAAAAATAAATTAACTTGTCAGATTTCCCCACCACCAACTCTCTCCTACTGCTCTATTCCTGTCAGAGCTTTACCTCATCTTGAAAAATTCTGGTGTGTTGATTGTTTTTGTTTATTTGCCTAGGCGGCCAGATTTGTCATCTGTGAACTAGATTTACAGCACTTTCAAAGCAGATAATCAAAAGTTTCTAAACAGCTCATGGATGACCATTAGCAGTTTTGGTTAGACAACATTCTTGTAGAGAGCTTAGGAGAGCACCAAAGGGAAGGTGGAAAACTGAGATTAGGTTATCTGCAAATTACAGAGAAGGCTGAGAGTGATCAAAATGTGGGGATTGCTCAAAAGGAAATGTTACTTGAAGATATGTTTCAGACTTCATTGCAAATAACCAGCAACACTGACTCACTGATCCAGTGACTTGGTGGCCTAAATGTGACAAGTTAGCTGCATCCTTTAAGAGACCAGCTGTGAACAAGACAACTCTGCTAGTGAGATGCCAGAACAGACACTTAAACCAGTGGTCAGCAGCCCTGAACCACAGGTCTGCACTTCAGGCCCCGAGCATGTCAGATGAAACCAGAGAAGCTACAACCACGTTTAATCTATGACAAAAGGAAGGGTGGGCTGGAATAATATTGCCAAACAAATAAAAAAGTGGTTTTCCTTCAGCCACAATCGGCTCTCTACTTAATCCCTCACTACCATAATACCTTGGCAACTCAAAGTATTATCTCCCTAGAACTTCAGGGGATCCCAACCAGAACCAAAGCAGTTGGTGAGATCTCTCTCCACACCAGAAAACTACCCAAGTGTTCCTGCACAGCCTATTACACCCCCTATATGGCAGTTCTGTGGTCCAAAAATTTGCCGAGGATGAAAAGATCCTGGCAGAAATTATTTGAGAGCTTCAGCGTGTGAAGATAATGATAAATATTTGCAAAGCACGTAAGTCATCCCCCCTCCCTTGCATGCCAGGAGAATTCCAAGCCTTCTAAAACATGCATACAATGAGATTGTGTCAAGGCTATATGACTACAGTGAGGAGGGGAGGGAAGAAAAGTAATGTGAAAACTAGCTTCAGTTACTGGAACTCCTCCAGTGTCTCCTAAAATGACAGTAGAACACAGAGGGAAGGAAAATAAAGGGAGGCAGGGGACAAGATGCAAAGCTCCACGTGCTGTGTTTTGTATCGGCATTGGAGGAATACATTTTATTCTTGATGCAGTTTGCAGTGCAAGCAGACAAAGAATGGTGGGGAAGAGACACAGAGGTGCAAAGCAGCTGGGATTTCCTCTCCTCTGGCATGAGCTGGGAGAATGGAACCCCATTTTGTCACCCTCTCTGCTCACCTAAAACCCTTGCCAGCCAGCCTCAGCACAACTCTTCCCAGATGGACCAGAAGGATCCTGTGGAGCCACAGAATTTGTGCTTCTCTGCTGCATGCTAGACCTCCTCTACACAAAACACACGACTCAGGAGCCTGTGCTTCCTATTTCCACTTCCATCAACCAGTTCTGCCTTCCTCTGTAAATAGGTTTCCTGCCTTCATAAAATGGATGCATTAGTCATGAACAAAAACCCAAAAGTTACTGGGGAGCGAAGCAATACTCAGTGTACCACAGTCAATAAGAGACAGAAGGGAAGAAAAATATTAGCTGGAGAGTTCCAAGAAGGTTAGGGTTACAAAGAAGCAAAATATTGTCTCTGACACAGAAAAAAGCTCTTCTGAATACTAATGTGTTCCACACTGTGACAAAGAAGCTATACTTACCTCAAAGGAGATTAAGTAATATATAGCAACACCTGAGGAAAGGGAGGAAGGTAGAAAAGAAAGGCAAGCAAGCATAAACACAAAGAGAATAAGGCACCTTTAGTCTTTTTCATATAGCTTCTTCTCTTGCACAGGGGAGATTTATATCTTTTCCTCGGAAATTCAGCATTCAGGAAAGTGGACTTAGTATAACTCCATAATAATACCCTCTTTTCCAGGCCCCAGGAAACTATAATACTGATTTACTGGTCAAAGAAATAAATGTGCCTCAGAGTTCCACACAAGGTCTTTCTGAAGTTAATCCAGCTCTAAGATGGATAAGCAAAAGTGGAAAAATACCGCAGAAAGTATTTGTGTAGATAAAAGGAGCTTTCTAAAGGCCAGTGTTCCTGTCATGATGGAATAATTTTCATTCTCTAGATAAAGAGCTGGAGAATAAAGGTAGAGAAAGTTACAGCACACAACCAGCTCCCTGGGCACCGGGACGTGTTTGCCGGCTGGGAACTACGCTTCAGTGAAAATGCCTGACCAGTTAAATTTAAAATTGGATATATTTCATACAGGATTCATTTCAGCAAATGTTGACACCAACATCTGACACTACAGTCAATGGAGAGAAACAGTCACCTGCAGGACAGGATTCATCTGTTTCTAAAGCAGTTGGCTAAAGCAGGGTCAGATGAACGATGTCCTAAAATATCTCCTTCCTTCTCCACATCAGTCAGCCAGAGGCAGACAGCTGGGCTACAGGCATCTGAAGCTAATGCTGGACTCAAAGCATCAAAGTGACTGCAGAGATGAGATTCAAGTACACACATGGAGTTTGCAGCAATTAATCCACTTCTCACTATGACGGCTGGAAATCTTACTCTGGAGAACACAAATACAAGTCTCCAGCTCCTATGCAATCTGTGTTGCCATTTAAAATGGATCAAGATGCAGCCTTTATAGCTGTAGATATAGCCTTTTAAATGCAAGGAAAATGCAAGTGGAAGCAACACTATTCCTGAGCTTACAGGCTGAAACCAATAGGTCTTAGTAAAGCTCAAGAGCACCACAGGAAAATTCACAAGTCTGACAGTTTTGAATTATCCCTCCTTAGATTCATGCCATCAGAGCTGTCCATCAGTTCCTACTCCTGGGTTTAAGTGCAGCTTCTGGGAGCAGAGGGGAAGATAAGCCCCAGATTTCTGTTAAAACAACTTTTTTTTTTCTTTTTTTTTTAAGTGAACAAGGCAAATGAGTCCTTAAATAGAACTTAATAACATAGACTGCAAACATTCCAATATCTGACCTGGCAGAAGAGCTCATACAGCCCAAACTGATAAGCCCCTAATAGAAGTTAAACCCTAAGCTGTTCCCTCATCTCTCTCCTGACAGGTGCTGAATTGTCCCATAGCACAGATGGCTGGGAGCAGGTTGCAAGAACAATTCACAGAGCCCACAGCTCCTGTCCCTGTTCAGCTCCAAGGGGCTCTCTGGGACAAGCACAGGCAGGACTGTGTCACCTTCACCAGGACACCAGCAGCCCACCTCTGGTCACTGTCTTCCTCCAGGTGCAACTCAGGGAAAAGAGCACCCTGTGTGCAAGGGTGTTTCCCAAGCTTCCCACCTGGGAAACAATTACAGCTACTCTCCATAGGGCAACTGCACAGGGTATGCAGCAAGGACAGCTCTCACTGCAAACTGGAAGGGCTGGGCACAGCCAGGGTGAAGCCTCTGCTCAGGCAGGAGCATTTCCTGACACAGTGATCAGTTACTGCACACGGGCTGAAGCCTGCCTGATCAGGAGCCATTTCTTGTCCTGCAGTTACACAGAGCTTACACAGCATGAGCTGCCAGCTGGGGCTGGTGAACACTGCTGGGGTACAAACAAATAAAATCAGCCTTATTCACACCAAATTCCAAAGCAGAGGCTGTTTGCCTGCCCACATTCTAGGTTAATACAGAGGGCTGGGTGAACCTCTCAAGTCCAACTAAAGCAGAGACTGACCTTCTCTGACAATAAAAAAAAAAACAAAACAAAACACAGCTAGGAAGAAGCTGCTTCAGGACTCAAAACCAGTTATTTATTAAAACGGAGAGATTACTTCTCCCAGTGAAAGGCCAACTCCAGAATCATCTCTTCCATCACACGTGAGAAACTGTCTAATCTTAACCTCCATTTCAAATGCTAATTACTTTCCAGAATCCTAACCTGAATTCTTCCTAGCTTCTATGGAAGATAAAAAAAAAATAGACATGAGAGATCTTCATCTTTCCCTTTCTAAATTTATATGAATTATGTAATTGCACTTTTAAAGGACTAGAGCAAGTGACTAAAAAAGTAATGCAGAATGAACTAACCACTTGCAACAAAGCAGGAAAAGAATACTTTTAAAAGCAGAAGAGCACTTTCTCCCTCCAGAAAAACGTGAAAAGATAAAGTAGAAGACACTATAATTGCATATGTGAAAAATTACTCAATGACAAGGGGATGTATGGCAAGTTATTTTAATTGCTAAGTTTATGATATTCTTTAAATGATGTAAAGGATACCCAGAGAACAAGGATGGCTGTCATCTAAGAGAAGGTGTACAGTCAAAGACACCTTCTTTAAAAGTTAAAACTACCTTAACATACTTATCTGATAAATTATATACACATACTGACAGTGTAATCTAGCAGGAGTGGCTCACAGGCAATTTCTAAAGGCAAAACCTTGTCATTGTGAAAGGATTTATTAATAATTATAAATTAAATAATGATTATCAAAGTTAAGTGCCTGGAAGCATTTTGCCAAAATCATTTAGCTCTGGACTAAAACTCCAACAGTCAAGGAAAGACCAATCAATTTTATCATGGTAGGATTTCAGTTTAAATTCAGAAGGCAACTTAAATCCATTGGGGTTTTGGGGTTTTTTTAAAAGGCACAGGGTATCCACTCAATTGATTTTAGGACAAATGTATTTGTATTACTACACCTTTAATCAAGACTTTAGAGGAAGGCACTGTGAAGCAGAAGAAAAGCAGTCCTTATGCTGAGAGCAACACAATGGCTTCCCTGTAGAAGCTCACAGGAGCAAGATAAGCGTTTGTAGCCTCTCCAATAAGCAAAATTACTGACTCTGAATGCAAGAACAGTGATGTATGACAAACAAGGAGCTCAGCCTGCCAGAAACTTTGTGTTTGTTGTTCCAAAAAGGTTAGAAGCCACTGATTTAGAGTGTATTAGAAGAGATAGTGTGGAACAAAAACCAGATATTGGGAGAGTGCAAGGAATGAAAAAACAAACCAGAGCCCCCCTGACCAGCATCCTAAGAAGGAATATTCCCAACAGTGAGAGTGCTGCCTTGCTAGATCAGGTGGGTTTTGGGACCATAAGCTAATCTCCACTAGCAGCCCTGTGTTACCCAATGGCTGAGGTGTGAGAGAGTCTCTGGAAGGGTTTAAGAAGTCCAGGAGCTCAGCTCAGGGCCAGGCACAGTGTCACTGCCCCCAGTTTACAGGCAGAGCCAGGCAGTGATTCTGCAGCTGGCTCACAGGCAGCACAGCCAGGTAACAAACCCTGACACTGTGCACAGCAGGCTCTGCCTTGCTCACAACCACATCCTGCTTTTCTTTTCTTTTTCTTCTTCTGGTGCCAGCAGGAGGAAAACAGCACTACAACAAACAGTGGGAGATATCCCTCAAATCTTGATGGTACACAAAGCCTGAAGGAATGCGCATTACAGAAAGATTTAGTTTGCTGGCATGAAATCAAACGTATAAACCCAAGATTATTCACAAAGATCAAGACAACCTTCAAAGAAGCCAGAAATCCAGGGGGAAGCAAAGGATTTCCAAGTAGTTCCACTTTTCTCACACAAGCCAGGGAATCTCAGAGAGAGGGTCATAAATAATGGACTTTATTTTAATTCTTTGCATATACTCTTGCTGATGTAGTGCCTAGTGTCATCTGGAAATGCAAGCTGATAGAGAGCCATTTTTGGATACTCAAAGACACCTTAAAGGGGACTTTTTCTTGGAATAAGAGTGCTTGATTTTGGAAATACAAACTACTGTAATTTACTAATTGCTTTACATAGCCTAAAAGTATTAGAGCACTTCTAAGATCAGATTTGTGATAATAAAAGCCTCTGTAAACTAACAAGGAAAGGCACTTCAGGATACAGTGATAGAAGGCAGAATATTCAAATTAAGGTACCTAGTTAAACATCAAAGCCATTGACAGAACTATCCTTGTACAAAAAGAGTCACCAGTACTTGATGTCCTGAAAGCAAGACCAGAGTATTCTTCTCAAATATATATATATATATATATATATATATATATATGATTATGCTTAAGCCACAGGATGGTTAGATGTTGAAATCAGCATTAATGCAAGTAGCCTTATCTCACATCTTTATTGTGAGTTGTTCTGTCACAGCAAAATTCAAAGGCAATTTACTGAATTGAAAGCAGGTGCATGGAAGTGCTGGTTAGACCAAGAGGTCTATCTCAGGAAAGTTTGATTCGTTTAAGTTGACAAAACACAGCACAGTAGAGGGTAAGGTCACTGCCTGCAAACACACTCGAGGAGAAGGAGCTGCAAGAAATGCAGAGACACATTTAAACCTTAGGATTATCTTGGTCCAGAAATGAAATAAGCCAACCATAAACTCTTCCTGGCTGGAGGTTAGAGGAATCTGAGTATGAAGTAGCTGTGATCTGGAGCAGCTTCCCAGTAGGAGAAGTCAAAGAGGAGAAGAAAGCAGATAAAGAGGTAATCCAAGAGTCCACAGAAAGGGCTCCTGCCCCATGTTGATCCCTCAGAAGGAGGGGGTCTTCCCTAGGACTCAGGCTTGGAAAACCAGGTTGTCTTTCCAGGTCTAAGCTTAGACACAGAGTTCAGTAACTTGGTAAAAGGTTATCACTGGATGAGAAGGATCCACATGTTTTGGGGCAGGTTTCCTGTGTATTTCTAAAGCAGGAAAGTTTTTATTTCTTCAGACACGAAGATAACTTCTGTTTTTCACTGGTTCTCCCACAGTGCAGGAGAACACACAGCAGGAGTAAAACATTGCAAGAAGGGATAATTTAGGATCTAATCTCGAGTAATGTGTGCCGTCAGACAGGAGGGCATGGAGGAGCTCTACACTCCACCACCAGAGGTGAACTTCACAGATGCTCCACTGTCCAGATCGTCCAGCTCTTATCATCACAGGGAGGGAGAACTAAAAGGTACTGAAGAATCAACATCAGAGTGCAAGAAACTCACAGAGCAGCAATGCTCTGCACCAGCTCCTGGGTTATCATTCAGTCTCAAAGCATGAAGTATTTATCCTTCCTTCTCCAAACCTTTCTGCAGCACACTGAAGTCAGTAATCATGAAAGTTAAAGCCAAAGAAACATCAACCCAATAATGAAACTGTTGGAGCTGCTCTTGCTCTCTGTGCTTCAGAAGCAGTTTACCACAAAACCATCAAAACACAGATAGCAGGAGTCAGGAGAGCTGGATTACCCTCCTGACAGTTCACCCCAGGAAAAAGTCATAAGCTTTCCATAACCACTTCATTGTCTCCGTGCCCTCACTCACCCCCTCTGTACACAAAGCTTCCCCTCTTTGGAAAGTGTAGAGAGACTCTTCTGTGCTCACAACTGCAATGTAAAAACAAAATCGTGTGTTAATGATATTTAAATTGATTTAATGAAACAGTTTCAATTCCACCCTTCCTTCCTCCCAACTCCACCCTCTCCTTCGAGAGGGAAATTTGTTTTGGTTAATATGGAGGGAAAAGAAGCAAGCTAAAAATAGCCTCCTTTTGCCTTAAAAAGGTTAAAGCTATGAATAAACAGCCTGAAACAGGAATGCAGTTTATCTGCCCACCAAATTCCTACACTGTTTTCTTGTTCAGCTTTCCAAAACATTTTTATAAGGATCAAACACACAGACTTAGATCTGCAGAGCCAGTGGTGTCCTAGAACTGCCTGCTTCCATGCTAGTAAGGTAACTGGTTTTGGCATGAGGAGGAATGGTTTGAGACTGGATGAACCAAAGACATAATCTAGGACCGTTAAGTACTAGAATATTTGAGTAAATCTCCTAGCATCAGAGGAATCAATGTGAAAAAAATTGAGAAAAATCCACCAAGAAAACAGAAAAGCCTTTCTCGTTTCCCTTTAACTGTGCAACAAATAAACTGCATTATCTCCTTAAAATCTACCTTGCCAGTAAAAAGCACTCACACTGTTATCCCTATCTTAGACCCAAGTCACATCTGTCCCTGACAACAACAGCTGTCAACACTGAAAGAGCAGGATGATCAGCCAGCCTTGTCACCCTGGGCTGAAAGCCAAAGCAAGGGTGGCTTATGTATTTGCAGTGCAAAACCAAACAAACTCTTTATTCTCTTCCCTGTGCTATGCCATTAGCAGGCAAGCTGATCAGCCCCAGGGAGTATCCTTCCAATCTGAATATTTGAACCCAAACTTAATTTCCCCCTAATTCCCTTCCACTGTATCACCAGCGAGCTCCAGGTAATGCCATAGGAGTCACGTGTACTATCCTACCAATGCAAACAGAAGCCTCTTGGCAGAGTCACCTTTCATTCCCAGTTTCCCATGGCATGAGGCATCAGAGCATGCTGCCCTGCAGTGCTACAGACACTGCTATGATACCTGATAGGAGTTACATCTTATAAAAAGGAAACCACCTCCCCTCCTCTTACAGCAGATGAGCCCTCTGGAAGGAGAAAGGAAATGTCTCACTTTCATCTCAGAGTTCAGAGGGAATGTTATATAGCTGTCAATCCTATCAGGATCTTATTCATTCACACACCAGGGACAGCAACAATTCCGAGGTAGGTTGTAAAGCCATGAAATAGCCAGGTTCTGAAAAGATCTTTGCCCAGTGACATTTGGAAAGCAAGGTGAAAGGCTTTACTGACTCTAAAGTAAATAGTGAAAGCCAACATGCAACAGGCAGACCAGAGGAGTTAAGCTGATGAGGCTACACAAGGCAAAGCCACTTGAGGAATATGGTAGCACCTGCTAGTGAAATCCCAGGTGAGGGGTGTGAACCCAAGCTAACATCTGGTGTCCCAGGTCCAAGCAAGCACTTTCACTCAGAGAGGCAAGAATCCTCAGTGATCAGAGTGGGATAGTGGATGCTGGGATCTCACACTTGCACATCTGCATCACTGCCATGATATACAGGCCTGCATTCCCCATTCACATACACTGCTCATCATCTCACCTTGACTGCTAAAAAGACTTCAGGGACACTATTTAGGCTGTGCAGAAATATTAGAGGAAGACATCCTGGTTATGAAAGTGGTTGGTTACTTCTTCAACCACTGTACTGGAACATTCACTGGCTCTATGTTTACCCCCAGTTCCCATCCAAGGTTAAAAGTGTTCTTTAAATGATAGCAAACTGGCACAGACTAAACCATACTACTGAATTCTCAGAGGGAATCTGTAAGCAGATCATGGAGCTGAAACTGGACTTGTAGAGCTCTGAGTTAGCTACCAGACCATTCTCCTTCCAACAGACACATCTGCCAGCATTCACTTGTGCAGCTTGTTCAGGAAATCTGATGGCTCAACAAAAGAACAACGAAGTGAGACCAAAACATCCAGGGTGATGTGGGCCAAGAAAGCAAATGCATCAGCAGGGCCAGCAGTATCCACCCTGCATCCAGCACTGCACCAGGGCTGACCTGCTCTGCACAGGGCCCTGCTCAAGCAGCTACAGAGTTCTGCCTTCTCAAGGATGCAGGAGCCAAATGTTGTGCACACAAAGATCTTTGACATCATTCATCTGCAGCCTCATCCCTCTGTTTTCAGCTAGTCTTAACTGGAGGTGGCTTCCCTGGTTTCAAGAGGCATACAGTTTTCCCAAGGCACTGTAAAGAATGAGAAGGAAATGGACACTGACTCAAGAGAAATAGAAAACAGGCAACATGTGTGGAAACAACCCTGCTTTTGATTAAAAGCAAAAAAAAAACAAAACAAAAAAACACTTGAAAGAAAGCAGCCTAGGGTGTTTCTTAGCAGAAACACAAAGTCTTGGGCTCCTCTACAGCACTCAGCTCAGTGTATCTCAGACTGTGCATACAGTCACTGCTCTCCATAACACCCCTTTACAACTCTCCTAAGAAAACACCCACAATCACTACAAATTATACGTTAGGAATGCTAACTGATATAAACCAGAATGTCTTTGCCTCAGCCAGTACATTCTGCCAATTATCTATCCATGAACCAGGAAGCTGCTTCTTTGAGCAGTGTTCTCCTTCATCCAGTACCCCAGCATCAAATGTTTTGAATTTGGGTGAAGGGAAAGGAGCAGAATTCAAAGAGTTAAGAAATCTTGGTTGCGATTATCAGGGAGAACAGTGGTAATGCAAGGTACAACCATGGCCCTGATCAATATTCCTAATACAAAAAGTATGCATCTCAGGGCATGTCTGCAGCCCTGGAAGCAGTCTTCCACCTGAGCAGTTGGTTTTTTCCTTCAATTCAGCCTCACTTTTAACTACTCTTGATTAAAACAATTACTTTCACTCAATATTCAATTTCTGACAGGTAATATTCTCCACATATGTTGCAAGCTGGCTGCATCCTTACAGGCAAAACACAAGAGCTCCCTAGAAGCAACTTTTCTTATTTTGTAAGTCATGTATAATTTATGCATCTGCAATATTGACACAGGCTAGAAATATACATCGTGCCAAAATCATTTCCTAAAAGCTTTCAAGAGATTCGAGGGCATTTTCCTCTCAAGGCATTGGTTCCTCTTGTTATTGCCATTAGTTCTCAGGAGAATCCATTACCCGAGTACAAATAATTCCTGTACACTCAACCTCATAACCCAAAATCAAGACCATGTCAACATTCAATGTCATTTAACTGTACAAGCATCTGACAGCCCCTTAAGCACTCACAGGGTGTTTTTTGTTAATTTAGTCCTCAATTTTTTATCAAAGACTTCCACATGCATAGATGTGCTCCCACCTTCCTAGTCTTGCAGATGGATTCCACATAGGGCATACACAACTCTTCCAATTCAGAAGACAATTCAGCTCTTCCAACCAGGTAAATATTGTCTGAATTGGCTGAAAACTGGAGATGACCTTGCAAGCAACTGTTATCATTGTTATGCAAAATACTGAAATCACCTGGGTCTGTTTTACTGAGTTATGAGCAGAAGAGAATTATTGACAAAAGAATCACAGTCAAGTTATATGTTACATGGAGATTCACAGATAGCTGGCAGGATTAGGGAAGCACTTTCCTCATTTCCTTTAGTGGACACTAAAAGAGGGAATGCGGATTTTCAAGAGTTTTCATTCACTTTCCAAATAGCACTGAATTAGCTCTCCTGCACTGCAGAGAAAATTCCATTATCTCATTTTAAGGGTATACCTAGGTACAGACTCAGGAACACTCCAGCACTGAGTCACTCTCTCTTTCCACCTGCCATGCCTATGACTAGATGTCACACAGGTATGATGTGTTTCTGGCACTCTGAACAAGTTTAATCTTCTTTGCTCAAGTAATACTTTTTTCCATTTTTTTATTTAAATATTTTTTTTTTCTTTCTGAAACCATTCTTGAGAACAAAATATTTTGTCCAATTCTTCTCTTGGCTGTTGGACGAATAAATGAATAACCAGAACACTCACCCAAAGCACGTAGTCTTTGATTATTTCCCTCACAAGGTGTGAAGCTGGCTAGAAGAATTTGCAACTATGAGCTTGGAGTATGAGGTCTGGGGGATGAGAAGTGGATGTATCCTTTTAGCCTGGGATTCATCAATCAAAGCTTTTTGCAGTAGCAAGTGAACTGACAAAGTATAAATAGAGAAACACATAATTATCACAGATTACAGCTAACAAATCCTCACTGGAGAAAACAGAGTGTGTGTAGGAGAAACTCACTGTCACTGGGGGTTTTGCAGATGACACAGAAGATGCAATTGGAAGGAGCTCTTGATCTCCCACAGCAGTAACAGCTGGCCCCTTCAGTGATGCCACTGCAAGACACAAAACAACAGATTCATGAGTAAAACAGGCAGCTGGTCATCAGGAGTTACTTCAGGAACAAACTTTTCAATCCAGTATTACTGCTCCCACAGTCCCCTTCATCCCACCTCTGTACTTCCCCACACACTCTTCAACCTCAGTGGCGTTTGTTACTAAAATGAAACTTGTAAATAAACATTAACTTACTGGAGAAAATCTCTTTTTGCTTATTCTCAATACACAATTTTTTTAAAAAGCATTAAAAAGAGGTGACTTTGTCATTGACTCTACTTACAAGCTAGTAATGTGAGAGTGAACATGCAATGGCAAGAGAATAAGACACACTGGGCATGTAGAGAAAAGTCCAGGTACCAGCAGCACAAGAAAGAAGCTTTGGTCCCAAGGAACAATGCATAGAAAGCATTCAGAAGAGAGTGTGGGCTTCTGTTTCCTATACTGGGAAAAGGTCACAGCAAAGAAAAGTGAATTTGGTAAATACTTCTAAACATTCAAGTTTCTGAGGCTGACAAATGCCAAGGAAACAAGCTTAGTTTTGTGGAAGCAGTTTATGCAACAAATACCCACAAATAAAAAGCATCTTCTGCTGGAAGTGGTAAAACTTCACCAAGTGATGCTGCATAGGGAAAAGTGAGTTTATAGCTATATTCAAATATATAGAAACATTTGAATGCACAATCAGCCAGTGCATATCAGGTTAGCTCTACCTACAAAAGCAGCAGTAAGGTCAGAGCTGTAGACAAAACACTTTGAGAAGAACAATCCCTTCCTTTTCCATGGAAGTTTTATAATTTATAATTAATTGACCACTGTTTAGTGCCACAAGATTTTTGCTAGTGTATACATTTCCTCAGCATTAAGTTTGGAACTGCAGACAGATTTTCTAGTTAAGCACGGTGGAATTATCCCCACTGTAAATAATGCAGGGTTAAAAAGCCAACCTCTAAAAAAGAACTGTTCCATCCTTAGTGACCACACACAGCCAAGACTAGCTTTATCTACCCACTTCAAAGATCTTAGGTCTGTAGATCAACTGTGCCTGGCTTGCCTTAGTTTAACTCCTACCTTTTTTGCTGCTATTTGTCTGGGTTTTTTAATCTTGTTATTTCAGGTGTTTAATGACACTAATTTCCAGATGGCCTAGAAATCTAACACACCAGCAAACAGGTTACATCCCTGTTACACACAGGAGTGTCACTCTCTGATACTTCACTGTTTTATAAATCAAGCTGGCCCTGAAGAGGCATCAGCAATGCATTCACTAAGCATTGCTTTATTTTGATTTTTCTAAAACAAAGAACTATGGAAGTTTCAAGTGTTTCTTAAGAAGAATGAGCTGCCTGATGATTTTTCAATTTGTTTTTTTTTCTTCCTAAACTTGACAAATACCAGGAGCAACATCACCTTTTAAGGCAAAAGGCATCTGAAAGCAAAATCCTGCTTTTAAGCCAGAGTGACTCATAACAGCAAAGATTCTTCCTATAAAAACAAACTCAATCATGAAGTAAGAACAAGCTAGAAGCTCTAGTAATAACAATTCAAACAAATCCTTTTTTCTCCATGACTTTTGTGGATTGATACTGACTGGTTCAAGCAGGTGCTCTTGGCAGCTGCAAAAAAAAGAAAACAAGTTAGACAGACCACTGGGCTGACCCAGCCTTATCCTTCATCTGCATCCCTAGGGAGTGCAGCAAGCACAGATGCACAGAACACACTGCAGGCCTTATCTCTTCCATAGGGATGCAGCAGGAAGTCTGTATCCCACTGCAGGCACACGTGTTTCCAGCAGAGATGAGGCACAGGAGATGCAGGAGCACGCACACAGCCCTGCCTGCAGCAGCGGGTACCTGTGTGCAGCCCAGCAGCACCGCTCCTTCACCGTGCCCACGGCACAATGTCAGTGGAGCCGTGAGTCTGAGCAGCCCTGCCTCCTCCTACAGAGGTGCTCGCTGCCCTCAGAAGGGGCAGCTTTATATCGATGACAGCACATGACCTCAGGAGCCCGCATCCAAGTGTGCTCCTCAAATCCAGAACACCTCCAGAATCCTCCTCTTTGAGGAGTATCATAGCCATTGCACATTCTCCTTGACCCACTCAACATGTGAGCCCAGGCAACTAAATTTTCAGCAAAGAAGGTGGTGACACCACCAGCAGAGAGTCCAGGGCTCCACTTCCCTCTCCACAAATGGCCTGCTGTATGACCCCAGGCAAAACATTTGGTCTGCTTGTGTCCCACCTTCATTCTCAGGCTGAGCATTTTTCCCTGTCTCTTCTTTTGAGCAGGGATGATCTTTTACAAGATATCCAGATCTAGTTATCATGTGTTGCTGTGCACGATGGGGCCTCTAAGTTTTAAGTTTAATAACAGAAACCTCAGCTGCAGTGTAAATCCAATTAGAGCTACAAGGCCCCCCTCAAATCCAGCTACTCCAGACATCCTGCTCCAGAGACCAGAGGCATGTTTTCAGTCTTTCTGTCCTGGCTTGTGTCAAATGCTTCCAGGCTCTTTGGCTTGTCCCACACCACCTGGAGTCCATCTAAAAAACTCTCTGACAACTCCCAACCATTTAAAAGATTTTTTTTCAGGCTAACTTCACAAGTTCTTAGTGGCGGAAACTACAGCTTGACAAGAGCAGGTGAATTGAGTCCTAATGTCAAATTCAAACTGATCAAAAATCTGTCACAGACAGCTCAGCTTTCCAGGAACTTGGACACCTCGAGTTAGATGAAAGTCCTGCTCTCTGATTTTCTTGCTTTGAAATACCTATACTCACTCTTCCTACTTTTCCATTCCCCCCTTGGCACTCCTGTCAAATACAGAGATCAAGGTGAGCTCCTGCTGTAACACAGGACAGTTTTTCCTTAGGGCTTGTATTTATCTGCACACTGGTTTCTAGATGCAGGACACCTCTCAGTGCTCTAGTACCTTCTAGAGCTTACTGCAACTTCACAGCATCACACAATGGTATGGCTAGAATGGACCTTAAAGAGCATCTTGTCCAATCCCCCTGCCATGGACAGAGACACCTTCCACTAGACCAGACTTCCCAAAGTCCCATCCATCCTGGCCCTGAACACTTCCAGGAATGAGGCAGCCATAAGTTCTCTAGACAACCCGTTCCACTGTCTAATCATCATCATTCTTCCAAATACCTAATTGACATCTACCCTCTTCCAGTTTAAAACCATTGCACCTCATTCTGTCACTACACTCTGTTCATCTTTCCTGCTGACCCACTAAGTACCAGAAAGCTGCTAAGAAATCTTCAAGGCTGAACAACCCCAACACCCCCAGCCTGTCCTCAAAGGAGAGATGCTCAGGCTTCTGGTCATTTTTGTGCCCTTCCTCTGGACCCCTTCCAACAGGTCCACATCTCTGTGTTGGTGCCCCAGAGCTGGATGCAGGTGGAGTCTCACTAGAGAGGACCAGAAGGAAAGAAACATCTCCCTGACCTGCTGGCCACACTGCTTTGGATGCAGTCCAGGATACACTTGGTTTTCTGGGGTGTAAGCAGACGTTGTTTGGTCATATTCCTTTTCATCATCCACCAGTACCCTGCCAAGTCCTTCTCCTGTGAACCCACTGCTGCCCACTCTGCATCTGTGCTTGGGATTGCCCTGCCCAGCTGCAGGAACAGTGCCTTGAACTTCATGAGGTTTGCACGGGCCCATCTCTCCAGCTGGACCTTATCCACTGAGTGCTCCAGCCATCAAATTTATTTCTCTCCATTCCAGAGACAAGGACATTATGTGAGACACTACCAAATGCTTTGCACAAGTCCAGGTGGATGACATCAGTCACCCTTCCCTCATCTACCACCTCTGTGACACTGCCATAGAAGGCCACCAGATTTGTCAGCCACGATTTCCCCTTAATGAAGCCATGTCAGCTGCCACCAGTCATCTCTTTATTTTCCACGTGCCTCATCATAGTTCCCAGGAGGATCTGCTCCATGACTTTGCAAAGCACAAAGGTGAGAGACTTACTGGATTTTTTTGAAGGCAAAGGGTGGACATGGCAGGGAATACTTGGTACCATGATGTGCTAATATTGCCTGGGTTTTCATTCATCTGAGCTCAATCAACAATTTTTTTCTTCCCCTTAAACCAAAAAACAGCTTCATCCTTCCTATTTCGAGGCAACACCCAAACTGTGACAAATTCCAAACTGCAGTCATTTGGGCAGCAGTCCTAAGAAAGAGCATCATTAACAACAGAGACATCATTAATGCCATTGGATGTTGAGCCTAAAAAGGCTTTTCTGTGTGGGCCTTACTATGTGATCCCTTTTTGCCAGCACTCAGACACCCAGGGTTAGATTTTAACAGGGAGAGCAGAGAAATGCTCCAATTTGTGTCACAAGAGCACACAAGACATACATGTGTAGCACAGCTCAACTTCCCTGCCATGAAGAGAACACACAGAAGTTGCCAGCACCCCACAGATCAGGCACAGTCACCTTCACCAGTGGCAAGGGGCCTTTTTCAGTCTCTGCTCTGCTTTCAACTTCTGCAACTAATTCAGGAAATTTACTGACTGACTGAACTCTTGTATTGGCACGCAGTGCCTCTAACAAAAAAAAAAAAAAAAAGCTATTCTCTGAAGTCCTACTAAACACAAGAGGCTGTGGAAAATATATTTTAAAGCAGACAGGAGTACTGTTTGCTCTTATTTTTAAGAGGAAAAATACCAAAAAGAAATGTCAGCAAGATTCTTCTCTGTACTGCCACCCACCAGTCTCCTACCCACCCCTGCGTTTTTGCTTATGATTTTTTAAATTAAGGTAACATTGTATTTTTTGCCCACGTGGTCTCCCCCTCAAACAAAACTCCACTTGACAACTTGCAATCATTTGAAATCTCTCCCTTCAATTTCTACTGCTTGATGTAAGACATCTCCACACTGTCAGGAAAGACTACTCTCCTGCCATGCCCATAGCCATCTCCATGTACTCAAACCCCAGCAATTCTGCCAGATAAGCTATCTCCAGCTGGCATCTTATATATATTATATATATAAAACACGGGGAAATATATAAATAGTTATTGCCTTGCCACTCCTATTTTAGGATTTCCTGAACTCTACATTATTCTTATCCTCCTTAGATCAGCATTAATCCTGACAGCCATGTTCCCACAACATTAGTTCACTCTTGTCTCTGGACACCACTGGATTGATTTTACTTTCTGGAGTTATTCTTGACATAGTCCAGGCCATTTACATATCAGCTCTTAAACTGATGAGCACGTGTAACTTCTATTAGAGTTAGTGCAAACAGCAGACTGTCACTCAGGCACTCTGCTTCAAACATCAACTTGCACTCTGCATCCCTCCTGTGAGCTTGAAAAAGGCTTTGTTAAATATTTGCATCCTGTGTTTCTGCTTGCAAAGTCATCTGTGCTCAGCACTCAGCACTGATAGCTGCAAGATTTGTCATCCTGTTTTGGCTGTTCCCAAGTCTCAGCCTAACTGGTAACAAAGTCTGTTCTTCTCAAGCAGAGCTTTCACTTTTATGACTTTTATTCCCAAATACAGAGCAAAAAGATGAGGCTTTACATTCTTCCAACCCATCCCTTGGGAAGGATTAGAGTGTCCCAGTGCAGTTTAGGGCAGTTACTCCTCCAAGCAGGTAAACAAAGGAGGAAACACAGTCGACCCCTGAGGTCTCTCTGCATCAATCACTGCTTTCCTTCATTGCCATGTAACTCTTAAGGTCTGCCTTCATATCTAGTGTTTCCAGATCCCAAGAAGATCTCTGCAGGACATGCTACATCCCACCAGAGAGCACAGGAGCAGCTCCCATGACATCCTTTGGTATCTGTCAAAAAGGAAAGCCTTCCTGATGCTGACCATTCATTCATAATTAAGATAAATTATTAGTGCAGGTCATAATATTAATACTTTCAAAAATCATAATTAACTCAAAATTATAGTAAGTTCAAAACATGAAACCACAATTAAGGTCTGCAGCTTTAAACTTGGTTTCCAATTTTAGCTGCTATGCCTAAAAAAAGGGCTGATTCTCCCTGATTAGTAACTGTTAAACATATAGATGTTTAGATTAAAATATCCCATACACTAAAGTTCAGTGTGCAAATTTGTTAAGGAAGATACACCACCATTCATTTAACTAAGAAGAAATGCAATAAATGATTCATGTATTCAGGTTTTGGTTTTTCCCATTTTAGATGTAGATTTGCTTTTTATTAAAGTCAGGGTGGGTTTTTTTTAATTTATTTGTTTCTTCTTTTGTTTTGCTGGGATTTTTCACTTGCTTAACTTTTACTGTCCTTGGAAGGAAGCAGCTGTTAAGGGACTTTTCCTGTCTGACCATCCAGAAGTCACACTCACACCTCTCCAGACTTTCACTGCTGGGACACCAAAGTCCCTTCTCAGTGGGCAGCTGGGCAAGGGGCCAGCACCAGGTCACAGCCCCTTGCCTGGAACTCCCACCATGTCCCCCACCCAGAGCACAGCCTGCAGCTCCACACCCAGCTACCTGGGTGTCTACACCTCTACAAGAGTAGAAAGCAGTTGAAAATTGCCATTTAAAATTGCTTCTAAAAGAGTATTATCTATAATGAAAGAAAGTAAGGAAATGTGACTGCTTCTACCAAAATAAAGAGAATATCTCACCATTCCTCATTTAGTCTTTCTTCAATCCCTCCCTGACACAAGCTGTATGTGACATTCTCAACTCCCAACCAGTCTCACAACCTCCCAAGTTACCTGTCATGGAACTGCTTCTGCTGTAGAACTTCAATGACAAATATTCTCCCTACACCTGCAGAATAGGTTATTGCTCTCACAGGTTATCCTGGCACTGCAATGAACTCTTTTTCCAGACGATTAGGCCATTGATTTCCTGTGGTTTGAGCACTTTCATTTTCCTTTAAAGCCCTAGCCAAACCTGCAGTAGCAAATATTTCTTAATTTAGATGCTATTAAATGGTTAGGGAAAGTTTAAATCTCAACCTGATTTGTCATTATTTCAAATTCACCATTGAAGAGGTTTCTTTTCAGAGAATATGTTTAATTGCTTATCTATGATTATAATTAGACATGGCACTGTTTAAATGCATTGATTTCAATACTCATCCAGTGATTCTTAAAAGTGTTCCAGGGCTTTGGGAAACATAGGGTGTTTTTAAAATATGACAGGTGCTTAGCTCCTGAAATATATTCCTAGTGAACACAGCCAAGTGTAAGCCTTTAAACAGAGATCAAAGGTATTTTCTAAAGGAAATATTCCAATTCCCAAAGAGCTGATATATCTCTTGCAGTATCCCAGTATTCATTTGTCCCTCTGTCACCCTTATAAGCATAAGGACTGTTCTTCCCATGCTGTTATGGGTATGGACACCACGAGGATGGCAAAACCAGCAAATGCAGGATCCTCCCCAGCCTCCAAGCTCCCTCTGAGCAAAGGCAGTGCAGCACTGCCTGAGCTGACTGATAGTTTACTGCCTGGGTCTGGGGTCACACTACACTCTTTCAGAGGTGTCTGTGGCATGACAGTGACTCACAGCAACATTCAAGCCGTCCTGAGATCATCCACAACACTTGACACGGTGCAGGAGGACACAAGTGACCTTCCCAAGGAGTCTGCTGCACAGCTGGGAGCTGAACCAAGTGCCACCATGCTCCCAGTGAGCACCCGGCTCCACAGGGACCAACAGGTAAATGTCCTCCCACAGACATGCCCTGGGCAAACATTTTAGAACCACCTGTGCAGGAGCAAGGCAGACAGGAAATCAGCCAATGAAGGCAAAGGAAATTTTGTTTACACATCACTTAATTTCCTACTTCTACCAATGAGTAAAGCACCTGAGGACACGGCATTCTGAGTTTTCTAGCATTGTAATATCTGCAAAGTATTTACTTGTTGGGGGGGGGAGGGCGTGGATTTTTAAAACCTTTTCAGCTTATTCTTTTAAGCTAGTGACTTAAAACAACTGCTACCTTAATTTTGTTGCTGTGGATATATCAAGACACACGCTTCTCCTCCCAGAAAAATCTCCAAAACAGTGAACTACATTATACAAATTTTACCACGGTACTTCCAGGGAGAAGACACACCTCTCCTATCCTTGCCCTTTGCAGTAACTTTAAGTTAGCACAAACACATTTGTAGTTTTAAGGCAAGTTTTGATCTGCTAACCCAAGCATCCAAAACACACAATCCAAGTGAGTTTTCCATGTCAGACTGCAGCACTGGCTGTGCTCTGCTGTTCCATCTGGCCACAGAGTGGCTGGCTGTGTCCCAGGACCCCGTGCTGGCACAGCAGTGCACGTCACTGCGAGCCCATCAGCCAGCCTGTACCAGGAACAGCCACTCCTGGCTGGGCCACGGCCACTGCAGCCACGGCAGCCACTCCTGGGCACTGCAGAGCTGTGAGCAGCAATTCCAGAGCGCTGGGCTTGGCAACAGTGTGAGCACTGGATGGGACCCACTCAGTGGGGGAAGCAGCACTGGAAGAACAGCACAGGGCAGGTCTGTCTGAGCCAGGACAGCAGCATCCACATCTCTCAAACACACCAGCATCGTGACAAGATGGGAGACTTATTATAGGATAACTGCACAGAATACATGAAAAATTGTGATCTACACAGGAGTCAAATTGTCACCTTCAGACAGGATCAATCACAGTTTATTACCCACACTAACCTGCACAGTTTAGAAAGCATCTAAATCAATACCTAGGTACTGTTCCCATACCAAAGATACTAAAACCTATACATATTGCCCCAAACATCTTCCCTCTGGAGAAGGATTCAAGAAACAGATTTAATGGGATGCTTACCACCACAAGGCCTCAGGAAAACCAAATGCATCTCATCAATAATCAGTATTACTTTCTGTGTTTGCTTTAAGTTCCACTGTAGAAATGCAGGCTGGCATAAACTACTGCAAATAACATTCTGTCAGGAGATCCTACCTGGGTTTAGAATCAACAACTTTAAATTATTTAATGGTTTTCAAAAGTTTTGTGCTGAATCAGTTACAGCAGTGCCACATTGCACCATATTAATTAAAGAAACTTGACAGTAGATGCAGTTCTTTACCTCCTGAGCTGATCTCTATTACACAGGCAAAGCAGTTACCAATAGGGCTCAGGTCTTCACTTCTCTGCCCCTCAGTTCTCACACATTATAGAGACAACACTTCAACTTACTGGTCCATCTTGCAATCAAGATCTGCCTTTCAAATCCATCTATCACAATATCTCTTCACTAGGTTTACCTCAGGGTTTTTTTGAGACAGACTGGCCAATACAAGTAATTGCATTGCTTCAAAAAATGGAGAAAAATAAGAAAAAATATACATATCATATATACATAAAAATCTTTTAAAAAAGCAAAGCTCCACACAAGTCTATGAGGAGACAGAGAGCCAAACATGGAGCTTCAGAAATTCACAGAAGACAAAGAAGTACCCACCCCCAAAAAATAGAAATTCAAAGCACTTTGCTTTGGTTGTCCTTCTGTCTTGCTGCTTGCTACAATCACGCAAGAGCTGGAAAAGTAGATTAAATGCTACAGGTGGAGAAAAACTTGCAGGGATAACAGCTGTTCACTGGCCACTAGTAGTCTTACAGCATTATGGCTAACCAGCATATTTCTTGTTAGAATCACGCCAGGCCCACAAGTCAGTAACAACGGTGATGTCTTATCTTTGCCTCTCCCCAGCAGCTTCTGCCATCTGCCTTTCTTTCTTTGACTCACCTTCAGCCTGGCACAGTCTAAAACTGCTCCCTAGTTTATACTTCATACATGCATGTTGTTATTCCCTTTGTACAGCTAGTGCTGCACCCAATGCTTGGCTGATGCCCATCCATTACCACACTAGAATGCACTACTCTAATGAAAACAGATTTAATTTGCAACGGTAAGAAATGCTGCTGTTGCTATCTACACTGAGACTGCACTAAAGAAATATGCTGTGGCTGTATCAAAACCTTGTATCACTTAAGATATAAGATATAACTCCTGCCATGAAGATAACATCCCCTCACTTCTGATCTGCTTTAACATTAGGCAGTTCACGGGAGGATAAAGCAGAAGGATGATATCTCACAGCTGGATGGGAACAAAAGCCGAAAGTCAGCCACAGGAAATCAAGCAAATTCTGGACCTGTCTGGAAATAATTCCTCATTACAGGACAGGTTGTGAAGTATTAAATGATCCAAATTGCTCATGTTCTACGGAGCAGGAGAGAGGCTTATGAAAGAACACCCAAACTTAGAAATACAAGTTCTTTTCCTGTACCCGGTCCAGGCTTTCCATGATATGCCAAGACCATAATATTCCCAACAGTAAGCCAGGTAACAGGATTTCATCTCCAATGAACACAAATCCAGCCAGCAGCTTTACACCACCTCCTTTGCAGACATTAATCTCCCAATGCAGGTGATGCATATCAACTCACATGGAAGTCCCCCCAGCTCCATGAAGCAAGGTCGGTTGATACTGATTAATGATCTGGCTCAACATACCCAAGGAACTGACGCACTCATTAGTTATCCTAAACAGCAGGATATTACAGTAAATTATGACAGCTGCTGTGTGTGTAGCTTTTCAAACCTATTTTCTATGCCTTCAAATACAGCTAGCATTGGAGGTGTCCTTTACAGAGAAAGAAAAACCATCTACAGATCAACACTCTGTACAAGAGTTCAGCAGTCTGTAAGTGTTACTTGCCAGCATTTACAAAGCAGTGACGCACACAGCGTAAAGCCTTTGCTAACACCAATCCACATGGAGTGCCTGCAGTAAAAGTAGACAAAAAACACTCTCCTCTCCTTATTTTCTCCAAAGTAAAGCCTGGCATCCTCCCTGCCTCCTCTGTGAACCCCTCAGCTCTCCATTCTGCCTTTATAATGTTTATAATTTCCCTTACTTTTTAAAAGCATGTGAATAAAGGCATAGCTTGAATTCATGAGGGAAAAAAATGTTTTCCTATACCTTCTAAAATCTCTCAAAATCTAAATATTTAAAGACATTCTGTAATGCCCCTCTATATAAGTATGTCTTCACAGACCTCAAAAATGTAATTCCACCTGGCTGCTTCTTCCAGTCTCTCCCACATCCATGCTGCTGTACTTACCACAAAAGAGTTAGCAGAAGGCAGCAGACAGGACAGGATAGCTTGGACCCTTTCACCTCCTGTGCATTTGCACAATGTGTATTGTTCCTGCCTCAAAGACATCACAATTTAAACAGATGAGGCTGGGAGAAAAAAAACCTGTTTACCTCATTTATAGGTTTTCAGGAGACTAGGAACCTTACTCATGATCACATAAATTTATGGCAGAAGAACTGAACTCATACATCTCAATTCATTAGTATGACTCCAGTAACATCTTTCCTTTCGAGAGCAGTGTGTCCAGTCATTTCTCACCATGGGATTGAGGTCAAGAAGGACTTTAGCTGCAGACAGAAATTTTTCTCTTACTCTCCCCGACCTGAGGAGAAGTGATGTTTTCCTGGATTTCATTACTTGACTGCACATACAAGAACAGTTATAGCAAAACAACGTTAATGCAACAAAAAAGGTACGTCCCATTCGTACCTGTGATAACAGCTCTCTTGGCTACTCCAGGAAACAGCCTCACAAAAACATCCCAGACTCACTTCCCTGACTGCTTGCCTCCTGAATTACTGGGTTTGAATATATATCAATACATGGAAACTGAGGCACATATAAGAAAAAGGAATAGTGAGAAGAATTCCTTCAGACTCATTCCTCTTGGAAGCTCCTTCAGTTGTGCCTGCAAGATAAAACAAACTAAAAGTCTAAAGGTTCAGTGGAGAAGAAAACACCAACCAACCAGGGAGACAGGGTGGGCAAGTGGGAAAAGTACACAACAAAACCAGCTGAGAAAGTCCTGCTTCTATCCCCTCATGGAGGCCACCAGAAGGGAGCCCCAGACTGATACATTTTTGAGAAGAAGCAGCAAGCAATGAAAGGAGACTGAAGCCCACTGTCACTTTTTGATCATGCCGATGGAAAGCAGCAGGAAACTGCTCTCACAGCTCAGGACAGCTCTCCTTATCCTGTGCTCTCATGGCTCCAAAACAACTTCACAACTTTGTGCAGTGGTTCGTGCCACACATCCTAACCCTCTGTGTGAGAGCAACAGACACTACAGGCATAAATCCTGTGCTGCAGAGCTATGGCTCAAGGCAGCATGCTGCAAGGGAGAGGAACTGATTCTAATGGCAGCTCTGATCCCTTTGCTCCTGACTGCAAGAGAAGTCAAATTTAAGGAATCTGCTTAACCAGTAATGCCTTTGCCGTGGTAGTCAAAAGCCACCCCACTCCCACATTCTGGACTAGCCAGGCAGTGTAGCACATTCTTCATCTCCATACCCAGGAGCCTCTCAGCAGCTCTAGCTGGCCATAATTACATCTAAGCTTATACAGAGAACATGTCAGCCAGTTTTGAAATGAGAATGAAGTTAGCAGATGATCAAACTTGAGGACAAATTCTGTAACCTCGCAGTAAGCATCTGCAAGGCAATGTAAAAACCATAATGCACAGCTTCAGAGTATTTTCCTTTTCAGAGGCTTTGTCAGAGTAACAATCCTCATACACACACCCCAGGTGACCAACTGGAGACACTTCACATGCCTCAGTTCTACCCTCATGTCAACAACTCCAGTTTGGAAGTCAGAACAGAGAGAGAACATCAAACAAACTCATCAAGCTCCTCTCATCTCTCACTTGCTAAACAGAATTATATTTACATTGGTTAGCAGCATCTGTCAGGGAATTAATACAAAAGCAAGAATTGTTTTGGCCAATTGATCAAGTAACAAGGATATTTCCTGAACAAACACTTCTGTTGCCCTATCAGGTATACCCATCTAACCACTGTGCCAGTAAAGGCACACAGGAGTCTTTTCAATAAGAACCATCACAGGAATGAAGCAAAAAGATTGCAATGGATATGAGAAATAGCCCTTTTAGAAAAGCATCAATATGTTTAAATAAAGATACTATCTTAGAGCAAATAAACTGCAGTATTTTCCTTCAGATAAAAAATAACCAATGTTTAAACAAGGTAGTCATTTTGCACTGATGGAATCAGTCCAACTACTGCAAAATAACATTTTACTGAAAAAGCTTTCCAGTTCAGAGCCATTGGTATTATTACCCAGAATATGAATGCTGGAAACTTGTACAGTTTGTAGCACTACAAGAGAAAGTTAGAGTAATACACTTATAACACTCTGAGACAGCAAATATTATAGTCTGTAAAGTACAGTATCCACCCTCCTCCTCAATCATAGATGCAATCACCCTCACATATTGTGGGACAGCCCCACTGCCAGGCAAGGGAATGCTGAACAGTATGGATGTAAGGAGCTGGATTCCACAAAATCCAGCCACTGGGGAAGAGAAGAAAGCATGCTTTACCTTCTGGTTCCCACTTCATTTTTAAGGGGCATGCCACTTTTGTGGATCTTGCTACTGGGCACATTTTGTAGAACAGAGTCATTCCATTATAGATTTATCTTTTTCTTCTGCTAACGCTTCCTTTGTAAAATCAGCAAGTAAAATTTCTGTAAGGTCAAAATTGGCTTTTCACCCTCTAGAGACCCAACTGGTCTTTTCAAGAGGTTTAATAGCCTTTATCTCTTGAAAACATTTCAGTTGTGTGGGTGACTCCTGATTGCCCTTGCATTATAAATATATCTGCAAGCCCTGCTGACATCATGAGGCACACATTATACAGCACAGCCACCAAGTGACATTGTTCTGTTGAATACACAGAATTATAGGAGCACATGCCAAGGATAACATCTATCCTCTAATGCCTACAAACGCTGAGGAGACTTTGAGCCAGCTTGCAAAGTGGCCAGGCTGATTCTGTGACAATATCCATGCAGCTTTAGCCTTACTCCCCCGTGAGGTGCATCACAGAACGTTTCCCAAGACCAACATTCCATTCCTAACCATTCCATGATTCCACATCCTACACGGAAGTGTGACTTCATTCAGACCACACTAAGTCTTTCAGGCTCCACTCTCCATTAATTTTTGCACTGCTCGTTTGGGGCTGTTAAAGTGTGAGCAGGTCCTGCTGATCACTCCTTGGCTCTCCAGGTGACAAATCTCCATAAGGACAGGAACCACGGAGCCTTGCTTGGTGTGCTTGTGCCAGCTGTGTGCTGCTGTGGGAGCAATCAGTTCCCGTTATTCTTCAACCCTCAGCAACCCCACAACAGAGGGGTCCTCTGGGACACTGCTGGCTCAACCTCCCTCCCTGAACCCAGGTGAGCTCCCCTTCTGCAGAAACCCTCCGGTTTATATACTGGGAATGACATTCTATGGTGTGGAATATCCCTTTGGTCAGTTCGGGTCACCTGTGCTCCCCCCCAGCTTCTTTTGCAAACCTCCTCACCCCCTGCAAAGGAAAAAAGTCCTTGACTTAGGATAAACACGACTTAGCAAAAAACCAAAACATCCCTGTGTGTTACCAACACCATCCTAGTTCCAAATCCACAGCACAGAACTGTAAGAGCTACTGAGAAGAAATTAACTCTACCCTAGCTGAAACCAGGACAGCAATAAACATACCAAAAGGTAGGTTAAGAATCTCCAGTCAACATATGTAAAGAAAAAAGGAAAAATAATTTTTCCTAACCATCATCAGTTATGCAAAGGTGCAAACAAGATATTTCCAATGGAGATTTTTCTGTAATTAGGTCCAACATCTGAGACAACTCAGAATTACAGAAAATCCCTAACCACACCACTGGCACATTAGGGGTAGGATTTTGTGATCCAAGCAAACAACTTTTTAACAGACCAACAGATGAGGAGCAGCACAAGATACTTTTGCAGATTACATCCTGCTGCAGTCACTATGCAAAGTGCTTGGGTTATATTACAGGGAAATATTTGTCCCTGCTGAAGATATTTTACTTGGTGTGCCTCTGATTTCCCCCTACACACCTTAACACCTGAAAAACACAAACCAGCTTCTTGCAAGCTTATTTGGATGCTGAGCATTTCAAGCTCTAGGTACCTCAAAACCTCAAATACAGCAAAACAAGTTGAATGCTATCATCTTACTTCACTTTGCTGACTGCAGAAAAATATCCTGGAAACCCATTTCCTCACACAGCTAATTCATCTTCCCTGTGTGGGAAGAAACCCGTTTCCTCAGAGAACAGAACAGTGTGCCAGAGACAGCCACTGAGGTACTGGCTTTTAATGTTGATTTCATATATCTTGCTGGACTGAAGCCATGACAGAGGCATTTGTTATTCCTTCCCCTCCAAGCTTGTACAGAAACACAAACAAACAAGGTCTTCACCATAAGACCAGTAAAAAGCAGTTAGCTTATTTCCTTAAAGCAAAATGAAGTATCTCTGCTTAATTCTTATTTTTAGAATGGAAATCTCGGTATAAGTTTAAGGGGATTTTTTAAAAAGAATCGTGTTACAGCTTAATTATTCTATATTCTATTTAGGACGCACAAGTAACCTTTCAAGTACTCTGGAGAACAAAGTCCACCCCAAATAAATTTCAGTGATAGAAGGTTCTTTTTAAAGTTGAACACATAATGGAGCTTTGACTCCTGAGGTTAACTCAAGCTTTACAAATATAGCAGAGTGTCAAATACTGCTTTCATTAAGTACCAAAGAGTAAATGCTCCTATTTGCATTTTCCCCAAATGTCAATCCTTCACTTGAAAAACAGAGTTGAAAACTCAGGATAGTTTGTTTCTCTTTCCTGCTCTACAGGTGGGAAAGGTGGGAAAGCCAGAAACCTACTTGTTCCATAAACCAAAATGTCACAGGATCTGTCTTTTCTTTAAAATAGTACCTAGCTGCATCTTTTAGTGTTAAAATACTTTTTTTTTTTTTGGTCCCATTGACCAAAAACAGATTGATCAAAAACAGACCAAAAATTAGATAATGTTATATACAGAACACAATATGATAAATGCATCTTCCTCTCAGCCCCCTTTTAAGCAGCGTTCAAAATAGTAAAGGTGGGGAAGGGGAGAAGGCCACAGGGAAAATTAATTAAAGTACTGAATGGGTATCATTTCAGCTATACCAACCAATGACAAAGCTACTTGAAAACAACATACAATGAAAGATTTAAAGGGGCTGCTGAAGTTTTTTATTTGCCACCAGAGATTACAGCCACCATCAGGGTTCTGTGTTTCTGGCTTGACTCGTCCTCAGTTTCAAACTAGAGCCATATGTTTCACATTAAAATGAAGGACAACCAAGTGTCCTTTGAGGATCAGACACGGTTCTCTTCTAAAAATCATGCACTCATCCCATGGTTGCATAACCAGGCACGAATGGACCTCCTGCATCCAACATCCGACACCACTCCCATGCTGGACACCAAGGCGTGAGAAAACAAAAGCCACATCTCAAAATAACGGGGAGCAAATGACACCTCCACGTCCCCAAGGCTGCCAATGCAGAGGACTGTGATAGGTGAGCTGGCTCCCAGCCTGCCAGCACTTTGGCTTTGTCAGCCAGGAGCGATTTGGCAAGCCCTGTTTGTGACCGCAGACCTCACCAGTTGGGGAGTACTGTTGAGCTATTGAGAAACATTTAATGAGAACCACATGTTTCCCAAAGTGTTCTGGGATGTAACCTCGCACAAGAGAAAAACAAGAAAGTTCAACAGACAGCTTTTATGACAATACAAGCATTTTGGCTTTTATGTGTGTTGTGCAGTAAAACATGCAGTGACCCATGCCCTCTGCCATCAGTGTGACTGATCACACTGCCAATGGTAAATCTGTCACCCCTGCTGGGATGAAACATTCCCATCTCAGCTACAGCCCTGATCTGCAGCTGCATTAGGATACACAAATCTCTCTCTGGTGTTGCAGGGCACATGTGGAATTTCTGAGCATACCTTGAGCATATTATGCAGCTGCATCTAAAGACTTCTCATCAACATGAAGATAGGTAGCATAAGAGGAATGCTATCAGAGGGCCCCTTTTTCAAAATGTACTTAGAGACTTTAAAAAAATTACACTGATTTAAGAGTTTTCAAATCAGGCCAAAAAGGAAGAAAATTACATTCAAAGAGAGCAAGCATCCTACACCTTAGTTCACAGAGCAAATTAGGAGCAGAGCTAAAAGTCTGCTCAGCCTCACAAACCCCTATTCTCACTGCTACAGCTGCAAAAGTTATACACAGCCATATGTATTTACAGCACTACACAATAAACCAACATAAAAATCAACACTAGGTTATATTGGGGGAAGTGCCATCCAGATGGCAGGCAGATCTCGAGTTATTGCTGCAGGAAGCTGAGAAAAAGATCCTGGATGGAGGGACACTGCACTGGCAGCAGATGAACCAGAACAGCAGCTCCCCATCAGCAAGACCTGCCTCTTTAGGAAGGGGCCAGTGTCGTAGAGATGAGATACTGGTGACAGCCTGCAGCATCCCAGTCGTACTCCTGGCACCAGGATCTGAAGTCAAGGCATCTCTGCAGAGTAATTCAAGGTAGAAGGGAAGTGGGTTCCACCAAGGTGCAGAGGGGAGAAAGAGAAAAAAAATTAAAAAACAAATAAAACCAAAACAAAAATCACCCTTTTTCACCAGAAAAGCTACAGAAAAACAGGAAACATGGAGCAGAAGAATCTGAACAGCTCTCCTCTATGCAAGAGTGAGCTCCCAAATAAAGTAATACCTTTGTGTATGCAGAGCAATGTGCTTATCTATGTCTCAGAAAAAGAAATAGCTACAAGCTACCTGATATTATGCAGAAATCAGATGAGACTCTATTGAAAAACCAAGTCACCTTAAAGTACAAATACCCACTCAAAATCAACAGCTCTGACTGAGTTGGCTCAATATCCCCATAGCCTCTCTCCCACCCCCTCACTCCCTGCATTTACTGCCCCTTGCAACCAGACAAGACATTTTTCCAGCCTGGCTCCTCCCCACAATGTACAAGGGCAGCACAGCTTCCAAGACCTTGCTGAGACAACACAAGCCTAAGTGGCACACACTGCTTCCAGTGCCAGGATTTTATCCCACCCTGTCCCACACAGGTCCCTTCCAGGGTAACATGAAGTTCAGCACCTGCAAGGGTCAGTGGAAAGTTCCAGGTGGTTCAGACACTTCCATCTTATTTCTCCAAAGCTGTCAAAATAAACTGCCACCAACTCTCAGAAAGTCTCGGACACTACAGATAAAAAACACTAAGCAATAACAGAAATGGAGAAATGAGATAATGTCTCAGAGAGACACACAGAGCATCAGAAATAAAAAAGGCTAGAGCACTACTGAATTCAGCCTCCAAAGGTCTCTCTTTTAATCATCTACTGCATGCCTCAGACAAGGAATACATTACTTTTTACTGCTAACTAGTGAGGGTAATATCATTTTCTATAAGGAGCACCCATAAGACATGATGGAGCAAATGTCAGGAACAAAGTAAGTAGTGTGTGGTACAAATCTCAGAGACAGCTATTTTCCAGAAATCATTTTAACACTTGCAAGGTTTTATTGCATTGGGTTAATAGATTTTATTACATATAGATAATAGATTTTACATTATTATACATAATAGATTTTATTACATAACCAGAGCCCTACAAAATGCAAAAACAAGCACTGGGAAAAAATGGCAACTGGTTCTCAAAGCTTAATTGGCAGATCAGCTTTCTTGAGAAGATTTTTTCATACTCTGCTTCCATTTGACACTGAAGTCCTTAGAATTTTCACTTTAAAAATAAAATTCATATTGCAATTCTAGAAGTTGAAATCCTTTACACCCTATTTACTAAACCAATAAGTTTGCAAAAAATTCCTCCATGATCCTTAGTAACATCATTCTCGTACTCATTTTCCAAAGAACAACAACAAAAAAATTACTTGGCAATAAGAAACACTGGAGACAACTTCTAACATGAGATGCAGCTTCTTGAAAGCAATGGACCAGTTCCCAGCTATCACACCAAACCTCATTATACTCACTGGCTGGCAAGCACGATTTCTTGCATATTTACTCTGGCAATCTCTTCCAAAGCTTACTGGAGCTAATGGGTTTCAAAATCAGGTTCTAAAAGGGAGATGGGTCCTAAAATGAGAAGCCTGAACTTAAGTTATTCAAACACATTGAAGGAATTAAATCCATCAACTTTTTTGCTCTGCCCAAAACTTAAGAGCTCTTTTCTCCTACCCCTGAGCTATCATTGCAACAGGACTAAAATTCCAGCTCTGAGCCAGGGAGGAACACTTCTGGGTAATCTCAGTGTGCCTGCTAGATTTCAAGGATAAATTAGTGCACTATTTTTGCACTAGCTCTGCCATTCATCTCCACTGTTAAGTTACTCAGCAGGCAAGAAACAGAAATACCAACACTTAGGTAATCCCCTCCCTCTAATATACATGTCTGGTTACTATCATATGTCTTCCACTGCCAGGAGAAAGTGAAGTTATGATTGTGTGTGAGCTGTGTGGTGCTATAAATCACAGCAAGTCAATTTTAACAGTCAAGGAACCTCTTTTTTATACAAACTTTGTTCAAGGAAGAGATTTTCTCAGAGTGAGAGCAGAACACCCTCTTTGCAACAGGACAGATGTCACCTAGAGAATCCACAAGCCCTCTGTCTAAAGCAATTATTCAGAGAACATCCTGCACCTGCACTACTGAGGGTCAGATTTAATATTGGGACCCATTTGCATTTACAAAGTTAGAGTGAGCATGCAAGTCTCCCAGCTGCAATAAATACAGCTACAGAAACACGGACAGAAAGCAGAGACTCCAGACCTTGCTCAAGTCCTGAATGCTGAACAACAGGCTCCAAGGATTTGCAAATTTATTGAGGAGATTAAAGGCACACAGACATTTAAAGGGATTTTCAAAACCACCTAAGCAAGTTAAAAGCTTTGAAAATTTTACTAAGCATCTGTTCACATCTTTGGAAACTTAAATACATTTGAAATCCAACCCCAAGAGCAAATTAAAGGCAAATTCAATCTGAGGAACTTAACAAGCATGCTAGACTTCATAGTCTCCAAAAACTGTGTTTATTCACACTTGTCTTAGTCGAAGAAAGCTTTTAAGAAGTCTCTCTTCTAGACTCCTTGGCATGAGAAAACAGGAAAAATTATTCAGGTGAATGAGTGATGAATGTAAGAACAAGACAAGCCAGGTCAGTCGAGGGGACAGCATCCCTGCTACTGAGCTCAGAGGAAATGCAGGGAAGCAATGTGACCTGCACAGTCACCATCTTCTCACATTTTCCAGCCTGCTGAACTTACATGCTTTTTTGGATCAGAGAATTTCTTTTACTGCATACCCATACAGGGGCCAATCCATAGCCTTTGTGCCCTCTAGCAATGCCTCTAAACACTCTGCTACAACCTGATTCCTAGATGAATCCATCAGCTCTAGATCCATTTTCTGATGAGAACTGGTTAAATACATAATACTTAGAACAACCTGAGTCTACCACTGGGTACAGTTTTTCAGTATATGTCTATATATAGAACACCAATGTTCATAATAAATAGTCCTTAAATATCTAAAACATATGTAAACATGTTTTAATATGCCTTTATATATAGATATATAGACATAGAAAAATGCAAGCACCAGGCTCTTGGGTTTGTAAATGGCATTTTATAAAGGTCACCTTTTCATGCAGATAGAAAGACTGATGAAGGTTAATTAAATTAAATTCTACATTTATCCAAACTCTCCAAAGCAAGGACTTTAATAGCATCCTTAAATAACAGCCAGCCGTTTTAAAATATCTTTGAGAACATGATGAACAGATAAGTCTTGGAGCAAGGCAGAAAAAAATCAACTGCACTGTACATGTTGTGTTTCTCTGTTCACTTAAGAGTTTGCAGAGGACTGGGGGAAGGGTTAGTTGTTGTGTTGGGGATTATTAATTGAAAAAAAAATTAAAATGTAGGGAGCAGTTTACTGCTTGAGCTTCTGCTGTTGCCATTCCAAAATTCGTGTGTAACAATAAGTATTGGTAATTTAGCCCGTAGAGGCCTTCAGACAGCAATGACAGCCTTTCAGTCAGGACCTCTGTGCTGATGCATGTTAGCACAAAACTCAGCAGAAGAAATCCTGTGGCAATGAAACAGCCAAAACCCTGTCAAACCCCAAAGTCATTTCAACCATTCCATTCCTGGGTGCTGGCTGTGAGCATGCAGCAGGGTGGAGCATGTGAGAGCTTCCTGAACTCAAGACAATGCCTAACACGTGCATCCCAACTGGATCAGGATGCTCATTCGGGCTGTTGTACACTCTGCACAGCAAAGAATTCCTGTGATGGCATCTGCATGCAGCAGGCAGGCAGCAGGAACACCAGCTCTCAGGGTAGGAAGGACACAGGGTTACACTGGAAAAGGTCAGAGGACACTGCCCCCATGCCCCATAAATCACACACTACAAGCTATAACATTAGACAGCTGCGATTTTTAGCCAAACTTTGTTACACCGCAGTAATTCTCATGCAGTTGCTACCTCCACATCTGCAAAGTGACACGAGGAGACAGTGCCCTGCACTGGCATCAGGACAAAAAGAGAATTTACAAACACGGCTTTCCAACCTTGCCATTTAAAAATGTTGTTGACAGAAAGAGAACAAAAGTAAGGTAATAGCCCTGAGCAAAGGACAGCTATCACAAAAAAGAATTCATCATTATGCAGGAAATTATGTTTTAAACGTCTTTGCTCTTGACAAACGTGACAGATAACCTACAAAGAGATGAGTGAGCAACAAGCAACCACCTGCTTCAGATACCTCTCCAATCACAATGGCAGGTCAAGATGTAGAGAAGCAATGGCTGAGAAGGCTTCTGAGCCAAAAGAATGACATACCCTTTTCACAATTTCTTATGAGTAGGATACAACAGGGTCTGGTTTCATAACAAACTTCAGCAGAGTCAGGGGAACAGTCATATCGTTTTACCACCTAGAGAAAACCCTGGTAACAAATTGTGCTCTCAAATACCCAGCTGTTCCCATATAATAAATATACACAAAAAGCCCATCAAGGGTACAGGGAGCTCAGAGCATTTAAGTTGTTACAGCAGCACTGTTAAAAATAGACTACTTATAAATAATCATTCTGTACCACAGATTTCATTAGCAGCAGAAATACTGGTAAGAATCAGTTATCTACTGTCCAGACCAATTAAAGCAATTAAAAACTCTCTTTCTGCAAAGAGGAACTATATAACCCCTGAGAGGCACAGATCCTAGTGTATGAATTATTAGGGGGTTACTAATTTCATTAGGAATCTGCCAATTTACACCAACATGGCAGCAGGGGAAGTCTCTCATTTCCCATGGTGCTGCAAACACTTCCATCCTCCCATTATCTCTCCTCATTCAATCAGACCCCTCAGCATGGTGAAGGAATTCACTGTGATTCCTTCAACTGTGTGTAGCCAAGACACCAACATCTGCTCCTATTCTCAACAGGAGACAACAGCCAAATCCAAAATTTGCTCCCTAGGACCTCCCCTTCCTCAAATGCTGCAACAGGAGAGGATCAACAATAATTTATCTCCCAGCATACCATGCGTACCCATATAAATCTGCATTAATACCTTGTGATTTACAGGGAGTGCAAAATGATGATTTATCATGCTAGTTCATCACATCAGGACACAGACAGGCAGTCCCTGTGCTCTGCCCAGCTCAGTCTTCAGCTATAGGTCAGTATATGCCTGATCAAACTAAAGAACTTGGTTTTCAGGCATTGATTCCTGAAAATACAAACACTTCCTGAAAGTATCAATATTACTATATAAAGATAGTACGAATATATATATTTATATATAAATACTTTTTTAAAAGATGGAAATATAGCCTCATGTGAGTAGAGCCTGCATTAGTTCATTAGATGCAGCTGCATTTCGTATCATTTTGTAAAGGTTTACATTTACTTAAGAGAAATAGAGTATTTGTAAAGATATTTTCTACTACATGTTTCTCAGTAATAAAATACAACAGATACACTCATACATTTAGATTTGTACTACCTTTCACATCCCTGTGCAGACTTGCCATTCACCTTACTTGCCTGGAAAAGTTAACCTCAGACTTTCCTCTTCTGAAGAAAAGGTCTCTTGGAGTATCCTTGTCAGAAGCTAAGGATGAGAATTCTTGTTATTCCCCTTGTGCTTGTCCTCTTGGAAACTCTCTACACAGAAGTACAAAACCTGCATAATCTCTCCAAGCTTCAGGCAAATAATGTTTTCATCAAAATAAGGTGGTGAAATAACACCTGACTAACCCAGAACTATTGATGCATTTAGGTTAAATTTGTCAGGCTTTGTTGGCTTAGGGAAAAAAAAAAATCTCTGGGCAACAGACTCTCTCTTATATTCCTGTTGTGCCTGATTGTTTAATTCTTAAGTGTGTCAAGGAGTGGGATGTAGTTGACTCTTCTCCCATGGCCAAGAGTCATAACACCTAGGTCAAATCCTTCCCATAGCAACACAGAGCAGGGATCTGAACCCAATTTAGAAGAGCACATTAGCAAGTGGGCAGTTTGGAGCAAGGTTCACAATTGCTCCCAGAGAAAATGAGCTATTTGGCATAAACAACTCTATACTTGGCAGCCAGAGGAAACAGGAAAAAAAACCCAACATGAACTCATGGCCAGTCATCAGGATGTTCATTTCAAGGTAAGAATCTCTGTTGAAATCTTTGCCATAGATGACCACTCTAATGTGGAGACAGATGTCCTTTATGCAGCTCTAGTCATGCTCCCATTAGAATTTAAATTGAATTTGCGGTGCCAGATCCTCACATACAAAAACAAAATATTGAAGCACACTCATTTGAGCCAACAGGGCAATACAAACACTTAAAAATATTGCAGTTATCTGCTTGGCTAAACCAGGAGTCTCTGTCTTCTCTGGAGCTCTGGGTGTTTACACCATTTAAACAACTGACCCCTCATTTTCATCTTGGGTCAAAAAACCTTCTTAAATATGTCAACTGGAATAAAGCCACATTAGTCCTAGGCACAGAAGAGAAAACAATATAATCCCTGATGTTTATAGCATACACTTCCATACTTCTCTACTGCTTATTGGGAATGCTAATATTACTCCCTTGAGAGCCCTGAACTAATAGCAAATGCTTCCCAATGAGTTGCAAGAAGACAATTTGATTTTAGAGGGATTTCCAACCACTGGCATTTGGCATAAGATCAGTTCACTTGTTTGTTGTTAATAAAACACATGCAGAGGAACAAGGGAACAAACTGCACAAAGCTGCATGTTAAATCATGTGCCTTTACATGGGTATTGCATGCAACTCCTTTAAATGGACAATTATAAGGAAATCCCAGAAACAGGAACTTCAGCTGAAGTCTTCATTTTCTTCAAGTACATCTGTCCTTAATATAAAAAGCAACATTTTCTCCCCTATATGCATACTCAAAGTAAAACTCAGTAGCTATCACAGTACTCCAATTAAACTCCAAATCAGTAAGAAACATTTAATTCTCCCTTTAAACACACACATTTAATCATTCTTCTTTCTATACACAAATGAAATAGATTCTTGCCTTGTTTTAGAGAGATTTTTTTTGTTGTTTTCTGGAGTTTTCAGTGGGGTTTTTTTAATGTAGTTCTAAGAGTTACACCATTATTGGAAAAGCAGTATCACTGTGAAATGCAGAAAAGCTATGAAATAGCAATGGGGGGAGAAGAGGGAGGCACACCATAGATGGTGCAAGCACAGAGAATGTTATGCAGCCAAACTTATTGTATGAAGAGAGAAAAATATAAAACAAAACAACAGAATAGCTCTAAAAATGTTTTCAAATACCAGAAAGGCAGCCTTTAAGCACTAATGAGTTCAAACTCTCCCAAAGATATGAGTCCTTGGGGGCAGACTCTCAATACACCACCTTTCATTTTGACAGTATCTTGTTAAGGTCATAGCCTGACATTGTGCTTGCTGTATTATGGTTTCCAGACTTCTAATTTCCATCCCACATTTAGTTATGAAATTGCATCTGATATTTTGCAATTCTGCTTATTAAATTATTTTTTTTAATGATTTCTTTTATATGCTTTTGTTAATATTCTCATCTGGTTAATATCAGGGCACAAAAGACAGAAAACTAATAAAGCACAAATCTTGTTCTCAAGAATAACCTAGAAAATACACTACACAGATATCGAGTTCAACTTCTCAATTCATACTTTTCAGATTATAATAATAGCCTTAAAACCACTGTTCAATGCTGAACCTTCACTGGCAAGGAAAGAGATGTATGTGGTGATTGTTGGAGAGGAAGGAAGGAGGAAGATTTCCTAGAACTGGGTATTTTAATGTATGTCTAGATTATAAGGCATTGAAAGCATAATATTGTTCTTAGGAAGAAGGGCTATTCATATGGTAAATAATAATTGGAGGAAGGAAAATAACCCCCAAAAAACCTCACCCAGTGTAATTATACATCCTCCTCCCACCTGTCTTTCTCATTCCAAAGAAAAAAACCAATCTACATGCTAGTACCATAATCCACAGGTGAAAGTTTTCTAAATGTACCCAAAATACCAAGTGTTCCACTCCCTGAAAAAGCAATCTATCAAAGCAGCTTCCACAGGTCAAACAAGCAAGAATCTGGTATTCTCAGTTCTATTCAGGGCTCAGCTATCGACTCACCTTCACCCTGGAAAAGTCACCTAGAACAAATGAGCAAAATGCTCTGCGACAGCTCACAGCACAGCTTGTGGAGGCCCTGGAAGAATCAATTTTCAGAAATTTGTATGGGCAAAAGCACCCAGAAAACTAGGCCAAAAGAAAGCACAGCAGCAGCACTGCCAAGTGTGCCAATTCTGACTGCAGAAAGAGCACAAGTCCATTAAGAAAGGGCCTCAGATCTGCTGTGCCACCACCACCCACGTGCCTCCACACATCGGTTTATCGCTACTTCCACTAACTTTGCAAAAACATATCAAAAGCATGACGGGCAGGAGGCCTCTTGCCACAAGTGCATTTAATAAATAAATCCATAATGGGGTATAAATCGGGACATCAGTATTAAGTACACATTTACTAACAGTGCAAGCTCTAGAAAAGCACGTGTGCATCTCTGCCATTTTTCCACCACCCACACAGCACTTGTGGATCCAAAACACAGTAAAACACACACACACAGTTGTCCCTGCTCCCAGCAGGCACCAGGAAGGCTTTGCACAGCAGTGGGAGTAGTATGGACAGACTTTCTCAGTAAGACACCCAGCATCATCAAAGGATCACCATAAACACACAGAACTGAGCACTACCAAGGAGCTCTGCCCTTGGTAGTACTGATGGGCTGGGGGGAGTCAGCAGGAGTCATGTATGGGAAGCAGGGAAATCCCACAAGCAAAATGAACCTACTCTCCTGTAAGAGCCTGATGGAGAGGTGGAGGCTTTCAGATGGCTTTAAAAATGCTGTTTATTGCACAGACAAGGTTACAGCAGTTGAGGGTCATGGGTGAGCCCAGAGCTGCTGGCTGTAGGCAAGCCGTGTGTCCTGAAGCCCGTCTAGTTCTGGTTACAATGCATTATATACTTTTCATTACAGAGCATCTTAATACATGACTACCAATCAACATCATACAAAATACCTGTTATATTTACATACAACCTATTCAAACTGCTAAAATTACCATATTATGTTAGTGACTAGCTAATTTTCAAAGTTAGTAGTTACATGTTAAAGTTTAGGACTTGTTTTGTGGAAATTTCTGAGTTCTCTACTTGCAACATTGGCTTTTTCGTTTGCCTGTGAAAATCCTTTTGTTTGGTAGAAACATCTTTTGTCTGAGGTGGATTTATTCTTTGCTCTGAGACATAAAAGCCCCTTCCAACTCACTTGTTCTTTGCCTGCTAGTTACCCAGTCAGACTGGCTCAGCAATTTTTTTTTCTTCTATATCAAAACTTGCCTTCATTCCTATAGAATCTTCTGCATATCTGCAAAAGTCCTCCATTAAATTCTCGTCCTTTACCCTTTACTGTAAAAGGTGACACAAGGCTGGAAGTGACATGACTTGAGCAGCACCCACTCGGTTACCTGTGACATCATTCTGCAGGTCTGGGCAGCTCAGGAGGCTGGAGCAGCCACAGGCTCTCCCTCCCTGAAGGTTTTCAGCACTTCATAGCAGCAGCAGTGGCAGGTCACATGCAGCTTGGTCACGTTCAGTGATGTGGAAGCTATGAACAGACTGGGAATCACCCAGACCTCCTTCCTGTCCTCCCCTCCCCAGTTCAACACCACAACAGCATTTACAGCCTCCTCCCCCTCTCACTCACAGACAATTAAAACCTGAGTTCTCAGCAAAGGCTCAGGAGCCAGAGCAAATCAAATGCATGTCCAGGTTTGCTACCCTTTACATTCACAAGAAAATAGAGAGGCTTGCAAACACACAGTTCTGAGGGGAGACATGCCTCATACAAATGACCAGTGCACAACTATGTCTACATGCACCTTGTGCTGGTCTTCAACATGTTAAACCACTGCACACATCCCCAAGCATGTGTACAAAACCCCTGTGACCACAGGTGCCCTCTACTTCTCCTTGTCAGGATCTTCTACTCAAAGCAAAAAAGTGTTGAGCTGGCATTCACCCTCCCCTTTTTCTCTGTTCTTCAGTTCTACAATCTTTTTACCTGCTTTTCCTTCACAGGAGAAAAGGTAGGGTACATCCAGGCTCTACACAAAAATGTACAACTCTAAAGCAAGCCTCAAAATGACAAGGACACAAATACTCTGTCCTCTGGGGTAGTCAAAGTTGGAAACTGCCTTGTTCATCTCACTTTCACAAGCTGCATGGAGAAAGACCTTGGTAGACCACTCCCCTCCTCCAGCTTGACCCATGAGTTACTGCACCTGTAAACTGGGAACAACAAATGCCAAGACAAAGCTGTTGGGCACACAGTACCACACAGGAATCCTGCATGACAAAATTGAAAGGGTCAGGGCTAAGGTTTTCAAATTCCCACCTCACCAAGTTTACTCTCATGAGAAAAGGAGGTGTCTTTGATTGGTGCTTCATCCAAACACAAGTCAGTGTGTGCAAGCCACGAGGCTGCCTGAAGGGATTGAACAGGTCCATAAAGAGCACAACAGCCATTCTGAGCATTTCTGGGCAGCTGTGTGACACTGAAGGCTTGAACCAAACCTTCTGAGGTGCAGAGTAACAACAGTCTCCACAGAAAAGCAGGTAAGTCTCAGAAAAACCTGTCAGCTGCATGGTCCATTGATGGCACTGCACGTGGCACCTGATGACAACAGAAAGAAGAGCCCAGAAGGACTTACTGGGTGTTGCAGCTACAGGTAAGACAGAATCAAGGACAAAGTACTAGTTCTACTCACAAGGTTTAAAGCTAATTGTTTAAACAGATTCTCAGCATCACTAAATTGAATGATGCATCTAAGAGGGTGACCAGCAGCTTTTTAAGCCAAGGTAAGACATGGATTTTACAATAGCTATTATATAGATCCTGCTTCCATTTAGTACCCACAGGGTAAATGAACTCTGTTCCTTTTATTTGTACAGCTCCATTGCTAACAATAAACACAGCAGATAAACAATAGTTCATGATCCTTCGCCACCAAAAAAAACCTTCCTTTTGTATATTTGACAAAAAAAGAGTAAGTTCCAAGAAGCAATACTCCATTTCACTGTTTTCTTTAAGTTTACTACATTTTAGACATACAGATTAAATGTGTCTTTACAAAGACTTTAGCAATAGCTCCTTTCCTTAAAAGTCAGGTGCACTGAAAACTTTCTCCTCTCCCCATTTCTATGAATGGCATCTTGTGGTGATAATACATTTATTCTTATTTTTAATGGACAGCCACACCAACTTGTTCCAGCTGACAATACATTACTTAACACTGTATAGTGAAGAAGCCTGGAAAATGACATCTGCAGGAACAAAGCACAGAGAAAACCTGCTTCTGTACAGAACAAGCTCCTGAGGGTTGAATAGGTAAGAGCAATGCACTGCTCGCACACTTTTATATCAGGGGAAATGGACGGCATTTGGTTGACCTAGAGTACCAGTCAATCAAAAGTCAGTAGAGAAAAAGCAGTGGGAGAGGAGGAAAAAAGAAGCTTGAGCTGCTGCAATCATTTGCAGAGAGAATTATGGCTGAGACAATGGTCTGATCTTTTGGGGATGTCTGCCACAAGCTGGCTTGGGGCACTGCAGTGGGCTATCTTCTGGTGCATGTCTCAGAAATCTTTCCTGCTCAGAGGAAAAGGCAGAAGCTCGTAGGCAAAGCATCCATATGTGTATATGTGTGCAAGAAAAACAGAACACGACTGGCCTGCAGGTCAGATCTGGCCCAGTTGCTAACACAGCTGAACCTCTGAGTTACATCACTCACAGCTCACGCCTGTGTTTTTAATGCCCTTCCTATCTCCGATTATACTATTCATTTTTTAAAATCTGTGCATTAATACCCACCAAATTGCAACTCAGCTCAGAGTTAAAGATAATCTTTTCTCTCTAAAAGCTCCTTGTCAGAGCTCTGCTGTATTATCTGGGTTGTGTGCTTCATTACAAATTGCTATCACATGCACCACGACCACACATTCAAGGTTGAAATGTACAGAAATAAGAGAAAATGGATCACAAGAATAAAAGAGAAAGCTGTTAGGTATCTGGTCAGCGTACTGCCTCCCCCGCTATGATAGTTTGCTGCTTTTGAACGATTTATGAAGACCCACAAAACCCCTGCTACACAGGCAGCTGAACATCATGGCAGTAAGTCAGATACCAGTGCCTGAAATCTAATGACTGATGGCCACCCACTCCAGTAAGCCCTGGATCAAGCCCAACCCCCAGGTCTCATTAAACTCATCTTTATATAAAAATCAATAGCCCTTTTGCCTCCTCCTTCAGCTGGGAGGGAAACAGCAGAAGCACTTCTACAATCAGAATTACATCTTACACAGGCTAAGAGAGTAAAGAGCTCCACAATGAAATTAATCAAAGTGAAGGAGTTATAACAGGCTTAAAAATGAGAGCACATTAATAACTGCTCCCTCGTGGTAAACAGAGCTAGTAATCAAGCACAGGTCCAGCAGAACCTATCCACAGCTGAAGCAGAATTAGCTCTGTAGCCACATGAATGAGCAAGTGATAGGCTTGGACAGTCACAGGTGAGGCTGGAAAGGCTCTGTAGAAATTCAATTCATCCATCAAAAACTCAGAAGACACTCTTCTCTTAGAAAAGAGATCACGTTTGGGGGTCATTCCAGAGCAAAGACCAGCTTTGTGTGCCCACCATCAAGACATTTTGCACTGGCAGCACCCAGAACAGCAAGGATGGTACCACAGCCCCAAAAGCAATCTTTTCTCACTATGACTGCAGGCCTACTACAGGATCCCAGTCTTTAGCTGCAATGTTTCTATGGTTCTTCAGAGCATCCCATTTGTGAAGACCAACTGATAAGTGTCCAGTCTTCCTCTTCTGTTCCTGTGACAAAAACATATTCTGACAGCTCTTTGCTGCCTTTGTCTTGGATCAGGAAATCTGCCCAGAGAAAACTCACTCTCCTACTGATTTTCTTTTGTCAGCTTAGTAGCCTATGATACCGTGATGCTTTTTGAAATTCAAACAGAAAAAGTAAAACAAGTGAGTTTTCATCTCTATTCAAAGTTATAATTTGTCAGTGAAATATCTGCAGAATCTTCAAGCTAAAGCACTGTAGTGGAAGAGGAAAAAAGAAAGCAGGACTTAGTTATACAGGAACACACAGTACCTTCTCCTGCTATGTGCATTTGGTATATGAATTTAAAATCCTGACTCTCTTACCTTCAGAAGCCCCTTGGAGGTAGCTGTCTGTCTTTCTCTGACAGGTAAGTGATACCACAGACCATCTGGCTTTATCAAAGTCAAACAGCGAGTCTGCAGCTCAGCACTGAGCTGCATGAGATTGACTTTTGATTTTATGTATCTACCAGTTTTGGAACTTTTTAGTTAATTTTTAAACATATATTCATTTAAAAATAAATAGTTGGAGGCGAATAAAGGAAGAAATGGAAGAGTAGGGAGGGAAAAAAAAACAACACATGAGAGGCTACAAAAACACTACTCAATTTTGCTTTGTAGCAGGGCTCCTCGTGCACTCTTTAACCAGCTCCAGGACACAAGACCTGAAGTGAGAATGTACCCACATTGACAAAAAGTGGTAGAATTGTTAGATAAGCACTCACTCATAAGGCTGACCTTCCAAATGAATGGCAAGCTATCAGGAGCAGTGTCAGCTGGAACCCAAAAGGTTCTTGCTCTAAGGACGATGCTTGGGATTCAAATTGCACAAACATCTCTGCACAACTTGATCCACTTACTACAGCCAGTCTCAGAGGGACATCTGGGTTCCCTGGACAGCCAAAATAACTCCAGTATAGCCTGCTAGAGAAAGTGCCCTGCCTGACCATCCAGGAGCCACTGTGGCAGTCACACTCCCACCAAACCCAGACTTTATGGCTGGGACCCAAGTCCCTTCACAGCAGGCAGCTCCAGTGAGCCCCTCTTGACTCCCTACACACCCAACTGTTGAGCCCAGTACATGTGTCATCCTGCTGAGTCCAGCCACCTGGCCACAGGTCACACTTTGTCAAGCAAAAAGTTGGCACCAGGTCACAGCCCCCTGCCTGGGGCCCTCACCATGTCCCCCAGCCAGGCACAACCTGCAGCTCTCACTGCAGCTGCACACCCAGCTACCTGCTCTCAGTGGAATCCTCAACAGCCCTATTTGAGGAGGGATGAATCTCCCTTTTGTTTCCCCTGTCACACGTAGAAGAAAGCCCTTAATGACTATTTAGATGTCTACTTAGATTCTTAGACAGCTTTAGTTACACAGAATTAAGCTGAGGGTTTTACGCTGATGAGAAAAGAAACTGCTCCACAGATACCACAGTCCTTGTTAAGTCAAGCATCTCCTTTTTTAAAGAAAGAAACTTCTTGATTTAGAAGAAAAAAAAAAATCCCAGGCAAAACACAGGTTTTGGTTCTAAACAGAAAATTATTTCGGTCCGCCCCCCAAAGCAGTTTTCAGACTTAGAGCCAGAACATTAAAATAAAGATCTGGGTCAATTATAAATATGATGTAAAGCATTGATTCTCCTTGATCTTCAGAGAGTTTACTTATTACCCGAATTGCCTTATTTGCCAGATTCACATTATGAAGGTTTTCAAAACACCACTTTGTTCTTAAGTGATAAAAAAAGCAATCACTATAAACAAAATGCTCAAATGTTGTTTCACCTACTGACTAAGATTAGATGCCAATTTAGATCATAGAAAGCTGTAACACTTCAATTTCTGTATACTACGATATTTTTACTAGGTTGCAAAGATTACCTACATAATTCTCTCTTTATTTTTTAAACCATAAAACTATCTTCTGTCATATTTATGTTGCATCTTGAACAAAGCTTTTCAAAACTAAGCTACAGGAGCTTGTTCACACTATACTTTGTCTTGCTTCTGTCATTTTTATGTTGCCCTTCAAGCACAGCTGAGATCAGGTGTCCCAATTCAAATGCATGACTGTGATCCTTGAAGAAGGGTTTCCATAAAACGGGGTTAAATAAAACAGGAAGCAGGTAAGAATTTAACTGCTGCCTTTTTTCTGCACACAGGACAGGAAAGTCATGGCAGAGAAATTTATCCAAGAAAAAAATATCTCCAGGAAATTGTCAGTTTGAAGACATTACCATATTTTACAATAGTACTGGCTTGAGGCCTCAAAAATAAGTAAGAGACTCTTTGAACAAGACATAAGGAAAATACTATCTTTGACAAGAAATCAGCACAGGAACGTGCCCAAAGTGCTAACATAGAGTGCCCATGCAGAGATAGCATTTTTACAGATCAAATTTCTTAAATGAAAGAATGAATACTTCTAAAGCTCAGTCTTTCATGGCTAGGAATAGAAATTCTCTACTGGGAAATGCTTTCAGAAATTAGAATCTGTCCAGATTGGACAGGGTACACCTTTGCTATGGGGGAAGGAGGAAAAAAAGAAAAAAAAAAAAAAGATGGAAAACTCATTGTCTTTTAACATCTTTCCTGTTATCCAAACAACTACATAACTATAGTTGACTTTAGAGTAAGCACTTGAATAGTGACCAAAAATCTAGTACATCAGGCAGATACTCTTAACACCAGCACCTCTTGCAATATCAGCAATGATTCTTCAGTTGGCAGCATTTGCCACTGCAAACCCCAAACCCTTGCTATAGTCTACTCTGTCAGCACTATGGAGGCAGCCTTTTTTACCCTCACACATACACAGCTGGTAAAAAAAGCAAACCATTTTTCTCCCTTGCCTGTAAGGTTTCATGAATTGCTTATACAGCACTGCCAGCATCTTCAGAAGGATGCTGTAATAGCATTCAGGCTCCCTCCAGATAGCCACAGTGAATCAATGCTCATGCCCCAAGGAAAGCCAGTGACAAAAGCAGGCTCCTAAATCCCAAAGCAAGTTTTGTAAAAATCCTGTCCGTAAAAATCAATCAAGAAATGGTATTGCATTAGCTCAGGAAGTCGAGCTTGCTTTGAGCAGCAGAGAGCACAGGGAAGGCAGAAGTTTGCCAGCTCTGCTGAGGTGAGTTTTCCTGGCAGAGATAGCTTGCCTCAGGATTAAAAAGAGCTACCTCTGCTTTTTGGCATTTGGAGCCACAAGGTGTTCTAGCTGTATTTACAGAGTAGCTGGGAGCTGTGGAGCAAAAATGCTTTTGGCTCAGGTGCTTCTCCATAGTGGTGCTCTAGAGAAATACTGTGGTGAACATCAAACACATCTGCTGGCACAGACACTTCTCTGCTGTGCTGCAGCACTTGTGACACTGCCTGTGTCGTATCCCAGTGCCTCCCAGCAGTGCACTAAGTGCTGCAGCTAATATCTGATGCTCAGCTTATTCTCCCTTCCCTGAGGGAGACCCATATGCACAGCAGTATGCATTGTTTCGAGAGAACAGCTTTTAAACGGGTACAAACAGCTTCTGCTGGAAGCTGAAATCGTGGGCCCTGAATGAAAGGTGCTCAGGCACATCATGTTCAATAAAAGTTCATTTCACGGACTAGAATAATATCCTCCTCTCCCTTCCATTAAAACAGTCCCTTCTGCAAAGAATGGCTTTATCCTTTTGCAACAGTATTCTACTGAAGTAAACACCAACTCACAGAACAGTTTAGGTTGAAAGAGACCTAAGATCATCAAGTCCAAGCATTAACCCAGCACTGCCACATCTACATATTCTTAAAATGCCTCCAGGGGTGGTGACACAACCACTTCCCTGGGCATGAGTGAACCTTTCATCAGCAGCTGTCCTACCAGAAATGTCCTTGGAAGTTTTTACAACACACACAAGTGCTGAATTACACCACGACTTTACAACCATTCACTGATGCTTGTGAAGTATTTTGAAATTCCTGCATGAGAGGAACTATCAGTTTATTATCCAATATGGGATATCAGCCCTTGTTTCCTCTCTGCTTTGCAGACTCCCTCATTTTCATGTTACCTGCAACAAAAGCTTATACTCTTCTTGAACTAGAACGACTCTTTTCTGGTTCCTTAGCAATACTCTACTTCTTACTGTAATTTGGCTTCCTCACCAAGGATGTATACACATCTCTATCATTACATCCAGTTCCTGAAACAGGCCTGCCTAGAGTATTTAATAAAATCTGAATGAAATTGCCTGGATAGTAATGTTATTATGAGAATGCCATATGTCTAGGGAATGATACTGTAAAGTTTTCTTAATGACTTGTGCACCTGATGCACAGAAAACACTTCCTCCAAAGAAATGAGCAAAACCAAATTAAACAATTCCAGTAACACTGAAACAGAGAATTAGAATTTTCAATGCAGAACTTTTGCATAGGACAAGAATGGTCTCCAGAAGTGACAGAGGTTTTTGTTATTCTTCATTAAGAAGTCATCAAAATCTATAGCCCTTAATGCTAAAAATTCTTTTCACAGACCAGATTTTTTCTATACTGAAAAAAGAAAAAACCTTCAAGAACAATTAAAAAAATAACCGTACAGAGAGGGCATTAAAAAAACCCTAATCTGTTCTGCTCAAAAAGAGCTCTCCTCTAATTCCCCAGTGGACCTACAAACAGCAACTGATAAAACAGCTCCTAGCTCTCTACCTGTTGGTGTAGATTTCTTCTCTGTGAAGAATTAAGAGTGCCACACTACCAGCAGAGAAAAAAAAAAGTTACAAGAAAAGAGACAACAGCATCCCTGTAGTCCTAATACTATTCCAGATTTTCAACAATAAAAAAGTCTTCTAAGAGCCAGAAAGTCACATTTGACTCCCACATGTAGGTCAGAGACAAAGTGTTCTTTCTAAAATAAATTAGCAATTAAAATTTAAGAGATTTGATATAACTTCACAGAAAAAAGTTTCCAGAGAAGCACATCTGCCATCTCTGCTACGTTGGTGGCCTGAGATGCTGTGAGTGCTAGAAGCACTGTCAGCACAGAAACCTAGAGATCCTGGAGGCCCAGAGCTCAGCCCTCAAGCTGTTAAAGTCCAAAGTCACTGTGCAAGTTCTGGTGACAAGCAGATGTTTTAAACTGTAGGGGTCCAGCATGAATAACCATTTGATTTCCATGGATGAAAAAACAAGTCCAAGGTGCATGTTGTGCTTATCACAGTGGCCTTCTCTAGAATGAGTACCTCCAAGTCTCAACAGAGGATTTTTCTTGAGAATTATGGCAGGTGAAAGTGTCAGCCAACATAAACGGGAGAGGGGAAGGATGAAGATATGCAAGGAGAAAAGATTCTGCTTAGATTTTGATGAGTGCATTATGGGAATGGGCTAGAAGTAACTCAGAAACACCACAATCAAACAGAACAATTCCCAGGGGAAGCATCTATCTCGAGTTAAAATTCTTCTGCTGTACTCACATCAGATTGTTTATCTGTCCTGTCTATCACAGAGCCAGGCTGATTTCAGAAATGCTTCACACGCAAAGAAATAATATCCCTATGTAAATAACAGAAATACTTTTCTTGCAAGAAATACTCAAAATCCCAAACATCTGTAAAATGCTAGCACGGATTTACACATATCTTTTAGTTCTGATGGCATGACAATCCACTTTGAATTGGCTCCCATGGTAACTGCAACATTAAGGTCCCCTGAGAGTCATCTCACACAAACACACGTACACAGAGGACTGGAAGGGCTCTGTGCAGAGACAGAACACAAACTTACCAATGCAAGGAGCTTCTCCACAGCACCTGCCTTCCAGCTAACAGCATCCAGAAAGACACCCTTTCTTTCCCTTAGGAAAGGAATTCAGCTCTCACATCATCTTTTCCCACTCCACATTTCATGCAGGACTCAGTCTAATCAGAACTCAGAGGTTCCCAAGAAAGGAAGATGATTTAAAAACAAAACAACACACCCAAGTTATGCTGTCGGTACCTTCCTGACCTCTAGTTTGCTGTGGTATACAAATAAGAGTTTTAATGGGAAAAGAGCTCTTTGTATCAAGTACATTTATCATCCTTTTCTTGGGATATCCCTTAAAAATTTAGATAAACAGTCCTAAAAGAGACACTTTCACAACATCCCACTGATAGGCACAATTCCATCAGCATCCCTCCTTTCCAGCCTGCTATAATTTATTAAGTGTCATCATTTGGAAACTCAGTCTCTAGCAAAACAGAAGGAGGCATGAAAGTAGTTTGAGCGAGACCTATATAGCAATGAGAAGGAAGTGTTTTTCAAGAGAAACACCAGAAAGTGATGGTTCACTCTTTGCCCCACAAGAGGTTGTGTCTCTTGGCAAATCAAACCTTTTTGTTCATCTTCCAAACCTACTGTGGCCGAGCTTCCAACTTCTGAATAAGAGGCAGGAAACAGCAAATTAATTGTAGTATCACTAATATAACACTAGCCTAATACAGCTTTTGTTTAAGGTTTCTGTTGAAAATAAGGGGTTTTCTAAAGTTATGTTTTATAGAACTTCAATTACTTGTAGATAACAAGCACTGCACACTATCTAATGAGAAAAACTATGAATACTATTCTTCCTTTGGAAAGTATCTTCAAGTCGATGAGCCAGAGATACTTGCGCAAGCAACAGGTATTTTTGATTCAGCTTCTCCAAAGTGAGAAGCAGAAGAGAATTTAAAATTCTTGCCCATTTGGCAGAGCACACAGCTCTTTCTGCCTCCCGTTCTTCTCAGAGACATGACATGGTAATTGACAAAGTGAATTCAAGTCCTAAACATATCTGCTATTTTACATCTGGTTCCTGTTATTTTAACCTCAGAAGCAAACTGAAAAAAAGAAAAATTCCTATTACTGCTGATTGCTTATACTTGCCTAAAATTCTCTTTCTTTGTTCTATCAGCCAGGTTATTTAGAGGATATTACCCTAATCCAACAAAGAACTTAAGAATATTAATATTTTCAGTAAAGGCAAAGGCTTTAATGGATCAAAGATGCTTTATTTACTAGACTTCATGAGCTCTGCTTCATATTCTAACTACTCCACTGAAATACCCTTACAGTTTCATTATTCTGCCTGCTGTATTAGTGATAAGTCAGGTATGGAACATGTAGACTCCACCTGGGAATTCATATCTACCTTCCTAGGGACAGCTTTTCATACACCAACCACCAGATTCTACTTCCTCTAAACTTTTACCTGTTATTAACACCTGACACCAGGACAGCTGACTCCCAAGAACAAGCAGAGTGCACACCCAACATCCTGCCTGCCCTGGAGACAATCAGAAAACTAAAAGGATGACAAAAGGAGCATCCTTTCCTGCACCTCACTCCTGCTCTCCCAGAAACATTCTCTTGTGAGGCTGCTCATGTGCTCCTGTTTTGTTAAAATCAGCATCTTCCCCAGAACAGGGCCTAAAAGAAAGGGTCTGCAATGAGCAGAATGAGGAAATACACATCTGCCCCATGGAAAATCTGAAGAGGAATTGCAAGTTCATAAGTCAGCAGCAACATACAGCTATCCCCAAAGCTAATATCTGCCTCTTCTCAAAGTTCTCAGGTTCTCCTACTACATTTTCCTTTACAAAATTGTACAAAGGATCTTATTTTCTCACAAGTAAAAGAAAAAGGAGCCCGGAAATTGAGGAAATATATTGGTGCAAAAAGATTTCAATGAGTATCTTTGGACCGCTAATACAGAATTCATGTATTGATGGCAGAGTGACAAAGTTCCAAAATATATCAGTACTCTTCAGAAAGTAAAGAGGCAACATGTATCATCTTTATTCCATCTTGTTCATTTAATCCTAAACAAGAGCAAGTACTTTATTATATTTTTCAAGCATTTCCTAAAGTAATAGCAATAAAACATGAGATAAGGAAAAAATTTTACATTAAAAGGGGGGGGAACAAAACAAATTCAACCAACAGCCAGGACTTCCCAGCAAAAAGATTAATGTATGTAACCATGGTGGTGAGGAGGAGGTCAGGAAATGGGATGTCACATACTGCAAAGAAGAAACACTATTGCATATTTAACAGAGTAGAAGGTTTTTCTTGAAAACCTATCAGATTATGAAAGCCTGACCATCTTCCTTCCCTCCCTTCAGGACCATTCCCCTCTGTGATGCAAGAGGAACATGGGGAACAGCAGACTACAACACCCCACTGCCTCCTGGCAAGGCTGCATTTCCCTTTCCAGGACTGTACCCCAATTCCACAGTAACATACCCTGCAGTTTATCAGCCTCTTCTCATCCCAAAACACCAAATCCAAACCATAATCCCCCATTTCACCACAACAAAGGATAAAGTCTGTACTCCCATGTGTCACATGAAGCTTGCAAGGGTGTTAGACCAGTCTGTATGAGCAAACGTGAATCCTGCAATTCCTGAATTGTTTGACTGGCCTCAGCATGGGACTACACATGTTGTCTGTTGTCCCATGGCCACACAACCTGAAAAAAAAGAAAGTGCTGGCTGACTTCCATGAAAATCAGAGAACCTTGTTTATCAGCAGGCAAGAGGGAGAACTTTATTCAAGGCAGTGCAAGAGAGTCATCACCACTCACCAGAACAGGTTACAAGCTTCCTCAATTAAGGCACACAGACTGATCCTGCTGTGAGTTTTGAATAAGAAAATGTTTCCCCCCCCGCCTTTTATGCCAGACCACAATCAAAAATTACTCATCTTTACTACTGCAGCAAGAAAACACAGTTAAAATGTTGACAAAAATGTTGCTTTAGAGTTTCACGTTACTGCAGCCTCAATCTCTTCCTTACAACACAGGCTATTTTCAAAAAAAGATGAAGAGGAGGGGGAAAATAGTAATATCATACACTCACAAAATATGGTCACAAGGAGAGTCAAACTTTGAGTCTCTCATGTCCAAAACATACAAGGATACTGATACCTATTAGATTTTCTATGTTGCCACCACTGCAGTAACGTCAGCTCTTTCAGAAAGCTAAAGGATGCCAGGAGGTTACTTGGGTGAAAAAATGGGACCCACACCTTCTGACAAATTTGATTAAAATTGGCTGACAGAGTCAAACACTACCAGCACGTGGTGATTGTCTGCATATGCTGGACAACCTCACAAAAAAAGCATGATCATAGAAGCTCATTTTTTTCAAGTGCAGTTTCCCAAGGAAATAGGTGAGGAAAAAGCATTTCCCAAGTTTCCCAAGGAAATAGGTGAGGGAAAGGTATTTTCACTGGCACTCTGAGCAAAAACACAGTTTAATCTGGCACCCTTCACAATTACTCAATTAGCTTCCAATTGAAGAACAGAAAAGAACAAATTAATTGACCATCAAACTCTTAGAACAAGCCTGGTATTGTGCCATCAAATGGAAATGAGGGGAATTAGGCTACAAACAGCCTTGCTGCAGGCATCCAAAGCTGCCCTCTGCCAACACTTCCCCCATGGGACACCTTTGGTTCTCATCAAAAGAGCCAACACAGTAATTGCAAGACAGACAGTAGATCTGACTGCACGTACCAAGAGAATTTCCAGCAGTTGAAATACACACACAAAACCAGTGAGCTAACATAGTCACACAGATCAGTCTACCAAGAGGTCTGGTCTACACAAACATTAACCAAAGCACAAATCAGTACTGTGACATGTTAAACAAAAGAGGATGGACAGAAGCCACAAGAACACTGCATCTTGAAATTCATCTTTCCACAGGAGGTTAATCAGAATGAGAGAGAGAGTGAACGTGTTCACTTTTGTGAGTACAATATTCCCCAGTGGTTTAATCATTACAGCAAGAACCCAAGCCTTTAAATATACATCTGCATAAGAAGCTGAACACTTCAGAGAGCAAAATTAACTTGGAGGTTAGCTTCCCTTCCAGAAGAATTGTATTAGACAATTACCTACAGAAGTCAAAATCAGGCCAACATTTAAGGGTCACAAGGGGAATAATATGATGATTGCAAAGGAGAAAAGCAAACAATAGCTAGGTGCTCATATTTGTTGGAGCCATACACATAGTGGTATTCATAATTATACTAATTCTGAGTTCTGCTTTATAAGGCATATTCCTAAAAGGAACTTATTTTCTAATTATGAGCTCCAGTGATCATGCACATTAAACAATGAAAACAAACGGCAGTAGATATGAATGTTGTGACAGTCCCATTATCTCTCAAGCAATGCATGAGGATAAGCTGTTAGCCATCCTCATAGGCAAAATTCACTTGAAATGTCACTCCTACAAAAATTCCTACAGCTGTCACTTTACTCTCCCTCCATTCATACCAGAAGGCAGCAATTAGACAAAACTGAATTTAAGACAAAAATTCTTACCAAGAATATTTATAGTTTAGAAATTGTGTCCTTAAAATGGTCTTGCTATCTTTTTAAATCCAAAACTGAAACAAACTGTGTCAAAAGTGATTGGGAAATGACTGGAATTTTTTCCTTCTTGATGCTGGACTTCTCAGGGATTCCCCTGCTCACGTCCTTCCTTTAAAATGCAAGGGAAGCAAAGACTTGATCTTCTAGCTTGCATGTTCGTCAGCACACGAGGTACTGCTGTTTTCCCACAGAGCACTTAATGCTTCTAACAGTCCTTCATTACCTCCCCAGGAGCCTTCATTGGCAAACACAGCAGCACTGCAGTGCTCAGATGAAAGCTGTGAGAAATATCTTCTAAATGCCACCTCTGGGTTCAGCTAAGTCCACAAGCAAAAGCAGAAGCTTGATGCTCAAGAGCAGCAATGCACAACTCCTTAGACAGGGTGTAATTTCCTATTTTGTCTAGATGCATTAAACAAGAAGGAAAGACACATCACAGTTTCCACAGAGCCACAGCTTTAGCCTTGCAGCAGGTGAATTACAAAGCCAAATGACATTACTGAGAGCAAGAAAACCCCACCTGATTTAGAAGCAGCAGGAAAGGAATAGATGTGCAGCCTGTGGTGAAGCTACAACACCCCCTTGTAAGGAGCTAGGTTGGGGTGTTCAGCATGGAGAAGGGAAGGCTGTATGGAGACCTCACATCAACCTGCCAGTACAGGAAGGGTACAGGGAAGCCAGCAAAGGACTCTCTGTCAGGAGCTGTAGTGACAGGGCACCAAGTAATGGGTGCAAATTGAAAGGGAAAATCTAGCTTAGATATCAGGAAGAAATTCTTTACTGTAGGGGTGGTGAGGCACTGGAATAGGTTGCTCAGAGAAGCCATGAATGCCCCAATCCTGGCAGTGTTCAAAGCCAAGCTAGATGGAGCTCTGAACAACCTGGTCTAGTAGGAGGTGTCCCTGCCCACGGCAGTGCCAGGTTGGGAGTAATTATCTTTAAGGTCCATTCTAACCTTAACATTCTATGACTCAGAAAAACATGTTACATAATGGGTTTATGCCTCCTGTATTACTGCCCTCACAGCATCCCAAGTGACTCCAGACAGACATCAAGCCTACAAACAGAACAAAACCCCAGAAGCCCCAGAGAAGACAAAGCACACTGTTCTATAAGTGGCATAACCCATAGGTATTCCTTAAAGTGGCTTTTAGCTTAAACATGCAATAACTTTCACAATCTCATCATCACAGGGCTGAAACAAAAAATAAAAGTGCTACAAGACTGCTCAGAGAAATCACTCGGACTTCTCCCAGGACACACATAAGGACAATATCTGGAAGACAATGAAGTTTCCCCATGCAGTGTAAGTGAGACTTGCACTGAGAGAAGAGCAGCTCATTTGAATTAGGGAAGCAGGACTGCTCAGTTACCCCTCAACATCCTAAGAAGTCCTCCAATGATTACACAGAATACGTGTTCAAGGACAATAACATGTGATGAAAGGACATTCAGAGACAAGACTGTAACTCTTTTTGCATTCTGTGCATTGTTCCATTTTCTTGTCGGGGTAAAAGGATGCAAGCTGGCCCTCACCTTACTCTGAATTCCTGAATAGAGACACGAATAGCAGTAATACATATATACACTGAAAAACCACATCCTGACGCTGATTCATACTGAAGCTAGGACAGGTAATGACACATTCTATATAAAACAGTTTGAAAGTTTTGAATGAGACATCCAATTCATATTTCTTTCAATAAAAATAGATCTACTTTATTCACAATTGCTGCTATTCCTAAATTCCTGGAGTTCGTAAGAAATGCAAATTCACAGAAAAAATGCATTATTCACTTTCAGAGTGTGAATGAAGGTATTTGCATAGAAACACAATCAAAGAACGGGCAAGGGCTGGAAGGTACCACAATGAATAATTTAGTCCAATGTTCCTGCTCAGGCAGCTCTGCCCTAGAGCCCATGGCACAGGATTATATCCAGACAGTTCTTGAGTCTTTCTAGTGAGGGAGACTCTACAACCTCTTGGGGCAAACTGTTTCAATGCAGTCTCTCATACAATAAAGTTCTTCATGTTCAGTTGAAAATTCCTGTGCATCAGTTTCTGCTTGTTGCTCTGACCTGTTTGTTAGCACCACTGAGAAGGGCCTGGCTCCTTCCTCGAGACCCTCCCTTATTAAAACACTGATGAGGCCTCCTCTCACTCATCTGCTCTTAAGGATGGACAGCCCCAGCTCCCTCAGCCTTTCCTAAGGTAGATGGTGCAGTCTCTGTTGCCTTCCTCTGGGTCCATTCCAGGAGTTCCATGTCTCTCTTGTACTGAGGAGCCCAGAACTGGACACAGCACTGCAGATGTGCCTCACCAGGGACAGGATCACCTCCTTCATCCTGCTGGCAGTGATGCTCCTAATGCCCCCAGGGTACCATTGGTCTTCTTGGTCACAAGGGCACTGCTGGTCATGGACAGCTCGCTGTCCACCTGGACCCCCGGGTTCTTGTCCACTGAGCTGCCTCCCAGCACATCAGCCCCAGCCTGTGCTGGTGCAGGGAGTTATTCCTCCCCACGTGCAGGACCCTGCATTTGCCTTTGTTGCATTTCAGAAGGTCCCTGTCAGTGTCCTTCTGAAGGGCTGCACCATCCCAGCTTTGTGTCTGCAGGGAATTTGCTGAGGACACTCTTCTAGCCCTTCATCAAGTCATTGGTGAATTAAGTTAAACAATACTGGACCAAGTATTGTCCCTCGGGGGACACCACCAGTGACAGGCCTCCAACTAGATCCTGTGCCACTGATTACGGCCCTCTGGGACCTGCCTTTCAGCCAGTTCTCCTCTCACCTCACTGTCCACTCATCCAGCCCACACCTACTGAGTCTGTCTCTCACCACATCCTCCTAACCAGTGCTGAAAGCCTTGCTAAAGTCAAGGTGCACAGTATCCACAGCTCTCCCCTCATCCATCCAGGTAGCTGTTTCATTGTAAAAGGCAACCAGATTGGGTAAGCATGATTTAGCCCAAGTGAATCCATCCTGTCTGCTCCTGATCGTGTTCTTGCCCTCCACGTGGATGGCCTCCAGGATGAGGTGCTCCATCACCTTTCCAAGGACTGAGGTAAGGCTGACTGGCCAGGAGCTCCATGGGTCCTTGCCCCTTCTGAAGACCTGACATTGGTTTCTTGCAGTCCTCAGACACCTTTCCTGATCTCCACAACCTTTCAAAGATGATCACGAGCAGCCTGGCTGTGGTACCCTCCAGCTCCCTCAGCACTCTTGGATGCATCCCACCATGGACTTGTGAGTGTCAGGTTAGCCTAGCTGTTCTCTAGCCCAACCCTCCTCAACCACAGCAAAGTCCTCCTTCCAGTGCTCCCTTAACTCTGGTCTCTGGGTCAGAGATGTCTGAGGGCTGATCGTGTCAGTGAAGACTGATGCAAGGAAGATGTTCAGGATTCCTCCTCCATTTAATACCAGGTCCACGTTATCCTTAGTTTTTCTTATTATTGATGTATTTGAAGAGGTCCTTCTTGTTGTCCTTGACATCCTTGGCCAGATTTAATTCCAGATGGACCTTGGCCTTCCTTGTCTCATTCCTACTTACTCTGACAGCCTCTCTATATTAATTCCAAGTGGCCTGACCCTGCTTCCATCTCCTGTGTATTTCCTGCTTGCGCTTGAGTAATGACTATTTTTTTTTTCATGCACACAGGCTTCCTGCACCCTTTGCCTAATTTTTTGCTTATCAGAATGCATCCCCCTCAAGGAAACAATCCTTGAATATCAACAAACTCTCTTGGTTTGTGAGAAGCAGGGTCTCCCTTTAAAGCACAGATTCAGAAACATCTATTAATTACTTAAAAATACCTTTTATAGAAAGTATTTCCATTACCTTCAACTACCAGGCATTAGACTAACTCGGAAGTGAGTTCAACTACTGCCAACCACATCTACTCATCACACAACAGCATTGACTGACATCATGCATCAAGTGAAATATTTTGACACTCCAAACATACAAAAATTTATTTTACTATGTGAGTACACAAGTGTAGCCTAGCAACAGCCAGAGCCAGAACCTTCTTCCACATGCATCTGACCCCAGTAAAGCACATCTTTTGTCCCAAGCCCTAACAGGCTTTTCTGGCAGAATGTAGTAAAAAGACAGCACTCCCAAGAAAACTATGAACTAGACACAAATATGAACAGATTAAAAGGTTTTGCAAATTTGGTTTTCAGTGTAATCTTCTCTGGTTGCTCAGTGTATATAATCAAAACCCTGTTTAGCTCCAGAAATACCTAGTGGCACTTCATTTTTAGTCCAGGAATGTGATCCTGCTTTTTGTTTTACTTCTTCCACTCAGGATCCTGAGCCCCATCTCATGGCCACTGTGACCAAAGCTGTACCCAGCTTTTACATCCTCCACCTTCCCTGTTTTTAGGTATGCATGGAAGCAGAATGCACTTGTGCTCCATGCACAGCTTGTTCACAGTGTCCTCCCATTGCCCTCCCAGCCCACAGGAGCACCACCAACCTTACACAAGCTGTAGGAGTGTGTGTTGGGTTTTGCACTACTAATTAGTGGTTTGTTATTAGCTTTATTTGGAGTTAGGATTATTAGAAAGGCGACTGAGACGGTTTCTCGTGTTTGGACTTGGATGTTTATTTTATCTTATTAAAAAATTACAGAACATGCAACAGCACTTTCAGCTCCTGGCAGGAAGTAGGAAAAATGGTTACAGCTGAGCTTGTTTCAAGGCTATTTAAAGCTAAACAAATTAATAGAGGTTTAACACTTACATTATTTATACTTTTGACTTAATAATAGATTTTCATGACTTTCAGAGTGACTTTTGACTGACTAATCCAAAGGTTACTACCTAAGTTCCATGAAGAAGGAAGAGAAGATGAACAAGAAGAAAAGACACTATTTAAAATTCTTCGTCTTGTTTTTTAACTACTATTATGTTATAAAAACTTTAAATTTAAAACTTATCATCTAGTGAAAATACATACATTTAACTTACTATATATTTGTGATTTTTAACTCATTATTTATATTTACAAGTTTTTTTCCAAGGTTTCAGGTCCAGTGCAGTGTTTTCAAGACGGTCTGTGCCTGGAAGCACAGAAAGCTCAAAAACTCCAGATTTCTGGGATCCAACAACAACTTCTTCCCATCAACCAGAAATAGAAGTAAGCAGTCTAGGAACAAACCTGTAAAGCAAAGAAGCTGCTCCCAAGGACCCCATCATCCACATCATTCGCAGTTTGAGATGTGGCACTTGGACTAGACTAGTGCCATATGTGCTCCTGGAACAGAGCTTCCAGTTTAGTTCTATCCAAGAATGAATCAAATACATACTCTGAAGCTACTCCATTATTCAAGTGCAGTAAGGAGGGATAACCAGAAGAATTAGCTTCAAAAAACATACTGGTAATGCAACTACACTGTCCAATATTAGTGCACACACAGCAGCCCACAGTCAAATTCACACTGTATTTGTTACAAAGGGCCAGTACTACTTACTTGGAATGCAATGCAAGCCAACCTGAACCCAAAGAAATCTTGTCTCAATTTCCACAATGTAGGTATCTGCTCAAAACCCCCAACACACAAAACAAAAGCTTTGGTATTGCTTCCAAATTGCTTGTTGAGAACTGACTGAAAGAAGTTATATCAAGTAGTATATTTTAACTGTTTCATGTAAGTGGCATCCAAATTATTTTTATTTTTATTTTTATGATGTAGAAGTACTTGTCTTTGGAACACATCAAGAGGACACAATCAGGTTAGAAATAAGCAGGCATACTAAGTGGAAGTGAGCCTAAATAAAGATAAATCTTTAGCCACCCGTCCACTGTGTTATTTGCAGAACTAGGCAACATTTTGGCTAATTTTCTGATTTATTTCATGGTAATATAAAATGCCCTGTCCTCCAGCCAGATACGTTGTTTGGGTTCTTTATAGAAAATTCTGCCAAAAAGGGCTTTGAGGCAAATGCTAGTGTGTTCTGTGTGCACTCTGACTAGACAGGAAAATGAGTATTAATGTATTCTTTCCTACTCAAGGTTTAAGGTCAGTAGTATATAGTATATACACATGTAGGGAGCAGGCTTGTGCTCACACCTATAGCATTGGGTGTTATTAACTGAAAATCAGATTCTTATTTCCACGTTTAAAGGTCACATTTTCAAGAGCCCTCAGTGCTTACAGGACAGACTTTGTACAAGCGCACAGAGTGCTTCTTAAATTGCACACTTGAATAAGAACATCTGTTTTTTAAAGTCTAAAAGTCTCAGTGTGGTGGGATGATGCCAGGTGCACACCAAGTTGCCCTATTCACTTCCCTCCTCAACAGGATTTGGGCAGAAGAAAATAAGATTTTTTTAAATTATGGGTAATTTTAATAAGGGCAGGTTAATAAAGCAAAAACAAAGGCTCTGCATGGAAGCAAAAGAAAATAAAATATTTATTCCCTCCTTCATATCAGCAGGAAATATTCAGCCACTTCCCAGGAAGCAGTATGTGTAGAGGTTTCTCCAGAAGACGATTGTCATAGTAAAAAATGCCACCCTGCTTCTCCATTCTCTTGGCTTTTACTGCTGAGCAGACATCACATGGTCTGGAATATCCTTTTGGCCAGTTTGGGACAGCTGGTTCTGGCTGGTCCATCTTGGAGCCAGCCAGCACTGGCCCTGTCAGACACAGGGGAATCATGTGGCAGCATCTCACAGAAGTCACCCCTGTAGCCTCACACCAGTAGCCAAACCTTGCCACACAAACTCAGTACATTCAAAAAAAGCAAGTGGTTGGTTTCATGCACATATGTTTAGATGAGGAAAATAACAATGACCAAAAAGCCTCACCTAATAAGTACAGCTCTGTTTACCCAGAAGTCAAACATCTCCTATTTCTGTATACAAACATACCTTTGAGAGGCAGTGGGAAATCCCAATTACAGGTGCCATGAAGGAGCTTCTATTCTCAATGACTTGTGCCAGCTGTTCCAAATACCCGGACCCAGTGCCTTGAGAAATGGTCAGAAAACCTACACAGATTAAGAAGTGAGTTGGTACTTCACAAAAGAAATGGTTGCAGACCAAAAGGGCAAGAAAAATCCTTGGTCTTCCTCATCTTAGTATTTTCTGCCTTTCCCTGGCATAAGGAAAATTGAAGTCAGCTGCATTGATGGGCAGTCTGTATGGGAATTCAATACTGAAACATATTTTTTAAAAACAGTCAAATCTGCAGCCTGGGGCAATTTTGGAAACCTAAGTAAGACATTTGTGAGCCTACCTCCCCCAGATTTTGTGTCAATCCACAAGTATCAGGAAGAGAATCCCAGCTTCTACTAGGAACCTCAGGTCTTAAAAATTTCCATTCCATTTACTTGCACACCCAAGTTGTAAAATTCCCCAGTTGAAATTACCACAACATAATAGTTATTTCCAGTGAGCAGCAGCTAAAATATATTAACACATAAAAAAAATTTAAAAACCAGCAGGCCAGCAAAGACTGCTACACAAGACTATGTGCCTATTAGAGCCTGGGAATTTGGATTAAGCACTCGGGAGTCCTGGATTCCATTCCCAGCTCCAGGTACGCTAGAGACAGTCCCTGCCAATCTTCTTCAATTCAAAGGATATATATTCCCCAGGCCAAGAGCTTCCTTCCCTTGTGCAGTGCCTCAATGCTTACAAGGTCTCTAATAACCAAGAGAACAAAGACTATTTCCCTCCTTTCCACGCCTGCAGCAGGAAGAGGCTGACAAAAACCGCGAGCCGTCAGTAACCGCAAACACGAGAGAAAAATACAGAACGGAGGCAAATTACATTTGGAAGAAAACATAGAAGGGAAAGGAACAAAACAGCGCTCTCTCATCAGCCGGGACGTCACTTAGTCATGATCTGGAGTGTTCACACCTGCTCTGCTCTGTCACCAACTCCCACAGCTCCACAGCAGCACCCCGACACCTCTCCTTCTGCCAAGCCTGAGCGGCGCAGCATCGTTTTGTCATTCGAGTTCCCACTCGGTTAATGGCTGTGACACCTTCACATCTCCGCAGTGGATTTCACACAGAATGTCTGTGCAAAGCAAAGCAGCCCCACCAGTGCTGCCAGTGATGGGGGCCTCTGTGAGACCCCAAAACTGCCCAGGCAGCTCTCAGCAACAAGGCACACTTGCAAGCCTTGCCCGGATTGAAATCAGGCTCACAAGGCACCTTTTGAGCCAGCAGAAAAAGAGGTCGAGAAGTGCCATTGAGGAGATTGCAGTCTTTATTTCTTCTACAAAGGGGGTCCTGGCCAGCAAATCCAATGGGTGGGGTTCTAAGGGGACTTTTATAGGATTTAAGAGTTTTGTATTCTGCACTAATTAACAAAGGAATTCTATAACTAACCAATCTACAGAAGACTTTAGGGGCAAAAGGAGCTAATTATATAAGAGAAAAATGGACCACTAAAATTACGTAAAGATAACACAGGGGTCTACAGGGGGGCGAGATGCTCCTTGGTATTAGTCACTCTGAGCAAACAATTTCTTATCTAAGGTATCATCTTCCATGGGGCCCTATCTTGGGAGCCTGCCTTTTCAGAGATGGTTTCTGCTCCCTCCACACACCAGCCCAGTGCAAGCTCCTGAGCTGCTGCCCGTGTGGGCAGTCTGCCCCAGGAGCCCTGGGCTTGGCACCCTGACTCACCTGTGTGCTTGGCCCTACTAACAACCCTGTTCTGGTCACTGCTCCCCATCATTCTTTTTTCTTTGATCTGTGATATCATAAAGGCCTCAGTTCAGAGAAATTCCTTGGCACATGCTGCTCTGCCTTGGCTAAGGCAGACCCATGCAAGACAGATCTCAGAGCCAAGGAAAGGGACTAACAAGGACTAAAGAGGAAATTCTCCATGGACCTTTTAGGTTCAAGGTATCTAGAACAAATACACTTTGAAAGCCCTTTGAAGCACTGCTCTCTGCCTTCACAGACTTGAAAACCTTTGGAAATATACCTCTGAACGCTTAGCTGAACAGGGATTTCTCAGTACTTTGCTGAATAGAGATCCAGATTACAGGAGCATAAGTGAAACAGGGTATTTACTTCCTGTTCTTTGAAAATTTCTGCCCAGTTCCCCTTTTTTCACCACCTCAGCAACAGCAATTTATCCATATTATATCCATGTGGACCTGTTCCATTCAGCTCTTTCGTTACTGTGTGTTTGGCAAGTGATACAAGAAATATTTTGGTTTTGTGATAAACATTCTTTCTCATTATATGGCATTTTCAGCTACTTAAACAAAAAAGCTTATACAGCACCTTGCAAAAGCAAATTGGTCCTTTCTTTGAGACACACTGATGACAGGAAAATACAGCAGCATGACCTTCATTCTCCAATACAGCTGCACATAGCCACGTGGATTGGTGCCAATATAACACAAGCTTCTCCCTTCATGGAAGTGAAATAACTTCTATAGACTGAAAATGGAGGAGGAATACACAGAAACCAACGTGAGGTCTTGTAACTCATATTTGTGCCTGCACAAATGTGGTTGAGCGTTGACAGTTTCCAAGGAAAGATAAGGGGCAGATTTATAAACATATTTTTTTAAATTGCAATACAATTACTGGATTTATGGTTTTCAACCCTGACTGTTCCAAAAGTCCTGGGTACCCCATTCTATTTGGTCAGACATCCTCTTTTGACTCCACAGTATGGAAGCTACAGCGCTGTCCAGATTCCCAGCTCCTGGTTTTCTGCCACAGACTGTAAACCACTATCCAAATGATCTGGGCAAGCACAGAACCACCCCTCTCACATATCCAGAAGCAGGGTGTTTATCCAAGCCAAACACTATGGCTGTCTCTACACAGCAGCTTGGAACCAAGCTGGTAATGAATCTTTGGCAACTAAGTGCTTAATTTATGGACAGCTCTAGTTTATGTTGTTGCAAGGCTAAGCCCTGTACACAAGCAGCCGACCAGAATTATTTTATGTCTGTACAGTGAGAACTTTCAGCTCCCATACAATTGTAAAGCATGCTGCTCTGAACGCTATAGCAAGTTATTACCACCAGCTTACGTGCAGTGTGCTTTTTCTATCCACTGCAGTACTTGAGTACTGCCATCAAACCAATTCAGAAAAAAATACATTACTCCTATTATTCAGTCTTGAACACAATATACCCACCTTTTCTCATCTTACTTCAATCACTGCTCAAAATCTATAAAATCAGTTAATCGCAGGTCCAGCACTTGTTCTGCCAGACATCCCGCAGCAAAGCACTGAGTAATATCCTGATCAACCCCAAAACTTACCAACACCCACCTCAGGTAGCCTCAAACCCCAGCTGGAGACCAGCAAAATCCTATCTCACCATTTATGCAAAGAGCACATAAGCAAATGCTGGCACCAAACAATGCATCCTGCTGCTGGTGAATTTATCTATTTAATGACAAAGCACCATTCAGCATAATCAGGTACCAACTCAAAGCCAAGTCAGCAGGAAAGAGCTCCTGGTACAGGTCAGCTGTTACACCAGCAAAGAAAGCTGCAACGTGGATATCATCACCTGCAAACCAGAGAGATGTCAACCCTAGATAGCTGGAAGATGGGAAAAAGAGAACTACCCTACAGCAATAGACATTAATATTCTGGAATTTTTTTTTCTGGACTAAGTCTATGAAAGAATTAATTCAATTATCTTTCTGTACTGCTGATTAACCATCCAAACACAAAATGCTGGCTATTTCAAAGCTTTGTTCTTCCCTCGTCTTTCAAAAGATATTAGCTACAGTCCAGATACTTATGTATATAAATTCAGCCAGGCATGTTTAATGAAAGCTTTACCTTCTATCACTGCATTTTTAAAGCAGAGAATAGGCTGCTTTTACCTTTCAGCATCATAATGAAAAACTAATTCGTTCCATGGAATTGAAGCAAATACTGTGGCCAACAGAGCCCTATTGAGAGACAGATTATTTATCTACTTGGGTGTGCATGCAAGAGTAAACTTGTCACAACTAAGGGGAAAAGGGAAAGGTAGAAAAGCTGCTGTGCAAACATTCTCCTCTTCTAGACCTCCACACAGCCCAGTGCAGTAAGAGGTCTGATGTAAACCAAACCAAGTGTAACCAGTGCCAGCTTTCCAGGGACTGATGTTGCCTGGAGCTGTGCATGGCCCAGAGACACCCAGTGGTTGACTGGTACATCACAAGCACGTGTAGAGTGGAAAGGTTAAGGAAAGCATCCTCTAAGTTCTTTTATTCAGTACAAGCTTGGGCTGATGCGATGCTTCTCTGCTCATCTCCAGTGCTCAGACTGGGTGTGGAATAGAAAAGAAGGTCTAGAAGAGAGACCTAATTCTGAACAAGTGACAAACAGCAAGAAAGTGCAGGGAAACGAGGAATTAGCAAGGTTTCACACATGCATTGTCTTTCAGTTGTAGATGTTACTGACATCTCTGGACTCTCCTAAGCAAGTTCCTCTGGTCAAGACTCTGCCTTGTTTGAGGTCTCTGGCTGAATGTGGGTAATCATTACCTGTGGTCTGAGATAGAGGCAAGTGCTATGCCACAGTAAGGGTAAAAGGTCAGCGAAATGCTGCCTGTTGAGCTGCTAACATTGCCAGCAGCAGCTATGCTTCCTGACTTAAAGGAGATTTAATAGCCCCAACAACAACTCATCGTGGTATTCACGCAAAACAAAAGGCATCCCCCTTTATATCACCAGCACAGGACCAGGCTCTCGACTAGAAAAAAAAAAGATAAATAGGTCCAACTTGAAACCAGCTTTTAGTAGCTCTACAAAAGTATAAGCAGAGTCTTCTTTAACCCAGGTAGCACCAGAGCTGAGAAAATGACATGCACTATGGGCCTCCCATGCACTGCTCTCTAACACTAGGTTTGATTCCATCCAACCTAGCATTAGGCACCCATGAAATACCCAAGTTCAGCAGATCACCACAGTCAGCTTTTTCTAATGGAAATGGAGAAGGAGGGAGATGGAAATCATCTAGATATTAGCATCTCTGCACATTTTAGACCTATCAACTAAGTGATATGTACTAGGAACAGCTGAACTACAGAAGGTCAACTAGAAAGGATTAATATTATGCTCTCTTACTTTGCCTGCACTATTGCTAAATCTGAGTAGCAATGCTCCATTTGGATAAAAGCAAATGTACTCCCCAGAGAGACACAGAAATACATGTTTTAAACTACTTTGTGGCTCCTTCTGGAAAACAGCAGGATAAACTTTGCTTACAACCCATACAACATGCACAAAGATAAATGCAACCTTCACCCAAATGCCAACTTCCAGCAAAGACAACTTTTTTTTTTTTTAAAAAAAAAAGAAGTGAATTACAATTTTTCTAAGAAAACAGTGCTTTTTGGAAATAGCAGCAATATCATACCAGGGGAAAAGTAACAGGTCAAGAGCATGAGTGGGTGACCTTGCTGTGATCATTCTACCTAAGAGACTTCAGAACAGTTCCATTCCCTGGCAGAAAGCTCAGAAATGCAGCAGCACTAGTAACCCAGAAACACCACAGTGACTCACTCGTGTTCAATCAACTCAGATGCTCAGGGGAAACAACAAAGGCATCAAACAGGACACAGGCAGCCAAGCAGATGCAATATGGCAGCACACCTTGGACCAAAGCCACAGCTGCTTACACTGAATTGCTGGCACCTCACTTTCTGCCTCGCTCCTCCCATCTCATAAAATAAGCCCTCTTTTAGCAGAGGTCTGACCTACTCATGAACACTACTGATAACCATAGGTGCTGTCAGAACACAAGCTGATCATGGCATACCGATGACAAAGAAAACAGCACAGGCAGATTTTATGTTCCAGCATTCCTGGCCCTAAACACACAGAGAAGAAGTGAGGGAAACATCTCCAGCAATGCAGGAAAACTCAGACAGAGCAGCTGTATAAACCTGAGAAAACAGGGGCAGGCAAGGCTGATCACTGAGAACAGCATGACTAGCATGAAATGAGAGCACAAACAAGCCCGGGAGGCTTGAGGTCCTCTTGCAAGCAGAAAGCAGCTAGCCCCCTTAAATCACACTCAGTATCTGCTCCTGTGCTCTGCTACTGAATTGGCAAAAATAAAATAAGAACCAACAGGCAAGGGACAAAACTAGGACAGTTGCTCCCAGCTCCAGCTTTCAGTATTTACCTCTCTTCAGCCCTGCCCATCAGCTACCCCCATATAACTCAGATTTGAGGCGCTTGTTCCACACTACTGTACCGAGACACACTAACACACACACTCAGCTTCATCAGTGACACACATAAGCAACAAAAAATTAAGAGAGAAGGTTCCTTCTTCTCCCTTCCTCCTCCTGTGTCATTAAAGCATCGTTGTTTTCTCTGTGAAGCTTTTAAAGAGAAAACAGAAATGAAATTAAACGGGAGAGGTGTAAAAAGTGTCTGTACAAAATACCATATGTGCAATGCCTCTTCTCTTCCATAAGCTGTGAGAGTAAACAGCACCTTCTCTGGCAGGAGCAACAGGGTTGTCTTATGTAATCAGGGGATGGAGGGAGAGGAGTGGGTCAGGAGAAACACACACTGCCCACTGTTCAGAGAAGAGCTCCTTTCAGCAGCCATGAGTAAGAAGACTGCAGAAGTGACAGCTTTGCTACCTCCCTGCCCAGCTGGCTCCCTGACCTGCCTAGAAGCAGTGTCCAAAACCACGGGAAAGGCTGGCTTTTTTTCCAACACTGCTGGCTGGTGGCCTTATACACAGGATGACAGAACGCTGTTTTCCTCACAAGTTATGATGGGGCAATTTATTTTCATTGGCAGGAGCAGAGAAGGAGAGCCAGTCTGATCCACCCTGCAGCAGCAGGACACAGTGAAAGGCAATTTTGCACATCTACCTCACACAGTCGTAACACACTCATACACCTCATACAGTCATTGCACACACCCTGTCCTTCCTGAACAAAATCGTTCAGCAGAGACCTTTGCCTTCAGAAGATGAACCAAGGCATCTACAGCCAGACTTCTCCACCTTCCATTCTCATCATCTATGTGCTGCTACATCAATGTAAAAGCCTGTCTTGACTCCCTTCATGGCTATCATCTACCCAATCTCTTACACTTCCACAGCAGCCTGCCTGTAAAGTCACAGGAGGATTTTCCCACCCTGCTGACATAATTTCCTCCTTGTTACACACCCTGTCCAGTCCACGCCACTCGGACAAGCTGCAGGCTGTGTGCTGGATGGAACCTAACAGACTCATCCCAATCCATCAACCCTTGCTGACAAATCAAGGCCAGACTAGGGAGCAACAACTTTCTGTGCATCTGTGGCAATTCAAACTGTTCCACAGTAAACTTAGAAATACCAACAGTCACACTCTGCTCTCATCACTTGCACTCACAGGTACAAAACATCTGCCAGGCTTTTTACAGCCTCACTGACTTCTTTACTTCCCAGTCCCTCAGATCTGTTGGGTCCACTCTAACCCTTAAGACTTAACACTCAGAAGGTTTTCTGAAATCCAATATGCCAAACTGCCTTTCTCCACGATACTTCCAGCTTCCAGTAAGTCCCTTACACACCAGCTCTTCCAAACTGTGCCTCAGAAACAGGTCCTGTTTGCCACAACATCCATGCAGCTCACCAAATGCTTAGCTCTACAGTAGCACCATCATATGTAAATCCTCACATATGGCAAATCAAAACAAGAAGCTACAAATAAAAATTTTAAAAAAAGAAAAAAAAAAGGAGAAAGTAAAAAGAACTCCAAGCAAACAACTTAAACGACTGCTAGAACCATCCATGTATCAGCTGCAAGAGCAGCATTTTGGAGAGGACTTTTCTGGGGTTTTTATTATTACTACTATCTTATCTGCAGAAGGCAAGCCAAGAAAACACAGAAATAGATGGAACCAAGCCCTGCATCTGAGCAAGCTCTCTAGAAGCAAATACAGACACGTTTCAGGGCTGGCAGAACACTGTGCTGAAATTAAGTGGCGTGGGTTGTGACAGAAACACAATTTTTCAGATCTGGTAATGCATGCCAGTGAATAAAACTTCCATAGGCTGTACAGCAGCACCTAAATATTTGTCCTACTGCTGTTCATCCATAGCTGGCACACATTCAGAGGCTACAAAGACAAAGCCAAACCAAAGCTCAGACTGACTTTTCTACCTCCAATTTGCATTGCACTTTTCCCTCCAGGGATCTTTCATGGCTTGGTTTGGATTCCATCCCAGCTCAGTCCCAAACAGAGAGATGTATCAAACAATTTCAACACACTGACACATTTCATTTTGAATTTAAGTATCTGAAATTACTTTGAATGCACATTCATGACATTTCAATACTCTTCTGGATAACTTTTTAATCCACCCATTTCTCACCCCATGGGTAGAGTGTAGGTCAGTGGGTCTGAACGAAAACCAGAGAACTGCAGCAGGACAGAATGCAAGCTCTTTGGGTGTAGTACTGTTTGCCCATGGGAAATTAAAACTTCATCACTAGCTATGTAAAATTTGGTTGTACCAAATACTGTCGACCATGAGCAGGACACAGGCATGACTCAGCAGCAAAAGGAGACTCCATGAGGCAACTCAGGTAGTTCTGACTTTCACCCCTTTCACTGCAGAGGCAGGTAAGGGGATAACTACCTACCAAATGCCTTGAGAATGTGGAGCAAATATGAAGGGCCAGAGCAACTCTGCAACTTAATCAAAAGCCTGACCAAAGAACAAACTACATACCTACAAGGAAATACTATCAGAAGGGGTCATCAAAATCATTTTCCTCACTGTAACAAACAGCTTGGAGAGCAGTAAAGGACAGCTGGCTCACCCACAGCAGCACTTCCCTTCAGAATGACTCCCATGCAGGGTCAGTGGGGCTTCCATTGCCAAAAGCCACAGAGTGCAAAAGCAGTCTGACTTTGGATGAATCCTTGCTAGGACTGAAACCTGCAAGAGGTGAATTGGGTGCACAGCAAAAGAACTCAAGCAAGGGAAAGAAAAAAGCCAGCAAACAATGCTTAATAAACCATAAATACTTCCTTACAGAAAATCTTGTGTTCTTACACTGGCTAAGACAATGGCCCAGAACTGGTTCTCCTTTCATAACACTGTACAAAAGAACCTGAAACCAATATTGTGTAGCAATGGCTCATCGTGTGTCCCACGAATTAAGGCCTTGGCAATAACCCAGCAGCCACAAGGCTTATGACAGCTTTCTCAGGAACTTATGAGAATTTGACTTCTTTCCAGTAAGGCCCTTAGGCTCCCAGAGGAATCCTCAAACAGCTTTTCAAGCCCTAGAAGTCAGGCCAGTGACAGCAAAAAGAGGATACCCAAAAGGCACTGCAATGACAATCCCACAGCAGAGCAGGAATGCAGGCAAGCAATAAAACTGATGCTAAACAGATCCACAATAAACTGGCCCCAATTATAATTTGAACTGTAGGGCACTGCCAAAATGAAATGGTCATTTACTGACACAGAAAGCAAGGAAACATAAAACCTCAATAGAACAGTAAGAGATCACAGACAAATTTTAGAAAGCCCAACACTGCATCTAGATGAAGAAAGCTTCTCTTCTACTTCTGAGCCTAACTCTGTGTCCTCACCTCTAGCAGGGGACCAGGATGTTCTGGGCAGTTCTCGCTTTCTGCTATAAAGGCATTCTATTATCCATCCTCCGAGGAAGAAACTCTCTCGTGTGTGACAAAGAAGTCCTACTAGTCTTCCCAGAATCCCTTTCCTCCAGATGTCCTGATTCCGTGACAAAGGCAGAATGCCCAAACAACAGTAGCAGTACAAGCAGAGCTGCTGCAGCACAGCTCCAGCCCACTACCACCACGACTGAAGTTAAGAATGCTGGAAATAGGGCACCATGCTGGCACTTCCCTACAGCAGCAATAGCTCTTCTGTGCTCCAAAGGCTGTTCTTTGATCCATAAAGTGGCTGCACATGTGCTGGGGGAAAAGTCATTCTTTCACACACATATTTTGTTTTGCAGAACAGAAAGAAAAACATATTTGTTCAGCAAGTATTTTAAGAAGACGAATCATTTCTGCTTTAAACTGACCCCACACACAGAGGATGTTACTCAACAAAGAAGAGGAAAAACACCTCTCCTTTGCAGAAATGCAAATACAGCCAAACACACCTCCAGCCCCATTGCACACAGGTGGTATCCTTTGTGTAACACTGCCTATGGCTAAGATTCACCCACACTGCAGATAAACCACTGCACAACTCAGTTATTACAGAGCTAAACAGAATTTATACACACATTCATCTTCCAAGGCTTCTCAATACCAACAGAAAAAGCTATCTTTCACAGCATATAGGCACTTTCTTAATATTAAGCTTTTTGGCTTCTCTACTGAGAATGGCAAATGTAATAAATCAAGAAAAGAAGCAAAGCACCTTGACAAGGTCATACAGGGGGCTTTTAGGAAAAAGTCATGGCTAGGGCAACATCCCAGAGTAAAGAACCCATGTCCATGCTCTCAGCATGTCACTCATCAGGCCAGGTGGATACAAGGGTGAAATATGAAAAGGTGTCTTTGTTTATGCCTATTTTGAAGACAGCAAACTTAAGGAATCCAAATGATTTGGAGGCACCCAAAATACTCAGCGTATCCTAAAGGAGAGGGGGAAAGTACATTACAGATAGTTTTGAGGAGCGTAGAGAAATATACAGTCAAGTACCCTTTTAGATCAGGCCAGATTTTTAGGTTTGAAGGCAAGCTGCAAACCAAACTACAACCTTGATTGCACAGCTCTTTTTATTTAGGCCAAAAATTAATGCAAAACCCCAACCAAAGCCAGCAGTCCCTGGGCACAGCTCAAGCAGCCTATTGTTCCAGGAGGACTTATCAATCACCACAGACAACCCCCTCTGATCAGGTCGTGTGATTGAAGGCTGTAGTTTATTATTCCCTCACACCACGGGCAAGCAAAGCAGCAGCAGCAGCGGTATCAGATCAGACAAAGGAGCTGCTGCCCTTCAGAGCAGGCTCCTGAGTAAGGAAGTGCTCCCTGATGTGCACACAGGTGTGATTTGGCTGTGCACAGCTGCAACACCTGAGGAACCACGCCACGTGTGCCATGACTGGCTGAGCTTAAAGAGGCAACACAACCCAAACCCAGGAAATTCAGAAGTCAAGTTGGTCTCGTATCCTGAACTCACTAGAACTTCTAAACTATTTAACTCGGTAATGGTGCAGCATTCCCAAACACTATACAAATGCCAAGGAGTGCTGAACTGCTGGGCAGAGGCGAGAGATGATGGAAAACTGAGTGAAAGCAAGCCCCCCATGGCTCAGTCCCAGCTCCAGCATGCTGTGCTCCATCACTGTGCAGCCCTCAGGGCTTCTCTGCAGCAAGCTGAAGACCCCCCCTCAGTCCAGGGGCTTCCACACCCCACAGCTTCCCAACGCTCTGCTACACCAGCACCACTGTGTCATGATTAAAATGCTACAACTGGCTCCTGAATAAAAATAAAAATTCACCTGCAAGCAAAACAACTTCAAAATCCATATTCATAAAAAGTGTTTGAGGAATGTAGAGGCCTTCCTCCTTTACCCACTGAAACGCAACAGTCCTTGGTCTTTTATATAAAACATGCCGCAATTTCTTTCTTTCCTGCAGTGCAGTCACTGTGCATGTGTCTACCACTGTATTACCTCAATATTTTTGCTCAAAAAAGCACTTCCCTAACAAAAAGGAATTCACTCGCACAAAGCAAACTGTATTACTTCTGCAAAATTTCATTTGAGAATCCACAGCTAAAGTGCAGGACCCCTACGGTTCCCAGCTCTGCAGTGTGATAGCTTCAGCGTCCCTTGTGAGATGAAGCATGTCACCTTAATGCATGCTTAAGGTGAGAGAACGACCAGGCTGATGGGCTTCATCACCCTAAGGACACAGAAAGTGACATACTTAATCTGATGAGAGGCACTAAAGCAGCGCCTCTTAATATTTTATGAAACATTTGGCTGTTTTTAATTTTAAAAACAGCAGCTCAATAAACAAAGCAGTGGAGGATTCCCTGTGGATGGCACTGTGATAGGTGCACAGCAGCCCACTCTGTTGAGTGATAACATCGTACCCAATTCATCAAGTCAGTCCTCCTCCCCACATCCGTGCTGGAAGGCCTGTATACTGGGAGGTCTCAGGCTCTGCACACCACCAGGGACTTTTCCACAAATAGTTCTCTTTCATCAGAAGAAGTGTCTAGCAGAGGCAGCTTTGAAAATGGTTTGAGACATCCAGCTTTCACCTAGCACCTTAATCTGGACACAACAGGCTGACATGCCCAAGCTGAAGAAGCTGCTTTAATCAGAAAAAATAAATTTTCTTCCCTGTTTGCCCAGTTCTGGAACGAGATTACAGAGAGAGACTGACATGAAACACAAAATGCAAGCATCCCACTTCATTACTACTGCACACTTCCTTTAAGTTTATCTGCTTCCTTAAGCAGCCACTACTGGCCACTGTCAAGAGATAAGGTACTCAGCAAGATGGATTTGTGCTCCAACTTACAGCCATCACTTTCTATTCCCACTCCCATGAAGGCTTGCAAGGTGCAAGACTGGCCAGAAGACATATGGAAGAAAAAAGTGTGAGCACCAAGTTTGAATACAGACATAAGCATTCCCCAGAGGCCCAAAGGACAGCCTCCAGCAGAGCCTGCTCTTTAATCCTGTGCTCCAAATACATCCATCACCACTTATGAGAACCTCTGAGATAAGACTAAAAATAAGTTAGAACATCTGCCCCCCTATTCCTTTTCATTGGAGTTCAGAAACTCATACCATAGTAAAGTACTCATGCCATGGTAAAGTACTACATGAGGGATGGCTTCCCACAGTGTCTTTGGAGATAAACCCTGGTGGGAGGGGCCTGTCTATACACCCAGGGAAAAAGGTTCCCAGCCAACAGCAGGAAGCATATCAGAGACAAAAGCACATCCATGAGCTCAGTAGGAACACACAGTCCTCTCACCATGGAAGAACACCACCTTGGGGCTTTTCCCTTCAAGCATTAATAACTGACAAGTCCTGCCCTCACCCCAACTACATAGTCCATTCTTCACTCTGGGTAAAAAAGATTCTGTAGAAATTAAAAGCAATATCCCAAGAAAGGGAATTATTTTGTCATCTGAGGACACTTACATGGAAGAGTAGAGCTGATGGGCAGTCTTGTGATCTTTCTGATTAAAACGCTGCCTCAGGATATTACTCTCCCCCTCCAACATGAAACAGTCAATTAGGCTGTGATATATTCATGTAATAAAGACTATTTCTTATAAAATATGTCAATCCAAGACTGGCAATACTTTTGCCTTGAAGTCACCTTACTAAGAAGAAACATGACAGATAAATCCAGTGTTAAACTAGTTAAACACTGGCATCTGAGGAAGCAGAAAAGTAGGGAATAGACAGGTCTATTTTTCAATCCCATCACAGTGCTTTAAAAAAAAATGAAAAGGAGGGGACAGAAGAGCTTCATTTCCATGAAGAGCTATCTTATCCTTTCATTATTAATTTTATATACATGTGCATACATTCACACACACAAGTACACTCACCTTTCACCTACAGCAACCTCTACAGGTACAAGAGCGTATTAAACTGAACAGAACAAAAATCTGTTCATGGCCTCAGACACGATGGTGTCAGATGACCATCCTGATGACTCTCAGACCACTCTCTTACACCACATTAAAAAAAAAAAAAGTCATTATTGAAACAAGAACTGTGTTTGTGGAGCATCCACGCCTAGCCAGAACACCACCTCAGCTCTCACCTGTAAGCACAGCTGGGATCATGGATGGTCCAGCTGTGCTTCTCCACAGCCATGTCCTGCCTCCAAGGGCACAGTGGAACAGCTCTTGAACACAAGAGGCAAAGATGGCTCCATAAGTCTTAGAAAGTTACAGAATTCCACCACTGCTCACCATCTCCCAGTTTGCTGGCAGGAGCCACAGAGATCCTCAAAGATGTCTTTAGGAATACCTGGATGCCAAGAGTCCCAAGCAGAGAGCACCATCCCAGCATCCCAACTCCTGTCCAGTGAAGCAGAACAAAATCTCTGCCTCACAAAAATAACATGAATAACAACATCTCTGCCCCTTTCTCAAGTAATAGGCAGCAATCTTTATACCTAACACTAGAACATCTTAAATCATTTTATGGGAAAACATTTGCATTTTTGAATGCATCTACAGGACTTCCTCATATACTCTATTTAGCAGAGACATCTGTTACTCAATATATATATATATTTCATCTAAATCCCACCCTCTGAATCCTTTCCATCAGTTGTCACTAATGAAGCTTTGTGTGCAAAACCAAGTGCATTCTGCCCCCATTAGGAAGCCAATTACAGCAGGAAAAACAAGCAATTAACAAGGTGCAAAATAAACATCTTGCCACCTGCCTTTTAATAGCAACCCCACTTCAAACAAGTCACAGTCTCAGCACAGCTTACAGAACTGGCAACTGATATTATATATGTATTTATGCAGCAGCTGTTCTTCATTGCAACAAATATTACAGGCTTACCAGATAAGGTCAGCATATTTAAAAAAACATATAGCAAGTATTAAAACCTGCTTTGAGGCCCTGAATGCTGCTTTTAATGAAATCAGCAGCATCAGGCTTGTGTGGTATTACAGCAGAGCTGCAGTCACATCCCCAGCTTAGAGAGATTTCTCCTCATTTCTCCTTGCTTAGCAGCTTCGGTATTCGTTTCACTAAATCCAGGGGCCTGAGCAGCTCTCGAACAGCGTGTGGGGTAACTAACAACACAGAACTCTACACAGCAGACAAGTCTTTCCTGCTTCCATCATCCCTGCTTCTCCTTGGCCTTCTCCACTTCCCTACCATTCACATCACTACACCCCATTGCACTGTGGGGCTGGGGGAAGAAAGTCACTCACTAAACACAAAACAAACGAAAAAAAAATCAAGGGGAAAACAAATCTATATTCTGTCTCACTCTTTGCTCCTTAAGCCTTCATGCTTTAGAGGGGAAAGGAGGACTTCCAAAGACACCCTAGCTAGCTCCAGAGGGAGCCACTTTCTTCACCTTTTGTGGAATGACACACTTCTGAGTAGTTAACCAGGACTAGAGAAAGCCCAGGAGTATGTCTGCAGGTTTAGCAAACTTGGAGTGGAAAATGTGCCTGAAAAAATAGCAGCCAAGCTTCATCCTGCATGTTTGTTTGTCTTTGTATCTTTCCCTCTTGCTCTGACTCTCTACTGCTACGTAAATTATTTATGTACATTAAACTTTCCATGTCATATTTCAGTTCCTGACTAATGTCCTGTTTAACCACTCATTTCACAATTCACGTCAGTTTCTTCCTCTTAGGGTTCTTCCCTCTCTGGGATCCGAGGAGTAAAACCCTGAATATGGTACTTCTGCCATCACGACAGGATTCACAGTGTTAGTTGGAGATGGAGAGAAAATTGTTAACATTCTTTCTCTAAGTGACCACAGGGAGCAACAGAGAAGAGAGCTTTTAACTCCAAGCAGGGCAAACAGGGCTACTCACAATTTTACAGAAGTCTGCATCATGATCAATAGTACCAAAACAATCCTTCACCAAAACGTTCTCCTAAAAAGTCGTATATTTAAATAACAGTTCACTACCCTTGAATACAACTGGCAAGTCAGATCTTAAAAGACCCACATCTTCAGTTCTGGTCATTATCTACGTGTACATAGAATAAGCAAAGTCAGAAGAAGGGGAACAACAACAGGAGGTGAAAAGTGGTGAAAGGTCAGAATTTTCCAGACTCTTGAGGGTGCACACGTAAATCTGACCTACTGCAGCCAACAAAGTAAAAAATACCTTTTAGCTACCAGTTTCTCATGCTACCAGTGCAAGTGTAGAGATCTCACAAGTCTTTCCTCCAGCCCTAATTACAGAGACAAGGTCAGAAAACACACAATCTGCCAGCATGAGCTGCAGGAGGTCATATGGCCACTCCAGCTATAGAAGTATTTTAGGAGTAGTTCAATCAGTCAGGTCACTTAACTGACTTCATTTCTGTTTGTTTTTTAAACAAGCAGCAATATTTTCCCTTGGATTTTGTGCATGGGAGAACAGGAGGCAGGGTCTACTCCTTATTCACCAGACAAAGATTTCAGGACACATCACTAACAATGCCATAGAGCAGTGATTCCTAGCTGCATTGTACAGATCTAAATCCACCAAAAAATGCCAAGAAGGAGCCTCATCCCAACAGTGACAGAGGGTAAGAACACTGTCAGCTTTCAGAAGCTGTTCAGATCACAGGAAGAAGGCGGGTGTATTATCTGCACTGCCTCACAACAAATCCACACGTGACAGAAGCTGCTCCAGCTGCACATCAAGAAAGCAGCCCACAGTTCTCAAGCTTTCTTCAACTCAGTTAATTCCGGGGCAGTCTCTTCTGCTTAATGCTGATGAGAGCTCCAATGGGTTTTCTGACCAGAAGGCTGCCTGAAGACCCAAAGAATCAGCAGCTTGAGGACTACTGCTTATTGAAGGTGGCAAGAGACCAGAAATGCGGTAAGAACTTACCGTGAGAAAGACTCGCACTTCTAGTTCTAGGAGCTGGGACTTCAATTCTCACAATTCTTCTTCAAAGGATGCTTAAAGAGACTCAATCATTGAATTCTTTCCGCCCTCTTCAAAATGATGGTTGAAGAGATCGAATTTCACCAAACATGAGTGGCATCAGTAGCCAGCTCACCTGAACAAGAGTGGAAACGCTACCAATGGCTCAAGCTGCAGTCCTCCTAGTCAGCGTGAGCTAGAGCCCATAAAACACTGACTAATTCCCAAATAGTCACGTGTGTGCACATTCCCCCACAGCTCTTCTAAACAGACTTGTGCAGTTTGGCAAACGGTCAGATTAAGCAGAGAATATATGAAGTTAAGCAGAGAATGTTTTCGGTATGTAGCAGCCTCTCCAGGTCAGAGTTTACAAAAATCTTTACAATTTCTCGGATCAAAGCAGCTACAGCCATGAAAGATCTATTAGTTCACTAGGTCCATCACCCAGCCAAAGCAGGTTACCCAGAAAAGACATGACAAAGTTAAAGTAATGGTGTGTGAACAAGCCGAGTACATTTTTCTTTGAAAAAAAAGACGCTAAGCAAAGACAGATATGTGAACTAGGTCCAAAAGTTAAAGTTCAGTTTTGTTTTTAAGAAATAAGCAAGCACATTTCTACAAGGCAGCTATAAAATGCTAACCTATATCTAATGATGTGGCTTAGCTGTGAAGCCCAGCTCCAGCCCCTCTTTCTCACTCTCAATTGCAAATTTCCATCTCCAAACACAAATGCCTTTTACCTACACACAGTTCAGTAAGAAAATTACTTTGGAGCCCTGGTGCTGAAAATGCATCAAAGCACAATCTTCAAATTCTCAGCTCCCCACCCCCTCCAGCTCCCAAAAAAAAGAAAGAAATCAAAGGATAAAGAGGAAAGACACAGTTTGGCTCCTGCTGGCCTACAATAACAATAATGATCATAATCTAGAGATCGCAGGAGGTTCGTCTACCCTCCATGCCAAGTCAATTTGCTCCATTCACAACCGCGCATAATTATTCCTGGGACTGCAAAAATTACTGTCTTTTCAGGAGCAGTAGAATTGTAAAAATGCTTTCGACCTCAAGCCCTTATTTATTAAAACAAAACTATTTGCTCTTTTACGGTTTATGTTAGGTCTGGCATTTCTGTGCAGAGGGTCAGTAATCCAGTCGTTCAAAAAATAGTCACGAAAGACGTATTAACATAAGCTGTGCGTTAAGACACAATTATTTATATGCCTGACAGTAATGGCTCTGCGCTGTGCACTGTATCAACTCGCAGATACTTTAGCAAGAAAATAACAACACTTTGGGAGAATTTCTGCTCTCCCAAGGACAATTAGCATAACGCTAACGCAGAAACGGGAGAGCAATAAGGACTGACAGAGTCATGCTTCATCCCAGAGTCTCCAGAACAGCGGTGCCCGTCCCCAAAGTTTGTACCCATCGCAGCACGCTTCCCTCTGCTAAGCACACACAGCCCGTGCCTAATGCTTCCCCAATCCTTAGATTAATGAAATACGAGTAAAGCACTTCCAAGATGCATTATCCCCTGCCACCAGACCTCGGTGGCGCGGATGCCCGGCGGGACCGGGCGCGCTGCCGCAGGCGGGCACGGACCGTCCCCGAGCCGGGGAGCGGCCCCGGCCCCCGAAAGGCTCCCCTGGGTGGCTGCGGGCACAGCCGCGGGGGCAGCGGGCGGCACCGGGGCCAGCGCACGGCTCCGGGGGCTCGGCAGGGCGGAGCGGCACCGCCAGCAACGCGACGGAGCCGCGTCCCGCCCGGCCCCGGAGTTTGGAAACTCTCGGCAAACCCGCGGCCACCGCAACTCGGCCGGGGCTGGAGGGCGAGTGCCACCGGAGAGACATCGCCTGTCCGGGCTGTGCGGAGCCGCGGAGCAGCCCCGCAGCGCCGGGAGCGGGCTGTGCCGCCGCCTCCCGCCCGAGGGAGCCGCCGAACCGCGGCCGAACCGCCGCGAGCGACGCCGCGATGCTGCCCCGGCAGGGTCGCGACACGGCGACAGCGGCGGCTCCCACCGCCCGCCGTTCCCCTGCCCCGAGGGGAAGCGAAGGACACGCCGTGCCGGCGCCCCTGCCCGCGGCACGGCGGAGCTGCGGCGGGGCACCCCGGCTCATCCCGTCAGCCCTGCCCGCCGGGATGCCCACCCTTCACCGCTCCGCCGGACCGGGCGGGCGGCTGCCGCGCCGCAGCCACCAGTTGCGCTTCCCTGCCGCGGTACCTCAGGCAGGACGGCGTGACAAGTCCGCTCGCCGCCGAAGCCCTCTCGCAATGCAACAAGTGCCCGCCCGGGCGCGGCGGGAGGAGGCGGCGCGGGGGCGGTCGCGGTGCCGCCGCTCAGCGCTCGGGGCGCCCCGGCTGCCACTCACCGCGCCGCGCGCCCAGCGCCGCCGCGAGCCCGCCCCCCCCCCGCGCGCGCTCGAGCGAGCGAGCGGGCGCGCGCTCTATTGGGCCGCCGGGGACGCCGTAGCGCGGGGCGCTACCATCAAGTACCACGGGGGGGTGTAGGGTCGCTCAAACCGCCCGCTCGCCGTGTCGGGCCGGCCGGCGGCGGCGCGGTTTCCCCCGGTGCCGGGCGCGGTGGTGGTGGCGGCCGGCGGCCATCGGCAGCGGAGGAGCGGCGCGGTGGGAGCCGCTCGGTGGGAGCCGCTCGCGGGGCCGGGCGGGAGCGGGGGGCCAGGCCGGGATCGGGGCTCGAAGAAGGAATCGGGATCGGGCTTTTGTAGCCCGCAGCCCCGAGCGCGCGGTGTCCGGTCGCTCGCAGGGGTTTGACGCGGTGTTTGTGTCGTTGCAGCCACGGCGCAGAAATGATCATCCCGGTCAGGTGCTTCACGTGCGGCAAGATAGTGGGGAACAAGTGGGAAGCCTACCTCGGCCTTCTGCAGGCGGAGTACACGGAAGGGTGGGTTTTATTTCTGTGTTCTTCACGCCTTAGGTGAGATCCCAGAGCTGCTGGGCTTGGGAGGGAGCTCTGGACATCATCTCGTCCAACCCCCCTGCCGAGGCAGGGCCACAGGCACAAGTGCAGGGTCCTGGCATCATAAAAAACACCTAGAGAGGCTAAAAACTACAGGTACATCGTTCAGCCGAAGGTTAGAAATTTTAATAGGCAACGAAATACTTGTTTCCCTACTCAGTCTTCCAGGGCAGCAGTACAGAAGTTGCCAGGTCGTGATCCTTGTACCCAAAACCTTCCCAAATATGTAACTCTGTCCACATTTGCTTGTTTCTTCGCTTCCCCTTCCATACAGCCAACTTTGACACCAACGTGATCAGTTTTTTAAAGGGACAAAAAGAAAAAAATGTTACAAGTGTTAAGAAGTGTTTAGCATTTTGGGTTTTTGTTAAACCATTTTAACCCAGAGTTGCTAACCTTATTTTGAAGTACTGGTTTGCTGGAGAAAGGAGGAGTTTTAACTGCTTTAGATACCCCACTGATAGTCCTGAGAGCTCTGTGTTAAGAAGTCTGTGCATCCTTTGCAGAGCCAGTTTCTGCTCATAGTTCAAGGAGAGTGTAACCATGGTGACGCTGCCTCAGAAGCTTTGAGAAGAAAACTTGAGAAATACTTATATTTTCATCAAGTTTAAGTATTAAACAAAAAAGCAATCTATGGATGTTTGCAATTAGGAGGAGTGAAAAAGAAGTTAGAAATTTAAGTAATGTTGAAGTAGAAAGTACATTTTAAGTAGAAAGAAAATAATTTAGTTTGCATTCAAGTGGTTGGGCATCCTAATAGTTTTTACAGGTAAGTTTATTTCATAGATGGAGTTAAAAGCATTATAATACCATGGGTTGGTTTTTTCACTCGTGCAACAGTTTACTTTTTTGATAGTGCTTCTGACTTATATTCTGGCAGTACATTTTAATATTTTCCCCATCTGCATTATTCCTCTGATTTTGTATAGGAGTTTTGTGTTGTCATTGACGAATGCTCACTTGAAAACAATTGTTGTGGTCACTGGTTTGATTCTGGGGTGCTTGTTCAAACTAACACAATTGTGGTGTTGTAAGAAGTAGAGTTTACAGATACCAAACAGTTAAAATCTTACCATGCAATACTGGAATTATTGGTAATGGTTGCTTAAGAAATGGATGAACAAAATGGGAAAACTTTTCTAAATAATAAGTATTAAAAAAAAAAATCCACATCTGTTTTTCCCTTAAAAGTGTTATTTTTCCACAAGTCCTTGGAAGCTGGAGGAAAAGGCAAATACAACTAAAGTTGTCTTCAAGTATATAGTATGACTTTGAAAATTGTGATTAATGTTAGTATTTTGCATCTCTGATAACTACATGTGAGAGTTCAGAACTATCCAGATAGCTCTTAAAATTTTCCTCCCAAGAGACATCAGATGCTTTTGTTCCCAAGTGTTTGGGAAAATTGAGGCATCGTGTGATGTTTATTTATAAACACTCTTTAAAATGCCCCACAGTGTTCTTACACTTCTCTAAAACAAGTTTTGCAGGTGCTGTCCTAGAATGAGCAGCCCTGCTGCACTGTCAACAGTTGCAAGGACTGGGTGACATCAGAGAAGCTGCTGGAAGTTGGCTCCTGCAGTTAGACTGTACTGCTTGAAGCCAAGCGACCTTTTGCCATGGTGCAGCTTAGGCAGAGGCTTGCTTTCAGTCATTTACATTTTAGAAAAGTATCCATTGGCTTGTTCCTACAGGAGAATTACAAGTTCCAGGAAATTAAGTTTGTTTTGAGGAAACGCTTTCTTGCATTGCATTATGCCAGTCTAAAAACCTGAGATCAGTCATGTCACATTCTGAAGGAGTATCAGACTGGGTTTATAGTTCATAGGTTGGAGCTAAAGATCTTGGTAGTATCATGATCTTTAGAAGTCTGGTAGCCACAGCCATGGAAGACACACGCAGTGGCTTAGGCTAGGATGACTCAACATTCTCTACCCAAACATAAGAATCTGGAGCAGTCACTCTGAAAGAATTCAGTGGAAAGACTGTAAAACACTGATTTCTGACCAGTCTGCACATACTTGTATGTATGTGGGGGGCAGGTTGTATAACTGAGTGCCTTCTCTGATGGGAACTGGGAAGGATTGTAGCCATGCTCAGAATTAGCATTCCTGTGTGGGGGAGGTTGCGTTCCGAGTTATTTTAGTTCCTGTATATCTCACCTTTTTAGTGTGGCTCAGATCTTAAATTTATCTTGTGAAATAGGCAAGAACCATCCTCAGTTTACAGAAACACGTTAAAACAGTGCCCTCGGAAAGCTGTGGCAGCTGGGGACCCTTCTCAGCAGCAGATCCTGTGCTCTGGCCAGCTGGAGAATGGGCAAACACACTCAACAGCACTAAGTGGAAAAGGGCATTAACAGCACATGCTGAATTTCTGTCTATCTTTGAACTGCAAACAAATTTTCCTCTATGACTGAGCTCAAAGTAATCAGTGTGTTGCTTAGGAAACGCTTCCAAGTGGTTCTGACTCACTTCACCCGTTATGTTTTTTAATTGTTGTTCGTTAATAGAGATGCCCTGGATGCCCTTGGCTTGAAGAGATACTGCTGCCGCAGAATGCTCCTCGCCCATGTGGATCTGATTGAGAAGCTTTTGAATTACGCACCCCTGGAGAAATGAGATGGAAAAAGCACTGTGCTGCAAGCCATGTGGAACGTATCTCTAATTTAAACTTCAAACTGGACTTCAGGCAGTAAAGGATGAAAGCCAACTGTAGTGCAACCATCAAGAGATGTTTATCTTCTGGATAAAATACCACCCCAAGCCACTAACCTCTTTCAAGGAAACAAAGGAATGATGAAGTCCACTTAAGAAAGATTTAGAGATTAAAAGTTTGGATGCTTCTTCTTAAATCTGTGTTTGGAGTTGTGAACTTCTAGATGCTTCTGCCAGTAAAACCAAATGTTTGTTATGTAGAAAAACTATTATATTTCATTAAAATGTTGAAATAAAGGAGGTTTTTCCCTTGTAGCCTTCCTACAGTTTCTGGATAAAGTGTATGCTTGGATCTTGCTGGTTACCTGAAGGTTTGAGGTACTGCAGAGTACCCAGCCCAGTGTCCTGTACGAGGCAGGCAAGGGTTAGAAACACAGGACTGAACTGTGGTTCCAGTGACATGGAAGTGGGTAAGTTTGTGAGGCATTGCTCCAGAAAGTTGCTGGAGCCCACAGAGAACACTTCCCACCGCAGTTAAAGTCAACTCCTGTTCTCTACCCCAACCCTTAGCAAACACTGGGGCTGCTGTATCACAAAAACAGCGATTCAGATGGTGCAGTGCCTTCATTTAAGCAAAACATGTCTGAGTGTCTCCACGGAGAGCACTGGATGTGAGAACTGAGGCGTGCTGGTGTGAAGAGGATCAAAGTGCTGCTGCTGCCAAGCACCTGCACCCCTGTGTGGCTGGTACAGACGCTTCCCACCGCTCCTCATCTCAGTGACTTCACGTTGTGCTGCTGCGTGTGCTGCCCGGCCCAACAGAGAGGGGGTGAAACAGAGAGAGGGCAGCTGGAGCTGCAGGACTGGGGAATGTCCCCTACACCCCATGGTCCCACCTTTCTCTTGCACAATCAGCTTCTAAATTGGATTATGTTTTCACTGTTCTGTGACACGCAGAAGATGCATTGCTGCATGTGGTGTATGCACACGGCAGACACACCCATCTTACCTGAAAGTGAAGGAGGCCCATTCCTACACCTGTGTGGGTTTGGGATTCTGCAAATGCAGCACTAGTTCATTACAGCAGCCCAGTAGAGAATGGGCTGGAAAAGGTGATAATTCCTTATTGCTCCTTGGTGCAGTTAAACTTTTGGCACTCATGTATCAGCTGCAGGGAGAGAAGTATCTCTGTGGATTCTTTTCTGTAGTACAAAGAATCTGGTTTGAACAAACCCTGGGTTTACAGAAATAGTAATTATTTAATGTGCTTACTGGGTCAGACTTGTACCCACAAAGCTTAAAACTAGATTATTTCACAAAACAAGAGGCAAGACTGCTGCTTGCCTTTGGCTATCACCCCATCATTCTTTACACTTGAACTTGCTTTTCAATTTACTACAAGGCAGTAGTAGATGTTTCTCATATTCAGCAATTCTTCACCGAAGACATCTTAAAACCTGTGCTTTACTCTAATGCAAAGAGAATTAAGCAATTAATTCTCGCATTTGTTTCATGCTTGGGTATCTTGTGTTCCGCACGCCTGCTGTATTAGCAAGCTGAACGCGCTTTATAAAAACAAACCAAAAAAAAGCCCTTCACGTCTCTCTCGGGCTATTTTGTAAAAAGGGACACTTGTGAACTAGAGGATGGCTTATTTCCCTGTCAGTGGGGTGTGACACAGCCCTGCGTGCCAGCCTGCTCCCAGCTCCACCGGCGGCCCCGCGCTGCCAGCGCAGCAGCCCAGACGGGAACGTCTGGCAGAGGCAGCAGCCGTGCAGGAATGCCGTGCAGAAAGCTGGCCTGCATCGCTGCCAAGGAACTGGATTACACGAGCTGACAGGACTTGGTTTCTATCTGCAAAAGCAAATTTCTAATCTCGTTTTCTGCTTTAGAACAACGTGTTTCTTTTCAAAGCGGGTGCCAAGTTGTCTGATGTGAAAAGTTATGGCTCCTAAATACTTAATAGTGAAAATGCGATTTACAAACTCACAGCAGGCCTCGTTCAAAAAACGTGGAGGAAAAAGAAAAACCCACTTTGGTTGCTCTCATTACTATTCTCAAAACCAGGGTGCAGCAGAAGCCAATGGCAGTCTGGTATCACTCCCTCAGACAGATGTTACCCAAGGAGCCACAAAAACACCTGAGCAGCAAGACAAAGACACAGCAGGCACTAATACTAGCTCAGGCAGCCTTTGACACCCTGTGTTCATCACAGCTTTTCCTCAGGAGCTTGCAAATGCAGCATTAACCAAAAAAGCCGTTTCTGTAGTGTGGCAAAGCAAACAGCTTATCGTGATCGTGTGAAAAGTTATCTCCAGAGTTTTGTCCTTGGGAGGGTTAGGAGCAGAAGCACAGCTTAAATCCTGTTGCAGAAAGAGCCTGAAATTTTCAATAGATTTCTATAAATCCCGTCTTTAACCCCTGCTCATTGGTAACCAGGAAAGTAATTCCCTTTCTGCTATCACTTCCCCTGTGCTACCTTCTGCAGCAGTTAATAATGTAAGAGTATTGGATCTGCTTTCTAACCTGCCACATGTCTTTGGAAAGAGCCATTAAATATGCTCACAACAGCCACACTTTTTCAAGACAATGTAAAGATGTATATACACAGAAGAAATAAAAGAGCCTCAGTTTTCCCTCAACCAGAAAAAAAAAGCCCTTAACAAAATCAACAGATAGGTTGCAGTGGAAAAAGAAAAGAAGATAAATGGTACTGAACATGCAGTCTTTAATGACATGAAGAATTCTGTCAGCTGGAAGGTTTCTGAAAAATACAAAAATGCCACCACTCCTCTGCAGTCACTTATTCACTTTACATGTAAAACATTTTGGAAATGTTTCAAGTCTGTCTTGATAAGCTGTTGCAGGGCTCCCACTAACCCAGGTCGTGGTTTAACCCCAGGCAGCAACCAAGCCCCACACAGCCTCTCCCTCATTTCCCAGCAGTGGGAATGACTCTCTCTGGGGAGAGAATCAGAAGGGTATAAGCTGGAAACTCGTGGGTGGAGATAAAGGCAGTTTATTAGGGAAAGCAAAAGCAGTGCAAAACAAGGAATTAATTCACTGCTACCCATGGGCAGGCAGGTGCTCAGCCTTCTCCAGGACAGCAGGGCCCCATCAGGTGTAACAGTTTCTTGGGAAGACAAATGGCATCACCCCAAATGTTTCCTCCTTCTTCCCCTCACTTTACATACTGATATAATTTAGTCTGGAATATCCCTTTGGTCAGTTGGGGTCACCTGTCCTGGCTGTGTTTCCTCCCACCCTCCCATGCACCCCCAGCCTCCTCCCCAGCATGGCAGTACCAAAAGCAGAAAAGACCTTGGCTCTGAGCCCTGCTCGGCAATAACAAAAAACATCTCTGTATTATCAACCCCGTGTTCAGCACAAATCCAAAACACAGCCCCCTCCCAAAATAGCCCCGTACTGTGAGGAGAATTAGCTCTAGCCCAGCCAAAGCCAGCACACCTGGTACTGGGTGTCACAGTCAGAAGTGTGACAGAAGTCTCTCTGTCACCCAGGCCACAGCCTCCCTCCACACATCACAATCATACAGAAATAATGAAGTTGTGCCTGCGACACACGGTGGGAGCCGAGGTCGTGAAAGTACAGAGGAATCTGCTTCTGGAGCTCAGCATCCTGCTTCAACCTGGAGCATCAGCACTAGGCTGTGTGTGCTTGGAAAGCTTTATGTGTCTTGAAATTACAATTTAAAAAAAAAAAAAAAAAGCCTCTTGATCATAATTCTGAGTCCATCTGCAGGAAGGAAGTGAAATGCTTTTGTGCCGATCTGTAATGAGCCTCAGGTTTTATATCTCAGAAGGAATTTTGCTCTGAAAAACCACCTCTTATGAGGGTCTTGCCCCAGGGTGATTTACTGAGAGATGTGTGCTGGGCTTCTGTTCTTCCCATGACTTTTCCCTAAATGCAGTCTGGAATTAGATACTAAAGTCTGACTTCTTGTATATGTTTCTTGTCTATATGAAGAAATAAGAACTCTCAAAATCCAGATTAAAACCATCACACAAACCCCCATAGCAGTGTATTTCCATCAAGATGTCTAACTAGCCCTGTGGCTACAAAGCTACATTTCACTGATAATAATCTGTGAGAATCCAAAATAGGAGCTACCTCTTTCCCTGTAAATGGCCCTACAAGAAAAATAAGAAAAACAACAACCAAAGAAACCAAAACCAAATTGCCTATTTGCCTCTACAATCAGTTTAATTCCAAGTAGTTTCTAACTTCAGTATGGATCCTAGTAAGAAAACAGCATCTCTGCTTTGACTCCTCCCAGAGCAGACCCATGTACATCCAGTTAAACTCAATTGGCCAGCAAGATTTTCTTATTATTGAAACTTCTCAATTGAGACATCTCCAAGATAACGTTGCTTCCACCTGAGTCTGACTGCCCAGGATATGAACTTAGATTTTCTTTCCCCTTCAGTGCATTTGCACCACAATTTACACTGTGGCTTTGCTTTCAGCTCCAATTTTTATTCAGTTCCTCCAGCCAGTGAGAAAGCATTTTTAATTGCTCAGTGGGGACAGCACAATAAAGACGTTTGAAAACCCAGGACAGGGAGCACATGGCCAAGCCTTTGGCTCTGCCATGCTGGATGGTTTCCTGTGTCACCCACTGAAGTCTGTGGGAGTCTTTTCATTAACTTCAGTGTGATTTAAATGACCTGGTAGCCTGTGGTGCCCTGCACCACTCGGGTGCCCAGGATCAATTCATTTTGTAAAGTTCTGCTAAGGAAAGCTGTTTGAGGTGCCCAAGCACCAGGCACTCAAAGAACTTTCAGATCTTGCTGCAGACTTCAACCATGTGCACCCCTAGCACATAAGGCCAAAGAAGAAAATAAAAGGTAAGAAGTTACCTTTGGCTGCAGTAACTCCTGTCACTCAGGGTCAGCTGCAAGGCTTTTCTTCTGGCTGCTGTTTGGAAACAGCACAATATTTACATGGGAGTAGGTCTTGTTTAAACCCTCATTGCTTTCTCCTTCACACTCCCTTCCAGAAATATATAGGGAATGTAGAGCCAAGTCATGCAGAGAATGTTAGGGTTTGCACCCCTAACTTAATTTCTCCTTCTCCACAAAAACACATCTTCCAGACTCTGTCAGTCACCCTTTGTGGTGAGCTACCTTGCCTTGTGCTGCAGGGCACAGGTAGCAGGGGTGAAGCCACCGAGATCCCAAGTATCACATGAGTTTCCCCACAATTACCTTCAGGATACATCTGCTCCTGTGTTCAGCAGTGAGTCTTGTAACAGGCAAGCCAGAAAATTCATGCAGGAAAGCCCTTCACTTATCAGGAAAGCCTTTCATTTATCCCTCCCAAATACAATGCAAGTGTTTTAATAAAACGGGTTCATTATTTCCTGCTTTTTAGGAGATGAACAACTCAAGATCAAAGAAAGGCATGGAACAGCTGACAAAAAGCTAAAAGCCCACAGACTTTAGGGAGCTCAAGAACCCTGGCAGATAACAAAGCAAGTGGAAAAGGCTGTGGTCAGGCCTTTCTATAGGCACCAATGATTTCGAATTAACACACTGCCCATCCCACAGGCTGGATTTAGAGCTAGGAAGAATAAATACTGAATACACTGTCTTTGGGAATCAGATCTCCTTCTTTTAAAAGCAAATCTACTTGGAGAACTCCAAGAAGTGAACTGCTTCTAAAAAAACTTTAAATAAGTCAGTGCCAAGAGTAGGACAGCTGTGCTCAGCACCCACTTTTAGATACTGACCTTTTGTGAGCTGCTGCTTTCCACATTTTCTAGTGGTTCACCACAGCTGTATCTACAAGCTTTGAATTTCTTCAGAGATTACCTAAATGTCACTTTCTTTGCCAATATCTCTCCAGAGACTCATTCCAAGTGCATGAAGCATAGTGGGAATCTTTCCTGAAGTACTTTGGGTCTATCCTATCCCACTCTCTCTTTGCATTCTCCAGGCTGGTCCACAGCAGCAGCAGAGACTCCCTTTGCCCATCTCCACATAACATCACTGCTAGTGTCTTTCAAAGACAGAAAAAGGCTCATGGTGTGTGTTTAGGGACAGGCCTTTACAAGAACATACAGGTTCGTTACTGTGAGCCTTGGGCAACCAGTGCAATGCCTCAGTTTCCCTTTCTGAACCTCTGGGATGGCATATCCCACTCTTCAGAAACCATCAGTGATGAGCAACAAGGAGTGGCCTAACCTCACCCAAGATACCACTGGTATCTTCTTACATCCTTCTTATCAGCAACCCCTATCATATATCCTCAAATCCTAACAGAATATTTTAAACTAGATTTTAAAAAAATAACTTTTTGACACTAAGCGAAGTCCAGTGTGGGAACTGCTGATGGAAAGCTGCTGCCCTGAGCTTTTGCAGCAATTTAGAGATCAGCAGCATCACTGTACCCAGCAATCCAGGTTTATAAGAACACAGCTAAAGCCCAATTATCTCCAACTATTTACTGAGAGCTGCCTTAAAGTGCCTCCCTCCTTCTTTCTTTCCTTTTTAATGAAGTCTTCCTTCCAGCAGTGTGTGTGAAAGCGTGCTCCTTCCCAGGCAGTGATAGGAGGGAGAAGAGAGAAACATCCCCTGTATGGAACAAGGGGGTAAAGGGGAATGAGAGCAGGGGCACCTACCCAGGGCTAAAGGCTGTCCTGGTGAAATGGGATGTGCTCCTCCCAACACTGAGCAGCCCCCAGCCACCAGCTGATGGGCTCTGCCCAGCTCCTCACCAACACCATCACAGGTACAGCCAAGCCCTCGAGCCTCCCATTGCCACAGAGAGTGGGAACTCAGAATTTCTATAGTTGAGTTTATAAATTTATAGGCAGCAATGCAATAGCTAACACTTGGGCTGGAGATATAATAAGAGGTTTTGCTGAAATTCCTCCAGAAAATTTAAAAACAAAAATCAGATGAGTGCTGCTCTAGGCTGTAGGCCTTTCCTTGTAATGAGATGTGCAGCTGAAGCAATTACTAACTTTAGTTTTTTTAAAAAGCAATAGCAGTTTGACTAGGAGGTCTTCCTCCAGGAATGAGCTAGTAAATGAAAGCATTAAGTTAATAAGGGCTTGAGTGCTTCAGATCATTACAGAGATGGCCTACAGCTCCACACTTCACCAACTTGATTTTTTAAAAAATATTATTGTCAAAACAGCTTAAAGAAAAGCCCCTTTGGATCCACTCAGCATTAAATGCAGCCTAGACAAATGGCTGCTTTTCTGCATTAAGCAACATTTTAAAAAACATTAAACTAATAATTAAATTCCACTGATGAAAAATTGCTTCTAATAAATAAAGAGAAACAGATGCCATTGGCCTTGGCAGCTTTCATGTCAGTGACCTGAGCTTCCACTGAACCAAATGAATGTGGTGCTGCAGGAGCTGGGAGCAGCACCATGGAGACACTGCCATTTCAGCTACAGCCAGAGACCAGATCTTGGGATCTTGTTCCTGGTGTTTGAGCAACAGCCTGGCATCCCCACAGTTAATCCCCTTTTATCCTGCCTTCGTCTCAAACCACTAATGGGCAAAGTTGCTTTGGAACAGGTCCAGGACTGGGACTTGTGCTGTCCAGAACAAGGCTGGAGCCTGCACCCAGATCAAGGTGGTCATGCACCACCTGACTGCAGGTCCTTCATAACTCAAATCATCTAAAACTTATTCTGAACTCTGGATGTGATCAACTAAACATAACCAGAGAGAACTTTAGGCCTTCACTCCCTCCATACATCCACTTCCAGGGGGGTTCACAGAATCAGTTCGGTTGGCAGACCTGTGAGGAGGATGAAGTCCAACCTGTGACTGAACATGGCAACAAGAACATGGCACTGAGTGCCACATCCAGTCCTTCCTTAAACACCTCCAGGGACAGTGACTCCACCACCTCCCTGGGCAGCCCAATCCAGTGTCTAATCACTTTCTGTGAAGAAATTCCTCCCTATGTCCAACCTGGATCTCCCCTGGCACAGCTTTAGACTGGGTCCTCTTGTCAGTTGCTGGTTGCCTGGGAGGAGACCAACCCCCACCTGGCTTCCCACCTTTCAAGCACTTGTGGAGGGTGTTAAGGTCACCCCTGAGCCTCCTTTTCTCCAGGCAAAACAACCCCAGCTCCCTCACCCAAGTTCTAGAAGCAGGGAAGTCATATTGCATATGAGGTTACTGCAATATCACAAACTTAAGCTGGTTATTTCTTTCTTCTTTATTTTAAAAGATACAATATTCAGGCAGCTCAAGGAAAAACAACCTTTGGATTTTGTCTGCTCATAAATCCATCACAACAGCTTGGGGGAAAACAGTAAATAAGATATTGGAAGAAGAGCACAAGAGGCCAAAAGAAGAGCATCTGCCTCTGGATGTGCTATTTGCAACCAAAGTCAGGTAGCAGGCTGTGATATTAGTGTGTGGTATTGATTTGTTCTTAATCCAGAGAAATGCCCCTGTAATGAACTCTGCTGTGCCCTTAATGATTTCATATTGAAGGATGTTAGGTGCCTTGCTCATAACAGAGTAACAGCAATTCCAAAAATAGCAATCCTCATAATAAAATGTTATTGAGAATCCTGAATTTCAATATAAAAGGGACTCTGCTGTACTCAAGGGCTTACAAGATACAAATGCATACTTTAAAAAGTTGTATTAAAGTCATGTTGGTACCTGAGTTACAGAGACACCATAAGATGCTACTCCAGGGAGCAGCTGAGCCCAGGTCCCCAGGAAACTTTTAGGCAGATGTAATACAGGCTGGATTTAATCCCACCGGATGATTGGGGCTGGATGTCTGGGAAGGGCTGAGATGCTTTTGTGAGCTGCCTGCGAGGGCAGGGGAGCGTGGCTGCAGTGCTGCTCTGCAGCCATCAGGGAACAGGAACCTGCCTGCTCCCGGCTCTGCTGCTCATCCCCAGCCTCTGGCAGATGCCCCTTCCAGAGGGTCACCACCAAGCTGCCGCTGCAGCTGGTGCAGGGAGGCTTGCAGGAGAGGGTGGAGGCCGCCAGCTTCCCAGTGGGAAGAATTCCCACCAAGACCTGGGCCACCACAAAGAACTCAAGAGCTGGGAGCACCAGGTCTAAGGTTGACCTCACTTGCAGGTGATTCCCCAGTCTCAGCTTTGTCAGTGCTGCAAACAGCAGCCCCAAATTAAGCCTGCAAGGCTTCCCAGCCTCCATCAGCACAGATCTCATCCTGATGGCTGGCCCAGGGGGCAGGACCCCAGTGGCTGGGAAGGATGGGGATTCCCCATCTCCCACCACATGGTTGGTGCCAGAGCCCCTCTCCTGGACTAGAGGAGCAGGAGGGAAGACCCAGCCCTGCAAAGAGATGCTGAGGAGCAGCTTCAAGCCTTCAAATAACCCTCAGGCACCAACCGACTTCATTAAGAGCAGCCAGGGGCATCTCCTGCCACCTCTAGCAGGACTGGGGACAGGATTCATTAGCTGGAGGACACAAGGGTGAACGTTTGCCTCCTACAAGCCCCAAAAACAAGCTCAGAGCTTGGTTTTAAGGTTGTCCAGGATATAGACTAGAAAAAACACCATTAGCTCAATTATGCCTTATTAAAACCATACTTGCCTTAATTACAGCCCATTGCTCCTGACCCCTGCCCAGAAGGTGATGTCAGCCAGGCTGCCCCTACCTGCAGGGTCTGTCTGTGGAGCAACTGGGAGTACCTGAGGGGGCTGTGGATTGCTGCCTCCTCCAAGACCCATTCCTGGGGAAAAGTGGTATGAAAACCTGCACCAGAATGGTGAACTTGTTCCCCTGAACTGGCTCTAAGCAGGTGAAGCAGGAACTGTCTCCCTCTCCCCAAAGCCCAGACTCCCTCTCTGCTCCAGCCTAGTTCCTGCTAACAGGTAACCCACAGGCTGGCAGCACCTGGTCCTCCCTAGAGAGACAAGCAGCATCCTTGGACCCTGTCTCTGAGAAAGACTCTGAATCCTAAAGCAGTGAAATAAGAGCAGCAGTGCATGGAGAGCAGAAGCTATTTGCATCCACATTCCAGCAACCTCTGCCTGCAAAAGTAGAATCAAGTTTAGTCAAAGCTCCAGGCTATGTGAAACCAGAAAAAATTGAGTGATTCAAAACCAGAATGGTTTTAGAAGAGGAGTGCCAGAGTTCAGCAGTTTTGTGGGGTCATAACTCCTTAGGAGCAGTATTTTTATTGTTACTTACATTACAGGCAGAGCTGAAAAGGTGCAGCTGTGACTGGGGCTCCATGGAGCTTGGCACAGCTTGAATAGGCACTAAAAGGAAGTTTTCAATCTAAGAGGACAAGGAAAAGGAAAACACTGCTAGGAATTAATTTGTCCATCGTGCTGAGCAGGCCCTGGTGGGGGGCTCCAAGGTGAGAAGGAGCTCAGCTCTCACTCAGGTGCAGGATGGACTCTTCCTGCACTGCTGTCTGCTCCTCCACTCCCTCCCAGCACCAGCACCAGTAAAATCTGAGTAGCTGCTCATTTCACCAAAGGGGTCATGAGCTCTGCCAAACAGCCTGGTACAAGAGGTGTCCTCAAACCTCCAGGCAGACTGGGGACACAACTCCTGTGTTCCAGTCAGAACCGTAACCACATCCCTGCCAACCCCCTGCTCTGCCTGTGAAATGCTGCCTCTTCTCACCCACGTTTGTTTAAATTCAGTTCACTCCCTGAAGGCAGAGTTGGTTTTTTGGTGTAGAGGGGGCCAAGAGCCCACATTTGTTGGAAGTGTGATTTTAATAGCCTGATCCCATGACATTACCTGTAGTAAGTGAACTGTAAAATATACGTGAAAAATATATTTAATACATATGTAACTTTCTTCACTGTTCCATGGTTTAGGGCTCTGCTCCCTCTTTCGGGGTTCAGGATTTTTCAATCTGGAACTGTAGACAAACCTCAAATGTTTCTTTTGAGTAATCCTGCCACAACTGCCAGCTAGAGCCTAAACAACTGAATCATTCATGAGCCCATCCGCAGAGCACGAGGCATTCAGCAGAGGAAAGAGCACGTCAGCCTTTAACTGGTTGCTATTAAAAACCTGGAAAAGGGAGGTGGGAGAGGGAGGAAGGAGGAAAAGGAAATAAATTATAATGTTGATCATGTTTGTGGAACGATGATGAAAGAAGGATGGAAAACACAAGAACAAAATGTGAATTAGCCTGGGATATCTTAGACAGTTGGGCATATTTAAATGGGACAAAATTTAATCTAGGTGAATATAAAATAGGTCCTGATGATGCTTAGTAAATAACAGAGGACTAACATGCAAGAGAAGAACCAGAAGAGCTGGATGTGGAGGAACATGCCTTCAGATGTCATTTTGCAGTGACATTAGCTGTTATTTCAGTCTGGAGGGAACTGAGCTGACATCCTCCAGGAGTGAAGACAGCAGCTGAAGTCCAAAACCCAAGCCTGGTGCCTCACATTTCAGGTCATCACTGCCTAATTCTGCATCCCAAGATGGGCAGCAAGGAATCAAAGCATGTAAAACAACATAGGAATGCAACTAGTCACTAAAAACTGCTTGGGAGGGTAAAAAGGTGATTAAACAGAAAGCTCTCCCAGGAACTGGGGAGGAGAGGGAGAGAAATCATGACTGGGAGGATCGAGCAAATTTTTCTGGTGTCAGACTTCTGGGATAAAGGGGTTCCAGCCTTTCTGGAGCAAAGTAAGAAATACAAACCTCACCTGTAAGGGTTTCCATGAGCAGTAGAAATCCTCCAGCGTGGCAGGAGATCTACAGACGTACACACACACGCATAAGGTCAAAGCTACGAAGTGTCACCCCACACCTCTGCACCCCAGTGTCAGTGCCTGCTTTTTTGGTTGTCTCTGACCCCAGGGGTGCGAGGGGCTCAGTGTGACCCTCACCCTCCCCCCAGGGCTGCCAGGGACACGTGTGACAGCTGTCAAAGTCACATCTGGGACTGCAGGGGCACAGGGCTGGCTGCTGCTGTCCCAATGTGGGGAGAGAGCAGCCGGTGGCAGGATCAGACCCTGCCAGGGCACTGTCCCTGCACTCTGTGTGAGTAGAAACTGCTCTTCTCTTCAGCAACACAGTTCACTGCACAGAAAAATGAAGCCTGGAAATGCCTCATGCTCGGCAGCTCATTTTTACAGAGAGGTGCTGTAATCAGGAGAGGGAAAGCTGCTGATCCTGATGGCCCCGGCCCGTGCAGCTTCCCTTGTGTTAATGCAGGAGGAGCAGCATCCTTTGAGGAGCAGCATCCTTTGAGAAGCGTTTAAGAGGACTTCAGAACCCCAAAATGGAGTACCTGGAATGATGCTGGAATAAGTCACTGAATGCATTTGGGGGGCATCAGCATCCTTGCTGCTCGTGTGATTACAGCTCGTTTGAGAGCACTACACTCTCTCCCCAAAAGGAATTTGTCATCTTTGAAGGCACCACATGAATCTGCTCCCCGTTGCCTCCGTGGCCTGCTGGGAAAGGAGAGAGCATTCCCCTTTGCCATTTCCCAAGCAGGCTGGATTTGTCCTAACTCACCAGGGAGGAGAGTATCACTGCCTGTGCCTCGACTTTCCACTGCTGCAGCCGTGCTCAGTCCCAGCCCATCAGGAAAACAAGGATGTTACAATCACCACTGAAGGGAGGCTTCATAAATGGCAAAAGAAAGGGGCACCAAGGCACCCCTAGGGGGGAAATTCTCCCCAGTTAAATGGCAAGAGAAGAAAGGGCATGTCTGTGAACTGGTTCGGGGTTAGAAGCAGCTTTGTAGGGGAGCATAAAATACTCGTCTTGTTTGAAACGGCAGGAACAGAGTGACTGCCCAAAGCTGCACCTTTGCAGAAACTGCTTCCCATTCCAGCTGTTTTCCCTTCCTTCCCGAGCAAACTGTGCTGACCACCTGGCCACCCCAGGAGCACAGACCCTGGGCTGGGCTAAGGGCTGCAAAAGGCAATTAGCACCGCTGAAATCTCCAGGTCCAAAGCGAGACAAGCCTGTGCTCCTGTCTTGAGAGAGGGGAAAGCACCCAAGAGACCTGAGGCTGTGGGGATGCTGTAAGATGGCAAGTGCACCTTGATCACAAACACTGCAGAAGCCCTTCCGAAGAGAAAAAGAAATCTCTTTAAAGCTTCACGCTTAGAACCCCTGTGCTCCAGACGTCACAGACACCACCCCAGGACAGTCTTGCAGAGAGGGTGGCAATTTCCCTCTGGGGGTGGCAAAGGGTGGCTGTGGCCACACGGCATTCCTAAGGACACACTGGGGAACAGGACAGTCCCTCCTTCTCGGTTTGTGCTCTACCTTCAACTCACTTCTCCTGGAAACGGGGCTTGGGAGGAGATCTCCTAAATGTCCACAGTCGCATTCCTGTGTTAGCCAATGCATCCCAGGAACGCACGGCGGTCCTGCAGCGGGGCACTGGCTCGCCCCGCCACTCCCGAGCCAGCCGGGTCCGTGTGCCCTGCACAGGCAAAGACACCCGCGGGTGTTTTCGGCAGCAATGTGTGCTCAGAGCCGAGCGCAGGCCAGCCCAGCCTGAGCAGTGCGGGGCTGCAGCCCGAGAACCGGGCGGGCTGCGGGCGCTGCGCTCCCCTCCGCTGCGGGATTCCCGGGGCCGGGATAGCGCCGTGTGCCCGTCGCCACCGCCCTGTGCCCATCGCCACCGCCCTGTGCCCATCGCCCTGTGCCCGTCGCCACCGCCCTGTGCCCACCGCCACCGCCCTGTGCCCATCGCCACCGCCCTGTGCCCATCGCCACCGCCCTGTGCCCATCGCCACCGCCCCGCGCCAGTCGCCACCCCGCGGCCGCGGCCCGCACTGCGCCGGACACCGGGCATTCCCACCCTGCATCCCCATGGCTCTGCTGCCGCTTCCTGACCTGCCCCTGCTCAGGTCAAAACCCCATGGAGGTTCCAGTAGGACACACTGATACCCTTGTATAATAATAATAATGCAGCTAATAATGCACTAATAACTACCAATACTAACAAATCTGCTATTCATTCTAATAAATAATCGTCATTTTAGGTTGCAATAAATGATTATGCTACTCGATCCTAAAACATAATATGGTAAAAAGAATTTAACAGATCCCAACAGTAGAATTTTCGATAATTGTATTAATAGCTAATATCAATACTATAAATGCTAATGTTTACAGGAGATGATAATAAACACTAATAAACTAATACTACTAATTAATAATAAATATTAATGAAACTAATAACCACCTCTGTCACTATCCTGACAGGACAGAGGGCAAATGATGGGTGACACCACAGGCCACTGGATGACCCTGAGGCCTTGGGCTCCCCTGAACTGCACTGAGAAGTTTTGATCCATTACATCAAACTGTCCCTTCTCATTATGCCCGAGCTCATAATAATCATCCCCTTCATTTGGCCCCTTCATCAATTATCAGAGCCTCAAATGCCCTCAAATAACCCCTCTCAGGGACTCCATGACCTCAGGTAAGCCCAAATGACTTTCTGTAACCCCTGTGACCTCAAGAACCCCTGAGGTTCTGCACCCTGAGCTCTCAGGGGGGAGCAGCCTGCAGCACCCCACAGCAGCACATCATAACCAGGCTGGTAGGGGCAGGGATATGAAGCAGACTCTTCCAGCTTCCTTCCTTCCCTCCCTGGTCCCTCCATTCATCTTCTCGAGGAGCTGGCTCCTCTGCAGCAGGATCTGAGCAAGCCAGAGAACTCCCCTGGGAACGGTAGCCCTTCAGCTGTCCCAAACACAGTCAGCAGAGTCTTAAGCTTTATTTTTCTATTGGCCAGCAACTTAAACTGGGTTAAAAAAAACCAAAAGCAATGAATATTGTTACATAGAGAAAAAGTATAAAACAGCTCAGTGGATACAAACCAACTTACTGTTCATGTCTCATTCTTCCTGGCCTCTCCCAACCCTTACAGTATGTTTGAAGGGAATGGGCAAAGGCAGCTATGAAGATATGCTTAAGAAATCAGAAATATTGCTTCAAGCAACATGCTCAATATTTTCCTCTTAGTTAGTAGTCAATACTTGTTAAGGAACTTTACTATAAAACAAGAAATAATTTAGAGTTTTCTCCTTTAGATCATTACAGAATAATTTAGATTTTTTTCCTCTCTTTCTTACTGCTGTGGAACCAAGGATACACCTCAGTTCCTACACCTCTCTTTCTGCATTAGCTGAGGATTATTTCATAGGACTGATAATGGAGGAGTTTCAGATTGACCTGCTCTGAATTTTAACGTGTTGTCCTTTAGCTGCAGCCCACGATTTCTGCTCTGTGAACCAAAACCCCCACGATACTGCAAGACCCTTTATTGGTCTGGATGATTCTGCTTCTGTTGGCTGTCTGCTGCTGGGGACAGGGCTCAGCCAGCACTGCTAAAAGGCCAGAAGAGGGAAGAAATTTATTTATGAAGGTCTGAGCTTGTCTTCATTGCTCAGAAACATCAAACTGCCCTTTATGCTGCTTCATGAGTGTATCAGGCATACCAGGAAGGAGGGAACAAGACAAGAGGAACACAAGATCCTGTCAATTCAGGCTGCAATCAAGTCCATGGCAATGTCTGTGTCCTGTATGTATCCAGGATTCCAATGCAGATTTTTTAATTAATTTAATATTTAATTAAAACCTATTCCTCAGCAGCAAATAGCTAACCCAGCAGTAACAGTTTACCAAGTACACTGGGGCAACTGGTTGAAACTGACTCTCCTGACTTTGCTGGCAGTAATCAGTAAATTGAGCTTCCAGACAAAGCCAGAAAACCCTCTGCTGATTAACAAGCTCTTTGGAGGCTGAAAAACATTGGTGTATATTCATTTCCTGCCAAGGGAGGCAAACCTGGAGGTTTTAGTTAGAAAAATCAAACCAAGGGAACCTCTCAACATGTAACAGATGAAAAAGGTATTTCCACTAACTGAGCAGGCCAAAGGGTAGCAAGATATGGCAGCCCCACAAAAAGACCAGTTCTTCACCTGGGGAAGGGGATAGGAAGGTGGAAATAAGACTGCTCACTCATGCTGGAAACCAGTCAATAAAACAAACTAGACCCAAAAAAGGCAGTCCCATCATCTTTGCTCCAGAACTGCTGGGAAGCAAAAGGCCTCTTGTGGCTCCTAATGGCACTCTGTTGGAGGAAGCTTCAAGGGAAAGGAGGAAAAATTGCTGAGAAATCCTAAGGCACCCACAACATCTTGGCAACACGAGGGTCACAACTAGATTTCAGCTGCACCAAGCTGTGCTCCCAGTCAGCTGGGCAAGTAGCTCCTGCCCCCAGTAACCAGGCAGGCATCCCATGCTCTCTGGTGGAGAACAGCTATGTTAGGACACTGGTGCACACTTGGGAGGAGGGAGAGAGAGAATCTTCCATGTATGAGAAACTCAGCTCTGTCTCCAGCTCAGTGCAGAACCATCATCTGTCCTCACAGTCAATGCCCAGTACTGCTGAGCCACTTCTCAAGAGAGCAAACCATGACTCTTGTACAGCATCCTGATGGCTTCATGTTGGCTTGGGAAAGCCTCGAGGGAGATGGCCTTGGATAAATCTTGCTTTGTAGTTATATCAAGGGACTGTTGTGATAAAGCTTCTAGCAGAAGATCCACAGCTCTTTTGTTTCTTCACACTGAAGAGGACCTGCTGAACTCCTGGCTGCCTCGTACACAACAAGGAGGGTGACTTTCCCCAGAGGGGCAGGTAAGGCAGTGCATGGTTCTAAAGGCATTCAATTACAGAGCCAAGTCCTCAAGTTACAGACACTTTTGGTGGTGGTGGTGGTGGTGGAGAGTGGTCAGGTTGGCAGGTGCTAAGGGAAGTGGCAGAGGGGGAGCAACAGAGCTCTCACAACTATTAATATGGTTCTGACTTTAAACTCTTGTACAAGCAGCAGGTGAAAATCATCCCAAAGATCTGCAGGATAAAGGGAAGAAAGAAATACATGAAAACCACAGAATGGATGTAGTGGAGTCAGCAACTTGAAAACTAACAGTTCAGACCCAGTCTGGAGTGTCAGCCAGCTCCTGCCTGGGGATAACACACTCCAGCTTGCAATAGGCAGCAGGAAAAAACAACCTGTGCTAATCCTTGTAATTAATCAGTAGCTTCCTGGGGTGTAATTTGGCTGCTTGCCAGAACAAAGGGGAAGATGAGGAACTCCCAGATATATCTGCATCACGAAAAAAGAATATCCTTTGCCCTCCTCTCTCAAAATGAAAGTGCAAGACATTCACATTCCACACCTTTATTCATCACCCTCTCTCAAATCATCCCAGACCCACAGGGCTGTTCCTCAACATGACACAGCTGAAGGAAAATTCCTGGCTAACTCGAGCTAATCCTTAGGATGGCAGGTGGGAAGCTCGCTGCTGCGGGGCAGGCACTTACGGGACACAGCCACGGGAGGGCTTCCTCGGGCTGCCGAGCCACGGCCTCCCATAGCCCCGGAGCACAGCTCCTTCCCCGGCCCTGCTGGGAATTCACCACACCCACAGCAAGGCTTTTGCTTGCACCTGCTCAATTCCTCAGGTCCCCCAAGTACCTGGAAGCTTCTTGCCAGGCAGGGAAGAGCAGTAAAACATCTTTTTTTTCCATCCCTCAGCTCAGAAGTTCCTTCAACTTCTACCCCAAAACTCCCCTCAACCCTTTTTACCTGCACACAAGCAATGCTGATGCCCACTGCCCCGATAATTTTCAGATGCTCTTGAATGAAGTTTTCCAGCTTGGTAATGCAACCACTCTGCAGGATGAAAGGAGGGACACGGAAAAATGAGCTTCATTTTAACCTCCTGTTCACTTTAATCCAATGTCTGTGACCCTTGAAAGCAGCACTTTAAAAAGTGGTGCCTGTGAGCAATCTCTTCGCTCGGTATCTCTGGAAAAGCTAAGCAGGTGATGTGAACTGCATCATGCCTGGTACTGCTCAGGAACGTCTGAACAAACCCAAGGTTGCTGCTGGCATTGCAGGAGAAATGCAGAAGAACCGACCACATCACACACAGAGTGTCATTCTTCTCTCAGGTACGTGGAGAAAGATTCCCTCACTCACTGCCTAGATCCTGCCTGGAGGGGATGTTTATTCCTGTGAGGCCAAAAGGCCAAGGAAATGCTGCTAAGTGCATCCAGTACCAACAACCCTAACATAACTGAAGCCTTTTAAGAGTAAATTCTTCCCACTGCTTTTTATTACAGCAGTGAGTTTTGGTGTGAACCTGGAAAGCCAAGCTCTGTCTACCTCTGCCTTGCAACTGTCAATCAAGAACCAGAAGTATCTCCATCTGCACCTCACAGAGTAATTCCAACCACAAGAAGCTGTGTCAAATGTAGGACTTGCATCCAAATCTCTTGCCAGAACCAACAACCTCTCCTGCTTCTTCCCCTAACGTACCCAGTGGTAACAAACATAATTAATTCTTTTCCTCTACATCTACATATTAAAAAACAGTCTACAGAACTGAACACTCAGCTAAGGAAGTGAATTCTACATTCCAAGGAATGCTACTGACTTTGAAGCCTACTGACAAGTTTGCAGTAATAATCCAACACTATCACTCCCTGCCCACCTCCTTCACACACTTAGTGACAGGTGGCTCTGAAGCCCTTCTGCTCTTTACCTCCTTGTAGATGTTGGAAGGATGGTCTCTTCTGCCACACAGGTCAGTGATGGTCTTACAGCAGCTGTCTGGGACTTTCCTCCCACTGGCCCCTGGAGATCTGATCCACAGGCTGTCAGCCCAGTCCGTGTAGTTGTTGCTCCCACAGCACTTGAACTGCACACACAGAGAGTAAAGGCTGAGCCTGTAGCACTGCAACCTTTTTCTCCCTCCAGCCTCCCACATCAAGCCCTGGGCTTCACCCTCCTTTGCAGACACTCCAGCTATCTCATGGGTTTGTTTTTTTTATAATCATTAGTGACTTTTGTGTTAGGAGTTCCCCAAATGGCCATTTAAATATCAAGTTCATCCATCCTTCAGCAGCTGTGACTTTTGTTTACTGCTGGGACAAACTGTAACCAGAGTGCACCTGCAGCTGCCTCAGCTCATAACTGCGTGTTAATGATGGCAACAGGATAAGTTTAATTACCAGTTACCATCACAAATGCACCTGCTATGGCACTATGCAAAGAGTACTCCCTGTGCTTTGGAAGTGCCTTTCAAAGGCCTTTCTGTGGGACAACCTGTCAGAACTGTGGAAGCCCTAACCTGAACCACCCCTGAGCCAGGCACAGCGAGCAACAGGGGCGGGAGAGCTCTTCTTTCATTACATCTTGCACTCTAGAGTACTGAAAAGCTTAATGAAAAATGTCAGCAATTTCTCCAAAGCTTTGAACTGGGAAAGTAGAAGCAGCTGCCAGACTGACTTGGCAGCTCCAGTTCACTGGGAGCAAGTTCAGATATCATTTCCCCAGTGCTACTGGTCATGCAGTTCAGTGATCACAGCATGCAATTCTGCCAGTTGCATGGCTCAGGCCCTGCACCTCACCCAACTTTCTCTTGAATCAGAACATACACTCAGCCTACAGAAGAAATACCTGTAGGTTCTTTCTTCATGAAGAGATACCCTTTGTGTGCTTGGTTTTAAGCCCTGAAGTTGCATTAATTCTCTTTGCCTTCAGAGACACCCACCTCCTGCTGCAGCTTGTCCACTGCACTGGTAACGCTCTCTTCTCCCTCCTTCCGGTACTTCTGGGTCATGGTGTTCTTCAAATTTTGCTTCAGCTCCAGGCTCAGCTGAATGGAAGAGACAGGATAAAGGGAAAAATCACAAGGCAAACTCACTCCTCAGAAAGACCCAAAGCCCTGCATACATTCCACTGCCCTTGCTCCAAGAGGAGGACAGAGAACCTAGTGGAAGCTACAGCTTCCTTCAAGGTCATCCTCCAAGGCTGCACTGGCCAGGCTTATTTCCAAATGATTACAGATCAGGCCTCTGTTTTAATGACTGCAGGGAGCTGCTTTGGGATCAAATTTCAACCTGTGTTACACATCCCCACGTGGCTTCTCACCTTGAATATGCAAGATTGCCAAGACATGCCTGCAATGAAAGGGAATACAAAAGTGTGCCTGCTTAAACATGTATATGCCAAGCGCAGTCTTCTCCCTCTAAAGCTTGTAAAAAATACTAAAAACTCTATTTTTGTAAAAAATACAAATCACTCTGTCCAGGAGCAGGAAGAAATCAGAGTCCTTGGCATGACAGACTGAAGCCACATAGACCAAACAGCTCTTGTGTCATCTCGAAAAAAGGATGCCACAGGAGGGAATTAAGTGTGTGATTGGAAAAATCACTGCAAGGCTTTTCTTGTTATTAGAGAGACAAAGTCTGATTTTGCAAGAGCAGAATTTCAGAAAGCTGACATGTTCAAGTGTTCAAGTGATTGGATTCAAACACTTATTCCTTTGGAGACTCTTTAAATCTAGCTGAATTCTTCTCACCCTTTGGTGACAGCCAAGTGCCAAAGAGCCACATCCTTTTATGTTATCCTGGTTGCATCTCTTTTTTTTTTCCATACTGCTTCATGCAGCAACACTGCTTCAGTCCAACACCTTTGAAATTCCAAGTTTCCTATACCAATAAACAATGCCAACGTGCATTTTAGATGAAGGGAACAACAGCTGAGTAACCTCTTTATTTACTTTTATTCTACATAATAAGTAGTAAATGAGAGGTCAAAACGTCTGGTTATGCAAAACTGTGCAAAATACAGTCTGGAGTTTATTCTCCCTTTAAAACACCACTTTCTCCAATCCCATGTGTCAGATGGGGACAACACCTACCTCACAGAGATGATATGAGGCGTCATTCACTAATATTTGCAAAATGCTTTGAGATCTTGGGCTGGGAAGCTCTATGGAAATGTAAAGGACTTAGCATAATAGGAAGAAAGGAAAAGGTTCAGCAACTGGAAGGCAGAGGCAAATGAAGAGGAGAGTCCATTAACAGAATTATTACTTGGGAGAGAAGCAGTTACCTGCGGGCTCACGGGGAAGAACTGCAGCATGGAACAGAGATAAAGAACCAGTTTAGACACACATGCAAGCCTTAGACACCAAAGCAACGGCTGAAATAAAAACAGTGGCAAGCAGAGCAAGCAGCCTGCAGCCAAGAGAGAAGCAAGATTTATCAGCCAGAGGGCAAAGGGATGTGCAGCTGTTGATCAGAGATACACTCAAGTGATCTAAAGCACTCGAGGGTACAGTTCTGAATATGCTGTCCCTTATTTCAACCCAGGGATCAGCTCCTCTTCATCCATTGTCACATATCAACCTCATGCCTTTGCACAGATGGATGGACAGATCCTGGCTTTCTGCCATGCCTGCCAGGATTGATCTTTTCCTGTTAAATATGCACATTCATACCCCAGATCCCTCCTGGCAGGAGCCAGTGCAGCTCTTTGGCTCCTTGCAAACCACCAGTGCCCATCCAAGGCAAAGCACAGAAGGTCCAAGAGAAAATGGAATGGCAAGGAGTCCTGGCAGTGAAGTCAACAAGATGGGATGTTCATCTGCTTTTCAGACAGCCATTTGGTAACAATTCTAATTTGCCACTTCCAATCAATTTCCAGACACAGAGCAACTTTGCAGGCTGTTTGTGCCTTGGTGGTTGAATTCTCTTTGAAAGCAAAGTGATGAATTAAGCTCTGCTCTCAGCAACTGCAAGAAGTGCCAAGCCAGACCTGCAGCTGTTGGGAGCATGTCCTGATTCTCCAGCCCCTCAGCTGTGCTGCTTAAGTAAAGCTCTCAAAAAGTTCTTGACCTGAAAGGACCTCTCAGCTGGTCCATTCATTACCTTTGCTGGATCCAGCAGGAACTGTTCCTGTGTCCTGAACATGCTAAAGTGGCACTAATGTCATGTCAGTTGCTTGCACTATGCCTTGGAGGCTGTTAGGAGAGTTCCTAGATCTACACAGCCTCAAAAACTGTCTTCTACAAGGGTCTGCAGAAAAACAGGGCACAAAGTGCACCACAGGAAGGAGCTGAGCAGTAGGGCTGACAGCCCCTTGGAGTAATGACCATCACTTTGTCAAAACTAGTAAATAATCCAAGGTCTTCTATATATGGAGGGAAGTGAGTAGGTGAACCACAGACCTGGATGCTGTTCCAAGCATCCAGGCCAAATTTTGGCTGGAGAAATGGGATGATAACGAGCTGTTCTCCCTCCCTTGTCTGAGTCTCCAAGGACTAATGTCCACTCACCTGCTGGTAGTAGATATAGGCCAGGATTCCTGCAATGATCTCCAGGAGAAAGATGCATAGCAACAATATGAAGTACTGTAAAATAATGGGAGAAAGACATTAGAACAGAACATAAGGTGATGCCAAGAGGCAGCTTTTCTTTACCTGGTAAAATGCCTGACTCTGTCTTCACTGATGCTTTTCTGCAGCAGTGTTCAAAAGCAGGGGCAGGGATTAAGACTTCAATAGGGTAGGAAAGGAACAATCCCACAGATTAAGAAAAAAAACAGAAAACTGAGGACAAGCAGCAGCAAGTGTGAGTTTAACTCACAGAGCCAGAGGGATATAGAGAATGGAAAAGTGCAGGCAACCAAGATAAGATCACTGTATAAAAGAAAGTGGTTGCTAGATAACCTAATGACTACACTCAGTATCATGGAAAATACCTAATTCTGACATCAATACAAAAAAAATTTAAACTTTTGCTTGTTTTGACATTGTTTAGGGCATTTCACCAAGTTACTAAGGAGCAATGTATGTTATAAAAATGATTCAATAAAGCCACAGAGGGCCAATTGCACCAAATATACAGCACAGCAGCTGAGCATAAAGCATCATTTGTGCTCCCAGTGACTTCTGCAGGGCTCAGCCACAGGCTGGGGGGCACTGCTGAAGTGGATGGACTTCAGCACTGATTCACACTCAGCACTGGGACTGTATATGCTCCTGAACTGGGATCTAGATGGAAAAGCTCAGCATCTCAAAACCAAAGTGAGAAGAACTCTTAGAAGACTAATAGGAGAACATGACTATTTCTTAGAAGAGATTAGTGGCAATGAAGTGAAAAGGGTAAGCCCTGCTTACCGTGAGGAGAATCAAATGGGCAGTACAGAAAACTGTTTGGGATCCTTGTTCTACTCACAAACAAGTAAGAAAGCCAAACCCATGAGGAATATGTGCAGTAGATTGAAAGGACCAGGCAGGTCTGAAGAGCAAGGGTGATGTGTCCAGTTCTGCTCAGGGTCCAAGACAGCTTTTCAGGGAGAACCCCTCTCCTAACAAGCAGCCCTTGCCTTGCTCATGGTTTCTTTACAGATCCAGGCTGTTCTGTGACTGATATTACATTAATCTTTCTGTAGATAAAGATGAAGAGACCCCAGCTCCAGCCATAACAAGGACCTCAAGCTAAGTTCCTGTAAGAGCTGGCTTCCCCAGGACAGAACAAACAAAGTATCTCCCATTTTCTGTTTTACCCTCAGCCATAAGCTGCTACCAAGAGACAAAGCAAATGTCTCCCTACAAATGTAACTGGACATCAAACCTGCACAAAGAAAGGACAGTGAAGATCTGGACACAGCAACGATGCCTTGTGTTGCACAAGGGTTACAGTCCCACTGTGCACTCTTCTCACTAGGTATTTCCCACCCCTGCTGCAGGAGTAAAATGACACACTCAGGCTGCCTCTTTCACCCCTGCTGGGCTTCAGCAGCTGCAAAGGAAGGACAGCTGGGTTTTATCTGCAGACCGGGCTTTAATCTGAGCACACAATCTCAGCCTTTCACTCCCCTGCCCCAGGCTCTCCCCCGCAGCGATCCGACCATCTCGGCAGCCTGTACAAGGTACCCATTCATCCCAGGGCAATGAGTCACCCACTGGAGTGCAGGAGAGCTAAAGGCTGCTCCCAGCACTCCCGGGAGGTTGAAAAGGGGCAAGAAAGGCTTGGCAGGCCCTGACACAAGGGCTGGCTTTCTTTTGTTGGCACCTTGTTCTGCCTTAACTGACTTTAACATCATTTCTCTGCCAAGGAGGGGCAGGAGGATGGCAGGATGCTGAGAACAACCAATGGACTGGAAAGCTTATTTATTTTTCCTTGCTCTGTGTAATGTCAGATGCATTCAGGTAGAGCTAAAGTTATGTCACCACAAGCTTTCTGCTCACTGTGCTGGCTTACAGTGGATAGAAACAAACATGTATCCAGCAGACCTTAACAAATCAGAGTCACAAGTAAAACCTTGTGAGGGAGGTTAGTGCATCCACCACCCATGAACCCAACCTGTCTCTGCTGATACACTCCACCATGATCTTACTCTCATCATTCCCTCTGGGCCACTTCTATGTATCATGCTGATATAGGGGAGCAGCAGCTTTCACTCTGGACACACACAGAGTAAGGGCTGCTCTCCCTGCTCTTCAGCTGTAGCTGCAGGGCTTTCTTAGAGATCTGCTATGGGAGGAGTAGGCCAGCTCTGGCATGGAACTGTAGGGACATGCCCTACTTGTTTCCCAAGGCAGACATGTGTGATCACCAGAAGCTCTCTAGCAACCACATGCCTGGACCTGGGTGGGCTCTAAATAAAATTTACCCTGGCTCTGGCTCCAACACTGAGTCAGGGATATTGGGTGTCTCCTCAAGATCTACAGAGTCCAAATTGCTTCCATTCAATTTCGAGTGAGGTACTAAGTGTTAAGTGCCTTTGCTCTGAATAACACACAAAATGGTTCAACCCTCCCTACAGGCCAAATAACTACCTGGAGACATCTTTCTACTGCCTGAAAAAGAGACAGATAGCAATGATACTCCGAAATCAGCAACCTCGCTTCAGTGGGAGGGTTCCAGGCTGAAATGCAGCAGGAACAGAAATCCTAATCCATGCGTGTTCTCTTCTCCTTGCCCAAGGTAGCTGACTAGAAAGGACAGTGTGAGGGGCCAGGCCTGAAGAAAGTCACCTTCTCTCTATAAGCAAGGTCTTCTATTTGACAGGACTTTCCCTGGGAATCCTGCTGCATTTTGATTAAGTATGATATAATAGTGGTCTGTGTCCTTGTAAAGAGCCGGACTGCAGCATCACAGCCAGCCAGGCTGCAGATCCACTGCCTTGCCTGCTCATGGAGCCAGAGAAACTCCACCTCTGCTGCCAGAGCCTCAGCACAGCACATGGTTAAGGAAGGCCAGTAAGAAATGACAAAAAAGTAGCACAGCTATGAGTGATGAGCAATGAAATACTATGAAAAGCCTTGAAGTGGGCTCATAAAACTCACAGTTACATATAAAGCAGTAAAAAAATTCACAGCTTCCCAACTTTTCAAGAGAAGAACAAACTAAAAACCAGATATGGATTTTACAAATAGCATCCAAAGCTGTCAGTAATCGGTTTTTAAAAGCACCAAGGCAGCACTGGGGAGAGCAGAGCTCTGTGCTGCTTATACTGCTCCCTCCCATATTTACATGGGTCTCTTGTACAGAGGGAAAGTGGGACTGGCTGGCACAGCCCCTGGGGTGACTATGAAGCTGTCAGGATTACTGTCTGAGCTCAGAGCTGGCAGAGGCCCCCAGCCAGGCTCACCCAGCCCTGGCAAGCACAGCCCTGTCTCAGATTACTCAGGGCAACCAAAGCAGAGCACAAGCAAGAAGAGACAATAGGTCTGTCACAACCAGCCACTCCGAAAGGACGCGTGGTGTCAGGAGACAGAGTGACCTTTTATTCCCAAGAGACAATTATTAGTTTTCCATGGCAGAATAACAAAGAAAACCCCACTGGGTTTTCATAGGTAGCTTCTGGCTGAGGGAAAAAGACAAAGGGAGATCTTTTTGGCATGGAGAGTCAGTGAAGCAAGGCCAAAACCAACTGCTACAGACCAGGAGCCTACTGAACAAGAATCAGCAATGCACTCACTGTGTCTCCCTCTATACTTGTTCTCCCTGCCTGGCCCTACTCTGCTTCTCACGGGGATTATCAGGTCTGCACAGCAGTGAAGCATCAGGCTTGCTCACAACTCTTATTTCTGCTCCTCTATCCAAACTGGAGAGGAGAAATGGGGTCGGTCAGGTGAACGAGGATTTCCAAAGGGAGGAGCTGGCAGCTGAAGTATCTTTTTCTGTACCTGTGAAAGCCAAGAGCCACTGATTGTTATTTCAGACACTGCACTCACCACTGCAGCCCAGACACTAAAACAGAGTGCTGCCACACTCCAGACTGAAAGGCAGATTTGAGAGGGAGCAAGCAAAACAGAAACCTCAGGGCTGGTAAAAAACTTCAGTGTAGGTGGGGGAGCAGGGAGCTCAGGAAGTAACACAGAGAAAGCTGCAAAAGAAGCAGCAGATTATCAAAACAGTATGGCTCTTTTTTGTGGAAGCAAGACTAAAGTAATTTTTTGCAACTGAAGAAAATATTGGAAATGTTTTATCTTTGACAACTAAGTGAAAAAGTGTATTAATCTGTCTCGAACCTAATGTCATTAAAAGCTAGTTTTATTACAGGTCTCTCATATCTTCCTCCCCTTCCCATTTTCCAAAACAGAATATAAAATGGGCAAGGAAGACGGAAGGGACAAAAGCCACAGGATTTTGTTTTGAATAGTTTCAAACAGAAGTTCTCACACAAAACATAGGTATTACAACTACACTTTTTACTCTTGAACCATGCAGCACATTCTTTGTGAGGATGAAAGAAAATGCTCTGCAGTAACACCTGTCCCCTGGGACATGAACAGCAGTGCTGCCAGGAGCTGGAGACCTTAGTGATATTTGCTCTAGGATAAACAAATAAGGCTGGTGCACAACACAACCAAGATGCTTCCCCCGAATAAAACAACCAAGCAAAACTCACCACTCTTAGCAAATTCCGCCGCTCTTTGAAGGTGGCACAGCACCCAAGGATGCCAGTGACCATGACCACCACCCCAGCCACCACCAGGATATAAGCAGTTGCAGAGTATGTGCTGGAGGAGAGCAGGCTGATGTAGTCACTCTTCTCAGCCAGGGTCCAGGTGCCCACTGCCATCACAGCCCCACCAGCCAGCTGGGGAGAGAGAGAAGCAGGCAAGTGAAGGGTGTCTGAACTTCCTCACCTCCCAGAGCAACTGGACTGGGACAGCAGGATGTACCACAGCTCCATCAGCTACCCAAAGATGATCTACATTAAAGGATGGACTCTCTAAGACTGGAGCAGGTCCTGAGCTTCAAGGCACCCAGATGAGCACCCCAGGCAGCCCGAGATGGAAGCTGCCTAAAACCATCTACCTATGTACAGCAGTTTATACTCAGACCAGAGTCTTCCCAAGTGTAGCCACACTGGGTTTTGGGCAAATAAAACATGTCAAATCTGTATGACCAACCTGGCTGGCTAACCTCTAACCCTTGTAGCAAGTGAACACAGAGAACCCAACCACATCCCTAGCACTTCCCTCTCTTCTAAACCTTCAGCTTCCAGAGGGTTTTAGGCAGCTTCTGGTAAACTCAGTTTTCCTTAAAGGTCTGACCTGGACACTCCATTGCTCTGTCCCACGCCCCAAAGTAAAACACAACCCTTTGGCATCAGTAACTTTCCCAGTGGAAAATATGACTCTGAGAAGCTCTAAAGTAGATCAGCTGCAAGAAGGTGTGTGCCATCTGCCAGCACTCCCTCTGCCATTTTGAGAAAAGGAATGGCAAGACAGTGGAGCCCTCGGGATCCTGGAAAAAGTAAACCAGGTGAAATATCAAGGCTTATTTTCAGGCTTCCTGTAATTTTCTATATTTGGTAACATGACCTAGAAACAGCCACGTGCTACAGTGTCAAACCATAACTTCTGCAGCCTGGGCAGCCAAGCCTGAAGGGTGACACAAAGGCTGTGTCCTACTGACAGCAGCACTTCTTCCCAAAGACTTCATCATGCCCATGATTTCTGCACCCCTGCCACCAAAACTGCGGTGCCATCTCATTGCCTCTGACACAGACTGAGTTTTCTTACCCAGAAAAAGAAGTTGAAGATGAAGAGTAGGTACTTCAGACAGATGGTCCCACATGTTTCCTTCTTTTCTGTATACTCACGCATCTTTCTGGATCACCAAGTTCCTAAAAAAAAAGACAAAATCCAGAAAAGCTTGAGTGAGTCAGTCCTCACACCACATCTCCCAGAAGGCCAGCATTACTGCTGTCCTCCTGCAACATCTAACACTTGCAATCTTTTGCTGAAGTAAGCTGGTGAACAAATCACCCAGCTGACTTCAGGGATAAGAGACACTGTTTGCTCATATAAACAGCTCTTAGATCCATTTGGGTGACCCTCATACAAGATCTTGCACAACCCCAGGCCTGCTCTCCAGAAAGTCCCAGTGTGGCTCCTGATTACAGGCTGGAGCTGCTGTTCTGAAGGCGGCAACAGAAACCTTGGTCTCTGATATTTATGGAATAATCTGTCTCCAGAGAATATTATTTTCTCTCTGGCATTAGTTACAACTGCCTTAAATAGATCCTTCTCTAAGTTTGGGCTATTTTTGATCTCTACAACTCTAACTGGGAACACACTTGTTATATGTTCAGATGTCTTATTCTTTTTGAACCTCAGCAATCTGCTGGAGCAATTAATTCTCTTCTTCACTGCTTACTATCCATGGCCCTTCTCACTGGCTAGCTGTCCCCCAGGGCACTAAGAGATTGTCCCAGCTACTAAGAGGAAGAAACACAACCCTTGGCTTTAGATGATCTGACAGTATAAAATGCCCCTGCAGATATGTAAGGAATGGGGTTTTGTTGTGAGCCAGTCCCAGTGCAGTGTTACAGATCTGCTACACCCTGGGCATGTTTCTCAGAACATGTTTCTCAGAAGTGGGTCTGCAGTAAGCACAGCTCCATGTTACTTCACTGCCTGTTGTTCAGACCTCAAAGTCAGAACTTCTCAAAAAATATTCTCATCACTGCCTGATCAGGCAGACAGGATAAAAGCACTACCCAGAGCATTGCTGCCAGCATCACCTGTGTGAGGCAGGATGCAGAAGTACAACCAAATCCTCACCACTTGTATTCAATTAAAAAATAATCCCCTTCCTCCCACACCAGCCAGCAAGGAATGATGCAAACAGTGTGCACCAACAGAGTGCAATGTTTTCCTACACCAGCAATTTCCCTGGAAGCAGGCAGGCAAACAGCCTCTACATTTTTCCAGAGGCACGGAGTCCACGCTTAGTTAAATTACAAAATTTCTTCACACAAGTGATACAAGCTCCCTCAAGGGACCCACTGGAGCTGCACCCAGCCATGAAGTATAGATTCATCTACCTTGGCAAAACACCTGACAGCAAAGAAAGTGAGAAACAGGTACACGCAGCCAGGATGCACATCAGGTGACTATTAGCATTATCTTTGCCACCACACTTCTAATGTCTGGCTTTAGAGCCAGATGAACCGAGGCTGGGAACAGCAGTTGCCCATTCCGCAGCATAATTGTATTTTATTTGCAGGAAACTATTTCCTTGTGCTTCATGCCAGCCCACTCAAAAGCCCCAGCCAGGCCTGTGCTTTAGAAACTGACAAATGAAGCTAACAAGGAAAGCAAGAGTGTGAACATGCCAACGGTCCCACCCATGCCCATCCCTGTCACCGTTTCACAAGAAAACATTTTTCTCCAGAGTAACATCTGGCAACAGCAGTTGGCAACAGTATGCTGCTTCACTGGCAAAGGGAGCAGCTCTGAGATGGTGGCACAGATCAAGGAGAACAACTCTTCACAGTTATCTCCAGAAGAAATCAGAACATCCAGCAATGCTCAGATTAATTACCACGTTGCAGCACAAAAGGGCCCCGGGCTTTGGGAAGGAATGGATGCTGCTGGCACTGTATGCACTGACCAGGCTTGCAGATTCTCCATGAGAAGACGCCCCAAGAACACAAAATTCATGCAAGGTGACAGATTTACAGTTCCCAGAGGTTTCATTGAGCCACAGAACAAGAATGGCAGCAGCAAGGCAGCCACACATGCCTGCACGACTCAGAACAGGCACCTCAGCCCAGATCTGAGAGATGACTTGCAGTAACAAGACTTGTGCTCACCCCTTCTGCTATCAGGGCTGTATGAGACGAGCACACACTGCAGGCTTGCAGAGACTGACCAGGGGATGATAACCATGTTTTCTGTCCTTAGGCTCCTTGGCCCAGTTTCCCCCTTGCTCCTGAGCATTTTAGGAACCTTCCTTCCTTCCCCTACATATTGCCATAGAGCAGGTGCTGGGCCCTAGCAAGGGATACTAACTTGTCCCTCCTTCTGATCCAAGAGCTCAGAAATCCCAGTCACAGCTCCATCTTGTCCAGGGTGAGGACTGGGCAGACGCACAGCCGAGACTGTGCTTGCATCAGATGACAGTCTGAAATCCCCCAAGGTCCTGCTCCACCCAGCACTGGGTACAGGCAGCCTGGCTTCACTGCTGGCAGGAGAGGATATGCCTGTTTCCAGAAAGCTGGCAGGGAACAGCTGCAGGTTTATAAAGCAGGGTGAATCACCAGGGATGGCAGACCATGAATCAGAAAGCAATCAGGGCTGTCTCCTGCTTGATCTATCCTTCCTAGCCAGGAGCAGAGCTGATGGCACTGGCTGCCTCTGCATGCTTAATGACTCACCCAGCCAACTATTCAGGGAAAGGCAGCTCTCTAGACCCTCTTTTTGGAAGTCGTGTTTGTGCTCCTTGCCTCACACAGGGTGATCTGCTGCCTCCCATCACCTGCAAAGACAGAGTCAGGCTTCAGGGAGCTATCCTGGTCTTTTGGGAAAGCAAGTGAGGGCAGGAGACTACAGCGAAATGCTTTTCCCAAGGAGCCAAGGCAGCGGGAGGGGGAACCACCATCTGCTTGCCAGGCTTAGGGTCACTTCAGGCTCTGAGCCTCATGGTCCCAAAAAGCACAGAGGTGTTGATCAGTGTCACAGCACCAGGATGAATATGAGGGCCTCATGCTGAATTCACTGACATACCCAGGGTCTCTTGCCTTCAGTCATCCTTACAACAAACACTCAGAACTGATATGAATCATTTTTGAAACCGGACAAGAAGCAGCAACAGTAACTAACACACATAATTCTGTTCTATTTTAGACACTGAGGCAAAAACCTGTTCTGAATCATTATCAATAATTACAAATGAGCTCTCTGATGAACAAGAAATGGCAAGCTCTACCACAGGGCTATATTTACAAATACATAAAAACATATTAATTAAACATGAGCTTCATAATGGAAAGTACTTTGCTAACTGAAAAAGTGGTTAGAAGACGAAAAGTATTTGCATAATGAAGTTTACTTGGTCCAGTCCAACAGACAGGAGTTTCATCAGCAAGTTAAATTTCAGCAAGCAATCAAGGAATACAGGCTGTGAAATTTAGTCACACAATGGAAAGAAGTATTTTTATGGATGTCACGAGAATCAACAAGAGGTTCCTACTATGCCCACATACACTGCAACAGAAATGACAGAAATAATTCTCTAGGGAAAACAAAATGCAGTAAGTCGAGAGGAAAAAACAAGTGACAGAAACTGTAGGTGAAAGGGAGGAGTAGCAGTCTGAAGATTAACTCAAGAAACTGGGAGTTGAACAGCTTGAATCCAGCTTTCCACCCTGACACAGACATGGGCAAGTCCCTCAGTCTGACCCTTGCCTCTCTCTTCATCCCCAGTCCAAGACCCTCATCTTTCTCTAAACCAAGTGAGGATGTGCACTGAGAAACTCTGCTGATGGAGGAATGCCAGCTGAGAGGCATGACAGGCTCCAGGTGAATGACAAATTGGCAAAAGCCCGACAGCAACACGATTTCACGGACTCAAAAGTGCTTTTGCCAGCAAAGATTATTTCAGCCAGTGAACTGGAACAACCTCTTTCATGATTAGTAAAATACATACTTATACTGAGAGGAATGCCTGGTAAAACAATTTTGGCAATAATTTTTGAGGCTTGCTGGTTCAAATATATCAGAGATTGAGACATGCTAATAATGAAGTATATGAGTAACAGTGAATAACAGTGGAATAACAGTGAAGCAAGGAGGAACTTATGCAAACATCTCAAAAAGATAAAAAAGGTAAAGAGTGAGCTCATCCTGCCCTGTGTGACTGCAAGCCACAGCCTCCTAGGAGGGTAAGAATACACAGTGGATGACTGCCAGGCAAGGCTGAGATCATGTCAAATGTGAAACCATTCCATGGTCTGATTTTCTTGGGCTCTCATCCTGCTGTGACTGAACCCTTAGGACAAACCAGACCACAAGAACTCACCAGAAGTTGAGCAGTATGGCTCCAGTTCTGGATGCTAAGCATCTGGGAACACAAGCACTGCACAGACAACTGTGAAACCTGAAACTTCAATGGCAGGATTTGCTCTGCATGTTCCATACCACACCACACTACTGGATTATTCTTTGCAGACCCAAAGGCACACAGAGGCATGCACTCAGAGCCCAGCTCAGAAAGCATATGCCATGCATACACACACTCCTGCTGGATAGACATTCATTTAGTCATCCCAGACACTGCTTGGTACATTTGCCCCAACTTGCACAGTAACAGCACTTAATTAAACAGCAAAGAAAGCCAGGCTTGCAGGCTTGTTCTGCACAACCTGCCCTAAAGCAGCATCTGACAGATGGGGAAGAAACAATGCCAAAGCAAATGAATAGCTCCCAGGCCATTAAAAGTATCGTTATTTAAAAGTATCGATTTTTGAGTGATAGCAAGCAAATTGGGGTCCAACACATCAGTGACAACTATTCCACAGATAACTCATACACCACAACTTTCCTAGCTTCTAACATCTTTGCCAAAGCACACAAGAAAAACTTGCTCCAGGAAATCCCACTGCACCTATGCTGTAACAAAAGTGCAACCACTGGGCACACTGCTGGCCTGGAGGGAAATGTTCCACTGGAGACGATCTGAGGTGGGCCAGATAACCCTGGCAGCCATCAGCAAACAAAGCAGACGTCCTTCCCTTGGTATGTGCAGTGCAGGTGTGGGCCAATAACTTTAATCTTCAGCAAACTCACCGACATTCTTTGTCAAGGCTAAACTCCAGCCTTTGAAAGCATGACCTCTCTTGAGTTCCCTCTCTGTAAGATGAAAACAGTACCACTGACGCTTTACCTACCCCACTGAACATCCTCAGAAAGGGCCTCCAGCTGCTTATTGCCTGCCAGAAAGCAGCTAAAAGTAATTTAAGCAAGGCCTTCCCAGCAGAGGGATTCTAAAGCTTGCAGGTAAAAAGTTCAAATTCACACTGTGTGCCATTATCCACCCCAAATTGATAGCCAACATGGATCAGCAGTCTTGACACTGACCTTTCACCACCAAAGCAGGTGACAGCACCAGTGCAAATGTTCAGTCCTCTTCAAAGGCTTTCTTCCACTCCCTCTCTTCTTGCTGGCTCTAGTCTGCTGCTGGATTTAAGAAAGCAGAAAGCTGAAGGAAAAAAGAAGAGAGACACAGAGAATCATGAACTATGCCAAAGACTATTCTGAAACCAATATATGATTATATGCTTTGCCATCAAGTCCTTTAAGTAGAGAGCACACGATTTCAGAATACACACCTTGTGAATGCATTTGATTAAACTGCAAAGCATGCACTGGATAACAGGGAAGAGCTAAACTGCATCAGTGGGGAGCATGAACATCTTCTGCTGGTAGAAAGCTGTCAGAACAGGTTTGTATTTACTGCTGCATCCTGTTAATGCTGCTATCAATTCTGTCAAAGCTGTGTACACAAAATGACAGCTCATTCTGGTGCAAAAGGCCTGAAAGCAACTCCATGAGAAAGCTCAGGAAGATCGTTCTGTGCAGTGCAAAGCCCTTCATGGTGTTAGTGCCTTGAAGTGATCAAGTCTTCAACCTGGTCATGGGCAACCCCACCCTCCCTCCTTCCTCAGCTGTCCCTTCTGATGAAGCCATGTAGCCACTGATAGCCACACTCCAGTCATGGGACTCATCCCATCAGGATTCAGCCATGGCAAGCAGGTTGTGGCTTTCTAGCAGCACAGTGGCATCCACCTCCTCCTGTTTGTTGCCCACACTGAGTGTACCAGCGCAGAGACTTCATCTAGGCTGTCAGTCACAACACCTTTCTAGAGATATCCCCCGGTGTACCCAGCACATGGCAGAAAAACAGGCTGAGGGCCCTTGCTAGCACTCCATCCCTCTAAGCTTGGCGTGTCATCCCAAGGCTTGTCATTTCTGTGGAGGCAGCTAGGCTGCATAAGGCTGCTGTACTGGAAAATGGCCTCTAGCATCCCCTCTTTCCCCTGCTTCTCTAAAGCAGAGGGTCTCAAACTTTTTGCAATCACTTGTACTGCCACAACCTCATCCATCTCACCTTCATCCTACAGCAGGCAGGTCTGAATCTCCCTGCTAGGCTTTCACTGCCACTACAGGCAGCAGGATGGAAGGGGAGGAGGATAACAAGTCTTCTTCCTCAGCCTGTTTGGATACTGAATTAATGATCCTTTGATCTACACCATGACACCAATTTCCTTCACAAAGTAAGCCTGAGGCTTGAGCTCCTATCTACTGCCCATAGAGAGATATGGAAGCAGTAATACCTCCTGACTTGCCTGGGTGGGATAATGGAGCATTTGAAAACCACCTGGGAAGAGATAAGAAGGTACTTTTTATTAGCAGATCAAATTTAACAATCCCTAGCCATTTTAACTTTCTCTTATGTTCAAGTAGGGGGTTCCTGCAGGCTTTACCTAGCACAGTATGGATGACACACCTTCATCTATAACCAGCTTGGATTACCTCTGCTTCCATTCCCTATGAAAAATGATGCCAATAAGAGCCAGAAACTTGTTGATTCACATTACCACACAGCCTCTAGACCATAAAAACATCTCTTCAGAGAAACAAGTGAAAATTCCGTTTCTTGTGCCACTGGAAAGCAGGCCAAATAAAGTTCCTGGCAAAGTTAATTAAAGATCAGATAAAGGAACTTTCTGAAGAAATAGGGAGAGAGAAAAGGCACAGCAATAGGCTGGGCCCAAACTCTCCAACACCAGCCCTAGTGTCCTGCCCTTTATTCATGTGCTTCATGCAGCTCCCACGCTCCTGGCTTTTCAGAAGGGAAAGCTGACCCAGGACACAAAGCTCAATGCTTTGCTTTCCATCTCAGCATGTTGGAACGTGCTGCAAAGTCAAAGTACTTGTGCCTAGGGCTGGGGAGAATGCAAAACACAAGTCAGACATCCATGGAGGAGGAAAAGCTCCTTCTAAGGAACTGTCATTTAAATTTGGGGAGGAGAGGGGGGAAGGTACACAGAACAGATTTTGGTCAAAACCCCTCCTCCTTGACATCTCTGGCAGACCCTGCTTGACCCTACCTCTTGACTGGGAGAGCACTTTTCCAAAGAGCTGAGAGGGGGTAAGTAAGTTCCCATTCTGGGAGTCTGGGAGGATCTCATATCAACACTCTGTGTCCAGGCAACATCTCCACGGGCATATGACAGCCCTGCTGCCACCCCTCAGGACACTTGCCAAATCCCTCCTTTCTCTTCTGCCCTGGCTCAAGCTGCTGTGTTTTCCCTCAAGAGAGATGTAGCCCCCAAACTCCTGCTAATTTTGATGAGAGCCAGGTATCCAGAGAGGAGCTGCATGCCTAATACAACTGAGCAGTCACCTGCTCTTTGAGACAAGAGCTGTCTCTCCAAAGAAGAGTGCTCAGCCCTCTCACTCATATTTTCAAGACTGCTTACTCCCCAGGGGAGGGGCTTACTGAAGCGTAAATAACAATAAGCATTAAATTTCAAACTCAGCAAGGATTTACATGTTCAGCGCCACCCACATACCTGCAAATTAAGTGTTTTATGAGGGAGTTAGCCAAACCGGGCGAGGGATCCTTGAGGATAACAAGGACCTTGGCATAAAACCAATTTTACAACCACTAAAAAAAGAAAGCATGAGAAAGATAAGAGTGATCGAGGGTGCCTGGGACTGTGTGTCTGTACCCTAGCACTGTTTCACTACAAAGCAAACAAAAAACCCTTCCCTGACAAAACATTTAGAGTCAGGCACAAGCTGAGAGCAGAAAGCCCACGTCTCCTGCTCCCAGAAATGGGTAAGCAGGGAAACAAGCAGCCTCTCCAAGCACCTAGTCCCCATCAGGAGCTGGGAGGCACCCACTGCGTGACCAAGGGAAACTCCTGCTGCGTCAAACAACATCCTCTTGTATCCCATAAGGCCTCCTTTATCCCCAAGGATCCCAAAGCACTTTAGGCTATTTATACACAGGAACCACTTCACTAGTCATTGAACTGAGGAGAGGAACAATAACCCTCTTTTCTATCACTGGAAGCAGCAGAAATCAGTGCCTGGCTGTGTTTGCAGAGAGCTCATAGCAATGAGGGTTTGACACAACAAGGAGCAATAGTTCAGATAGGTCAGGGCCAGCCAACAGACAAGGCAAATTCTTTACTGCAGCCTACTATTGGTACTTAAAATTCTATTTTCCCAACTCTGTTCATAGGCATTGTGGGGTTCTTTTCCTTTTTTTTTTTTTTTAAGCAGGGCTTTGTCTATGGTGGAGAATTTACCAGTAGCATTAAACCACATTTCTAAACAAAACATTTTATGTCGAATCAACTTTCTGCCTGATCCCTTCCTATTCATTATCTTCCTATTCATCCCATTCATTCTGAGCCCAGTGCTCAGAAGCGAAGTCACTGGGTTCTCAGTGTTTTCAGAGAGTGCTCACAAAACCTCCCTGCCCTGTAGCCATGCCAGTACCAGAACCAAGTCAACAAGCACTAAAAGTCCTGGGAAGACAGAAATCCTCCCAGCCTCCACAAAGCCTATTCAGGCAACTCTGTACACGAATTCAAAGTGCTCTCCAAATAACGTAGCCGTGATAACAATTTTTTCACTCTCTACAAAGAGTTGGGTTTTTACACAGTGGTTTGAGCTGAGGGCAAAGACTAACCAAAGAACACATGCTGCATTGTAGCTATTACACACTCACTCAAAATTTGGCTGCAGTTCTCAGTGCAGTTTTGTTGCCTACAAATCTGTACATTGAAAAGGTGCTCAGGTAAAAGCCAGTAGATTTTCTACCTCCCCACAGTATCAGGTACATATCCCATGGCAGACTGTCATCTTCACTGCACCAAACTCACAAACAAATCATAGGGCTTAAAATCCCACTGTCAAAAACATATGTAGCAGTTTTTGAGAGGGCAGGCAATTGGTGTGTCACCACAAGGTACATTTCTAGCCTCTCAATCACACAGTGCTCTACAATCTCAGTGCCTGCAAGATCCTCTGCCTCTTCAGAGCACCCCAATAAAGAAAACACAGAGCAGGTTATAATAGGAGCACAGACAGATTAAGTGCCTCTCCCAGCAAAGAGAAAGAGTGAATTTGCCCTCCTCAATATCCATCCTCCAGCAGCCAAGCTGTCCTGTCTGCAGGAAGACCAAGGCAGAATACAAAGCTATAAACCACAAAGTTTGTAAGTTATTTGTTAGCCCTGCCTTGCCTGTGCCCAAGACACCTGACTGCAAACAGCACAAAGCAAGAGGTGTACAAAAACCCACACCAGCTTTAGCTTTCGCACAAAACTTGTTTTGTTTTGAATGAGTTGCTCCTGTTCTCACTTTCTGTGGTGCAAACAAGCAAAGTAAGTCTCTGGAGTCATCCCACACATCTTTCCCAGGCAGCCTGCCTCAATGTGAACTCCACTAAAATAATATTTTAAAAGCAGTTGACAAGGGATTTGGCAGTGGAAACCAAGGTTAACATTCTTACTGCTTCAGACCTGCTGCTGATTAGCTCAGGACTGGTGCCAGCCATGTCAGAGAAAATCTCTGAGCATGTCAGCAGTGGAGTAGGTACCTGCAGTACCAAGAAGGGGGTGATGCACTCTGCAGTGCCCTGGCCCACTGACAGAAAAGGGAACATCATGCAGACTCAGAACGGGGCAATAGCAGCTCTCACCTCATCATGGCAGCTACAGATGCCAGTGACAACTTCAGGAGCCTCCCTTTCCACCCGGAATATCTTCATGTGGGAACACTCACACCTGGAAATGCCCACTTTGCTAATAACAGCATCAGGAATGGCCAAGAAGTCTCTTCTGACCATCAGTCCTTATACACTCCCAGTAACATTGTTTCTGGAGGTGCTCTGAAGCAGTCACTGAACAATCTGAGGAGTTATATTCCTCTCCGCAGCTAAAATCACTTTATTAGACTCAGATCAAATATCAAGCACAGTCAAGGGCAATTAAATGGCATTTCATTTCCCAGAGCTGTAAGTCGAAGTTCATAGGAGCTGTCTCTCTCCTGTTGCTATAGGAGCAGCGCTGAAAACAATGCTCAATGCACGCTGCGTAAGGCTGCCTTGAAAAGGATCGTTCTTCCAGTAAAATTAAACAACTCCCAGCCAAAAATAAAGCATTCCTCCCCCTTCCGCCCTTCCCTTGTGTAGCACGTTTTAATGACTCCACCGAAACCATTTACGCAGCTGTTTTTGGAGCAGCCTGTGAAGTTGACCGGGAGGCACCAGCATGTGGATAAACAACCCGGAGGCAAGGGCTGCCTCCAGGGAATTGCTGGCCCTTCACCAGCCTGGCACCAGGAGACAAGATACAAAGAAGTCCCTGGTTCCAAAGCACACACACACACACACCATGAATCTCCAAAGAAATCCCCCAGCCCCATTCCAACAAGGTTTCCCTGAAACACTTTGCTCTGCCGGCTGCATGGGGAGCTGGGCTTGCTCTGGTCAAGCAAAGGCTCAGGCAAAGGGCAGATTTCCACGAAAGGTGAGAGCCATAGTCAGTCCAGCAACTCTGGCAGGTCTGTCTCAGTGTACATCCTGGTTCTGGCTGGCACAGAGTCAGTGCTCTCCTGTGGTTTGGATTTAGGATGAGGAAAATGTTGGTAACAAACATGTTTTGGTTGTTGCTAAGTAGTGCTTACTCTAGATCAAGGACTTGTCCCTTTCCCACGCTCTGCCATTAAGGAGGTGCACAAGAAAGGAAGGAGCATGGCCAGGAGAGCTGATCCAAACTGGCCAAAGGGATGTTCCACACCACAGAATGTCAGGCTCAGGATATAAACTGGGGGGAGCTGGCCTGGAGCTGCCCATCACCACTGGGGACAGGCTACAGAATTGTGTTGTGCATCATTTGTGTTTCTTGGGGTTTACTCCTCTCTCACTCTCCCTTTTCATTACTGCTATTTTTATTATTAAAATTATTATTACTATCATTATATTTTTACATTGGTTCAATTGATAAATTGCTCTTAACTCAATCCAAAACTTTTAATTAAATTATTTTACTGATTCTCCACCCCATCCCACCAGGGCAGGGGGATGAGGGAGGGGTGGCTGCATGGTACATAATTGCTGGCTGGGCTTAAACCATGATAGTGTAATCATCCACTTCATTTAGAACTGGCAAGGAAAAGCAAGTGGGAAAGGATTCTGACAGATGCCAGCACAAAACAGCTGGACTTCAAACGAAGCAGGGAAATGCTGCAGGGGATTTCTCCACCAAATCGCCCCCCTGTTAACTTAGCACTCTACCAAGAAGCTTCAGTAAAGGAAAGCCTAAAATTACTTTGAAACTTAATCCTCCCCGCAACCACCCCATCCACCTTGGAAGTCAATCTTTAAGTCTGGAGGAACCATTATCATCTCATCTGATCTCCTGTTATTTTAAAGGTTAACATTCAAAGGCTAAAAGTAGCTCACTCTATATTCTACAGTAGCACATTCTACCTTGGAATAACCCTCAAATACCAAGAAGACTCAAGAACACTTCAGGAGATGGGAGAAACCATACTTTGTTCCCTCAGGAGCCTCTAAAAATGTAACTGGCACATCCCCAGCATTCAGACTTCTCTGAGCTCAGCAGAATGCAGCAGAACACTTTGCTCTCCATTGCTGGGAAGACTCATTATCCATCTTTCAATTCATCCAATTCCATTAGTGAGCAGGAGGGGAAAAGCAGTCCGTGGCTCACTTGTAGATTAAGACTCTCAGTAAATCCTTATGCATTAAAAGCAAAACACACCCAAGAGAAAATCCAAGAACAACAGAGTCAAAAGTTTCTGAAGAAACCGAGTCACCATCTTCAATATTAAATGCCCACTGTGAAAATGAGGTCCCTCTAGGATAGACGAGGAGAGAGGAACCCAAAAAACAAAACTTATCTCTTGCTTTTGAAGAAATTAGAAAAAAACTCTACAATCCATGCTGGAAATAACCAGGTCAATTCCAGCACAGAAAATATTCCTCCTATTACTCACCTCAGCCAAAAGAGTGCTCTAGCTCTGACTGCCCAGAGCAGGATAATCGAGGGACACATGGCCACACATGGTTATCGGTGCCAAAAATTATAAGAATACTGCTTATCCACAGCAGTTGTGCCCTGATACACAGGGAAATCAGCTTCCCACTTATCCCCTTGTAAATCTGTTGTTGATAAGAATCACATGGATGTAACTAATTTATTTTGGATACTCTCACTGCTCTCATCTAAGTTGGTTCCCCCTCCCTTTTTTTTTTTTCTTAAAAGATTGTTAAAATTCCTGATGAAGTAGTAAACAATAAAACTCTTTCTTTCTACAAGGGGGTTCTCTTCCACAGGGAGACAACTGCAGCCAAAGCAAAGCTCATGACACCAGTGAAAGCAGAGGTTTCCCTCTGCAACCGTCTGCTTTTCCCTCCTCCAGGCTTCCAGCAGCACACCTGTGAGTCAGGATCTGCTTCCACAGTGCCTGAGGGCAAACAGCCCAGTGAAGCCAGCAACCAGGATTTCGTCCAGGTCTAAGCACAGTGCTTTACGTTGCCTTTTTAATTTCTGTGTCGGACACACTGCATGCACCAGAGGTAAGCCCTGGGAGTGCACAATGGACAGAACAGGCTTTTGTCTGGCTCTCCAGAGCCCATTTCTGAGGCTGAGCACAGCCTCATTGCTCAAACATGAGCTCAGCCAGACACCTGCACTCTTTCCCTGCTCAGGAGAAGGAAAAAACCCAGACAACTGGACTCAAAGGTGCAGGAACCAGCCTGACAGCTCTTCCTCCCCAAATATAAGAAGAGGTCCTCCCAATAAGAAGAAACATGTCCTTTTAAAAACCCTCCAAGTGGACAAGGTACACTGGGGACCACACCAAGTGTGTCCTTATCTCCAGCAGACCTCCCAAGTCTCTCATGGAAGATGGAAGAGGGCTACTCCACATAGCAAGGGGCAACCTGAAACCAACACAAGTCAATTCCTCAGCAAGTGGTACTTCCACACAGGACTGGGCTCACTCTTTCTATGCTTCAACAGCCAAAATCACAAGCATGAAGCCCAACACTTTCCCATCCACACATTCCTTGCACACAGCACTTGACCACGAGACTCTTTCCTGCTCCCACGCGTGCACCTGCCTGGCTTCTACACTCACTGTACACCCCTGTGACGGCACACACAGCTCCCACCACCTCCCTGGGAGCTCTGCATGGAGCTTACAGTGACCATGGAGAAAGAGAGCCAACCATCTCTGTTCCCAGGGCAGTGTGGGGGTGAGCTGTGGGATATGAATTCCCGCCTTCTGGATTCCACCAAAGCTAAGAAGCAATACTGGCATTCAAAAGCCAGGACTCACGCCTGCCTTGTCAGGCACTACAAAAGTCCTGCTCATTGGCTGGCGTGCCAGAAATGTCAGCATGGCTGCCATCTGCCAGTTGGCTCTGATAAAAGATAAATTTGACCAAAACCATCCTTTCTCCTTATTTTCTTTATTGTTGCAGCATGGTGGACAATGAGGGTCAGAGTACTCCCTAAAAACCACAGAGGTATTGTGGCTGCTACTCTAGCAGATAACAGGTCAGTGACCCACTCTAGACAAAACAGAAACCTCTCCCACAGTAATTCCTACCTCCCACAGTAATTCCTACCTCAAACCACTCTTGGTCCCAGTTTTAACTGAATTTCATTAGTGAAGGAGCCAGTGAATTCATTGTTCATTCTCCAGCTATGCTGGTAAGTCATATGCTTGTACTGAAAGAGCTGCCAAGGACTACTTGCAGTCTGTGCTGAGCTGATTGCACTCCTGTCTGAAATGCACCTACCAAGCTGTACAGCACTTCTCTGGCTGGGACTGGAGAGTCCAGCAAGATCAGCGAGATCCAAATGCAGCCCAGACTCCAAAACACACCTGTTATTCCACCATGCAATGCCAATAGTGCAAAACAGTAATCATCTGCTTGATGTTTCTCCTGTCCACTTCTTCCCCATAGGAGCAGAAGTGTTCCAGGGTGAGGTATCAGGCACGTTTTCACCTCGTCCATTTGTACAGCACAGCAGATCTTTCTCCCACCACATCTCCAAAAAGTGTTTCTTCCTTTAAACCCATCCCTCTTCTACAGTGGCAAAGACATCTGGGAAACCTGCCGCAAATTTCAGCCCAACTCCACCATTTTTTAAGAGTGTACATCTTCCACGTCACAGCTACAAGGACAGGTTTCACCAAAGCACAGGCACTCACCACTGCCCCATCTCCCCACTGTTGCTTTCTTTCTTATAAAAGTAAAGAAAACCTGGGTTGAACAAGTGAACTTTGCTCCTTTTGTATTCAGATCTGGCACCAGCCACAGATAACAAACAGTGGTCAATGCCAAACATTTGATGTCACCGACTCCTGCCTCGGCTTTTCTTTATGCAGCTTCATTACTGCCACCAGGAACAACCTGTGGGTCTGAGCAACATCCTCTCTTGCACCTCCCCTCCCACACATCTCATTTCTACCTCTCTTAAGAGGCCATGCCACACCCCACATCCTCCACGCTCCCTCTCTGGGATGCACTCACCTCAGCAGGTAGGAGAGGTGGCTCCATGGCAACCTACAGGGATGCAGGCAGTGCAGTATCAATCAAGGGTTGCACAGTGTGTATTTGCTTGGCTGCACCCTGTGGACAGTGCCTGTAGATCAGCACGTAATTGAATTTAAACAGCTGCCAAGGACCCTCCCTCAACTGTTGCAGAACAGAATTCCTGATGTCCTTCCTTATCCCACTAAACCAGTATCCTGCCTCTAATAATGTCCACCACTACTGGCATCAAAAGCAAGCATGTGTGAAATACACACACACACATATATATATATATATAAAAGTCCAGCTAGCATATCATGGCATCAATTCATGTTTGCATCCTTCTAAGGAGCTGGATACACTTTCAGTCCCACATTGAGCTTATTGCACTCCAGCCCTACAGAGCTGCATAGCAGTTTTCCAGCTTGGACTGCGATCATAACGGCCTGACAAGAAACACAGGCTAGAAAAAAGGACCAAGCTGGTCACACCCAAATACCCAGACCCCAAAACATACCTCTTACTCAGCCATGAAATTCCAGAAGTGGAAAACAGTCATCACCCTCCTGCTCATCTTGCCAAGTTTTATTACTGCCAGCAGCCAGGACACAGGACTTAGTAGGACTCCCTGAATCCATTCCCCAGGATCCCAGGGTGTTGAGGTCACAACCAGAGGAGTCTGGCAGGCAGGACAGAAAGGAGCACTGAAGGGAGAAGCCCATCAGCAGTGCTGTTACTACAGGGCACATCCCTGCCAAGGGGGCCTGGCAGCCAACAGCTTCTGTGCTGTGGACAGGGGTGGAATGAGGCACTCTCCACAGAACTGACAAAACACCTCATCTCTGTTCCACACACCTGCCATTCCTCATTTCTCCCTCCACACCCTGGCTTCAGACACGGGGTAGCAGGAAAAAGCACGTTTCTCACAGACTGGGAAGATGGTCACCATCCCGGGGAAAAGCTCTGTCAAAATGCACGTACAAAAGAGGATGGGAAAATGGGATGATTTTACAGTGACACTGTTCATTTCATTTCAGCTCTGCTGTGGCAAAAGAAAAATCACATTCAGGGTCTGAAAGGCAGGATGAGCAAGTGAGAAAGGAGGAGACCTGGTCTACACCCTTAGGACCTTGAAGGTTTTTAAACAACCAGGGAGACTCGGGCTTCTGTCCTCAAAGCCAGAGAAGCTGAGATGAGCTGTCATTTCCAGGAGCCCCCCTCCCTCAGGCTTTCCATGACCCCAGCTGTCAGTGCACACGCTCAGCGAGAGCTGGAGATAACCCACTGTTGAGCACAAGGGCAGAAATTAGAGTTGAGGGGTAGAACATCCTCTCAGGAGGCTTAAGGAATAAGGCTGGTGAGGCCATTGGGAATAGTAATGGTAAATTGGGACATGAAGAAACACAGCTACCCTTTTTGTTTTACAGAGGCTGTTATTTTTTTTCTTTCTAAGCTTCTGCCTTAAACAGAAGGCACAAGAAGAACAGAGGGACAGTATGACTGCTTTATAAATAACCAAATTATCTGGAAATGCCAGACAGGATAGTCTGCCAGAAACGGGTACACATGGTGATAGAGATGTCACACTAACAAACACATGTAAACACACATTTTCCTTCCATCCATAACCAATAGTTCAATGCATACCTGAGTGAAGAAGCCAAACTAGGTAGAAGGAACAAGTGAATGTGCCAGTGGGATGACCTGGCTAGAAGAGACACAGCTCTCTAATCAACCCCCTCAGGGCTGTCTCAAGAGCAAGGGAGTTGCTGCCTTCTGTGCATGTATGATGGAAACGGTTCAAGCCACGATACAACTTTTATTTTCTGGGAATGATAAGCCTGCTGGAAAATTCCTAAGAGAAAAGAGAGCCCTTCATCAGCCACTCCCACCTAGCATTTTTGCTTGACATGGGAATACAAGCAGCTTTCTTCCACCCCCTTATTGAAAAATGTATCACACCCAAAGAGAGAAACCTTCAGAGGCTGCACTGAAAGTAGCAAATAAAATTTCTTTAACACACTTGCCTTGACTTAGGAGAAATAAAATTCGTTAAACTCTTACAAAATGTACAACAAGAGGGACTAATCACCTCAGACTCGAGAATAAAATAAAGTGTCACACATGGGACGTTATTTCAAGCACTCATTAAAGGTGTTTTCTTATTGTTCCCTGAAGCCAGCATACAGCAGGGAGTGCCAGGACTTTTAGCAGGCAACTGGGGGAGTCCTTCTCCTCCACTGCAGAAGCCGCAGGACAACGAACAAAAGCAAGAGTTTGGAATGAAACACGCTTTTTGCAGAAATACAGCATATGACCCGAAGTAAATACAGGCCAGGAACTCAAAGACATCACCAGCAAACTACAGAGCAAGGATGTGATCCGAGGTAAATTACATGGAGGAGCTCAGAAGTTGCCACCTCCTCCAGCTCGCAGCTCAAGCTTCCAGCAAGGGCATGTGACACAGAAGTGCTGGCACGCCAGAGCAGCTGTAGCAAACCAGAGCCCACCTGTGCAAGCCAGCCTTGTGCCTCTGACAGGGACCTGTCATCAGATGTGTCACACGAAGCTCAAGGGATGCTACCCCAGCTTCCAACAATCCATCCCCCCATTGACCAGCTTCCTTCCAACAGTCCACAGACTGGGAACTGCCTGTCCTAGGCATGCAGAATGCTTCAGAGAATATCAAAGCACTGAAACTTTTTCACTGACTTTTCTAGTTGCCATGAGCTCAGCATCAGCTGGGCCAAGTCAGGAGCTCTGCTCCCTCCACCACAGTCAGTCCTTTGGCAGCAATGACAGTCACCCAGGAGAACTGGGATGGACATTTTTCTGACTCTGGCACTCTAAGAGGCTCTTCAGCCTCCACAGTACCAGCTGCTAACACCATTCATCACACCAAAAGCTTCCCTAAGAACCTTAGCAATGGCCATGAAGGTCACAAAGGAAATGTGCTTTCTCAAAAGGGACTTCTTTCAAAACTGTTTGAACAAAACGGCCTCTGATGGGTGATGCTATGTCAATCAACCCTTGTTCTAGGAGGCACCACACGAACCCTCAAAGCCAGGAAGTGCTGTAGGAGGACAGAGGAAGTGAAGCAGGGCAGAATTTAAGGGATGCTCTAGAGTTGCCTGAAATAAAGACATATCATTGCTAAAATTCAACAGGATACTGCAACAAGTTGATTACAAAAGCCCTCAGGAAAAGTCAGACTTTAAAAAAAAAAATTACCGCAGTTTATGTTCTTCAGGAGAGGACAAGAAGAAGCAGCTACTTGTAAAGATTCCTCATGGCAAGCAACACCACGGTGCAGTAATAACCCACTGCCATCAGCTCCCCATCTGATGCAGCTTCCAGAAAAAGAAGGGAACAGAACATCCCCTGGACTGCGTGGTAAACAAGCCTCGCTCTGTCCCTCCTCCACTTCCAAGGGTCCTACAAGCCCATCGTAAAGGCCAGCTCTTCTTTATACAACAGGGAAATTTGACCGAACAAAAGGCGGAGGAAGGCAATAATCGCTTCACAAGATTTATGGCAACATTCAGAACACCTTTACTAATTCCGCGGGCTGTGCAAAGTTTATGACACCACCCGCAACAGGTTAAAACACTTTCCTAAGCAAGAAAAAAAAAACAACAAAGCATACAAGGGCCGAGCCCTTGCGAAGCTGCGCGATGCCACAGGGCGCTGGAGGGGAAGCAGTGCAGGGCTACGGTAGAGCCGGGCTCGGCTTGGCGCGGCCGCCTCCCCACGGCTGCGGGTGCCCGCAGGGACGGAGCGAACGCCGGGCCCGGTGCCTCACACGGGGCCCGGGGGCCGCGCTCTGCCCGGCTCTGCCCCGCTCCGCCCGGCTCTGCTGTGCTGCCGCCCCAGCCCCGGCCCCGGCCCCGGCCCTGCTCCCCCGTCCCACCGGTGCCGCCATTTCGGGCGCTCCGCCTCACCCTCGGCCGCCGCTCCGCGCCGCCGCACGCCCCGACCTGCCGCGCTGCCGGGAGGGAGCAGGCGGGCAGCGACGGGAGGATTCCTCCGGAGGGGCGGGAGGGAGGCGCGGCCGGCCCGGCCCAGCCCAGCCCAGCCCAGCCCAGCCCGGGCCACCTCCCCCGCCCCCCGGCCGGGTCCGCTCGCCCCTCCGGCGGCGGCTGCTAGTCCGCAGCCTCGGCTCCTGTCCTCACGTCGCCCCTTGCACGTGAAGGCCTTCCACGTTACAGCCAACTCCAGCTGGAGAGGCTTTTTTCTTTATTTTTAAGGCGCCGGTTTAAAGTGTGGTCCATGAAAACACCCTGCCTTGTTCTCCCATTACCTCACTTGAGGCACAGCCCACGTCCTGCTGTGCTAAGCAGCAACCCTGTGCGAGGGATGCTCCCGGGAAAGACCCGCGCCCGCCGCACGGCTGAGTGGCCTCACACGGTTTTTCAGGAGTGGGAGGAAGAGAGGACATCTGGGCAGGGAAGGGAAAGGCCAGTTTAGAACCTCCTGGGTGTTTGCCTTAACCTCTCCATGTGCCCAACTCGGAAATCACTCCATCCTTCCCAAGGAGTAAGCTCACTTGCGCTCAGAGCTGTGGGAGAACCAAGTGATCAAATGGAGCCTTGGGGGATCAGCTCGCTTGCACACTGGCAGATTTGTTGTGGGGAAGATGTGGCAGAACCTGGAAGCCACAGGAGACACCGGCCCCTGCCCAGGTCCTGGTAGCCACCACATTGGGCCACTGCCTTCTTGCCGTGTCCAGGCATTTCATGCCCAAACGGGAACCCACATAATCTCCCTGCCCCAGCGGATTTGGGTCAGCAAATGGGCATGACCGGGGACAAATGCTTCCTTGGGAGAACCTGCAGGTAAAGGTAAGATACCCCACAGGAGCCCCAGCTCCCCATCCTCAGTTTATTGCTGGAGTAATAGATTTTTTTTTTACTGCAGACACTTGTTTACTTGGAGGAGACTAATTTTACCTTCTCAGGTTTCCTGTGGACTAGTATTTTCAGAAGTAGCACACAGCTACACTTGTGTTTGCAGCATCATATATACGTATACAAAACATGCCCTGCAGGTTGGAGAGGCTGGAGCTGGGTTATTGTAGCCATGCCAACTGAAATTTCCATGTGACCCATCAGCAGCCAGATAAGTAAGGAGCTGAGAGAGCCTGCTAACAAAACTCTGAACTGCAGGGCTGTGGGTCTATTGGCACTGAACGGGAGATTGCCAAACAGAGCATTTGAAGGTGTATAATGGTCTCTGAGATACATTTATAAACTAGAGATGAAGTACTTGGTCAATATATATAGTTATAGTCTAAGCAATCAACAAGTAAAAAGATCATGAAGAGAAGAGGATGACTGGACAGAAAATAATGTGTGACTGCATGATCCCCATAGCAGGAACTCATTAACTGTGTGTAAATGGAAATGGTCCCTTGAGTTCAGGCTGCTGGAATAAAGAAGGCAGTAGAAAACATCTCAAACCTTTGCAATTCCTGCATTTGTCCCGTGGAAAAGCTTTAAAATTAACATCGTGGCTTAATGCTCTCTTTTCAGCCCTGTTTTGGCTTTTCAAAGAGATGCTGTCAGCCTAATCCTCTTATGCTTACCCTTAGCACATTGACATGAAACAGACAAGTGAAAGCAAAGCAGAGCGAGGTCCCTTTGCCGGCCTGCAGAGATTTGCAGGAGCACGGCTCCTTATCAGAGCAGCTGTTTTTTTTGCTTTTGCCCCTACACCTGACTGTGTACACAGGTGCACTGTTGCATGTGCCAGGATAAGGCTTCCCAGGCTGTAAGAAGAGTACTTTCTTGTGATTCGATTCCAAAATACCTTACAGATTACGTGCAAAAAGTCATTTGTTCAGTAAGAGGCTGGAGCCAATATAGTGAATGCATAAGCCCCCAGGCAGTCTTATTTTGCATCCTCCCTTATCTCATGCCCCCCTCAGGATATCCCATTATTTGCATTTATGCTGCAGTTTCCAGCAGTCACTTACAAAGGGTGGCTGTTCCCAGAGCTTCCATTTAGAGGCAGGAGAAATCCTGACAAAAAAGGGGGATGTAGTAAAATGAAGAACTTTTTGGAAAATTCTGGTCTCAGTTAGGTCTGATATCAGACAGGCTTAAAAACTACCAACATGCCCCTTGAGACTGTATCTTCCAATAGGACATTTAATTATTGTGCTGAGAGACAATGAAAGACCTTCCAGTAATGAACCCCACCCTGCTGCTTACCGTTTTCCAAGCTCAGCCTGCTCAAATTCTGTGCCACTTTGTCATCCTTTAAACAAAAATCCACCCTTTCCTGCTTACAAAAAATATATGTTACAATTAACAACTTGTGCTATCAGTTTATAGCAGGGGAAATGAGTAACAATTTGTTTGGTCAAAACTGCAGAGTGATTAGTCCTGTAATGCATGAACATCCAGCTGGAGCCATGCCAGGGCACAAGGATTAAAAGCAGCCAAATTGCTAACTCTAGGGAAAAGGATGCATGGGACATTAATAAAATAAATGTTTAGTTCTATGAATACAGGTAACAAGGTGAGAACCTGTCCTCTCCGACAGCACTGAACCCTCAGACATTGAAGAAGTGTCTCCCCTTTTTCTCCTCCTGCTCTGCCTTCCCTAATCAGCTGGACTCCAACTGCTTAAAGGAGGTAAAAAAAGACTGGAGATGAATTTCTCCTGAGACAAGAGAGAAATTGTCCAAGACGTGGGTTGCTGGTTAACTCTCTCCCTGCTTGTAAGACCGCCTGTGTACCACCACTTCCTGAGCAGTGAGAAGGGAAGGTCACACTAGGATCATCAGTGATTAATGATGGGAGCCTGAACCTCCTGCAGCACCTGAAAAAAGTCTCTCACCACAACCACTTGTAAGACAGCGTTTCTTTATTGCCTGTACCGTTTGCACACTAATTAAACATACTTAAGGTTGTACATTAGAAGAACCCGATGGTTCTTGCTATTGCAGTATGACAGGACTGATAAAGGTAATACACAGGACTAGCCTATATTTGTGTGTCAGCCGTATTTCACACCTTTGTCTTGGGTGTGCTGTGTACAGAGCGTGGGAGGTGTGTGTTCAGAACACCTTAGCACGGATTTCCCTTCCCAAGGATTGCTTCTTGGAAACACGAGCAGTTCCCCTGGCAGCACTGTAGGTCTTACTTCAGGCTCCACACCAGCTACCCTGGTTCCTTCAGGGCCTCTTGTATCTTTCTGATTCCCAGTCTCTGGAAGGCGTTAGTGCAGTTAAATGGTGTGAGCCACAGTCAGCCAACAGTAAGGACTGAGCAGGATCTTACTACTATTAGCTCTTCCTTTTACTCAGAAATCCTCTTCTTCCAGAGAAAAACTTCCTCTTTACTTTTGTTAGGAAAGGGCACCAGGAGGAACCATGGAAATTCTTTGTCATTTTAATGGTCTGTAGGTGACTCAGAGCACTTTTCCTGCCTGGGATTTTCCCAGCGAAATTTGTGCAATAAATAGACATTCAGAGTAACCGCCTCATCCCAAGAGAGGAAAGACCAGGGACAAGTACAGACCTTCCCTATGCTGCAAGGTTTGGGGGCTGCATCACAGCTGCAGTATCACATCTTGTGCCTAAAATGTCAGAGTCACATACAGAAACAGCCCCAAAGACAAAAGGGGAAAGGGCACTAACAAAAATCTTACTTAATCCCAAGGCTTTGAGAGCCACTGAGCTGCAAACCAGAAAGCATCACACCCCAGAAGCTCCACGCCCAGGCACTGTGGCAGCTTTGCCGACAGGAGCACTTTTGGGGACAGCTCCCACCTCTGCCTGTGCTCCTCTTTGCCCGGCTTTACCTCACCCCTCAGTGACAAGAAGGCCCCTTCCCGATGGGAACAGGTTGAGTTCAGCTCTTTCTCAGGCCCTTCACCAGTAAAGTGAGGCTGTTGCTCAAGGTCTCTGCACGAGAAAAAGGTACATTTCACACAACAGCTGCCTTGCACTTCCAGCCCACAGGCATTTGAAAGCACTCTGGTGGGATCTATCATGAGAGCAGGTAAGGCAGTTCTGAGTTCCTGGAGATTCTTCAGGAAAGGATAAGAGAATGGGAGGAAACAGGCAGCACTCAGCCTTAAAACAGGCTATATATGGCTCCCCTGGTTTGTCCAGCACAGCTCCTGCAATGGGCTATGAATCAGCAGCACATGCCAGCGCCTGTGGGTCCCAGGGCAACTGTTCTGTGTTCTGTAAACATACACCAGGACAGTGGAAAGGTCCATAAGGGTGACAGAGCAACGAAAGCCATTGGGATGACTTGTCCTATCCGCTCATACTATAATCACATATGGAACCTGTTAGCTACAATATCGACAAGTCCAACCAAATCCTGCAGTAAATCCAGATCTTGCAGGAAGTGGTGGAAGCATTCTCACTCACCACAGCAGGCTCTCAGTTGAGCACTGCTGCTGCAGAACCAAGAGGACGTGCTTCTCTCTGAGACAGATGGATCACTACTTAGAGCTAGTCCAAAATTAAAATATTTTTTTCTCTCTTACACGGAAATTCTATTTAATACAGACCCACTGTGTCCTCTGCTCTCTGCTGCTAGGCCACTTTGCCAGAAAGAACAGGATCAAGACTTTGTCCCTTTACAGGGAACCAGAATCTCCAGACAGAGGGCCCAGTCTGTGCTACTAGCTAAGACCAGCCAAATTCCCCTAAAGAAGCAGAGGCCTCGAGAGACCAGGGCTGCATGCAGACTTGGGAAGTAGAACAGTGCAGATAATATGCACATTTTGGCCTGATTTATACCTCAAATTCACAGACTGGAAAAGCTGCACCTTCCCCAAGTCTCTAGAGAGCTGACACCATCAAATTCAGCTTGCTTGAAAGGAACCCCCAGCTTCATGATACAGCATTGGCACATGACTCTTGCTGACACACTGGTGTGCTTTATGTGCAGCACCCTTTCCTCCTGCTGATATCTTCCAGCTGCAGGGCATTCTCCCTCTGCCTGTCTTCTTGTGCTGTCAGCAACCTGGAAAGAGCAGCACAGATCAAGAACACAGTCTGGTTACTGAGCTCTTCCTGCCAAGGCATTTGTCTCTGCCCTTTGCTCTCCACCAGCCATTTAGGATTTATATTTAGGATTGCAAGAAGTGACAGGCCCAAAGACTGGACTTCTCTGGAAGTTGGTCTAGATAAACCACGTACAGAGAGTGAGCATGACTTTTCAGGGAACAGGGAAAGAAACTGGACATATACAAGAGAGGGAGTATCATGGTTTAGTAATCTGAGCATCAGTGTGAGTGGCCTGTGCCTTATTCCCAAGATCCCCCACTGATGTCAGAATCCTGGGTTGTTTGCTCCACCTGTCTGGGCCAACTTGTAATAATCATGGTAATAAAGCATGCTGAAGGCACGTGCTATGGGAGATGTGATTCACCTGGCTGGTAAATCCTCCTAGTTAATGAACAGCTACGTCCTGCTGTTCAGCAGAGATGATGCAGGAGGAGGTGACGAGATAAAAGAAAACAAAAGGATAGTTTTCTTGTGAGACTTGAAATACTTTTTTTCCAAAAACTATCTGTTTGGGTTTTTTTAACTGAAAATTTTAGAGCAAATTTCTTTCAGCTGAATAGTACCTCATCTCCTTTTAAAACTATTGCCACTGAAATAGCTCAGTCTGTACAGTGCTTATTAAGATAGCTATAAAGAACCCTTAGAGCTGCATGAAGACTTCAAACTGAAAACATCACCTTAAAATCTGGGACAGCATGCCAGGTTTTTGTGATGAAATATTCAAATTAAACTCCTGATCTTGCAACAGCAAGTTCTACCAGGTGAAGCTTTGTGGGCAAAGAGCCCAGTCTACACTTGGTGCTCTCCAGGCACAAAAGACAAGGACCTGGAGTCAGTCTCTGACACCCCCCTCTTCTTGCCCATTCCCCAGGAGAGCCCACACCAGTTACCTCCAGCTGGGGAAGTGTCCCAGGGTGCCTGCTGCTGTTCACTGACCTGGCCATGTGCAGCATGGGCTCCATAACGTTGTATCCAGTCATGGCGCTGCACTCGTAGAACACAGCCTTGTACTCCTGCCAGAGAGCACAGCAAGCACACACAGTGACTGCCAGCTCTCCACCATCACCATTCACCCACAGCCTGGGCAGCTGGCCCACCCTCATCCCCAGGAACCCTGCCAAGAGCCACTGGAGCGAGGAAGGTGGCTGCTACCCTGCTGGGGTGCACACCCTGCTCACCAACCCAGGAGAAGGAGATGCTTTTTCAGCACTGAGGGCCAAGCCAGAGTGTCCAAAAGCGAGCGCTGGGGGAGTTGTTTGGGATGAGAAAACATCTCTCCAGGGTACTTTGATTCCTTTACCTTTTTGTTGTGAGTCCAGAAGGCAGCAAACACCTTTGAAACCCTGTTCCCTCCACCCAGGGGCCAAGGTGCCAGCAGGCAGGCAGACAAAGGAGTGAGGAAAGGGGCAGAATGATGTTGCATTATGGAACCCTCAAATAGGAAATCAGCCATGCATGTTCCCCTCCAAAGGGCTGTAAAATGAGGCATCAAGCCCCAAGAGAAATACATGAGCCTTCTCAAGAGCCATTGTCTGCTACATACAAGCCACCACCTCATCCTCCCTTGTACCAGAGGGACCTGGGTACATGTCCGTCCACATTGGAGAAACAGGGGGTGGGAAGGACTGGGAAGGTACCATACTGGGAAATGGCTCCAAGAAGGGCTTTCCACCAGCCAGACTGCCCTGGCCACAGCTGGAGGGTGGCTGCAGAGCAGGTCAAGCAGCAGAGCACTGAATCACACCTTGGCCAGCCTTTCCCCCTCCATCCTGGGCACGTTCCGGGTCTCTCTCTGCACAGCATCCAATTTATTTCCAAGCAGAAAGACCACAGCTCCATCCTCTATACCTTCCTGCAAAAGAAATAAAGACCCCTAGAGACCCAGCCACTCAGAGCAGATCCTTCCAGCTCAAGCAAACAAAACCTTCAGTGGCAGCAGGACCAGGCCCATTAGATCAATAAAGGGCCATTCCTTCTATCGTCCCAGGGATTTGTGAAATGAAGCTTGAACTAGGGGAACATTCCAAATGTTTGGTGTGTTGAGTTGGGATGGTGAGAGAGGGGAGACAGGACATAAGTACCTCTCAGGGAAATAAGAAGCCTAAAGAAAAGCAGCTTGCCTCATAGGCATTTTGGAATTTGTGATCTGGCAGACCTCCTTAAATAAGCTCAGTAATTTGAATGTGCAGTACTGTGTGTAATGTGCTGTCCTAAACTCAGTGATCCCTTGCTGAAAATTCACTGGCCAAGCAAGTTAAACAACCTTCACCCCTTGTAAGCTGTCTCTGTAGGAACTGTTATTCCTAGATGATTCCTGGAGTCCCTTACCTCTGATCCAACTCTCTATAGTTCCACTGGCTCACTAGAACATGGTCAGAGTAAGAACAGGGCTCAAAGTTATTTCCATACTCAAGTGCCATACAGAACCTGAACAGCTTCAAAACAAATTACACAGATGGGGAGAGGAAAAGAAGAGCGAGATTAAAATATACAGATTTAATGTGGTTTGATTTTCTATGTGCTCAGTTTAACCTTCCTCCTAAAAGGAACCTGATTTTCAGAGGCTGGTTAGTTTTGAAGACCTTGATCTTTGATCTTTTAAGACATAAGTGGTTGTTTGTTTTTTCCCCAACAGGCTCGTGGAAATTAACAATATTAGAATCCTCCAACCTATTCATTCCACTGAGATCTTGGTTTACTCAGCACAATCAAAACAAAACTGCCCTTGAAAATTTCCCTTCACCTCTTGATCATCTACACACAACTAATTTGAATTATAAAGAGAGGTATTTTTGTATCCCCAAGAAGATGTAAGCCACAGATAAATGCTTTTAGTGAGTGTTTGGAATAAAAGACAGGGGGAAATGCAACTGCATTAATCCATTGGTACCAAATTAAATTAAAAAAGGAAATAAAAAGGACCACCTTCCTTTCCTGTGCATAGACCAGACACCAGGAGATGTCCCTGCCTGAGCACAGGTGGAATGTGACCACGTTTAGGAGATGCACACAGTGCACATGGGCTGCTTACAAACCCACACTACTGTTTTGGCATGTCCCACCACGTTCTGCCCCAGAAACGGCCCTCCTTGATTTAATGGGCTACCACAGGCTTCGTTACCTTCAGCACAAAGCTTCCAAACTGACCACCACAGGCTCCTGCTTTGATAATTCAGCTCACTAGGTCCACAGGACTTCGTGGGGCACTGAAAAATGTCCCTTCCACACAGACTATTGGGAGCTGGTGTGGAGCAAGGTCCTGCCCTCACCTGGACGCTGCTCATCCAGTTCTGCACCGCCAGGAAGGAGCACTCGGCCGTGATGTCGTACATCACCAGGATCCCGTCTGCCTTGCGGAAATACTGCTTGGTGATGCTCCGGAACCTGAGCCCAGACACAAGGCAAAGCACCCTCAGAACCTCCCTGTGCAGTGGGGAGTGACACAGGGGGATTGTCTGTGTATCAGTGCAGGCTCTCTGCAAGGCCTGCCGTGTGATGTGTGTCCCCACACAGATCCCTGCACCTCTGAAACAGGCCAGGCAGCTGTGGGTAAGCAGGAATCTTGCCAAATGCATGGTGCCGAGAGAGCAAGAAAGAAGACCTTTAAAGAAGCAGGAGAATCTATTTGGGTGAGATAAGAAAAGGTAATTTCCTATTAAAAGGGAAACGGATGGAGAAAACACCATCTTTCTCTATAGTCTGGAAGAATCTGCAGATGTACCACAGTACAAACTAGGCATGCATAATGTCTGCCCCAGAGCTGCCAAAACAGACTCAGCATCAGTACAGTCTGTTTCCACTATTGAATCTATAAATCAGTGCCATTATACATTAAAAAAATCAGGAGTTAGACACTATTTCCAAGAAAAGCTCCTGCCAGACATCTACTTTTTCCCGTCCGTACCATTTAAAACCACAGGTTTGTATTTTGTGAATAAATTCCAACCAAAGCCAACCAAACAACCAAAACAACAAACCCAAACCTTAGAATCTGTAAGCACTTTGTGACACAGCCATGATATAACCACACTAATTGCAAACTGATGTAATTAACAATGTAATTTGGGAATTAACAAATGTAGCAAAAGTCCTGAGATCTCACTAGAGAGCTGTGTATTTCCTGCACAGGATAACAAACTCTCCTCTTGCAAGCCAAGAAAACCTACAGCTGTTATCCTCCTGTCCTCTTCAGAGAGTTGCCTGAAGCTGTTCTTTCTCACTATAATAAGGACACAATATTCTGGCACCTACCCAACTGAGAAAGCACAGACTGTATCTTTGGCAGTCTAGGTGCACCTCTGGAACTTGCCAGCCCGGCAAGATGCTCCAGAAGAAATATCAAAGGTAGCATGCATCAGTCTCAGGGAAGTCACCAAGGAGTTCTTGCATGCTCCAAGGGGTTCTTCCATCTCTTCCTTAGATAGTCACAGTTGGACACCTCTAGTCAGAAGTAATTCATATTCCTCCAGAAGAAGAAAAGGCTTTTGCTTCTTCCCAGGTCTCCTAATTGGTATCAGCACTGAGCCAAGCTCTCTCTTGTGGGTACACATCTAGGACCTAGTGCTGCAGGGGTCTGTGCTAAAGGTCCTTCTGCAGAGACAATATCTTGAATTTGGCCTCTGCTGCAATCTGGCCTCAATAAAATGTCACATTTTATGTCACAGCAACTTCCTTTACTGCTCAGTTTCAGCATCAAAATAACCTCAGGAGTCCCCTCAGAAATAATTATTTCTTCAGCATGAAGCCTAATTTTGGAAGAGAGAGTTGCTTTTCAGTAGATACTCCTACTTAGTACATTCCCAGTAGCTCTGCATGGTCTAGAGACAGACAGCACCATTGGCACAGTTTAGGATTAGAATATTCCCATGACCTTGGCTGCCCTCTGAAGGCCTGCCTCCATAACATATTTAGCTCAAAATACCCAGTGCTTATTTTTGTCAGGCCCTTGAGGTTCATGGCCCTCTTGAAATAGCTTTTCATCTTAAGCTTCGAATTCTATCCTACATAAAATGTAATTTACATGGAGGCAGTGATGGGCCTTCATCTCTAGTAGCAGATGAAGGTCAAACATGTCCTCTACTGCTCTGATCCTCACCAACACTGCTGGTAACATCTATCCCATGCTTTTGATGGGGAACCAGTGTTCAGTGTCACAAAAAGCTGCACAATTCCTCTACCAAGGATTATCACTTCCACAAGCAGAAGGGACAGTGAAAGGGGCCAATAACCTCACAGTCTAGCAGGGTAGTTCAAATCACCTTCCCCACAGGTCATGCTAATTCAGCTGGCTTTGACAGCAGAATCAGATCTGGAAAGGTTCAGAGTCCTTTCCACCCTTTGAACCCCATGACATACATCTATGGACAGACTGCTTGGAGCCACAAGCATGCAGGTCAGACACATGGAAAACTACTTTTCTGTCCACCCTTAGAGCAATCTCCCCAGGCCCTGCTTCACAGTCACAGCTTCTAGTACTCTCTGGAGCAGACTTTTGCTGCAGATTCAGCCCTGCAATAGCTGTCACGACCTGTCTGGTCCTTCTGAAGCTGATAGTTTTCCCAGGGACAGAATCCAGCTGCATGCACTCTTTCCCTTTCCCCCACTGAGCCTGGCAGAAATGGCTTACCTCTCTTGTCCAGCTGTATCCCACAGCTGCAAGGCAACCTGGGTGTTATCCACCATTAGACTCTTCACCTGATAATCGATACCTGTCAGGAAGGTGACAATGATTGTGAGGTAGGATGGGGAGAGCAGCTTGCCATTACAATGGCCAGACCAACTCCATTTAATTCAGGGAAATTGCAAGATTGATTTAATACTGGGAGAGGTACCATCTTTAACTCTAGCTGGGTTATAATACAAGCAGAAAAGCATTTGCCCAGGCTGCCTTTCCCACTTTCCTTATCCAGGTGAGCCAGGCACCCTATTACTTACCAATGGTTGCATTGAGCTCAGCCAAGAACCTGTCATAGCAGAAGCGGTGGATGAAGGAACTCTTCCCAACACCAGAATTCCCTACAAAAACCACTTTAAAGATGCGATCTGGGGAACAGCTCACTGGTTCCAGTGCTTGGAGCTAAAATGGAAAAAAGGCATGAGGTTTTGAAGAGCCCAGCTGCAGGCAGTACTTTGATTTAGGGCTTGGACCCCTGCACTGTAGATCTGTGGAGCTGGAGTTTGATGGGAAGAGAGTCAGACACCCTCATGTCCCTAGCAGGTGTTAGAGGAATAACCCCAGGGAACTGCACTCACCTTGCTTTCAGTGCCAACAGGCTGGGCTCGAGGAGGCAGCAGAGCAGCATCTAAGCCATCTGCATTTTTTCTGCAGTCAGAGTCACCCTTCAAAGCCACCTTAAGCCACTCAGGATCTGCTGCCAAGGGCCATCTCTCCTCATCTCTGCTGTTCTCTCCAAAGTTTGTGTTGCCTCCTTCTCCTGTCTTCATCCATACCCCGTTGCCTGGGAAGTATTTACAGTTCTTTCTGTGGGGTTCTTCCACTGCCACATCCACTGGGAAGGTGAAGGGAAGGTCCGCAGAGGCCAGTTGTCTGTATTAAAGTCCACAGGCAGCACACATAGGGTGGGAGGGGGTGAGGAGATAGGGAAAGGAAATTCCAACCAACCAATGCAAATTCCCAACCAGCCAATGCAATCCAGTTAGTGTATATGAAGCTCTCACAGGAACTCTATACATTCACTCCCTCTGACTAAGGCTCCCCTAGGGAAAGAGAGAGTTCACCAGAGCTGTGTGTACTCATATGTGCTGACAAATATTTCATTAATTTTAATAAAAAGTGTCACTTTGGTTTTTCAATAATTCTTTGCCTACCACTTCCCCCAGTAGTGAAAAAATGAGGCAAAACATACAGAACGAGAGCCTGTTTTCTAAAAAAAAAATAATAAAAAAGAAGCAATAATTGCCCCTGTATTTTTGTTACTAAATATTATACAAAAAGAAAGACCGCCCACACAAGAGCAGCCTGATGCACTGGGGGCAGAGCTGATATGGTAATTGGAGGAACAACTTTCAAAAGAACAACTAAAATAACCAATTTGAACTACTGCAATCACTGCTGAGGAACAAGGCAGCATCACTGGTTTTCTATGGTTAAAGAACTAGAGAAGGAGTGAGAAGACCTAGAATTAAGCTGAAGATATTTATCCACCACAGATGCCTCTGCTGCTTTCACTGGTCAGCAGACTGCATTTGGAAGCAAATTAGAGCCACCAGAGCACAGTACAGTCAGTCTTTTCAGGGGCAAGACATCCCACCCTTTTTCTTTCTATTAGTGGAAGAATCCAAACAATTCTTTCTCACTCTAGCAAGTGCACTTCATCTGGATTGCAAAATTCACCTGCTTTCATGTCTATACTTTTTTCTATGAAAGGGAGCTCACATTCCTGGTTGCCCTCCCTGCATTTGCCCCAAATTCCAGTCCAGAGCCAGGCCAGCTGGAGCTTCTCTCCCTTGAAAATGGACACATACTCTCACAGTCTCAGGCTCTGGGGAATGGTGCCCATCTCCCAGGGCTGGCCAAATCACACAATGAGGGGTCTCAAGACCCTCTTTAGTGGGGGCAAAGGGACAAACACAAAACTCTGAACAGTGACCCCAGATCTGATGGATTTCTTTTCATGTTTCTCAAGCAAAGTGATGTGACACAGCAGTGGGACAGAGACAGGGCCAACAGTTACTCCCCTTCTCTCACCACCTTCATTGCCAAACTTCTCCAGCTACTAAGCCTTTCCAGGAGGTTTATTCCAGTAGCAGCTAGAAGCATCTTTGCAAGAAATAATTGGGGAAGGAGATGGGAGAACTTGCTTATCTGATTCAATGGATAGGATGTGCCAGTCACACAACCATGAAAGAGCTCTGCCTCAGACCTTGCCAGGCAACCTGGGCTCAAGAATCAGCCCTCCTCCACAGTCTACCCTAAGTCCATGAGCCAAGGAGCCTTGAGCTAAATCCTTAAATGCAAGAATTGCATTTAAATCCAGAATTGCAAGCATTAAGGGTGAGTTGAAGCTGGAAGAAACTGAGCCTAGACCTATGTCTCTAGCTGGCACCAGGAGAAACTGGGGAACGATGGGACTTTGCAGAGACCTGGTAAGAAACAGAGGAGTACGCTGCCTTTAGAACTTGTTTGGGGCCAGCAGTCACAGGTGACATCCAGCTTCAAGCCAAGTCACGGTATATTCTGCATGTGGAGTGGAAAAAAAGAGAAAATACCTTGGCCACACAGATGTGCTGCCTGCCCTGCCTGAAGGGAGGCCTGGTGTGCCAGGTGAGCATCTGCATAGGTGTAGAGGGAGATGAGCAGGATGAACCCACCTGGAGCTAGGCCCTCTCCTCGAGGCTTTCAGCTGCCAGAAAGAACCCAACCCTTGTGCAATTTCTTCCCTCTCCCATGCCCTGTGGATATGGACTCTGGCATGAGGCAGTGGACAGGATTTGTGCCTGAGGACAAACTGGCAGCCTTGGGAGTTGATCCAGCCCTTTCAACAGAGCTGTCTGACTCAGAAAGAGGCAGCCTTTGTGACTCCCATCCCATTAACAGTCCCAGACCTTCTGGTGATATTTAGATTTCCCCCCCATTGCTGCAGGCAGAAGCAGCTGCAGGGCCACCTCCCTGTGGAAATTAGTGAACAATATCCTCAGCTTCACGCTGAGCCAACGCCACCTGATGCCAACAGACAGCTAGAGCCACAAAAAAGCTGCACCCCACCACGTTCCCAAAACCAGCCAGCACAAGGTGGGAGGACACAGGACACAGCTTGACTGACAGGGTATGCAGTGGGCACGGACTGACACCATGGACATGACACAGACACCCATCTAACCGTTTGACAGGCTTGTCCTCCAGCAGGTAACTGCCTAGCACTGACCCTTTCTTCAACAGGGGCTTTTTGTTCTGAGGCACCTGGAAGTTGAAAAGAGAAGGAATGAAGAATGTGACAACAGCCCCAGTTCAACCTCTCCCCACCTCTGTAGAGCACTTTGGGGAGGCAAGGCTGGAGCCATGGCAGCCCCACACCGTGCAGGGGTAGTGCCTCACTGGAAGGCTCAAAGAGGTGAGCACAGAGCTTGCTTTTCTCTGTTCAATAATTTAATTCCTTCAAGAAGCCATCACTGTTGCTGCTTTCTCCTTCACCTTAAAATCCATCAAAGTGCTGATGTCCCAAACTGAATTCTTCCTCTAGCCAGCCAGTTTTTATTTCTGTGGCTTGTTCTCTCTTTCCCCACCTGCTTCTTTCTTACATTGATGTTTTGTGGGACAGACCAATTGCCCCTTTCTACAGAAGAAACTAGTACCCTTCCTCAACCTTTACTCACCTAGAGCTGCCCATGAGCCACATGAAAGGAAGGAGGAAGCTCAGGAAAGGGCAATGCACATGCTCTGCCTTACACCAACATCCTCTCCGTGCTTTCGTCCTGCTTACCACAGAGACTGAACACTTCCTACAGCCACTATTTATCAGTTCCTCAGAGGAGGAGAAAGCAGGACAACATCTCTTCCCAATCCTCTTCCCCCCATACAGCAGCTTTGCCATTCCCACTAGAGTCACTGCTCTGGCCACACATACAAGTGAAGTGAGAGACAGCATGGAAAGGTGCCCATCACATCAGCACTGGGGGAATAGCCCATGAACACTGGGAGATGTATTCAGTCTGTGAATCTGAGGATTTCCAACACATTCTTACAAGCTACTCCTGGGGGAAAGGTGGAGGAAGAAGGGTTTGCAGTCTGCCAGATCTGCTTCTCACAGCAGTTTTGGACTGACCAAACACCTGCAGGCAGCTCTGGACAGGCCTTCCTTCATGCTTTTCACGGCCTGGAGGACTACAAAAATGATTTCTTCAATAACTCTTACTGAAGACCTATTTAAAAGGCGAAAAAATTAAGAAGCTGTTCTGTTGGTCAGAACTCCCAGAACACCTTTAATGCAATGCAGTCGGACAAAAGGAGACACTCTGCACGCCACAGAGGGCCTGACCCAACTGGGAACTTTGTGGGTAAAAAAACCAAAACATTTTTCACATGTAAAACTGATGTTCAAGAGAACCTCCAGCTACAGAAACAATCCAGGCACTGAGAGGCTCACAACTGTGGAGCACAAATCTTCCAAGGTAAATGACCCTCAAGTGCATAACAGCACTCCAGTCAACACAGTCAGGCTGTGGTAAAGACAACCATGGTTCTCCAGCAGGGACAGAAGGGGAAGTTCTCAGTGTTTGAGCAGCTTCACTCAAGGGCACCCTCTAGTCAAACAGAAAGAAGGAAATTGTGTTACAGGCCACTGGAGCTGAGTCACAACCTTCAAGTCACCTGTGGAGCAAAAGGACTCCCACACAATCTGCTCTGCCACCACCTTACCTGGACAGGGAACAGCCTGCAGAGCACGTACTTGGGTAAGAAAGAAGGAACAATGGGGCATGTTTTGCCATTGGTTCTGCCATGCTTTATTGGCCTGCCAGCTTTGTGTAACATTTGGCTTTTCACCAGGATGATAATGGGACAGATGTGACATCACAGCTGTGTAAAACATGATGACAAGGATTCCACAACAGCACATGTACAAGCATTTTGAATGGGAAAGATTCTGGTTTACCAGTGAAATGAAAATACATGTCAAATGTAGTCAAAGGACCAAAACACTCTTCACGATGAACAGACATGAAATTTGCTCTGTCAACATAAAGCATGCAAGCATAACTCCATAGCCAGATGGGTCATGGGTGTGAAACCGAACCTGCAACCCCTGGGTCTTAAAAATACCCATCAGTGGTTTGCACACAGACAGAAATAGCCACATACTGCTATCTGTGACCCAGCCTCTCTTGCCTGGGACAAGAGAGTGCCCCAAAGTGCAGGGGACAAGAGAGTGCCCCACAGTGCAGTGGGGCCAGGGTCTGCCCACCGTGGCAAGGCCAAAAACTCTTATAAAGAGCAAGGTATTAGCTGGGAACTGAGAAGAGCAAAGGAGCAGTGACTGGGTTGCTATCAGCCACATACAGCCCAACTCCTCCTTCCAACCACTTGAAAATCTTTGCTGTGAAAGAACCTCTGTTCACCACACCTTCATTTCATGGAAATAACTCTTCCCAGCACTAAGAGAGGGTATTAAGGCCTTGGGTTTCTTTTTAGCCTGTAAAAGCACTGATAGTCTCTGGCAGAGAGTGTGTTGCACTCTAGGGATCCCCATCAGAAGGCTGGACTCTCCTTTTTGCTTCTGCAGGGAAGTAGTGCCATTTTCTCTCCCCCTTACTGTGAGACAGACAGGCTGGAGAGCAGACCTTCTGCAGGTATGCATATGATGATAGCAGCATCCCTCTAAGCCCTTGGAGCCCTGCTTCCCTGTGGACTGAAATGAGAGCAGCCAAAGGAAAAAAACCTTACTCTAGTACAGGATTCAACTGCCCAGCTGTGTGCCACATGAGCAAGGTGGTGGGAGGAGTTCACCCTGAGCCTCATTCCCTACTGCCAGTGCTGGAAGAAGGGAGAAAGCAGCCCCTCTGTGCTGTGACTCTCTCTGCTGGGCTCTCTCTTGGGTCCACCTGCAGCAGCAGGTCTTAGCAAGGGAGCAGGAGAAAAGAACAGAGGAGAAGCAGACAAGCTTTGCACACACACAGGTACATACCTGAGCTGTGGTCTCCACCTGCCCACCCATAGGAACCCACAAGCTTATGAAGCAAAACACATGGAAAGAGGAGAGCCCATTTTCTTTGCCTGCTTGCACTGGACTCTGCTACAGAATGACTGTGTTTATGGCTTTTCCAAGAGGGAGCAGGAAGCTCTAGTGTATATCCACGTAGTTAGCAGCTTTAAAAATGAAGATTGAAGAAAAAAAATCTTCCAGATTTTAGAAACACACATACCTCACCTCTATCCAAAATTGTTATAGACATTATTTTCTACCAATAAAGCTCTCCAGGAGCTCTCCACCTGGAGAACTCCAACCTCTGGATTGAGCTGGGCATTTTGTCTCCTATATGGGCACAACCCGTAAGTTTTCTTCCAGAGTCCTTTACACACCAGTCAGAAAGGCTCTCACAGCCTTTCCTCTCTGCATGTCACCTACTTCCAGATCTTCAGGTGGAGCATGATGGCAGAGCAAGCAAAGACATGATGGCAGAGATGGGTCTAAGAGGGCAGAGCAGCTGTGTAAGTGACATTTGGGAACACAAAAACTTTTAAATGAAAAAATAATAAGAATTAAAAATAGACCACATATCTGTGCTTATCTTGGCGACCGGGAAAGGCCAGAGATTGGCAGTTCCAGATGAGAGATCCTGCTTTCTCCTAATTCTCTGATACAAGGCTCACTGCTGCACCCAGCAGAGTTCTCAGGAATGGGAAGCTCCCAAGAGGAGCCTCTGAAAACATCTGCTACAAACTCAGGGGGTCAGAAAAACTCCAAAACCTTCCTGTGCCACTCCACGCCCAGTCAGCCAGCAGCACATCTGAGAATCCATCTTCTTCCTCACCACCCAGCTCCAGGATGCATCCATCTTCTCTCCCCTCCTTGCATGTGCCCAGTGCCTGGCACAACACACAGACCCACATGTGCAGCAGGCAGCACCCACTGCAGCCCTGCACAGGGCTGTGTGACAGTCCCCAGCCAGGGTGCCTTGGGTTAAACCCAGGCAGCTGGCAGCAGCAACCAGCAGAGCTTGCCTCCAGCATGGACACAGAGGTGCTGCAAAGTCTGTATCAAGCACAACTCCAGGCCCTGAGAGCTCTTGTCATTGTCCCCCGTGGAAGTGACAGGCCCCCGAGTGGTGACAGCAACAGCAGCAGATGAAAGGAGGGCGGTTGGGAGTTAAGGTTTTCTTTCTTAGACTAACCAGCTTCTTGGCTTCAAAAGCATCTCGCTCATCTCGAAGTTTCTTGTTCATTTCTCTGCTCCAAAGGAAGACACAGGAAAGACACGATGAGATGCTTGTCAAAAATTAAGTAAACCCCAACATTTGAAAGTGAGAACAGAAAAAGAGCTTGGGAACAGAGATAAAGATGTTGTTTATAGCCAGACATGTTGGGATTTCCATGTATCCCAGCCAAGGTCATGGGCTCTACATGGTTGCCTTAGCCAGCAGGAAAGACTAAATTCCTCCAGAGGAGGGATTACCCCGTGAAATAACATAGCCTGCAATGTGCCAGAGCTGGCACAACTCTGTCTGGACCTAGAAAAACAAGAAGAGTCTAAACACTGCTTGAATACAATCCTGTAGCTTTCCATGGGAGAAACGAGCACAGTGCTGAAACCTCAGCCCTTTACAGGCACGAGAGCTTAGTGTTTCCCTCCAGCCTACATCAGTTCTCACCTGAGGAGCTCCAGCTGCCGAAGGAGGCTTTGTTTCTCTTTCTGCATGTTCTTGGAGACTCTAAACACATCCCTGGGCAAAAGGTATTTTAAAATAAGGGGAAATAAATTAATGGGAGAGAAAATACAAACATTTCTCTCTCAGGGGCACTCATGGTATTCTCAAAGATAAGGGCCTGCCTTATGCTAGGAGAATTCTGAGGAAGCAGCACTGTTCTGGGAGCTGGGATGGGTGGGTTGTACCAGTGCTCTTCTGCTCTCCTCCAACATGAGAGCAGGCAACTCATCCTCTCCACTTCCTCAGCTACTAGAAATGGGAAGGATGTTCACTGCCTTCTGAATCTGAAACCTCTCAATGTTTTATATAGGTATTATTAGATTTAACCCAGAAATGGGAACAGAATTGATTAGAAGAGGATCTTTAAAAAAAGCATTATAGAGGGGATGGTTAACTGGAAAGTACATGGAGAAGACTCCTTTAGGCTGTGGAAGATCTGTATTTTTGTACTGATTTTCTAGAACATATTCATTTCCCAGAAAAGGTAGGCAAGAGGTAGCAATATCACTCTCTGTTTAGGCCCATAAGACTATTAGGATGCTTCTTCTTTTCCTCAGAAAGAGACAGGCAATCTTCTAATGAGACCAAGGCTCCTAACTATAGATACTTATTCTTTAACTGCTGGCCCACCTTTCCTTCTCTGTCCATGTCTTTGCCCTAATACCCCTCCTTTCCTGTTTTTTCCCACCTGTCCTTCTGCTCTTGCTCAAGCTGAGCCTCTTTCTGGAGCTTCTGCAATTGCCCCTTCACTGCCTCTAGCTCCCATTTGCTTTTCTCCAGCTCTTCCAGCAGGTTTTCATTCAGGTGCCGGAGCCTTTCGTTCTGCACACGGGTCTCCAGCTGCTCCGAGTTCAGCGACTGTAGCTGATGTTCCAGCTGCAATGGGAGAGGAGGAGGAGGGGTTAAACACAGAGGAAGGGTTTTGTACTACAATCACAACTGTAAAACAAGCTGGAAAAGCAGATGTAAGCAATGAGGCAGAAGGGTGAACTGGAAGGAACTGTCTCTCATCATGCCAGCACTGGAGAACCAAGCAATGCAATTAGGCACAGCTGAGGAAGTGCTTCAGGCAGCATGAGGAGCCTGATGCTGTCAGGCATTGTAGGAATCAGAGTGCAAATGGGGGTCAAAGGACTGGAAAAAATTTGGGTGGAAGCAGGGTTGTGTCTGTCGGGACTTATTAAGCAGAGTTGGTGAAATGCACCCTCTAGTTTAGGGGCTTCCTGAGCCCATGGCGGCTGAAAGGAGGATGTATTGAGGTGCTAGGAGCATCTCACACTACACCTGCAAAGTGGGTGGTCTTTACTACTGCTAGAGACAGGACCTTGGGCTAGCCATGCCATTTAAATTCCACCAGGGCACCGCTGCTCTCTAGGCAGTACAAGCCCCCAGCACAACTAATAAGCCTGATTTGGGCAATTCAAAGCCTGTTGCAATGTACTCAGCCAGCAACTCAATTCCTTATAAATAGCTGGCATAGTCTGGGAAAGAGTCACAGACAGATGCAGCCCCAAAGCTGCCCCCATCTCAGATGACAAGTAGGACATTCCAAGAGGGATCATAGTGACACTGCAGTATCCAGCATGTCCCACCAACTAACCAGGGCCTTCTGCTGAAGCTGGTGCTACACAGAAACTGCAGTACCCATCTGAGAGCTTACAGCCCAAAATAAAAGCATGCAATCCGTGTTTATAACTAGAGAGAAACACCAGGAATCAGGTCTGATCAGGGTAGCAGGTGGCAGTCAGCCTCCACATTTATACCTTCAGCTTGCCTTTTCTCTCAGCCTACTTTCTCCCCCTCTCAAAAGAAAAATAAAGCACCGTACCATGGCAAAATATAAAATGCTTTTTTTCTTGCTACCCTCCTCTCTGTCAGTGCACAAGTGTCAAGAGCAGGAATGAATAGATCTGATCTTCCCTAGGTTCCTTGAAACAAAAGTCTCACCTCTCTCCTCACTGAGGCTGGAAGGGCAAGCCACACCCAGCTTTGCCTGTAGTCCTGCAGTCCTGTGGACACTGGAGAATATTTCAGCATGACTACGTGTGCTGAGCAGTGGAGTTTAGACTGAAAACCAGCAACCTCTGGTTACAGCCTTCAGATCTTTCAATAAGCCAAGGAGCCAGCTTTAAATAAAGCACACCTGCCCCTCCCTCAGAAACCTCCATCACACACACAACTCTCCAGTTTATGAGGTCTGTCCTTGGAAGCAGTGCTGTGGAACAGCACCATCACAGTACTGGTCTGAGGCCACAAGAGGGACCCGGTTATCCACACAGCTCAGCACAAGCCTCAGAGTTAGGAGCACCAGAACTGACTATTTGAGTAACAAAAGTAAGTGCCCATGCAGCCCAAGTATTCTGCCCTGACTCTCAGCAAGAGATGCTACCTAGGAAAAGCACGCCTGAGCTCCTAACTATGGTCCATTCCCCTCATATACCCTTTCCATCTATGATCCCTGGACTAGAGATGCTAAAGGCCATATCTCTGACTATTCCTTTTAATGAAAATTTACAAGCCTGTTGTCCATTTGTTTGTCCAATTCATTTTTTATTGCTGATATTGCCTGCCTCTTGGGGCTAGAAGTCCAGCACTAATCTCTGTATTCTTCTAAATAAAATTCATACTGGTCTCACTGAGTGTCCCTCACCTTTGCTGTTACAGGACTTGGGGAATAACAGTTTTGTGTGGACCTTATCCATCACTTTTCTGAGCTCATAAAGCTCACATGTAGCTTCCCCCAGTCTTCTTCTCTCCAAAGCCTAAAAGTCTAGACTTTCCTGGTTTCTCTTCCTAAGGCAAATTTTCCATTTTCTTAGTATTAGCACTCGGTACCTTCATACTCAAGAAAGACAGTGGAATTAGAGGAGACCTGAACTGTACACACTGAGGCACATCAAAGATGTGGACAGCAGAAAAAAACACATCCTCTATCTTATTCTCAATATCCTTCCTGACAGCACCTCAGTTATGCTGGCTTTTCCAGCTGCTGGACAATGAGCTGGTGATTCCAGAGAAGTGCTGTTTCTTCCACATCACTGCTAGGTAACCATCGGGAATACCCCCAGTCTCCAGCATCTTGCAGGTACCTGCCATGACTTGTTTCTGTGGGGGGGTCATATCTCAGTTCTTCAGACACCAAGGAAAAAGCAATCTGGAATGGACCATCCCATACAAATGTCCATGCCAGGGATGGCAGGCTAAAGGAAAGCTTGTGCTTTGATCTTTTATGTGACTGATTAATCAGTATGTCATTAAGTGCCCAATGCAAGTATAAAAATACGTACCTAAGTGTCACAGAGCTGTTCACTCCGGGTCATTTTGGAGTAGCCAGCATACAAAAACTAGAGAAATCTGGCTCTGTTATGTCCATACACGCCTTCCTTACACACCACAAAAAGCTTCAAACTCACAACCATCAAATTTTTACCCCATCTTCCTTGCCAGCATTGTAAAATTGATGGGAAGGTTGTGCCAAGAGAACACAAAGGAGGTAACAAAACATTCACAGAACGGCATTACAGCTGAAGACAAACCATCTCAACACCTTCAGAGACAGGAGAGGACTTCACTAGCTAGAGCCAAGTTGTCTAGTGCCAAACCCTCAGCATCTGAACACCATTTTCCATCAGAAAACGCCTGAGAGCAGAAAGACAGCAGAGGGGGATGTGCTTTGTTAGAAAGGATTTGGATGCCATTACCTTCTTCTGGCGGTAGAGGATTTTCTCCAGCTCCTGCTCTTTGTTGTGCAGTTCCTTCTGGAGCAGGTTACTCCTGTCATGCCTCAGTGCTTCCTGCAGAGGTAAAGACACGCAGCTGTGCACAACACCCAGCACAGTAAGAGCTGTTCCTTGGCCAGACAAGCCACCACCTCTACTTCAGAACAAAGGAAGTTTGCCCTCAAGCCAAGACAGAGAGAGAAGGTACCTGGCAGACCAGCCTCTCCCTTTCTGCTTTGATCTGTTGTTCCATTTCTTCATAAAGGCATCTGACTTCTCGATCATGATCTGACTCCTTCCTGCAAAACACAGGTACACTGAGGTCAAGAGAGAAAAAGAGACTACAGAAAGGAAAGAGGAGCGTGGAAATAGATTCCTACTAACAGCTATGTGGCACTGAGTGGGATTTTAACCAGACTGAATGTTATGGGTGAGCACTGCAGAGCAAACCCATGGGAACAGACCAAGATAGAGTCATTTTATTACAACAAGAAATATCTTTTTCACTGGTGCATCCTGTAAACCCAGTCTCTCCTTGCATCTGAGGCAGGATCCAAGCATCAACTGGCTCCTGGCAGCAAATGGCCATGATGTTCTCCTTACCTCTTCAAGGCTTGCTCCATAGACTCCTTCTCATGATTCACCTCCTTTATATAGGATGAAACACGCAACAGAAACTCTTCCAAATTGGATAAGAGCTCCGGACGCTCCTTTCGTAGGCGAGCCCAGAGTTCCCGAATCTCACGTGGGCTGGAGCAAGCACACAAGAGAGAAGGAAAGCAAAAGAGTTTAACTGTGTCATCATCTTATGGACTGCTATTCCAACTCCAACATGCACTCAGGATAAGCTGCCATCCTCCTGTGATGATCTCTGTTACACCATTACAGCAGAAAGGGAAATTGGACAGTGGCAGAGCATGCGATGGAGTGGGATCTATTGTGAGGTCAAAATAAAGGAAGTCATCTGAAAGAAGAAAAGAAAAATAATCTAGGAAGCAAACATGGAATGATTGCTTTTCCAAGTATTCATCAATCACGTATTAGGTGTCTACATCAAGACTTGGAGAATTGAATATCCAGCAAATTTGCTGTGTGTTATGGTCAAACTGTTACAGCACAGAGCTCAGCAAGCATCACACATCATTGGTGATTTTCTTACACTCAGACTGTACTGGTGACTGCTACAGTCCTCCTTATTTTTTTACAGGTTTGGAAACCGAGGCATAAAAAAAGATGCAAATTTGCTCAAGTGTCACAGGATAACAATGGAGGAAGCCCTGGAAAAGCAAAGACATCTTTTTTCAAACCTGCAATAATGATTACAGTTTTGACATTTAATTCATTGCAACTTGATCATAGCACTTAAAAACTTCAATCCTAAAGTGTCTTGTAAGCCTGCAGATATCACTTAATGTTTCTTTCCAGAGAAGAACTCTTAATTTTTTTTTATCATGAAACACTTTGGAAAAAAAGTGTTTCTGCCTTGAAAGATACAGAATAACTATAGCTATAGTCAGTATCCAAGCAGCTATTTTTCTTTGCCTATGCATTTGTGTCCCTTAGTATTCTTTGGGGAAACACAGAAGCAAAACAAACCAACCAAAAAGCTTTTCAGTTCCTCTGCCAGTATTGCATGACAGCCTTCTTTTTCTGTCTCAAGTTTAAAAACTTATAGCACTTCATCTAATCTTCATATTTGAAATAAAAGAACATATTGAGTCCTGTTAGGAAATGAAACCATTTCTTTCCAGAGAAAGCAATGAAAATATTTCAGATTCCTGCTCTCACCCCAATTAGCTTCCGTTTGATATTATTGCTTTACAACAGCTGTTTTGGCACAGAGATGTGACATGAAGTAGCTACTAAACTCATTGCATAAAACTGCCAGTAAGTGGTCAAAATAAAACACAAGACAATTCCACTTTGGGACTTCTTCTCAAAGCAGAGTTATAAACAGTAGACTGTTTTCCCAGAATCGTAATATGGCCTTTCTCAGTGTCTGTTTTGGCCTGTATTCTGAAGCATAACAGCTTTCCAGGTTTTTTTTTCCAGACATAAGTTGTTTATCACTAAAACACGCAGGTGCTTTGCATCACAACGAAAATGAGGGGGGAAAAGTCTGTTTTGTGACAGATGTGCTTCTGAAAGCAGCAAACTGCAGCACTCTCAGCATCTGTCTCCAATCCTGTCCACCTCTTTTTCTAACCTGGACTGCTCCTTGCAAAATGGCAACACAGCTGGAGTTCAAAGCCTGAAAAGAAGGACAGCCACAGATGGAGTTGGGCACCCCAGGCCTTGCAGGTGTGCATCAGTAAGAACCAGTTATGCATAATGCCTCGTGCTGGAAAGCCTAAAAAAAGGCTGGATGACACTGGGGCCAGTAGACTCTACTGGGGCTACAGGCAAGGGCATTAATACCAAGTTTCAAGGCTCACAGGAGCACCCCTTTGTCCAGTTTAGCCTTTCACACTCTTCAAGGTCAGCACAGTCCCGAGCATCTCCTCGAACACATATCCTTAAGAGACTCTTAGAACTTTTGGTCTGAAAGTATGTGAACAGTCCCGCACCATTTTGGAACAGAGAGCTCTCATCCTCCTTACCTCATCTAACCCTCACATGCTTCTTTTCATTTGCTGCCTGTGCTGGACTTGTATGCCACCAGCTGTTCCATTTTACAGCTATGTTATGAACTCGAATTTTGGAAATTCTGAAAAGCACTGAGCTAAAAGTAATTGGTACCTGATGAGAAAACCCAGACCACACTGCATTTGCTACCAAGCATATGAAAATCCAAGGCAGCAGTACAGAGAGCCCAAGCAGTGCTTCAGAGAACAAACAGGTTGGTTCACCTTTTTGGTCTTTTTCTGGTACTTTGAAGTTTTGGTATTGCAAGATCAAAACAGTGTAGAAGCAATGCCATACAACTCCCCTACTTACTCTTCAAACAACTGGGCTGCTCCAAGCTGCTCCATCATGGAACAGAATCGTTTCTCTTCATCATCATCATCTGCAGGGTCCAAGTCATCTGACCAGCCTGATTCAAAGGTCTCCTCATGTCTGGAGTGATCCATTCTCCCAGCCCCTTGACACAGCTCAATCCCTATTAACTTTCCTGGCGGAAGGTGAAGAGAAGAAGAATAAATAAAGTCAAATTGGATGTCATTGAGTAAGCTGCCATTTACATGGCAGCCTGGCAGAGCTCCAGGAGAAGCCTGGTGCATGCTGCTGCTGAAGGATGCAGCTCCTGGTGAGTGAAGAGTCCCGAGTGATGTCAGTGTCTGCTCCGCAGCTGGCTCCCAGCCCGGCACAGGCTGCCAGGGCTCTGCTCACATGTGTGCAGACGAGGCGCCACCCACGGCCCGCTGCTGCCAGCACGGGAAGCGTGCAATGAGCTCACAGCGCTCGCACAGCGCCACTGATCCCGCACACTCTGTCCCGGACCGTGTGCCCGGCCCCCAATGGCTCCATGCTGCAGTGCCTCGGCTTAAAACACGGAGAGGAGGGGCTCGTCAGCCCTCCCTCCTCCTGTGCTCCCTCTGTTCTCAGTCAAGCCCTGCACAACAAGGACTGCCTCTTGCTAGCATTGTGTATAGAACAGAAGGAACTCGCCCTCCAAGCACCTCCTCCTGCCCCGTCCCACGTACAGACGGCTTCCAGTTATCTGGATTCTGTTTCCTGCCGAGACGCTAATGCCACGAGAACCTCCCGCTATGCAAGGCATGTGACAAATACTGGTGCTGGGAACAAATCCTTCTCAAAGAAACAAATCGAGCAATCCTATCCAAAACACAGCCTCTCATCTGTATACAGAGGTCAGGCCTTCAGCAGCAGTTACTCATCCTTTCCAAAATACATCTGCTTGGTTCAAAAGGCAGAACTGACATCCCAACTACAAGACCAGGAGTCAAGGATGTTCACAGAGCACAGATGAGAACATGAAGCTACACTAAGAGGAAAAATATCCATCGTTATTATACTTCAAAGGACTCCATTTTACTTTTTCTTACCTCCAGAATTTAGCTGCTTCTCTCCCGCTCTTAAAATGTGCTGTAAAAATACTTGCAATGTGGAGGTCCAGGCCCTACTTAGTTAAAATCTGATGATCAGACAGTTAATTAAGGAGAATGATCTAGATTAGGCACTTTTGATGTCTGCTTTTGAGAAAGGGTCATTATGTCTCATTATCTCTCTTTTACAGATGGGAAAATTGAGATGGAGATGGGAAAATTGAGGTAGAGAATGAGCTGAAGATTGTTTTGATATCCTAGAAGGAGCAAGGAGCCCTCGCAAGAAGCAGACTTGATTGCAGCTTGAACTGCTTTTCCTTGATTTGCTCCTGCACACTCCATAAGACAGCCAGGCCAAACTCTTGAGTTAGGGGCAAAGTCTGAAAAGGATTTCAGTAATGCCAGACACAAAGAATAACCATAAAGAAAAGAGATGCAGAAATCAAGTGTTTTGCCTAGACTGAATCAAGTGCCATAGAGCCAGGCTGCCAACACAGGGTGGTAGTTCCCGACACAAAGAGAAAACTTGCCTACCTCTCCCAGCAATGGCACTGAGGCAGATGCCCTCGTGATGCCCCTCTGAGCCCGTGCCCATGGGACAAATGCCTCATAGGACAGATTTGGGAGTAACCAAGTCACAACACAGAGGGCACTGTGGATGCCAGTGTGCCCAAATGGTGCCCATTCACCTGCTACATATAGTGCTGGACTGGAAAGCCCCCACTCCCAACAGAACTCCTGTTTCTGCCAAAGAAGTGGAAGCAGACATCAAGGAGAGAGGCACAGGGCAGGAATAGGTGTAGTCAGCAGGCTCAGTGGGATAAAACAGTCCCTGTACAGGCTGACCCAAGACACAGTTTGCTGGGTTTGTTTGGACGAAATCTTTGCAACTTCTCCTCTCACAGTGGCTGTTTCTGACCTTTCAAATTACAGCATTAAAAAGCTCTCCCTCCCAAGTTGTGAGAAAGCCAGGAGCAAACACAATCTGAGACAACAGGACAGCAAAATTCAGGAGCCTGTTCCATCACTTCTGAAAACCCTGGACCACCTGTGTTCACTTGCTTTGACCTGATCCACTTAACACCTCTGCATATCCAAGGAAGGTGCTGCCACAGGTGCAGATATTCTGAGACAGGTGAGATTTTCTGACAAGGCAGATGAGCACCTGTGCTGCTGGGTGAGGACTCTGTTGCCTTCTTACTGCTGTCTTTTCCAAACAGTAGGAGAGTGCTAATCCTTAACCAAAGGCTTATTTGCCAGTGTTCTAGCCTTCCAACAAGACTCCTGCTAATGCCCTTGAACAGCACTGCTACCAGCTGGGGACAGTTTGCCAAGAGGCATATTTGTGTGCAGATGAACAGGTGATCAGATAGCCAGGCACAGTTTGCTGCATGTACCCTCTCCAGCAGGAGATGTTCTGGGCTGGCTTTACCAAGTAAACAGGGAACAGCTGTGGGAGAAGGCAGCACAAGGACTCCAGAAGTGGGATACACACCCACCCTCTCCAATGATGCTCACGTGAGCATGGAGCATCGTCCTGCATAGCAAAACCACTGCACTTTCTCACCAACAAAAAACACCCTGTCACAGGTGGGCTTTTTCCTTCCTCTGCCTCTGTGCAGTCCTTACCTAGACCCATGCTGAACTCCACAGGTGTCAGGTATCCTTTATTATTCTGTTCCAAGCTGTCAAAAACAGTCTCCAGCTGCTCAGGAGTTAGTGGGAGTTCACTCTGGAGCCGCTGCAAAGACAAAAGAACAAACAAAGTTGAGGCAAAGCTCAAGTCCTCCTTGTGACTGTCCCTGCCATCCCCAGCTGTGGCCCACAGCAATGTGCCCTTTCAGCACTGCATCCTGCCCAGGGTGTGACAGTCTGCCAGTAGAGCTGAGTGATGACACAAACACCTGTCTGGAGTCATTGATATGTTGACTTTTTCCATTATTGGGTGATTCAACCAGGACTTCAGAGAGGGAATTTCAGGTTATTTTGTTTGTAGAAAGCTCAACCCACTCCCTTCCCCACTACAGAACCACAGTCTCTAGCTCACTGCCTGCCTCCCTCCATTCCTGCTCAGAGGTGGCACTGCCAGCCTCCAGTGACCACTGCTGCTCCCAGGAGAGCTCTGGGCACACCAGGTACCAGCTCCATCTCTTTGGCCAGGGAGGAAGGTCACACTTGTGGGTATCTGGATGCAGTTCCAAGCTCTTGCAGATCCTAAAGAAAACATTCAGTCCATAACAGCGAGTTAGCTTTCCTCTGTCACCTTCTGTCTGCTGGGACTGTATCACTACTCCCCATGTGGACAAGGAGCAAAACAACTCCCCTTCATAATACACATCCAGAGCACCTAGTGTGCAGTGGCACCCAAAGAAACAAATAATAAAGGGATCTAGTAGACTAAAACCTCCTAACTGTCCATTAAACATGCAGCTTTAGATTAAAACTTAATAAAAATGTATTAATATAACGGTAAAAATTAGGCATCATACAACCCAAAGCAAAGTGAGTCAATACTTAAAGTGGCATGGACGTGTCAAGCGTTATTTATAGATGTGAAGAGAGATGGGACAGGAGTAAAGCAATTCACATGTAACCTTCCTGATAAACCTTTAAAACAAAACTCACTAAGAACTACAGAGATTTTGTTAACAAGTACTTTTTTAACAGAAAGCAGCAAAGCACATAATTGTAGAGCAAAGGTATAGTTCAGGTCTAAGGTGAGTTTTTGGATTAGGCTGAAGCTATGATTGTATCACTTTGTTGTCTCAACATTTTTTTGAGAGGTTGATGGATTGTTCATCATGTAGGTTTTGGGAGGGGGCTTGTTTTGTTGTTTGTTTTTTATTTTAATTAGAACAAATATTTTTTTTCCCTCCAGATTTCCCATCCACTGCATGCTTGATGTTTGTAAGAACAGTCATGACTTTTTTTATTTTATGCATTCCTTAAAATTTTTGAATTGCAGTCCCACTTGTCTCAGGAATTCCCTGGAGGTGCGAGGCCCTCCTGGGAGTTTTATTTCCTAGCAGCTGTCTGTGCCAGAGTTTGGTTCTTAGAAATCTGAATAAGACAGAGGCCACACATACACTCACCAAGACTGAAGGCATATCACATTGTTCCCTGTTTTGCCACTCATGACTTTACAGATCTTCCCAGGACAGAGGAATAATTTTTTTGCCTCACCTGCATGTCCACCTTGGTGATAAAACCCTTCTCATCCTTGTCACAGAGCTGGAAGAGCTCCCTTGCCTTCTCAAGCATCTCCACCTGCACATCTTCCAGTCTGCTCATTTGGCTGGGAGGAGACACACGAGGAGCCACCCCATCCTCCTCACTCCCTTCCTCTTTTCCTTCCCAGCAAACGTATCCCAAGAGCACTCCACTCTGGTTCTCCATCTTCTCAAAGTCTTTTTCCCCAGGGCAGGGCCAAACAGAAGAGCTGTAGGGCAGGAAATAGAGAAAACCCAGTCAAACATGACCCTCCACTTCCAACCCACACTTGATATAGTTAAATGCCTCTGTGGTTCAAAGAACAACATTCAGCATCTGTATCTGGATAAAATACCCTTCGAAGTCTGCTCCAGCCCAAAATATTCCATGTTTCTATGAACTAAGCAGAGAGGGGAAAGGGAGTTTGTGTCAGAGACACACCACGCGTAGGTAAACCCTGTACACAAGGTGGGTGTAGCTAAGCCATCCACATATCTGTAACCTCCACCCTGTGCCCAGCAGGGAGGCTCTGCTTCCATCTCTCCTCTGCCTCAGACCCACAGTGCAGTCCCAGCTCTTTGCTGGTGAAAGCCAGGTGCCAAGGGAAGGTTTCAGCAGAGACAAGAGAATGGGAAGGGAATATTAAAGCACACAGGGCAATCTGCACAGTGATAGTCCCACATCAGCTAAGACAGGGCTCAAAGGCTGAAAGCTGTTCCTCTCTGGTCTTGGTTCCTCTGGGAATAACATGTACTTTTCCTTCTCTTGTTGCTTTTCTGTACCACGCCTTTGAGCACCAAACCTGCATGAAAACTGCAAAAAGCCAGAGCAGGATGAGAGCAGGTAGGAGGATGATCTGTGCAAGTGACAGAAGAAAGAGAAGAAGAAATGTCATTCCCAGCCAGGTCCTCTGTCTGGCCTTCCACCTCTGACATTTTCTTGTTAATGCTTTCCAAATAGTAGCTCCATATTTATTTTTTTTTATATTGTTACAGTACAAAAAAAGGTCAGACAATTCCTACACTGGGAAAAATTTAATAAGCTGGGCACTCCTGACCCCTTGCCTTCAAGCCTCTGTTTTGAGAACTCATAAGCTGCCAAACAGAATTTTAATCTGAAACATTCACCTTCAAAGGAAGGAAACCACAAAACTATGGAGACATTTCAGAGGCCAAAGAAAATAATTCCCATCACTTACAAGTACCTAAAGCAAAAAGGAATGGGAGCACCCATTTCAGCTTAGCACTGTGACTGTAAAAATGCCTCTAATGCATCCCTACACCAAGCCACCTTCTGACTTACTGATCTCATGGAATCAGACACCTTCTCCAGACAGCTCCTCTTCAGCAATGCCACCACATTTTTGAAGCATTGATGCACTGATTGCTTTAGATTTCTCTGCCTGCAGACCTGCTTTCTGCATTGCAGGGCAGAAGTGAGCTGTGCAAACAGGCTGAGAGCAGATTTAAACAGCACTGGACAAAGAGGGCTTGAGGGTTGGGTTGCTTGGGTTTTTTTAACCTCCAAGAAATTGAAAGCCACGTACAGATGCCATGATAACAAACTAATTCTGTTTGCACTCTTGGTACAATGGGAGGATAAAGAGCACGATGGCCAGGAAGAATGTCACATGTGAGAACGATATGAAGCTGACACAAAAGGAGAAGGCAATTATGCTCCACGCTCTTTGACTTGTGGTTCTGCTTCACAGAACAAGTAGAACGCTTCATTCCCCCTTTCAAATCGGTGTTCTTCCAGGGCACCTCTGTTTCAAATAAATATCTGCTCGAGTGACACTAAACTCTGCAGAAGACTACCTATAAATGGGTACTATTATATGTTTCTAGTCAAGTAAACATCCCTGGCAAGCAATAGACACAGAGTTGGACTGAAGCTTTGTGGAACAGAGCAGAGGAAAGAAAGGGAGAAAGAGCAAGAGAGAAAAAAAGTGGTCTGTCTCCTTAATTTTTATACTTTCTCAAACAAACCCTCCTACCAGGCATTTTTTTGTGTTATGGAGCCAACACAGAAAAATTTGGAGACTAAAGTTAGATTCTATGCATTAGCTGGACAGTCAGCTTGCTTCTGATAATTGTCTGTAAGTAGTAAAGAAGTCAGAAAGAACACCACCTTATTTTTCATATTCAAGTAAAAGTGGCAAAGCTGGCCTTGAAAGAAAAACAAAATATCTTATGCTTCTAGATTTTACAAGTGATTACAGAGAGGAATAACAGCCACACTGGTGAATGATAATTATTGGCTTCTACAGGCCACCTTCCTGAGGATTTTTTCCAGAGCTATTCCTTTTGCAAAGATACAGCCTCAGCACAAGCAGCACCCTGTTCCAGACAGCAGCAGGGGTGGAAAGCAAAAGGCATTTCAAAGCAAGACCTGTGACAGGATTGTAGAAAATAACCAGAATAAGAAAAGGCACAAGTAAGCAGTGCTTCTGAAAACATCCCTCTAGCTGCCTAAGAGACACTGAGGACCCCAGAAGCAAAGATGACTTTACTTTCTTCTTATCAGCTTCATCCATTCTAGAGCAGCCCACACAGCTGACGTCTCCCCAGCCTTGCTGCAGCAAACAAAAGGTGGTGCAAGAAGGATGTTCTGTTCTCTCTCAGAGACATTTTTTTGAAGCTGAAATCCAGCCCATTACATCCCTACCTCTAGCATTTCCTCATTTTATCAAAAGCCCAGCTGCACTGTAGCTCCCAACCACTGGCTGAGTTAAAAGCCTCTTAATTAGAAGAGCTGGGAGCCTGACATGGACAAAAGTCTGAAAGGATTTCACTCGTGTAAAAGACCAAGCCCATTAATTCAATGCTCAGAGCAGGAAGTCTCTTGTCCAAGCTGCTTCAAGTGGCTTCAAGCCAGATGTGGCTTTTTCAATGGTGAGACAGCACTTGCAGAGAAACAAAGCAGCAAATAAGAGAGAGCCCCAGGAAGCAAAATACATTGCAGCTTTAATGGACTTCTCTCCCAGAAGCCTGTGACCGAGAAATTCTTCCTCTCTGTCCCTGTTTGTAAGGCACTGCATGGTGCAAGTGAGGCACAAAGCAGATCTCAGTCTAACAAGTGCTGCCATACCTTCCCTAGTTACACAACATCAGTGCAGAGGACAGGGGCAGCATCTTCATCAGCACGATGCACAACGCCACAGAAGGACCACTTTGAAAGAGGCTGAGGTCTCTGGAGTGCCAGAACTGTGGACTGGTACCCAGAAGTGAGGCAAACAGAGCTGGCTTAAGTGCAGGAAGATCAGCTTGGGAAGAACCATGCTTTCCTAACACAAGGGCAAAGGCAGAGAAGATGTGTAGAGGCAGCTAATGCTTTTGGCCAGGCAAACCTGCCAGGCTCTACCAGAGAGATGAAGTCAAGCCACCTCCAGGAACAAAACCAGTGGCTGTAACCAAACCTTCCCAGCATTAGTTTTTCCAGGTCCCATCTGTCAGGAAAAGGTAAGAATCAATTTCCACATCTAACGTGAAGTCAGGACAATCTCTGCATCTTGAGCTGTTGATTTCCATCATGAAAAGGTGTGCAGTGGGTCACAGCAGAGTTTGTTTAGCCCACCCTGCCCTCAACAGTGGCTGTGAATGGCTGGTAAAGGAAGAGTTACAGCAGGGCAAGCAAAGAGAAGACTTCCCTGAAGACATCTGCCAACTAATAGCCAGTGTCAGCCTGAGGCAATTCCTGAGCCACGTGGTTCCTTCCTTATCTTCCATGACACTTGTCCAGCCTCCCTTTGAAACTGTGTGAAAACGTTCACTGTTCCCATGAACATGCTGATAGAAATGGGGTGCCTGCTGCAGCCAGCGGGTGCTGACAAAGCTTTGTGGGACTATTTTCGGGGTAGATGGTTTGACCAGCATCAACTCCACAAGAGGTGGAGTCCCAGCTTCAGTTCAAACAAATTCTCAGCCACCTTCACTTCTGGGAAATGTGCTGAAGACCAAAAACTCCTTTCCCAGGGCCTGGGAGATCTAATGGGAGGATGGAAGTTCCAGGGATCTAGAGGACTCCAATGCAACATGCTCAAATCACCCTGGTGTGTAATGTTTTTCTTCAGCCCTATCTTCCCCCACCCCGTAGGCAGGTTTGGCTGCCTATGCTCAAGGTCAGCTCTGATACTGCACAGTCCAGGTTTGGGCAGTGTCCAACACCTGAAAAACCTGATACAGAGCTATGGATTAAACCAGGTAACTCCTGCTATAGGGGCTTAGCAAGCAAAAATTCACCTGCTCCTGCAAGACAACTTTCCCAGAATCTGGAAAGCAAACACAGGTTTTTCCAGACACAGCACAGAACAGGAAATTGTCTGCCATAAAGACAGCTAGCACCAGCTCCTGGATTTCTACACTGAGGAAACTCACACCAGTCTTACATGACTATTTTAACTACCCAAGGCATAAGCTGGGGTTTGACCTCTGCAAAGCTGTGGCAGAAAGTCAGCTAGCTCCCAAAGGCTTGGCATTGTTTAGGAAAATCATAAGACTTGGCTTAATCCTGACTCAGCTGGCCATATGGCCATGGGTAAGTCATGCCACCTGCCTATGCCTATAGACTGACAGCTCCTCCAGTTTGGTTCCTGATGCTTGTGACAGCTGGGACTTTAAGACTCAACATCTAGAGACTGATAATTACATGTGAAACTCAAGCATCCAAATAGTTTCAAAGCCTCGAAGCTGAAGAATGAAAAACTTGAACACAGAAACTGCAAATTTCAACAAGTAGAAAGAACAGACACAAGTTGCTTTTCCTAGAAAAGGGTGGTACTACTTTCAAGGTAGCACTACAGGGTCATCATTTCCAATTTATTCCCTCAAAAAGCTTCTCCTCTTGTAGCTGTAAAAAGAGGTACAGGAAAGTCGTGGATAAAATGCTATCAACAGCCAAGCCCTTATCTAGGTGACCCTGACCACCATGTGCACGTGACAACTTTGGGGTGTTGGTTTTCTTCATTTTTTCCACAGCCCAATGACAAGGAGGGAAGGAAAGTGAGGAGCATAGCCAAATTTCCACAGCTGGTCCTTAGATGACCCTAGCCACTGCAGGGCATTGTGCATGCACTGGAAACGATGCATTCCCAGCAGTCCTACCCAGTGCAAAGCAATGAAGCAACAGTTAATGCAGGAGGGAAAAATTAAGTACAACTGGCTGAGTGGCTTACCCAGGATTACAGAACAGGGCCAGTGTTGAGGTCCTGTAGAGGGAACCTTTAAGGGAAAGCTTTCCTGTACCATTGAATTTTTGGTGACAGAGTGGCAGAAGGGAATATTAAAGAAGAATCTTTATAGGTGTACCACAAACTGCAGTGCTCAGATACTTGCTGGAAGGTTTCCCAAAAGACATCCTCCTCCTTTATCTCTGCCTAAGACAATATTATTAGAAACAACAAAACCACCCCCATACTAAAGCTAAATATTTAAGCCATTTATTTAAACAAATCAGAAGAACACACACCCTTTCCTTTCTACTCCTGATGCAGAAAAATAAGTCCTACAACTTCAAAGGAAGGAATTCACCAGGTGTTTAGGCACACAGTGACCACAGTCTTGCTGGTGCATACGATGGACAAGGCCAGGTTTGATGCCATACTTGAGAAGATATGACACAAAGAGGAGATGAATGGCTGGGTAAGGGATCACTGCAGCAGAAGGCTGTTGCTCCAGCACATTACAAATGCACAACAAAAGCAGGCCAAGGTGCAGAAGGTACAAAGCATTTTTTGCTTGGGCATGGAATGGAAGCATCACTCAGGAGCAGGTGAGCAACAGCTAAGTTTTACAACAAAAGAGCAATAAAAACTTCACAGGTCTTTAACCATTTTATAGCAAACATACGTCACTTGCTCTGTTTGTTCTACCTGCCTTCTGTTCCCGAGGTTTTGAAAGCCAGCAATTGCTGTAAGAAAATGCTCGTTGTAGGTCACAGTCACATCTACACATTCCAGATTTTATAGTACTGGGAAATTCAGTGATCAAATATAGGTATTTACAATTATTATCCTAGTTACAGGCAAAAAGCACATATACATTGACAAAAATCACAGCCATACAAAACTGACCAGGTGAAGGCAGAGATCTTACCAGGGAAAGACACTGACTCCTGTCACAAACTGCCTTCCACAGATGCTAATTTCCAAAAGCTGCTCAAAGGAACTGGGTACTCAACGAGAATTATTTTAAAAGGCCAAGGCTCAGCCTGAAATGGCTGAGAGAAGGGCAAAAAGAAAGTAATTATTTCTCTAGTGTACTTTGTTCAAAATTAATTTTGCTCTTTCCCTTCTCTAGGAAATTTGTTTCTGTTGTTTGGAATTTGTTTGGGTGGTTGTTGAGTTCTCCTTTCCCAAAGGGAACGGCAGGAAAAGAAATACACTAAAAATGAGAAAAACATCAATTGTTTTGTGAAAGTTTTTTTCTTTTAAAAAAACCCAAAGAAACTTATACACACCCTGGGCAGAAAGCCTGAAATCAGGTGTTTGTATCTAGAGCTACACTTCACTCTCTCTCTTTTAATTGCCTGCACTTGACTGTATGCCTTTAAGGAAACAGGAACAAATCCAGGAACCTTTGTGTTGTTTATTCAGCAGGGGATTAGCCCAGCCTGATAGCCCTGAGCTAACCCGTGCTGCTGTATCTTGGATGACTTCATCGTGGGATATGCCAGTAGGATACCGAGGTATATCCCAGAAACACTGACAGGTTCAAGAGCCTTCATCATTCTGAAGAGCAACTTAAAAAGAGGCTCTGCTGCAATTCACTATTTCCCTCACCAAAACTCATCGAAGAGGAATTTACCATTATAAATTTCTTGATCTTTGCAAAAAAAAAAAAAAAAAAAATCTTGCCATGGGAAAAGTTTGATTCAGACTCTATGCTCTTATCACCAAGCAACCTGAGAGTGGTAATGGTTCTCTTTTTCCATTTCAAGAGGTGAACAAATAAACTTGTTAAATCTGCACTCACTCATGCTTCCCGATTCAACAGCACAACAGAAACCACCGACTGTGCCAACAACTATCAACATAAGAAGTCTGCAACACAGATAGGTATCTACAGAGTCCCAAAACAACATCCTTCACCCCAGAAATGGCCACAAATCCTCCATCACACTCTCGTGCTGCTCCCCAGCTTTGGCACTGCCAGCTAGTGGCATTTTGCAGCTCTCCCACGCTGGCACAGCAAACAGTGAGGGAGAGTTTGCACTGGAACCTCTCCTACTAATTGGGCTTTTGGCTTTGTTAGGTTGTTTTGCTTTGGGAATGGAGAGAGAAAGCATCAGTTTTTCCTCTAATAACATTTGGGCCAAGAGTTAATTCTCAGCAATTAAAAGCAAAATCCAAACCACATTTTTTCCATAAACAGCTAATGGTCTTGGACCTGTCAGCATAACTAGCACACAGCTGATTTCTCAGAAAATAAAGAACTTGCCTGCAATAAGACATGACAAATGACAACAGCAAGTTTAGAAACAAGTCATTTTCATTAATTCCTTTAGTTTATAAAGGAACAGGTTTCCTGAAACTTCTCTTTAAGGAGACAGAACAGAGTATTACATCACATAAGGATTCATCTTATATACTGCAGCATCAACTGAACACCACTAACAGTGCTGTGAAGTTGGAGGTAGATGCTGCTTGGAGTTCAGCAATCAGAAATTAGACCATGCCTAACACCAAATATGTTGACAACAGAATATGTGCTCTTCAGGGAACACCTACAGACCAGGTAGGTAGGCAGGAGGCAAAGAAACTTTATTTGCCAGCCCAGATGTGGGAAAAGAGAGGATAGAAGACAGAGGACTTTGCACTTGACATCACATTTTTGATTCAAAGTAAAAACTGAGCATTGAGAGCCCAGGCTAAGGAGATCCCTACTTTCTTCTACTCCTTTCCAGAGGTTGTTGAGGCAGGTAGGAATGCCCCATAAGGAACACAAGATCCAAACCTAATCTGGCATTTAAAGCTCTTCAAGAAATGACATAAATTCAGGGCAGATCCTCAGCTCATTTAATGGAACATGAGTGGGAACTCCCTCCTGCCTTACCTGCCCCTCTAGAGAAGGTAGCACTTGCATGCAGGGCAGGTTGCACCAGAGACTACAGCCAGGATTCAGCGCCCTTCTGCTGGGCTCCTGCCACCTTTTACTGAACAGATAAGGTGTCAGCAAGCTAGAAAGGAGCTCAGCTGCTGCAGCTCAGCAGGGACACATCAGGAGAAAGGCTCCTTTCACACCCTGCAAGCAGGGTACAAGAGGCTCTTCCCCAGCCTTCAGGACACACTTGGTGTCCTGCAGACAAAAATTCAGGTTGAAAGCAGGCACACCTCAGTGCTCTGCTGGTGGAGGGCCAGACACATTTCATCAAAGGCAAAATTATGCAGAGACAGCTTTTTGTTTAATAAATGAGTAAAAGATTCTAAGGGATACACAAAGCTTCAAATGCTAAAATTTGGGGGTTGTGGAATTGCCTGTGTAACCAATTCCCAAATGGCAGAGATGGTGAAGAATTGTCCTCAGTCACTGCCTCCTTTAAGAAAATAATTCAGGAGCCTCAGATTAAACTGGTGATGGCATTTGCACATCCAACAGGAGGAAGAAATTCTCTACAAACCCTTCAAGTGTGTCATCTCACTGACATGAGATGCTGAGAACATCACAGGCACTCGTGAGCTGCAGAAGTGGCTGTTTCATTCTGCTCTGAGTTTGTCTGTGAAGGACCATTACAAAAAAGTAGCTGTTTTGGTGAAAATTCTCTTTTCCACAAATAGCAAAAAGAGTGTCCTAGGAGAGCATCATCTCATTTTTACGCTGGGAAGATGAGGGGATCTGCCATTAGCTGCTGCAGGAGACACAAGGCTGCTCCTCAGCATGAATAGAGGCTGCCCTCTCATCTGCAGATGAGAGAGTACTTGCAATCTTTGACCAGAAGGATCAGAGTATTTGCTGCATTTTCACCAGCAAAACGTCTAATGAACTGGACTTGGTACTCCAACAGCCAAAGGCCAGGCTTCTCCTCACAACTGTCCTGGCCATCATGGCTACTGAAATCCACTCGGTTCTTCCATTGAGTGCACAGATTCTAGCTGCCTATGTCATACCAGAACAAAGATTTTCCTTTCCACTAAGAAGCTGAATCTCTCCATGGCAGCCTCACACCTTGTCTGGCCTCAGCAGGATCCCTCCTGGGCTGCTGTTCTGTATGTCCACTCACCCAGCAGAGTCACTGTTTAAGTCAGTCACCCTTTCCAGGCTTCTTTTGAGTAGTTTTCACCTCTGTTGTAAGAGAGAGAAATATCTGGTGTTGCTTCATGAAGGATGAACTTTCTACCACCCAGCCTTAGGATGCTGAACAAGAAAATTGCTCCTGGCTTTCTCCAGGTGATTCCCAATCTTGTTTTGCTACTTCTTCATTAAATTTCCCAACAGTCATTCACTGAGTGCGAGTCCCTCCTGGCCAGCTGCAAGTTTTCCTCAGCCACTTCAGTGCCCTCTTTGTACAAAGGCTAAAAATCCTGTGACAATGCCATCTCACCTGGAGTGCCACAGCTGTGAGCTCAGAGAAGTACGCAAGAGCCTCACCTTTGTTGATCGAAATCCTTTGTCTTGAAATCAGCCTCACACAAACAAAAATTCATAGCCTTATGTTGTCCTCACATTGCTCCCCCAGCATACACAGGGATATATAAATATCAAGCCACAACATCAGACTGCCCTATCCTTTTCTCCTTTCCCCTTCCGAAGGAAAAACTTGTTTTTGGTAAAACATTCACACTGTTTACTGAATACATGTGGTAAACAGTGATTTCTTCTCCAGCTGAGCCAGCAAATTCTCTGCAGCACCTGAAACCTCCTCACCCAGAGGGCTGGATAGAACTGCTGGGGGGATGCAAGAAATTCAAGCATATTTTCCTCATCCCAGGAAGTTCTCCTCCAATGTTTTGAGAACTGGACACCACTATCTCAATCCCATAATATTTTCTAGGCTACATGTTAGTGATGGGATCAGTGGGAAAAGCTTTACCTCGCTGCTCTGAACCTGCAAGGTGCACTTAAAGAACACAGAAGGTTTGCAAACACTAACGAGCAGGAATGAGTATGGATAGGATTTCTAGGCACCAAAGCTCCCTGTACAAGTATCTCTCTGGCTGATGCTGTATTTGTTTTGCCCAGGAGGGATGCGTGGACAGTTTGACCTTTCTGCAAATGTTGTTAAAACAACAAACAGAGCCGAGGCAGGTGGGTGAAGCCAATTTCCAAGAGGATGGTTAACCCATTCTCTGCCTCCCAGAGAGGAAAACTGCCCTGTGCACAGATGTGTGATATAGTTACCTCTCACCTCTTGATCTACCTGCCACGAGTGAGTATAAAAGTAAAAATTCACTCCTTCCTGTGAGCTCAGGAGGTGTTGGCTATGCTGTGCAAAACACTTTTCCTGAAATACCAGTGTAACCTATGCACTGGAAAAGGGTGAAGTCCACACCCTGAGTAGAGACACCACTTGGCTGTCAGACCATTAAGGGGAGCACAACTGGTCACGAATCCAAATACCACCACTCCCCATCCCCAGAAAAAACAAAGGATGGGTCTGAATGTACAAGAATTCCAGGATCTAGTAGAGATATCAGAAATACTCTCTCCTTTTCTCATTCAGAGGGGACAATCACAACTAAATACTAAAAGCCTTGGACTTCTACGAGACAGAAAATTAGAGAATGTTTTGAGCAGCCACAAGCCTTGAGCTTCTCCTCCACACAGCAGGATAACACTGGCACATTAAGGGCACCTGTTCCTGGCACACCAGGCACAGCTTAGTGCAACCAAAGCAAACAACAGCATTTGAAGCAAAGTTGGAAGCAGGTGCCATTTGAGAGGTGCTTTTGTTCAGCGTGTACAACTGTTCTAGGAAAAGTAGAATTACTGCGGGGTTGGGGGGATATTCCTGTCTTTGACAAAAGCTGTCACTGAGTCAGAAGCCCACAGCAGGAACAATGACATGGGATTACAAAAAAGGGTGGAGGAGAATAGTGGAATAGCTATGTTTATGAGAGATAGTGGGAAATTTCCTGCCAAACGCTTTTAAAGAAAAATTTCTAGTTGTCTTCAGAAAGAATGCAGCGAAAAAAACTTAGTTTTTAATCAGACCAGGTCAAGACATCAATTTCTTAAAAAAAAAAAAAAAAATCACAACTTGACACATTCTAATACTCAGCTATTACTCCAAATCAGCAGCTTCCCAAATTACTAAGAATCAGTTAAGCATCTTGCAGAACTACATCAGAACTGAGAGCAAGTTTCTTCAATTCGACATTTGCAAAGACCTCGAGTGATCCAAACTGAAGCATTAATTAAGCATCCCCAGCTCTTGAAAACCAATCAATAAATTTTCCTTCCTCTGTCACAAGAATAACAACTGGTTTTTACAGTGATATACAATGCCAGTGCAGTCAGTGAGCTCCACTCTGCTGCTTTAAAGGAAAAGCAGGAAGTCGGAACAGTAAATTCCTAGGGAGAAACTCTGCTGAGACACAGCAACTCACAAATCCGTCCAGACTTCCTGCTAAAATAACTCTTTGCCCAAATGAGAGACGTTCTTCCCTCCCCTCCACCCGTTTTTGTCTCTCTGCAGGTGTCCCCAAATACCTGGAGCAGCAGGCCAGTGTTGCTCCCCTTCCCTGGAAGCAGCAGTATATTCCACAGCAAAAAGCTAGCGGGGGAGGAACACTGCCACTGTAAATAGAGGATCAGAGCCCGTCCAAGCCAGGAGGTGTGGTCTGCACTGCTCCCTACGCATCCCAGCCCCTTTCCAACACAGCTGAGTAGTCCTCAGTTCAGAACGCAGCACAAGAAAACCTGCCCTTGAGCTGCCAAGGTAAATTCCTTGTAATCCTGCCTTGTGCACAGCTTCGAGGGAGAAGGGCTTGTTTCTGAGCTGCCTTAGGCAAGAGGGGAAAAAGGGGTAAGAAAGCAGATGATCCCACATCTCACATTGAACTTACCTTCCCTGAGAAACTCTAGTTGTGCTTGTACTTAGCTTGCTGCCTTGCCCCCAAGCAATTTCCACCAGGCAAGGGCTGGAAACTACTCCTGTATGTCTTGCCTCAAGTTTAACTCCAGTTTTACGAGATTGGCAACCTGTTTCACAAAGAGAAGCACAGAGAACTCAGGAAAAGAGAGAAGTAAAGCATAAGATGACAGGGCAAGGAGCCTGCTTCCAAAGCATCATAAAACACACCCCAGGGGTGGGGTGCACACCCAGGACTGTCTCACTAAAGCAGTCAGACATGCCACTCTCTATCCTGCCACTGACCAGAGCACCACTCTAACCCACAGCATCCCCAAAAGGAAGCAAAGCCATCCCTGCCTGCTGACAGCTGGAGATGCTGATGGGGATTTGTCACTCAGTGGCAGCTCCAGAGTCTCCAGGCAGCACAAAAGATGCTCTCAGCTGTGTCATGTCCTACTAGCTAAGCCTGAGGTCTTCTCAGCAAAGGTAACAAAGGGAAGAAAAAAACAGTGAGTGTTGAGATCCTGGCAGGCTGGCTCTTCATCATCTAGTAAGGTTTTGTGGCCTTTTCTCACTCCTACCCCAAATGCTTCTTCTGCCCAGAAAACAAGCTTTGCCATACAACTCATAAGCAGGCAAGCCTCCCCTCTACAGAGAGGAAAATCCCTTCTTTCACCAAATTTCCACTGAGAAGACTCCAGCTGATGTCTGAACAACAGAGACATCACCAGTCTGCAAAGAGAAGAGCTCCAAACAGCTCCATTCTCCCAGCAACAAGAAAATTAGACCTGCAGAAGACAAAAATGGGTCCTTCCCTATTAAGATGGTTATTTCAAAACCCAGACTAAAAAATGGACATGAAACTTACTACAAACATTCACAGTTGTCTTAACTAGAGATTTAACAGGGCCAGAGAGCTCCCCTGAGCCACAGAGAGGTCTCTGTACTCTCAGAGGGTATGATCACCTTTTCATTCCTCACAGGCTCAGCTTTGCCTCAATTGCAGGATTCCAAATCCCCTGGGGCAGGCTCTAACAGTGCAGCTGTGGCAAAAAACCCAATAAAACCAAACAAATCCATACCACGTGAGGTGTCTGCCTCCAAGCAGGAGGGTTTACTCACCATTTTGTTCACCATTGCTGCAGAAGTCTTGCTTGACACTGACCCATGGTCTTGGTTGGGATGCTGCTAGAACAGCACAAAAAAAAGGAGCAAACTGCTTTCTTGCACCTTGCACCCTGTCCTGTCTCTAATCTCCTCCTGGGGTTCTTTATAAAGGTTCTCTTAGTACTGACCACAACAAAAAAGTTTATAAACCACACACAAAAAACACCCAAAACCCCACACTTCAGAGGCACATTAATCAATCCTTAGTGTTACATGGATAAAGGTCAGGAAATACAAAAAAGCTATGGTTCCCATACTAATGCTAATTCAACCATACTGCACATCTTGTGTATTTAGTGGTAGACATTGAAAAGAAAAAGGCTTAATCTACCAATGCTTAAAAGGTTTTCGATTTAGTAAAGACACTTGAATACCATCCCCCCACACGCAACATTTATTGTTCAGAGCAGTGGATTTTCAGATCGAATTGGATTAAGCCAATCCAAGCATCACTCCAGCTCCCCATATCTAGGGCAATAGCAAGAGCTCTCAAGCATGATTACAGACTGAACATTATTTGCCCAACTTGAATAGAGGAAAGAGATCAAGGCGTCAGAGTGGCTTGAGTCACCAAACTGCAGATCTGCACTGGGATGCAGCAGAGCCTTGGTAAGGAGAGAGGGGAAGCAGTAACCAACCCAGCTCCCCACACCCATAACCAGCAGGTGTTAATCCATTCCTATAAACACTCATTTATTCAATGCCAACAGCTTGAAATATCCTGCCTGGTGTCCCCACCTGGCAAGTGTGGGAACAGGTGAACTACAGTCACGCTGCCCTTTCTCCAGCACGAATCCTTGTACTGCTCTGCTCTCCCAGCTCCTGAGGGCTCATCTCCGAGCTTTGCATAAAGCCCACACCACTCTTGGAGAGGGAACAGCTACAAGTGCTCCATTTGCATTTAGCGGCTTGAGCAGCCCGATTTGCATAGGAAGCGAAAGGCTCTCTGTGCCATAGGAAATCCATTAAATCAAAGACGTTTGAGCCCCTCTACTGGAGCAGAGGATTATCCCTCTGGCTACATGTCCGGGAGAAAGGAAAGGTGGATCAGGCACCTTGCAAACTCCTTAAAGAGGCAAAAAGGATATGGAAGGAGGAAGGCAGCTCTCAAGCACAGGAGAAAAGAGTGCAACAGAAGAAACATTTGTGTGGGCACCCACATGTCCTTTCTCCCTCCAATAAATCTGAAGTTTTTTTTCCTAGTTCCCATGATCTCAGACAGAAGGACACAGATCAGGACAACAGATACCTCAGAACTTCAAAAAAGAGAGACACTGCTGCTGAAGAGGTTTCTCAGCCCTGCTAGACACCAGGTCACCCTCACAGCCCTGCTCGGAGGGCACCAAACTGAGGGAACTGCCAGGGAGCAACATCCACACCCGAGTCTGCACAGGACACAGGCACAGGGACACACACACAGAGCAGATGTCCTGGGTGGCTGCTCCTTCACTCACACCCCTCAGACCCTGGCACTCACCTTCCCTGTTGGGCTCCAGCATCAAGTCTCCATGTTTTAAAGAGACTCTGCCACCCTCCCTGCAGCTGAAGAGCCTGGCTATTCCTCTGAGCTGCACAAATTCCAGTCAGCATCTAGCCACACCTGCCAAGGGTAACAAGGTTTTGGTCATGCTTTATCTTATCTAAGCAATGATGACGCTTGTCTCTCTTCTTGGGCAAAGCTCAGTAGCTCGGCACCTGCCGAGGTTGGGAGCTGGGCAGGGGCCAGGAGCTTCAGCCTGCAGCAATTCACTCCAGAGCAGCACGGCTCTGCTGGCCTGCCTGTCCCACCCCACAAAAAATGGGCATTTAGTCCACAAACTAGGGCTGTGAGGAAAATAAGGCTCAGCAATATGCACACTTCTCATCCCACCTTCAGCTCAGGTACTGGCACAGGCACACAGCTCACCTTCCCAAGACACAATACTGCCCCATTAGTCCTTGCCAGGAGATAAAGCAGTACTTTACAGGGAGGCAGAAGTCTTGTCTGAAGATAAGACTTCAACATCTGTCATGTTGTCAACCTATAGGTCACCTACCACTTCAATTCCCAGCTGGAGATGAGCTTGGTTTCCTCCTCATAATTTTCCAGAAAGAAGAAGAGGGGAAAGTGAGGCAGATAAAAGCATTACTCTTGCAAACATTATGCTGAACGAAACGTAGAGGAATTCAGCTACTGTAAGAGCAAAGGCCACCAAGTTATTGTAGGATGTGTTAGATCTGCCTCCCTGCACTTGCACCTTTGCCCAGCTCCCACCATGCTCAGCCAAGGATTTACAGCTAGCCTGCAAGTTTGCTGTCTCCTTTTCCAGAGGCTTGACTCATCTAGCTATATCCAAACATAGCTGAAATTTTCCCAAAAGGTTTGCTTTCCATAGCCTAATATTTAGATATTCCACAATTTTATTTTTGCCACCACACAGCTACTCTTCCAAAGGTCTGCAGATATCCTGCCTGTTATTAATTGGAGGAGCTTGAAGTATGAAGCAATAAACAGGTAGAAACGTTACCTTTTATTGTACAGTTACAATAATTAGGCTTTTTTCAAGCCTTCACTGTACTGCTTTACTTTCATCCAGCACATATGCTAAAGACTAATTCTTTCAAAAAGCTGTAGGATAGGTCTTCAGAGCTTTCCCCTTGTTCTCATCCCTCCAGAAACACAGGTTGCCTCAGCCATGCTACATCCATCACCTGCTGTGAGCAGGGACACGTTTACATGTGCCAGGATCTTACCAACAACACAAGCTCAAGCCAGCCTCAAGCCCACACAGTGCTGGAGCACCACAGCAAATCTCAGCAGGTTCACAGCTCTCAGGCACATTTTCACAGAGCTCTCCTGCCATCCCCAGAAAACAGCACAAGCCTCTCCTGCAGGGCTTTCAGGAATGTGTAATCCTCAGGCATCCTTCTGAACCAGGCAGTCCCTTCCAGGCAGACGGGGCAGTAACTGGTGATACAGCCTCGTACCAGCAGAGACTGAAGGTGCAGAAGCAGAGGCAAGAGCTCCTCCTTCAGATGACATCTCTGCTAAATTAACTGCAATCACACACCTCACTGGATAGAAAGCAGGCATGTTACAAGCCTCCTTGCTCTCACTCTTTTTACTTGACAGATTTTCTTCCAGTTATGCCAAGCAGATAAGAACACTGTACCCTTCCAAAGCGGTGCACCACATCTCATTTCTTCCAAAACAAACCCATGATTAGATTAAAGCCACGGTCTCTGAGAGCACAAGACAGTATTTGTTGCTGCTTTAGTGCTCTGTCACACAAGGTTAAGAGAAAAACATTCGGTTAAAAAGTCCACAGGGCTTCCCAGCCATGTTACTTCAACCTGAACTAAGCATAGGAAAGCACAGCATGGCTCCAGCCTTCATTTGAAAGTCCACAGTACCACAGCCCACCGCTACTTTGGGTGTTGTTTTCTCCCAAAGCTCACAATATTTGTTATTCCACTTGAGGCACCTAAGTCCTGCAGTCACATGAAATACTGAGATTCAAGCATTCCTGGCAGCTTATACAGACATGCAGAAATTTCCAAGAAAAACCAAAAATTAGCAGGATAAAGCAAATTAAGAACATGATTTAAAAGGAAAAAAAATATGTCATTTCATGTTTGTTTTTTTTTTACTATGTGGCTGGTGGTATTTAAAAGCTTAGGGTTGGCAAACCTTTTGATCACATGGCCAGAGAGGAGCACATGGTGCTCCTTGCCACAGCAGAAGTCTATGGGAATACTTAGTAGATCCACCCCAGTGCTCCTTGCTCAGCTGCAGAGGTCAAGTTTGCTCAGCAAAATGTGCATTAGGGCAGAGGGGAGGAAAATTCGTGTCAGCATCAGCCAAGAAATTAAAAGTCTTGGGGCGCAGGATGAGGAGAACGTTGCTAGGAAAATATTAAGAGGGTCAATGAGGACATCCACAGCACCTCCCTTTCAAGCTGCTGGGCTTCGGGTAAATCCAAGGATTTTGTGACAAAGGACAGAAGCTCTTACTAATTGTTGCAATTCTGCTGTTCCGGTAGGACAACAAATGAATCATGAGAGATTCAGACATACAGAGTAAACCAAGTATTTCCCCCTCAGACTTCACATGGACAGCAAGCCAAGGCATCAGGCAGGAAGGAGGGAGATGCTGCTCCACTCAGTGGAAGATGACACATTGGCTACAGCTGAAGTTTCTCGTCACTGTCCCTAAATACAAGACGAGCTCCTGCAAGCAGGGGAGGAGAGGAGGAAGGGTTCAGTCCCCAGAGCAGCCTTATGAAACCAAAAAGATTTAGACAGTGAGTAGCTACATTATGGAAAACAAACCTAGTTTGCTGTACTTAGGGATCGATTTCCCTAAAGCTCTCTGACCATGAAGAGCATTGTGCATGGAGCTGAGCCCATGTGATTTCTGTTGCTGTCGATTGTCCTCATCCCATTAGTTCATTTTCTGAGGCTGCCTGGCAAAGTCACGAGGAGCAGCAGTTCCCCAGCACTGTCTGTGTGCTGCTAAAAACAGCCCCACGTAGAGCCCTCTTTTGCAGTACTACCTTCAGGTCAGTAGACAGATTCATTAAATGCATCAAATTGGGGTGTGAAGGAGAAATTTTCCTATCTGATAGTGACAAAACAACCAAGCAGACCTTCCAGTTGGATAGTTCATATTCCCCACAGCAGCTTGCCATAAGAAGCCAAGAGAAGAGTGATGCTCCAGGGAATGACAACATTTTTTTTGCCCAGCAAGGTAGCTTCAAAGACATGTTATACCATTTTATGAAGGATTCTAAAATTTTAGATCTCAGGCTTCACATTACCCTCTGTGGAGCAGGGTGTCCTGGTAAAGAGAGGATTTTTCCACCCCAGCTCACTGTAGCTTTTCAGAACCTCCTCAGGACCACCTGAACCAGTCAGTGAAAGGACAGACCAAACTGATTATCTGTTTGATCAAGAAAAGCAATTTCCATAGCCCTCAGGAGATGTGTGTGTGTATATATATATATATATATATAAAATATTCATCTACATATAGCTAGTTAGATGATCCTCAGAAATAAATGTAGCTCTAGAACATGAAAAATAAGATACAACTGAGCCTGCGTAAGTTAAAGCTAGAAATTAAGGTTTTCTGAGCCCCCTCTGATGCAGAATAACCATCAGAATAAGCAAAGCTAAACAGGTCATGACTAAACAAGCAAGCTGTGTTCGGATTGTCCTGCCTCCTCAGGATATTCCTAGCACAGCCATCTCCCTGTGTCTGAGGCTAACCTCTTTTCCCCTCAGCTGTTTTCAGGAAGCCCTACAGGAAGGACTCAGGTTCAACACGCAAGTTCACCCAAGTGCATTCCGCGAGTGCAAGATATTAAAGAGAAAGACGCCGCAGTCTGAGGAGAGGGAAAGCGCTGGTATTTTTTTCCTTCCAGAGAAAGAGAAGCAGCACCAACACAGCTGCTGTAGGAACCTGCAGCACCTTTATATAATGTAGTGTCATCTGCACCTGGACGGCAAGAAAGAATATTCCCCGAACAAAAGACGCTGGAAAAAGGAAAAGAGAAAATAATAAGGTCTCCACTCAGGTTCAACAAGAAACACCGAAGTTCTGTGGCCTCATATCAAAGGAGCCTCACAGCGGCAGAGGAAAGGCGAAAGAGGCAGCGGCTCCCCGTGCCTTTCCCCAGGGGAGCAGCGCTCCCCATCCCGCAGCCCCGCCTCAGGAGCGCCGTGTGCGGGACAAGGCGGCGTGGCTCCGGACCCGCCCGGCACCAGCGAGGGACCGACAGCCGAGGACAGGGCAGGTGCGTGGCCGTGGCAAGGCGCGGAGCCCGCAGCCCTCCGTAGCCCTCCGCTGCCCTGTGCCCACAGGGTGAAGGCGCCGGCGGGGCCCTCGCTGGGGCAGCCGCTCCCCAACACCTCGGCTGCGGGTCCCGGCCGGGCAGAGCCGGCAGCTGCTCCGGGGAGGGGACCGGCCCCGCAGCACCGCCCCTCACCGCGCTGCCGCCCCGAGCTCCCCTCACGGCGCTTACCTGGCCCGGCCCGGCCCGGAGGGAGCCGCGGCACCTGCGGCCGCCCTGGCGGGAGCGGAGCCGCCGCTGGCGCCGGGACGGCCCCGGCCGGAAATGAGCGGGGCCGCGGCCGGGCCGGGCCCGCCGGGCAGGCGGCAGCGAGAGCCGGGCCAGACCGGGCCGCTCCTGCTCCCCGGAATAGGAGGCAATGCCCCCGGCCCGAGCGCCGGCACCGCCGAAGGACAGGAAAGCCGCGCAGCCAGCCCCGATCGCGGCCACTCCCCCGGCGGAGCCGCCCGCAGCGCCCGGGCGGCTTAACGGGAGAAGGATTGCTTGCACCGATTAACAGCACCGGGCCCGGGTTTTTGTTATTTTGCAGTCATTAGAGGTTAAGAAAGCTGTTTGCTTTACCAGCTGCATCCTATAATGCTAATTACAGCACTTGTCCCCATCATGTGACAACACATAACAAAGTCTCTTCCTAAAGTTTCCGGCTGTCAAAAGCCTGGACAAAGAGGAGCCCGAGCTCTGTAGCGTCCACCAGACCGGCGCAGCGCCAAGCCCGGTGTGTGCGAGGCTCTTGTCCCTGCTCCGGGCCATCCCAGCTGCGCAGCCCGGCCATGCCCAGATCCCTGGGCTTGCACCAAGGAAAGCCCTGGCATTCCCACAAGCCACGGGCCGGTGGTTTCCGTGCACTCCAGCTGCAGAGTAACCGGGCAGACACACAACAACCAGTGCCATCTATTGCACCAGCAAGGAAACAGACTCTCTAGAAAGACGGGTCAGTTTCTTCAAGAGGCGGTCCCGTAATTCGTGAATAACTTAGTAACCCTTTTACAGGTGCCAAACACCTGCTATTCCCACAAGAGGGTGCTTAATTTCTCCTGGAAACCCGGGTCTGCCACGAAGCTCCAATAAACAGAGGCTGATAGCACTGCTGGGGCATTTAGGCTGGAGTAAATCAGAACTGGACCAAAATGCCGCCTTTATCTTATACTGATAAATGTTGACCTTGAGAGGAACTTGAATGGGCTTGGGCCTAGCAAAATAAACCCACATCATCCAGCACATCCAAAAAATATTTAATAAACCTTTAAACAGCAAGAAAAGCAGCATACCAGAGCCAGGTAAATATATTGAGAAAGTTTTTATTAGAAGATATATTTCTGCCAAAATAAATAGTTACATTTTCTTCAGCAAAACATTAGAAAATAGAAACAAGAGGGAATAAAAGCATCAACAATTTAATACTGAACTTTTAAAGTGACTGTGAACACTACATAGTGACATTGCCACATAAATACATAACTTGTGTATGCTATTGCTGGTCTAGTTGCTGCTCTGACACCAGTAATTTCCACAGGACCTCCACATGTGTTGTGTGCTTAAGGGTCTTCTCAAACTCAGTGGCAGCAGTGGAGTCCCAGGACACACAAAGCTCAAAGAGCTGCTTTAGATGCTGTTTTCAAGAACAAGAGAAAACCCCAGAAGTGAGAGGTATTTATTTCAAAGTTACATTTCCAAGTCTTCTATTTGGAAGTAGAGTTTCATCCTCCCTGTGCAGGAGGGCTGGTCTGGATCCACAGAGTGAGATGGGTGCAGTTAGGGGCTGTCCTAGGGGAGCTGCCTGCAGGTTGGAAAAGGAGCAATGTCCCACCAGCAGGCAAGGGGAAGGGGGGGAGGAGAGGGGAGCGAGTCCTGCTGCACTCAGAAGAGTGCAGACAGCAGAGGGACAGGAGGCCAGAGCCCACTGTAAAAGGCACAGCGTGTGTTTGGCACAAACAAGCTGGCTGACATGGCAGCCAGGTGAGGTGGTCCATTCTCTCACTGATTTAAGGAGAAGACAGAAACAAAGCTTGAGAAAACTGTCGGCAAGGCCCTCTGACTGGCTGCCCTGCCACCCACATCTGGTGTATGTTTAGTAGAAATGGACCCCCCCTAAGGAAGAAACACACACAGTTTCGGGTATTTATCCCACAACCACTTTGGCAACAGTGAGAGCTCTTTTCTCCAGGGAAGTAGAGAATTACCAGATAATTTTTATAAATTAATAAAACCACTGAGGAATATAAAAGTACTAGGGACACCCCAGTGCTAGCAGACAGCAGACTCTCTTTTATTCTCTGGTCTGAGTGTTGCAGGTATGCAGCCCTCCAAGAAGCCATAAGAAAACAATTCCTAGGTCCTATACATAGTGGTCAGTATTTTCTCCTATCCCTTGAAAATCAGCTTGCAACAGTATTAGCAGTAGGGCAGGCAGCAAACCAAACCAATTATATTATACAGTAATTGTGGGTTACAGAGCGTGCCATAGGCACAGACTGTTGTACACAAAACAACTCTACAGTGTTGTACAGGTTAGGGGCTGGTTAGATGCACAACAAGGTCACCATTAGCCTTGTTAAAAGCAGCAAGTAATAACACAGGAAGGAGGAAAAAAAGTGGATTGCTGAATGCACAGGCCCTTTACGTGAAACAGTGGAAATGGCAAGGGTTGGGACTCCTGCAAGAATCCAGTGAATGCTGTAAGGACCATTGGACAGGGAGTACAAGATGAATTTTTTACCAGGAACCTGACCTCTCACTCACCATACACTGGAGAGTGGACAGGCCCTGCCACACACATTTGGGAGAAGAAAGGACTGACTGCCACAGATGACCTTGCTCCTACAGACCTGGCAAGTGAAGGTCAATCAGCAATGGCTGCCCAGAAAATAACTTTGTATGCCATGAGGTACACACAGAACAAGGGGCTGAACAGTTCCAGTGAGCACTATGGTCATAAACCCCTCCATATCCAATCCAGAGCCTATCACAAGGTTTCCAGAGATTTCAAAAAGAGTAGGGCCTCATCTAGAAAAGGCAGCACTGCATAATGAAAACCTATTCATAAGCTGACACAGCCCTTTTTCTACATCAGTGGGAAAGGTGATCTTCCCAAATTCCTTCATCCTTTGCCATCTGTGATGGATGAGCAGCAAGAATGTCAAGCAAATGAGTGAAACTTTTCAAAAGGAAAATGAGGCTAGTTTGAGGTATTTTTAACAGATCTGCAGTTCCTTTATCAGAGCTCAAATCTATAAAGCCAACAAGCTATCACACAATAGCCATTGTAACACTTGGGGAATAAAAACAGGCAAAGAAAGGGTTAATACATAGTGGTATTTTCCCAGTATCCGTTCACACCCTGCAAATTAGCATAGGAAAAACAGGAATTTCCTTGTGAAGAGTTAGACCTTTATTTTTAAAGCCAGGCTTTGATTTGTGGTTATAGTTTGAAGTGTACAAAACTTTCTCTTGAGAAGTTATTATAATAAATTAAACTGCAGATGAGGTGAAGCACAGAACAAAACTCAGGCCTTTTACCAGGCACAGCTGTTGATCTCTTGAAATGCATGAACCAGAATTCCCAAGCCTACTGGATCAGAGCACTGGAAAACAGTGGCATCAGAACAGTCGGCACCAGAACAGTCGGTTCTGATGCAAAAGGCAAGGGATAAGGGTGCCAAGCTGCAACTGCTTAGCATGCTCTGTTACCAAGAGTATTTTGTTTCATAGTTTAGTGGTTTACATAATCACTCAGTGGTTTTACCAGTTCAGGAAGAAGGGATAAAAAAATACTTCCATCGTTTTCTACACCCATATATTAACTAAAAAAAAAAAAAAAAAAAAAAAAAGAAGCAGAATCCAAAGGTCAGCAGGCTTCTAAACACAAGATTTTCTTTATGCAGTTTTGCCCCTCTCAGATGTTTTGCTTCTGGATAAAGTGTCTTAATTTCTTGCCACTAAATATCTCTATGTTCTTGCCAATTGCTCTGTATGCACTAAGGACAAGAGATATGCATTTAGTAACCTAAGTAGCTGTGTGTGTGCCATTCTCCCTAAAGTATTCCAAAACAGTGGAAGGAAAGAAATCCCATACAAACCACAAAATGAACACCTTTTCTCAGTTTCAATTTTCATCAAATTCATCCTGCTCCCACTAAGTGACAGTAGCTTATTGCTGGTTCACTTCCACTAGCATCTAGCATTTTTTTTCTGTGGCTTTAAACAATCACAAGATTGACTTGTTTCGTAATTGAATGTTCTATTCTGATTTCAGAATCCTCCAATTTCTTCTCTTCCTGTAGTGACTTCCCCTGTTCCCTAACTGACTTAATTATGCAAAGCTTAAGACTAAATCTGACTGTGTAAGTGCAGGCCCGCTTTGTAAGCTACACAGGCCCTTGTGTTACATAGGTTGTTACATTCAGCAAGGGCAGTGGGGTGACAATCTAAGTCACAAGTTCATTCTTGCACTGGCATCTCCTGGGCAGAGGCCCACTCCACTGCCTCCCAGCTTGGCACAGCCACTGCAGCAAAGTCCTGATGCTTAGCAGTCTCCACACAAACACCAAACCCATGGCCAGTGCACGGCTGTGCTCGTAGGAAACAGCACCCACCCCGTCACCCACACTGCTCATGAAGATTTACTACTTTCTCCAGTTATTAGCACAACTTCTGGGTTTATTTTCCCTTTCTAAATCTAAGGTGCAAAACAGAGACTATTAAAAATCACTATTCCATGTATAGGCTACAAAATCAGCTTCAGATAACCTGTCCTGCTCCCCAGCAAAGACAGCATATGTTTGCTTTGGCCATTGCACACTGTTTGTGTTAGGAGAGGTAGAAGACGCCTCATGTAGCAAGACAGGCAGCAGAAAAAGGTAACAGGAGCTGAGTTTGTCAGTGTAAAGACCTAAGCTTAAAGTCCATGCAAACCCCACAGGAAGCCATGTGTCACCCTGTGAAGGACAAGGAGTTCATACTTCTCACACAAGCCACGACCAGACCACTGCTGAGAAGGCAGTGCCTCAAGGCAGAGTCCTGCTCTGCCACAGACCCACTAGCTCTGGTCTTTTAAGGGGCAAGACAAAGAGGAGCCAGTTCCAAGTGCCTGCATGTGCATCAACAGTCTTGTCTTCACTTCTTATGCTCTTGCTACTGCTAGCTGCAGAGCAAGACCTGTGAGCCACAACATGAGACAGGCAAGCTGTGATGCTGGTGTAGCTACAGGCCTCAATCCTTCTCACTCCAAAGCTTCAACAACCCAACTTTCTGAGCAAAACAGAGATAAAAGCCTCAGTTTGGCAGGAGATCTATATCACCCACTTGGAATTCGCCTCAGTTGCACAGCTTTGCTCCCCTTAAGGAACAAAGCCCGACTGACCCCTGTCAGAGGCAGCCATTTCCCCAGCACTTGCTGTGACACTCCACCACAAGCCTTTCAAAAATAACATGCCCTGCACAATTCTCATCTTCCTATAAGCACTTCATACTGCTTCAGCTGCTAAGATGATCCTGACACAGCCAGGCTGAGCTTTTTTTCAGGGCAATCCCACACCAATTCCATTCACAGAGTCAGGAATAGGATCTTAAATTCAACACGTTTCCCTGGAAAAAAAAATCCATCAAAATTACTTCTTTAAATAAGCTCAATCACTTAACACTCAGCATTCAAGTCACAGCAGTTCCCTGAGGACCCCAATCAAAAAGGGAGTGACGAGGGCAACATGAATCAGGGAAAATATGTGACTTTTCTACACTTCTGCAGTTCCAGTGTAGTCTGCTGCAGGACCAGCTCCAGCTTCCAGTGTGGATGCAATTCAGGGAGAGAGGCAAGGAGACGGTTTCAGCAAAGAAGAAAGCCAAGAAGAGATTTGAAAGCCATGAGAAAAATTGGTTTGGCAAAAGGCTACTTCATCTTTCAGCAGCACAAAGAGCTATGGGTTGTCAGATGATTTAAGAAGAGGAAGCAAGACACATGCTCTGAAAAACCAAGGGAGGTAAAAGCTGTATGAACTTGAGAGCATCATCTACATCCTGGTTATTTGGCGGTAAAGAGCCAGTGGCAATTCAAAGTGCGCTATCTGGGAGAGCCCAGCTGGGTCAGCATCAGCCTGGCCACGGGCAATGGCCAAGCCTCACCACAAGTCTAGAGCAAGGAATCAGCCTGTGTGTGTCTGTGAGCCACAAAAGTCCCTTGCTTGGCCCAGTGGGCAACAAATGGCTACAGTCAATTCCACCAGTCTCCGTCCCGGGGAAATCCCCTTTGCAACATATTCAGGAGCAGGGAGCAGCCTGCTGCTGAGGGATGAGACTGGTCCCACCCTATGTCCGTACCCTTTCTCACCCACCCTCATCCCCTCACAGCAGCAGGCTCAGAAGAGTGGCAGGCACTCTTTTGCACAGTCTAGAGGCGGAAGCTTTAACTGAAACCCTTCCCGAGGGAAGAGGGAGGCTTGCATGTCCACGTTGATGCAGAGCAAGCCCAACATGAGCTGGCGCTGGTACTCCTCCCACTTCATCATGACATCAGAAACCGAGCGGTTGCTTCTAATCCACATGGGCAGTGCTTCACCACAAGGTGGCGGGGGAGAAATTGGCAGCTTCTGGGGCCCTCCGAGCTCCAGGTGATAGTAAAGCCTGAAAGGCAAATACATGCAAAGACTCAGTACATGGGAAGACTTGAGCAGGTCACCAGACTACAGCTCCGGTACCACAGTCCTTTTTTGTACTGAATTGACTACATTATTTTAGTGAGAAGTCTCTGTGTGCCCATTTTCCCCCTTACATCTCTAGTTATTCAGACCATGAACGCTTTTCAGTAAGAATCACACTTTTGTACTAGGTTCAAATCACAGCTGGGACCCCCTGACTACTACTGTGAGAGTTTCCTCTTCTCATCCACACAACAGTCTTGCCACAGCCTCAAGCCAGGGGCTATTGCAGTAGCTCAGTCCAGAAGCACACAGGCACACATGCAGGCCCAAAGCACTCGGTCTCATTTGGAAATTCTCTCGTGTTCCCTGGCCACCATATTTCGTCATCCCAAAACCCAGGCTGAGATATTTGAGGTAGAAGAGGTCATTTGAATACAAATACTTATTGAAAAGGACTTTCAGGGGATCCTGGGCAGCAAATGCCACAAAGACAAGCATCTCTGTCTTCTAGAAGGAGCATGAAATAAACTGGCATACTGCTTTAATCAGACTTACATCTTCTAACCTACTGCTATAGTGACAGCTTCATTACAAGGTCTGCCCTATAATGGGACAAAGGAAGGGGATCATGTGCTGAGTCTATTCAACAGTTAAGGAAGCCAAGAAACCATGGATCAGATTTGCATTTCAGTGTAAGTGGTAAATTCTTCTGTCAATTTATGCCTCTGCTCCAGTGGAATAGTCTCTAGAATTCAAAGGTGTAAGGAGAAATGAAGGGCTCCTCCAGAACAGTGCTGTGAATAAAAGCAGCCATACCTGGCTGAAAGATGGCTGCCCAGTTTCTTCTTGGCTTTCTTCACAAGATAGTTGCAGATTTCTGTCATCTGCTCCCTCATCCATCTTATATCCTCAGGGATATCTGGGAGCCATTCCAGCAACCTATAAAGAGAAAACCATTAGCTGGGCCACACAAGGGAATATGATGAAAAGAATACCAGTTCTAAAGTCTTTCTTAAGGCTCAAAAATGTATCACCATTTTATGGGGCAAGTTCTAGCACACAGCAATCTTCCTTCAAACTGGAAGTAGGGGCTGTAACTAAATGACATAGTAAGATAAGAAAAATTTGGGGTTCTTGGTTTTTCTGGTTTTGTGGGGGTTTGGTTGGTTGGTTTTTTTATTCATGTCTGGTAATTGTCAGGAGCTCCTTCCCCAGGAGCATCAGCAGTGCAGAATTAGAGAGAATCCCACTCTCTATCCATTTAAACACTACAGCTACATCAAATACTTGTCTGCACTGGGAAGAGCACCACTGAGGGATGAGCCCAAAGCTTACCTGACAGTGAAGGAAACTGCAGATTCCAGAGGCAGCATGTAGGGGACCATCATGGCCGTGGCCACACGCACAGGCAGCATGTTGCTGAGGCCAGTCAAGAAACTTCTTCTTTCAGCACAAGCTTCCAGGAGAGCTGAAGGCAGAAGAAAACACGGTTGAGTATCTCCAGTGGGACTCTCTTTTCTTGTCATACCTCAGAAGTTCCCCAGCCCGAGGCAGCTACCTCCCACTTCTTAGGAAGTCTTGCTCAGGTTAGTAATTCCCTGAGCACAGCTAAAACCAGCAGCTTTCAGCTTTATCAGACTCTAAAGCAGCAAAACTTCATCCTCTCCTTACCATAGAGAAGACTACAAAATGAATCAACCTCTCCCAGTCCAGCCTCCACAGTGCAAGCCACGACTTTATCTGAGACCCCCAACCCATCTAACCCTCAGCAGGTGTCATTTCAATCCCTGGGCATGACCAACCCCAGCTATACAAAATAACCACACATCCCAGTAATCTTCTGAGGGAGACCAGGCAGCACAGGAAGATTACCTGTGATCTCTCCCTTTGAATCATACCTTGGTTCAGTCTGGGAGGCAAGTGTTCAAAGATGTGCTCTTCAACAACAGCAAGGGCAGTGTTGTCCTCTAGTTGGTCCTCAGCTTCTGTTTCCTCCTCTTTCTTGTCTCCTGGTGGTGCTTCTATGGCAAGGAGAGGACGGGCAGGACTTGGACGATGAAGGAGACCTGAGAAGAAAAGTTATACTGTAAGGATGACACAAACCAGCTGCCCAGCCCGGCCTTTAGAGTGCAAGTCCTTGCTTCACCCCAACTCCCCTCTCAGGCTGAGGTTATGCCCAGCCCCTTTAGCATTATACCTCTTACAAGGAGATACAAACCTTGCCGGTTTAAGTTAATTCTCTCCTTCCCCATCAGAAGTTCTCATATTTCCCCTTTAAACTCCGCAGGGTGCTGTTTTGCAGAGTTTTGTTACTATAATCTGCCAGTCACCCATCTTGCAGGCAAGATTTCCCCCCGAGGGCAATCCCAGTTATCCCTGTCCGCGTCACTGTCCACGGACACGAGGTGGCAGCAAGCGCACACCCAGCGCTGCAGCGTCTGGAGGCAGGAGAGCAGCGCTCAAGTGTCCGGCACCGGGGCTCTGAGGGCAGCACCACACGCACCCACAGGCACACGGAGAGCAGCAGGGTGTCTGCAGGAGGTCCAAACGGCACTGCTACCCAGCGACTGTGGTGGTAGCTGCAAAGGTCACCTCTCCTTCCTGAAGGGCTCAAGTAGACCTATTGAGAATTCCATACCCTACTATCTGAGGCACAGTTCAGTTCTCCCCTTCCTACTTTCTTATGCACCATCAACTACTCTCAAAGCCAAGGCGCCAAGCGTGGCACAGAACAGGGAAATCGTTGCACCCTACAAACAGCCAGTGCCTTACCGTTCTTCTTCAGGAAGTGCAGTGCATCTCTATAGCCCTGCTTGCACATATCCCGCAGCACCTGTGGGCAGAGGAAGGAAAGTTTCATGTGGAAACTGGCAGAGCAAACACCAACCACAGTGCTGACTTCGGAGGAATTCTCCTGACGCCTGAGCTATCCTAAGAACAAGTCTCATTCTTGCCAGCCTTGCTCAGGCTGTGAGCAGGAATGGGAGGTATAGCATCAATACATTGGCTACGGCAGTTGCAGGACAATTTAGATTGTAAGGGACACCTAGAATCCCACCCAAGTATGGGCACAGAGTTGCAGCTACCTCATTGCTCCATCTACAGCTGATGTTGCTATGGGCAGCTTTCAGGCAGTCACTGACAAGCAGCCCAGAATACTTCCCTGCAGATTCCAGGAAGAGCCATTGTGTTTACATATAAAGCCAGCCAAGACTAGAGAGGGGTGAGAAGAAACTTGCCCAGGTAATTCAGCACATGAATGCATGCTTATTACATCCAAAGTCAGGAGTATCTGGTATTTACATCTTCTCAGAAGTACACAAAGTTTGCAGTGCTTCTGCAAGCTCCATCTGGCAGCTCCATCCTTACCTTAAAACACTGAAGTGCACATTGGTTCTGATGGCCAATACATCTTTATTTACAGTGAGCCTGATTTCCAGGCAGAGAGTACTCTAGAGAGAGCAACATGGAAATACTTTCCAAGCAACTGCTACCACCTAAATTCCAGATGTTCATGTAGAAAAAGAAGACAAACCCTTGTGCAGGTGCCCAAGGTTTAGCAAGTCATTGGATGGATAATGTGAAGATTAAACACAAAGCATGAGATACAAAACCAACAGTTCCTGGAATCTTCTCCTGCCAAAGTGCACACAGTATAGCCAGTGCCCAAGATCTGTGGTCCCCAAGTTCTGGTGTGGCCAGGAAACTCACCTGTGGCTCGGGAGGAAACAGGGCCTTTGAGAGGCGGTAGAGGTTGCGAAGGTTGAACTGGATGCTTGTATTGGTGACTCTCAGCTCATGCATGTTTGTGGAACTGTCTCGTGGGCAGATATCGCTCTCTCCCGAGAAAGGAGACACTGTGATTGTGTTCTTCAGCTCATATTGGGGCAAATTGTCAGAAATCCCTCCATCAACATATCTCTGAAATCAAGACAAATGCAGCAATCTTCATTCTCGCAACTGATCAAACTTTGTCCATTTTCCTGTTTGTGCCAACAACTTGGGAAGAGAACGGAATACATCCACCAGCATTGGAGGAGTAAAAACCAGTGATAGCACAGCTGTGTTGTTTATAACTCCTTTTACTATGTGCTTTTTCTTGGTTGAGTGTGCTGCTCACGTTCAATATGTGGCACATTCACTTGTGTGACTGCTGACTTACATCTCCTATGCAGCCTGACTGCTGTCCAATTAAATAATAATACACACCAACAACCACCTGCAGTGCAAATTAGCACTGATCCAAGCTGTCACACTGTGACATTGTGCCATTTTTCACTTGTGTTTAAAATTAGTAAGCTGGACACAAGTCCCCACTGGCAGAAGGTTTGTTACCTGTGAGTAAAACCAGCTGATTTGTTGCTAGCAGACTTACCGAGCAGCAATCCCAACACACACATACACATTGGGAATCAACTTGTTGTGGTGTGATAACAGAGCACAAGGGACTTCGGTTTTGCTCTTAACAGGCACCCTCTTATCAAGAGAATGTTCTGTACTTCTGTACCATAAACTCATTTGAGTTACCCTTGCAGGAATGGCAAGCCCAGTAGTATGTTCTCAAAACATTTGTTGGATACCATAATTGCACAAGGAGCTGAGCAAGAAGATCCCTATCACAGGTTTTGGCAGAGTAAGCAACATGCAAAAGATAAAAGGAAAAGGATGTTGGTCAAGCCAAAAGAGAAGGAAGCTGGGGGTCTTTGCAGAGCAACAATTCCAGCTCTTGTGAACCTCAGTTACAGAAGAGTTCTGGTTTTGTATCAGGGCTGATGCTGCAATTTGCTACCTGGATCCATTTCCTTCCTGCCCAAACACAAATCATGATAGAGGGACCATGCAGCCCCACAAGTAGCAGCTGTCTTTCAGCTCTCTTCTGGGTGAGAAGCTGAGCCAGTAGAGGCTAAACCCAGGTAGAACACAGAAATGCTGATTGAAGGAGGAGGTGCTCCATTATGCATCCTGCTTCCTCTTGTCTCACAGGCAGACTGACCACCAACACTGTTCTTTTGCTGCACAATGCCTAGGAAAACACCAGATGTGTTGCCTGGAGGGTGCTTTGCACTTTGTTCTCTCTTGCTTTGTCAGACAAGACAGAGACCTCAAGCAGCTTCTCTGAGCCTGGGGAACAGCTCACAGGCTCATGAACTGAAAGCAATTCAATTCAGCTATAGCAAGCCAGCTGCCATTGATGCAACAGGGTCAGGGTGGACTGCACACTCCCTTCTTGGGAGGCAAACTAAACCTCAGAGTTACCTTTGCATACAGCCTACAGCTTTATGGGAGACAGCTTGTGATTACAGCTGTAGGCTACAGCAGCCCAAACTCAGAGCACAGGACCTCATGGTAGACCTTGCTCGCCAAACACTGTGTCAAGACAGGCACTTAGAACTCCTATACCACCTGAATTTGGACAGTGAAGAAAGTGGAAGGACAGGATAGATTAAACTCGAGGTTAAGTATACCCTCTCAGAAACAGTTAGCACAGCTTGCTCACAAGATGTTTTTTGGTAACAGAGCTGCCAACAATCAATTGAACCCTCTCCCCCTTCTAGAGTGAGTATCAGTGTTCCCTAAGCCTAAAGCAACCACAGCAAACTGCCATGATCATCCTCTTCCCAAAGCTGCTCCACTGAGAGCCAGACTAGGCACAGCTAGAGCTGGAGACATCTTCCTGACTCTCTTTGCAAGGACAAGATTCCAACATGCTGAGTGGGAAAAGAACAGAGTAAAACAGGGAGCATGCTCTTTGTTTAAAGAAAAAGGAGGTAAGCTTTAGTGCTGGACAACACTAGTTTTGCAGTAAGGATGCAGAAGACACGTTTCCCTGAGGGTGGCAGCATGATTACACAGGTGCCATTCGAAAAAAGGCTAAACTACAACAGAGCTGACAGGCAAAGCCTTCTGACTCCATAGAAATCCAGGAGTACACGTGCACACCCCACTCTCTGGTCCACTGCTCCTAAGCAATGCTGATTAACATTCCTCAGTAAAGCTCAGCTGCCACTTCTTTGGATTTGCCTGAATCTCTAGTTACCCAAGTGTAATCACTGTCCAGCCTCCTGCAAAGCCCAGAACAGCCCAAAGTCACAGGCTGAAGCCACCAGCTGCCTGCAGATACAAGCAGCAGCAGCTTTAGGGGATGATTCATAGAGTGGAGTGCCCACTTCCATTCCCTTATCATGTCCTCCTATGCACAGGGCATCTCACTCACACGATGTGACAATCAGCTTTGCGACCCTTGCCAGGGATTCATCTCACACACAAGCTGCAGACAATTCACAACTATAGTGTGTGACAGGTCAACTACTGACTTTTCCATTTCTCAATATTTAAGTTGTTGGGGTTTTTTTAACTTCCTTGCCCATCTCCATCATCTATTCTATGAGGCTACCAGGTCTCAGAGAAGTGAACAATGGAAAAAAAATTTAGGAGGAAGGCAAAATACGGATTTTGCACCTTGCACACAGTAACATGGCCTTGAAAACTAGTTCTTGTGCCTGTCAGTTTATCCTGTGGCAAATAGAGTCACCACAGGCATGCTAGGAACCATGCATTCCTGTTTCAAAATCATGTCCCAAGCTCATACCAACCCAATTTAACCTCTCGCCTCATCAGCAATCCCCCTTCACAGCCATGCTTTTCTGGGGAAGAGGTAGGAATTAAATTTCCTCATCTCGTATTTCCTCCCCACCTTTTCCCATGAGAAGTTATCCCTCTGAGTGCCAGGGCAGCTGCACATTCCAGAAACCCTGATGTTGTACACAGTTTTGGAATTGTGAGATTTTTTTCCTGATGCACACTGACCTCAATTAGCCCCAAAAAGATGTAAGGCAAGAGCCACTGCTATGGTCCCACCAGCTGAGGGGAAAAAGCCCTGCCTGCAGTTGCTGAGCAAATACCAAACCATTATTGATTCTGCCACTTCTCTGAAGGGCTGGATAACACTGGACATCTCCTCCAGGTCATTTCCCACACCAACATGTTTGCACAAGACAAAAACAGCCAAGTTGTGTATTATGCAGGAGCAAAACTGACCTCACTTTTAGAACACAGGTAGCAATCAGAGCAGATTTGATACTGTGTTCTGACAGACAGAGGCACTTTGGTGAGATCACTTATGGTAAATCAGGGCATATATTTTATAGCAGTTCTCCCTCTCACTTTTGACCGTGTAGTTTGCAAACCCCCTGCCTTTTAACATTAACCTGTGTAACACAAGGGAGGCCAAGCTCAACCAGAAGGCCCTTAAAGCACAACTGCAATATCCAGAAATGCTGCATCTTTGCACAGCTTTCATATGTTTTCATTTCTAACATGCAAACACAGAGGGATAAATTGCTCTTGGACAGCTTTGGACACAATTTAAAGAAAGCTGTGGCATGCAGCAGAACATTATTCTCAGAGGAAGGACAGGAAGAGCGCCATGGAAAAGAGGGTCAGTATCCACACCACTAGTTAAAGCCCTGCAGAAAGTGTCAGGATGGCAGAGGGACTCCACTCATGACCTTTATTCTGGGCCCAACTTCTTTCCACATGCAGACAGCTGGAGCCTCAGTGATGGAAAGTGTTGTACCATGCAGCCATGAGAACACTCAGCTAATCCAGACTGCTATATATTACAATATTATGATATGTTAAATCCACTGGTCTTCAGGACATTTACAGTAAACTGCAGGCAGCAGTGGAAAGAAGGCCTATCCACTGATGAAAGTTGTTTATTTGGGAATTTCTTGTGTCTCTTCAGATAAATGCTGCCAGCAAGCATGCAATAATATTGTCAAAACTTACTCATTAGTATGCAATTTAATGAAGGACTATCTTAGAATCTTACTTACCACTCCACGCAGGGTTGGAGGTATCAACCCACAGTAGACAGGAATAAAGGTGCTGCAGATACAGGCCTGAGGGAGAAAGAGATCCACAATCTAAGAATCAAATCAAAGCCTACTGAAACTATTACTGCTCTCAGAACACCACGCTGGCATGTGTTGACAATTACACTCCAGTACCAAGGACATTTGGAGACCAAGGCAAAACAAAACTGCATGCAGCTCCTTCCCAGCCCTCTGCAGTAAGAGTCCATTCACCTGGATCAGCTCCTCCTTGGAATTGAAGTCTGACAGTATCACATTTTCTCCATCAGACACCCGTGTCAGGGAAATACCCAGACGTCCTGCTGCAACCTCGTGCCCGTTCTCTGGCACCATCTTGGCCAGGGACATCCGAATGGTCTTCACCAAGTTGAAAGAGGGGTGGAGCGGGCCCAAGAACCTCTTCCGGGCTTCTTTGGACACCCGAATAATGCTGGCACCGGCCTCACCTGCAACAAGAGAAAGACCAATGCACCGTGAAATGCTGCCAAAACTTGTCTTCTTTAACTAGGCACAGAAAAGCCTCATTCCCAGCTTCCCCCTGAGGTTTCTCCCCACTGGCTAATACACAACTCAAACCAAGAGATTATTTACGGGGGGTGTTTATAGAAGTCACAGAAGTTTGCTGTCCTGGCCCTCATACAACCCCATCACAAAGAGCTACCCTCCTCTTACTTATGTTTTATGAAGTCAAGGAAGAGCACGTGCATCTGACTAAGCCCTCATACTTTTTTTTTAGATCCTGTTGCACTGGCCAGTGCAGGGCTGATGAAAACAGACTAAGAAAACAAGGCTGATACTTCTACAGCTATGAGCTAATGGATAGATAAATCCACTTCAAAGCATATTCCACTACAACTTTTCTAGTAATCATCTTTTTCCTGACAGGAGAAAGAATCATCAGCCAGTTGGTGCTTTCCAGCTAAGCGATCCCGACTCTGCTGTGAATGTCAGCCACATCTCAAGTGAGCAAGAGGGACTAATGCTCCATCAGGGAATCAGAGACTTAGTTTCTCCTGCAGAGCCTCTGGTGTCCCATCCCTTCCACATCCAATTCCACAGCACTAAACTAGGCCCTGATGGCAAGCAGGACTTGTGAAGGAATGCTTGCTTTACCCTTTCACAGTGACCCAGCTGGGTTTGAGGAGACATCCCATCTGCACAAAAGGGAAGGTATCTGCTAAGCCCATTATCTCACTAGGAGCTCCGTCTGGAAAACGCATCAGAACTCTCCAGCAGGAAAAAAAGGGATACGAGGAAACAAAAATACAAAACTACAGCATCCAGCATGTTGCCCTTTGCACTCACTGACTGCTGTCTCCACACACATCCAGCCATGGTGAGATACAAGAGTTCCTCTAAGCACCAGCTACTCACTGCATTCCAAGGAGTGTCAGGAACATACATGGGACAAGAATGTGAGGGGAAGAATTAGAGGAACCAGGAGAAAAGAAACATGCTTTTACAAATGAAGACTCCTCTCCAATCAAACTGAAGGTCATTTCTTGGAAAAGGACGCAAGACTGCCAGTTCAAGCCAACTGGAAGTCCCCTCATTTCACTCTCCCGCTCAGTTTTTCAATTGTACAAGCAAGGCAGCAGAATGAAAGAACTCAAGTTAGACCCAGGTTAATAAATACAGCGGAGATAAGGGCAACAACCCTCAATGCTATGTTGACATCCCAATCTTTTGCAATACACGTGTGCCAGCAACATGTTTTCCATCAGTGCAGCCTGGAAACGTGATTCTGGGCTTAGGAAACCCACCAACACGAGTAGCTAGAGCACGCAGAGAAATGGATCCTTGACCATGACCAGAGACTCTGAGGTCAGGATTTTAGGCACTGTGAGGTAGCAACTTAGCAGAAAAGCCAAAGTTCCCCCTCTGAAGCAATTTTTAGCCCTGTAATCCCAGTCTTCTGTCCTAGAGCAATGTTTAGCAGTCTAATTCTGATCTTACTTACTCAATTAGCAGTAAGCCATTGAGCCCAGCCTGTTCCAGATAGTAGCCACATGGTTCAACATCCTTCCCAACATGAAAGGAGTCAGCCCCACAGAAATACACTTTATAATCGCTGAGACATTAACACTCAAAACTCTCCCTAAGACACCTTCGTGTCTGTCAAGGGGAGGAAAGACACACAAAGAAACTGCAATTGAGCAAAAAACTGAAGGAATCCCAGCACAGCACCTTGGTCACACGACCCCATAAAGGAAAATCCTCTGCACTGAGTGCCTTGCAAGGAATTGTTGGCTTGGTTGAAACCCCCAGTGGGAGGGTGGGTGTTGAGCATGCAGCTGAGGAGAGACCCCTGTGTGCATAAGCCATGCTGGGGAGAGTGTGGGTTATCCAAGAGATGGTGCTTAGAGAATGATGCTTTCAGGCTGGGCATCTCAGTGTGCAGAAAGACATGACAGCAACACTGAAAACAACTGCAACCAAACAGAGCTTATGACTGTTTGAGCAAAAATGTGAGCTGGAAGGGGTTTGGCCTTTTTTAAGAAAAGTAGGAGAGCAAAGTCCTGACTATGCCAGGAAACAGCATTTGAGGGGATCCTCGAGTTGCAACTGCCTGCTCTGTCAGTGTTTCATGCCCAAGAGGGCAAAGCGAGATTATTGCTAATTAGCAAGTTCATTCTTTGAATACTTTCTGGATGTTTTTTGGTTTGGGTTCTTTTTATACACGTGTGCATACATGCATACCCACAGGAGCTATGAGGCACTTCTGTTTAAAGACATCTGTAATTCTGTTGGACTGGCTGAATCACGTGCACCAACACTAGATGTGGAATTGCTCTGTGGGAAGGCATGGGCACAGGGTGACCTGCAGTACCACCAACTTTCTGGGAAATAAGGCCAGCTAAGGGGTCAGCCAAAGAAGCCAGGTTTATATAGCAAGATCCATGACAGATGGCAAGTCCTCTTGGAAATATATTCAAGAGGAGAGAAAATAAGTGTTTTAATCCTGTTACTACCAGAAGTGCTATTCCAGGAAAACCAGCTCAAATTCTGTTTGCACTCTGACAGAAGGAGCAGCTGAATTAGAGGCAGTCAAGAGAGACAACTCCTACAGGGGTCAGCCAATAGCTCTCGATTATTTCTAGGACTAGTCCAGTGCCAAATGCAGCCCTTAGGAAAGCTTCTCATTGTTTTTTATGGATCTAGTGATTCAAGACACAGAGTCATGTGAAAAAGCTGAATTCAATTTATATTTCCTTATCGAGGAATATACCACAGGGCAGAGGCAATCCCTAATAGTTAGCAGTGTTTGCTGTGAAAACATTTCATTCTTCTCACACCAACCACTTAATACAACACCTTTCCCTATACAGATTTACTAAGCCAATATTCCTCAAAAATGTTGCATTAATATATGCGGAATATTTAATTTTCATTAGAAAACCCACATTCCCCTTTATCCCCACCCCCATCACTGCCCCACTGGGTGTTGTTATACATAAACCCAAGTACTGCAGGGCTATTGTCCTTATCTGAATTTCAGCTGTGATGACGCAAAGGAGCATCACACAGCTGTGTCCTGAAACACCCCAACTTGTCCCTTGCCAGAAAAGGGGGGCCAGCTGCTCATCCCCTGCTCATTTGTCATCTGCAGTGGCTTACAAGGGGCAAGACAGTGGCACCCATGGGAAAAGCCTGAAGGCAGCTGCTAGCTCACATTTCATTTTTAAGCTATATCAATCCAGCTTCACATGAGCTTATTGACATAGGGTTAGATTGTTCTCTTTAACAACTGACTTCCATCTCTATCAGTCATGCACAACTCCAAAATAACCCAGTAAGTCAGTCTGTACTGCCTGGCATCCCTTAAACTCTAACCTGAAAAGCATTCAAGCAGCATATGCTATTTATAACTGTAAACAAACAACCCAGCAGAGCAGCCTCCCGTTAGTCTGCCTTGGAACAGCAGAGCTGAAGATGGATCACCCAAAACTGATGTTAGCCAGACTGTTGGGAAGACCCTTAACTGCTGCTAAGGGCTCTGGGATGGAACAGAAAGGCTACTCCAAACCTGTGCCGTGCACAGGACCATCACAAAGCTTAAACGCTGCATGATAGGAGGGGTTACAAGTGGGGAAGAAGGGCCACATCTACAGCAGCAAGGCTTTGGCACCAAGGGCACCGTGAAGGTCTCCTGTTAAACCATATGTTAGACCATACTGGTATCCATGTGCCAGCCAGTAAAATGACAGATGACCCATGAAGTATTTCAAATGGAAAAAAAGCACCTAAGACACAGACAAAAATAGGAGCAGAGCAAACTAAGTAAGGGGAAGGGCATTCTGAATATTCAACCCTGCAGCACCCATGACACTGCAGGTCTCTCTGGGAGACCTCTGTGTCAGCACAATGATCACCCTCTGTGCCAGGGACATTCCCATTCCCTGCCTAGTGCAAGAGTAAACAGGATACAAACTTCCAGGAAAAGTTCTCCCACAGGGATGGAGAGCAGAGGACGGCACAGCGAGCTGGTGGATGCAGGGACAGCACTCCCTGTCCCTGCTGGCAGGAGGCACAGAGAGGTCACACCCGGCTGCAGATGCCATAACTTGCCTGGACTAGTGGGGCAGGCAGGAAACTGCAGATCCTCACTAAACCTGCTTCTCATTCAACACCAACAAATGGACTCCTTCCTACACACCAGCAACACTCCTCCCTCCTCATTCCCATTACCCAGCTAAGGCTCCACACTGGGCCAACACACCAACAAGCTTTTAAAGGAAGACAGCTAGCAGCAGGAAGCACAGGTACTTTTGGTATTCCCCCCCAACCTTTACAGCCCTAGACCTTGTTAGTTTGGGATCACATGACCAACTATTTTGACTGAGATTTTCAGCACAGGAGTCCTGCCAGCCCTGTGTACTATAACCAAGGACCTCATTCCAGAACTTAAGTTCTGCTCAGCTTTGTTCCAGGGAGGTTTGTGTGATACTCAGCACGGATGTCCCTTTTAAGAGTCCCCAGCTAAAATCTTAACACTTGCCTTTCAATGCAGCTGCTTGCTGAACACTGCTGGAATTGTCATTATCCCACTGGTAGATCCCAGCCTGGATGTGAATTTAGGATAAGTCAGAAGGGATTTATTAGCATGGTCTTCCCCAACATTAATTTATCTTGGTTGCCCATCTCTTGTTGTTTCAGCTGTTCTGTGCCACATACATGGAAGAGCTAAAAGTCATTCTCTGACAATGAACAGAGGTTTCAGAAGAGCTGCTCCATGTTTCCAGGGCAAAAATCCTCAAGCTGCTCCAGCTCAGCATGCACAGCTCCTGCACTTGCCCCTTTTCTGTGTACTGAGAGTAAGCAATGCACATGCTTTCCTGCCTGGCCTCTCCCAGAAGATGATATAGTCCTAATTATAACACACTCCTGTCACCAGCCCAAAAGAAACTCACAAAGCTATAAACAAGAGGTATCAAAACAAAAGTTTTCAAAGTGACATCTAGAAAATAATTAACAGAGAACTTTATTTGGATGTTTCCTCATGGATAGCTCAGATAATCAGAAAGTGCCTGTTTGTTTATCCCAAGAAGCAGTGCACAGCAATGTGCCTATGACCCAAGGACAACCCAAATTCTTGTGGGCAATGACCTCAGTTTGTGAAAGATCCCACTGCTTGGGTAGACTTCTGTTCCACTTTCCATGCTCATACTGAAGCAAGCTGATTTCCAATTATTGTCCCAAGAGAGTAAAAACCAGCCAACATCTCAGCCAAGCTGAACAAAGGCCAGCTTGTCCTGAATGGGAACTTGACCCAAGATGTTCTCTGATGGTCCATCAGAGAGGCTGAAGAGATGTCAAAAGGGGCCCCAAAAGACAAATCCATGCCAGCAGGAAATAAAGAGCAATGTTTTACAACCTGCCCTTATAAGACATGTTCAGGTGATACATGTACCCCACTGCTGGTGACAGCTCTTTAATTTTTATCTGAAATCCTGGACAGACACCTAAAAGCACTGTCTGTGGAAAGAATATCCCTCACTAGCCAGAAGTTGTAAAACTGCCACTATTTGACACAAACAAAAACTACCAATTTTTAAACATTTGAGGCTAGGAGACGGCAGCTAGCAGTGAAGTCTTTAAAAGCACCACCCTTTTCACATTTGTGCACGCCTTCCTGTAAGCCAGTTTGATTGAGAAACACCATGTACCAGAACTAGCTGTTCTTCTGGGACTTCCCTAATTTTTGTTGTTCTGATGTATATTTTTTATTTTATTTAAGGTCTCCACTCAATCCTCCTCTCCAACTATTTTGCCATCAGGTGAGAAACAGTTCAGCTTACTTGGCTCCAGATAAGAGATACAGGAAGGAAATTTTTTTTTTTTTTTTTTTTTTTTTTGGTGATACACTGAGGTAAACACAACTTCCCTCACAACCACACCCACTCAGTTTGCAGCCAGTTTCACTGCTGGACCAGCCCTTCCCAGCGCCAAGATCAGGGGCTCTGCGCAGGGATTTAACCTCAGAGTTCAACAAACAAACAGTTTTGTGAAGGAGAGTTCTTGGAAAGCCTGGCCACCAGCTGTACATAAAGTGTCTCTCCCTCTTTGCTCGGGAATGAGAGGCACTGACACCCTGCTGGAGCAGCTCCTAGAGATCCCTGCTAGACTACAGTCAGCAATACCTATTCTGACCTTACAGGTGGAGCAAGTGCAAACACCAAGAGAAAGACACAGTTTTTCGAGTAAGGCCAGCTCTTGCAGCCAGAGGCAGATGCTAAAAGAAGGGCTCAGCCCACAATATTTTCAGATTCTTCACGCTCAGCATTGCTTAGACTAGACACAAACTGTTTAGCCCAAGACACACTGTGCAGCATAAATTCAAATAATTTGTAACTGCTTTAGAACCAGAAGCTTCCCTCTTATCGTGTTTGTCCCAAGATATTTGCTTTTCTATTTCAGCTGAGGGAAAAAAAAACCTGTCAGTTATGTTACCTGTTTAACTAAAGCCAAACCAAAAGGAGACATTTTTCCCATTTGAGCCAAAAGATATGGTTAGTGTGCTCTAGATACTAGTTAATAGATGAACCAGAACTATTGCCACATGCTAGATATGAGGAACATAAGAGGAAGATGTGCTTTTAAGTTGCCAGGGTTTTTACCTCTTGCACAGAGCAGCTCACGAGGCAGCCCACAGTGACTGCCACATGCCCATCAGGTGGGCACACACATTTAGAGAGCTAGGGAATTACAGCTTGGAAATTCTTTTCAGGCCTGGATTTCTCCTGACTCTCAGCTCCATTCCCAGGCTGACAAGCTGACTGCAGCTTCAGTTAGGGAGGAAGTCTCCCAGGGTGATAACATGGTGAAAAACAGAGTGGAATTCATCATAAAGATTAACACCTGGTGTCTTTCCCGTGGGACACATCCTGAGGTGCTGTCCTGTCCCAAGGATGTTTTTCCCAATTGTCCAATGAGCTCCTGTCCTGTCCCAGCTGCACTAACACACTTTCAATCCGGGCTGTCTGTACAATAAATTGGCCTTTTTTCCCCAAAGAGCTCCGTGTGTGTTGCTGTCCTTTCTCTCTCTTTGCAGCACAGTAACCACACCATCATCAGCTGGTACCTGCAGGGTAGGACCCTCGTGCAAGCCCGAGTGCAGATGCATCACTCATACCTGACCTTAAGGCCCAGCATTCTGCTTTGTACAGAAGCAAACAGGGAGAGCAGGCATAAGAATTCAGGGGTTTAATGATAGCTCTAACCACATTTTTGCACTGGACTTAATGAAGTGTTGACACACCAAAGCCTTCCTAGAACTGCTGTTCTGCAAGCTGAGACTTGCTTTGTTTCTATGGTCAGGACAGAAGCGCTTCTTTTTGCAACAAAAAAATCTGAAAACAGCGCAGCTGCCGCTGTGAAACAATCGATAGGAAGGGCAGGAGGCAGCTCAGTGCAGCCAGCCACCATCGCTCTGCCACAACCACAACTGCAACACCCACTAGTCTAACCTTTCTCTGCTGGAATGCCTTAATGCAAGGCTTAATGCTGCATTTCTGTTCAGAGCATTAGAGAAATTAAATGACATAACAGTGCATGAAAAGGAAAAGCCGCTCAGGACCCCAGGCAAGCTGAACTGAAAGCCATGTTCCATCATCAATCCCTGTCAATGCTATAGTGCAATTCAGACAGCATGGGATGACAAGAAAAGCAAATTCACAGCATAGACAAGGTGCAGCTCAGATCCCTGTTGCTCACTTTGGACCAGGTAATACTGAGTTGGAAATAATTTTTTTTTTAAACAAGTACTCATCCAGAGAAAGCTAGTGGAGGGAAGAAACAGACCAAAACACACGTTGTAATGAGAAATTACTTTTCCTCTCTGGTCTGCACAGAGACAGAAGTGGAACCACATCCAAATCTCACTTATTCACCTGGTGAAAATGACTAACACAAAGCCTCCAGTTGCTGTCATTCTGAGAGGGAACTAGTGCAGAAAGGTCAAGCTTGACCCACGTGCACAATGCTGCACACACAGTTCATGCTCACTTCTCAGGATCAGTTTCCAGGATGGCATCATATACACACACCACTAGAGAAAATGGAACTATTTCCACTTCACATGGGAGGCATTACTAGAGGAAAAATATTTTAAAAAGAAATCAGGACAAAAGACTGGATACCTTTGCCAGGCACCACAGATTCACAAAGCCAAAAGCTGGAGTTAGCAGTCATCATTTCTACTTCCAGTCTGAAGAAATAGCTGCCACTCCAGCAGCCTTCCAGCTTTATCACATACCAGCCATTACCCTCAGCTGGCTCACCAACACCAAAACAAAGCCCACACACAGCTTTTGGTGGCTATCAGCCTAAGCCCTGCAGAAAGCTTTCCTGTGTGCTTCCAGGTGGCAATTGTTTCATGTGCAGAGATGACACCAGAGAAGTGGCTGGCTCTGTTGCACAGCAGCCTGTCTTTCTCCCAGTCCTTTTCATTGTGTGACATTGACACAGATGAGAGGAACAGCCCTGACACCCTCCACTGGCTTTCAGCCTGCATCATGCCCAGCTCCCATACTCACAAGGCTCACCAACTGCTCCAACCCACGCCAAGCCCCTCCCTGTGCACCTGTGAGTGCACTGCCTGCTGGGCCCCTTTGCCCTCCCTTCTCAGGCAGGTCAAGTGTCACCTTACATCCCCAACTCTTCCCCACTGGCCCTGGCATAAGCAGGGCACACTCCAGCAAGAAAGTGAGAATCAAAAGCTTGGTTTTCAAAGCAGTCCTCTGGCAAGGGGTGTTGGCATTTTGCTTTAGAATGATTCTCCTTTTATTAGAGATCGTCATAATCATACTTTTATTGAAGTAGCATCAGGAAGATCACAAGGTTAGGCTGTATGCCTTGGGAACCATGGCAAGGAAATCTAAAAACTGATGCTACTTTTCTTCCAGAGACATCAGCAGTGGACCCCCAGCCAAAACATGACTGGGTTCTGAAAACAACTGTGTGAGAAAGACAGGAGCTGCTCACTGAGGGCTGCACAGACCCCTGCAGGGGAAAAGCCTCTGCTCAACCCTTCCTGCAGGGCTGGGCACACAAACAGCAAGACATGCTCAGATGAACATTTGACACGTGAACTCTTCTGTGTGCAAAAACAGGGCTAGTAATTAAATGCTTCCCTTAAAGATTATTCTACCAATCCCGCTGTGTAAGAAGAGTAGGATAGATAAATCAATGTAAGTCTCTGTGCTGACAGCCCACTCTAAAACAGGACTCCAAGTTTTTCCACGCATAGCATAACTATGGCAGCCTCCATAATACACTGGATTTTTTTTTGCCAGGCCCAGCACTGAATCAGCAGCATTCAGTGCAGCCAGCAAGACTGGCCCTTGTAATTAACACATGTAAAGGGATTCCTCATTCATTTACACTCGCAGCTGTCACCTGAGCTGTCACCTACTTCAGGATGCTAAACAAGATAATCCACAGGAGTGGCAAGCTCAGAGATTGCCAGAACCTCCAACGCAACAATGACATTCAAGCCTTTAAATCCTAAGCCTAAAAACCAGCATCCATCCAAATAAACTTCAGTGTATGAAGAGGAAGAGAATGGTTCATCCTCAGAAGAAATCAGGCACAGCACAGCTAAAAGCCTGGGAAACAGTGGCAGAAGACACTTCATGAAGCTTACAGATTCCAAAGGTCTTGTCAGGCAGAAGTCATCACTGAGGATTTGGACTTTATGTGCACCAGAAAGCATGACCAGTTCAGTTCTGGGAGAGTGCCAGAGGGCACCCAAAGCCTGGGTTCTAATAAAGTTACCAGCTCCCACACCTGATGTAACACACTGCACAGCAGATCAGCACAACCCCAGGAACAGGATCAGGCCTGCCACAAGCAGCTTTTGTATCACAAGTGACAAAAACTCTCTTCTCCATTCCTCTGGCCTTTGTAGCTACAAATGGCAGGGCTACTACAATCTTCAGCAACTTTTCTACACTCCCATGCTCACTAATTCCCTCTCTCCTATGTGCTCCTTGGAAGGGATTTTCCACTGCCTCAGATTTTACCACTTCAAGGACACATTCTGCCTTTTCCTAGGGACATGGACTTATTTAGGACCTTCCACATGGAATCATTTCTTCTATCCCTCCTTTTCACTACCTCTCACTCTACTTGCTTGACAAGGCACACAGCCCAAGGTAAATACATATACATAGGCTCTGCTAACTCCCACATAATTGAAGACACATCCTGACTTTCACTTCAAGTCCCAAGAACACTTAGCAGAAAGGAGGAGGACAACAAACTTTTGCTTTTGGGGGCAACAAAAGTACAGAAGTGCAGAGAATTCAATGGAAAAGTGGTGGCCACTTTGGAATTCAGCCATGAGTAGGGGCTGTATTACAAAGAGCAAGGTGAACAGGAGTCACCCACTCACACTGCTCCTTGGAGTAAGATTTCTGAGGTTTTGCAAAGGCCCTGTAATTAGAAGGCCTGCCCATTCCCTCTCCAGAAAGAAGGAACGCTGACTAATTACCACTTCCAGCCCTTGCATGGTCCTCTTCAAGTACAATGGAAACCAAGCACAGAAGAGGTAGAAATCCTCTCCAGCCAAGTCAGGAACATTTCATATGTGCTTCATGGAGGGCACAGGGAGAAACATGGAGAAACTCAGAGTGAGCAGAGGCCAACATCTGAGTACAATCCCAAGCTCACTGCACTGGAAGGTAACACAGCCCCCCTGACAGACAGGAAACAAGCACCACCAGCTACTGCACATGCAGGCAGAGCTGCTGTAACCATTGCAGCAGCAGGAGTTTGGAACTGAACAACACAGCAAGAAACTTGAGGAAGGCTTTTTGATTTATCAGGACTAAACTTCCAAACACAATCAGTAAGTGAATATAGGAGCCTGAAGAACATACAACAGCTTCTCCTATTTTACACAGAGGACTTGAAGTTGTTTTGAAGAGTTTGGGGAGCTAAGAGGCAGCGAGAAGTGGAACAGCTCAGACACGCTGCAAGTTCAAGAGACGTGCTGAGCATATGGGTCAGAAGAATGGCCAAAGACCTCTTGTGCTGTTGCCAGTGACAGTGCACAGCTGCTGCCATGGCCCACAGCAAGGCTGGGCACTAAGCTGCTCTGTACACCTGCTGTCTGTGTGGGGTGCCAGAAGAATAAACACATGCCTTGCTAGAACTGTCTTTGGCTAGAAGTGGCTCCTTGGCTTCCCTTGCACTCATCCTACAAGATGCCTGCAAGAGCACCTTTCCTTACAGAAGCTTTCTAATTAGAGCCAGGCAGACAGCAGGAACAAGCTCCTTTCCTCCCATCAAAAGGTATTGCAGGGTGCTCTGGTTGCCAGCTTACTCCTCTGGACACCTGATCCCACAGCCCTGTGACTGCTGAGGGCACAGATCCAGGCTCAGCAGCTTGTCCCCCAAGCTGGCAAATATTTCCAACTACGTCAGCACAGAACGTCTCCCCTCCACCTCTATTTCCACACAGAAAAAAGTTTCACCACTTCCAAGAAGCACCAGAAGGTTCCCCATGAATTACATCCATATCTCCATGTATGTACATAAAGGTGTCTCTCTCCATCCTGGGCTGGGGCTATCGACCAACAACTTTTTCTCCAAGGAGGGCAGGAGGTACAAGTGCCCATCTCCTGTGCAAGGAGGGACCTGACTACTGAGACACTACAAATGCTACAAAACTTTCCTTTGTGTCCTTTTGTGGAGATCCATAGTTCTCTTCACACAGCCACAGAAGACAGCATCACATACACTTCCCCTAGGAGAAGCATCCTGATTCATGCTTTGGCCAGCATAAACTGGCATTGCTTTGAGGATTCCGTAGACTCTAAGCTGCTTTATTTCCCTCTGTCAATCTGGGATTTGATGTTAAGATTATACAAACACAGAGAAAGTAAATCTCCACAACCAGTTCTTAAGCCTTTGCATGCACATAATCAAATTGCAGAAGCACAACATTTAAGATGCTGATATTGCTAATTATCTCAGCTTCAAAAGGTTTTGTTCATTGGGCTTTTTTTGTTAGCTCCTGCTACCCAATGGAAAATGTCTCTACAGTTCAGCAGCACATTTCCTGGTTGTCACATGGTGATGGCTGACAAACAAATCCAAATGTGAAATAACTGTTATTTCATCTCATGTCAAGCCTGAGATAGGGTCCTGGTTAAGACAGCAATTTAAAATAATTAAATAATGAAATGCTGTAAACAACCCAGGAAGAGCTCTCCAAAGAGTATCCCAAACAATGCTACTCAATCTAGCAGACATACAGCCTCCTTTCTGTATTCTTAGTACTAAAACCATCTCCTCAGCTTGCTTTTTCATTTTCAATCAAGCTTGGCATGCTTTAGAACAGCTAACTTGCACACATGGGGTTTGATAGCCAGCTTTGCATTTGACAGCAGAACTTCCTCCCAAAATAGATGCAATTCAGCAGTTCCAACCCACCCACAGATAGGGCTGTCTAGGACAACATTTACATGCCAGGCAGACAATTGGGATGCTGTTGGTTAACTATGAGTCAGAGGGACCTTAGTACCAGCTCAAAGACAGCTTTTCAGTGATTACAGCTTCACATCCCATCACTTACTCAGGCTGCTGTGCTCCCAAAGCAGGCACAACAAATCCCACACAGCTCACCAAAGTGAGGTGATTACAGACCTCACCAAAAATACATTCCCTACTCAGCATTAGGGATAAAAAAATCCTACAGTAGCTGCACTTTACCATTCCTCGTGATTGAAAAAGGATGGTCTCACCATGTTGCATAAGCCAATTTTTCCTCATCCAGGCTAGCGACTTTCAGATCTATACAGACAGGAGACCATCCTCAGAGCTCCATACCTAGAATTTGTGAAAAGCTGCAGGATTTGAGGTATGCACAAAGAGGAGACTGCAATGAAAACTTGCTTATTTGATTGTGTGTAGATAAAGTTAGTCTCCTCGTGCCTGTGAACTCAAGAAGACTCCACTGTGCAGAGACAAATACTCGCAGGGGTGGAGTGGTAAAACCTCTTCCTTGAGGGTTTTTCTTTGAGTCCAATCTTTTGAGACCCTCATCAGAGAGAGCATGAAAACTTTTCACTTGCTTGGCATATAAAGGTGCTGGACTCCAAGAGCCCCAAGAGATGGTATAGGCATGACAGAGGCTGTTTTCCAGAATACCCTTGGGGCAAGAAGCTATTCATGTCACAACACTGCACAATCAAATAACTTGTAAACACAGGAGACTGCCCATTGCACCTTAATAGCCATACAGATTATTCTAGTGGAAAAACTGCACCGCTTTTTCATGCCAGCAAACAGAAGAACCTCAAAGCTGGAGAGAGAGCACTTTGGATGCAGGGCAACATCACTGTTGTAACCTTGAACAATAAATCCAAGATCCCTACAACTTAATGGTAAAGTGCTTAACCAGAGTTAGGCAAGGTCATATCAGACTGTAAATACCTCCTGATCTCTTATATAAATATAAGCTGCCCTGCCTAAGTAATATGCACTCCCAATGTTGTTGTCTTTGATATCCTCAAACACGCCTTTGAAGCTCACTGTGCTCTAAAGGCTGCAGAACACTTGGTCAGGGTTTTCAGTTCAGTGCCAGCCCATAGCAAAGCCTTCCAGTCCTACACAAATGATGACAGTGAGGTCTCAACTAACAGAGAAGGCAGAATGAGTTCACAGGCAAGCTGAACAGATGCAAAGGCCAGAGGGAAAAAACTGGAAAAGAAACCACTAAGAGAGATCTTATTCTCTGAAGTCAAGGAAGATTTCTGCTCTCTCTGATGAGGGTCTCAAAAGATTGGACTCAAAGAAAAACCCTCAAGGAAGAGGTTTTTCCACTCCTCCCCTGCAAGTATTTGTCTCTGCACAGTGGAGTCTTCTTGAGTTCACAGGCACGAGGAGACTAACTTTATCTACACACAATCAAATAAGCAAGGCTTTTGCAAAATTCCCCCATTTGTCATTCATCAAGAGACACTATTTAGCATTCCAGTTTCATGGACAGGGCAACAGACAGCACAGAGTAGCAGCTGCCATAGGATTCAAAGCCCATGGGCTACCACCGGCTTTCAGCAGCACAGCAAACACAGGTACTCAGGACCCTACTAAAGCCTGCATGAGAATGAACTGCCCTCCTAGTTGAGGCTTAGCTGTACCTTCTGCCCTGTCCTCTTTTACCCCATGACTTCATTCTAACCTCTGGACCTCAGGAAGCTGCACTGTCAGGAGGGTTTATGACACGGACAAGGTACGGCAATACCACGGCCCAGCCACGCACTCCGTGTGCTTTTACTTTCAGAAGTCAACTCTGTTGCCTTAGAGCTGTTCTCTACCCAAGATACATGTCAGTCACGCAAGTGAGTCAGAAGAAAACAATTTCAGAGAAGTCAAACAGAAGACGGAACTGGAACAAGCAAGACCCAAGCCTTGGTTATCTTTAAAGAGCATGGTTTGCTCTCCTTCGGGAGGCAGGTGAACGCTTCCCAGAAGGTGACCCCTGACCCAGTCCTCTTAATAATGCCTCCCACTGCACCTCACAGGGAGTGGGAAAACCTATTCCGATTCACAGAAAGCTCTCTACCAGGCTGGATGCCTCCCTCAGGGCAGCGCCTGGCACACCATGGATGCTCTGAACACATAAACAAAGTACATAATAACGGGACTGCTCAGCACTCAGGACGGCGTCTGAGCAAGGCAAACGGTTTAGGCGCTACCGTCAGCCTGTCTCACATTTGTGCCACGCCTTAGAGTGGCAGAGGGATCACCCAGTTAGGGAACGAATTGGGGAGCCACCTCTGCAACAGAAGCAACAGCAATTAAACAACTAAATCCCTGGCAGCTACCTGCAAATGGATCCGTACGCAAGAAGGGATTAGGGATTTTTATCCCTTGTCCGCAGTAAAAGTTGGCACACCAGGGCATCACTACAGCCTTTGAGATCTCAGACTGGGGTCTGAGCAGCTTTAAGAGCTCCAGAAGTTACAGCTGCATTTCACTAGGCATTTCTGTAAACAAAATGCTTAGGAAGAGAAACTTCAAACCTAACTACACAGAAAATACTAACTTTTGCCGCATGAGGGCTACATCTCAAAAAGGAGTGCTGTGGAAAAACACCTGTCAAGGTGAGAGAACTTCAAGCAGTAAACAGCTTTGGCTGCCCTTGGCTCTCAGAGAGGCTCATAATTCTCTGAGACTAAATAGATATACCTGGTTCTCTCACACCACATTCCTCTTTCAAGCTTAAGAAACTTTTCTGCATTTGTTATTCTCAACGTAAAAGTTTCCAAGTACAGACCCTATTTGTTTGTATTTGTTGACTTCCTCCCATATGCAAAGCGACAAAGAGCCAGGAGGCACCACAGACGGTTTCCTTCAGCTGTTCCCCAGGCACAGGGACACACTACACTATCTGCTTGCTTCAGAGATAACTTTTTAAGGTTATTCCATGACTTGAAAACAGATGAAATCTAGCTAAACTGGAGCTCCTGCAGAGGGCAAGAAAATTCTTCAATGTCCAAGACTCCAAGGAATAACCCTCCTCCAGGAATAAATATGCAGATTGACAGCTGTGCTACTCAGAGATGCTGCCCGACTCCGATCTGCACACGCAAACCCGATATCTCCATCCCCAGCCGCTTCACCTCCCACCACAGCCACCAAGTGCCGGTGCCCACACGGCGAGAGACTCCTCTGCTTACCCAGAGCCCCACCAGACCTACACCCAAACCCACACACCGAGCCCAACAAGTCCCCATTATGTACGTGTGTCTGTGTGGGTGAGTGTCAGAACCAGGACCCCCGAGCTGACCTCCTACCATCGGGGCCTCCTTGACCTCAGCCACCCGTCAGGGACCGGGGCGGGGGGAAAGGCCTTAAAAACAAAGCGCCGCTCGCACTTCGGGAGGAAGAGGGAGCAGCGCCATTTACACGCACATACGTATATACACCCATATCCCCTCGCTGCTGCTCCAAGTAACAAATTAGCAGTAGCGAAGGGAACAGGCGAAGCAGCGCCGAGCTCGGCCCGCGCTTACCGAGGCAGGCGCCGCTGACGAGGGCGGTGGCGGTGAGCGCCCCGGCCGAGGCGCCGTACACCTTCTTGGCGTTGGTGACCAGGAACGGGGCATGTTCCTGCAGGCAGCTGGCCACGCCGATGTGGTAGACCCCCAAGAAGCCGCAGCCGGCGAAGGAGATATTCCAGGTGGAGTCCAGCGGGAACATGGCCTCCGCGCCCCGCTGGAGGCGGAGGGTGCCGGGGGGAAGCAGCAGCGGCCGCGGCGGAGAGGTGAAGCCGCGGGTCTCTTCTCGCACCGCCTCGGGACGGGCGTGACAGCTGGGAAGCGCTGCTGCCGACGAGAAGCTTAAGGAACACGGCAGGACTTGCCGCTGGGAGAAGTGTGCCGGCTGCCAAGCTTATATGCGGCGGCCCGGCCCTCGGGCCCGCCCCCAGCATGGCCGCCGCCCCTCGGCAGCCCCGGTGCGGGCGGGATCGCCCGGCCCCTCCTGCCAACCCTTCCTCCGGTGAACCCGTATCCCGGCCGCGGGCATTGCGGCCGCTCGCCGGCTGCCGAGCCCGGGCCGCCGAGCCAGCGCCGCCCTGGAGCGGCAAAGGCCGAACCACCTTCTCCTCCCCGAACCTCGTCCTGTCCCGCGGCAGCAGGCTGTCCTTCCCTCACGGAACATCCTGATTCTCGGCATCTGCTCCGAGTCCTTGGGGTTTCCTCTGTTTTTCAGGGATCGGCCAAGAAACGTGAGAGAACGGGAAAAGCTCTGCCCTTTCATAAAAAGCTGAGGAGTCAGAAGGAGGCAAGTCTTGTCACAGCAATAGGGCAAGAACTGGGAAAAAGGCAATCCCCCTGTCCCCCTGAACAGATTTCTCTGCCTCTTAACTCATAGAATCCTTGGAAGGGACCCACAAGAATCATCGAGTCCAGCTCCTGGACCTGCACAGGACGTCCTCAAGAGTCACACCATGTGCCCAAGAGTATTGTCCAAACACTTCTTGAACTCTTGTTAAGGTTTGTGTTGTGACCACTTCCCTGGGGAACTTGCTCCAGTCCTCAACTACCCTCTGGGGTAAGAACCCTTTTCTAATATCCAACCTAAACGTGCCCTGACGCAGTTTCAAGCCATTCCCTCGAGTCCTGTCACTGGTCACCAGAGAGAAGAGATCAGTGATCTGCCCCTTCCCTTCACGAAGAAGTTGTAGACTGATGTATACTAATCGCCAGAACACATACAGTTGCTTACCTTTGCTAACCTTTTCTCAACATTTTTTTTCCCCACATGCCTCTAAGTTCACCAAAATGCTTATATTTAGTCAGGGCAACTATGATTTTCAGCAGTACTTCTGCACAAAGTCACCACAGAGCAGCACAAGGTCAGAGAGGCCAGTGCTAGTGTATCATCAAAATAGATTTCAGAAGCTGTAAAGATCCCCTTGCCATAAACAATACAGAGTACCATCATCCAAATCATTAGGTAAGTATGAAAGTTTACAGAGATATCAAAAAGATCAACATAGCAAGAGAAAGAGCTACTCTACTCAAAGCTAGGAAGCAAGATCAGCAGGAGGGAAGTTTGGGGGATACAAAACAAAAAGTATAAATTTTTAATGGAAGCAACATAGGGCACTTCCTAAGAAAATTTATAAAACTACTTAATTAATCTTGGCTTAAAGCAATTTGAATTAGCTTTCTTATAACTGGTCAGAAGTTTCCCACTTGGGATAATGTTATACCTGTCCTTAATAGCTCTTTCACCTTTTATGCTAGTGGAGGTCATCCAAGTAGCCCCTCTTCCTCTTCCTTCCACTCCAAACATCCTTTCAAATGATGTAAGGGAGGCTAAGGAGTGGTCATCCAGGTTGCAAGAACAGCTGTTTAATGCCTCAGTCTACTGCCTCACAGTCAGGTGATGGAAGCAACTAAATTCAGCAGGTAACCCTAGCATTAGTCCAATATTTGAGCTCAAGTTAGACATCATACTCCAGCCTCTACAGACGCAGCACTTTTTCATTAAGTGTTTGCACTTTGCTTTCATCAGACAGGCAGGAGTACAGCTTTATCTTTCTTTCAGGTCCGGCCCCCAAGCCCACCACCTCACCTAGCTGCCACAAACTACCTTTTATACATATTAACGTCCTGATGCACATAAAGAATTAACCCTGCTTACATTAACCCTCTCTTTATACCCACCCTTCTCTCCCTTCCTCTCATACCTCTAGTTGCTTTTGTAATTTACTTCCTCCCTTGCATTTGATGTGGTTTCGTAACCCTTGTCAGCCCTCATCTGCACCGGGAGAGGTGAGCCCTGGCACACATGAGCCTTGACCCTCTTACAGGCCCTTAACACCAAGGCCATCATGGAGCTTCCACCCCATGCTTCTGATGACACAGAAAGGTATTTTCATGTAGTCAAACCCAAAGGAAACATTGTGTCTCACCTTTTCCAGAAGAAGGATTGTTCTGCAGAAGAACTGGCCACTGGGCTGTGACTTTAGCAGAAGTCTGTGGCAAAACTGACCACTGAGCCTCATCTGCACATACCTCCCAAACACCTGTAACTACAAGAACATCTTCATTCTGGAGCCAACGCTGCTCCCTCTTTTTCCAGCATTTCACAGCCTTAATGTTCCTAGCGTGTCTGGAAAACAGGAACAACAATGCTGCGACAATGCTGGAGTTAGTTTCACTTGATTTCCCAACAGCAATCTCATCCTGAGTTGTTTACACCAGTCTGCCTTGGCCCTCAAGGTTACTTATTTGAGGAGGCTAATGCTGACCTGTTGAAACAGGTCGATGAAACAAACCATGTGAACACTAATCTCCTGTGGAGTGCTGCCTGGGTACTGGCACTAGCAAGCTGACAACTGTGCTTTTCTCAGAAAACCTCCCAAACTAATCTCTTTCCCCCCAGTAAGAAAATGTTATATTTCTGCTATTGCTCACGATGCAACAGTAAGCCAGATCAGCGAGATTTACAATGCAGCTTTTCCTGTGTGTCAAATTTCAACTGAAACTTTTCAAATCCACTTGTGCCCGTACAAGTTGAGATACCATGGAGACAGCTTAACATGCAACCTCTCGTTGTTATTTTCTAGCCTAACAAATGGTGAGCTGTTAATACCTACAAGACAATAGCATACAAGCATAGGATCTCTGCTTTTTCAGCCAAGACCCTGTGTTTTTGCCAGCCATTGGGAATTTAAGAGAAAATGAAAGGCAGCCTGTTACCATGTTGATTCCAGAATGTTACTTTACTATTGTTCATAGTCAGCCAGAAAGGCACACAAGCCATGAGCTCAACCCAAGTGCTCTTAACATCACTGGAAAGCCAGAGTTATATGTCTTTTTCTTACCTGTGATGTTTGTGCACATCAGGTCATTCCATGGCAGACTCTTGGCACTCACTCCAAAGGAGCATCTCCTGAGGCAGAGAAGCGGTCCTGCCCTCTTGGGACTGAATTTTTCTTCTAGGAAAAGAAAAACAGCCATCTCTGCCCCCATGTAAGTCAAACCTACTGAGTTCAGCAGGCCTGTCTGCATGTAACAGCTTGCAAAACTAGGCTTGGTAGTAAGAGTGAAACCAGTTGAGAGTGGCCCCAGGGAGCCATTTGTTATTGCTTTACAGTAGTGTCCAGGACATTCTCCCTGCTTTCCAAGTAGTGGAGATGTCCCATCCCTCTCCCTGCCCCATAGTGTTTGTAAGGAATGATTTTCAGTGAGAGCTGATTTGAGATGGCACAGCCTTTGTTTATCAGTGAGGAAAGCCTGCACGTTTCAACGTCAGGCCTATGACTAAATCACTCTCCCCTGCTGTCAATTTGGTAATGATCAGTTACCAGTGTAATCCCCAGACATAAGACTATCCCTCCCTTTCACTTCAATGCCCTTGAGCCTATCTTTTATGAAGAATTCAAGAAAAATCTTCTCTAGCTAAAATTGATTCTGTAAGGGACAGACTAGGCCACAAGTCCAAGTATTAGCAGACACTAATCTTCTCTGAGAGAGTCATGGAGTACAATGCACCCACCTCACCAGTACTCTTGCCTTTAGAAATCATTGATAAGTCTGAAAGGGCATCACTGAGACTTGAAGATTCAGATCAGTGGCTCCAGACTAGAAGCAAGGATCCCATCTTCACAGCTGAAGCTCACTGAAATCAGAATAGAGTGGTGAACTCCATGCAGAGCACCAAACAAGCGTGCAACAGACTTCCAGGCACATCACTGCTCATATACAAAGCCGGGTGGCAACACTTTCATAAATAGGTAAGGAAGGGGGAAGTAAGCTTAATAGGTTTGGTTTTGTATTCAGAAATGTTCACTATGCAGAGGTTTTAGTAAATTCTGCAAAGTATGTGTGAAATCTTTGAGCAGAGCCGAGCCATGCCCTGACCTTCTCAAGGAGAACCTAAGAGGTGGTTATGTTACATTGGCTCCTTGTGGCACTCTGATGAGAGCTCTATTTTCAGTGCTTTCCCTGAGAGCTGCCCCCAGAAGTTTCTTCTCAGAACAGTTTACTAATTAGCTGTCCTCTGCCTCAGAGCAGACTGAGTTTTCATAAAATTATGCACTTTCACAAAGGAATTTAAAGGTTGTAAGAAGACACCCACCACAGATCAGGTCCATAATTCAAGGTTAAAAGGTTATATGGAGAAGAGAAAGACACAGTGAAAAAAGAAGTTTGTCCAGATTTAGTTGTATTCCTCCGTCATGACAGTAGCCAGCAGCTAGCACCACAGGTTTCATCCCACAAGCCTGAGCACAGCAAACTCATCAAATAGCTCAGTGCCATTCAAATTCCTTTGTGCATGGAAAAACCCTGAGTGGTGTGCCAGGGCAGTCCCTTCCTGTGTAAACACTGACAGTGCTCTAGAAGCAGCAAAGCAAGGCACTACTGGGGAGGGGGAGAGGCACCTCTCCATAAAACCACATCCAAGAACCATTTTTTTTTTTTCAGTGACCTGAAATGGAGAAATCATCAAGAAAAGCAACAGAGCTCCCCCGCTGATCCCAGGGCTGAACCACTGCCATTACGAGTCTGACAGAGAACTACGGTGAACAATGAGTGGTTTTCATTACTACCAGATCCCCAGCTAGCACTTAAGAGACAAAGTAGATGAAAGGTATTGGCATTGTTGGTATTGTTACCTCCTGTACATTTTTCTTGCAGCAGGGACAGAAAGGCAGCACGGGTTAGTTGCTTAAATCATGGCCATTTTGAGGCTACAACTTCCAACTGCTCTCACTTGACTGTGAAGTATTGGGCGTTTTCTCTCAGTACACCACAGAGAAGTTTTTCCTGCTTGGATTTCACCCATCTCTACTCCCAGAAGTACTTGCCATGCTTTGTCCAATGACTCATATGAACACAGCTCACTTTTTTTTCTCCAAAAACACTAGAAAAGCTCCTCAGTATACAGGCAGCAGGGATATCTGTTTGACCCTACCTGTGCACTTATCACACATGCAATTTGTACTCTACCTAGATACACTGACAGATGAAGACTTCTACAAGAAGCCAGGTTAAGTTGCCTGTCAAAACCATCTTCTAGCAGTACACTTTATAAAACAAACCAAAATGTACCTTCCTCTCAAGCTGATACGTTCTTCTCAGCACACCTGAGATGTTTCAGTTCTCCAAAAACACCATTCTCATGTATTTGTTTAGAAAAAGGCATGAATTATGTCCTGATAGCCCCAAACAGCCATTCAGCATGAAAGGCACCTCTGCATTGATCTGTATCCCATGAAAGTAGGATGCAGTTAGGTTATTTTTTTTTTTTTTTTTTTCCAGTTACAGACTGTTAAGCATATGGATGTAACAGGAAATCCTAATCAATCATTTTACTGGTGTTATCCCTAGATCTTGGAAATCTGACAGTAATTAATTCGGTGCTTTTAAGTATTTAAAAACCAAATTATTATAAATAGCTCTGAAATAATGTTTCTGGACTAATTCAGGCCTGCTGTTCATTCAGTTTCATATTCTGGAATTGAATAAGCAGATCCTGGAAAACTAAGTCCTTTCATTGCTGAATAGATGAGCCACTTCACTGAGTAACTGCAAGTAAGATAGTATGGAGAAGGCTAACATCAGTAAAATTCAGTTTCCACACACTTTTTAAGAAACAGCAGTGTCAAAACAAGCATCCAGGTTTGCACAAGCTTTGCTGTTTCCTCAGTACTCTCAGAGTTGAGTCCTACAGTCTGTCAGAAAATTCACACACCTATTGCACACAGAGATAAAAATTAAAGCTGTGTCAGAGCTGTTTTAAGAACAGCTGAATCCAAGAGCATTTGTATGGTAATAATAATAAACACAAAAACATTTACAACAAAGAATTTTAATAACTTCTCTATAACAAATAATTAATCAAAGAGGCCAAATCCCATGTCATCATCAGATTCTTCTGATTCCTCCTTCTTCTCTTCTTTCTTCTCCTCCGCTGAAGGAAAAAAACCAAAACAAGTGAATGGTCAATATTAACACTGCACCACAGATTTTCAAGATACAAGTTTTGGTATTCTCAGCTCCCTTGCCTATTGGCATTGGAGCCTACAGGGTTCATCTCATTCCCTTCCAGCAACCAAATACACTGAATGGATACAGACACTACTGTTGCAGGGATGTGCTTTACATCACCAAGTCTCTTTGATTCTCATTTCTAAGCAAGACCAATAAAGAGCAAATGCCTCAGACCGTCCCAAGGAAAATTAACTGTTGAGTTGACATTTCCATCACATACTGAACTGCCAAAGTGGGGAAGCTCTGAAATGTGGACTCGGCTGTTAAGCTGTTACCAGAGACAAAAGGAGTTGCCCTGTAGCCACACCTCTCCACTCATACTCACCGGCAGCAGGAGCAGCAGCGGCAGCAGGAGCAGCAGAGCCCCCTCCAGCAGAGACTGCGACGGCTCCCCCAGCCGGCATGCTGGCAAGTTTTCCATTACCTGAATGGGACACAAGACAGGGTATTTATTTGCATGCTCATCCCAAGCACAGACATTAGGGGAAACGGAAAAGTGCAGAAAAAACAGATCCTGTCTCATGGATTGAACCTGTCACTATCTGCTGAAAGGAACAAGAGGCTGCAGCTATGATAAATATCAACTGTTCTGTGGAAAACACTCAGGAGTTTTAAGATTCACAAAGGTTTATCCCAAGAACACTGGCAATGTATTATTAAGTTCTTCTGTACACAAAGTCTCTTTTTTCCAAAAGCTGTCATAAAAATAGCAGCAAACACATCCAATTTCACACACCCACACTGTTCTCCGAATACAGCATAGTAGCCCAGAAAGTGATAATGCACCTCAAAAGTAGCATAGCAACAGTATTGACTTCCCCTGCTCATTTTTTTTCCCCTTTAAGTGTGATCCAGTTATACCCTGTTTACCCTTACAGGAGAGAAATGGAAAGATTGATTTATTTATGGCAAAGAGTACAGTATTTTAAACAAATTCTTCAGCACCCCTATGAACCCTATTGCATCTCCTTTGAGACATCCGATTTCTGCTCGTATTTGGAAAGCCAGCTAGCTCTCTGGCCTCTTGTCTTTCACATACCAAGGCTCCCCTGGCATTCAAAGGTGACGTACACACTATGTTTGCCTGTAGTCCAGTTTCTGGGAATCAATTTCTAAATAATTCCCTGTTACTTCAAGATCTAATTAAACTAGCAAAGTAAACAAACATGTTTCATATGCATGTATGTTCTAAGAAACAATTTATTTAAAGTATTACAGAAAGACAGCGTGTTGCAATCACATGTGTAATAGCTCTCTTAGGTCTTTCAAACCACATGGATAGAAATGTCCAGTGCCTGCTCCTGACCACAAGGCCAGGCAAGGTCCTGGCAACCTTTGGGCAAAACTATGCCTGCAAATTCCCTTGTGCCTATACACTTACAAAAAAAAAACCCAAAAAAAACCATTAATCAGAAACCTTTGCACTACCTCAGTTCTGCTTTACTTCAGCCCTATGACCCAGTCAATTCATGTGAAAAGTTCCAGCTCCAGTAAGAGAACAAGTTTCTATGGAAATCAGCCCATGGAGTTCTGCCTCAGGGAAAAGGGAATGCAGGACTCTTGAGAGCTCTACAAGAGATGTGCACTGGAAAGGCTTGTGCTCATTGCAGAGGGTGGAGCTGCACCCCAATGCCAACTGCCTGTTCTTCATGCTTTACATCACTGGCGCACACAAGTGGGTAAAACACAAAACATCCTCCTAGGGAACCCGAAGGACAGCTCAGTCTCTTATCAAAATGTCCAGAAAACTATGTCATGAGCAGACTACCAGTAAGCTCATACATGCTTAAGTTCTCCAGTTTAATGTGGTCCACAAGCGAAACCCAGCAGGTACTGGCACCGACCTGCAGGGAATTAGAATGGACCTGATTTCACCCAATTCAGCTGTGATCCAGGATGCTGAACAGAGTCAGTGACTTGGCAGCAATTCTACACTCACAGGTCTAGGTTATCAAAGTAACAGAGGCAATTACCTGGGTCACTCAGAGAATCTACTTACCCTGGGCAATTACATCTTCAATGTTTTTTCCATTCAGCTCACTGATAACCTGCAAGTAAAATTCAGAATGTTAGAATTCCCAAATATGAGAATAAGTTATTTATAAATGAGTACTCATGAATCATATACAGCACCTCCATCCTGCTGCTCATCCAGCCCCAAAATTCCCGACTTCTCAGTGCCAGGAACAGAACATTGACACAAAAACTTCAGGTAAGTTTTAAGCATTTCTACTTTAAGCATTTTCATGAAATCTGTTACTGAATTCATAATTAATTCAACGACCTTGAAAAAAAGAGGATACAGAGAGTTTGTGGAACCAATTAGGAAGCCCCACCAACAGTGTAAGTCACTGAGGGACTATTTACATTTCTTGCTTAATGTCCCCTGGGAGGCTCTGAAGCACTGGGTTCTGGACCCAAAACCACAGGGTCCCATTCCTAGCCCTACTAAATGTTAAAAGCCAAGCTATTATAACCTTGCCCTGGAACACAGAGTTTCAAATTTAATTTTACTAGCAGTGTTATATAACCAGGAATGACAAAAGCAAAACACAAACCCCAAAATTGCTAAAGCAAGCACTTAAAAATAATGCTCTAGAACTTACTGGTGAGTCCCAGTTATCAGGAGTCAGTGGCCAAAGGACTTTAATCAAGAACTTTTTAACAGGCACCTTCTACTTACACAGAGCATAGGATGTGTGAAACTATGTGCCTGCATGACTGCTCCATCCAGGAGAAAGGTGCTCTTAAGACCTCACTACACTTAAACAGGCTTAAGATATAGATAATGCAAAAATTATGACCAAAACAGATTCCAGAACAGCTTTCCGAATATTGGAGGATCAGAGAAAGCAATTCATTCATTCAAGTATTAAACCAAAAGGAGCAAAAGATCTGGCACTTAAACAGGAGCACCAAAAGTTCAAAGGATGTAAGGATGCTGTCAGCTCAGCCAACCCACTGTCACATTGGACCTATGGTAAAACACTGGAGAAATAGTTTCTTTTTATCTTTATTTCTATGGAAACACTTCACATATGAGTATGGGACAAGTGATAAGATCATTTTATTGGCTCTTTTTTTTTTCCCCTATGCCCAATTATTTTCAGGTCCACAATGCTGAAGACTTATTGTATCACAAGAAACATTCTCATTAAGATACTCTTTAAAACTCTGTTTTTCAACACAACCACTTTAGTATTAATTTTCAAAATCTTCTTGTATATTATCCTCAAATACCTTTCATCTCCATATTAGGATTTGCCTATATTTCTTGGTGAGAAAACAAATGCTCCTTTGCAACACACAAAGTAAGAATGTATTACTGAGTATCAGGCCTTCAAAGGCGTTAGGTTTGAACTGATATGCATCAAAAATAAGAAGTGAACCTTCAGTGCAGACTATAAATGATGTCAGAACATTTTCAATGGATCTTTATATGCAGCCACCATCTCAATGAGGATGATTAGACTGAACTACCAGAAGTCAGGAAAAACTGATAGAGACCTTTACAGAGAACAGGTACTGAATAAGAAAGCCAGCCTTTTAACAAAAGCTGTAAAAACTTATGACTAGCTCGGCAGTATTTAGAAATCACACTACTAAGAATCAGCGAATGTCTGATCAACGTAAGAACAGATCAGCAGGGAGGCAATGGGAACCCTGAAGCCAAGGAAACAGCTCTGATGTCTGGTGCCGGCTGGGACACCAGGAATTAAGAGGCAACACCACCTTGTTCATGCGTTCATCGTCCGTCTCGATGCCGACACTGTCGAGGATCTTTTTCAAGTCCTTGGACGTGGGGGACTCGTTGCCCCCGAGCACAGCGAGCAGATAAGCTGCGACGTAACGCATCCTGCAGACAGGAGAGTAGAGTTTCAGCATGGCCGAGTTACGTGTGCTCGGAGGAAGCTCATCCCTTCTCCCTCCGAGGCACAATTCTTTGACTCCGCTTCTAAATGAGAACCCGCGGCCCGAGAGGCCACGCTCCCCAGACTGTGCCAGCACGGGGCCCGCATGCGGCGGCCCAGCACACGCTCCCGGCCCGCGCCGGCATCGCACACCTCTTCCCAAGAAAACCGGCAACGCGGCATTGCCGCCTTCGCGTTCGCCTCAGCCCGTCCAGCGCAGGCCGGGAGAGCACATGGCCGACATTCTCCCCTCCAAACGACCCCCCCGCCCCGAGTGATCTCGCCCGAGCCCCGCGGGCGGCGGCGGTCTGGCGCGGGTGGGCCGGACGCCACCATTCCTGCGCGGGGGGAAAGGGGGGGACGGCGCACCGCGCGCTTACTTGGGCGGCGGCGGCGGCGCGGGACAGCGGCCTGGGACGTGCGCTCGCGAGGGACAGCGGCGGCGAAAGGAAGGGGCAGGGCCTCGGCAACGCCTTCTTCCCGCCACCCCTCAACAACGAGCGCTGCCATTGGGCCGGACCGGCGGGCAGCGCGCAGGCCAATGGGGAGCCACGCGTGCGGCCGCCGCCAGCGCGGGCGGTGGCGCGTGCGCAGAGCGTGGGCCGCCCATGCCGGCAGTGATGTGCGGCCTTGTTGTTTGTGTTGGGATGGTTGTGATTCCCCAAAATCACGGAGTTACAGAGTGAATGAGATTAGAAAACACCTCTGAGATCATCGATCCAACCTGTGACCGAATACCATTCTGTCAGCTAGAACATGCACTTGGTGCCACATTCAGGCTTTCCTTAGACACCTCCAGGAATGGTGACTGCACCACCAGCCTGGGCAGCCTGTTCCAACGCCTGACCACTCCTGTGGAGAAAATTGTCATGATGTTCAACCCAAACCTCTCCTGGCACAGCTTAATACTGTGATATGCTATAGGCACTTTGTTCATTAAAAGTCCTAATAAGATTAAAAGAATGTAACAAGGACTCAAGTGAGAGGGGACTGTGATTGACTCAGTAAGCATTGCATGCACAAAACACAGCTAACCTCAGCAGTTGTTTAACCGGTTTCAAGAGTTCACTCTGTGATAATTGATAAAAGATTCGTGTTAATCACTAAAGCATTGGGGTTTGTATAAACCAGAACACTAAGCTCTGAAGTGAAGCATGGACACTAGATAAAGGAAATTATATGATAAAATCATTCTGTTTAAAATCACCTTGTTATATTATGTTATGTTTTCCAAATAAGTTGTATCGGCTACCAGCTTGCAAAATCAGACTTCCCAATAGCCCTTCCTGCCTTTGTCTGATCAATACTGCCTATCTCAAGGACCAGACTCCCAGAACTTTTCTGGTGGTTATCTACAAGGACCAGATGACTACCTGTGACTGATTATCACCCAAAGGCTTTGTGAATTTGTGTAAGGATGTTTATTCAACCACCACTGCTTATAACAACAAAAACCAAAAATTATTGATTACAACGAGAAACCACAGTATAAGAAGAGACTACAAACCAAGGTTGGGTGGAGTGTGGAGTGGGTGGTGACCCCACATGTTCCCCAGCGCTCTGCTTGCTCTTTCCATATCAAATAAAGCAATCTAAATTTTGCTGAATATCGAGACTTCTGTCTCTCATTTATAACAACTCCTAGGTCAAAGAAGACCGACGAAGAAGATGAAGTGCCTTCCTCCCTGGGACCACCAGAAGACAGAGTACAACCCCCTAGCAACAACACAAGCAAACGCAGAAGATCACTGACTGCATCAGACTGGGGGATAAAAAGTGGGAGGGGATTGTGGGGAAATGAAACACCAAACTGTATAAAAAGAGGAAGAAGAGACTTTCCGGTGCGCGCCGTTGGCGGAGCAGAGACTCCCCGGCCGCCCAGCGCTGTTTTACTTACTGCTGCTTGCTTTAATAAACTAATTTGGCTTAATTGGCCCTGGCTCTGACCAGTTATTATCACCAACGTATTACAAATTTGGTGCCGTGACTCGGATCAGGGTGACGCGGTGGGAGGTTCTCCCTCGGCGAGGCGCCCCGCAACTTTGCGGCCCCGTTTGGGAGCTGCCCTCTGGGACCTTGACTGACGAACCTTGAAATCGACAGTAAGCAAAAGAAAGCCAGCAACCCCGTAATCTTTGTGCATGAAGCCCCGGACAAAGATGCAGGAGTGTGTGAGTATAGGCCGGTGATCCGTTCGGTTGGGGTTGGGTATCCCGGAGTGTGCTGTGTGAGACGCCCGATTGCGGGCGAAGTGAGCACAGACCCCTTTAGTAGTGCAGTTCCCATACCCTGCAAGGGACTGGGTCACGAACAGGGGGGCAGCGAGTGTGTGTGAGTGAGAAGGCACTCCGGAAGATGGGACAGAGGTAAAGCAAGCCTTCTGTTCCCATGGGCGGGGGACCCCAAGTTAAGCTCCCCCACAGACCACCAGATAGTCCGTTAGGTCTAATGATTAAAACTTGGGATGCTTTCCCCTCTAGGAAGGGGAAAGATAAGGCAAAAATGATACACTATTGCATGGAAAAATGGGGTGGCAAGCAGATCAGGGGAGACCACCTCTATTGGCCAATTTTTGGATCTTTTGAGGATTGGATTTGTCAGGCTCAGAATATTTATGTGAATTTTAAGGAACCCTTTCGTTTGGAGAAAAGTGAGTGTGCTGCCTCATGGATAGTTACTGAGACCAGGGTGAACCTCTTCACGTTAAACAAAGAGAAGAAGAAAAAGACTAGGACGGAAGATGAGACACCCGTGTTGCCCCCACTATGCGCTCCACCACCTCCCCCTCCTGCCCCCTTACCACCACCCAATCCTACAGCCCCCGTACATCCAGGGGACTGGGACTCAGATCCCGGCACACCAGGGGTGAGGTGACGGGTGACCCAGAGTCAGTCGAGAAGGGAGCAAGAGGGACAGGGCTTATTTCCCCTCCGGGAAGTCGCAATGGGAATGGGTCCCCAGCAGGGTGGGGGACAGGCTCCTGGGATTGGGTACGTAGCTGTACCCCTTAATTCAGGGGATGTTCGGGAGTTTAAAAAAGAAATGGGGCATCTTCTGGAAGATCCTCTAGGGGTGTCAGAAAGGGTCTATCAGTTCCTGAGGCCAAATATTTACACATGGGATGAGATACAGGCTATTTTGGGTATCCTGTTCACAGCTGAGGAGAGGTGGATGATTAGGGCAGCTGGAATGAGGATATGGCAACAGCAACACCAGCATGGTCCACCTGGGGATCAAAAATGGCCATTACAGCGGCCCAATTGGGATAACCAAAACCCTAACCATCGAACAGAAATGCAGGACCTCAGGAACATAATTAAAAGATGAAGATCCCACCGAATGGTTAGAGAGGCTTAGGAAGAACTTGCAATTATACTCAGGAGTGGACCCCAGCACCCCCGCAGGAGAAGCATTGTTGAAATTCCAGTTTGTAGCAAAATCATGGGTGGACATTAGGAAGAAGTTGGAGAAGTTAGAGGATTGGCAGGCTAGAGGCTTAGAAGAATTGTTGAGAGAAGCTCAGTTCGTGAAGGATAGAGAGCAGCACCCCCAGCAAGGGTGGCTGTTTCTAGGGGAGAAAGGAACAATCAAGGGGTAGAGAGACCAAGAAAAGAAAAGGAGGGAGGAGGAGGGGTGGTGTGTTTTTATTGTGGGAGGAAAGGACACATAAAGAGGGAATGTAGGAAAAGGGCAGCGGATGAAAAGATGTTCAAGGAAGATTAAGGGGGTCAGGGGCTCTATTTGTTGGGGACACAAGAAAGATCAGAGCCCCTGGTAAAACTCAAGGTAGGTCCCCAACAAGAAGAAATTGAGTTCCTGATGGATTCAGGAGCAGAAAGGCCCACTGTTCAATACCTGCCCCGAGGTTGTAAAATTTCATAAGAAAAGGTACAAGTGGTTGGAGCCAAAGGGGAGCCCTTTGGGGTACCTGTAATAAAAGATGTATTGTTTGAAACAGATTTGAAAATAGGTCTCGGATCCCTGTTGCTAGTCCCTGAAGCTGATTATAATCTGTTGGGGAGGGATCTGATGATTGAATTAGGAATTAGCCTGGAGGTTGTAGAAAACAAATTAAACATTAAATTGTGCCCCCTGTGCACGGTAGATGAGGAAAAGATAAATCCTGAAGTATGGTACACACCTGACACTGTGAGAAAGTTAGATATTGAACCCTTTGAAGTAACAATTAGGAACCCAGAAATCCCTGTAAGAATCAAACAATACCCTTTGTCTAAAGAAGGGAGACAAGGCCTGAAACCTGAAATCGACAGACTATTAAAACAAGGGTTGCTAGAACCCTGCATGTCTCCCTTTAACACTCCCATACTACCTGTAAAGAAGGCTGATGGGAAATATAGACTGGTACATGATTTAAGAGAAATTAATAAAAGAACTGTGGAAAGGTTCCCAGTGGTGGCCAATCCCCACACATTATTGAGTCAACTGGGACCAGAAAATAAGTGGTATAGTGTAGTAGATTTAAAAGATGCATTTTGGGCATGTCCCCTAAAGGAAAACTGTTGAGACTATTTTGCCTTTGAATGGGAAGACCCAGACACTTATAGGAAACAGCAATTGAGGTGGACAGTCCTTCCCCGAGGGTTTACGGAGTCCCCTAACCTGTTTGGACAAGCGTTAGAACAAACTTTACGAAATTAAGATTTAGGGAAAGGGGTAAAATTAGTACAATATGTAGATGACTTATTAATAGCTGGAAAAGATGAGGAAGCGGTTAGGCAGGAGAGCATAAAATTGTTGAACTTTTTGAATCTACAGGGATTGAAAGTTTCTAAATCTAAGTTACAATTCATGAAGAAAGAAGTAAAATACTTAGGGCATAGGTTGAGCAATGGCACTAAGAAACTAGACCCTGAGAGAGTGCAGGGGATCCTTTTGATTCCAGTCCCCAAGACTAAAAGACAGGTCCGACAGTTGTTAGGACTGTTTGGTTATTGTAGACACTGGATTGAAAACTTTAGTGGGAAAGTAAAATTTTTATACCAGAAACTAACTAAGGAGGGATTATTAAAATGGTCCCCCGAAGATGAGGAGCAATTGGAGAACATTAAGGCAGAATTTGTAAATGCCCCAGTACTTAGTTTACCAGATTTAAAGAGGCCTTTCTTCCTCTTCGTTAACACTAATGAAGGGACAGCATTTGGAGTTTTGGCCCAGGAGTGGGCTGGGAGTAAAAAACCCGTGGCATATATATCCAAATTTTTAGACCCCGTTAGTCGGGGATGGCCAACATGTTTGCAAGCCATAGTGGCCACAGCCTTATTAGTTACAGAAACAGTGAAAATCACCTTCGGAGGCAAACTCAGGGTTATGTCCCCGTATAATATCAGAGGGGTGTTACAGCAAAAGGTGGAGAAACGGATTACTGATGCAAGGCTCATGCAGTATGAGGGGATCTTGGTGTCATCCCCTAAGTTAACACTGGAGACTACTACCTTGCAAAACCCCGCTCAATTTTTATATGGGGAACCTAGTGAGGAATTGACCCATGATTGTCTTAAGAGCATAGAAGAACAGATAAAGATAAGACCAGATTTAGAAGAAGAGGAATTGGAAGAAGGGGAAAAATTATTTGTAGATGGATCCTCTAGGGTAGTAGAAGGAAAAAGGAAATCAGGGTATGCTATCATAGATGGGAAAACTTTTGAAGCTATAGAATCAGGCCCTCTTAGCCCCAGCTGGTCAGCCCAAGCATGTGAATTATATGCAGTATTGAGGGCCCTAAGATTACTTAAAGATAAGGAAGGAATGATATACACAGATTCAAAGTATGCTTACAGGGTGGTACACACATTTGGAAAAATATGGGAAGAAAGAGGCTTAATAAATTCACAAGGGAAATGGTTAATCCATGAGGAACTGATAACACAAATCTTACAGGCCCTGAGGGGGCCAAAGAAATTAGCCATTGTACATGTACGAGGGCACCAGACGGGGCTAAGTGCTATAGTGAGAGGGAATAACTTGGCAGATCAGGAGGCCAGACGGGCAGCCTTGTTTCCCCTACGGGTTAAAGAACAGACCAGAGAGGACTGTCCTACCTGTGGTAAAGACTCAGAAGAGGAGCCATGTTATGCATGCTGGGAGGACTTCGGGGTGGATGCAATACGTTGTGCTTGTGACAATACAGAGAAGAAACACTGCCTTTTGCATGGTCCCATACCTATTCTCAGTTTTACTGCACAAGAGAAAACCAAATTAGCTCAAATGGGAATACCAAAAACAACTGAGGGGAAATGGGAACTACCGGATGGTAGAGAAGTCCTCCCCAAGTCACTCACCCTGAAAATACTGTGGGCAATTCACGAGAAGACCCATTGGGGAACACAGGCAATGGTAGATCAATTTGCCATTAAATATATGTGCATTGGAATTCACAGTCTGGCTAAACAAATAACACAGGGTTGTCTAACCTGTCAAAAGTATAACAAGCAACAGCTAAGGGAACGGGTAATGGAAGAGAATTAGCACACCGATCCTTCTCCCATATACAAATAGATTTCACTGAGCTACCAAAGGTAGGGAGGCATAAACATCTGCTAGTAATAATAGACCATTTGACTCATTATGCAGAGCCATTCCCTACCGCAAGGGCTACCACTCAGACTGTAGTAAAAATACTTTTGGAGGAAATTATCCCGTGCTATGGAATAATAGAGGTGATTGATTCAGACAGAGGCCCACATTTTATGTCAAAGGTGGCGAGGGATGTCTCCTCAGCACTGGGAACCCAATGGCAATATCATACCCCCTGGCACCCGCAGAGCTTGGGAGAAGTTGAAAGAATGAATGGGGAAATTAAGAAGCAATTAACCAAATTGATGCTAGAAACAAAGATGTCATGGATAAAATGCCTCCCTCTGGCCCTGCTGAATATAAGAACACAACCCCAAATGGACGTAGGGATTTCCCCTTTTGAAATGCTTTATGGAATGCCGTATGATATGGAAGCCCCTGTGGATCATCCACGTCTTGAAAACTCTCAAATTAATTTGTACATACCACAATTAATGGCTAGAAGGGAGGAGCTACGCAAAGAAGGCCTTTTAGCACAGCGTACCCCTTTGGATATAACAATCCATAAAATCAAGCCAGGAGATAAAGTACTAATTAAGACCTGGAGAGAGGCATCTTTGACACCTCGTTGGGAAAGACCCTATGTTGTTTTGCTTACTACAGAAACAGCTGTGAGAACTGCCGAAAAGGGATGGACTCATGCTAGTTGAGTGAAAGGACCCATTTCGGTGGAAGCCGAGAAACTCTGGAAAGTCACTAGCATGCCTGGAGATCTGAAAGTCACCCTTAAGAGATAAGGACTTGAGACCAGACTCAAGAAAATTGTTACTAATGAACTGTGTGCAATTAATCCAGGAGACCGGGATTGGAGAGTTGGCTAGATTTGGTTACGCTATTGCTGCTGATTTTAGGGTTTATTGTGGGATTCAAGATTGTAATTGTTACCCCTTTGTATGCTTTGTTTGTAAGGTTTGCCAAGAACGGTGGTGGACTCGTTATAGAGGCAGATCGCTGAGGGGAATTTGTTAGGAGTGCTATCGAATAGAGAGAAAAATTACTAGGGCAACTTTGAAAATAGGGGAAATAACTGGAAAAATACTGAGACAATCCCGCGAATGGTGGGAAATATTTACTAAAGGGGCTAATCTTGAAAATTATCGTTACCATTCCAACAAACCAGCCCCATTGATAGTCCAAATTGTAAAGGGGTGTTGCCAAAAGGTCCTAAGTTAGATCTGGTGGATCCGGTGTGACTCACAAGTAAAAGACAAGAATTGGGAATCATACAGGAATAGAAAGGGGCGCACTGATAAACCTCCCAGAGATTACCTCTGCTGCCAAGAAGATGGAACACCTCGCGGCTTGCAGCAACCAAGTCGGCGGGCGAGGCAGAGAGGTAAGAAGGTGTGGAGGCGAGGCCCCACCGAGTGGGACAACGCCGAGGCATTGTGAGAAATGCCCCAGGATTACTGATTCCCTGAGAGAGCCCGGGCAAGACACCAGGAAGGGACTCAAAGGCAAACACCTGGAAATAACGGAAAGATTCAAAATAAAGAGGATAATAAGAGGACTGAGACCCCACCCTTTCTGGCAGACTATTTTAGTGATTTTGGGAATGCTTTGCAATCTGTTAGAAGGGGAATATACTCACCAACCCTTTAAATGGTCTTTGATTAGATGGAGTGATCAAAAGATTTTACAAGCAGTAAGTGTAGCTGGGTCCCCAGCCTTCCAGGTGTATTTATGCGATTTGGTACCCACCTACCCTTGTTTAAAGAAGCTGGGTTTTTACATGTGTCCAGCATCGAACCCAGGAAAGAGTTACTGCTATTGGCCTGGACATTATTACTGTGCCTATTGGGGATGTGAAACTATTGCATACGGATTCACACCAGGAGGGGGATCAGACAAATATCTAAGAGTAGGATGGGGACCGGGAGGATGTCAGCCCCCTGAGATAGGCTCAGATACGGGAATAAGTCACCCTGGGAATTGTGAGTACTTATACCTAAACGTGACACAACCCCATGATGGTGGATGGCTGATTGGAAGAACATGGGGATTAAGGTATTGGGAGACAGGAACTGACAGGGGAGGACTCATTGTTATTAAAAAGGAACCTCTGCCCAGTGACTATCAGGTTGTAGGCCCGAACTCAGTAATTGGCAAAGACGAACTGCCTGAGGTACACAATATTATAAGGGAATCAATGGCTAAGTTGAGAGAAGGACTAGAACGAAGAAAGAAAGAGAGAGAAGCACAACAAAGCTGGTTTGACAATTCTCCCTGGCTCACCACCTTGTTATCAACTATAGCAGGACCAGTAATCTTCCTGGTATTAGGATTAATATTTGGCCCTTATATTTTTAATAAAATCGTAGAAACTGTGAAAGGAAGGTTATAAGCAGCACATCTAATGCTTATCTGGGCCAAATACGAACAAATATCCGGGGGCCCAGAAGTAATTGAAACCCTTGCCCTAAGCTGTAGAGAATTAGAACATTTTAATGAACAAAATGGTAAAAGAGAAAAGGAGGGATTGTGATATGCTATAGGCACTTTGTTCATTAAAAGTCCTAATAAGATTAAAAGAATGTAACAAGGACTCAAGTGAGAGGGGACTGTGATTGACTCAGTAAGCATTGCATGCACAAAACACAGCTAACCTCAGCAGTTGTTTAACCGGTTTCAAGAATTCTCTCCTAGGTCAAAGAAGACCGACGAAGAAGATGAAGTGCCTTCCTCCCTGGGACCACCAGAAGACAGAGTACAACCCCCTAGCAACAACACGAGCAAGCAAAGAAGATCACTGACTGCGTCAGACTGGGGAATAAAAAATGGGAGGGGATTGTGGGGAAATGAAACACCAAACTGTATAAAAAGAGGAAGAAGAGACTTTCCGGTGCGCGCCGTTGGTGGAGCGGAGACTCCCCGGCCGCCCAGCGCTGTTTTGCTTACTGCCACTTGCTTTAATAAACTAATTTGGCTTAATTGGCCCTGGCTCTGACCAGTTATTATCACCAACATATTACAATACTGTCCTCCAACTCTGGAATCCTGCCCTGCCCTGGCCTGCCTTGCCCCGGCCTGGTAGGGTCAGCACAATCCCCTCCATTTGTCCCATGAGTTGGGTTCTGCCACCAGGTGCATGTGAGGCAGATCCACACACAGAGCCTCATACTTGTTTATTTCCTATCAGTGCAGAGATGGGCAGTGGGTGATGAATCCAGAAAGCCAGCGCCTGTCTCTGTGCACTTCTTCATGGAAAAGGTGGTCAGGCATTGGAACAAGCTCGTCAGGGAGGCAGTGGAATCACCATCCCTGGAGGTGTTCTGGGAACAACTGGACATATCAGTTAGCTTTGGCGTAGTTGTCATGATGGTGTTTGGTCAGTGGAACTCGATGATCTTGGAGTGGCCAGCAGGATTAGGGAAGTGATTGTCCCCCTGTACTTGGCACAAGTGAGGACACACTTCAAGCTCTGTGTCTGGTTCTGAGCCACTCGCTTCAATACAGATTTTAAGGTGCTGGAATGTGTCCAGAGAAGGCCAATGGAGCTGGTGAAGCGTGCACAATGGAGCTGGTGAAGGGTGCACAATGGAGCATAAGTCTTGTGAGGAGTAGCTGAGGGAGCTGGGGGTTCAGCCTGAGGAAAAGGAGGCTCAGCAGTGACCTTATCACTCTCTACAACCACTTGAAAGGAGGTTGTAGCAAGGCTGGGGTTGGCCTCTTCTCCCAGGCAATTAGCAACAGGACATGAGGACATAGCCTCAAACTGTGTCAAGGAAGGTTCAGCGTATACATTTCTATGAATTTCTTCACAGAAAGGGTGATTAGATATTTCAGTGGATTGCCCAGGGCAATGGCGGAGTCACTCTCCATAGAGGTGTTAAAGGAAAGACAGAACATGGTACTTAATGCCATGGCCCAGTTGACATGGTGGTATTTGGTCATGAGTTGGACAGAATGACCTTGGAGGTCTTTTCCAATCAAAATGACTTTGTGGTTCTGTGAAATACCTCAACTCCATGTGTGGATCAGCTTCTTGCACACTGAGTGACAGAACCCACTTGTGGGACAGCATACTGAGGCAAGGCTCTCCGCAGGAGGGACAGGGCTGCTCTCCTGTGCTGGGAGGCTTGGAGGTGGTAATCCTGTGGCAAGGTCTAGTCATGGGATTATGGGAGTCACCACTTGTGCTTGTTCACTTGATATCCTGCATAAGGGAAATGAATAGAAGTAAGAAGTTAACACTGAAACCCATTGGACCCAAACAAACCAGGAGCACTGGTTCAACAGCAGGGCTGTGTGTGGGCTGTGGATATTCCTGCCTTGCTGCCCTGGGGGTGCCCCAGAGGTCCCCAGTGTGATGTGGCTTCTGTGGTAGCTCAGTTGCTCTCAGAAAACAACCAAGCTCACAGAGCCAGAGTTTGGAGCAGTAGTCAGTGGCTACTGTCTACTACCTGTAAGAAGAGAAATTTCCCTCAGGGCCCGGTGCAGCTTGCATCCAGAGTCCCAGAATCAATTAGGTTGGGAAAGACTTCGGAGATCCTCAAGTCCAACCTACGATCAGACACCACCCTGTCAACTAGACCTTGGCACACTACGTGCCACCTCCAGTCTTTCCTTAAGGACTTCCAGAGACAGTGACTCCACCACTCCCCTGGGCATCTCATTCCAATGCCTGACCACCCTTTCTGTGAAGAAATTCTTCCCGATGTCCAGCCTGAACCTGGACATCAGCTGGAGAGCATGTCCTCTTGTCCCGTCCCTTGTTGCCTGGGAGAAGAGCTGACCCCCACCTAGCTACAAGCTTCTTTCAGGCCAGCCCTCTTGGGCTCGCAGCCCCTGCTCCATTTCTCTCCCTGGATTTGTATGGAATGAGCACAACACCCGGAGCTGCCCGTGCCTCCCGCTGCCTTGGAACCCAGGGGAGCCGCACTGGGACCGGCTGCGGTGCCGTGACCATGTCAGGTAAACCTCCTTTCGTGCCCTCGCTGTGGCAGCAGGACGCCTGGATACGGCTCCCCATAGCATCCGGCCCATGTCCCGCTGCCTCTGGCACCTCCCCCGTCCCGTCCCGCCCCGGATCCCGAGAACTTTTCAGGAAGTGGCGGGCAGAGCCCTGCCCTGCCCAGCCCCGGCTGATGAGTGCCCGGGGCCGGTGCTGAGCGGTGAGAGCAGCGGGGCCGTGCTGGGCCGCGGCTGCTGCCGGGCCTGGACAGGGCGTGGGGTGACGGGGCCAGGGCACAGGGTGCTGCGGACAGCCCGGGCCTGCTGTGTGTGTCCGTGTGCAGGGCTGTGTGTCCGTGTGCGGGGCTGTGTGTCCGTGTGCAGGGCTGTGTGTCCGTGTGCGGGGCTGTGTGTCCGTGTGCGGGGCTGTGTGTCCGTGTGCAGGGCTGTGTGTCCGTGTGCGGGGCTGTGTGTCCGTGTGCAGGGCTGTGTGTCCGTGTGAAGGGCTGTGTGTCCGTGTGCAGGGCTGTGTGTCCGTGTGCAGGGCTGTGTGTCCGTGTGCGGGGCTGTGTGTCCGTGTGAAGGGCTGTGTGTCCGTGTGAAGGGCTGTGTGTCCGTGTGCGGGGCTGTGTGTCCGTGTGAAGGGCTGTGTGTCCGTGTGCGGGGCTGTGTGTCCGTGTGAAGGGCTGTGTGTCCGTGTGCAGGGCTGTGTGTCCCTGTGCAGGGCTGTGTGTCCGTGTGCAGGGCTGTGTGTCCCTGTGCAGGGCTGTGTGTCCGTGTGCGGGGCTGTGTGTCCGTGTGAAGGGCTGTGTGTCCGTGTGAAGGGCTGTGTGTCCGTGTACGGGGCTGTGTGTCCGTGTGCGGGGCTGTGTGTCCGTGTGCGGGGCTGTGTGTCCGTGTGAAGGGCTGTGTGTCCGTGTGCGGGGCTGTGTGTCCGTGTGAAGGGCTGTGTGTCCGTGTGCGGGGCTGTGTGTCCGTGTGAAGGGCTGTGTGTCCGTGTGCAGGGCTGTGTGTCCGTGTGCGGGGCTGTGTGTCCGTGTGAAGGGCTGTGTGTCCGTGTGCAGGTGTGTGTTTGGGAGTGTCTGTGTCACCACAGGTCTGTCCGTGTCTGTTCGCCCCGAGGCTGCCTCTGTGGCTTCTGGTTCATTCACCACTGAGAGTTTTACAAAGCTGTAGCAGACAGATGTTTTTCTTACACATGTCTGTAAGGGGGCTGTGTACGTGTTGTGCACAATGTCTTTCCAGGAAATGCTCACCTTTGTACTAAAGCAGGAGTTTCCCTTTCATCCCATTGGCACTCAGTTTCAGATACAGCGAGGACTCAGCACAGTTCGTGAGCTGCTTCTGGGCTCTGCTTCCTGTTCTTGTCATGACATTTCTGTTCTTTCAGGGTGAATCATTCCTGCTCTTTCAGGGGGTGATGCCTCCCCCAGACTGTGCCTTGGGAACATCAGTGCTGCCATGTCTCACAGGCTACCAGTAAAAGCACTGCTCCTCAGGGTGTTGCTGGGGCATTTGCTTGTTTCTGCTGGCCTCAGACAGCAGCCGAGTTTGTTCTAATTCTGCATCAATCAAAAGAAACTTCTATTTACCAGATCAATTCATGGCAGGGTTTATAAAGAGCTCCTGATCTTCACACCATGACCTAGTATAATTGCCAAGCTTAGGAGTGTTGCTCCTGCACCACCAACGTGCCTTTTCTATCCCTGTCCCTGCCCCTGACACATTTTCTTTGTTGCACTTTGTCCACTTGCTTTTATCCCACTGACATTCGGTTTCACAACCAGGTCTGATGAGGGCCTGTCACAGTCTGTGAGCCACCTCTGGGCTCTGCTTCTGGCTGAGGTCTCCCTGCCCCAGTTTTCTTCTTCACTTGTAAAGCTTCCCACTAAGGCACCTTGAAATCTGCATTAGCCATAGGCATTTAAATTTATATCTTTTAAAGTTAATATTGGTCTTTATTTTGATGGTGTGTAATTGCTCCATTCCCTGCTGAGACATTGGCTGGAAAATTCGGAAGTTTTCCCTAAGAGAAGAAGCCTCTACATTTCTGTGCTCTCTGCCTCCAAAGCTTTCAGTAACATGCATATAATCTTTCCTACCATCTTGCTGTGTTAATGAACTGTTTCCAGCCACTCTGGACTGGTGCAGGAGCCTTCATCATGCACCTGTGTTCTTTTTCAGAGCCATCTTTCCTCCTCTCCTTGTCCCAGCTGCCTTGTGGTGCTGCCAGTGCCTGCCTGCGGGGCAAGTCAGAGCATGTCTGGACCCTGTGGATGAGATGCAGAGGATGGCAGAGCTGCTGGAGCTCAGGGATGAGTGCGGGGAGGGGACTTCAGGGGCTCCTGCCCTGGCTGGCTCCTGCCTTGCAGACAACAGACTGAACCTGGATGTTTATCCTGACGGCTGCCGCCGTTTCCTCCGGCTGTTCAAGGAGCAACAGGGAGAGGTGGTCCAGGTTGAGTTCCTCCGGCTCAGCAGCAACGACTGCCTCCTTGACACCACACTGGGCAGCCTTCCTCATCTGAAGCACCTGAAATCCCTGGTGCTTAAAGGTGAGTTCCGGGGCTTAAAACCATCTAGCTTTCCTAGGCTCAGCTTTTTTTTAATCCTTCTCTTCACATCTGCGGGACAAACTGCCCTTGGAAGTGTTTTGTTCCAGTGCCCCAGTACCTAAGCTTTGGCTCAGCTTTGCTCAGAGCTGAATGCTGATTTCAACAAGATACAGCTTCTGGACTCTTATTTCCTCCCTTTCTTTCTACAGCTGCCTGGGGACTGGGTTTTTGGAGTCTAGTTGGGTTGGTGCTGCACCATTTTCTATAACATTCTCTAGAAGAAGAGCGTTTTTTTTTTTTTTGCAGTTAGATCTGCTCTGTTATGTGAGTTATGTAAGAAGAGGGGGATTGAAAGGTGTTCAGCCCCTCTTCCATTTTTGAGAGTATAATAAGCTGTCTTTGCTGTGTTTCTATCTGAATCAGTCCATGCTTAATCCTTGCTTACTGTCAGTGACTGTAGGTTTAACAAAGTTCAAGACAGACCAGAAGAGGCTGTTCAACATTTTATCTAAAGTAGGACACAGGGTGTGCATGTAATTTGGCAAAGTGTAATAACTTCTAGGGCTATAAATATTAGATCATTCTTGACTGTCTCATCTCATTATTGTGGGAGGATCTCAATACAATTTGTATAATTTCTGTATCAGCCTGAATAATTTGCTCTTTGGGAGGTAGAATTTTAAAAATAAATGTGAAAGAAAAGGGGGAGTTTGGAAACAGAATTCAGGGTTCCAGCTGAAAACTGTAAAGTCTGAAGTTTGTTTCTATATCTGTCACAAATTTCTCATGTGAATAATTTGATTTGTCTTTTCTGCCTTTAGTAAGGTGGCAATAACAGCAGTACCTTTTATCAGTCTTGTTTTATGAGATGTACACACACCCTGAGTATCCTGGAGTGCAATAAAGTAGTTCACTAAGATCTATGTGAAAAGTGCAAGGTGCACTGTTAGTTTGGTTGTTCTCATTTTGTACCATTATGCAGCATAAAAAATGTTTGGTGCCCTCTGCTGTATATGGATATAAATAGAAAACTGTGGAGAAGGAGTATGAAACAATGAACAAGTGGAAAAATTTTGAAGTTTCCTTTTGTTTGCTCGAGTTATTTTCCAAGGGTGCAGCCCTTCTCCAATTTGAATGTCACAAGCTGGGATATGGAACTTTCATTCTTCCCTCTCTGTGCTGTCTGCCCTACAAAATACCGAATTACCTACTTTTCCCCCCACATTTCCACTGCTTTCCTCATGTCTGCCTACAAAATACTGAATTACCTACTTTTTCCTCCCACATTTTCACTGCTCTTTTCTCATGTGTGCCCTCCAGTCTTGCAAGGGCAGATTTCAGTTCTCAGGGCTGTTTGCTTCTCAACAGCATGGATAAAGCCTTGAGGGCAAGGACAATTTCCTTGATCTATGAAGTGTTGTGTGTTGGCCACTGGTAGTGAGGAAGAAGTGGAGAAGGGGAGTGGGAGGCTTGGAGGTATATGGGCCATTCTGCTGAAGTGTGGTAAATGTCTGGGGTGGCCTGGCTCATTCTCAGCTTTGACTCCAGATGTGTTTAGCAGAGCTGTACTGGTTCACTTTGGCATCTCCTGATTTCATAACAGCTCTTCACCGTTACACCCCTTTCACTGATGAGGAAACTGAGGCATGGAGCAGAAAACTCACTTCTCTGAGTATTTTGTGCTTAGTGCTGCTCATTGTGATCAGTAACTCCCAGTCTTGTGAATCTCAGTGTCAAGTTCTAACCCTAACCCTAACATCTTCCTCCACTTCCCTCCACCCAGGTGGCCATGCTAGGGATGAGTTTGGTTCCTATCAGCATGGCTCCCTGACAAGCCTGCCACCAGACTTTGGGAACCTCAGCTGTCTCACCCACCTGGATCTCAGCTTCAATAGACTCTCCACCTTGCCAAGCTGTATTCTCCACCTCCCCAGCCTCCGTGTGCTCCTGGTGAGCCACAACAGCCTGGTGACACTTCCTGAGGACTTTGGCCGTCTGAGCAAACTGACTTTCTTCTCTGCGATGAAAAATCAGCTCAAAGATTTACCTCAGAGCATTGGGGAGCTGTCAATGCTGCAGAATCTGGATCTCTCAGAAAATGCTTTAGAATTGCTCCCTGAACAAATTGGGAATCTGCACAACTGCACAGAGCTGGATCTCTCTGGGAATCGCTTATTGAGCATCCCAGACTCCCTAGGTATGTATTTTATTAAGGAAGAGAAGGAAATGGATTTGCCAAGCGTTTGGTACAACCTCTGAGACCCTTGGTCTCTCTCCCCAGAGTTGTTAGCATAAACCATGTTATACTGGAGCCAAATGGGAGGGGTATCCAGAAGGATCATGTTTGGTTCAGTCAGTGCCTTTGAGCATGAGCAGCTCTCTGGACCACACTTTGTGTTTCTATGAATCAGCGACACTGCTGAGTATTCAATACAATTTACAGTAACTGATCTGGCCTGGCTGGTTTTGGGTAGCACCTGGGACTGGTAACAGAAGAGCTGAGGTTTGATGGGATGCAAATCTGGGCTTGAAATCACATTGCCAGGGTGGACCAGTCCCCCGAACAGGGCTCTGACTTCTGCTGCTCAGCTTCCTGGGTCCTGCATTACTTTGTGACCGAGGTTGTTTTTGATGCTGTTACAGAAGTGTTACTTGTAGCTGAAAAGCAGAGGACAGAAGAGATTGCCTTGCCTCTCAGCTAACTCCTTGCACTCCTTTATATTGTGAGCTAAAGGGATGCTAAGCTTTTGTGCTCTTCCCTCATTATGTGTGTGTTTACATAGGCTGAGAAGAGAGGGAGGGTTGGAGCTGATGTGCAATGCAATTAACAGCACGGATGGGGGGCCACTTCTTGTTCCAACCTGCAGCCAATTTGAAGTCTCTGCATCGGCTGCATCTCCACAGCAATCTCCTGGTGACAGTCCCTGCCTCACTTGCCAGCCTGCCCAACTTGTCCAGACTTGATCTGCAGAACAACTGCCTCCGTGCCATCCCTGCTGAGATCCAGACCTTGCCATTCGTGCACATCCGAGGCAATCCCTTGGGAGAAACTGAGCCATCCCTGCAGCCTGGTAATTGCAAGGCTTCTGCTGCTGTGTGTTCTGCCCAGCTGTTCCCTCACTCAGCCCAGCATGGTGTAGATGGGTTTGGATTAGAGAAGGCAAGCAGGGGGGAGTCAGATCAGCATTTATTTCTCTGGAATAATTATTAAGTTGTAAGGATACAGACAGTACTAGTTATGTTTTTATGAGGCCTATCCCAGTCTGAAGGGCTCAGTAGTCCCTGTAATTGGGCTTTCTCAGTAGGATTTTACAGTGGAAGTGAAAATAGGACTCAGGGGAAACAGATCAGGAGAGAGGTCTCTCAAGGGGTCCAGCCTTTTTAGCAGAGGTCAGCACCAGTTCCTGGGCTTGCTGCCTGGCCCTAAGACTGTGGTGACTCATGATAGAACCTCAGAGAGCAGCAAGGGGTCATTCTGCTGTGCAGTTACCTCCTGCTTTCCTGAGGTTCAGAGGCTGCAGAGGAGCAGCTCTTTGTCCAAGAGGAAGTTGATGAAATGAGCAGGAATCTGAGCAGAATTTCCTAATGGTGCTCATGTTCACAAGAGCAAGCACTGGTTCCCAGGGGTGGCCTCAGGCAATCAAACATGGCCCTGAGAGCTGCAGGGGTAAACTGAAATATTTTCTAATTCCCTCTGATTCTGAGTTTCCCTGGGGGACAGCCAGCATTTTCAGTACGTCTTGGGACCTCGAGGGTTCATGCTATCCTCTTGCTGCAGTGTGTTCTGGAGCCCACTGCAGTGTGACCAGGATTCCATTAGTGACTTCTGTCAGATTAGGATTAAGCCAAAGCTGTTCAGCCTTTCTTGTCTACCTTGGTTTAAGTAACCTCTATCTGCTTCTCCTACCCAAATCTTATTGCCACAGATAAATCCAGTACCAGAAGGCTAAAAAGACTGTTCCTTGCATCAGGAGAGGGCAGGTAAGCCTCTGTTATTAAGAACTTACATTACTGTGGTGTAAAAAGGTCTCAGACAAGGTGCATGGTGGGTATTGCAGAAATGTATAGGAGCTTATAGCCTCAGTGGGCCAGTCAAACACAAGTACGAGATTTTTCTGTTGATTTTTGGAGGGCTGAAGTTAGTGCACAATGTCATAAATTCATTAATTTCTTCTGGAAGCTTTACTGTCACCTCTGAAGGCTGCAGAGTGGTCCTGGCCTGTGGCATCCATTTCTACTTTCCGCCGGGGGCTGCCTCTGAGCCTCTGCAGATCCGCTTCCGATCCCTCACACCAGATCCTCAGTGGGTAAAGCTGAGACACCACGATGTCCTGCTGAGTAGAGTCCTGGAGCTGCAGCCTCATGGGGTCCAATTCCAGCAGGTGAGGATACACCCAGGTCACCTCCTGATGAATCTGCTTTGCAGTAGCTCAGTAGAGCCTTCTCAGAGCTCCTTTTGGCACCTGTGAGAGAGTTATCCTCATCCTGGTGCAGGACCGCCTCTCAAGGAAGCCTTGCTGCAGAGAATCAGGAGGGACACAGCCAGCTTCTCTGATGCTGTGCTGGCATCTTTGCCTTCCCCACTGCTCCTGATTGAGCTGAGCTATAACCTTTCTCACTCACAAGCCCCCTGCTCTACCAGAGTCCAGCATCTGGCCTTAGCCAGATGGAGAATGGTTCGCAATCTTCTCTAAAAGTCTAAAAGATTGTGTGGTTTGCATTCAAGCTGGGGAGTAATCATACCACCTACCAGCCCCATCATGGCTGACAGCAGCTCACTGCAAAAGTTGCTTTGCCCTTTCTGCTCAGGAGCTGCTGAACTTTGCCATCAGAATCCATAGCAGACCTGACATTTCCCGTCACCTCCCCAGAGACTGTAGGGCAGAGCAGGTTCTTTGATTCCCTGCATACAGGCCATACTCTGCCCTCCCTCTTCTTGTCTACATAGGAAGCCACAGAGCAGAGCTGGGCTTGGTTTTATCCTTTCAATTGGTGTCTCATGGGAATGCTTTTTTGCCAGGAGGTGCAGATCTGGATGCCATATATCTCACCTCAAACCCCTCACCAGCATGAGGTGGTAGTTCGGACCTTCAGTGAGCAGAGCTGGAGTGATCTGAAAACGAGAGTGAAGAAGAGGAGAAAATCAAAGGTGAGCAGATTGAAATTACCAGTGACACACTTTGTTCCTGTTCCCCTCTTTGGTTGTGCCCAGCCAGTAGTGAACCTATTTGAAACATGTAATGAGCTGTGTTTTGACCAGCTGCTATGAAATGTAGTGGATTTCAGCTCCAGGTTTCCTCTCTCATGGAGCTGTGTCTCCTGAAGTTGATGAGTTGCAGCCTGCCATGCTTCATCCCTGATCTAGTACTTTCTTCTGCTTGCCTGGTACTCATTTTTCTGCCTTTATTGTATTAAGTTCTATGCCTCTATGTTTTCTTCTTTGTCCTCTGTTACAGAAGTGTGTGGCCTACTGTTGTGTCCTTCACTTCTCTTGGTTCCTTGTTGTGTCTCGACTTGTGCAAAATGAATGCAAAGTGCCAGCAGAGGGGACGTTGCTCTTTTCCAGTGTGGATCCAAACATCAAAGTGATCTTTCCTCCTGGAGTCACCAAAGAGCCTCGCAGTGTCAAGCTGCAGGTATGCATGCTTTTTGGTGAGCTCTGGTGCAGCTATATTCTTGTGTTCAGTACAGAACTGAACAGAGATATCTGCCTTAGGGTAATTCATGTTTAGATGTGGTTGTTTCATGGGCTGGCCCATCTCAGATCACCTCTCTTAACTCCCCTGCCTGCAACATGGGCCGTGCTCCGTGCTGCCCTGTCTGGGAAAAGGATCTCCAGCAGAAAACTGCTATGAAGGGAACACAAAAAGATTTTGCCTCTTTTTCCCTTGCAAAACTGACCTTAGCAAAACAGCTCAGTGAGAATTGGAGGTGGTGGGGGAATCTAATATGGATCTAATTGTAAAATCACCCCACTAAAATTAATTGCTCTGTAGAGCTGCTAGATGCTCTTGTAAAACTTTAAGTCCATCCTGGTCTGACAGGTTGCCAGAACTTCAGCCAAAGTTCACTGTACTTTATTTCTCAATGGGCCCTGCAGCAAGGGCAGCTTTGCCTGATGGGTGCTGGAGGACCTGAGTGAGCAGTGTGGGAATTTGGTGCCTGGCTGCTTTGCTCACTGTGCTCTCTACCACATCCAGGTGCTGCCAGTCTCTGCAGAAGAGATACAGGAAATCACAGCCAGTGCAGGGTGCAGAGCCAGTCCCCTGCTCTGCCTCTCCCAGGACTCCACAGTGGATTTTCTCAAGCCAGTGAGAATTCAGCTGCCTCTTCCTCCTGGGGTCACAGGTCAGCTTATTCCCAAAACCGAAGAAGGGAAATGCCATATTTGGAAACCCACAAATGGCATGAGAGAATTTTGTTTGCCTCTCGTGTTGTTAATAAAGCTTGCTGCTTTTCCTGCAGGAACAGCAAGGTGTGTCTCCTGACTGTGTGGTGGTGCAAAGCAGTGGGTGCTGAAGGTAGTTCAGGTCCATCAGATCAGGGCTGGGGTTCACAGACCAGACATGCTGGGAGAATGGTCTTGGCAAAAGGATATCTCTGCCAAACCACATGTGTATTTAAACTGCTGGTTTTACTATGCTGGATTGGAGAGGCACTCCTGCCCACTGGGGAGATGCATTGTAAAAGGGCTTTGATTCATGACTGGGAATAACTTGAAGCAGGAAATGAACATGCTGCCTCCAAGGGTCTGCCTTCTCTTTTCCTTGCATATGAATCAGGTGCTGAGCCACTGCATTTAAAAATGTATGATTGTATGCTAAGCTACATCCCACTCTGAAAACTGCTAAAAACAGCCTCAGTCATGCCAGGGATTCCTCTGTTTGCTGACTACCCTGAGTGTCCTTGCTCCTATTTTCTTTGACCTCTCCTGGTTTTCTTGTGCAGAAATACATGGCCTTCATTATAACACCACCTGATATTTGTATGCCTGAAGTGCATCAGGATTGAAAAATCTGTGAGATGTACATTAGAAGGAGATAGAACTTAATTAATAACCCTAGATTTTAGAGATGAGAATTGTCTAATGAATCTGTTTGTGAGAATGAGTACACTATCATTTTAACTCTGCATATTTTGCCAGAATATACCAAAAGCAATGGGATAGCCTGATCCTTTTATTGCTGCTCTTCTTTGACCAAAGTTCAGTCCTGGATGCCAAAGAGAAGGCCATGAACCCTTATTTGGTGTCTTTAAAAAGTAAATCACCCAAACCTGTGGCTGGTTTTGTAAAGCCATGAATAAAGACTTCTGTTGCATATAGCATCTCTTGATCATTGGTGTCTTTAGGGCTAAATCTGGATCAGTCACAGCTACATATTCTCCATGGTGACCTGGAGGGCCAAAGCTGGAATGACATTACCAGTGAGGTGGTGCTGGAATTCACCCATCTTTATGCAGTGTTTGAAGTTACTCACTTCTCCTGGTAAGTGTAGGAATTGTCCTGAGGAAAACATGGGATGTTCCTCTGCCTTGCTTTTCCCACTCTGACCAAAGGCCATGACATTAACTCTGTCTATTCCCTTTTCCTTTTGCAAGTCAGGCCCAGCATAGCACTTTGTCTCTACCTGTCATTCTTTCCAATTGTGTAGGTGTGACACTGGCACCTTTCTCTGGGCAGAGTCCCTTCTTTTTTTTTTTTTTTTTTAATTCCTTGTCTGCAGGTACTGGCTGTGGTACACCACCAAGACCTACATTGGAGGCATTGCCAAGAAGGTCTATGAGCGGCTGCGTCTGTACCAGGTGAACTTCATTGCACTGCAGAGGAAGAAGGATCCCGAGCAAGTCCTGCTACAGTGTGTCCCCAAGCACAAGGTCTGATCTGCAGTGCAAGGTTGCACTGCCTTGTTCCTGAGCTTCCCAGACTTCCCTTTGCAGGATGTAAAGGCAGCAGTGCACTGAACGGTCCTGTTGACTGCCCCAGAGTCATGGCTGGGGTGTGCTGTCACCAGTCTGTTGGTGGTGTGATAGGGACTCACAGGGAGCTGGGGCAACAAAAAAACCTCATTCTATGAAGTGGTAAATGCCATGCATTGATTTCCTCCCTGCAAACCCTGAGGACTGGGCTGCTAAAACCAGCTGAACCACAGTTACTGGCCATGTATATGCTATTATCATCCAGGAAACATGAGGCAAAACATGTTGGCTTAAATTTAAGTCAAAGTTTACATGTCACTTGTCTGATATGGGCTAGTGGTGTGGACAGCAGCACTGCTTTGTTTTCAGCTGGAGTGGTTAGGAATGGTACTTTTCCTTGTGTTCCTTGCCATTCTCAGTTCAAGCCCTGGAATAGAATATATGAGCACTCCTTAATCTGTTTCAGTGCAACATCAGGTTGGTTTATGCTATGAGTGTGAGCTAATCTGGCTGACTTTGTCAAGGAGGAGATGGGAAGTGCTCACACATTCTCTTCTGCTGCCTCTTCCTAGGGGTATCAGCCCTCAGCAGTGTTGTTTCAGATTAGTGTGATTATGAGTGTGCAGCTGTGGAGAACATGTCCCTTGGCAGGCAGTGCAGCTTGGTGAGGTGAGGGTTGTTTTATCAGACCACTACTGGGCTGCATATCCTGCTCTGCATAATTCTCTGCTCTGCTTGCTCCTTCTCTTTACCTGTGCTCCTGTATTGAAGTGACCTGTGAACAAAAACATCTGCACAGATTTTTTATATCAGGCTCTGGGCTAAAACTATCTCCTGATGAGGCAGCAATGACACTCAGAGTGAGATTGTTGTCTGGGTGTGTCTGTAATCCTGCTGGGAATGGTCATGAGTGAGGGAGGTTTACTGTTAACAAATAGAAAGAAGAATCTAAACTTACTCTTGCACTGTCACTGTGTTCAATATGCTATAAAGTCAAAATGAGCTTTCTGGTGTACTCACCTGTGTGCTATTGTAGCATGTGTCTTTTTGCAGAGAAAATGTATTTGAATAGTAAGTGAGATATGGTAGCAATTAAATCTCTCTTTGTCTTTGAAGTTAAAAAGACCTGTTAAAAAGATAGAGACACTGCTGGAAATGCTTTTTAAAAGGGTGTTTGTTCATTTCTTTACATCCTTTTCATGTAAAATAGTCTTCCCTGTTGAAGGTGAGAGAAACATTATGGGTTATAGAAACATGGGTCGGGGGACAGACGTGCTTCAGACCAAACACTGTTGTCCTTGTCAGGTTGACCCCGTGCTGAAGAAGCTGCAGAACCGCTATCGAGGCCCTGAGCCATCTGACATGGTAGAGATGTTTGAGGGAGAGCAATTTTTTGCAGCTTTTGAGCGAGGCATCAGCATTGATATGGGTATGGCAGTACTGGGCTTGTTCTGCTCCTACTTACCTACCTCTCATCCTGCTCTGGCCCTAGATGTGTTTCAGCTGTGGGTTGTACTCCTCCATGGCATTCCTCTCTGTCTCCAGCTCGCCCACTACTCACAGCAGCCAACGCCTGGACATTGAACTTGTCACATAGCTTTTCTGTCTGCTTTTCCTTATGAAAGTGCTATTTGCAGACTTTCATTCCTTCTCATGCTCTTGTAAACCTGCAGAGGGCAATAGCCAGGCGGGTTTATTTTGATGACTGATCTGCTTCTGCATACTTTTCTCCATGAGCTGAATGCTTCCTGCATCTCTGCACAGATCGCCCCGACTGCGTGGACGGACGTCTCTCATTTATTTTTTACTCCCACTTGAAGAACATGAAAGAAATCTATGTGACCTCCCCTGTGGACAGAAAAGGCCAAGCTGTAAAAGGCCAGGTGAGCAACCAGACACACTGACTTCTTGTTTCCTCCTTCATCGTTGCTTTCACAATAGTCATCATAATAATGAGTGCTGGGCCTGACTCTTTTCCTACTCTCTTTCTCTGGCTTTGCATTTCACTGACTAAACTCTTAATAATCAAGAAGTGTAATTTTGAAGGATCACTCATCACTTAACTGACTTACATTGCTGCCATTAATTTTTGGGGTGCTGGCAGAAAGTCCAGCCTTTATGGCAGAATCGCAGTGCTCCTTCCAGTTACACATAATTGAGAGGCCATATTTGTGGGCTGAGGATAGCTGAGAATGCTGCATTCATTCTTGCCCAAATGGAAAAGACATGATGCCAATGCGCTGGGCCACTGTGCTTGAATCAGAGCGTCACTGCATGCTTTCTCTTTGCAAAGGTCTCTTTCTACCGAGGGGCAGTTCCAGACAGCATCCCTGAAGATGCCAGCAGGAGGAGAAAAGGTCCAGACTCCCTCTGGCTTGCTACTCTGCCCATCAAACTGCCTGTGAGTTGTCTCCTACAGAAAGATTAGTCTAGATGGGGTAAGAGCACGGCATTCCTGCTCAGCTAATTTTGTTTTCCTCCATGAGGAGGCATGCAATGAATGACCACAAGAAATATCTGCCTAGCAGTGTCATGGTGGAGATTTTATACACTCCCCGTGAGTGAGCTCTTCTGAAACAAGAATATGAAGAGCTGGGAGTGGTCTCCACCTCTCCTGCCCATCTTGTCTGTCAATTACAGGCTTGTTGGATGGGTGGTCAGAGAGTTAGAGAGGGTGGATCCTTCGAAAAAATGAGAAAGCACTATGCAAAAACGAGCAAAAGCTTGCTGTCATTAACGGAAGTGTCTGTTTTAGTCACACAGCTCATGCAGCAGGAAAAAAGAAAGGAATAGGATGAGGTAGTTATGGTGGATTTGAGGATAGACATTGAGTATAGGTATTCTGGTGTGAGCTTTAAAGGCTAGGCTGGTATGTTACAGTGAGAAATGCAACTTTTACTTATGGAATTTAAGTGCCATTTGAGAAGCCTAAAACAATAAATACCTTGGTAGGCTGAATGCTCCCTTCCAATCCCATGTGGTGATCTCTGATCCTTTTCTGACACATGCAACCTCAACTACAAAGCTAGACTAAGTGCTCTCTTACTGCTGAGGCCAATATGCTTCAGGGATGTGGCTTATTTTAAACTGCTCTGTAAATTCAGGAAAGGAAATTTCCTATGGGAACTCTGACTGTGAGCACTATGATTTGATATTTTCCTGAGGCAGTGAGCATTATTGGCCACTGCCAGTGTGAGTCCTCCTTGCTTCTTACAGCTGACCCTTCAGCCCCAAAAACTTCCTTTCCCCCGTGTAGAGGGAAGGAGATTTCACTGTGGAGACTGAATGGCCAGACACTGTCCTCTACAAAAACAGATGGCAGAGGAAAGAATGTTGTCTCTCTCTCTCTCTCTTCTTTGTGACACAGCAACTGAAACCCCGTTGGGATGAGAACCCTGGTCCCCTGTATGGCTTCTCCTTCCCTCCCTTGAACCTGGGCAATGCTGAGACTGGGTACCTGACACAGGCAAACCTGCTGAGCATTGCCAGGCGTGTGGGAGCTGACTGGCAGAACATCGGCCTCAACCTGGGCCTGACCTACCAGCAGATTGAGCGCATAGGATACAATAACAGGTGAGACAGGACACAGTAATCAACAGTGATGCATTATATCTCTCTGTCCATCTATCTGCAGTGTTATAGTATAAATCAGTACTTGGCTGGCTGAAAGTTCTTCCACTGTAATTGTTTCACTGGATTAAAGATCGGTTGGCTAATGGTTCTTCGGAAAATAATACCTTTTATAATGGGAAACTGATTATTTTCTTTTGCATTATAAAAGAAAGCTTTTTTGTTTGAAAAACAAAAGTGGGAAATAAAAAACCTGATGAGCTTTGTAGTTCAGCTGAGTTGCATTCCTCTTTTGTTCCATGATCAGATTCCTGGCCAGACTCCATCTCTTACAAAGAGAAATGATCTATGGCTTTAATTGTGAATATCATCGTTATTCAAAAAGAGCTTGTGGTATATCATGGGACATGCAGCCTGACCAAAAAGCCAAAGCAGTAGGAGAGAATTAGACTTGTTATGATCAAACTAGTGTTCCTGTAAGGAAATTATATTCAAAAGCACAATGCCTTAATTTGATACTTCCATTAGGAAAATATTTTATATAGAGACGTTCATGCAGGAACTTCAACTCCCGTGTGCTGGGTGGAGAAGAGGCAGAGGAAGCCCACTGAGTGCTTTGTGTGTCTGGATGGCTTCTTTAAGGCTCTAGCCATGGCTGGGACTTAGGTAAGGTCTCTTTGGTTTGCTACTCTGGACAGCATGTTGGTTACTTCTGTCTTTCTTCCTTTCTTCAGAGAGGACCTCAATAAGCAGATCCTGGACATGCTTTTCTCGTGGGCTCAGCAGAACTCGGAGGATCCTGGCTGTGTGAGCAAGCTGATCAGAGCCATGCAGGAGAGTGGCCGCCAGGACATCGCTGATGAGGTCGAAGCCATCATTGAGCTGGGGCGGCAGAAATACAGCGAGTCCATCCGCCGGGTGGGGCTGGAGCAGGAGAGCAGCACTGAGGACTCTGCAATAGCTATGACCTAGCACTAGCAGAGAAAAATGGGGTTTGTAGGGGACCCTCCTGTGTACCCAGAGTCACGGTGCCTGGGGGCTGCTCCCTCCTCAAGGGCCGGTGTCTTCCTGAGGAGCTGGGCATTGATCCTCCCAGATCTGTACTGACATGCCATTTCTGCCAATCCCAGGAAGTTTAGAGTGCATTTATGGACCTTTTTTCCTACTTCCACTTCGTGATCTTGAGCTTTAGCTTTCAAAAATGTGGAGAAATTTAGAGGCTGAAGTGTCTGTCTGTCAGCTGAGTAGTAGCTTAAGTAGTGTTTGATGAATTAATAATCATGTTACATGTATTTATTCATAACTTATTCCTGAAACTGGAAACACTGCTGGAAACACTGGGTGTGAGCATTTGGGTCCATTTGTGCTCCAGTGCTTGATAGGAGAGTGGAGGTGCAGTCACATTGTGAAGGCCATTTCTGTTAATAATGTGTTCTGCTCACATGAAAATGTGAACTATATTCCCCATCAAAATGTTTTCTATTTTTTTCCAAATCTCTTCCAGTTCCCTTACGTCCAAACAAAACCTAAGCATTTGTGGGGAAGAAAGAAGAAACTGACTTCTAGAAAATTGCCCTATTTTTTTTGGTTTTGCTCCAAAAGTTATCATGAAACAAATATCCTGCTGCACCTCCAAGCACCTTTTTAGATGACACCTACATACTACTGATCCGTGACAAAGTTCCTTCTTTATTTTATAAAAAAAAAGTAAAAATCCATGACTTGTTCTGGGAGAGACTCTGATTTAAGAGTCTCTGAAATTTAAATTTCCCTTGCAGTTTCCAAGGGGTAATCCTCACATTCTCGCAGTGAAATGTGACTGTTTAGTAGTGAAGGTGTAACTCCTCCTGAAGTTTGGTGAAAAGCATGACTTAAATTTGCATTTTAAAAACTGGTCTGACCAGCTGTGAAATAAGGCACTGTTGTGGGTTTGGCATCAACCATGCTGAGCTAACTTCCCAGTTTTTCACCCTGAATATCTTGTATAAGGCTGGAAGCATTTACTGCTTTTTTATCTACTCAATCATTTATTACTGAGGTGCCCTTCTCTTCCTGTTCCCCATCCCATGATGGCCCTCAGTTAATGACCCACTAATGACAGTAGAGAATTACATGACAGACAACTGTCATTTAAGTAAATTCAAGTCTTTCAAGACATGTTTGAATTCGGCATAACTCTCTTAACATTACTTAAAGGGCTGTTCTTAGTCTGAAAAAACAAAAGTGTGTCTAAAAATGTCAGGTTGCACCACCCAAAGTCAACAGGCAGTTGGAGGTTGGATAAATCCTGGCGTTTTCTTCCCCTCATGAAGAATCATAGGTGGCTTCCCTGATGTTGCTTCAAACCTGCCATCAGTATTATTGAAAGAGAGGCATAAAATTGTTCTGCTTTTTCTCTCATTTAAGGCTGTTCTAACATCTCAGGCTACAGAGTGCTTCCTGTCCAGTCCAGAGCACTGGACAAGGACTTGCAGATTTGAGTTGTCACCTTGAGCTTAGGGACTTCCACAGATCTGATTTCTTAGGTTGTGCTGCCCCAAGTCTCATGTTGTGTTCAAGTCAGCAGTGCTCTTTTGAATGTACATTTTCTCTTGTATTCTGTGTCGTGTGTTATTGGGTATGTGTATTGTAATTTTCATTGACACCAACAAGGTATTTGTTTTTTCCTCCAGTTTTGGAGAGATGCATTTGAGCATATTGCTCTCACTGGGAATAAAATCAGCACTTAACTATTTCACAGCCTGGTCTGCTATTCCATAAATGCCTTGAGTTAGGTGGAGACTGGTCCCTTTAAACCTGCTGGCAGGAGAACACAGGTGAGCTTGGCTGTGCTGTGCAGAAATGGGAGAAGAGCTCCTGTTTGGATACTGCTGGTTGCAAAGCACAGGACAGACTGCAGCTGAGTTAATGGTGTCCCTGGAGGGTGGCTTTGCTGCAGTGGGGCTAAGCCAGGAAACACAATGTTCAGGGAATGAGCTGAGGCTCAGGTGGAGCAAGTCTAGAGAGCAACAAGGCTAATCTAGAAGAGACAAAGGGTAAGCCTGTCCTCCCATGAAGGTGAGGGAGAAGTCTTCAGGAAGCACAAGGTAGCATCCACAGCTGTAACACGATGAAGCTTGGTGCACTTAGCTTTCTGTTTGTGATAGGCCAGAGTTGAGTTAGGCAATGCTGGAATAAAGGATAGCTAGGCTGGACCCTGTGGAGAACTCGTCCAGTCATCAGCAGAGCTACAGCTCTTCCAGAAAAAACAACTTGGAGCCGAGAGAGGAAGGTTAGTGCCAGGTGTTCAGGTTACTCTTGTAATGGGCTACAGCCAGACCAGGGGGCAACAGATACCAAAGCCTAAACAATTTCATCAGTAGAGCAGCTCTTCAGGAGCTGATAACTGAAGGAAAGGTAAGTATTGTACCCCAGACAAGGATTGCTGTCTCCAGTCTTTCCCTGCTGAGTCACAGCTGCTGGGCTGAGCCTCCTTGCATGGATCTGGCTTTCTCCTTGAAGTGACACCAAAGCAAGCACCCAGCTGAGGACACCGAGGTGCTGGCGGGAAATCAGAGCAACTGCTCAACTGCTCTTTCCTCAGCTGACTTGGCAGCAAATGTTTGAGCTGGATGAGAGTCAATGGAAAACATTATTTTGAGGTGCGTTATCTTTATCAATAATCTCTCTGAGGCACAGTAAGTCTTTCATAAGCCTGTAGCTGCTATGGCTGATAACAGTTGCAAGTAGATGGTTGAAACAGTAAAAGAAATAAGTAACCTGGCATTTATCTTTTGAATCAAAATATGGCATTCCTTTCTGATTTCTATCATGAATTCATCACATACTGGAGTAGTATCTTGCCCTTTCCAGCTATCTGGCTTTTCCTGGTCTCTAATATGCACCTTACAGTGTCCTACAGATGATCTGGCAGATATTATGGTTTTCACTGTGCATGATCTCGATGTGTCCAAAATTCTCCCAAATAAATTTTTACCAGGAAAAGCTTGCTTACAAAAATTTTTAAAAGTAAAACAAGAAGTCCTTTGGGAGTAGGAACATTTTTTCTCGTTCTTTTTTGGCTGTAACATTTATAGCTCTTTAACTCTCATAATGACACCCTTTTCTACTTGATAAACCCTTTTCTACTTTGTAAACTTGCAGATCTCCAGCAAAATAACCTGGGTGTTTCCTACATACCACTTTAAGTTTCTTCTAACCATGATAGTCCCCTAGCTACCAGAGACAGATCCAGGTAAGATGCTTCCAGCACCTACATATATTAACTTTTTAAGAAGTTGAGAAATGAAAGCCCAGGCAAAGCTCAAATCAGTTTATTAATTCCATAAAAAATACAAGGGAAAGCCTGATTATGTTCTGCAGGGGGTTAAACTGTTTACACAGTCCTGTCAGTAAAATGCTGTATAATTCCCAGTAAAAGACCTGACTGAAATACAAAATTGAGAGTGAGTTGGCAGGGGCTGTGGGCAGTCACTCTGTTTATGGTGGGCAGGCAGCAATACTGTAAAATTCAGCACATTGTCACAGAATGACACAGAGACAGAGAGAGAGAGACACTCACTGACTCCAAGGAATCAAGCAGGAAAAGAAGCACTTTATTTACATTTCATGTCTATTTACAGAATTCCAACAATGACCATGGATTGGCCAGTGAGGTTATTACCTCCTGACCTCATAGGTCCCATCAACAGTCCATCAATTCTCTCTTCCTCCAAAGCAGAATGCAAAACATTCATTATTTACAAGAAAGAGTGTGAGAAACTGTAAAAAGAATCTGTCGACAATCAGAAGGCTGAAACACAAGGGCAACAGCACATCCACAGGATTGCTCTGATGAGGGAAAGGAGATCGCTGTGGTTCACTGAGGACTGAATGGTTCAGACATAAATCTACTGAGCTTGATGCCAAAACTGAAGGAGTGTTAGAAGATTTCCTGCTTGTAAGTTTGTAAGATTTCCTGCTGCTTGGGACACACTTATGTCCATACTTGACAGTGTCATACTGCTGTTTTTTTAAAAAGGGAAAGAAAATATGATGGCCCTGAAATTCGCTGTTTTCCTCCCAAGGGAGGATCACCCCATGTTTTCAGCCTTCAAAGCAAGAGTAGCTTTTACTGGGAAAGGGGCTGGCTTTCAGTCACTGGTGCATCAGAGTCCCAGCCCAGGGCTGTGTCAAAGTGAGCCCACCATGCTTATCAGTTGGTATTGTTAAAAGGAAGAAAACAGCATTCGCTGCAGTTGTGGGTGTTCATTTCCTGAACTCTGCAGAAATAAACTGTGTGTCCTTAAAGCACCATTTTTCTGTAAATGTGTATCTTAAAAATCCATGAGGAGAGTTTGACCCTTGTTCCAGTTTCCAGCTTCCTTGAAAGAATTCAGTGACTGGGAAATGTAGAAACCGGGTAGGCAAAATGACCATGCCTTTATTCTTCCTGCCTTGCATGCAGAAGTTTGTTTTGGGAGGCTGGAGCTAAGATCCTTCTGCTTGGTTTGCTCATTGAACACCAGTGCAGTTCTTATCTTTTCCAAACGGGAGATGGTAGAACAGAAAAATGTGCAAGGGGCGGGAGATGAGTACTACAGAACATTTTAAACTCTTTTCTTATAGCAAAGTACTGCATCTCTTGGGAAAGAATGAAGACTGTGAATACATGGTTGCCATCCACTGTTTCTCGACTAGGTGGCACCAAACCAAATAGTCCAGTATGACCTGCAAATCAGCAAAAGTGGGTACTTTTTCCCCCCCCACTATGTGTAGTTCTATTGCTGACTCTTTGCCGTGGGATGTTTGAGGACAAACCATAAATGTTGTGTTCAGAAAGCGATTGATTTAATTGGTGGGGAAACAAATCCTCTAAAAAGTAAACAAATACAGAAAGCTGAATGCATTCCCATGTGGAAGGACCAAGAGATTTGGGGCTGCCTTTCTCAGGCAAGAGTTGAACCAGAAGCAGCAACGGAGCATGTAGAGAAACAGAGAAGGAACAAGAAGGTGATCAGACATCTCTACTTGCTTTCTCTAGAAAAAGAAGATGACTGCAAATTGTGCTTCTGCTGAAGCCCTGTGGATAAAAGGAGACCACACTTGCAAGGGTCAGAGGAGGTGGCTGTTGCTTGAACCTCTCCTCAGAGCCATGTGGCTGAGCTTCACTCCTGGACTGAGAATTCCAGTGGTGACCCAAAACAAACCTGGTAGCACTGCTCAAAGTGAGGGAGATAGGATTTCTAATCTGAACATGTCAAGCTTGAAAACATCTGCTCTGCCTTGTTTTCACTTTGTCTCAGGCTGAATAAACAAAATCCCATGTGCTGGGTCACCTGGTGGAGCCACATCTTGGGGCAGACCCTGCGTGGTCATCAGCTGTTGGGTCACACACAGAAGGCCAGGGAAGATAGATTGAGCACAACCCAGAACAGCCTGGTCAGCTGGAAGGTGTTCCTGCCCATGGCAGGTGAGTTGGAGCTTTAAAGGCCATTCCAAACCATTCCAAGTACCCAAACCATTGTGTGAGTCCATGAAGTTGGGCAGGTTTGATTAGGCTAACAGGACATGAGAGCTTAAGGGAGGCTGTCTGCAGACATTTAGGGAGTGACTTGGGAAAACTGCAAGATAATAGTCATCATCTCTTAGCTGCCAAGCTGTCCTAACTTTCCGTGCTTCTACAACCGTGCCAGTCCTCTGCTTGAAGAGCAAAGGTGAAGCTTGGAATTTCTAAAAGACTCTTCAAATAGCTTAAGAAATTATTTGAGTTTTCCATCCTAATGCAGGAAACCTTTTTCCTGATCAAATGAGGTACCAGGGTGTGGCAGGCCCATGTGTGGCAACAAGGTTCCAAGGCAACAGCAAGAACATAAAGCTTTGGGTATGAACAGGATCACACAGTGGTCTGAGTAACCCCTGATGTGTCCCAGCCACACTGTCTCTGCCAGGTTTCTGCCATAGGCCAGGCCTGGTCTTCTGATGGTGGTTAGCATCACCAGGTTTAGAAACAGCAAATCTGCATGCCCAGAAGACAGTGGGACTTCTGCAGAGAGTGGCTGCAGCCTCGATGGGGTCACCCATCTCTCCCTATCATGTGAGAAGAGACCTGGCTGATGAGCCTGACTGGTTAGGCTTCTAATTCTGCTTTGTTGGGCTGATGGAGAGAAGCTTTAGATTACAGTGAGAAGTAGGACAGGAAAACTGGATGAGGGAGGCAGTAACAGGATAGCTGGGGAGGACATGAGCTTAGGTATGAATCTTCACCTTGCTGCCTCTTCAGCCACATCCTCGGAGATTTTACTTTCTCTGGAAGCAGAAATGGTTCAGGACAAATGTTTTTGGTCTTTTTCCTTCCAGGTTGGAGAAGAGTGGAAATCCTTGTGATTCTTAGCATCTCCCCAAGGCCAGAGCTGAGAACAAACATAGCTTATGATATTGATTGTAGCTGCTCCTTCTCAACATTGCGAGTTTCTGTCTCCTGGTGTCTGCACAGCCTTCTGGTTGCAGGAGCGTCAGACTGAGTGACAGTCCTGATGAGGCTTTCATCCTGGTGCATTGAAAGGAGCAAGAAAATACAGTGTCTCCCCCTCAAAAATCCCCACAACGGATGATTTGGTGGGGCTTTCCTGATGCACTGAAAGGAGCAAGAACACATGGTGTCTCCCCCTCAAAAATCCCCACAACGGATGATTTGGTGGGGCTTTCCTGATGCACTGAAAGGAGCAAGAACACATGGTGTTTCCCCCTCAAAAGTCCCCTACAAGAGATGATTTCTTTGCAGTCTGGGCAGAGTAAAGAAAATCCTGCTGCATAAACAGGCTATTTTGTGACAACTGCTGTGCATGAATGATGGCTGGAAGGCACAGGCAGTCACAAATGGATCCGTCAGCTTTTTGGGGTCCAAAAATATCATGGCCCTGGAGGAGCTGGCTGCAGCTCTTGGTGAGGCAGCAAGCCCGGGAACTGTGATTCTCCCTGAAGCCCAGCTGTTTCACCCATGGCAAGGTGCCAGTGTCCTCAGCATCCACTTCATCCTCCATCCTGGCAGCACGGAGCCATCTCACCTTTCTGCCCCCCGAGAAGCAGCCAATGCAGGTTCCACACAGTTGTTTGTCAGCTGCTGAAAGGAGAGATGAACAAACGAGGTGTGAAGGGTGAGGAATACTGAAAACTTCCAGAGCAAACTGCATTCTGTGGCACCCATCTGCACTCTTGGGCCTTACACCCCAGGGGAAAAGAGTGATGAGTTCCCCAGAAATCTGACATCACCTCTGCATGGGGACAGATGCATATAGTGGGATGCTGCGGGTCATTTTCTCCCTGGGTTGAGGGGAATGCCCTGCTGAAAGGTTCCCAAGGCAATAGGTGGCTGCAGCTGCAGGCTCTCTGCCAGCAGCTGTGCCCAGAGTGGGATCTGGAGGCTGATCTCGCAGCCAAGACAGCGCCATTCATCGGCACTCAATAAACAAAAGTGCCTCGCTGTTTTATCCCAGAGATAAGCATGGAGGGCATGAGATTGCTTTCCCTTGTGCTGTCTGTGCTGAGCGTGGGAGCCTGTGCTGGCTGCCAAAGGAGCTGAGGCACTGCTGCTGTGGCACATGCTGGCAATGGGGCTGCCGGGTGTCAGGCAGCCCCGAGGCTGGAGCCTCACAGGTGCTGGGCACTCTGAGATGCTGCTGCTCACTGGAGGCTGCCAGCCCTGCAGGACGTTTTTATTAGGACCTGGGCCATTGTTTAAGCCAGCTCATGACATGTTACTCATTAGAATTCCAGGGCCAACCCAGCTGCTTTAAAAGTCACTTAAAAAAGGAAGAAAAGTCTACCTTTTTTTGTGTGTGTGTGTGTGTGTGCTTTGAGCATCGGAACTTTATTCCCACTAATTGTTCAGCATTTGAATCAAATAGCTACTAAGAAGATGTCTGCAGCCTCTTTTCAAGGAATAATGGGCAGGGAGGACAGACCACATACACTGGGTTCAATACTGTGTTTTTTCAGCTTGAGCTTTTGGGGACAACAGAGCCGGGTTTGGGGTTAAGCTGTCCCCTTCTTGCACTCTCCAGCTGCATCCACATCTTCTCTCACTTCTGTAATATCAAGTATCTGCACAGAAAATGAAACCAGATCTGCTGGGTCAGTGGTTTCTGGGTACTTCCTGCCATCCAAGCTGATGACCAGCTGTGAATATGTTCATTTTACTCATTCTGTTTGACTGTACCCTGTATGCCTCCCCCAAGGTCTCTGTGCTGTTACCTTTGGCAACACATCCCGTGGTCTCAATGGAGAACAAGATCAGGCTTGGTTGGGATTGATTTTTCCAGAAAATGATGTTGACTGGTGCTAATTACATTACTGCCTCTTCAATATTTATCAGTTAAATTGTCTCCTAGTGCTCTGAGAATCATGTCCAGAATGGCCAGCAGGCCAAGGGAGCCGTGACCAAGCTTGCCCAATTTTAATTTTTAAGCATTGGTTTAATAACCACACTCATCAGACACTTGGGGATTTCACTGGCAGTTCACAATTTATTAAAACAGAAAAAAATACAAATGGGGAAGGAAACTGAAAAGAGAGACCTTGTGAAAGCCTCTTTCTTTGTAGCAGACTGAACTTGACCCATGTCCTTGTAGGGCTGAACCAGCCCACAGCCCCTCTGGGAGGTGGGCTGAAAGCAGTGCAGGATTTTGAGACTCACACACGACAAGCTGAGCACAGACCTGGTATAATGGTCTTGTGAGCACCATGATGACAACAACATTGCCTTGTACAAATACTGAGCTGTGCTCTTCACCTTGTATCAGACACAGGGCTGCTTTTGAAGCTCCATTTTGTACCAAACAGTTTTAAATCTCTTTTGTGTCTGTCAGGAGAAAAAAATTTCAGGTCTGAGAGGAGAGGAAACCTTGACAACCTGGCACTCGCTGAATGCGAACTTTCTTCCTCTGCTTCTTTTTTTTTATCCCCTCTCTTAAATGCTGCCGGAAGAAATGGGTCCTTTGTGCCATGCAGGTTACAAAGAGCAGTTGTTCTAATGCAGCAGAACCAAAAATAAAAATGTGTGATTGCAGTCCTCCTGAGACGCAGCACAAAGATGGACAGTGTTAACCTCTTCTTTGCCAGGGGATGGCAATGTCCTGCCAGCACATCTACACTGTGATCATCAGTAACATCTATGCCTCAAGGCACACTGAGTCCAGTTCAGCTTTTGACTGAGAAGGTACAGCACAGTGAAACCCACTGATGCCTTTACAAAGCAGGGCAGAGTGGAGATATGCCACCACCAAGGGAAGGGATGGGAAGCTGTTTTGTAGCTGTGGAGTGAGAAGGCCAGAACTCCCCTACGCTGTTTCACTGCTCCCCAAACTGGAAATTCCTGCAGCAGTGCCCTCCGCAGCAGCTTGCCTGCAACTCAGGCCTTGCTGCTTGTTTTTCCAAGGACATGGTGGAGATAAGACTGTGGGGTTGGATAGACTACTCTGGCATCTCCCTGCCCATTGCACTTGCATTTTTCTCTTATGCTGGATGCTCATCCAATATATGCCCATAAAACGGCCACAGCACACAGTCTCCTTCCTTTGTCAGGCACCACCCTTCTGGAGGGAGCTTTCCACCTCCAGTGCTGTATCTTCTCATGCTTTGCTCAGCCCAGGTTGAAAAGCCTATGAGAAAAGCTGATCTCCTTTTCACCTGTAGCCATCTAATTAGCACTGGCATCTGATGCTTTACTGGCCTCTGGTTTGCATCTTCTCACCTTGGGTTCCAGGTCCCCGACTGTGATAACAAGCTCCTCTTGTTTTCAGGTGTGTGAACAACTGTGATGTTTCTGGGCTGTTCCATATAACGACTCGATATAATTGTCACTCTCCTGTGTACACAATGTCCTCATTAGCGCCACATGCTCCTGGGAGCATCCTTGTAGGCACTTTTTTCTAGTCACCTCCGATTCACTGCACAGGAAAACTGTGCACTGATGCTCTGCCAGCTTCCATGGGCCCTTGTTACAGAGCTGGTAATCCCACACTCACCTAGGGCCTGGTGCATGTGAGCAATGAGGGAGGCTCTTACACATGTATTCCTCTGGAGATCTTCCCCTCTTTCCCTGGTGGTATCACACCTGTGTATGTTACAGAATCACAGAACGGTTTGGGTTGGAAGAGACCTTAAAGATCATCTCATTCTAACCTCCTCTAGTGGTTGCTCAGAGCCCCATCCAGCCTGGCCTTGAACACTGACAGGGATGGGGCATCCACAGCTTTTCTGAGCAACCTGTTCCAGTGCCTCACCACCCTCACCACAAAGAACTTGGCCATCCCAAGAGGCACAGAGATCTGTCTGGCTGCTGCTGTCCTCCTTGCCTTCATGCTTAATTTCCAAGGCCTGATGAAACGGTGTCTGTGGATGTTTTGTCCCAGCAAGGACTTGGATCCCATAATGCTTCTGAGAACTCTAGGTCCACAGTGGAGCCTGCTAACCCCAAAAACAATGCCTGCCAGTGGTATGGCGACTTTCCTGAGGGGTGACAAGGCAGCACAGTGGGCCTGGTATCCTGAAGGGAATGACAGAACCACAGAATATGCTGAGTTGGAAAGAACCCACAAGGACATCGAATCCACCTCCTATCCCTGCACGGGACACCCCGAGAGTCACACCATGTGCCTGAGAGCATTGTCCAAACGCTTCCTGTGCTCTGTCAGGCTTGGTGCTGTGACCCTTCCCTGGGGAGCCTGTTCCAGTGCCCAAACACCCTTTGGGTGAAGAACCTTTTTCTAATATCCAACCTAGACTGGCCCTGACACAGCCTCAGGCCGCTCCCTCGGCTACAGACGACAGACATTATTTCTCCCCCGCTGTCGCTCGCCCCGTGCCCTGCCGTGTGCGGCCGCCCAGGATGGCGGCGGGCGGGGGCCGAGGGTGCTCGGGGCACTGCGGGGCAGCCCCGGCTCCCCGCGCCGGGCCGGGGGAGGCGGCGGCGATCCCCGGGCGCCCCGGCCCGCGTTGCCATGGGGACGCGGCGGCCGCCCCGGCGGGGAGGGACAGGCGGCGGCGGCGGTTCCTGCGCCCAACGCGGCCGGAGGGGGCAGAGCTGAGCCGGGCCGGGCCGCGCCGCGCCAGGAGCTCCGCACCCCGCGCCGCACCGTCCCCGGCCCCGGCGGGAGCCGCCGCCGCCGCCGCCCGGTAAGTGTGGGCACGGCCCTTCCCAAGCCCTCCAGAGGCGCCGCCGGGGATCCCGACACCCCTCCTACCGCCGGGATGCGGCTCTTTTACACCGGCCTGGCTCCTGCTTCACCGGCCCCGCCGCCGCTCACCCCGGCCCCTCATCTCAGGGGTGTGCCGGCCGCCCTCCCTGCGCCCCCGGGCCCTGGAGGGCCGTCCCCCCGCCCCGCAGGGCTGCGGGCTCCCCATGTACCCTCCGCCCCGGAGAGCTGCGGGCTCCCCATGTACCCTCCGCCCCGGAGGACTGCGGGCTCCCCTCGCCCGCCGCCACTTCCCCTCCTCACCCTGGGGGTTTTATGTCTCCCCAGCCCCTCCCCTCCTCGCCGGGCTGGTCCCTCTGCCTGCCGGGGAGCCCGGGGCCGATCTCCCCGCTTGCCGCGGTGCGGGGCTGGCCCTTGCCGGGCGCGGGGGCTGCAGCCGCGGCGCGCCTTCCTCTGCCCTGCCCGCGCCGGGGAAATCGCTGCTGACACGTGTGCGGCTCCACCGAGCCGCAGTTTTCTATATTGGAAGCGATTTCAGAGTTTCTCCGGGCTTCTGATTTCTGGGGCGATTCCTAGGATTCCCTGACCGCCCCGGTCGCAGTGCAGGTCCTGCATCTAAGCCCCTCTGAGCTGCTTCCAGACTCTCCTAAGCCAGATTCCTGCCTCTTTGAGGTAGGTCAAGGTTATTGTGCTCTTCGTGCAGTGGATAGGGAAAGTGGAAATGTGGACAGACTGTAGGATTTCCTCAAGGTCACCCTGGGAATTGGACCCCAAGCATCCTCTCTCTTGCTGCACTTTCTGCAGCTGCTGGGTGAGGGTGAAGTTGTGGAAATCGGATTTTCCAGTGCCCCATCCTCTTTCCTGCAAGGCTTCTCAGCTTTTAGTTTATACACCTTGCCAGGTGTCAGGGCAGGATCCCAGCTATGTTTATTTGGCCTAATGTCTTACAGCTATTATATGTTTACCGTTAAATAGTGGGTGTTTTTACCATAGTATGTTAATCTCTGACAGTCTCGCTGCTGTGTTATGATCTGATTTCGTGGTGCTGCTGCTGCTATTGGGATGGTATCTGCAGTGATTTTGATCACTGCAAGTAACTGTGGCTTTGCTTCTCAAGAACTCGCTTCTTGGCAGTGCCAAGCAAAAGGCAGCTGAACTAGTGGTACTGATAAGGATGTATGGGGACTTGGGTGGTGGTTGTCTTCTTGTCCTCTACTTCTATTTTGCTTTGCAGACTGTTATAAACAAAGGAGTAGGCAAGGTTTAATAGGAGGAGTTCCTCTAACCTCTTCCTCAGAAAATAAACACTAGGATTTAATGAGGGTTTACCCCTTTGATTGTCTTGCCTGTAGGATTTTTAACTGCGTGCTACTACTTGTAGTTGTTCGTACAGGTGCAGTTTTTCTCCTGGTGCTGTGCCCTTGGGCTGATCTGTTCACCGAGTGCCTGTCGTAGTAAGCAGCATTATGTTCTGAGGGTGGTGGCGATCTGTGGCACAGATGGATGGCTGAGATGGAAAAGGGAGCAAATCTGTGTTGTAAACTGAAGCCCTGCCCTGCTCTGAAGGAAAGTCTGCAGTCCTGTTTGACGCCCAGCAATCTTGTTAATGTCTTACTAGGATGCCAGAGCCCTTGAGCATCTTCCTGCTGCCGTTTTAGGAAGGGGTAGCGTGCTGTATTAAGTTACTAAAAGGTAGAAATCACTGACAGCCTGTCAAGGCCATTTGCTCTCCTGTTCCTGCCAAGATTTAAATTTAGTGGGCAAGATGAGGGGGCAGTACCTGCCTGGCTGGCCAAGGTGACAGCAGCATGTCCATGTGGAAGCAGCCCCCTGCTCGCTTGTGCGTCATGTTTTGTCTGGCAGGGCAGAGGTGTGATGGAGAGAAGGGATGGAGGCACAGTGACTGCTGGTTGGTGTGCCTTGAAACCTGGGAGCTATAGGATTTGGAGCTGTGCTCTGATAAGAGAAGTTTGGGGAAAGTCTTGCTTAGAAGCTGTAAGCATTTCATGTGCCTGTACAGCTGTTCTTGCGTAACTGTTGTCATCCTGAGAATTGTGAAATAGTAGGAAGGAGAAATTTCCCAGAGTAGGGCAGCTTTGTTTAGAGGTACATGTTATGCTGTGTTTAGCTAGAATAAAATCTGTGTGTAGAGCCAGTATCCCTGACCAGGGGCCCAGTTCTGCAGATTCCCGTGAGAACAGCTTTCCCTTGAAGGTTCAAGCCCAATCTAGGGAGCATCATTGTTGCAGGGTATGTGATGACCATGCAATGCTGTGAAAATAGTTAAATATCTTTGGCACATCCTGAGGAATACACCCAGTGTTGATAGCTGGGTGTGCATCTGCAGCATAAACTACAGGATGTGCCCTGGATGGGGGAAATGTCAGGAGCCTCAGGAAAGGGGCTGTGACCTGGTGCTGACCCTTTGAACAACAAAGGGCACAGGGATACGGCAGGAGCTGATGACGCAGCAAGAAGACCCCAGACTGTCTGGGTGCACAAATTGTAAGAATATAAAAGCCCAGGAATGCTTTTGTTAGGGATCCCTCCCCAGAGGCATCAGGTCAAGCTGGTTTTGTGTCACTGCACCACGATTAAATTACTTAGAGGATCCAGACATCTGAGACTGCTATGGGAAACCCAGGGCTGAGCCAGTAAGGAAACCCTGTCTGACTGTGAGTGTGGGGTGTGCAGGGAGCCAAGAGGGGCACCCCTGGGGTCACTGGAGCCATCTGCTGTGGAGGGACTTGGGTCCCTGCAGTGAAAGTCTTGGAATGGGGGGACTGTGACTGACAGAGTAGCTACTGGGTAGTCAGAAAGGAGTTTCCTTAACATATTCTGGGTTTTATCTGAAAAATCTGTAGCCAGGAGGCTGTAAGATGGGTGACTGATGAGTTGTTCTTTCTTCCTCAGCAAGAAGTACCTGGGTGTGGAGTAAGGATGTGTGATTTCCATCTCTGGTCCTCCAAAGGGTCAGGCCTTGGGTTTGCTGCTGGGCTGGCAGTTACTTGTTTTACAGATGGTAGCAAGCCTCTGGACTTACCCCACTGCGGAAATAAAATGCTGCAGGAGGGTAATTGCCAGATTCACAGTAGCTACTGGAAGGTGGGATGTCCTTGTGAAGTCTGAGAGATGAAAGGTTTGGCTGGTGGGAAGAAAAGTTCAGCAGTGTTGACCATAACTGCAGAGGGACTCGTGTCCCCTGGTGCTGACTAGCAGCAGGTCTGCCTTGTTCCACATGATGCTTGCTTTTGTCACCTCATCCCTGGTCTCACTTGCAGGCAGGGAACTGCAAATCTTTTGCACTGCCAACTTTCCAGTGCCAGCAAGATGTCTTGCACAGGGTGTATCTCTTAATGGGCTGGGTTTATCTGCCTAAAATCATATTAGGCTGTCAGAATGACATAAAACAGCTTTGAACTAGGCCCCAAGGGGAAAAGAGAAAGGTTGGAAAAATGCAAAATATTTTTGTTCCGTAGTTAGGAAAGCCTGGGCTGGGCAGATGATGTGTAACTAAACCAGGTTTAGAGTGGCTGGAACAAATGATCCTGAGTGCTGCAGTTCATGTGTGTTATGATAGGATGCTAATGCCCTGTGAAGGGAGTTTCTACAGTTTTCCCCTTTTCTAGGCTGTTTCAGAACAGAGAAGTACTTCTTCCTAAGCCTACCTTTTCCCTGGCCTTCCTTTTTTACAGTGTTTTTTTTCCCCTGTTTTGTTGCGGTTTTTTGTTTTGTTTTGCTTTTTTTCCCTTTGTTTCTTTGTTTTTCCCTAGAATGAAATTTCTACCTTGCTGATGGCCCGTCAGTGGTGTCCCAGTGGCCTGTCAGTGGTGTCCCACAGCTGAGCACCCTCACCCTTTACTGGAGTAAGTTGATACAGCTCTGGCAGACAGTGGAGCAAATTTGATTTACACCAGCTGAGTTTGAACATCATGTAGGAGCCTTTGAACAACAGGAAGAGTCTGGTCCCACAGCCTGTTTAGCCTGTCACGAGTTTGTTAATGGCCTGTTAGGTTTCCAGTTGGATATGTCTTTCTTCCAGCTGCCTCTGCTCTTCTGTTAAAATCCACAATACTGTGTAGGACAAATGTCTGTACTGCTTCTTCTACAGCAGCAGTGCAGGATGGGGAAGAATCTGCCTGTTCACAGCATTCTGCCTTCTGCTACTGCAGGTACATAAGGACTGGTAATTATTCCTTTTACATCCATGATGCATTCTCCTAAATCTTTAACTGTGTTTTCAGGAAATGCAAAAGCCTGCTTTAATGCCCATGTTTGCATATTCAGGCTCTTAGAAGTGACCAAACCTCTGCACTGCTACAGGTTGAGAGAGATGGAATTGTCTATTACTTATCATGGCAAACGAGCGAGAGATGCTGCCTGTTGTAAGCAGTGTAGGCAGTTTTTATTTGTTACTCTTGAACATGTTGAACACCATGCCTGTGTTCCATGGTGCATTCTTCATAAATGGCTGCATGGACTCCAGCCTTGCTGGAGACAGTTGTCTTGACTGTCTACAGTCTGGAGACAGCAAGGATGTGACTGCAAGTGCCTCTTCTCTGCCAGAGAGGTGTCTGAGGTCTAACAGGACACTGTGTTTCAGCTCCTCTGGCATCATGATTTAATGAAGCTGTCCTCCTTCAGCAAGGCTCAGTCCTCTGGCTGTACCTGCTTGGTTTGGGGACTGTCACTTGGCCATATCCAGCTAACAGTGGCAGCTTGCTAGAGCTAACACTGTGTTGCTCCAGCTAATCCTAACAGCAGATAAATATTTTTTTCTTGTCCTCTTCTGTTTGCTTTCCAGCACAGAGATAGCAGGAAGGAGGAGGTGGATTGAGCTGTCCAATGCCAAACTGGGATGTTGCTTTAACCTTGTAGTATTGATTGCCTGGTAGTTCGAGTTATTGTGAAGATAAAGTAACAGGAGGTACAAAAGCTTTAGGAAACAAGGCAAAATCCCAGACAAACCTAATGAAAAGACCCTGTCACTCTGGGTGGTTTGGATTTCTGTCTGGCAGTTTCCTCTTACACATCTGCAAATATAAAAGCTTTGAACATTTTCTGCCTTAGGTGGACTGTGTACATGGAGATTGTATGCTTGGGGAAGGGAGAGGCACCTGGGCAGTAATGCTTGTTTTGTATCAGAAGGAATATGATGGATTATTGTTTATTTAATTTATGGGGTCTCTGTTGATCTTAATTCAGTATAGCCTGTGCTCACAGGAATGCAGTCTTATTTTATTTTGTTAAACTTTTTCATAACCAGTACTTGTTCTCATTTTTGTAATCCCGTTGTGGGTGGGTGACTGTGTCTTGTCAAACTTTCCTGTGCCCTGCATCTTCCTTTGGCACTGATGCTGGTGTATGGCATATCAGAAGAGCTGTCTGGATTTTTTTTTCTTTCCTGTGTCTGAGGCATTTATCCAGAAGCCAGGAGGAGAGAGGTTCGTTTTGACCCAGCTAAGCTTCCCCAAATAGTATGAATTTGAGGAGCTGGAGATGACTAAGTCATATCAAAGATTGTGCCTGCCCCACCTGGAGTTTTGACTTTTATGTTTGGGGCTCCTACTCTCAGTTTAAAAGCTGACCCAGCTATGAGGAGCTTTGTGGGCAGGGTGGGGAGAGGGAAGGAGAAGGAAATCTTCCCTTCTTATATAGGACAGTGATGCTTCTGCACTGAGTGAGTAACTAACTTGGAGGAGGTGTTTGGGAAGAGAGTTATGTGCTTTTCTGTTTTAATTAGAGCACAAAACTAGGGGACTTTGAGCAAATGATTTTAGTAGGAGAGAGATGCTGTGCAAGTGAGCAATTGGTTTGGATCAAGCCAGAAAGAAGTCCAGCAGCCATGATCCTTCATTTCTGAATTCAGCTGCAGCTTTCAGTGAAGCATTTTTGCTTTGACAAGGGGCTGTGCTGTGTGGTGTGAGAGCTCCCAGCCGGACAGTGCTGGCTTTTGTGTGGATAAGTGCCTGGAATGAAGCTGTAGCTTCATTGTGTGGTGTGCTTAGTCTGGGCCAGCCCATCTTCATTGCTGCTGCTGCATCTCTGTTCTTGTCACTGTGTCTGACACCTTACTGCCCTTAATGGGTGTGCTGCCTGCACTCCTTGACAGAGAAAAGAGCAGTTCCCTGTTGTCTGATGGGTCTGATGGGATGGAAACACCTTCTTCAAGGCCATGTACCTACCGGGAGCATGTTTGATGCCCTGTTCAGTGCTATTCTCTTTGCTCTGTGATAGGTAGAGTTTTATAAAAAAGAAGAAATGGTGTTGTAGGGACAGGCTGTGTGAAGGGTTTCCTGTGAATTTGGGTCCTGCTTTCTCCTTTGCTACAGATTTAGTGTGTGACCTGTGGTAAGCAATGTTTCTGATCCTCTCCCTTAAAATCCAATGGGAACAGCAGCACTCCAGGGGTTTGCCACTTACACACAATGGGTGTGGCAGCTGAAAGTGTGATCTGATCTAGTAAACGGTCTCTTCTTCTAGGTGTTTCATCTCCCTTTTTTGGTTTGTGTTGGCTTTCTCAAGGGTAGGTACCAGCTTCCTTTTCCATGCCCTGGGCAAGCCGAGGTTTTCTCTGTAAGGCAACAGGAACACTTGTTGTTTATGAAGGCTATTTTGGAAGTGTAGTCGTTTCTTTAAGGGAGATAAAACTCATTGTTTTGGCCTGACTCCTTTCTCCTGAGCTATCCCACTTGTTTTAGTAGCAGCTAATTATGTGCCTGACCTGAGCAGCTGTTGTCTTTTTGATGCACTTTTTTATTTTTTGCAGGAACTTACAAGGTAGATTCATTTACTGGTGCCTCACACTGGTTCTTCAAAACTAATGGAGAGCCTAAAGGAAATAGCTTGGGTACTGAAGTGAGAAGCACTGCCGAAATGCCAGACACTATATAAACAACTAAACTCAGCCCCCGGCCCTTCCCGAAAGGAAGATAGATGATTTGCAGAAATCCTTCAACAGATGGTCTGAATTTGGCTTTGGAAAGGGGGGAAGAAATGCCAGGTCTCTGCTGAGCTGTGTGTGGGCGCATGCCCGCGTGCGCCATGCAGCGTGTTCCCTGCCAGCACGCTCCAGGGAGGCTGAGCAGGCTGCTCCCACAGCCTCCTGTGCTCAGGAGGCATCTGCACACCGCTGACTCAGTGCCCGTGCCCCTGCCAGGGCCCTGGTGCCGAGCAAGCTCCCATTTTCCCTGTGGTGAGGTTCCATTGTGCCCGCTCGTCAGACTGGTCTGGTGGAGGTGAGCCACGGGCAGTTTGCAGACACGCGGAGTCAGCTTGTGACAGAGAGGCTGCAGAGCTTCTGAGATCTTGCTTGGCACACGGCTGAGGTTGTAGGAGGGCCTGAAGACCCTGTAGGGTCATCTGACACTAGGTTGTCCCTAGTGCTGGTGCAGTGACCTGTGTCAGTGCAAACTGAGGTGGTATGGAGCCGGAAGCAAATTAATCCGCTGTGGTAAAGGGCATGTGCTGCTTGGACACACCTGTGCATACATGTGAGCTGGCAAACTTGGTGGCAGCTTGAAAGGGCATGGGAAAGAGTTGGTTGTCGTGGTTGGGAGCCTTGATGAACTCTGGCAGAGCTGGCTGCTGTGGCCAGCCACCCCTCTTCCTCTCCCCGATGAGATTACTGCTCTTGCAGGGGAGGGAGAATTTGTTTCTCCCGGAGTGCTGCATCACATCTTGAGTGGGCTGTGCTCTGGGGCAGGCAGGTTCCCATGTCAGTGATCACAGCTGACTCCAGTTGGATTATGGATTGGGGCCCAGAAGGCCTTGTCCAAGGACCTCTGGAGCAGAACAGTGTGTCTAGTTCCTGCATTGCCAAACTGTTGCTAGTCTTTCAAGGCGACGTGCCTGTTCCACTGCTCAGTGGTATGGCAATTCCCTGTGTCTACTGCTGCCTGCTGTTGCTGCCGTGCACTCCTTGTGAGACAGAGCTAGTAATTAGAGCACAGTTGTGAGGTGCTCTTCAGGAGTGTTTCACGTTTGGAAACTTTTTGAAAACAGGTCTAATTCTTAAGTAATGCAAGATGAATTGCTTCCCTGAGGATGTGTCAGGTGAATTCTTGTGGATACATCTGTCGGGTAGTAGCACTGCACTGCGCGTATGGAGTAGCCAGGTGCAGAGAATGACTTTTCGAGTTTGATTACTTCACTTTTTCCGTTCTTGTGTTACTCATCTCCCTGCACTCTGTTTAGGTGAGCAGTACTGGATGTGTTTTCATTTGTCTGTAGCCTCCTAAATACATTGTCTTCCTGCTGAGAACGCCTTGCCTGCCTTGCAGCCTGCTGATTCACAGCGCTCTGGGTGAGCAGGGACCTGGTGAATGGATTATGCTACAAACTCCTGAGCCATCGGGCAGTGGTTGCAGCCCCCTTGACAATTCCTCTCTTTGTAACAGGGTGTGTATGAGTTTCCCTGGAGCAACTGCTAACCTCTTCAGAAGCAGTATGACCCATGTGGGGCTACTGATGTGCGTTTAGCAAGGAACCATTTTGCTGTGGTCTGGACAGTTTTGGCGTGAGCAAAACAGCTGAGGTGGGAGGCAAGAAGGGCTGTTGGTAATGCAGGAGTGAAGCAGTTGCATTCACGTACCCCCCCCCAGCAAAGGGACTGGCAGCAGCAGTGTCCTGTGGCTGAGAGGCAAGGAATATTGACTAACGTGACATTTAAGTGGCATTTCTTCTAGTGCACAGGGAGCATTAGTGAAATTCTGCCTTTGGCACTGAGAAGTAACGAGATAAGCTTTGTTCTTCAGAGAGGTCTCTACCTGCTGTTGCAAAGTGTTTGGAAGGCTGGGAAATATCTTTTTGTTACCCTGTCAATCCTCTATGTCTGGTCTCTTGTACAAAAGGCACCTGAAATACAGCTGTGGCTCTATTGGGTAGCTGAGCTTGCAGCCTGTACACCAGTGTGGACATGCTTACGTGGTGCCTCCTGCTTGATGCTCTTGTCACCTCGCCTTAGGTGGAGCCTAGTTCCTGGCTGCAAAGGGTGACACAGGAAGGATCCATCCTTTCACACCCTGAGGTCCTGTTTCATTAACCTGCGATATGTTAGCGTTGGTTCCCATGCTGGTGGCTGATGCTCTCGGTGCACTGTGGCTCTGCTACAGGGACAGGATGTGGGGTTTGTGGGATGCTTTGCAGTTCTAGCTAGGCCCAACAGTCCCTCTTTGGGACTCTGGAGTGACATCATCAGTTGGCATACAGACCCACAGGGCTCTGGATCACTAGGCCTTTAAAATAATTTTGTTAAGGGCCCAGAAGCTCTCATCTCCCAGGCTTCCCTGGAGGGATTCTTGTTCTATTTTATTGTGTATTGGTTTACTTTATCAGTGCACTCAGCAGGCTGCTGCAGGCCACTGCCAAGAGGAACAGCCCTGCTTCCACTCTTGCATCTCTCTGCTTATGTCAACACAAACATTTGTGTGTTCACAGCTACACATGACCTGGTAATAGGCCTGGTCCAAAATGAGTTCTTTGAATTGCTGGGAAAAGGAAGAGCAGTAGTCTGAAGTTGGACAACTGGTTGAGTAACCAACAGTCTCTTCTGGGAAAGTAAATTGTGGTATTTTCCAGGGGCTAAAAATCCCTGGTACTCTTCCCTTCATGAAAATCTTTGCACCTTCTCTGCCAACACACTGTCAAGACTGAATCGAGCCTGTACCAGTGCCTCTTTGTGCAGAAAAAATTGTTGTGCTACCCTTCCACAGCACTGGCTTTCACCTAGTGCCTGGTTGTAGATTCTCTCTTTGATGTGGAGAGACCTTTGATGCATCATGCCTTTATAACACTTAAAATTCACACAGCATTGCAGCCAGAGGAAGGTGGTGGCTTTTCACATCTGGTAGGGATGGCCCTGGGTACTGCCAGATGCATGCAGTACAGGAAGAAGTGGGAAGAGAGGGGATGAAAACCAAACCCAACACCTTTGCTTTGCTCCAGCACAGTGCCCTAGTGCTTACAGGAAAAGCACATCCTTCAGAAAGTACTTGCTGAGCATGTGTCCTTGGAGGTGCCAAGAAATATGACCAACTTCCTGTTCTCTTCCTTTCCTTCCCTTGCAGGCCAGGAAATGGTGACAGTTCCTAGCAGACACCTCAGTGTGAACACAGCTGATGCTCCAAGGGTGACAGAGGTTAGGGATCTGCTCACCCTTGGGCTGGAGAGATGGGATGCTCCTCTCTGAGCATATCCGAACCTTGCTGGGATTGTGTGTCTCATTTTCCTGCTGTCCTGTTGCTTCTCCCTGCTGCAGCCTGTTCAGAAGGCTCTGTCGCCATTTTGACACGGGAGGTGCAGCTGTCCCTTCTGCCTGCCTCCATTGCCAGATAGGTTTAGGGGGTGTGTTGGGATTGCCTAACCTGGTTAAGGTCCCACTGCAGACTCTGCATGCTGCCTGTCTGGCTGAGCTGCCTTCAGGGATGGGGAGGAGATGGGACTCTGTGAGGAGCATCACATGGCTGGATGATGGGTGACTTGCAGCCCTTGGTGCTGCTCCAGGGCTTGAGGCTGCTGGTGCCATGTGGTACTGTGGGAAGGGGGCTGCCAGCACGGTCCCAGGCTCACAGTCCCAAAGCAGCAGGGCATCATCCCAAGGTTTGCAGCGTGCTCTGAGCCACAGAGATAGGAAAAGACAAGCTGGCCGTTCAGAGAGAGGATCCTGTGTCCATCATGGCACCAAGGGCTGGGTGGATGAGCAGGGATTTTGCACATGGAGCAGGCAGCGGCTGGGCTGGGTGAGCCGTAGGGTGCCAGGCACAGCGCTCCTGTGCTTCTCCAAAAGCTGTGTCAAGGCAAGTACTTTCCGCTCTCTCACAGCTATTATGAAAGAGCCTGGGTTTGCTGCACCCTCCTCTCTCTCTTTGCCCTCGGGGCATGCTGGGCTTGTTTGAATTAATGTAATTAGCACATGCCTTATTAGCTCACTAAGGCACAAAGAACTTATGTATATTTGTAGCCAGGTTAAGCAGCCCTATTAATTTAATAACCGTGTCCTCTTCAATACATGGCAACAGTTAATCACTGGTGCTGACTCAGGACCAACCAGTATGGAGGAAATTTGGGCGAGATGTGTGCGGTTCTCTTTTATTGTTTTGTATTTTTATTAATGAGCAGACCTGTGAGGGGAATTAGCAGCAGGCGCAGTAGATGGAAGGGAGCTTTCAGTGCAGGTTTACTAAACAACCAGCCCTGGATATTTCCTATGCTCTACTGTGTTGTAGAAAAGGATTTGTAGAATGAATCAGCGAAATATGACACAGACTAGGAGGCGGAAATTTACAGAAATAAACTTTAGCAACCCACGCTTGAACTCTGCTCCAATCAGGTTATATGCTAGGTATTGATAGTAATTTTGCTTCGTTGTCTATCCTATTTCCCCTTGGTGATTTTGAGGCAGAGGAAGTGGCTAGTGTATTCTGGTGCTGCTCATGTTTGAGACTGCAAAAGAGCAAGGTTCTTGTAAAAGGACAAAAATAGTTGCAAGTAATTTCATTTGCTGCAGCACTGTGGTCCTTGGTTTCTTTTACTGTTCTGAGTCTTGCCATGCACAGCATTTAGCTGGGTCCCATGGAATGCTGCCAGGATGTTTGCCACCAGGTGTTTGGGGGGTTTGTTTTGGTTTTGTTGTTTCGAGGGGGGTTTTTTGCTTCCTTTTTTCACGGAAGGTGCAGGTTATGGTTTGTGCTCCAGCACTCTGGAATGATGCAGTCTGTGAGTCCAGGATGGTGACTTGTATCTCTGTTCCAGTAGTTCTGCTTATGGGATAGTAAAGTCCTGCACTGATTCTAAAACTAGCGAGTTAAGCATTTTGGGGGCTTTTTTCAGCCAAGACCACTATGCCTGTACAGGAGACTTCCTGCATTTCTTCTCTTCCCCCTTCTTCAATAATCACAGGTCATGCTCTTTGTGGTGAGCATAAGCTGGAAGGAGGATCAGGAAGAATGCTACTGGAAAGCTGTTGATGTGCTTGCAGGCCAGGTTTGTTGATGTGTTTTGGTCAGGTTTTCTACAAGTAACTGTTAAGGTGAGGTGCGGGTGTCCTACCTGCTCCTACTCCCTCTTCTTATTTTACCTGTTTTACCTGTTTTTACCTGTTATTAAGCTTGGGTTTGCGAGGCCTGGACTGTTCTTGGCCATCATGACCCTGTGCAGGAGTATTATTGAGAAGATGAAGTTGTTACAGTCAAAGGGACAATGAAACCCTGATAAAATGTGACCAAAGAGTGTATGTACTTGTAATAATGTGCCCTCTTGTTGCATCTGGCAGGGTACCAAGTCCCCAAGCAGAGATGGTGAATTCTTCTGGCTTGCATCTCTGCTGAGAACCTGGACCTCCTGGGAGGCACAGAAGGAAAACGAGTCTGAGGTCTCCATGGAGTGACCAGGGATGGACACAAGTCTTGCTGCAGCAGTTAATACTTAATTTTTACTTTCTTAGAGCCTGTTCTCAGGAGAGCTCAGTGTTTTAATGAAAGCTCTGTGAGTGGGGTTAGGAGATGCAATAGGTGAGGATGCAATGGAGATCTGCAGGGGGAGAGAAAAAAACAAAGAAAGTCTAGGGGAAGATAGATGGGGTACCTCAGATGCTGCCCAGAGATGATGATTTCCCTCCCCTCCTCCTTTTTACGTTTTTCTGGAGCAAGAAGGGACACTGCTTAGCTCATGCTGGCTCAGAGCTGTGGAATGCTTGGTACACACCGAGACAGGAGGCTTTTTGCAGGACAGCTGTTTTAGCCAGTGTTGTGGCTTTGTCTGGGAGAGAGTTAATCTTCTTCCTAGTAGCTGGTACAATGCTGTGATTTGAGTTTAGTACGAGAACAATGTTGATAAGATGCTGATGTCTTAGTTGCTGCTAAGCACTGCTCACTCTAAATCAAGGACTTTGCAGTTTCCCACGCTGTGCCAGCGAGGAGGTGCACAAGAAGGTGTGAGGGAACGTGGCAGCAGGAAAGGCACCACCATGGAAACATGGTGGGATGACTGCCATGACTGGAGTGCTGCAGTGCATATGCTCTTCAGAAGGGACAGTCAAGGAAGGAGAGGCAGTGGCTGTCTCTTAGGGAGTGTTTTGACTGCTGGGAGCTTGATGAGAGGTTGTGATGATAAAGTTGAGTGCCTGTAGGTGAGAATCGGTGCGAAGGCTAACAAGGCAGACACCTTGGTGGGGGGAGTATGTTACAGACCACCCAAGCAGGATGAAGAGACAGATGAATTAGTCTATAAGCAATTGCTTCATGATCGCCAGCCCTTGTTCTTGTGGGAGACTTGCTGGATGTCTGCTGGAAGCTCGACACAGCAGAGAGAAGGCAGTCTAGGAGATTCCTGGGCTGTGTGAAAGATAACTTCTGACACAGCTGGTCAGAGAGCCTAGCAGGGCTGCTGCCTTGCAGACCTGATTAAGAAGGAAATTTTAAAGATGCAGGATGTCCCTATGTGTCAAAAGATGAGCCAGCAGGAAAGAAGACTGGCCTAGTAGACAGGGAACTTTTGCAGGAGCCAAGGGAGACAAAAAAAGGGTTTGCAACATTTGAAAAAAGGGGCAGGTGACTTAGGAAGAGTAGAAGGACATTGTTAGTTCATGTAGAGAGAAAATTAGAAAGGCGAAAGCTCAGCTAGAGCTCAATCTGGTCAGTGCTGTGAGAGGTAATAAAAGGTGTTTCCATAAATATGCTAACAACAAAAAAGAAAGCCAAAAAGAATCCCCATCCTTTATTGGATGCAGAGGAAGCAGCAATGAAGACTGAGAAAAAGACTGAGGTGCTTAATGCCTTCTTTGTCTCTGTGTTTACCAGTAAAAGTAAATATCCTTAGGGCAGCCAGCCCCTTGAGCTAGTGGACAGGGATGGAGAGAACAGAAAAGATCCCCTGCAATCCAGGCCAGCAGAAAAGATCCCCAGCAATCCAGGAGGAAGTAGTCAGTGGCAGATGGCAGAATGGCTCACCAAGCCACTCTCCATGCTAGCCCCAGGGCAGGGCTGCCAAGACTCCACTGTGGGCACAGCAGTGACCTGAGCTGTCAGTGACCTTCCCTTCTGTGGGGTTTGGCCACGATGAACCAGCACCATCCCAGGACTACACACTTTCAGGCATCCAACACGAACAGCTCTGTGGTTGGTTGAGCCTTGCTCTGGTGAGGTACTGCTGCAATTTGGCCTGAAAAGATGCTTATTCCTCCCAGCAGGGTCACTGGCACCCCTTTTTTTCAGCAGAGAAAGCTGAGAGCCAAGAGCCCTGGTTTTATTGCTGGTGGGGAATGAATAGTCTCTTTCAGGCCCAGGACCTCAGCTCAGTGCTCTGTCTCATTCCTACTGAGTGAGAATCCAACACTTAACTTTCCCTTGGGCTTCTTGGTTGGTTGTTTTTAATTACTGCTTTGTACATGGTGATTATTTTAACTGGGAGGGGGAAACTCTTTTCTACTCAGCCTCTTAGCAGAGCACCCAAGAGAAAGATTTGCACCATTTAGTTTCTCCAAGGTATGTCCTTCCAGTTCAAAGGGTTGGTCTGTCTGTCACTGTCAGCTGGCTCTGCCTTTTTGTTGACCACCACAGATTATTGAAAAGGAGTGCTGTATGTAAGTTCTTAATTGTTCTCCTTGCTCTCTCTCTCCCATCTGCCAGACTCCCAAAAGCTCAGCAGAGTTTGCCTCTCTCTCCAGCTAATGCTGCATGTCTCTGAAATTGCATTTTCATTAACACCTGGTACAGAGAACAGATCCAGAAGAAGGTGATTTTAAAAATATTTAGAATTGCATCAGTTCAACATGTGACTACATGATTTCTCAGGTGGCACTTGGAAAGGAACATTTCTGGCAATAAGGACCCACTTATGTTTGTCCAGTAACATCCAAGGTGCACTTTCTTGTACACCAGCATGATCATGTGCAGGCCATTTTACTGTCTCTCTGTTAACTTGTGCTTCTACTGCTGGCTCTTCAGCTGCAGAATAACCTAGTCCATTATAATCTTAATTTAAATAACCATTTTATGTTGAAGTTTTTTTATATATGTGTGTGTATAGTTCATTGTATTTGCATATGGATTACCTGTTCTGTAGCTACTTCTTACAGATCCTTTTGAATTGTTGGAGGGACTTGCAGGTTTCTGCAGACCAAAGATTGGAATCCACCACTATTTTCAAGCAAGTGCTGGGCCTGTATTTTTGCTGTGGCAATATGCATTTGCTATGCCCTGGCCTCATATGACCACATCACTGAAGATTTTATGATAAGATGCATGGAAAAGGTTTTCAGCCCTCTGGCACCTACTCCAAGACAGTTTGCTTTGAGCATGAGTAGTTGTCCTAAATTTAGAGGCTTGTTACTTGTGTTGTAAGTGTTCAGAGGAGTGACAGGGCAGCAGGGCAGAATGCTTGATGTGGCATTTGTGCAGAGCAGAAGAGCCAGGTCTTTTGAGACGTGACCCAATTGCCTTTTTGAGAACTTTGAGAGGAGGCAGGTTGAGATGGGAAGAATGCTAGCAGCTCCCATGGGTTTCCTTTGCTCCCTTCAGTCTTCCCAGGGGTGCTGTGAGTACTTTTAGACCTGTTGTTTCTCTTCTCTGAGGGAAGATACTGCCTTAAGAGTTCTTTAATGTGTTGTCCTTCAGTGGAGCAAGACTCTGTGTTCTCAATAAGATGACTGCAAGCTCGTTTGTCCTGCTGAAACCTTCCCTCCAGTTCCTCCAGCTAACATCTCCAATGTCTTTGATATCAAGACTTCCCATGTGAGCCCTGGGTGAGTCACTTCTCCTAAGGGCTGTCCTTACTCATCCCATCTTGCAGCTCAGTTGCAAAACCTCCAGGACAGGGACTTTGCTTGACTGAAGGTCAGAGCAGCCCCTAAAATGAGAGATCCCAGGTAGGTGTTGGGTCCTTTTGGTGTGCTGCAGTACTGATACCCGTACATTAGCTTTTTGTCTCTGGATCCAAGGCAGTTACCCAAGACATGCAAAGTCAAAGGATATATCTGGTGTTTGTTCCAGACCAGCACAGGCCTGTTCCCCAAGTCTTTCTTGGCAGATGGCTTGGCATGTCAGTGTTAATGGGATCATGCTGATGCAAGAAGAGGCCTCCATGGGACTCTCTTTGTTAAGCAATAGGGCAAATGGCTTCTGCTCTAATCTAAGTAAATTGCTGTTTTTTTGGCCTGGAGAAGCTCTCCAGGTCAGGAAGGCACTTCTCTTGCTGCTCACAGTGCCTTTTGGAGGCCTTGCTCCAAGCCTTAGCTCTCACAGAGCTAACAGCAGGTGTTTCTTGTCTTCTTGTCTTTACTTACTGCAGAAGATTTCTCAGCAAAGCAGGGAAAGTTGCATGATGCTGTACTGGGAGTGGGGGGGCCTGCCTATGCTTCCAGCAGGATGGAGAGCCCAAAGTGGAGGGAGTAGGAAAACTGGGTGTGTTCTTCCTACTCTTACTGCCTGGAAGCAGGAAGTTCCCCACCTGGTTCCCTGCTGTTTTGTTTGTGATACCTGCTGCTCCACTCACTTTAATCCTTGCTTTGGACTCAGCAGCTATGCTTTTCCTGGTGTGGCTGAGACCAGGCAGACAGAGGGGCAGCTGCCAGGAGCAGTCAAGGCTCTGCTTGATGTCTTTGGTAACTCCTTTGCTTTGCAAGGAGGTGACCCCGGTGGCTGAGGGCAGTAGGCAAATCTTGACTACTGTTGTGTGAGTCTCAAGTAAATCCTGGTGGAGAGGATAGTTACAGCAGTGTGTATGCAGTATCAGAATATAGGATATTGCTGTAGTCCCAGGGTCTTGCAGGATTGTCCCCTGTGGAACTTCGCTGTTGTAAATCCTCTTCTGTTGCAACATTATGGGTGACTGCACTGGTTTGGATGTGTGTCTGCTAAGACATTGGACTATTTTTGTTTGAGGCTTGTTTTTTTCCTAAGCTGGAATGTTGTCACAGACACAGAGTGTTCCTCAGGCTGCCAACTGTGGCTCGAAATCCTTCTGTAGGTGAAGGGCAAGTCAGTGATGGAGCTGGAATGCGAGCTCAGGAGTCCTCATTGCTAACTGAGAGTTTTGTTCCTCTTTTTCCCCTCTGTGGACATTCAGGTAAATGTATATTGCCACCACCTTCGGTTGCAAAGCCAAACACCTCTACAACGTGCCCTCAGCCAGGGAACTCACCTGTTCCTCTGTGGCACACAGGAGATGTTTCGAGGCACTCTCTCATCATGAGGTCTCTCAGCATGAAGTTCAGGCTCCCCATGTGCAGGGAGAGTGGAGCTGGATATGGAGGCAAGGTTTGCCTGCAGTTTTGCAAGGGTGCCAGCCTCGCAGTGATAGGAGAGGGTGGGGGGGGGACACCATCCCAGCCAGCCCGAGGGAAGCTGCACGAGACAGAGGTCAGTCGTGGAGGATGGGAAGGGCCTGCTGGAGCTGAGAGTCCCTGCAGGGGCTGTCAGGGAGGAGTGTCCTGCATGCTGAGGCTCTGTATCCCGTGCCTTGCCAGCTGAGTGGGCGCTTTGGCACTGAGCCTGTCCCCAGAGGGTGTGAGTGGCCAATGGTGCAGGCGGCTGGCATGGCACCTCCCCGCTGGTACTTTGGCCTTTTATCTCCTGAGGCAAGGGGGAAGACTGCCTTTGGCTGGGTGCTGTCACAGCCCAGTGTGGTGCAGGTGCAGCTGGCTGCTGACCACGAAGCAGGTGAGTTTGTGTGTGCAGTCACGGGGCTTCTGTCTTCTTCATTCTTGGGGAATGGTGTGAAGGGGCCGTGCTGTCCCCTGTGCTGGAGGGTGACATTCTGTGATGGTGGGGACCATTCAGCAGCGTGTTTGAGAGCTGCTTTGTTTTCTTGAGGACTAGTGCCTTGCCAGGTGCTGCAAGGACATTCATGGCAATCTGCTTTCAAGGGCCTAAAGGCAAGCAGGCAGCAGATTAAACTGCACCTATGTTCTCCAACCCCTCTGTCCCAAAACGTCCTGAGCAGGCAAGAGCAGGCAAGTTGACAGCTTCTCCCCAGGTGACATTACCTGGTGCCAACTCCCTTGTGCGTTTTGTGTCTGTCATGCATTTAGAAAGCAGCTTCTCTCAGGAAATATTTGCAGTTTTATTTTGCACTCCTTAAACCTTACTGTGATGACAGCTTTGCTTCAGCCTTTAACAGAATTTGGCAGTGTCTGCACCTTCAGATGCATTTGTGCTGTGAAGGAAAGTGTGCTGATCCCAGGGTACCCGTTGCTGATTGCTTCCCCCTGTCATCCCTGGCTGAATGGTTGTGTGGCTGTGTCCTTTGACACACTGGATGCTGGCACAGCTTTGCTTCCTCTGCTCACCTTCTGAGCCCTGCTTCTTGATATCAGCTTCTCTCGCTTTGAGTTTGTTTTTGGGGCTTTGAGTTTGTCTGCTCTCAAGACAAATAGAAATATGTGGAAGAGAGTCCTAACTTCCCCTCCTGCTGTTTATTCTAAAGTCAAGGTTGTAGTTTGGAAGTTGCCTTTCAGTGACAGCTCCAGCATGTGCTGGCCTCCAGGTGTATCTCATTCCTGTCTGACTGCCCAGCACAAATATTTGTGCTGGCATGAAATCAGAGATGGGAACACGTTTGGGTATAGGGAAAAGACAGATTTGCTTTCTTCGGCCACAGCACCAGCTGACATCTGCTAAAGGTTTTCTGTCAAACTGACGGCCTGTGTGTGCTCAGATAAATCAGCATGTGCAGCAGTCTGAGCCTGAGAGGGGATTTGGAAATGGGAGTCCTGGTAGAAGGCAGAAGTGAGGAGCAGGCCTCTGGGAGGGGTGGGGTGTGCTGCTGGCAGGACTGGGGGTGCTGGTGGACCGGGAGCCCACAGCTGGCTTGGAGGCTGCCAGCTGTGGCTCTGGCAGCCTGGCAGGGGAAGAGCAGGAGAAGGAGGATGCTGTACTCGGCTCAGACTGGGGGTAGAGCAGTGGCATCTGGAGGTAGAGGTGGCAACCCATAGCTGCAGGGCAGTGTGGTGGCACTAAATGCAATGAGCAAGGTCAGAGAGGTGTGGGTAAGTTCACCCTGTTCTTCTCCTGTGATGTCCTGGCTTGTGGAGATGGTGGGTGCCTGTATCTCCAATCCAGGCTTGCTGGTGTGATGCATTAATGAGACTTGATGAGTTCTGTGTGCTCCCTTCCATGCCTCTCGCTGGACTGTGATGCTCTAGTAAGCCCTTTTCCTTCAGGTGATAAGGCAAACACTGAAGGTTGAAAGTTCAGCCCCATGCCTCATGGGATGAGGAGAGCAGATACAAAGGTTGGCCTTCTTGGAGAAAGCCTCACTGTCTGATTTGTGTGGGAGATGTGTGGCAAGGCAGGGGAGAAAAATAGCACCACTTCTCCAGTGGCTTAGGCTGTGAGGACCAGGTACATCCAGACCTGTCCAGGATTGCATTGTGGTGCTTCTGGTGTGGCTGTTCTGTCACTGTCTGGAGCTGACCTTTGGGAGGTGAGAAAAGGGAAAGGCAGGTTTGAGGAGGCTCCTGGGCTATTTATGTGTCAGCATGAGCTTCAGGCCATTTGCACTGCTTTAGTGTACGTGTGGCTCTGAAACTAATTTGCCTGATCATTTTAATAAATGTAAAAGGGATGTCCTGGTGTGCAAGTAATGGGGCATTAATCCATGCCTAGCTGTGTTAACAGCACTCTAGGAAGGAAATTCTCCCATGCTGTTCTCACTCCGTTAATTACGGGATGTTCAATTTAGGATCCCCTTCCATGAAGGCTGCTCAGCCTCTTTTGGCTTTCAGGTGGCTCTCTGATGACTCTTGTTTCACCTACTACCAGTTTCCTCCCAGTGCCTCAGCTCCTTTTACCGTGCAGGCTCCCAGTTCCAGCAGTGCCATTGTCCTGAAGTTTAACCATACAAAGACTTTCTGAGGCATCAGCAACCTTTTGGTGCTGCTGGCTTGTCTGCTGCCCCAATGCAGGTCCTGATGGCATATTTTCTAGGAAAATGCAAACCCTGCTCCCTGACACTTTTCCTACAGGAACCCTTGGAGCTGCACCCTGCCTGGCTGCAGATGCTTGCCTGCTTTTATGTGCAGTTTTTGGCTCCTGAGAGCACTGTGTTCCTGGGAAGATGTACTTAGGTCTTTATTTAATGTCTTTCCTTTCTAGGTTAAATGTATAATGTCGTTCTGGGTTTGTTTTTTAAATGTCCTATAAAATTCCTGGCATTCTCTTCCCAGCCTGTTTTTCCTCTCTCAGACTGCAGAACGGTAGCAGCTATTTTCCTACCCTGGAAACAACTGGGGTCTGGCTCAGCTCAGAAACTCCCTGACCAGGCCACTGGAGGCTTCATCATTAACCCTCTTTTAAGGGGCTTAGGGAGTTCTGTAGATTACAGCAAAGTGGTCAGATAGAGCTTGGGGTGACTTAGGGTTTGTTTTGCAAATGATCATTGGTTGGAGCTCTGTTTAAATAAACAGAGCTCAAATAAGCTTTCCACTTCATTGCATTAAAATCCCTTAATTCATTAAAATCCCCTGGCCACAGACATTCAGGCCTCTGCTGTGCCAGGTGCTGTTTAAACAGTTATCAAGTGCTGGTGTCTGCTGTAAAATGATCACATTGTTCGCTTCCCGTCGCTTGTCCGCGAGTTGAGTGGCTTTTGTTAGGGGTGATGATACTAGTCCTGGTATTTGCTGGTACAGCCAGCACCAAGGAAACCTGTACCTTTGCCCAGTTTTAAACCCAGGAAGGTTGTTTTCACCCTGTCTTGCTGTGCAGCTGCAGCAGGAGCATCTGTTCCCTGGTGGGAAGCAGCAGCAGTTTTCCAGCTGGATCAGACAGCTGCCGAGGACTCTGTAGTTACTGGGCAGGTAGGGAGCTGAAGCCAAAAGTCAAAAGAAAAAAAGGCCAGAGAGAACTAAACTCAGCTGTCCCAAGTCCCTCTTGGTGCAGGGGGACTCCATTGCCCTACTTGTGTCAGCAGGTAAGAAACAGCCCTGAGATGTAGTTGTGTGTCCATCTTGGTCTCTCACTCTTTTGGCTGCCTGGCTGTGGTGAGTATTGGCAGCCTTGCTGTCTTTTCTTGCTGTTGCCCTTTGTGGTGGATGCCTGTCCTCCTGAATGCCCCTCTGCATGGAGGGGTGCAGCAGAGGCAATGAGGGGGTCCTTTTGCTAGCCTTTGGAGCAGGCTACCTGGACCATTTGGTACATGTATTTTGTCAGGCCTGTCTCAATAAACACAAATTTATTGAGGGTCTAGATATTATCAAGTGAGTTTTCATGATTCACAGCTTGTTTATGACAGGGTTACAGACTTTCAGCTACTAGTCATCCTATATTCTTATATTTTTGTCTTACTCTGGCTAATTTGATAGAAAATTAGATTAACCTAAACCAAGCTGCTCTTGTGGACAGGCATATGAAAGCACATGTAAGAAGGGTGTAAGTGATTTTCACTTGAAAAGTGCAGATGTAGCTGATCTGGAGCTTTTTAAGGTCTGCAGCCACAGATCAGTTGAGATCAGGTAAGCTGTCTGAAGAGGGCTCACAGAAGGTAAAACAGCATAGTGCAGTGGGTGAGGTTTGTGTGCAGGGTTTTGAGGAGGAGTGCCTTTCCTTAGGGAGCTCCATGTGCTGGTCTCTCACAGCTCTAGTTGAATGTGGGGCTGCAGAAAAGACAGTTTCAGTCTAATGTTGTCCAAGAGTGGGGCTGTACAAATGATTTCGTGCTGTCCTATCCTTTACACATGATGTAAGGAGAGGGAGACCTGAACTCCTTCCCATGCCTGTTTGCACCATCACTAGCTCTTCACACTTTCAGGGACCTTTTATTCTCAGGAATGCACTGGGAGCCAGAGGTATCTCCAGAGCAGAAGTGTAGCCTGTAAGCCACTCTATTGGATGTGAGATTCTGTGTGGCTTAGGAAATCTGCAGTAAAGGAGCAAATTTCGTTCCAGAGGCTAAGGGCAAAGGTACCTCCTTTGCTCTGGCTCAGCATCCAGGTTTCATCGAGCAGGTAAAAGGGAAGAGGAAGGAAGTTGGCTGAATACTGCTGAGACACCTGCAGAAATCATAGGGCATCTGATTCCCAGGCTGAAGGTGAGGACATGAAGACATCTCCAGAAAGCTGAAAATTCTGGCCACTTCTGAAATTTTCTCTGGTGTCCAGATTTCTCAGTGTGGTGATTTCTAACAGCTCTCATTAAACAGTAACAATGAAGAGTCTTAGAGAGAACTGGTTCCTGCAGTCTGGCACTGAGCTGAAAGCAGCAGTCCAAAGGGCAAAGTGGCATCAGTAGCTTAGGGAGGGAGAGGCATTCCTGAAAAGACTGAATGTGTCTGTTTTAGCTTGGAAATAGGGGAAGGATAGTAACCTCTGGAAGAGCAGTTTTTTGAAGGCTGTCCTTTGGACACAGCATGTATGTGTTGAAGGGAAGTGCTGAAAGAGTCTTGTGATGACACTTGACTATCTTGGGCTGGCTGGGTGGACCTGCAGCGGGTTGGGGATGCACATGGTATGGTGTGAAATGCTCTCTGAAGTTTGAGAGAAGTGACAGACACGGCTGTCCTGGTGGCTGGGCAGAGCTTGTGCCCTGCCTGGCTGCTGCCCTTCCTCGCACACTGCTAGAACCTGATGACCCTGGCAACTCTTCCCTCCATATGTCCTTGTATATTTATATTTACACACATACATTTATAACGCTCCCTCTGGAGCTCAGGCTCTCCTTTGAGGAGATCAGGTGCTCCCTTAAGTCACTTGTTCCTCAGCTGACCTAACCCTACAGCCTGCCTGCCAAGTAGCCTCTGAGCTTTAAGAAGAGTATAAGTGTCTCAACTTTGTGTTTTTGGTGTCTTTCTGTTCTTTCCCAGGAAGAAACTGAAGTGAGAAACAAGTGACTGGAAAAGAACAATTTGAAGGAACAGATTCATTTCTTAACAAGATCAATTTTGAATTAAATGGCTGATAAACAGATCAGGTAACCTTTATGGGGTTTTTTTAATTGTGCTTTAGGTTTTTCTTTTTAAATCTTTCAAATTAATTTCCGTTTGCTACCCAGGAGGTTGGAGGAAATCACTTGATCGTCTCTTCTGGCCTTAAACAGTTTTGATTATTTCTCTTCTCCTTTCTTACCTGCTTTTGTTGAACCTTCTCTTATTTTCTGTCTCTGCCATGTTGTCACATCTCTGCTTTCTTCAGTTCTTTTTTCTCATTGCCTTTTTCTTTCTACTCCCTGCTTTCTATCCTGCATGAGTCCATTCCTTTTTGTTTCTTCTTTCAAAGGTCATCCTGACCTGCTGACTTCAGCTGCTGGCATCAAGGGAGCAAAGCCAGGTCCTTGCCCAGGATGCAGTACTTGTAATGACAAAGTCCACACAGCCTTGTTCCCTTACTCTACAGTCAAGGCTTGAGTGATAGCAGGAGCATGAAGTACCAACAATGATTAATGACACTTAATGTGCACAGTAGAAACTTAAGAGTATTGGTTCTGGTAAAGGCTGGATTTGAGTCTGCTCTGGAAGCGAACTGGGATTCATTTCCTGGAAGGACACAGTTCTACCTGTTGCTTCCTAGGAGCTGTGTTGGGTGTACCTGCACAGTCCTTCACATGGGTTTAACTTTTTGCTGCTTTTGATATTGCCACAGCTAAGTGACTCCTGCATGCTGTGGGATTCCTGTGGGGTTTTTCATGTTACTTTTCTTTTAACATCTACTTTTCCAGGTTACCAGCTCAGGACAGGTGGGGTGAGTGGGTGAAGGAAAGGTGGTGACAGAGGGACAGGACTTGGCAGTGTCTGAATGCTGCAGGCAAGAGAGCTGCCCCTTCTTAGCGTTTACCAGGATTAGGATATCTTCCTGTATGCCTGTCTTCTGCAAATGTAAACAGTCCTGAGCCGTGCTGATAAAAATACAGCATTGTGGAGTGTTTGTGTGCCTAGATTTGGCCATCATCCGCTACCCAATTTGGAAAGCACTTGGAACTCTTCCAACACACCCATGAAGGGCATGCTGAGATTCACCTCCATGGAGCCTGGCAGGTCTATGTTCCTGATAACCTCAGCAAAGCAAAGTGATTAGACGTCTGTGACTGAAGCCTTGTATTTTGAAGAAAGAGGAGACGTGTCCTACAAGAGGAGATGTGTTCTACAAGATGTGCCCTGGCTCCTCCAGTGTGCCCTTGGAGGTGTGAGCAGGAGCTTGCTGGCAACAAGTTAAAAGGGCTGAGGAGGAGCACTAGAAGAGGAGAACGGGGATGCATTTGTATTCCTTCTTGTATTAATCTCAGCAAATGGCTTCATTTGCATGCTAGCCTGCATTGTCCCCATTTCACTAAGCCCTGCACACGTAGGTAGTGAGAGGCAGTAGCTGTGCAGAAGCTAAATAGGACAGAGGGACCAGGTACAGTGGATTCTTATCCCTTGAGAGAGGAGAAAGCACTGACATGTGAAGTGAGATGACTCAGTCTCAGGGGAAAAAGCTTTTGATTCAGGTACAGTTGTCTTTATCTCATGTTCTTCTCTGTGCCTCAAATCTCTCACCTCTCCTGCTCTAGTCATCTCTCCAGTCGATGGCACCACATGTCTGCAGTGGTCACAGGCAGCCAAGCCAAGGAGATTTGTTTCTGTCACCCCTTAGTAGAAACATGATTGATAGCAAAAGACTAAAATCAACAGCAGAGGTTTACTGCAAGGTGAGATCAAGGGCACTGCATTTCTGCAGCAGTGCATGTAGAATTTAATCTCAGTGTCTGGCTGGATACTGCCCCGTAGTCCATCCATACTGCTTTCCCCCTGCAGTGTTCTTGGGGAAATCTGGATGGTTAGATTCAGATGTGATGGGAATATTGAGCAAGGGTTTCTCCCCTACAGGCAGCCTCAATTTTTTTTTGTCTGCAGCCTCAAATTTTTGGTTTGCCCAGGCATGTCAGACCATTCCCCTTTACTGCTGGGGTCTGGGCTGAAATTGGGAAATCTCTTGCACTTAGAGTAGCAACAGGCAAGACCTTTGTGTCTATGTCTCAGTCCCACCTGATATAAACCCTGTGATGATTTCACTGTTGGAACAGGTTGAGAAAGAAAAGTGGGTTTGCCTGTCCCAGGTGTTTCAGGGACACTTAGAGAAGTGATGACAGTGCTGAGGCTGGAAGGGGGCACTGGTTGTGCCTCACGGTCTGTGACCTGCCAACAGTGACTTCAGGGCTGAATCTGGGGAGGCTGAGGTGATCCTGTCTTCAAACACCTTGCTTCTCCATGGTGTCTCCATCTTGGCACACTTTTATCTCTCTAACCTCCTCCTTCAGTGTGACTGTGGGTTAAATAAGGAGTGCACAATGAAGTGAAGCTTATTGTTTGAAATTTTTCCCATGTCCTGAGAACAAGTCGAGTGTAGAAGTTTGCAGGCAAATTATTCCATTCTCAGGCTGTGGCACAAAGATCCCTGAGGCAACAGTCGAGGTGGTGAGGTCTAAAAGCTGGCTCTGCACTGAGCTTGTGCCCTGATTTGGGCCTGCCTTCCTGTAGTACTGTGCTGATTTAATCTCAGTCAAAACTGTCTAGTTTGGAGCCGTAGGCTGAGCTCAGATCTGTCTGTCTGTCCTTGGCACCTCTTCTTCCAGCTGTGCCAGCCCTGGGGCTGTGTGTGCTGTACTGGCAGGTGTTGAGGAGGAAGGAGCTTTGTGTGCAGGACAGCAGAGGTGTCAAGGTGTATCAGTATGTCAGTCCTGACGTGTCAAGACCATGCTTAGCACTTGTGGACAAAGTCTTTTCTATTTTTTCCATCCCTCATTTGTCTGCTTCCCTCAGGGACCCTTGAAGTTGAAAGCTTGAGTCTCCATATCCTGCCTTTCCCTCAAGCATGGCTGCTTATTGATCCTCTCTGCACTTGCCCCTTGATGCAGAGTGCTCTGGAGTGCTGTTGGGGGGAAGATGTCTGCAGGGCTTCACCCCACCATGCCTCAGCCAGCCTCAGCAGTGCTGTTTCCAGAAGGTAATGCAGTCTGTCCCCCCATCCAGAGCAGCAAGTCACAGTCATGGAAGGCAGTGTGCTGGTTCCCTCGGTGGGAGGATAGGCCTTGCAGGCTCACTGTCTGCCATCAGTTTAATATCTGACACATCCTGTGTTCAGGGAGCCATATCCTGTGCTTTATTGGAGGGAACTGACTCAAACAGGCTTTCTTTGTCTCTGTGTGCAGTGGTTTATTGAGCATGTAAGTGCAGGACATTTTTCTTAATTGAATTTGCTGGGAACCCGTGTTTAGCTGATGTGGCTTTCACTCAGTGCCACTTGCAAGAATTCTCTGTGGGGACACCAAGGGCAGTGTAAAAAGCCCCGTGCTTCAGAAGCACGTGCAGCAAGCCAAGTTTTGATTTCCCCCAGAGGTATGAGCTCACGTCTGTGCACCTGCAGCCGTGCGGGCAGGCAGCCCGCTGCTCTGTGTGTGTTCCCCTGGCCCTGGGCCGTGGCTCTGGAAGCAGTTTCCCGTGGCTGTGGCCATCTGCTCCACGGCTGCCAGCTGGGTGCTTCTGCTGGGCCCATTCCCACATGATGGTAGCAGCTGATGTGTCATGAACCTCTCATTAGCTGCGGGTCCAATTGTGGTGCAGGAAAGCGTTTGTCAGTAAACCTGCTGGCTCAGATACCATCAGGCCCTAACTGAAGGCTGTCCACATGGTAGATGGTCCAGCACTCAGTGTTTTCTCCTCTAGGGATAACAGAAATCCCCAAGTCCTGGGCAACAGGATTTTTTTCTGCTCCTGGTAATGTGTGGGTTAGGTGTTTGGCTCCACTCATCAGTGGTTTATCCTGATGGTATGTGCTGCTTTCTCTGCCTCCTCATATGCACAGCAGGAACCAAGCTTTGCTTTGTGGAAGAGCTTCCTTTGTGCTGGGGGGATCAGCCTTGTCTCACAGTGATGCATTAACTCTGGTCATGCAAAAGAGCTCAGCTCTTTCATCTTTCCCTTCCCGGGTATTACCCAGTTCTAAGATATCTGTTTGTCTCTATCTCATCCCCTTACAGTTTACCTGCCAAGCTGATCAATGGAGGGATAGCTGGGCTGATTGGGGTCACCTGTGTATTTCCCATTGACCTGGCAAAAACTCGCCTGCAGAACCAGCAGAATGGTCAACGGATGTACAGCAGCCTGTGAGTACTGCCCACACGGGCACCATCCCTCGGGGCTTTCCACGGGGAGTCCTTCCACTTTGGTACGTTTTCCAGGTGAGCTCAGCATCTTTAGGAACTGGGCTTTCCTCAGGAAAGCCAGGGGACAGTCTGGAGCCAAGCTGTGCTAGAGCAGATAAAGCAAATAGAGCAGCTCTTGAGGCTGCTGAGCCGAGCAGAGGAGTCCTCTGCAGAGGGCACATCTCTTTGCATCCCTTGCTTGGGAGCAGCCTGTTCACTGCTGCCAGGGCTCAGAACCGAAACACAAGGAATCCTGATCAGCTGATCCCCAACACAGGGAGTCTGCTGAGCTAGTCAGGTGCCTGAGGGAATTTCTGCCTCTATTCTGTTTCCATTGCTCTGATATTGGAGATCCTTCCTTTGCTGTGTTAGTTTTAAAAAGAGGAAGCAGTCACTCATTCCCAGTCCAGATCGTGGCATGTGGACCTTTTAAAGGATCACAGGCTGACACATGCTATAGTTAGACTGGCCGTCCTGTGTCCAAAAACCCCTGGTACTGAACTGTAGGAAAAGAAGGCATGAGTGTATCCAGCCCACCAAATTCACTTGGAGTGTGTGTTGAGTGCTTAGGGCTGCATATCTGCTGTGGCAATGTGTACCACACTCAGCACAAAATGCTTTATCCTGGGAACTAGAGACAGGCCTTAGTTTTCCAAAAGAATTGGTGGTATTGAGGGGAAGAAAGGACTGGGACTGGTGAGGTATGTCCTGTCCTCCTACCACTTTGTTTAGAACTAGTGTAACCTGATCCCTGCTCCTCCACACCATCTTTTCCTCTTACCTGCCCAGAAGAATTTGAAGCAGAGGGGGAGTAGGAAGGAAATGCTCTCTGTGCTGATGGCTTTAGTCTCTGTGCCTCCTTGCTCTAGCTGATGATGTGAGCTTAGGCTGTAGGCTCTGGTGCTTCCCTTGACAGTTCCTGTGCTCTGCTCCCTGCACTGTCAGTGTGTCCTGGCTTGTTGGCAGGATGTGGCCTGTGGCCACCCATCTTGCATTGCATCCCCTTTTGTTATGTCCTGCCCCTTTTGTTGTGTCCTGCTCCTGCTGTAGATTGCGTCACCTCCCTGAGGATCACTCTTCCTCCTGACCTGACATGTGACAGCAGCAAGGGTTTGGGCAGGTTGAAGAACTTGTGGCACCCCTTGGGACTGCCTGCCAGAATGTCTCATGCCTGGAAGGGAGCTCGGTAGGAGAGAGGCTTTTATCCTCCAGCAGTCAAGTGCAAGTCAGTTCCATAGCCAGGAATTGCTGTGAGATGAGGAGCTGTTAAGGACTACATAAGATTTACCCTGTATGTTTGAACTGGCTGCTTCTAAGAACGGGAAGGGCTGAGCTTTACTAAGAAAGTTTCCCCTGTTACAGGAGCTTATTTTTCTGGAAATGCTGATGTGTGCCCATCAATACTAGATTTCCTGATTATACCAATGACATGGTGTCTGCTGAACACCCAGGAATGCAGCAAGTTCCTTTAAAATGTTGGCTGTCTAAGATAGTATGCCTCACTTCTGCTTGGCTGAAGAGATCTATTACATCAGGGGAACCTTTCAGTTGAAAAAGACAGACCCTGGAGGACTTCTGAGGGGTGGAGAGAGCTTGGCTTTGGGGCTGTGCTGCCCCAGGTATGTTATGCATCATTTTAATTGGCTGTTGGCTCCCTTTTTCCAGGGAGAGAAAATGTGGCCTTGGCTGCATTTATTCTGCTGCAGCTTGAGGGGCTTTAAGTGACGTGCAAGCTCTATCCTGATGCAGCAGGGCTGCATGAAAATGATGGGAGCAGCTCCTCTCACTCCTCTCCCTGCTATGGCTTGTTCAAAGCAGAATCACTGGCTTAGGGAAAATGTGTTCCCTTCAGCACTGCAGTGTGAGAACTTGATGGGAGGGATAGGAGAAAGTTGCACTGAGATTTCTGGGGCTTGCAGATGTGTTGGAGTGGCTGCTCAGAAGAAGGAGATGAGTACATGTGAGTTACAGGGGCTGGGGTGGAATGTGTGAAAAATGAGATGCCAGAGGATTCAGGGAGTCCCAGCAGAGGGGATACTCATTGTCATGACTGGCAGCAATACAGGATGGGTTCTTCACAAGTAACTTTAAAACAGCCTTGACCCAGGCAGGGCCATAAACCCCTCAAGGAAGTTCTGTATTTCCTTCTCCTCCACCTCACCACTACTGCAGAGCTGAGAAGTTTACTCCTTGTGTTGCCAGATCTCTTAAAAATGTATTCGTGTTTTCATCAGCCACACTTCTCTTGTTATTGCTTAAAAGAGCCTTTTATTCCTTAAATTATGTACACATAAATGCATATGCACCTCTCCCTTCCTCTGTGGCTACAGCAAGTACCTGTTTTCTTCCCAAACACCCTAAAGGCAGCATCCCAGCTTCATGCACCTGTGGTCCAGAGAGGGGAGTCTGTGCAGCCTTCCTGAGCCGTGACTTTGGATTTGCTAGGGGTGTGTGTGTCTGTGCCTTCAAAAGCCTTTGAGCCATTCCAGTGCTCTGCAGGGTTTTCCCATTTGTAGTAAATGTGCTTGCAGTGAGGAAGGTGACAGTTTTCCCCTTGGAGCACAGTACCCTGCCACGCTCTCCTCAGGGCGAGAGCCTGAGTGCTTGCTGCCTGCTGTGGGACTTGATGTGTTAAAAGTGTGTGCTTTAATCTGCGTGGGAGGCCACAGATGACTGAGTGTTCAGGTCATCTCGTGTTTGTGTGCCTTGTGTCAAATTTCACAGAGTAAGTCAAACAAGTCAGCGTGGGGGGGGGGGTTTGGCCTCCCCTTATTTCCCTTCCAGAGCTGGATTTAAAAATGTGTACACGGGGATCTGCTTGTTAGAGCATCTCGTGTACATTTGCCACAGGGGATCCTGCATAAACAGCCCTTGCAGTGACACTTTTCCCTTTTGTGTTTCTAGAAAGCAGACAGTGTGTGAAGGGTGAGCCAGGGGTTTCAAAGCCCCTGTGAATTAGGGGTTGAAACTGGACTCAGGCCTCAACAATGGCACATTCAGAGGCTGAGCAGTTCCCATCTCAGCTGAGGGTTTTGCTGACAGAATGTAAATGGAAACCACTCCAAGAAATTCGCTTTGTTTTTCTCTGCACTCACCCACCTTTGAGGTGCTGTGGTTCATCTCCCTCTGTTCTGTTTGCAGGTCTGACTGCCTCATTAAAACAATTCGGTCGGAAGGCTACTTTGGCATGTACAGAGGTAAGTACAGCTGACTCAGGCACAGCACGGCTTTTGTGTTGGAAGCACTGGTGCATAAGTAGGAGGAAAAGCTCTGTTCTCTGGCATATAAAGCAATAACCTGGCAATATCCTAGGAGGTTGAGCAGTGCAGCTGTTTCTAAAAATAAACTCCTCCATGCAGGTGTCTATTCAGATATCTACCATTGAGGACTTGAGTCCTCCTCATGACTGTTTTGGTGTTAAACCTTGCCACTTAATCAATTTCTTTACTATCAGTTTAAGTGAAGCTGCTGGACTTTCTTTCAGGACTGTATATTATGTTTCCCAGTTTGGGCATGGTAGCTTTTGACAGAGGGGCAGTAGCAAACCAGCTCTTAAAGTTCTGTAGTTAATGATTGAATTTATGTCAAAGCCCTCCACCAGCATGATCAGGCCTGCTGTCTCAAGCATGCCCAAGTGCCTTATTCAAGCATTAAGATAAGCTGCAATTAAAAAAAAAAAAGAAAATAACCTGGCCTGCAAAAAACTCCCTTGGGATGATAAGAAAATCCAAGGTTTGGTCAGGGTGGAGTTTCAGCTGTTTGGTTGTTGTGTGCTGACTTGCTAGAAATCCCTTGACTCCTTGGCTCAGGCTGTCTGCTACAACAGTGAGTTCCTCAGCTGATGTTATACCTTTTCTAGTTTAAACACAAAATCCCTGTAAGTTTTTAAAGATTTTGAGGAGAGGAGACCAGCAGGCCACATTCTGACTGTACTTGTAGCAGAGGAAAATGTGGAATACCTCCTTGGCTTACAGCACAGTCCAACTGGCTTCATTGACACTGAGCTCTGGTTCATTTTATGTCCTGATAGTCACTTGCTTGCATATGCAGTTTTTATCTAGGGTGCTCAGATAGTATTCTTGGTGGCACCCAGTCACTGATAAAGCCTGATTAAAGTTACACTGCTAAGATTGAGTCCTTGCTCTTTGTTTGCCCAAGCGGAAATGCAGAGATGCTGGCGCCTTGCTCTTGGCATGTGCACTGGGTGTCTCTTGCTGCTTCTGCCCTGCTCCTAAGGAAACACAGGCATTGTGGCTGGCCAGCCTGGGAGCAGCACTGGATGTTCAAGCAGCATCTCTTGCCCAATTTCCTGGTGGGCGTTTCAGGGGAGTGTGGTGGATGGCAGGGATGGATTGGCTGCTTTGCATCAGCTTTCCTGGGAGCAGGCAACGAGACAAATAACCTCGAGGAACCCTGGCAAGCTCCATCTTCAATGCTAGCAGTGACGTGTTCCTCTTTGATTTTTCCAGAAGCTGGCTGCTTCTGTGTTCCTAGCCAGGAATTTGAGCTTGTGTTAACTTTGGCTGTAAATGTGCAATGGCAGGCTGCTTGGTGGGAGGCAGAAGGGAGGAGGTGTTTGGGGAAGCTTATAGGGGAGACTGTAGGACCAAGAGTTTTTGTGAGGATCAGGACTTTTGGAAGAGACAGCTTTGTCCTTTAAGGCATAGAGTGGTAAAGAGGATGTGGATCTCCAGGCCACGTGTCATCCCCAGGCAGAAGAGTGCAGAGGGTTTTGCATATCTCTTTCTTTTCCCAGCTTTTCCCAAGTCTGGTCAGCCTAGTCCATGTCCCTAACTCTGTTCAGAGTGCTGATAGTTGCTTGAAATTACTTCTAGCTATTCGGTAGGGAGCTGGGTTGGAGAGGCCTTTTTTTAATAGCTCCAGCTCCTTCCAGAAAATTACAGATACTTCAGCATGGCCAGGGTGCAAATATGAGTACTCCCAAGAGCAGCAATCCTGGTCTCTGTGCCTCGGTTCTGTGAGCTAACATGAGTAGTTCTTCCCTCCCTCTCAGGGAGAGGGTTGGTGGGTAAAATACATCTAAGGTCCATGAAGATTGTGTGAGTACTTTTCTGGAAAGAAGGTAAAGAGATGTCTGAGCCTTGCAGAGAAAGATGGAAATCAGGTGGTGGGACTGGTTCCTGCTTCTTCCAGCTGTCCTAGTTCCCCAGCAGAGTTTGCTGAATGACTCACAAGATCTTATTTGCAGGCTTTAAGCTGAAATTGGGAGGATTATATGTTAATGTGCTAAAGTAACAGCTGCTGCTCCCCATAGAGGAGTCACAAGCACGTCAGTTGTCCCTGCAGATCCTTTGGCCTCTGTCAGAGGACAGAAAGGGTCTGTTTAGGCACAGCCATTGCTGCTGTGTGTCTTCAGGGCTCCTTCATCTCCTCAGTGCAGACAGGAGAGTGGCTTCTGCTTGTAGGATGGATTTTTGGAAATTGCTTCTTAAGGTGTTTGTGTGGGCAAACAGTCTTTGCTTTATATGAGTAGCCCATAGCAAACTGTGTGATGTATAAGGCACTCCAAACATTTCTCTCAAGTTCTTCCCCAAAAGTTACAGGGATTCTTGGATTTGTTTGGGGCAGGAAGAAGAGGAGTTCCCTCGTGTTTTTTCCCATAACATCTAGCAGCAGTGCCTCAAAGCTGGATGGTGCTGTCTAGCCCTCTTTGTGCTCAAGGAATTGATGGTGTCCAGCCTTAAAACATGATGCCAGGTGAATGAATCCATAGTGCCTGTGGTCTCCATGGGCATCAGTAATAGGGGACATTGGAGAGATACTCTCTCAGTCCATCTGCAGTCCAGCCAGAAGCCACCTAAAGATCCCAGCACATGTTCTGAGCAATCCCAGTGCTGTTTGCAGACCAAGTGTTTAGCCAAGCTGGCAGGAGCCAAAGGCCCAGATCAGGCTGAGGAAGTGCCCTTTGCTGTTGGTGACATTTGGAGGGTAGCTGCACTTCAGCTGCAGTAGTGTGGCAGCCCTCCCTGCAGTAGTGTGGCAGCCCTCCCTGGCCTCTGCTAATATTGTCTGCCAGTGCAACGCTGGGGATGACTCAATCCCCCTGTTATGTAGGATGCTGGTGATGTATAAGGGCTTCTGTGAGAAATGGGTTTTACTAAAAAAACAGGGCTTGGTGAGAAGAGGGTCCTGTAAGTTTAGTTGGCAAACAACTGGTTTTGCCCCTGGTTGATTTTGTTCTTTGTAGTGTTTCCTTACTTCTTTTTGAAATGCTTTGTTTTTTAATGAGTGTTTTTTATTTTTCCATTCTGTTTGTCTGCCTTTGCTTGTGGTACATGTAGCATTGCCTGTAGGCCAAGATTGGCTTTAGTTAGGGAAGTACTCAGTGGTGTGGGTAGAATTGAGGAGACTTGACAAAAAGAAGAAGCTGCTGTGGAAAGCATACAGCCAGCAGCTGGAGTATCTAATTTCTCCTCCTCCAGTAAATTGAAGCTGTTATGGATTATTCAGGACAGGGATTATCCAGTCTCTGCTAAGCAGCTTTTCTGCAAATATCAAAGATGTAGGAGAAAACCCAGGTTCATTAACTTTTTTTCCTGTATATTGCATGTTTTTACCCTCAGCTTTATTTGCAATTGAAGAGAAACTTCCATGAAAGCTTCTTGGTTCCTGAAGGTCAGCATGTGGAAGTGTACTTGTGTACCTTTCTTGCTTTATAGTTTGAAGTTGGTTTGCTTTCTTCCAGTGAACCCTTTTCACTGCTGTTACGAGTTTATGCTTTTTTTCTTCTTTCTTTTCCAAGGAAAGGGTTATTCATGCTGCATGTCAGTGTACAGGTGTTACACTTCATAGCCATTGGGAGTGCCATTGAAGTTGTCTTCAACTTGGTGTTTGAGGAAACACTTTACGGGTAGCCACTTCCACTTAAAATTAGGCTGTGTGGATTTGCTGTGTAGACGCTGATATGATTGGCATTAGAAGGTGGATGTGGAGTGTGAAGATCATTTCTGTGTGCCTTCCCTTCATGTGCAAGAGGCATGGCAGAGGGGACATGATGTGTAGGAAGAATATCAAACTGAAGCAGTGCAATCACTGGTGCCCTTAAATTTTGCAAAGAACCAGAATTGTGAGGGACCTGTCCTGCTAGTTGATTTGTCTACTGTAAAAAGATGATGGCATTTGTTGGATGTCAGTGTGGAATGAATGCATTGCTTTGGCTTGCTATGAGGCAGCATTACTCTGTATTTTCTGCAAAATCTAAACATGGGAGATGAAATGGGGGAAGATGTGTTGGACTGCCCAGACCTGAGCAGCAAAGGCTGTCTTTTCTTGCTGCAGTTTTCTGAATGGTGGAGGTGTGTCTTCTGAGCAGAGGATGTAAGGCCAAGGATTCCTGTTGTAGTGGTCCCAAAAGTCCCACTGTGACTTTGCTTCCTAGTCTGAGGAAAGTCCCCCTAAACCTTTGTCTTTCAATTTTTGAAGAGAGGAGAGTCCATCCCGAGCTGACTTTCTCTAGGTGTGTTTAGCCCTTATAGCTCCTGTCAACTTGGGTTCAGAGGTTCTGAAAATGAATCCCACCAGGTCTTTGGAGCCTCCTGGGGGTACAGGCTTCTCTGGCTGTTTCTCTTTGGAATGTGAATCTTTGGGATAAATTGTTTAAATCTCAGAGACAAGCATAAATGCCTGTATTTGTGTTTGTTCTTACAAAGATGTTGAAGTCCATTTACGAGTCTCAAGTGTAGCTCCTTTGAAGGGCTTGGAGCTCAATACATTTCAGTGCAGGTAGGGAGAGCTTGAGGCTATCCACTGGAGGACTTTTTGAACCATAGGATTTAAATGGAGGAGAATGTGCTGGAGTGTTAATCTAATGGTGCAAACCCCACTCTGCTGGGAAGGGACTGGCCCTTCCCTCACCCCATTTCCCCCAGGGCAGCTGGAAAGCCTTTTCCAGCCACTGTGCTGCACTGATGTTGCACTAATACCAGTGTTCAGGACCCACAGCAGCCATCCAGGCCATGCAGACCTTTCATTGTGACAGGCACAATACAGGGATTTGCTGTTTGTTGCTCCCGACAAAAGGGCACTCCAGCGGGTGGGGGATGCAGGGAGCCAAGGCTTGTTTACAGCCCAGGTCCCCCAGCAAGCCTTGCCATGGAGCTGAGAGGGAATTTCTGTGTGCTGCAGCTTGTGGTGGGCAAAAAGCCACTTCAGCGGTGGCCGTTCTGGGGGTGACACCCAGTGGTGATACACAGGGGAAGCCACTTTGCTCTAAGGACTGGTCTAGAGCTGGTTCTGTGCAGATGAGCCAGGTGAGTTCAGCCAGCCTCCACGTCTTTCAAAGGCTCTGCCTTTTCGGAGCTGCTTGGTAATCAAGCTGCTGTGGTGTTTTTTGAGGAGGAAACAGAGAAGGGATGCCAGTGAGAAGGCAGGGCATGGATATCTCAGTATCACAAAGGAGTTGGGACTGGTTGTTACACCATCTTGTACTCTTTTTCTGAAAGTTTGATCTGCATCCTTCTGAATTCATAGGAATGCATGCTTGGATGAGAGACAAGGATGCATGTATACATGGTGGGAGGTAGTAGCAAAGCTGAAGAAATTACAAAATACATATGGCAAATGGAGTAGAAACACATCTGGGGATGTTTTCACAAACCCAAGGTGTTGGGAGGCAGAAACACTAGTAATTTTCAGTGGTGTTTTGTATTTCTAAATCCCTTTGATACACTGTGAGCTCTCCTTCATCTGTCCTTGGTTTTGTGGAGAAGTTACAATATGTTCCTGAAAGATCCAGTTAACAATTCCTTTATTCTCATTATCTAGTGTCCTTTTTCTCTTTTCCTTGCCCAGGGGCTGCAGTGAACCTGACTCTAGTGACACCAGAAAAGGCTATCAAACTGGCAGCCAATGACTTCTTCCGGCATCACCTCTCCAAAGACGGGTGAGTAGGAAATTGACCTTTTGCAGTCAACTTAAAAGACACAGAGCCTTGGAACGTGTCTGGTGAGACATCAGAAAAAGGTGGAATGGGAGAGTGCAATGACTGAAATATGAGTTGACCTTGAACAGCTCAGCTGGTGATTACGTTCAGGCTAAGGATGCAATGTCTAAAATGGGAAGCGTGAAGCACTCCACTGGATGACTGCTCTTTATTCAAGCTTCTAAAAATAATCCCAGACTTAAGCCAAGGTTAGCAGATCCAGAATGTGTAGTCTAAGTATTCGAGAGGAACCCAGTGTCACTGATCATTGCTCAAACAGCTGCTGGGAGGACTCTTGTCCTCAGCATCCTCTTATGCTCCTTCTGGCTCAAAAAGGTATCAAGTTCTGTAGACCCCAAACTTAGCACCCCTCTTCTTCTTTTGTACTTTGAAAATAATTTTAGAGAGGTGGTAAATCTGAATTGACTAAGGGCACTTGGAGCAGCTGACCTTCAAATAAATGCTGAAGGAATAAAATTACCCATTCAGCTTGCAAGTGGAGTTTGGTTCATGTCAATTAAATGTGAGTAAAAGGCATAGGCTGGAGCAGTTGAGAGGAGCTGGATCCTGAATATTTAATGCTGCTTTCACCAAGATGTTTTCCAAATTGCATGGGAAATAGTTGTGTCTCCCATCAGAGAGAGGCAGACAAGGGCATTGTCTCCAGTCCTCAGTGGCAGTAGATAGAATGACAGCCTGCTTGGGATATGATCCCAACAATTTCCATGAACAGTTATGGGGTGGGGCCTCAGTGAAAATGCAAAGCTCCAGCACAATTACTGGGCTTAACAACTTCCCAAAACACATCACGTCAGTCTTGGCTGCTGCAAATCAGTGTCTCAGCAACTTCTGTGGAGATTGTGGACTGACAGATTGAGAATCCATTTCTTTCCTGTACCTTTTCTTTTTTTTTCTTTTGTTCTGGAGTCCTTTAAAGTAGCAGCTAACATATGTCTGCGTGACTCATCGGCTCACAGCACTTTGTGATTTTGTGACTCAAGTCTTTGAATAGCCTGTATTCCGTGCTCTGCTCAGACAGTGGGAGGTAATGATGTCCTCTACCAAGTGCTGTGTCTCATCCCTGCAGCAGACAGACTGGCACACCTAGGTGTACTGCAGTAAACAGCAGCACAGCCTTTTGCCACCACCTACAAAGTGGTCCGACAGGGTGCCAACCTGCCACACCTTGTACTGCCACTAAGGGAATGGTTTCATGGAAGAAATCAGACTAGCATTGCAACATATTTGACGTTCTGAGAGAGCAATCGCTGCTGTGATGTTCCAGCCATTAAAAGGGGACATGCCTGTCAGTCCATGTCCTGCATCATGAGAGGTGAAAGCTTCCTCAGAGGACAAGTGTGTGTGTCTGCCTCAGTGCTGAGTCCAGCTTTGAACAGATCTTTGGGTAAGTGGGATGCAGCTGTTTCCATGGGCAGCTGAGGTTTTCACTCGGACCTCTTCCAATTTGACTTTGGGTCACTGGATGGTGTACACATGACATAGATGATGTGCTGCATTTAATTCAGAATAAAGGAGCTAGAGAATTTTTCCAAGAGCAAGACACTCTATTCTCCTAAATCTTACATACTGATGAGTCTGGCACTACAGTGACCTAGAGCAGGAGCGTGGTACCACCCAGGTAGTGGGACGTCTTTGTGTCTCAACACAGAGCATTTTTAGTTCTTTTAGAGAAAAAAGAGGTTGGGTCACAGTTAGGTGACAAGAGCTAGGCAGCATGTGGAGTCAAAGTCACTCTTCTCATTTAACTACCACGGGGGGCTTGGATGAGTGAAATCTGGTCAGCTGTGCTCTTGAGGGTAGTCAGCATGGGCTGGACAGAGAGGCAGAGCCTTGATACTACTGGGGTAGATGATTTAAGGTGTTTCTACCTAGAAATGTCACCCTAAAATATGATGAGAAGAAAAATGCCTTGCAGGTTTGCTGTGGCTGGTATAGACTATGAATGTGGGATCTTGGGATGCTTCTGTCCTGTCCTCCCCAGTTGCCTCAGTAAGATGGGGCAGGATTAGCAGTGCTCTCCTACCCAGGATAGGGTGCATACCTGCTAGCACAAGGCTGGGCCACCTATTTCACAAGTCCAGCCAAAGCCTAGTTATGAACAACAAAATAGCGTGGGATTAGAAAGGTGAAGCCTGGAGCTGCCTGGCACATGGATGTGGTTTCATTTCCTGATATGTAATTGCATCAGGCAAGGTGTAACACTGGGCAAAAGCAAAGTGAGGGTTAGGATCAGTGTAAGGCTGGATCAACAAGGTCTTGGTTCAGCTCCACCAAAGTCCTTTTTGCACAAGCCAATCTGTCTGCTGTGTACATTTGTAGATGGTGTGCCCTTAGGTCAGTATTCCAAGGGATGCTCTGACTCAAACCTGCAGCAGGCTGCTAGACCTGCTTACATTGAATGCCTTTGGGCTAAGCATCTAGCACTTATCTTGGTTGAAATATGTTGCATGCGTTAGTAATCCTTTTCTGATAAAATGTGCATATTCTACCAGTATGTGCTGATTAAAATATATGATATTAAAATAGGCCTCAATGTGCAAGAGGAGGGAGAGTGTGGCAAATCCAGCATGACTCAAAGTAAACTCCAGTTAAACAGCTTTCAGTGTACATTAATGTATATATTTTTATCCTTTGAAAAAATTAGTGTTGAAATTGCTTTTAAACCAGGATAAAAAAGTGGCATAAAGCCTATTTTTGAAAGGCCAGACTGAAAACAGCACCTGTGGTGTAGGAAGCTCCTGACTGCAAATTGCTGGAAGAGTATTTTAGGGATGTTATGACTACAGGTTTGTGCTAGACTCCCTTTTCCCTGCCTCTGCTCTTGGACACTGCTGGAGGTGGAGCATTGGGGCAGCAGGCCCTCCCAAGGTATCCCATGCTCTTGATGGTGCAGCTCTCTCCCTGAGTGTGCAGGTGTGTGTTCCTGCAGCTCTCTCCACCCTGAGACTAACTCCTGCCTGTACCATGTTTTTTTCCCTCCTTTTGGTGCAGGGGGCATGTGTGCTTACAGACTGGGGGATGTAATTTCTGTTTCTTTGCCAATTTCTATTTTAATGTCAAGGCCATTATATATTATGTAGCCTACAACTACAGCTTTTTGTGCTCTCACAGAAACAAAACTGAGCTGTCCCAGGCTGTCCTGGTCATTTAGAAATGAGGGAGACCTTAGTGAGTTGTGTGAGTGCTGAAAACATGCTTGCTCTGCCATGGAGGAGAGGAGGGGAGACCTAGATACTGAAAAACCTGAAGGGCATCCCATGACCATGACTGAATAAGGCAATAAGGGTCAAGTGATTTCCTGTGATGATTTTGACCTAAGAGCCTCAGCAGTTCCCAGGAGAAGAAGGTGACACACAGAATAATCTCCAGACAGGTCTTTGTTCCTGTGTCATTCTGTGGGGAAGAGTTTTCACTAGGCTAGAGAAGGCAGAGTGTGGAGAAAGGGGAAGCTTCCAGTCTTCAGCCTGCTGGAAACAGGTGGGATTTTTTTTAACTCTGGCTTTTGAAGCTGCATGTGTTGAGAGACTAAGTCTCATGTCTGCTGTTAAAATAGGAGTGGCTTCATTGTCCAGAACAAACAATGTGAGGAGTCACCAGGACTAAGTGACTCCTCACATGAAGTGAAGTTCATACTCATACTTGGGTATGAAGCTGAGAAGGCAGTTTAGGTTGATGGTACACCAGCATTCAAAGTACATCATTGATTATTGAGTGCTCAGTGTGTGAGGACTCTTTGATTGGTTTAAGTATTGCCTGCTTCTTATATCCTCTTTGAATCTGGGTGTTAAACAATAAAATCAGTTCCTTTGAGGTTTCATGTTTATCTCCAAAGTGTGGAGTCCCAGATGGCTTTTTTTGTTGGGCATGTGTTTGCCAGGTTTTGTTGATTTTTCAGGTTCTTGGTTAAATATTCTGCCTTGGCTGCAGTAAAAAGTGTCCCATGCCTTCTTACATAAACAATTTGTTGCTTATAAGAACTTTGCAATGTCCCTGGATGAATTTCCTGCTGCTGTTCTCCAAGGTGTTATTCCCTTACTTAGCCTGTCCTATTTAATCTTGACCTTTATTTTGTTTGTTGTTTTGAAGCAAAGGCTGGCAATCTGCTGTCTTAGCAGCTCAGATTCCTAGGAAGAGCAGCATGACTGACTTAATTCTGCCTTTGCTGTGCTAGCAAATTTTCTTCCATTCTGCTTCCTCCTGTCTTATATCTTTGCACAGGGAAGAGAAATAGCCAACTGGTAATCCTGGGACAAGCAAGGTACTTTCCTTTAGTCTCATGCAGATGTGGAGACTGGAGCTTATTGTCCATTGCCTTCCCAGATGATACAAATCCCCAGAACTCTTTCTTTCATCTGCTCTTCTTTCAGGCTCTCCTAAAATACTTGGACCATCTCTTCTGTGGCATGAGTTTAGGTATCAGTTGCATGGCCTGGTTGATCCTTGAGCTGCAGTTAGCCTGTAAAGTGAGGCTCTCAATTTAGGAAGAAGGAGTGCTGGTGCTAGTCCTGGTGCTGAGATGCTGTATCACCCTGCACACACTGTGCTTGGCCTTTCTTTGGCACTTGTGTGCCCAGACAGCCTCTCCTGCAGTTATCCACTGGGTACTCAGACACTTCTTTCATGTAGGTAGCCCTCATCCAACTCACTGGGACTTGGAAATGGGGAAATCTCTGCCTTCCCCTTGAGAAGGAGATAGGAGCTGATAATGTCACTGTGCCAGTACAGGATCAGCTTGGGGAGAGCTCTTTTATTTAGCACACAGAGTTCAGGCAGTTGCAGTGGGTTGAAGCTGTTGACATCTAAGGTCAGCCAAAAAGTAAATGCACTTTCAGCTATTAATGTGGTGGGAGATGTGCTGTTTAGTCACAGAATGCACCCATGGGAGGAGCATTGTCCTTGTCATCATTCCAGGCACATGTCTTGGGATGAAATGTGAGTTGTATCTGTGTTCAACATGCTCATTCATGTTACCCTGTCCATTGTTCACTTCCACAAATGTTCACATTGGAACAAAACACTTGGGATTTCCTGCCAGGCCAAATCTGATATAGGTACAGAGTCGTCCTCCTCTTAGTCCAAACATGCAACACAGAGCTCCTGCACATACCTGGAATAATGATTTCCAGATCAACGTTTAATCTGGCAATGTTACTTTGATGTGTCTGTTCCACATCAGTACTTTATTTGGCTTGTCTGAGGTATTTTTGAGCTGGCACTAGAAGTGAGAGGGATCTTGTAGTGGGAACTGTATTGCTTTTACATTTCCAGCATGATAGCTCCAGCTTTTCTGAAGTGCAGTTGCAGTAGCTTGTTGTTCCCCCTTGGAAAACCAGGGGTTGGATTAAATTTAGGGACTGCCTGGCAGTTTGTGTGCACATCCCCTGTGACTGTGGCAGAGAGGGTGCTCTTCCTTTGAAGGACAACTCCTGAGTGCTGGTCTTCTAATCCATATCAAAGACCCCCTGTTTAAAATGTTTGAAAGGAACTGGCTCTGTCTGCTTTGAAACTCCTGGGGAGCTTTCTACAACCTCTTGGGCTGACAGACAGAGGCAGAGGTCATTTTATGAGTGAAGAAAGAGATGTCCAAGCTGGGGACAGTAGCCTCTTGGGTAGGAACTAGAAATGGATTGCTTTGTATGGATGTTTCTTCAGCTCAGAGATTTCCACTCTGGAAATGTTGCCATCCAGATTCCAGAATGGCTGGTTCTGGTCCCTGCCCAAACACATTAAATTCCCACATGGCCAAGATTTTTCAGAAACTTGAAAAAATCCTGCACTGCTCCCATATGACATCGATATACCAAAGCTGTCAGAGATCCTAACTTTGAACTGATTGCTCCCAAAAAGCCTTCCATAAACCTCTAGTTCCTACTTTCTGACTTTATTTTTGAGTTCTAGTTTGAAACTCTAGTTTAAATCAAACATGTCACAAATTAATAGTATATCAGTAAAAAATGTGGAACAACTGATTTCTGCCAGTGCAGAATTTGAGGCTATTTGGTATATGTTATATTTAACATTCCCTTGCTGTGATAAAAAATGGTTTCTGCATTTGTAGAACCAGATCTTTGCTGGAGTTGCAGCTTTTGAAGTTAGTTGAGAGGTGCCAGTTTTTAAACCACTGAGGATAAGGCCAGTGGTGCCTTAAATATATAAACCCCTTTGTTGTCTAGAGATGAACAGTTTTCAAACCTTCCTTTTGTGTGCAGACTGGTAAGGTTTTGCAAAGGCAGTTTGACCCCTGTATGGCAGCTTTTAAACCTCCTGTCAAAAGCTTTGCTCATCTTAAGCTACTGGTTTTTTTTTTAACTTTCCCCAGTTCCCAGGATGTGCAACCCAAAAGCTGAGAGCCCGTGTTCTAGATGCTTTTGATGTACCTGTGTGACATCTCTAAAATACATCCACATACATAAATCCTTCCTTGGGTCATACTGGCATAGCTCCATGGAGTTCAGTCAAGTCAAGGCTGACTTGAGTTGGCTGGGATAATGGTCCAAGATGAATATGTAGGCCAAATCTTCCTGATCTTTTGAACTGGTTATCAAAGCAGTCGCCCTGGATGAAAGCCAGAGGATATGTACTCCAGGGATGCTCCAGGGCTCTTGCTAAAGTGGGAGGTGCTCTGCTGTGCCAAGGAGAGATTCTGGCAGCCAGCTCCTTTGGGTGGTTTGCTTCCTCCCACAGCCGGGCTGGGAACTGTGCAGCCTTGCTGCTGACTGTATCGAGCCTCTCAGAGACTGGTGCTGTGCTTCAGGTCACCCAAAAGGCACAAGTTGGCCACTCCAAGTGGCAATGGCAGTGGGAACCTCTGGATCTGCACACCCTAGTTCCCCCATACCTCCAGGAAAGCCTGCTATGCACACTGCAGCACCCGTGTGGGTGACTCAGTGGGAGGGATTGTTCTTTGGAGCTCCTCATCTGTAGGGAAATTTGGAAAGGAGAGACTGAAATATTCTTTCTTTCAGCCTTATAGGAGAGCTCTATATTTAGTTGCTGGTAATCCCTGTTGTGGCTCTGTGCCTCTAATCCCCTGCCCTCATATCCTCCCCAGAGAAGATGAGAGGTGGAGAAATCGGCCCAGCTTACGTGGTGGGCCAGCAGGATTACAGTGCATCTGCCCTCCCTTTCCTCTAGGGCTGGCATTGAAACTGCTTTGCTGGCCCACTGCCCCACAGCTGTGCTGTGTGTGTGCTTGTGAAACCCCTGGCAGGGGAGTGTGCCTGGGCTGTGCAAGGGAATAGGGAATATCACTGTGGGACTGCTTCTGCCACAGTGTGGGGATGTGCCTTGAGCAGGTTAAGATGAGGTACTGCTGCAGAGCAGGGCTGGAGAAGGTAAAAATAGTACTTGCATTTAAAACAGAAAAAAGAGGAGGCTGTTTCTCTCTGGCTGTGTGATTTATACACGCTCGTTTTTTAAACCCTTTTAGAAAAGAGCACGTCAGACATAATTTTTAATCAAGTCAGTGTTTTCTGGTGCCAAGACGTGAGGTTTTTTTACAGGGTAAAAACACATCACTTTCTGAAAATTGAAACTTTGAGGTTTTGCATCCTGAGTTCCTTTTTTTAGTCTTAGCTAGGCTCTTTCATAGCTTTGGAATGGAGGGGTCAATGAAATGCTGCATTTTGCTGGATGAGAATATGTTGCTGACAGTCCCTGCTCTGTAGTGCAGAGAATGCACAAATCTTCATTGCTGAAGGTCCATCCCATCCCTTGTCTCTCAGGGAGGACCAGTTTAGTGCAAAGGCTATTTCTTCAGGTTTGGAAGACCTGGTAAGATGAAGCAGCTCCTAAGCACAGAGGAACTGCCTCCCTGATTGACATTTGCTGTTTATTTACTTGGCTTTTCTCAAAGAGCTCCAAAGCAGCGAGTGGAATATTTTCCCTCCTTGCTCCTTGTCCTGTGGTCTGTTTGTTGACAATTTTTAAAGGACTAGGCTGGCAGGAGGAAAGCTGCTTATCCCCCTTAATGCTCAGGTCCTCTGGTGCCCTCTGAAGTGATACCCTTTCTGAAAGCTGTGTCCTGACCAGAGGCACCATCAGGCTGGAAGAGAGCTGCAGTGCCCTGGCTGTGGGTGGAGGGGGCTGTGTACTCCTGTCTGGGGCTGTTCTGATGGGGCTTGTGGCTTTTCTGAATGTTCTGTTTCTGGGGACAAAATGAGTCTATTCTGCAGGTCAGGTGGTGATGCAGAGATGCCAAGCCTGGGCTGTGCTGAACTGTCAGGCCTAGCAGGTTCTGCTGCCCCCTTGGCTGCCTTTCCTGTAAGCCCCAGGGTCAGAGATGTGCCCCAGGCCTTGTACCAGCTGCCCAAGCGTTATTCCATGCCACCTCCTCTGATGGACTCTTTCTCTCTTTCCTTTGGGCAGGAAAAAGCTGACACTTCTGAGGGAGATGCTGGCAGGCTGTGGTGCAGGTACCTGCCAGGTGATTGTCACCACTCCCATGGAGATGCTCAAAATCCAGCTGCAGGATGCAGGACGCATTGGTACGTGGATTTTTCTGCCCTGAGCAGGGAGAGGGGAAAGAACTGGGACTGGGCTTTCAAAGCAGAGCTGAGAGAATGAGTGGAGAAAACCCTTTTCCCTCCCCCTGCTCTCCCATGTCAGAGATACCACAGATGTAGCAGAAGTTTCTCCTCCTCTTCCCAACTTACTTTCCCCCACACTTTGCTCAGCTCACTTTACAGAGGCCCTTGCATTTACAAAGGTGGTGGGGTTTTTGCTCAAAGCAATAGGCTTGGCAAACAAAACAGCAAATGCTGTTGGTGGATGGAGAGACAGGAGAGATGACTGGGTGGTCAGCTTGTGAATGATTCAAACTTGGTAGATCCAGTGCACCCAAGAAGGGATTAGCATCCTCCAGTGCCTTTCTTGTGCTGCTCCCTCTATCTCCATATTTTCTGATGTCTGTTTTTTCTCTCTTCTGCCCTCCTGTAGCACCTTCCTAACAGTTTCCCAAGGGGATGTGTTATTTCCAAATGACTTGTCTCCCCTTGTACTTTTTTTTTTCTCCGTGACAAAAACAGCAGTTTTCTTGGTCGAAACAGTAAATAAAATTCTCCCAGTGCACTGGATTTGAACGAAGTTTGGGATCAGGCTCTTGGGACTGTGGGTATGAGCTGGCAGGTAGAGGCAGCAGGGAGTGTGAGCCTTTGGGCTGAAGCACTGTGAAGTGTTTCTGGTGCGAACGGAGACCAGAGTCTGGCATGGAGACCCTGGGGGAAAGAGATGCTTTCTCTTTCTTTAATCTGTTCCAGGGGTCAGTCTGGTCTATGGCCTCACTTCCCAGGAGCCCTGCATGACACTGTTAGATACCAAGTTTATGGCCCTTCCTGGAAAATGGGCCAATTTGTCCTTTAATCTCTCATTTGATGCGGCATTCCTGAATAATCACGGATTTACTTTTTCTTTTCTCTCTTCACTGGTTTTACTTATCCTCTTTGTGTGTATTATTTTAAAATGTTGGAAGGATTTAAGCCATGGTTTGAGAGTTCAGGAGAGGTTTTCAATGCTGTGAACAGCCTGTTCTCTGTGTGCCAGGAGAGCTGTGGTGTGCTGGGGATTACTTACAGATTGAAGTGCTCTCCATCTTCTGGCCAAAAGGCTGAAGTGCATCAGTTGGAAAAGTGGGAGAAACCAGGATGTTTATAAATCTGACTGAGAAACTTCCCAGGTTAATGATTGCTTTCAGGGGAGGCAGGCAGAGAACAGAACTTGGGAAGCTGTCTCATTTAGGAACATCTTGTTTGTGGTACTGGCAGTTCAGGGGCACACCTGGAAGCAGGGAGCGTCCCGCCTGCTCACAGCAGCTCCTGTTCTCAGCGCTGCAGAGATGGTACATGACAGGATTGCTCCTGCTCGGGCAAAGCAGCTGGTGGGAGAGCACAGCCGCCGCCGTGGTGGTGTGGCAGCGCTGTCAGAGACTGGGACAGGCTGAGGGACATGGGCAGAGGGCGGGTAAAGCTGGCAGGGCACTGCCTGGCCTTTGTGTGCGTGCTGTGCTGGCCCTGGGGCTGTGTGTCCCTGCCTGTCCCACACGGGACCGGCCGCAGACCGGCTGGCGCTCTCTCCACAGCGGCACAGAAGAAGCTCATGGCGGCGCAGGCCCAGATCTCCTCCTCGCCCGCGGCGGCCGCCGAGCCCGCGGTGGAAACGCGCCCCACGGCCACCCAGATCACCAGGGAGCTGCTGAGGAGCAAAGGCATTGCTGGACTCTACAAGGGCCTGGGAGCCACGCTGCTAAGGTAGGACGGCGTGGGCTTCAGTACAGGGCACTGCTTCCCAGGCTTGGAGCTAAGGCACCATCCATCCCAGGGATGGGCCTGCAAAGGAGGTGTCGGCTTCAGCTTGGCTCAGTTCAGTTTCCATGCGCGGGTTTTGTACATTAAAGAAGGGAAGGCCAGAGAAGTGAGAGAGGCTGTATTTTTGTTCCTGGAAGATTTAATTCTTGTGCTTTCTGTGAAAGGTTTTTGTCTGCCCTATGGTCTGTGTTTTCACACTGTACAGAAGTCCTTGTGAGCTGGCAAAGTAAAACTGTCAGCCCGAGACCCCAGAGTGTGCAGTGGGAGCTGGCCCACGGAGCGTGTTGGTGCCTGCTCTGACACTCTTTGCTTGGGTTTTCACAGTGTGACTCTCCTCTAGCTTTAGCGAAGGTAGAGCTAAAGTAGCACCCAGGGGGATGGAGGGCAGCATGGAACCTCTTGTAATTAACAAAAATGGTCTAAACAATTGACCTGTTTATGTGCTGGTGTCTTTGGTTTGAGTGTTGAAAAAAAGGAGGAGCCCATTGATCCTGCAGGGCTGCGTGCCTCCCATGGGCCTGTTGTCCTCTCTGCAGTCACTTTTGCCCCACTGAGTTTCAGCTCCTGTCTGCATTGCAATCACAGAGCCAGGATATCTGCATAGCACTCATGGCTGTGCTGCCAATGTGTGATGCTTGCAGCCCTTCCTTTGCTCGGTTTGTTGGGGTCCCACGCTGACTTGGCTCATCCTTGTTCTTTCTTCCTTTTTTTTGCTGCCCCACTGCAGGGATGTCCCGTTCTCCATTGTTTACTTCCCGCTGTTTGCAAACCTGAACAAGCTGGGCCAGAAAGATCCCAATGTCAAGGCTCCGTTCTACGTGTCCTTCCTCTCCGGATGTGTGGCCGGCAGTACGGCTGCAGTGGCTGTCAATCCTTGTGATGGTGAGTTCTGAGTAGCCTGTGCTGGTGGCCTGGTGCCAGGTGACAGGAGTCAGAGGCCCAGGCTGGACCTCTGGGGTGAGGAGGAAGGTGACTGTGCCAGCCCTTTTGCTGCATGAGCACATAGAAAGGGACAGCTCTGCTGCCTCCAGCTCTGATGGTGTGAGTTCAGCTGAGCTACAACTTTGGCCACAGCTTACACAGAGGTTTGCTACACTTACTAGGTATGTCAGGAAGAGGGTGTCGTTCATTTCAGTTATTCTTGGCAGGCACATTTTCATGTGGAGTGATAATATTCAGACCACTTACAACTATATGGTCTGGGACAAACGGGAAGCCTCAGATCTGTGGCCTTTTCTCCTGCTCCACAGCATCTGCTGTAAATACCACCTTGGTTTCTCTCCTGTGAAAAACACCAGAAAAGTAACTGCTCTCTCCCCAACACTGCACATGCTCCAAGGTGTGAAGAAATGTAGGAGCAGAACTGTGTATTTTAAATACCTCTTCCTGAAGGAGATGAGCATTTGAAAATAAGTTCCCACTTTGCAGAGAGGTATCTGAATTTGGAAGGTTTAAAGCTTAAGTCAGCTTTTGAAACCTTGATGACAGTGAGGGAGGGAGGGGTTGGATTTTGGGTGGCTTTGTGCTTCTTTTATCCATTTGTAAAGGAATGGGTTTGTTTTCCCTGATAAATGTATGACAGTGGGCTGTATTCTTGGTAATTTTGTTTTGACCGTTTCAAAGGCATTGCTTTCAGGATGGCTCTTGCCTGCCATGCTCCCAGTGCTCACTGGTGTCTCCCCTCTCCTTCCCTCCCCAGTCATCAAAACACGGCTGCAGTCCTTGCAGAGGGGAGTGAATGAGGACACCTACTCGGGGATCCTGGACTGCACCAAGTAAGAGTCCTCATGACAGAGGCACTACATCAGGTGTTTGGCAGCTGCTAAGACCCAACAGCAGTTTCTAGACCCAGCCAGCTGCTGTGCTTCATGTTCCCTCTGTCTCTGTGCTTTTATCAATGAATATGCCTAGCTGGATATGTATGTATAGATATATGTGCAGAGGTGTATATATATAGTTTTATAAAAGAGAACTTATTCCCATACTGAGCAAGAAAAATATAGCATTTATATTTAAATACTTCTGTCCAAACCTCCAATAGTTACAACACTGAGATTTTACTTCTGCAAAGGGAGGCAATGCTGTGGTAGTCTCTCCCAAGGCCCCTGCTGTTGGAAAATGCTACAGTATTGAGTCTGAGATCCCTCCTGGGACTGCTCTGCACAATGTCTGCAGGAGCACTGGCAGACTGGGCTGTCCCCAGCTGCCTTATTCTTTGATCCTCTCTAAGCTATGGTCTGGCTGCTTCAAAACATGAAGGGACTTCTTCTGCTTTTGTATTTCTCTGTAGCCAGAATCTGTTGCCATCTGTCTCTGTCCCATGCTGAGGGTGGAGCTTTTGAGCAGGGGGACCTCTTGATGCAAGCATGGGGTTGTCTTAGCTGTACTTGCAGACTCAGGCAGCCATTCCTGCTTCTAGCCAGATGTAGGGATGGGGCAAGTTCCTGCATGGCCACTTGCAGAGCACTTGGGCAGTGATGGGTGATTTGCTGTGGAGGCTGTGCCAGGCAACAGCGCTGGCCTGGGTTTAGTCTCTGGAGGGAGGCAGAAAGGCAGGGCATGGCCAGGGGCTCTCCTGGCACGGTGGAGGGGTGGGATGGACACTTAGCTGTCTGTGCCTTTTCTCCCCAGGAAGATCTGGCAGAGGGAAGGGCCCACGGCCTTCTTCAAAGGGGCCTACTGCCGAGCCCTGGTCATTGCTCCTCTCTTCGGCATCGCACAAGTTGTCTACTTCGTCGGCATCGCGGAATTCCTGCTGGACATGCTCCCCAAGCGCCGGGCCTAGCCCCGGGCTGGCTGCCTGTGCCCTCCCGCCCTCTGCAGCGCTGGATTCATCCCCGTGTTCGCCATCCGTGTCGGTCGATGTCAGAGCAACAGCACAAAGGGTTCGCGCAGGGACGCGAAGGGAGCCGGTGCCCAGAGGGGCCAGCGCGGGCAGGGACAGAGTCCCTCCTCTGCCACCGTCTGGAACCTGCCCCTCACGCTCCTTCCACGGACAATACTTAATTATTCCTCTCTCTCTCTCTCTGTCTCTTTTTAATTTCCCGTTTTTTGGTTTTAAATTGTCATTCTTAAGGACACTGGTAAGCACAGACTGGGCTTGCAGACCCAGAAGTCTCGGTCTTGGGGAGGAGGAGAGATGGGAAAGAAATAACTTCAACCCTCATCCACCTCAATTTCCCTTTCTACCTGGAGCTGCCAGCCATCTGAGGAGGAGCTGAAGGGGCAGCTGTGTCCCCTCAGCACCTCCTTGGCTCTGCTGACCTCGGTCAAGAGTGAATGCTGCACAAAGGGGGCTTATCTCATTGCTGCTGGAGGCAGGGGTGGGATGCTGGATCTGACAAGTTCCCTGGCCTGCAAACCTTCAGTCCTCCCTTCTCCCTTTTTAAAAACTAGTTGGACTTAAATGAATTCTGATTGTTCCTATTGATTTTGTAATTATTTTTGTTTTAAAGCAAAGGGATATCCCTCATAGGTGTCACAGGCACATCGGGTGAGGTGCAGAAATAAGGTGTCTGCTCTATAGGGAACATGTCTGTGGGATCACATGAATGTCCAAAGGTGCTTCCCTGCTTGGCTACAAGCACGGAAGTGAGAGGAACTTGGGATCAAGTTATTTTTGTTCTGGGGTGGTTTTTGGGGTTTTCTTTTGTTGTTGTTGTTGGTTTTTTGGTTTTTTTTGTTTTGCTTTTTGTTTTTTGTTTTGTGGGGGTTTTCTTTAGTTCTATTTTGGTTTTGGTTTTGGTTTTTTTTTTTGTTTGTTTGTTTGGGTTTTGGTTTCTTTTTTTTTATTCAGGGTTGTGGGGAGGGAAAACCAAACAAGGAGCCACTTACATTCCTTCAGCCAGCCCACCCCTAGAGTGATAAAGCTGTGGCTGCAGGTGTAGATCAGCTGACCTGATTTTTTTTCCCAGCCTGACCCCCAGGTATGTGGAAGGAGGCCCTGGCTCCAGTTCTGGCACTGCCCAACCTCGTGGAGCTGCAGTAGAAATGCTGCACCTGTGGGCTCACCCTGCCAGGTGAGAGCACAAGGTCCTGTTGTGTTCAGATGTTTGCCTTGGGTGTGCCTGGAGCCAGCGGGTGTGGAAGAGGCAGAGGGTCACATTTTCTGAGCAAGGAGCTGTTTGTGTGGCCATCACTTGAGGGGGTGAGTCCTGTGCATCACAAGAACATCCTGTTTGCTCCTGGGGTGGGGATCAGTGGTGGGTGGCAGGGGGCAAATCCACACCTACAACCTGCTCTATCAAAGGGACACTGCCCCAGCTAATATCACTTGTCAGAGGAATTCCTCATTCAGTACTCTCTTGGGCTATGTAATTAATTCTAGTTTAAATGATCTTAAGTGTGAGATCTACCAACCCAGTGTGATCTTCTCTGTTATTTATTCCATTTGGTGCAACCTACCCAGTTTTGGTGTTGAAATTAAACTGGTTGAATTCACTTTTCATTCCTTCTTTTTGCTTTATTCTCCAGGCGCCTGCTTGGTGTTTGTGTTTTGAATGTGTATTTAAATTAATTTTTAAAATATCCTTGTTTTTAATGTTGAAAAGAAAACCATCTCTGTTTCACTATTCTTGGGTTAGGTTTTTGTGAAACCTGTATGTTGAGGGCCTTCGTCCTTGATGCATCCTTTTTCTCTTTGAAAAAGTTGTTTTGTGGCTGATTTGTTACTTGTCACTTTGCATATGTGAATAATTTTCTTTTTTTCTTAATGACTTCTCCATGTATCTGGGAATGAATCTGTGCAAAGGCAATGATAGATGTCTGTGCTGTGTGTAGTGCTGTGATGCTGCTCTTGCTCTTGGATTTCCCTTGGGTGGATTAAAAGAGAAAGGTTTATTTTATTTTTTTCTTTAAGGTGCCCCATTCCTTGCTGCTTTTTGATTTACACGGAGGATCCCCAAAAGAGACTTTGCTGATAAAACTTGTGGGCTTTCAGCTTGCCCTTCTTCCTGTGAGGATGGTCCCCTGAAACTGGGTGGCTTTTGGCTGCAGGGGTGTGTGTGGGGTGCAGGTTTGTATGGTGAGGTTAAATTTGAAGGAAAATTTGGTGCAGTGAAGGGCTGAGGTTCAGGGAAAGCTCTCCTCGTCCTTCGGGATGCTTTTAAGAACCTCCTTGTAAAACTGACTCTTCCTCCTGAACTCTCCAGCTCTTCTTCCACTGTGCAGGAGCTGGTGACCTAAATGAGGCTGATTTCTAGCTTCCTGGACATGTCCCTGAGCCAGCAGGACCTGGGGAGGTGGCAGGGGACAACAGCTGTGGCTCTGCAGGACAGGTACCCTCCTCTCCAGGCAGGCAGGTCCTGCTTGCAAAAAGAAAAAAAAAAAAGTTTAAAATGGGGGAATTCCCAGCAATTTAATTAATCACCTATTAACTGAAACTCCTCTGCATTGACAGAAGCACTGAGGAATGAAAGTAAATAAACATGCCTCTGCTCCCTTCCCTGCAGGTGCTGCTTGTCCCTGGGGCAGGAGCCAGCAGCCAGCACCACTCCATGTTCTTCCCACCTGCTCCTCTTGCAGAGAGTCCTCCACCCCCCCTAGGCCCTGGCAACAAGAGGGGAATTCCTGCAACACAAACTGTCCTAAATAGCCTGGATAAAAAAGGGAAATTTTTTTGTGAGACAACGTAGGAATTTCCATGTAAGGACTAGGGTCAAGTCCTTGAAAGCAAACGGGGAAATATTCACGGAATTTCCAGAAAGCAATGAAGTAATTTCCTACAAGGCTATAAGGGGGATAGCCTAGAAATAAAAGGAGGGAAATTGCATGAAAGCAAGGAGGAAATTGTCTCAAATACTTGGAAAATTCCTGAAAAGCAGAAGTGACATTGTTTAAAAAAGTAGCAATATTTCTGAGGGGAAATTTCCCAGAATGCAAAGGGGGAATTGCCTGGAGAGGATGAATGCTATTTCTTGGGAAATAATTTCTTGCTTTCCAGTGTCAAGAAATCCCACAAATGCCAGAACTTTATGCTCCAAAAGGAGACAGAGGAGTCCTCCAGCTTCATTCGAATAGAGGGACAGAGTCCATCAGGGCACACACCTGTGGGGTTTTCTCCCTCCAGGATCCAGAGGGGGCAGCCTCCTTTTATCCTAAACTCCCGGCCCAAAGCCAGCAGTGACACTGGGACCCATTTCAAACACAATGACACCCACACCTTCACCCATCAAATTGTAAAGACAGGAGCTTTCCTCTCGATCCCCCCTCTTCTTATTTCTCAATTTGTCTTTACAAACCCTGATTCTTATTAACCCAGCCGCATTTAACAACCTGGGCCATTTGAAGGACCCCTTCCTGACTTTTCCACAGGGATTGCTGCACCAGGTGTGGCAAGTACAGAGTAAATACAGAGAATGAGGGAGACCAGGACAGTTCAGAGGAGTCCATTCATCCCCAGATGACAGCCCAGCTCTCCCATCCTTTCCTTCCAGCTGAGAAGTCCAAAACTCCCTGGGCTTCAGAGACCTTGACCTGGGTGTGGTGGGTGCAGCCCAGTCCAGCTGTCCTGGCTGTCCTGTCCAGCTGTCCCTGCAGGCCTGGCTGGGTGTTATGGACAGCAAAGTCCAAAGGCAGCATCTGTGCTAACTGGGCTTCCTGTTCAACCCAAATAACCTCAAGTAACCCCCAAATGACCTCAAATAACCCCTAACAGGGTCTCAATGACCTCAAGTAACCCCGAATCATTTCAAGTAATCCCAAAATGACCTCAAGTAACCCCAACAGGCACTCAATGACCTCAAGTAACCCCAAAATGACCTCAAATAACCCCTAACAGGGTCTCAATTACCTCAAGTAACCCCAAAATGACCTCAAATAACCCCTAACAGGGTCTCAATTACCTCAAGTAACCCCTAACAGGGATTAAATGACCTCAAGAAACCCCCAAATTACCTCAAGTAACTCCAAAATTACCTCAAATAACCCCTAACAGGGTCTCAATGACCTCACATAACCCCTGTGACCTCAACCCTTAACAGGGATTAAATGACTCCAAGAAACACCCAAATGACTTCAAATAACCCCTAACAGGGTCTCAATAACCTCAACCCCAAATCACCTCAAGTAATCCCCAAATGACCTGAAGAAATGCCTACAGGCACTCAATGACCTCAAGTAACCCCAAAATGACCACAAGTAACCCCCAAGTGACCTCACTAACCCCTCTCAGGGACTGGACTGGTGCCTGGAAAGGCTGACCTGGAACAGAGACCAGACAGAACAAAAGGAATAAAACAGGAATTTATGGAAAGGATTCACCTTGGGCAGTGCAAGAGCCTGGCCAGGGCTGCCCACAGATCAAATCCAGGATGGATCCCAGTCTCGAGTTTTTACACTTTTCTAAGTTTTGGTTCATCTACACATTGGGGTCAATTGTCCAACCACAGCCCCAGACTGTGAAGTCTCTGCCCCCTTTCCCTCACTGTTGTTGATGGTTTTGGGTACTGGGTGTCCCTGATTCTCTAGCTGGGAATGAATTGTTCTGTCCAACCACCCTGTGAAGAGAACTGACTAACACCTAACACAAAGTTTCAGAGTTACACACTAAGCAGCAGAGAATCTGAAAAATATAAAAGCTAAACCCCAAGGCATCATTTCCCCCCTTTTAGAGGCTTGGCAAGGCCTTTACCTTGTCAAGTCTCTTCTAAATATCTTCTAAATATCTCGTCTAAATAGGTATTTAATAACAGATAAGTATCTAACAATAGTAACTAACAACAGATAAATATCTAATAGTAAATAAATATCTAAAGGATAAATATCTGATAACAGTACATATCTAACAGTAATTAATTAACAATAACAATAATAACAATAAACAATAATGGACAGTAATAAATGTGATGGGAGGCAAGTGACCTTTTTGTTCACTGCCCTTAATCGCTAGTGAAGAAGAATGTATAAACACATAATCGCCCTAACTACATCCTTGTATTCTCTAACCACAACCTTGCATTCTGCCTTGCTTGCGAAAGTGCAAAGAACAAGAGCTGCTATGCTTGATAACAGACGCTTGTAGATATTGTAGTATTAAGGTCACGGAGAGAACACTGAAGAAGACTGCCGCGAGCCTTCATCAGCGACCACCGGGAGGCGAAATAAGACCCCCTAACAACGAGCGGAGCAGGCGCAGAAGTGACCGGAAAGATAACTCGGCAAGCAGGCGCAGGCGCAGGAGTATCCGAAGGAGGACTCGACAGGGGGACGAGAGAACTTAAGGGGGGATCCGAGCCACGACCGGTGCGGCAGTTGGTGGAGCAATGACTCCCCTGTCGCCCAGCGCTGCAACTTTGCTTTCTCTTTTCTGTAATAATAAATTTGTTAAATAATTGACCTAAATAGCCCGTTGTGCTCATTTATAACAATTTGGTGCCGTGACTCGGATCAAGAATCCAGGAGCGATCCTCCGTATTAGGGGGGGGCGCCCCACCAGTTGGTGGCCCCTTGGTACTGAGGCTCGCCCAGATCTTGACCGACGAACCTAAAACGAAGAAGGAGAAAGCAAAGGGTTTCTTTTGGGGCCCTGGGAAAACCCCTTAAAAGATTTGTGCACAAAGTCCGGACGAAGACGCGAGACGCGTAAGTATTACGGGAACCGTCCGGGCGGGGTTGGGATCCCGGAGTGCGACTGCGTGTTGTGTGAATGAGAGGGGGGCTGGCAGCCAGACTCCCCAAGCGAGAGCGGACCCTCAGTAGTGCGGTTCCCACAGACCCGCGAGGGCTTGGGCCACGAACCAGGGGAAGCGAGAGTCGATTGTGTGGTTGAAGGCACTCCGGAAGAATGGGGCAGGGGAAGAGTAAGTCCCCTGTGGGCATTAGGCTCCCACCCGTACCTAGAGAAAGTCCCTTAGGATTTCTACTAGACAATTGGGAACATTTCCCCAAGCACGCAGGGAAAAGACAAAGCTAAAATGATACACTACTGTGTGGAAATATGGGGTGGGAAAGAAATTTCAAAGAATGTGTTCTAGCCCATATACGGGTCCTCAGAAGATTGGGTAAAACAGAAACTAAATACTTGGGTAAACATTAAGAAACCCCTTTGTGTGGAGGAAAGTGACTATGCAAAGGTCTGGGTGGAACGGCCAGAGGTATTCATCTTTAAATTAACAGCAAAAT